>CM075773.1:42197079-43459579 GCA_037974665.1 Ehretia macrophylla | reverse complement strand
GTGATAACCTTGATCTAATGTGTAGGATAGGTGGGAGGTGGTGACATACAACGACCAATCCTAAAAGACTACTCTTTCGTCTAAGGATGCCTAACTGCCATACCGATCATTCGGGGGGAGGTGGGACACTGCGAGGTGGGTAGTTTATCTGGGACAGATACCTCCTAAAGAGTAACGGATGTGTGTGAAGGTAGGCTCAATCTAAGATTCTACTCGTGAGTGTAATGGTATAAGCCTGCCTGACTGTGAGACCGACTGGTCGAACAGAGACGAAAGTCGGCCATAGTGATCCAGGAGTCCCGTGTGGAAGGGCTCTCGCTCAACGGATCAAAGGTACGCGGGGGATAACAGGCTGATGACTTCCAAGAGCTCTTATCGACAGAGTCGTTTGGCACCTCGATGTCGACTCATCACATCTTGGGGTTGAAGAAGGTCCCAAGGGTTCGGTTGTTCGCTAATTCAAGTGGTACATGAGTGGGGTTTAGAACATCGTGAGACAGTTCAGTTCTTATCTACCGTTGGTGTTAAAGGGAGAACTGCGAGGAGCCAACCCTAGTATGAGAGTACTGGGTTGGGCCAACCTATGGTGTACCCGTTGTTATGCCAATAGCAGCGTCGGGTAGCTAAGTTGGTATGGAAGAACTGCTGCGCCGCGGGAAATCCTTCTCTATAGAAGTTCTCGGACGAGGTTTTGGAACAAAACTTCGATAGGCGAGAGGTGTAAGCATCGCGAGGTGTAAGGTGATCTCGTACTAAATGAAATGACTTTCACTTTTCATAACCAAAATGAAAGAAAGTCAACCTATTCCTCCAATTGTGGTCAGTCTCGCTACCTCTTTTAGTTGTCGCCCCCTACTTGCTCATTCGCAATTACTACCACAAGAAAGTCGCCCTTATCTCTAAAGGGGCTTATGTACTCCATGGCTTTTTTATGTTATGGGGTTTCAAAGACTGAATTTAGCTACCAACCCTAGTAAGAAGAAAAAGCCAAGTCTCATTTCTCTAATAATAAGGTAAGCTTCATAGTTCCAACCTATACAAAGGGCTGTCGCCGCCGCTTACTAAGCGCTGGTTCTATCCCAGCCAAGCAACCAAAGTCGGGGAACTAGGTTGGAATAGTGAAAGAAAGAGAAGGGGAAGAAGCGGGGTAGAGGAATTGGTCAACTCATTAGGCTTATGACCTGAAGACTGCAGGTTCAAATCCTGTCCCCACCTAAGATCATGAGATGATGGGGGAGCCGACAGCCCACACGTCGTCGAAGCAGGAGTGGCGGGGAGTGACTGGGCTCAGGCCAAGAGCTAGGGCTAAGTGCTCGAGTTACGGTTGTTGACTCAGAATTTGAAGATTCCTGTGACCTGGCCTTTCTCAATACCAGGAAGCATCAAACATCATAGGCATAGAAATGAAAAGAAGGTTCAACCATTGACGGAAGGAAGATATCGAGTAGGCTAGTACCAATTCATCCACATTAGTAGCAAAACAGGACTTTCGGTCAGTTAAACCATTAGAGGTAGGTTTTTACCCGCCTTTTCTACTTGAATTGATCTTGGCAAGGTCGGGAGAGGATCGAAAATCATTATTGAAGGTGAACAACCAGAACCAGAATGAGAATGAAAAGGCATAGTATAACATCTCTTTCGGGATTCAAACTGGGAAATTAGGGCATCATATAGTCAAGCCGGATCAAGATGGAATTGTAATTTACATTTCCTTAGCTCAGGCTATTCAACTCATCTTATGCGCTTTTGAATGAATTCTAGCTCAAGGATTCCAGTTAAAGACAGAGAATAAGCTAATGACGAGTGCTGCTATTGCTTATTCAAATAGTCCCAATGCCGATTTAGAGCTTAAGTTAAGCCCAGGAAAGCAAATTCACAGTCGAAAATGAAGAAATATTCTTATGGTATGTTGGAAGGTTATATGTTTCCGATACCTAGCCCTAGAAAGTAGGCTCCGTACCCGAATACAGGTGAAAGCTTTCTATTGTTTTTTTTCATTATTTATGTTACACTATGAAAGTAAACTCCTAGCTCTCATAGTCAATGTAACAATATCAAGCGGTAGTTTACTCGCGGGAATAAGGGGTTCTTGTCGGACTCCTGTAGCCCACATCAAGACTATGTTCTGCTTTGGTAGCTTTGGGCAAGGCAGTACTGGTACTCAGTCGATCTTGCTGACGTCGCTTTTGGCTTTAGGGTGAGTAAGGGAATGGCTTAGTGAGGTTTAAAGATGCTCGACCGATAGGGAGAGAAATGGAGCTAACAATGAACTGAGGAGAAAGCTCCTATTAGTCAACATTCATTTAAGACTTCGTTCACATATACTAGTTGGCTTGGCTAAAACTAGGTTGTTGAAGCAGAACCTGTACCCGCAAAAAAAAAGGAAATGACATGTTTAGATTAAGAATTTGAAGAAAACACAACCAATAGGGGGAGGGTACGTTGACTGCCTTCGCGTGTGAAATAATCCATTCTAAAAGCCTCGGACAAAGGATCCAGAAAAAGAATAGCTCAAACTAAGCCAAACTCAGGCTAAGGGAGCGGAAGCCATTGACGGGCTAGCCGGTTTGCTGGCATACATTTTGAGAAAAGAAGCCAAAAATGTTGATGACAGCCCGAATCAGGCACGTCGAAAATCATCCGATAGAGAGTAGAGAGGCAAGAAATCATCGCAGTTTGAAGATGCTCGACAGAGGTATGAAACTAGTCATTTTTCTAGAGTTTCCACTTCCAGCTTTAATCAGTTCAAAGAACCCCACTCACTAAGAAAGGGAAGGAATCCTTTCATGGTGAAACCCTCCAGCTCCATATGCTTGGCGTAGGCCGTTTGGTGGGTCCGAGAGAGAAAAAAGCCCAAAAGCCACTTTCCCATCTCCGCTGGCTCGAGAAAGACAAAGAAAAATGACAACTACCCAGGCTAATTATTGACAGCGAAAGCCAAAAAATCTCCTCTAACGGAAGGGCAGATACCCAGAAGATTCTATACCTTGTTTTCCGCCTACTCTTTCAAATGAAGTTTCTTTGTCGACATGGACCTCTTTCTTGGTTTGAACCCGCTTTGGTAACTCGAAGAAACTATCAAAAAGTAGATGATTGACTGGCTATAAGCCGACGCTCATAATCATACTTGGTCAATTCTCCATTAGTAAATGAGAGGTTTTGTGACGCCCGGGTTTTAGCCATGCATTTAATTACTTTTGCATCCTTTGTTTGCGCATCTCTTTCTATGTCTTATTAACTGCCTTCTTAAGTTACTATTCATTTCATTTTTAAACTGCATTCTATTGGTTAATTAGCATTTTTATTAAATCATATTAATTGTAAAAGTAGTGCGAAAAATGTGCATTTGAGCTAAAGGCGTTAGGAGAGCTCGTTTAGAAAATAATTTTTGTAGTTGAATGAATAGTGTTACGTAACTAACTTAGAGATTTAATTACCTAGCACACATGTTTCACCTTAGGCTCGTTTTTGAGCTTACTACGCGCATTCTAAAAGCCACCTTAAGCACCCAAACTTGACCCCACCTCAAGACTTACCTATTAAAACATAACATAAGCACATTTGAGCACAAAAACAAAACAATTTCAGCTGTGAACAGTGCCCCAAACCCGACAGCCCCTCCCTTGTGCATTTGGAGATTTTGCTTCATCAAATCATCAATTCAAGCCAAGCCAAGCCTTGAGCAACTAGTGTAGGGTGTTTGCAAGGTTCCTAGGTGCTCCTACGCGTATTGGTGAGGGATTTCACAGCTTATTTTTGCATTTCTAAATAGTTGTCAATTTCTTGATTTGTTGAAAATGTGATCAAATGCCATTGTAGTTGTTATCTATGCTATTATACCATGTATATGAATGCTAGAGAACATATTTGAGCCATCGTTTCGCAATTTAAACGGTTAGAATCGTTAGTTTGATTTTTAGGGTGAATAGTGACGTTTTTCTAGGGTTTTGCGTAATTGCTCGAATTAGCTTGATGTAATGCTTCTAATAGATGCCTTAGGTGCTAGTGAAGGTAACCTAATAGCCCCGTGCACTTGCATTGTCCTTAAATCGCTTAAAATGGAAAATATCCGACTTTAATTTGGGGCTTTCGGGGTTAATATGAATCCGGGTGGATTCGGGCTTCAATTCTAGTATCCTTAGGCTACCTAGGTGCTATATATGCCTTGATATCCCTTGTTTGAAGCCCGGACATTGTATGTGTAGTTTAAAGCCATAAGAGGGAATTTGGGGCTTTCGGGGTAATCGCGGGCATTTGAATGAGTTAGAGGGTTAAGAGGGTACCTTGAGGGTTAGTTAGAAGGTTGGGAGAGTTTCCTTTGAAAATGGAATCATTAACCTTGGTTTGGAAGAGAAATAGTTCGAAAAACAAACCGGTTTAGGTGCAATTTAGGTTGTCTCACACCTCTAAACCCATGTCATGACTTCTTGAGTGTTTATAAGTGATTTTAAGTTGATTTGGAGCTTTTGGTATGATTCTAAACTTATCTTGCTAATGTCTCTTTGTAAAACTGCATATTTGCTTATATAATTGTTCTATCCTAATTGCAACGAGGTCAACCTACTTTGTTGATCCTCATATGTGTTAATGCTTCTATTATTGCTATTAACTTGCCATTGTTGAGTGCATTGCATAGTGGTTGCGCAACCATAGTGTTAGGGGCGGATGTGTTGAATATCGGCTGGGCGGCAGAGGGCTTGCCGGTGGATATTCAAACTCCGTGCCCTATTCCCTCATTCGCCTGGTTCGGAGATTGCCAGGGGATGTTGGGTCGTAGGATTATCGGGGTACATCCGGAGTACACCCACTGGAGTGTTTGGGGTTATGCCGACTTATCGTGATCGTGCTCGTGGTTCGTGGATCGTGAATGAAGACCAGTGAAGATTGGTGTATAGGGGATTGTGTGAAATGTATCCTTTTAAATGTGTGGTTACTTAAGTTATCATTGTTTCTTAAATTGTCTAAGTGATATTATTGCATAATTGTATTATCTGTTGCATTGCACGCCCCGGGACTATATCCCTCACTGGGCAACAGTGGTTGCTCTTACCTCGATATCTGTTTTAGGAGATGCTGAGGGTGATCCCCAGCTTGTTGAGTTAGTTGAGGAAGAAGAAGTTCAGATTGAGCCTTTACCTTAGTTGCCGTGCCTGATAGCTTGAGGTGGTTAATGAATTTGCTGCTATGTGGAAAGTTCAACTAATTGTTTTATGTACTATTTTGTGGCCTAAGGGCTATGTATATGTTTGTTGTGCTAAGTTGAAGGATATTAGATTGTGGTGTAGAAGTGGAAGCCATGTCTTGTAATAACTTTTATTCTTGCCTTTATTTCCTTGCATGCTTGGGAGTGGATAGTTAATGTAGAATGCATTATCCTTTAAGTTGTTTAATTGATTTCCTCGGATGTCATGATTATAAAACTATGTTGATAACAAGTTCTCTCATGCTTGTGTGTTTTGGAGCTATTGTGTACCATTAGGCTCGAATGGCCTTATAGCTTTGTTGTTTAATTAAGAAAAGCTTGTATTGTATTGTTGGGACTTTGTTTAAGTGTTTACAGGTTTTTGGAATGTCCACGGTACAGGGGAGACTCTATCCGTGTGTCGGGTCCGGACTTAACCTTTAGCTTGGGGGTTGGGTTGGGGCGTGACATTTAAGTGGTATCAGAGCTATAGATTGCATGAAGCCGGGTTAAATTTCTTGGTCTGTGGGTAGAGATTTGTTATGTGACTTTGTGAATACATGAGTCTTTGATTTTGATTGACCTAAGTGAAATTTGAATAAGGAATGAACATGCTAGCATAGAAATAGAATATCAAGAATCTAGAATGTCAAGTATGATCTAGTGATCTACGTGTACTTCAAGAATGTGGAATATTTATTTGAACTTCTATGTACTTGACTTTATGTGAATCTAATTGGACTTTTCTTTATGTGTTTACTTATAAATTGCATATATACATATATATACCTGTCATAACACTTTGCATTCTAGCTATTCGAGATGGGGCCTCGCCGTCGTGCTGATAATCCGAATGTTGGTGGAGAACCCGAGGGGGTTCATGGGCAAGAAGCTGAGGTGGCCGAAAATGCACCGCAGGTTCAAGAACCGAGCACTGCACAGATCTTGGCCACGATGGCCACTGCTATGAACACTATCGCTCAGTTTGTTACACAACAGGGTCAGCCAGGGGTCGTTGGAGGTAATCAGGCTGCGAGAGCCGGAGGTAGTGGTCCTATCGGAGGGAATCTGTATGATCGGTTTATACATCATGGGGCCTATACTTTCTTTGGGGAGCCGGATGAGATGAAAGCTGAGATGTGGCTAAGGAAGTTCAAGAGAGTGGCAGCAATACTGGAGTGCCATGATGACAGGAAGATTACTTATGCTACTTTCCTTCTCGAGGGTGATGCTGAAGATTGGTGGAATACCATCAGTGAGAAATGGGGAGCTGAGGGAGTTCATCATTCATGGGCTGACTTTGTCCGAGAATTTCAAGACAAGTATATATCGGTAGTTGCCCGCGAGAGGCGTCAAACAGAGTTCATAAACTTGAAGCAGGGAAGTATGACGGTAGATCAATACGAGGCGACTTTTACCCGGCTTTCCCGCTATGCACCAGCTTTGATTCAGCTGAAGGACATGAAAATCCAGAGGTTCATCCTAGGTTTGAGGAGGGATATTATGCTGAACTTGTCTTCAAATGATTTTCCCAACTATGCTACAGTAGTCCGAGCCGCCTCGAGGTATGAGAAACGGAAGGCCGATGTGTTAGCCGAGACCAGTCAATCGAGTAAACGGTTTCAGTCTCAGAGTCAAGGGTACCAGGGGCAGGCTGTATCAGTTGGGCAGAGTTCACAGCCGAGGCAGACTCAGAGTTATACAGGGCCTACTCAGACTCAGTCACGACCAGTTCAGAGTCAAACTCAGAGTCAGTTCCGTCCAGCAGTTTCCCGTTCGTAGCAGGGTAGTTCAGCTACCTCTACTTACAGAGCTCCTTCGGGAGGCACTGTTGCAAGACGTCACCAGCAGTGCAGCTTCTGTCAGCGCCAGGGCCACACTGAGGATGTTTGTTGGAAGAAACATAACAAGTGTACAGGTTGCGGCAGTGATCAGCACAGGGTTAAAGACTGTCAGAAATTTAAGAACCCTAGGGGTCAGACATCAGCTCAGAACTCTCAGACCAGGGCACCAGCTGCAGCACCACCACCACGAGGTCAGGCCCGTGTATTTGCTTTGGATGCTGAGGAGCTTCCGGATACTACTGCTGTGGTAGAAGGTATTTTTCTTCTTAATGATCAATTAGTTAAGGTTTTAATTGATTCCGGGGCTTCGCATTCTTTTATTACTCCTACTTGTGCACAAAATGCTAAATTGAAACATGATAAACTGTTGCATGAGATTGTGGTTTATACTCCTATGGGTCCGAAGTTTGTTACTAGATCTATTTGCAGAGCATGTAATATATTTATTGAGGGTCGTGTTTTTCCTGCTGATTTGATTATCCTACCCTTCAATGACTTTGAAATTATATTGGGGATGGACTGGTTAAGTAAATATTATGCCCAGCTTGATTGTAGAAAGAAGATTGTGTATCTAGAAATGCCTGACCAACCTATACTTAAAATAGTTGGTAGTAGAAAATCTACGGGAACTCCTATTATTTCTTCTATTAGGGCATCTAAATTATTGAGCAAGGGTTGTGAGGCTTATCTTGCATATTTGATTAATCAACCTGGGGATCAATTGAAATTGAATGATGTACCTATCGTGAGAGAGTTTCCGGGGGTCTTTCCTGAGGAATTACCTGGGTTACCGCCTGATAGAGAGATAGAGTTCATGATTGATTTATTGCCGGGGACTTCACCTATCTCTAGGACTCCATATAGAATGGCTCCACCTGAATTGCAGGAATTGAAAGTTCAATTGCAGGGCTTGCTTGAGAAGGGATTCATTCAGCCGAGTTCTTCACCGTGGGGCGCGCCAGTTCTATTCGTTAAAAAGAAAGATGGATCTCTTCGCCTATGCATTGATTATCGGGGTCTTAATCAGGTGACCATCAAAAATAAATATCCTTTGCCTTTAATCGAAGAGTTATTTGATCAGTTGCAAGGCGCCAGGGTATTCTCTAAATTTGATCTGAGGCAGGGCTATTATCAACTGAGGATTAAGAAAGATGATGTTCCTAAAACTGCTTTCAGAACTCGATATGGCCATTATGAGTTTGTTGTCTTGCCGTATGGTGTTACTAAAGCTCCCGCTGCATTCATGGACTTAATGCAGAGGGTATTTCGTCCTTATCTGGACCAATTTGTGGTCATATTTATTGATGATATCCTTGTCTATTCTAAATCTGAGGCGGAACATGAACAGCATCTCAGAATTGTGTTGCAGACTCTTCAGGAACATCAGTTATTTGCAAAGTTTAGCAAATGTGAATTCTGGCTTAAGCAAGTTGCTTATCTGGGCCATATTATCTCGCAGGACGGTATTTCTGTTGATCCAGCGAAGATTGAAGTGGTGTTATCTTGGAAACGACCTGAAACTGTTACAGAGATTCGTAGCTTCCTTGGTTTAGCTGGGTATTATCGGAGGTTTATCAAGGATTTCTCTAAGATTGCAGGGCCTTTAACTCAACTTACTCAAAAGAAAACAGTTTTTGACTGGAGTGATAAATGTGAGGCTAGCTTCCAGGAATTGAAGAAGAGATTGACTACAGCTCCTATTCTTGCTTTACCTGAGGGTTATGATAATCTGGTGATCTATAGTGATGCTTCGAAGGAAGGTCTGGGTTGTGTATTGATGCAGAATGGCCGGGTTATTGCTTATGCTTCCAGGAAACTGAAGCCTTATGAACTCAACTATCCGACTCATGATCTTGAGCTTGTAGCTATCATTCTTGCATTAAAGAAATGGCGGCATTATCTCTAGGGCAACAAATTTGAAATCTTCACCGATCATAAGAGCTTGAAATATCTGTTTTCACAGAAAGAGTTGAACATGAGACAGAGGCGTTGGCTGGAATTACTTGAGGACTATAACTGCACCATTAACTATCTTCCAGGTAAGGCCAATATTGTTGCTGATGCTTTGAGCCGAAAGGCTACTGTTGCTAGCTTGATTATCAAGAATTGGGAATTCATGGAAGAATTATGTTTATGGAAGCCTAGTACTTCAAATTCTGGTATCCAATTCGCAAGTTTGTAGATTCAATCTCTGTTATTATCCAGGATTCGAGAAGGTCAACAGGCTGATCTTCAATTGTTGAAAGTCTTAGAGAATTCTAAAGGGGGAGAGTCGGATTTCAAACTGCACGACGATGGTATTCTCAAATTCAAAGGTAGAATTTGTATTTCGAACGATCCAACTCTGAAGAAGGATATTCTTGCTGAGGCACACAGTTCCAGATATACTATCCATCCAGGCAGTACTAAAATGTATAGAGATTTGAAGCAGAATTTCTGGTGGAATAATATGAAGAGAGAAATTGCTGACTACGTTGCACGATGTCTTACTTGTCAGAAAGTTAAAGTAGAACATCAGAGACCTGCAGGGTTGTTGCAGCCTTTGGCTATTCCTATTTGGAAATGGGATCATATTACTATGGATTTCGTATCCGATTTACCGAGGTCTTCAAAGGGTAATGACTCAGTTTGGGTTATTGTGGATAGATTGACCAAGACTTCTCATTTTATTGCTAAAAAGAAGTCTGATTCTCTTGATAAATTGGTAGAGTTGTATATTGAGAATGTTGTCCGACTTCATGGAATTCCAAAGAGTATTGTGTCAGATAGAGATCCCAGATTCACATCGCAGTTCTGGCAGAAGATTCAGAAAGCTTTGGGCACGAATTTGAATTTCAGTACAGCTTACCATCCCCAGACAGATGGTCAATCCGAGAGAACTATCTTAATCCTTGAGGATATGTTACGGGCTTGCATTCTGGACTTCGGTAAGAGTTGGGAGAAGTATTTGCCACTCGCAAAGTTCGCCTATAACAATAGTTATCAAGCTACTATTGGTATGGCACCATATGAGGCACTGTATGGGCGTAAATGTCGGTCTCCTCTCTACTAGGATAATGTTGGTGAAATGAAGAATATCGACCCTACTCTCTTACCTGAAATGAACAAAATGATTGATCATGTGCAGCTTATCAGGAAAAGAATGCTTACAGCACAGAGCCGGCAAAAGAGTTATGCAGATAGACGACGTCGTGATCTGAAATTTGCTGTGGGGGATCGAGTATTTCTGAAAATTTCTCCTCGCAAGGGTTTGATTCGGCATGGTAAAGGAGGTAAACTCAGTCCTCGATATGTGGGACCATTTGAGATAACTGAAACTGTTGGTGATTTGGCTTACCGTCTAGCTTTACCTCCCAGTCTGGGCAGAATTCATGACGTATTCCATGTTTCCATGCTTTGGAAGTATCAGCCAGATCCCTCTCACATACTTGAGCCGGAACCGCTAGAGATCAGTGAAACTTTGACCTACACAGAGAAACCTCTTTGAATTGTTGATCAGAAAGTTCAGGAGCTAAGGACTAAAAGCATTCCGATGGTTAAAGTTCTGTGGGATCATCACAGAGTAGAGGATGCGACGTGGGAGAGAAAGGATCAGATGCGGGAACGGTATCCAGAGTTATTCACCGAATCATGTAAGAATTGCGTGGATGCAATTAGTTTAAGGGGGAGAGGATGTGACGCCCGGGTTTTAGCCATGCATTTTATTACTGTTGCATCCTTTGTTTGCGCATCTCTTTCTATGTCTTATTAACTGCCTTCTTAAGTTACTATTCACTTCATTTTTAAACTGTATTCTATTGGTTAATTAGCATTTTTATTAAATCATATTAATTGTAAAAGTAGTGGGAAAAATGTGCATTTGAGCTAAAGGCGTTAGGAGAGCTCGTTTAGAAAATGATTTTTGTAGTTGAATGAATAGTGTTACGTAACTAACTTAGAGATTTAATTAACTAGCACACATGTTTCACCTTAGGCTCGTTTTAAGCTTACTACGCGCATTCTAAAAGCCACCTTAAGCACCCAAACTTGACCCCACCTCAAGACTTACCTATTAAAACATAACATAAGCACATTTGAGCACAAAAACAAAACAATTTCAGCTGTGAACAGTGCCCTAAACCCGACAGCCCCTCCCTTGTGCATTTGGAGATTTTGCTTTATCAAATCATCAATTCAAGCCAAGCCAAGCCTTGAGCAACTAGTGTAGGGTGTTTGCAAGGTTCCTAAGTGCTCCTACACGCTTTGGTGAGGGATTTCACGGCTTGTTTTTGCATTTTTAAATAGTTGTCAATTTCTTGATTTGTTGAAAATGTGATCAAATGCCATTGTAAATGTTATCTATGCTATTATACCATGTATATGAATGCTAGAGAACATATTTGAGCCATTATTTCGCAATTTAAACGGTTAGAATTGTTAGTTTGATTTTTAGGGTGAATAGTGACATTTTTCTAGGGTTTTGCGTAATTGCTCGAATTAGCTTGATGTAATGCTTCTAATAGATGCCTTAGGTGATAGTGAAGGTAACCTAATAGCCCCGTGCACTTGCATTGTCCTTAAATCGCTTAAAATGGAAAATAGCCGACTTTAATTTGGGGCTTTCGGGGTTAATGCGAATCCGGGTGGATTCGGGCTTCAATTCTAGTATCCTTAGGCTACCTAGGTGCTATAGATGCCTTGATATCCCTTGTTTGAAGCCCGGACATTGTATGTGTAGTTTAAAGCCATAAGAGGGAAATTGGGGCTTTCGGGGTAATCGCGGGCATTTGAATGAGTGAGAGGGTTAAGAGGGTACCTTGAGGGATAGTCAGAAGGGTGGGAGAGTTTTCTTTGAAAATGGAATCATTAACCTTGGTTTGGAAGAGAAATAGTTCGAAAAACAAACGGGTTTAGGTGCAATTTAGGTTGTCTCACACCTCTAAACCCATGTCATGACTTCTTGAGTGTTTATAAGTGATTTTAAGTTGATTTGGAGCTTTTGGTATGATTCTAAACTTATCTTGCTAATGTCTCTTTGTAAAACTGCATATTTGCTTATATAATTGTTCTATTCTAATTGCATCGAGGTCAACCTACTTTGTTGATCCTCATATGTGTTAATGCTTATATTATTGCTATTAACTTGACATCGTTAAGTGCATTGCATAGTGGTTGCGCAACCATAGTGTCAGGGGCAGATGTGTTGAATATCGGCTGGGCAGCAGAAGGCTTGCCGGTGGATATTCAAACTCCGTGCCCTAGTCCCTCATTCGCCTGGTCCGGAGATTGCCAGGGGATGTTGGGTCGTAGGATTATCGGGGTACATCCGGAGTACACCCACTGGAGTGTTTGGGGTTATGCCTGCTTATCGTGATCGTGCTCGTGGTTCGTGGATCGTGAATGAAGACCAGTGAAGATTGGTGTATAGGGGATTGTGTGAAATGTATCCTTTTAAATGTGTGGTTACTTAAGTTATCATTGTTTCTTAAATTGTCTAAGTGATATTATTGCATAATTGTATTATCTGTTGCATTGCACGCCCCGGGATTATATCTCTCACTGGGCAACAGTGGTTGGTCATACCTCGATATCTGTTTCAGGAGACGCTGAGGGTGATCCCCAGCTTGTTGAGTTAGTTGAGGAAGAAGAAGTTCAGATTGAGCCTTTACCTTGGTTGCTGTGCCTGATAACTTGAGGTGGTTAATGAATTTGCTGCTATGTGGAAAGTTCAACTAATTGTTTTATGTACTATTTTGTGGCCTAAGGGCTATGTATATGTTTGTTGTGCAAAGTTGAAGGATATTAGATTGTGGTGTAGAAGTGGAAGCCATGTCTTGTAATAACTTTTATTCTTGCCTTTATTTCCTTGCATGCTTGGGAGTGGATGGTTAATGTAGAATGCATTATCCTTTAAGTTGTTTTATTGATTTCCTAGAATGTTATGATTATAAAACTATGCTGACAACAAGTTCTCGCATGCTTGTGTGTTTTGGAGCTATTGTGTACCATAAGGCTCGGATGGCCTTATAGCTTTGTTGTTTAATTAAGAAAAGCTTGTATTGTATTGTTGGGACTTTGTTTAAGTGTTTACAGGTTTTTGGAATGTCCACGGTACAGGGGAGACTCTGTTCGTGTGTCGGGTCCAGACTAAACCTTTAGCTTAGGGGTTGGGTCGGGGCGTGACAGGTTTTTCGGCGGTTTGCCAACTTTGACATGCAGACTTTGGGGGTCGAATTTGCCAAAAATTCCATTAGTTTTCCTGGCCCGATCTCGATGCCTCTCCCCTTGGTTCTCTCATCTTATCTGCTTGGTTCATGTTGGTTGGAGCGTATGTGGGCTAGTGACAAAATTGGCCAACATTCATTAATTCATTTTGCCACGAAGCCGAGTTCCTAACAAGGAAGATTCATACTGATTTTGCAACCGAAACCCTACAAGTGGGTATTCTCGACCAGCCTCTCTCTAGAAGGAAAATATGATATGAAATACCAAGCTTTTACTTCCATTCCTCGAAGACTTTAAGATATGTCCTGAAACAACATGTTTAGGCTGCCGTTCAGACTTCTATTGACTTTGGACATGTAAAAGCTATTCCCATTTGATGTATGGAAATCATGAGCATAGGTCCTTTCTCCCAAGATTGGATTGAGGGAACTGAACCGCTATCACGTGTTTTCCACGCCCAGCGTTCATAAATAAGGGGAAGGAACCAACTTTCAAACCCTTAAGGGTAAGGGATTAGGGTTCGTCCTCTTTTCTTGAACATAGTCAGTGGCAGATGTAATCGGGCTTTCTTCTTTACTTTGAAGGCAACAAGAATCGACTCTGAAGAGCACATTCTTGAAAGAAAACTTCAATAATGCCACGAAAAAAAGGACCCGTCAGCTTGATGGGACAACCAAGGTCATAAGAATGAGTGAAAGACATAGAGCAAAGGTATGAAGTAACTCAATTGATAAGGAGAGGTTTGATACTAGTCGGTAGCACATTCGTTTTCCTATTTCACTGGGATCGGTCCTAAGGCGCGTACTTCAATATTGTCTTGATTGGTAGTCGCTCTTCTATATTTTGAATCTTCAGAGATACCCTTAGAGTTTTGTCCTGAATGGTAGGATTGTTGAGTCAAGTCAAGAAGAAGAAAAAGAGAGTCACAGAAAGGAATCTTGAACAATGGGCACAAGTCATTATTTAAGTTATTATTAGTATCTCCATTATAATTAGCATTTCTATTAGTTCTGCTCTTTTGTCTCCTTAATATCATCTCGAGACCCAAATAGCGAGATTCGGATTGGAACCAATGCATATTGATTCAAAGCTTGTGGCCCTTTAATACAACCCCCTCTATATAAAATCGTAAGTGAGCGGTGCGAGTCTACAAAGAATACTTCTTCCTTATTTGGTGCAACTGGAGATGCCCCACAAGGCCTTCTTTCTCAAGATTCAAGTATTCACGGTGAACAAAAGGAAGCAACGCCGCTACAAGCAATAGAAAACAACGTTTATTAATCCATTTCAGTAGGTGGCGGTGCACACTAGGTATCAACAAAGGACGTTTTCTCTCACCCAGCCCTTGGGAGGTGTTAACTCTTCGCCTTCGACTTTCCGAAGAATGATCCATCCGGTGTGCTATTTATAGTGAGGGCTTCTCCCTTTTCAATCTACATGGCATACGTACATGAATATTAAAACTCATCGACTCGGCTAAAAGCATATGATCAAAGTTCTAGTGGCGCACATAGCAATATCATAATGGAATTCTCATCCGCTAGACCGGCAGTAATAGCGAACTAATACTATTCTAATAGAAATGGGGATAGTGGGTCCCCTTGTCGAAGACCCCGAAGCTATGGAAGAAACCTGTGGGGGAGCCATTCACGAGGCCCTATGGAGTAAGGAGAAGGATGCCGTCGTTATACACACCTTTATCCACTTTACCCCGAATCCCATTCTTCTAAGAAAATATTCCAGAAACCTCCAGTTGACATGGTCGTAAGACTTTTCTATGTCAATTTTGCATAGAACTCCCAGTTCCCTGCTTCTAATTCTTGAGTCAATGTACTTGTTTGCTTTAGGTTTTTTTTCCAGGATTTGCCTTCTTTGAACAAAGGCACTCTGATGGGGTGGTATGATCAAACTCATCGCTTTCTTCATTCTGGATGCTAGCACTGTTGTAATTCCTTAGTATAAGCTACCCACCAGGCAACTCTGGAGATTCTCGAATGTCAACGTCTTCGCCTTTATATGGGATCAAGGCAATGAAAGTGGCGTTGGTTTGAAGACGCTCGACCAACGGGAGAGGTTTGAAGATGCTCGACTAATAGGGAGAGGAATTGAGTTGGCTCCAATGAGGCATCTTTGTGGAACTCCAAAAGCACCTTCATGAAGTCATCCTTGACCACCCCCCTAGCATTTTTTATAAAAGGCGATGGTGAATCTGTTCGGACCTGGGGCCTTGTCTCCACACATCTCCCCTAAAGCCTTGAAAACCTCCTATTCCTCAAAAGGCCTTTCCAACTAATCACACATCTCCGTAAGAATACGAGACCATGTGATGCATCGATCGAAATGAATGCTGTTCTAAGTAAAGCTCTTTGTAGAACTTTTCGACCGCTAATCGAATCGCTTCCTCCTCCTCCAGAACGCCCATTTCTACCTCCAGTCTAGATATGGTGTTTACTAAATTTATCATGTTTGCTACTCGATGGAAGAACTTTTTGTTTTTATCCCCTTCCTTAACCACTTAATTCTCTACTTTCGCCGCCAACTAATCTTTTCCAACCTGGTTAGCCTCATTTATTCTTATTTGGCTGATACTCTCAGAGCTATTTCTGCTGATGATAGAGGTCTTGATTCTTCTGTGTGGTCTAGGTACGCAATTTCCTCCAAAGCTTCCATTTTCTTCAAGTCTACCCTCCCAAACTGCTCCTTATTCCACTTCTTCTTTCAAGGCTTTAACCTTCAACCAAAAGATGTGGCTTGCTTTCTCTTGAAATGAAAAGGAAGAACCACCAAGAAGCTACTTTTTATAGAAAAAAATCCTCCTCCTATTCCTTCTAAAGCCAAGAGTTGGAACCTGTCCAATTTAGAAAGAGAAGGGCATTCCTAGTTGTTTGTGCAAGTGAACGTTGCCCATTTAGAGGTAAATCCACCAACGAATTTCTCCCTACAAATTCAGAAAAATGCCTCATGCTTGCTGTAATTTGGCTTCCTCCTAACTTCTCAGCCGAGAATCTGAAACCATTGAAATCACCTCCTTCGAATTAAAGAACTTGAGGGGGTAAACGAGGTAAAGTGGCTTCCTTCGTGCCTTCACCTCGTAAACTCAATAAAGCTTTACTAAACAAGCAAGAAAGTTGACTTCGAGAAAGAAAAGGGGCACACTACGGCATATTAAATAAAATCAGTCTCGAATGAATAAGTATATAACTAACAGACTATGATTCTTTCTTTTACAACTTGATTGGATGGAACAACGATTTCAAGCAAGGTTCAATCAACTAATATGCTTTGTCGTCTCCCTTCGGACGTACCCTAGGAAAGAACAACAAGAGTCACCTCCCCCGAAAACAACTCAAATGCAACAAGCCCATCCTATTCTAATAAGTGGGCTTGCTTATCCCTGGGGGACAACTTCTCAAACCATAAAGAACTGGATGACCCTACCCTATCTGATTAAAGCTAAAGGTGAATTGTTTTGGGTTGTATTGATTTGTGTTAACTTGAGTTACCTAAGCTAAGTCAGGCACATTTTCCATTACCGAATAATGCCTGCAGTACGAGTACTTGTGCAACAAGTTAGATATATATTGACACGGCGAGCACATAGCGGCGAGCACATATATTGATCCATAAAAAAGACTATTGGGAAAGCACACAAAGCCAAGAACACTCAACATATAGCTATCACCTTGCTGAGCTTGAAGCCTTTTTTTGAATCCTAAAGTGGCATGTGCGGAAGGATTTATCTCTAACCTTTTCTATCTATCTTAAGAAGTAGGGCGAGAGAAAGTCAATATGATATTTGCCTTGGTTTTTCCAACAAAACCAAGTCACCCAGAGTTAAAATTCGATCCATTAGGTTCTTCAATTTCTTCAGACAAGAAATGAGAGACAAGAAAACATCTTTGATTACGATTAAAAGGAACAATCTCAAATAGACCAAGATCCAATTTCGGGTCATTTCTTGGTGAACATGATCTTCCATAATCTCTTCGATCCCTTCATTTATGTGCCAGAATAGAGAAAAATTTAGTAGAAAAGTGGAAGAGACTTTTTTGTATATGATAATCAAAGGGAGTGGGAAAGCTGCAGTAATTCTTTGGAAAAGCCCATTTCTCTTTGTCTTCGAGCTTTCATTCCTCAATCCACTGATTCCTTTCTTCATATACCTCCCACCAATAGATAGAGAGAAATAGGAATAACCGAACCATATCTACAAAATTCCAGTACTATGCAACTGCTTCAAAGCTAACATGATGCTCCTTGGTCAGATGACCAAGATATTGGCTAATACCACATATGATCGAGAAAAGAGTACATGTAATCACATGAAAACCATGAAAGCCAGTTGCTAAGAAAAAGGTAGAACCATAAATACTATCTAAAGTAGTGGAGGGTGCTTGATAATATTCCATTCCTTGAAAGCCTGTGAATACTAGAGCCAGTAAAACGGTAGCTACTAAAGCGTAAACTGCTCATTTTTTCTTCCCCGCGAGTATAGCATGATGAGCCCAAGTTATGGCTGCTCCGGATGAAAAGAGAATAAAGGTATTAAGAAAAGGGATTTCCCAAGGATCTAAAACCCCAATCCCTTTTGGGGGCCAAATACCTTTGATCTCTACCGTAGGTGCTAAAGAAGAATGAGAAGAAGCCCAAAAAAAGCAAAAAAGAACATAACCTCCGATACGATAAACAGAATAAAACCATATCGAGGTCCTAATTGTACGACTTTGGTATGATGTCCTTCCAACGTGGATTCACGTAGAACATCGCGCCACCATACGAACATGGTATATAGGATAAATATGAGGCCCAAATTGAGAAGTGTTGCACCCCCTTGAAATGAGTGCATGTACATCACACCTCCTATGGTTGTTGCCAAAGCTCCGAGTGAACCCAAAATAGGCCATGGACTTGGATCTACCAAATGATAAGAATGCCTCTGCGATTCAATCATAAACCACTTTGCCTCGGTTGTATGTAAACCCCCCCTTCACCCCCATCCCCTAAAGTAGTAAAGAAGGGCTCTTTGGGTTCTAAATTTCTTTCTATCTGACAGGACAAACAAATAGGAAGGGATGGTTCTTTCATTGCATTGATAGAAGTCTAACTAGAAAAAGATCTCTCTATTACTTTGAGAAGGGAATTGCTGGTTTGATCGACAGAAAGCATGGAAAAAAAGAAGCTATCTACAACTTGCCTACTTTCCTTCTACTTTAGGCTTTGCCCCCGTAGAGGTGAGGGTGTTCTTAGGCGGCTCAGGTAGGATAGGTGTTAACCTAACTCCGCCCTGCCCGAACTCAAAAAGCATCCCTCAGCCGACTGCTTTATTCCACGCAATCACCCCTTTCAAAATAAGATAATTGCGAAAAGTTGTTATAGTTAGGAATGCTATGCTTAAAGCAAGTAAGAAAAAAATGAAGAGTGGATGTCTTTCAATAAACTCCAGGAATTTATCCAGTTGAGGCATTCTTGATTTATTCAACTTGACACGTGGGAAATTCCTAGTGGCTCAGCTTGGTCTCGCTCCCTTCCCGTACTATTCCTCCCCACTAAAAAGAGCGATTGAGAATCTTGAGAACTTTTCTGAATGTCTGTCTTCGCGGGGCGATTGGAAAAGGAGTCTAAAATGGCTTTTACTGCCTTTCATTCTGATCGAGAAAAATTATCAGAAGGATGATCTAGTCATAATAAGATTGAAAACGGATGCTTCCTTGGCCGTGTGGAACATGGATTAGCATTATGTCATTCTTACAAGTGATCCCCCATCTAGGATTGGAGGAAGTGTTATATGAGGACTTTGAGATCAAATAGAATATGTTTCTTTCCATTCCTCATGAGCCACTTATTTCTCCAAAACAAGATATCAAAGTGATCTTCCTCCTTTTTCCCAATAAGGCGACGGCGTTTCAGGTCGTAACCATATTCTAAAGCTTTAGAACGAACGACAAGTAGTAGTTGGAAGAAGAGATCACCTTATTTCTTATTTTTTATATTCTTTTTCTCAGTCTTTCCATCAATAATGGAGAAATGACAATTGGAAATCAACCCCCATTCCTTTGTTTCTTAAAAAACGGAGCTTTGACTTCCCGACAGACAGACCTAACGGGCTAACTTCACCGTGCCCGAAGGTAGGGTCAGTTCTACTAGCCTTAGGCAAATAGTTGGCTTATGTTCACATCTTTTTCTAACTCTTAGAACGTATTAAGATCCCTTCTTCCCACTCTTCTGTGGAATGGACATCTAGGGGGCATGATTGTAGCTCTCATCTCCCAAATAAGAATGAGATAAGAAATGGATGTACGATTGCGTCTTGCCTTTTTCGTAGAAAGGACATACCAAGATAGGGAACTGTTTTATCCAACAAACGGCCGCGGCACAAACGGACGCCTGATCTCGTTCTCGAACGAGAGGAACCCCTTTTCCCTGTTACATCGGGTTTTGGCAGCAGGGCCTAATTTGCAAAATAGGTGCAATCGTGAGTGACGTTGTTTACCTTAGTTACTATAACTTTATTTTCCACATTGCTTATCGAAAGTAGCTAACGACGGGGGTTTGGAATAGCGCACAGACAACCAAAGGTTGTAGTTTCTCTTCACCGATGTGGAAGAGAGATAGACCACTTGGAGTCCAATTAAACTAGCCATTTAATTACTGAACATGACATCACATATATGTCATGTGAGCATCTGGGTATTAAAACTTCCAAGGTGGATACGTACCTCTATACCTGGCTTACAGTCTTTACAGTCTTCGATTCGGTCCTCAGGGAATATGTAATAAAGAAACCCACCCCAAGAGAGGGGACTGTACTTATTGTCTTTCCCTACATCCATATTGAAAGTACTACATCTCGTAGCCCTCGCTATCAGGTCGTCCAGCCCTTCAGTTCTCTCTTTCTCCTCTTAGGAAGAAGTAGCTGCTACTGTAATCATATCTATTGTTCGCATATCTGCTCAAGCAAGTTTGTCCCAAGCCGGTCTGTTCACAAATCAGATGTTAGCTCTTTGGCACGAATCTGCTATTCTCCTAGCTCTTATTAAACCCTGTGCTATTGAAAATGGTCTTGGCCATGTAACATGAGTGATTTACGATTTCTGTACCGAAAGATCCATGACAATAAAAGTTTGAACAAGTTTAGCATCTTGAGGTCGCCGGGGCATCGCCTTACTAACGAGTCGACAAAGTCTAATTAACTGCATTTAGTCAGCTAGGATTTGCATCACACAGTGCCCGGTATCAACCGTCGGCATTGTCATGCCTGACTTTATCAGCTTCGACATTCCCTATACAGTTATGGCAAAAATTGAGTTTCCTATAAACTTAGGAAGACCTACAAATCTTCAATGAGAAGCCCAGACTAGGAAAATGTGCACCATAGAGTGTCACGCCCCGACCCGACCCCGCAAAAGGCCAAGCTCGGACCCGATACACGGACGAAGTCTCTCCTGTACCGTGGACATTACGGAACCCTACATTCAATATTATACTCGAGAAACCTCAACATTCATTTGAGACAAGCCAACATTCTTTTAGAAAACATACATCTTTTCATTAACAACTTTGCAACCCAAAAATGATATGCACACTACACAATTATTTATGCCACTAAACCATTAACCATTAGCATGCATTTCCTTACTAGTCACAAGAGTACAACTTTACAACTTTACAATCTTGAAACCTTTACACTAAAAGACCATTAAGGTCTCAAAATAGAACTACATACAAGGCTATAAGCCTCAAAATAAAGAGACAACCAAGCATTAAACACATCAAGCATGGCTCGCACAAAAGTCTGGCAACCAACCACTAGCAAAGTAAAGAAGTGCAATCACGAAAACACCTCAACCTACTCCTCCTCCTCTATTACCTCAATAGGGTCTGCTTCAACTACTCCTGTAAAAATATAGTATAGAAAGGAATAAGAAAAAACTATTGCTCAGCGAGGGCAATTGGTCTCAAGGACGGAGATGAGAGGAGTATGCAATGCAATTAATCAAGCAATTCATATCAAGGTACAACAAAGCCATCAATAAAGCAAAGCAAGCATTAAAACTATAAACACTCATTCAAAGGATACAGTACACTTTTCACGAGCAACTTTTAATCACGAATTCGATGACGACGCGCCGGCCCAAACCACCTTATAACACCAGTTTGGAATACCCTGGAAGTATCCATCAATCTACGACCCAAATCTCCCTGGGAGGCAACCCAAGCGAGAAGAGGGAATAGGCACGGAGCTAGAGTAACCAACACTAGCAACCCGAGGCTACCCAGAGAGGCCCATCACTCACACGCTGGACACTATGCAATGCAAGACTCGATACAACGCGATAAATGAGCAATAAAGCCACACGTGAGAGAATAACAAAGTAGGTTACTCTCGCACTCAATAGCAACAGTTGATAAGCATTTCAATCAGAATCAATTCAAACAAGTATATCAAGCAACCCTAAGCATTCTATAGGCATAATATCAAGAAAACAAACAAAATCACAAATCGGCCCCAACTATCAAAACACTACCATTTCCAAACGAGCCATGAGTTCTGGAAACTGACTTTTCCAATCCTCCTAGGTCACCATAGGGCACATCCAAAGACCCCGAAACCCTACTTTACCCTCGAATTCGCGCAAAGTCCTGATTTCTCCATTTTCTCGTTTGAACTACAACTATACCAACCAAACACCCAACCAACGCCATAATTGCACCAAAAGTGCTTCCATGGCCTCCTGAAACAATGCCAACACGTAAAACGAGAAAATGCCAAACTCGACCTAAATGACCACGACTATCACCAAGCCATATTTCTCGTTTTTTTCATTATGCAACCTAAACAAACATGCATTTAGGCGTTCTAGCATACCTAGCACATTTCTACATCAACGGAAAGCATAACAACGCAACTTTATCTTTTCAAGGGTTTACTATTCACAAATTACTATTCAACAATCAATTTAAATTACAATCTCAACATTTAACCGCATAAAATATTAAAAAGCTATAAATACATGTTCTACAATTGGCAAGGAACATTCTAGAAGCTTCAAAACGATTTAAACAACAATCTACGGATAAATCTCAAAAATCAAAAAGTTGACATACACAATATTTAAATGCACAAATAACGTGCTTCCCTCACCTTAGGCACTCCTAGTCTCTAGGAAAACAACGCTGGACACCTCGAAAACCACCCCGCACGAGCTCACGCGAAGATTTAAAGATTTGAAAGGTTGAATTTTTTTTTTCTTTTTCCTTCTTGGTACGGCCTGCTCAAGGTCTGATTTTGCTTTGTTTTTTATTTTTATTTTGTTATGTTATAAGCTTATTAAGTGACAAGCTTGGTCAAAGGTCAAAGATACTTGGTCAACTAACTTAAAATTGGTCAAATTGTCTTATTTTTTATGCATTTTAAGCTAAAATAACTATCACCAATATTAATTCTAGCTAACAACAAGTAAAATATAAAATTTAAGGCACTAAAATACTAGTTTCCACTATTTGCTAAGGACTAGAAAACACTCTCTAGCTATCGCTCCCGAAATACAATGCACTTTGCAACAACTAAGAAGTAACAATTAAATCTAAAAGAACCTAAGAAAATAAAAATTTTAGAATAATGACAAGAAAATTTCACATTCCGGGCTCGGGTATTACATAGAGTCACCTTGACAGTTATGAATTCCAAACCATTCACCTTTTCTTCTTTTTGCCTCATTTGCGGAATACCAGATCAAGAGATGAATTAGCGGATCACAGGTCTAAGTCGAAGCATGCCTGAACCTTCTTTAGTAGTGAGCCATACCGAGTAGCTCCTAGCAAGGGCTTCAAGATCACAGTAATGCCTGCAATTTCATTGCCTTGGGTACGAATGTAATGGTCAAAGTTGCTTTCTCTAGACACCATGGAAAAGATCATTGACGAGCTCAATCTCTAAGTCTGAAATTGTAAGTTTCATCCTCTTTATGAGCCTGACTTGAATCACATGGGTTAACAATTCTCATTTATTAGTTACAAAAAGCCCTTCTCCAGGAAGTAAACCAAGAGCCACTCATCTGAGCCGGCAGATTCGAATTCTGCTACGTCGGTGAGCAAAACAAGCATGCTTAGAACTGCGATGTGCAATCTTCAGTCTGCCTATCATTGATTGTCCATTAAAGGCTGACTCCGCTAGGCAAGAGGACCACTACTGGGATTATTCAACTACTAACTGATAACCAAGGGACTACTCTTCCTCCTATACTACTAATATTGGCTGACCTGTTGATAGGATAACAGAAGCAGTTGAGAGTATATCCGGAGAAAAAGAAAAAACCTATGCAGCCGTAGGTCACACAAAGAGCTCGTTCCATTTTTGAACCAAGTCTTATTGCATTAGCCATCTTTCATGAAAATGGGAATCTGAAAGTATAAAGTATAGAATAGAAGTGAACGCCTTTCTACTAGAAGGAAGGCTGGCGTCTAGAGGCACTACTAGGAATAGAACAAAGAATGACCCCACTTTAGAAGATTCTAACCGTCCAACGATTTTCTTTTCTTGGAAAGACAAGCTTGAATTGGCTCGTACATACACACATGGAACTTCTTACCGCCAGGGAGGGTTCTGGATCTAATAAGCAAAAATTGCTGGTCTTCTTTGAAAGCAGGGTTGCCTAAGAAAGCCCATTTTCCTACTACTACTAGTAGAATGTCGGTTTTTATCACTTTTATTTGAGTTGATGAGGTGATCTGATCTCACCTCTAGGCAGGTGGAATAGAAGTTTGTTATCACAGTTGTACTGCCGAATACAACAATTAGACTGCTCTGTTAGGAAGTGCTTTCTCCCAAACATTCTTGGGTCTAAGTTCGCTAGATTGAGTAGTAAAGAACACGTGTGTAGCGGTAGGCAGTTATAGACGTGTAGGGGCTATTTTCTATCTTCCCTGCCTTTGGTTACGAAACCGCACTCCTGGGTCAGTCCTTTCACCTGGCCACCACCCACAAGGGACAAGGCCTTCTTTTCCAGTCGCGGATTCTCCACCGATTCTTCTTTGGCTTCGGATGTAGATGTGTCTGCTGAAAGCCTAGGTTTACTTTTATATATATAGCATAGAGTAATTACTTCTGGAACCAAATTTCATCTATCCTTCTTTGTGAAGCAGAGACAGGTTAAGATGTGGTGGTGTTCGTCGCTTATTCATATTGCTGAGGTATGTCGTGCCATTTGCCTTAGACTGGGGGTACTACTTCAGACAAGCAAACAAGACAGGTTGAAAAGGTTTTTTTCCTTCCATTCCTCTCCCTATCAGTCGAGTTACTTCATACCTTGTTTTATCAAACAAGCTTGTAAAGACCTTTCCCTTGGGCTTGGAAATTGATAATAAAGAAAAAAAAACTGGAAAGGTTGGACTAGGCATCCTTAGATCTTTTGTTTGGACCAAGGAAGAAGAGGGCCGAGGCAAAGCGCAAACCTGCTGATCGATCCACCGGCCTCCATGCCCAGCAGTAGCCCTATGAGGTACCGCTCAAGCCAAGTTGTGCGGTCTTCGGGAACAAGCAAGGGGCGCGAAAGCCGTTGTGCTAATGCGCATCAGTTTTCTTTCTCGTTTAGGCTATCTAATCGAATAGAAAATGATTTAGCAATGAAAGTGCTTATCACCTTATTTAAAAAAAGAGTTTCGCTTCACTTGAAAGTCCGTCCTGCTTCAGAGCAGATGGAAGAGATTCAGTCAACTCTCCGAAAGTACTCTTAGGCGAGCTAGGCTCAATGAAATCTTTGTCTTGTAGAAATGTAGATGATTACTTGAACTCCAGTTTCAGGGCAGGGCGTAAGGCAAGAGGATCTTGAATCAAAGAATTCCTGTCCGGCAAGCGAAGTAGAAAAAGTATGATTCTTGCTTTTCTCTAGCAGTATCGACTTTTGGGTAGTGGTGGGTTCAGTCAGGTTTGGTGGTATCCTTTTTTTTTTTTAAAGTCATTTTGATCCCAGCCAAACACAGTAAAGAATAAAGTAGTAGGGTGATCGATCCCACACAGAGTCATTTCTTTAGCGCTTGTTCAGAATGGAATAAGTTCTTCTTGTTCAAATCGACTCTTCCCACTCTCTTGTGAGTTCAAATCTTTTCTGTGGTGAGGTTGACCTGTTCACTTTTCCTTCGCTCCTTGAATCTATCTATTCTGGCTACAGAGCATGAATGACTCTTGCTCTCGATGAAATCCCTTTAGATTAATAGAAGACAGTTACAGCAGACTCCTAAGAAGACTTGAACCTGGTACTCACTCCTAAAACAAGCATTTCTTTTGCGCCTGCTATTCCCTCTTCAAGAAGTTAATCCAGATCCTCATCTTCATCTCTTGAACTCTCGGTTGATTCAACAGGAGCCATTCTTTCAACTCAAGCTCTTCTTGGTCACATCTTCTTTCTCTTTCCTGGTAAAGCTATTCAAAGCCCCGGAAAGCATAGTCAGAAGGGAAAGCGAAGCTTTGAGTGACAGAGATTCCGATTCAACTTCTCCCACCAAGAAATCAAGCCTTTATAGTGAAGCTAGCCTATTAGGCGATGTGTAAGAGCTCTATGCTATCTATGGAATAGCGGTCAGTGCTTCTTGATTGACTGCTTGAAAGTTTGAACCAAGTCTTGGAATTGGCATTACCGCAGCTAGGATAGATGCTCTTTCTCTTGTTTAGGTGTGACCAAGAATTACCAACATTGAAGAAGTTGCCTTTGGTGGTCTCGTACTTTAAGTAGAAGATCCCTGAAAAGTCACTTAAAGGGCTTCTCTTTCTAAGTATTTTTTAATAGAAAAAAGAATGTAGGTTGCCAAATAGTGAAGTTCGAAGGGGCAAGAATTGTTCTCTTGTCACAGTTCTCTTATCCGCTATTGGTGCTTTAGGTTTAGTATGGGCAATAGGAATAGGAAATGCCCTAACCTAAGAAGTTCTGTGAAACCCTAATTTTTGTCTTTACCTCGATTTGCGTGTCTTTACCTCGATTTACGTGATTTGATCTGTTTATGTGTTATATGAGTTAGAATGTGTTAAATATGTGATTTATATTCCTAATATATGCTATGTGTGTATTCATGAAATTTTAATCAAAATTGGCATCAGAAATTTTATCGCCGGTTTTAGTGAATAGTATTTTGAACACCTGTCTGCTAAAATTCTTACAGGGGTGTTTTAAATGTTTTAAAACCTAGTCCTCGGGTATTAATAGACCCGTGTTTGATTAAAACAGATTTGGAATCAGTTTTGAAAATTTAAAGATTTTTACACTTTCTTTAGTGAAAAATAAGTTTTAAGTCAACTCGGGTGGAAATGTTTGAATGTAAAACTCTTTGTCACCTAAAATATATTATCTAGAATTAGTCTAAGTGTCAATTTAATGTTTGAGCAAGAAATAGTCAAAAATAGAATTAAAAGACAAGAAAACACTAAAAATAACTAAGTGTCAACTTTGACTTTCTTTTATTTGTTTTGACCTTTGCTTAATATATCATCAACACACATTAAAACAAGGCAAAAACATCCCAAAAACACACACAAAACCGTGAGTTCAAGGAGGAGGAAGAATAAGGCATTTTCAAGGCTTTTCAAAGCATTTTCTCGTAGATTTTGCAATTCAAGTCCAAATCACTTCATTCAAAGCTTGATTTTGCTTGTTGGGCATCCATTCTACATCTTTCTTGCATCAAACACATCAAAGGTGAGAGAAAAATTCTAGATCTCAAATGTCATCTTTTATGTTTTTGCGTATAATTGAATTTTGAACAATTAGAAAGTTGAGTTGATGTTATATTATTGCTCAGTACATGCTAAGGATCGTTTATATGCGTTTATGTAAGATTTGAACTATTGTAGCATGAATTTTTATTTTTGGGTATTAAAAGTTGAGTTGTTGGCTATTTGTTGAATATTTTGAGTTGTAGTGGTTGGAATCAACTGCCGTTGATTTGTAAAAGTTTGTTAAATATGGGGTAGTACCGTTGTAATGCCAAAATTTTGATTGTGATGTCGGTGTGAAAGTCCAAAAATTTCAGCCTAGGTGCCTTGAGGTTTTATGGTTGTTGGGCTTGATTTGAATGTATTTTGGATGGTTTCCGAGGGGGCTAATGTAGTTGATTGAGTGAGTGAGTGATAAGAACTGGTTTGGAGTTGTTTGGATTAGTAGAATGTAAGTTATGATTATTAGAAGTTTAGGTTGTCTTTCTTTAAAATGTTGATATATGCCTTTAGATGATCAAGTGGTGTTTGAGTGATTGAATTGTGAGTTGTTGATGGTTAGATTAGGGTTTGGTTGTGTAATACCCGAGCCCGAAATGTGAAATTTTCTTGTTTATTATTCTGAAAATTATGATTTTCTTAAATTCTTTGAAGTTTAATTGTTATTCCTTTATTGTCGCAAAGTGCATTGCATTTCGAGAACGATAGTTAGAGAGTGTTTTCTAGTCCTCAACACATAGTGAAAACTAGTATTTAGTGTTTTAATTTTAGTGTTTTAGTTGTTGTTGACTAGAAATATCATTGCATTAGTTTTTTTAGCTTTAAAATGCAAGAAATAAGCTTATTTGACCAACTTAAGTTAGCTTTGACCAAGGCTTGACCAATTGACTTGTTGTCATCTTTTAATATAGCATAAAATAGCAAAAAAATAAAACACAAAGCTGAAAAAAAAGGAGCAGGCTGAAACTCCAAAGGGAAAAAAAACCATTTGCAACTTCCAAACTTCAAATCTTCGCGTGAGCTTGCACGGGGTTATTTCCGAGGCATCCAATGTGGTTTTCCTAGTGTCTAGGAACGTCTAAGGTGAGGGAATCATGTTTATTTGTGCATTTGAATGTTTTATGTATCAACTTTATTTTTTGGGTTTTATCCGTAGATTGTTATTTTAATCATTTTGATGCTTGAAGAATGTTCCTTGACAATTGTAGAACATGTATTTGTAGCTTTTTAGCATTTTCTACTGTTAAATATAGCGATTGTAATTTAAAATGCCAATTAAATAGTAAATTATGAATAGTAAACCCCCGTTTCGTAGAAGTTGCTTCGTTATGCGTTCTGTTGATGTGAAAAGATGCTAGATATGCTAGAATGCCTAAATGCATGATTTGTTTGGATTGTGTAATGGAAAAACGAGGAAAAATGCATTGGTACAAGTTGGGGTCGTTTAGGTCGAGTTTAGCGTTTCCTCGTTTTGCGTGATGGCATTGTCTCAGGAGGCCATGGAAGCACTTTTGGTGTGGTTATGGCGTTGGTTGGGTATTTGATTAGGGTAGCTGTAGTTCAAACGAGCAAAGTGGGAAATCGGGGCTTTGCGGGAATTCTAGGGTAAAGTAGGGTTTCGGGGTCTTTAGACGTGCCTTATGGTGACCTAGGAGGATTAGTGAAGTCGGTTTCCAAAACTCGTGGCTCGTTTGAAAGTAGTAGCGTTTTGAAAGTTGGGGTCGTTTTGTGTTTTTGTTGGTTTTCATAGTGTTATGCTTGTAGAATGCTTATTATTACTTGTTATGCTTGTTAAAGTTGGCTATGATTGAAATGTTTGCTAACTGTTGCTATTGCGTGGAGAGTAACCTACTTTGTTATTCTCCCACGTGTGGCTATATTGCTCGATTGCTCGATTGCTCGATTGCTCGATTGCTCGATTGCTCGATTGTTGCATTGTATATTGTATTGCATTCATAGAGTCAGGGGCGGTGTGATGAGCCTCTCTGGGTAGCCTCGGGATGCCAGTGTTGGTTGCTCTAGCTCCGTGTCCTATTCTCTTTCTCGCTTGGGTTGCCTCCCAAGGAGATTTGGGTCGTAGAATTGATTGGATACTTCTGGGGTATTCCAAATTGAATTTATAAGGTGGTTGGGCCGGCGCGTCGTCATCGGATTCGTGATTGAGAGTTGCTCGTGGAAAGTGAATTGTATCCTTTGATTGAATGATTATAGCTTTAATGCTTGTCTTGTTTTATTGTTGGCTTTGCTTGTATCTCTATATGATAATTGAATGAATTGCTTGACTATTTGCATTGCATTCTCCTCTCACCTCCGTCCTTGAGACCAATAACCCTCGCTGAGCAATAGTTTTTGCTCATTCCTTTCTATACTATATTTTTACAGGAGTAGTTGCACCCGATCCTATTGAGGTAATTGAGGAGGAGGAGCAGGTGGATGTGTTTCCTTGAGGGCACTTTCTTTGCTTAGCTGGTGGTTGGTTTCCAGACTTGTGCGGGCCATGCTTGTTGTGTATATTGCTTGATTGACGCTTCATTTTGAGGCTTGTAGACTTGTATGTAGTTCTATTTCGAGGCCTCTATGGTCTTATGTTGTAAAAGTTGAAAGATTGTAAAGTTGTAAAGATATGCTCATATGACTAGTAAATAATTGCATACTAATGGTTTAACTGCTTAGTGGCATGAGTACTTGTGTAGTATGCATGACATTTTGGTTTGCAAAGTTGGTTAATGAGAAGATGTATGTTTTTAAAAGAAAGTTGGCTTGTTTCAAATGTTTATTGTGGTTTTCGCGAGTATTATATTGAATGTAGGGTTTTCGGATCGTCCATGGTACAGAGGAGACTCCGTCCGTGTGTCGGGTCCGGGCTTGGCCTTTTGCAGGGTCGGGTTGGGGCGTGACATCTTTAGGTGGTATCAGAGCATGATAGTATTGCATGAGCCGGGATATGTTTCTCGGTTTGTGGGGTAGGGGTCTAAAATGATAAAGTGTTATTGTATGATTGTTAAGTGAAAAGTGTTATAGCATGACTATGTGAACTTGGAGTGTTATGTCAATCTTGTGTTATGTGAATTGTGTGATAGGATATTTGATTGTTATTGACTTGAGTGTTATCTAATCTTATGTGCTATATTTCTGTCTATAAACTGCTTTTATATGTTGCAAGCTATTGTAAGTTGTTACTATGCCGCCACGTCGTAGTACTCAAGGTCAAGGGGCAGATGAAGAGGTAGCAGAACAGGGTCAGCAACTGATACCTGAACAGTTTATGGCTACTATGACCACTGTAGTTGACCGGATTACTCAGGTACTGCATGAGTAGAGGCAGGACAGGAATAATAATCCCCAGGGAAATCAAGCTAATCCTGGTGGACAAGGGCCTAGGGCTGAGAATAATCAGTTGGAGAAATTCCTGAGGCACGAGCGGGGTAAGTTCTTTGGAGAGCCGGATGACGAGGCAGCAGAGAGATGGATTAACCATGTTGAGAAAATTTACGCTGCTTTGAGGTACACTGATGAAGGAAAGATAGCTTATGCAGCATTTCTGTTTGAGGGCGACGCAGAACAGTGGTGGAATACTGTTAGGTTGAGGTGGGATTATGAGGATGTTCTGTATTTGTGGGATGATTTTGTGAGTGAGTTTCGGGACAAGTATATTCCTGAGAAGGCTAGGGAAAGGCGGGAAGACGAATTTGTGGCCCTGAAGCAAGGAAACATGACTGTCGCACAGTATGAGGCTAGGTTTGTTAGCCTAACGAGGTATATGCCTGAGTTGGTACGGCCAGCTAGGAGGATGATTCATAGGTTTGTTCGTGGGCTGAGAATGGATATACAGTTGCATTTGACTGGGCAGACTTATACTACTTTTCCTGAGGCATTCCAAGCAGCCTCGAAGTTTGAGAAACGGAAGGCAGAGATGATAGCTGAGAGTAGCTAGCCGAGTAAGAAACAATACTTGGGCCAGAGCAGCTAGAGTCAGCCGAGACAGTATCAGACTTTTGTTCAGGTTCCGCAGCAGCGTCCGTATCAGCCACATTATCAGATTCAGGCAAGACCAGCTGTGACTTGACCCCAGCAGGGAGGTACAGTTCCTACCACTGCCAGAGCCCCCGTACCTACGGGAAACACTGTTGTAAGGCAAAATCAGCAGTGTAACTTTTGTAATCGATCGGGGCACATTGAAGAAAATTGCTGGAGAAAGAGTGGTAAGTGCACTGGTTGTGGGAGCGATGAGCATAGGGTGAAAGATTGCCCTAAGTATAAGAATGTTCAGGGCCGTACTAGAGGCCAGGGTGTGCAGAACAGGACTATAGGTGCAGGTCCAGCACAGAGGGTACAAGCTAGAGTCTTTGCACTAGATGCGGAGGAGCTACCCGATACTACCGCAATAGTGGAAGGTACCTTTCTTCTCAATACTTAGCCAGTTAAAGTTTTGATTGATCCCGGAGCTACACATTCATTTATAACTCCTGCATGTGCACGATCTGTGAATGTTTGCATTGATAAACTGCCGCATAAAGTTGAAGTTAGTATGCCTTTGGGTACAAAATTTGTTACTGAGTCTATTTGCAAATCTTGTGTTATATGTATTGAGGACTGTAAATTTCTTGCTGATTTAATTATACTGCCCTTTCGTGAAATCATTTTGGGAATGGACTGGTTGGGGATGTACTATGCTCAGTTGGATTGTAGAACAAAAATTGTTTATCTTCAGATTCCTGACCTATCGGTACTAGAGATTGTTGGGAACTGCAGGGCTGCCCGAATACCTCTTTTATCATCAATCAAGGCTTCTAAGTTGTTGAATAGAGGTTGTGAAGCTTACCTAGCTTATCTGATCAATCAACCTACTGATAAGTTGAATTTGAATGAGGTTCCAATTGTTAAAGACTTCCCTGGTGTATTTCCCAAGGAATTACCTGGTTTACCACCAGATAGGGAGATTGAATTTGTGATTGATCTTATGCCAGGCACTGCGCCAATTTCTAGAAGTCCTTATAGAATGGCACCGGCTGAACTTCAGGAATTGAAAATTCAGCTTCAGAACTTGCTTGAGAAAGGGTTTATACAACCTAGTTCTTCACCGTGGGGTGCGCCTGTGTTGTTTGTGAGAAAGAAAGACGGCACGCTACAGTTATGTATTGATTACAGGGGACTTAATCAAGTCACGATTAAGAACAAATACCCCTTGCCGTTGATTGAAGAATTGTTTGACCAGTTGCAGGGTGCGAGTGTTTACCCCAAATTTGACTTGAGGTAGGGTTACTATCAGCTCAGGATTCGGAGTGATGATATACCTAAGATGGCATTCCGGACTAGATATGGCCACTATGAATTTGTTGTGTTACCGTTTGGATTGATGAATGCACCAGCCGCATTCATGGACTTAATGCAGAGGGTTTTTAGACCTTATCTTGATCAATTTGTCGTAATCTTTATTGACGACATTTTAGTGTACTCTAAGAATGAGGCTGAACATGAACAACATTTGAAGATTGTGCTATAGACTTTGCAAGAAAACAAGCTTTTTGCTAAATTCAACAAGTGCGAATTCTGGTTGAATCAAATATCTTTTCTGGGCCATATCATTTCACATCAAGGAATTTCAGTAGACCTAGCTAAGATTGAAGTTGTTTCGTCTTGGAAGAGACCTGAAACGGTGTCAGAGATTCGGAGCTTTTTAGGGTTGGCAGGTTACTATCGGAGGTTTGTTAAAGACTTTTCCAAAATTTCTGGACCTTTAAGCCAGTTGACTCGAAAGAAAGTTACTTACAACTGGGATGCTAAATGTGAATCCAATTTCCAAGAACTGAAGAAGAGACTAACTACAGCTCCTATACTAGCTTTACCTGAGGGTACATAAAACTTTGTTGTCTACAGTGATGCATCTAAAGAGGGATTGGGCTGTGTTTTAATGCAGAATGGTAAGGTGGTTGCCTATGCTTCTAGGAAGTTGAAACCTTATGAAGTCAATTACCCTACACATGATCTTGAGTTAGTTGCAGTTGTGTTTGCTTTAAAGAAGTGGCATCATTACTTGTGGGGTAGCAGATTTGAAATTTTTACTGACCACAAGAGTCTCAAATATTTATTTTCACAAAAAGATTTGAATATGAAGCAGCGAAGATGCCTAGAGCTATTGAGTGGCTACAATTTTTCTATAAACTACGTGCCAGGTATGGCCAATGTTGTTGCAGATGCTTTGAGCCGAGAGGCTACTGTTGCAAGTCCAATTATCAAGGATTGGGAGACTTTGGAGGAAATTTGTTCGTGGAAGCCAGAAGCTACTGAAGAAGGAATTCGATTTGCTAGCTTACAAATTCAGTCGGGATTGCTAACACAAATCAGGGAGGCTCAGAAGACTGATCCTCACATCTTGAAAATCCAAGAAAAAGCAAAAGGGGGAGAGTCGGAGTTTAAATTACATGCAGATGGTATCTTCAGATTCAGGGACAGAGTGTGTGTTCCTGGTGATCCAACTTTGAAGAATGAGATTCTGTCCGAGGCATATAATTCAAGATATACGATTCACCTGGGCAGTACTAAAATGTATAGAGATCTGAAACAACACTTTTGGTGGAGCAATATGAAGAGGGAGATTGCTGGGTATGTATCCAGGTGTTTAACTTGTCAGAGGGTTAAGGTTGAGCATCAGAGGCCAGCCGGGCTTCTGCAACCGTTTTCGATTCCGCAATGGAAGTGGGTGCATATAACAATGGACCTTGTGACCGATCTTCCTAGATCTCTGAGAGGATGTGATTCTATTTGGGTTGTTGTGGACCGATTGACTAAGGTTTCACATTTTATTTCCGCGAACAAACATGATAGCCTTGATAAACTAGCTGAGCTTTATGTTGCTAATATTGTGAGACTTCATGGTGTACCGCAGAGTATAGTGTCAGATAGAGATCCCAGATTCAGATCTCATTTTTGGCAGAAGTTGCAAGAGGCCATGGGAACTAAATTGAGTTTCAGTACTGCATACCATCCACAAACTAATGGCCACTCTGAGAGAACTATCAGGATCTTGGAAGACATGCTTCGGGCATGTGTGTTAGACTTTGAAAAGAATTGGGAGAAGTTTTTGCCATTAGTGGAGTTCTCCTACAATAATAGTTATCAATCTACTATAGGTATGGCTCCCTACGAGGCGTTGTACGGTTGTAAATGCAGATCCCCATTATATTGGGAAGAGATTGGAGAGATGAGAACAGTTGATCCGACTGTGTTACCTGAGATGATTAAGATGGTGGATAATGTTCACCTTATTCGCCAGCATATGCTTACAGCTCAGAGTCGTCAGAAGAGTTATGCGGATAAGCACCGTCGAGATCTTGAGTTTGCTTTGGGAGATTGGGTGTTTCTTAAGATTTCTCCTCGAAAGGGATTGATTCGGCACGGTAAGAGCGGGAAACTTAGTCCTAGGTATATGGGTCCATTTGAGATCACCGAATAGGTGGGTCCTTTGGATTATCAGTTAGCTTTACCACCGAGCTTGTCGAGACTGCACGATGTTTTTCACGTGTCAATGTTAAGGAAATATCATCCAGATCCTTCACATGTACTTGAACCAGAGCCTTTGCAGATTGTGGAAAAGTTAACTTATGAGGATAGACGGATTCGAATTGTGGATCGGAAAGTTCAGGAACTTCGCAGGAAGAGTATTCCGTTGGTAAAGGTTTTGTAGACTCATCACGGGTTTGAGGAAGCAACTTGGGAAAGAGAGGACCAGGTTCGGAGTCAGTATCCGGAGTTGTTTGTCGACCAGGAAAGAATTGCGTGGTCGCAATTGTTTTAAGGGGGAGAGGGTGTAATACCCGAGCCCGGAATGTGAAATTTTCTTGTTTATTATTCTGAAAATTATGATTTTCTTAAATTCTTTGAAGTTTAATTGTTATTCCTTTATTGTCGCAAAGTGCATTGCATTTCGAGAGTGATAGTTAGAGAGTGTTTTATAGTCCTCAGCAAATAGTGAAAACTAGTATTTAGTGTTTTAATTTTAGTGTTTTAGTTGTTGTTGACTAGAAATATCATTGCATTAGTTTTTTTAGCTTTAAAATGCAAGAAATAAGCTTATTTCACCAACTTAAGTTAGCTTTGACCAAGGCTTGACCAATTGACTTGCTGTCATCTTTTAATATAGCATAAAATAGCAAAAAAAATAAAACACAAAGCTGAAAAAAAAAGGAGCAGGCCGAAACTCCAAAGGGAAAAAAAAACATTTTCAACTTCCAAACTTCAAATCTTCGCGTGAGCTTGCACGGGGTTGTTTCCGAGGCATCCAACGTGGTTTTCCTAGTGTCTAGGAACGTCTAAGGTGAGGGAAGCATGTTTATTTGCGCATTTGAATGTTTTATGTATCAACTTTAATTTTTGGGTTTTATCCATAGATTGTTATTTTAATCATTTTGATGCTTGAAGAATGTTCCTTGACAATTGTAGAACATGTATTTGTAGCTTTTTAGCATTTTCTACGGTTAAATATAGCGATTGTAATTTAAAATGCCAATTGAATAGTAAATTGTGAATAGTAAACCCCCGTTTCATAGAAGTTGCTCCGTTATGCGTTCTGTTGATGTGAAAAGATGCTAGATATGCTAGAATGCCTAAATGCATGATTTGTTTGGATTGTGTAATGGAAAAACGAGGAAAAATGCCTTGGTACAAGTTGGGGTCGTTTAGGTCGAGTTTAGCGTTTTCTCGTTTTGTGTGATGGCATTGTCTCGGGAGGCCATGGAAGCACTTTTGGTGTGGTTATGGCGTTGGTTGGGTGTTTGGTTAGGGTAGCGGTAGTTCAAATGAGCAAAGGGAAAAATCGGGGCTTTGCGGGAATTCTAGGGTAAAGTAGGGTTTCGGGGTCTTTAGACGTGCCTTATGGTGACCTAGGAGGATTGGTGAAGTCGGTTTCCAAAACTCGTGGCTCGTTTGAAAGTAGTAGCATTTTGAAAGTTGGGGTCGTTTTGTGTTTTTGTTGGTTTTCATAGTGTTATGCTTGTAGAATGCTTATTATTGCTTGTTATGCTTGTTAAAGTTGGTTATGATTGAAATGTTTGCTAACTGTTGCTATTGCGTGCGAGAGTAACCTACTTTGTTATTTTCCCACGTGTGGCTTTATTGCTCGATTGCTCGATTGTTGCATTGTATATTGTATTGCATTCATAGAGTCAGGGGCAGTGTGATGGGCCTCTCTGGGTAGCCTTGGGTTACCAGTGTTGGTTGCTCTAGCTCCGTGTCCTATTCCCTTTCTCGCTTGGGTTGCCTCCTAAGGAGATTTGGGTCGTAGAATTGATTGGATACTTCCGGGGTATTCCAAACTGAAATTATAAGGTGGTTGGGCCGGCGCATCGTCATCGGATTCGTGATTGAGAGTTGCTCGTGGAAAGTGAATTGTATCATTTGATTGAATGATTATAGCTTTAATGCTTGTCTTGTTTTATTGTTGGCTTTGCTTGTATCTTTATATGATAATTGAATGAATTGCTTGACTATTTGCATTGCATTCTCCTCTCACCTCCGTCCTTGAGACCAATAACCCTCGCTGAGCAATAGTTTTTGCTCATTCCTTTCTATACTATATTTTTACAGGAGTAGTTGCACCGGATCCTATTGAGGTAATTGAGGAGGAGGAGCAGGTGGAGGTGTTTCCTTGAGGGTACTTTCTTTGCTTAGCTGGTGGTTGGTTGCCAGACCTTTGTGCGGGCCATGCTTGTTGTGTATATTGCTTGGTTGACGCTTCATTTTGAGGCTTGTAACCTTGTATGTAGTTCTATTTTGAGGCCTCTATTGTCTTATGTTGTAAAAGTTGAAAGATTGTAAAGTTGTAAAGATATGCTCATATGACTAGTAAAGAATTGCATACTAATGGTTTAACTGCTTAGTGGCATGAGTACTTGTGTAGTATGCATGACATTTTGGTTTGCAAAGTTGGTTAATGAGAAGATGTATGTTTTTAAAAGAAAGTTGGCTTGTTTCAAATGTTTATTGTGGTTTTCGCGAGTATTATATTGAATGTAGGGTTTTCGGATCGTCCACGTACAGAGGAGACTCCGTCCGTGTGTTGGATCTGGGCTTGGCCTTTTGCGGGGTCGGGTCGGGGCGTGACAGGTTGTGTGTCTAATGCATGTTAAGTTGGGTGGCCTACTTTGTCATCTAACTTAGTTGTTTAGTTGTTAATTGATTAATTGATCTTGTGTTGTTGTAATGTTATTAATTGATTGATGCATTATTGATTATTGATGAACCGGGAGATAGTCAATGGAAAAGGTTGTCCTCCTGTGATTGAATGTTTATTTTTATTGTTGAGTCTTGATATGCGTATACCACCTCTCGGGCAGTATCGGGTCGTGGGGTTGAAAACGACATGGCTATCAGAGACTACCCTCATCTCGCATGGGCGGAGATGCCATAGAGGGCAGGGCTAGTGAGGTACCTCGGGTGTGTGTGTCATGGGGGTGATAAGAAGTTGGTTGAGATCGTGATGGCGTTTGGAGCTCCACCAACTAGAGTATCCTTTATTGATTGGTCATTATAGTTTATGTGTTTATATTGTTATTGATGTTTATTGTGTGTTTACTGCTCGAAGGATGATTTTCAAGGAGTATAGTAAATACTGTTAGAGATCTATCGAATCCTCACTGGGCTTGTTTTATATAAGCTCACTCTCAATTATTGCATGCATACAGGTGTTACCGATCCGGATTACGGGTACGTGCCTCAAGAAGCTGAGAATGTGCTTTATGTGGACGAGTCTTGTGTGCCAGAGTCATTGTCATGAATTTGTCTTAGTTGTTGTAATATGTTATATTGTATAACTTACTCAATTATAAGACTTATGTATATTGCTAATTTAGTAGTCTTGTTTTGGAACATGGTTAGGTTGCTAGATTGGTTATAATCTATTTTGGAAAAAATGTATGTTATATAGTAAATGTATGATATTGGAACGGAGGCGTATAACCTATGGATGCAAAGGTAAATGAATGTTTAATGTATACTATGGTTGTGTTGTTTAATTGTTGAATTATTGTGGAGTTGGATGTATAAGTTAGAAGAGGTTGGTTTAGAGCCTCGGTGTTTTAATTATTGTCGTTATACTGCCAAAATTCCGTTGCATCCTGACTAATCGTAGGAGGGGTCGAGTTAGGGCGTGACAGTTATTGATTGAATCCGTATCTGGCAGCAATTTTCACGCAACAAATTTCTCTTTCAAAAGCAAAGAATGATATAGGTAGACTAGAAGGAAGAGTTTCGGGCTTAAGGCATAGTAGCTCTATTGCGGCTACCTTTGCTATGTCATCCGATGTTGTTCAAAAAGCGGCTCTTACTATAGACCCGGCTATCTCCAAGTTGAAATCGATGCCAGAACCAGGAATCTTTTTATTAATAGAACCCATCCTCCCAGGGCGAACGGGAAAAGCGATTAAAAGGCTGCTTTTAGGACTAAGCAAACCTAAGCAAAGCAGGTAGAGGCATTAGAAGAGAAGAGGACGTGGTGGATAGTCAGTCAGGAACCAAGCAAAAAAAAAGACAGCTACCAAAGAAGAAATTGACGTAGATAGAGAATACGCCGCTATTCAAAGGCTCTTGCCGCTGTTGTCGGGCTTACCGGTCTTTTATTTAGTATGAGTACTCGTAGCCACTCTTTGTACTAATCCCAAGCGCAGAGAAGACGTTCTTGGTGTTCGAACTAGTCATTAATGGTCTCATTGGTATCCTTTTTTTCGGTATGCCGCTCCTCTCCCTCTGGTCGAGCTGCTCCGCTCCTCTCCCTCTGGTCGAGCTGCTCCGCTCCTCTCCCTCTGGTCGAGCTGCTCCGCTCTTTGGTAGTCAGTCTATTACCCACCCCTGCTAGCATAAAAAAATAGCTTTTCGGGCAGTGAGTCACATCTTGGAATGTCAGGATGTGGAATTTTGTTATTGAGATTAGATTACTGATTAGTCACACCTACCCTAACCTATATTGGTAAGGTTAAAAAGCTGACTTCGCCCCAAAGATGAGACTAGGAGAGTTGCATGCTCAAATGTGAGAAATTGTAAACAAGCTCTTGAACATCCAAAGCTTCTTCAAAGTACTTCTCGGAGGTAAAAAGAGACCGACGGAGGACTTCACCTTTATCTTTTAAAGAGTGGCCTTTACAATGCCCTATGCCGATTCCTACTTTCACTCTTTTGCCTCGAGACTTCCTAGGGAATAAAAGTATAGGATGGAATTTTGATACTATAATTAGCTATTCTCAATGGGCTTACCCAAGTTCTCGCCATTCAGCAGTGGAATATTCCCATGATATAGTTACTCAGTCATTTGTGAATCCCTTTCTTGAGTCCAAGAGGAAATAACATCTAAAAAGAGTTGCCGGAACCCTTGCACATGAAAGAGGATTAGAGTTGAAAACTGCTTTACCTTAGGAAAGGGATGCGATGCCATTTCTCTCTTTCATATATGAGCTGTGAGTAGTTCTCTCGTCCGCTTTTGCGACTACGTATTTCTGTTTATAGAGTCTCTTCCTTTTCTTAGCCAGAGCAGTGAGCGTCCCTAGTCTACTGAGACCAAGGGGGTAGAAGAATGAGACAGATGCTACCTTTTAGAGATCCCCTAATGGTAAATGAGGAAAAACTTCTGGTGAGTTGCCTTTGACTATTGTTTTGAAAAGGTAGCTTCTCAGAGTTAGCTCTTTTTCTGGCTCTGTCGTGTCGTAAGCAACATATATTATGGTTAAGGTTAATGTTGCTTTCTTTATTTTATTCCTTTTACTTGCCTGCCTCGTTATCATTTGATTGCTTGTTTAGCCGCTCATTTCTTGAGTATTCGAGGTGGGCTCTTGTCATTTGGCAGCGCCGTACGTGACATTCATTCTTATCCTTATTTCTTTGTATTAGTTATTTGGAGGAACTTCTCGCAATAGATAAAAACTTCTTTGGAAAGGGAAGCCTGACATAGTTAATGAGGAAGGGGTATGCATCGTCTAATAAGAGAAAGGTTGCACATGAATGCACGGAATCCACAATTGGGATCGGATGGATGAAGCCAATGATGTCCCCAAAAGGGCTCTTGAAGGCCCCATCTAAGGTTTAGCTTAGCCCCCGATTACTCTTAGCATGGACGAGGAAAGGAAAAATACAAATGGCACATTTCTCAGATGCACATGACAAGAATGCGCTCTTAGTAGGATGCAAGAAAGACTTACTTACTTTCCTCGCCACTCCGTCAAATAGGCTTAATGCCTTACTCTATAGGAGGAATCCGAAAGAATCAATCATCTGGAAGGATATTGAATATCAAAATTGAAATCTTCCTTTATCGATACGACTGCAAGAGCACAACAAGGGAAGGGGATAGCACCGGTCTTGACTCAGACATAATTATTTTTTGAGTAGATGTCGGCATTTTCACTGGTAAAGAGACATCTCAATAAGAGCCTTAGGGGCACTGTTTTCATCCAACTAGAAATATCTTAAGATAAGAATTGCCTCTTATTTATTGTTCATAGTGGATTGATATCCCCTTTTTTTCTATAGCCAAAGCCAAGGATTGTAAAGCTCAGATATCTGGTAAGGATAGGAAAAGATCTAAAATGGAGTTGATGTATCGCTTCGGTTCCGCCTTAGTTGTATTCATGGAAAAAAGGGGTTTGATCACATTAAATGATTTAAGCAGGGCAGTTCGAGTGAAGAAGAAGAAAGGAGATTATTATCTTCCAAGACATCTCTACGCTGTCTGCAACTTTGATATCTCATTACTACCGATCAAGCTCAACCTGCCTATGGTATGCAAACCTCTAGATTGGACGAGTACCTACCCGCCAGGTCAAAGCCCTAGAAATCCGTTCGAACTCTCTGGGGGTTACTTTAGTCAGCCTACCGGCGAAATGTATGATCGTTACCGCCTGTTAAGTACCGGTAACATAAATCATTTTAATATAGATATTTTTGAAAAGGGTAATTACGAGAAACTGTGTCATGTAATGAACACGTTGCAGCGTCAGGCCTTTAAAATAAACAATGATTGGTTGAATTAGATTCTAAATAATGAGGATTTATTTGTATCATATGGCTATCTCATGCCTAAATTTCTAGCCTCTATGAATCTAAAAGATGTATTCCCCTTACTTAGGGAGTTTTACATGAAGGATAATGTTATTAATAATATTTGTAGCTTTAACGAGATATTAAATACTTTATCTAAGAACATACAGCGTGCTCGTTTTGAGCAATTGATTATCAAGCTGGCTACTGCCTTCAATGATTTTCATTTTGATTTGCCAGCCTTTCTCGACTTCCGGGGTCAAAACTACTACAGTGGGGTCTTGCATTTCCACGAGCGTGATCTAGCAAGAAGCCTGATCGTCTTTGCTGATTGCAGTCCTATCAACGGGAATATAAAAAAATAAGATATTTGTTGCAGCAGTTGCCTTCCATTACAAGTCTTTCGACTCAACCAAGGAGGCAAAAAGCTGGGCAATTAACTGGTCAATAAATCTTTTTTGTAGAAATGCTGAGAATTTTGATAGCAATGAGAATTCAAAGATCTTAGATGATAATATTATCGTGAATGGTCGGGATGCTAAACACCCTTTTCAGTTCATGGCCAATCTAAGGGCTTTCATCTATAAGAAATGGGACCTTCTTTCGAGCATTCCTATTATCCAAGACACCTTAGCGAGTGCATATCAGATCTCTAGTTACCTTTTGATAGATGAAACCTTGGCTAAGAGAATGAATCTCATCCCATCTCCGGATGGAAAAATCCAAGATGTTTATTCTTCAATCCTCGAAGAGCTCAAGGTGTTCATGAAAGAAGAACAGGAAAATGAGAATCTATCAACGATCTTTTGCAATCACCTCACTCGTAAGCTAGTCAAAGGTATCTTTATGCCTATTATCTATGGAAAAACTTTAAATAGCACAGCTAGCGATATAAAAGGCCATCTCTTTCACTTCATCACTGATAAGGAATGCTTCGATGTTGCCTCTGTCTGCTTTAAGTTCTGGAGGACTAAATATCAGGGCTTGGAAAGCTTGATCGGGTTGATCAACAATATAGGCTCGATCGCGTCTTCGCAAAATAGCCCTGTTTTCTATAGGGTCCCTTACTTTACCACAGTACACGATTATATGATAATGATGACTGAAAATATTACAATTCATAATAATATTCTTAAGATGAAGCGTCGGGTGAGTCTCAAAGTTCCTACTTCTAAGAGAGATCTTAGGAAGACTTTAGTCTCTACCTTCGTAAACTTCATCCATCAGAAGGATGCATATATTGCAATGAGTGTAGTAGATCATATTTTTCATGAAATACAAGTGCTTATATTCACAGTGCACGACAACTTTCTAACTACTGCTCTATATAGTCATAATATACCAAGGATTTATAGCAAAGTCTTTCGTAGCATGGGCCCTCCACTTTCACTCATCAACGAGTTCATTTATATAAATTTGATTTATCCAATTGAAAAAGTGGAGTCTGAAGTACCTAGAGAGCAAGACTTTGACCATAAGGTAATCTCAAAAGATCTTCTTCATTATTACTTAAAGGCTAATGTACCTGAGAACATAAGCAAGAAGATGATGAAAACTTGGGAAGAAAGGATCTCGATAATACTAACCTCTTACGAGAACTATACTCGTATTGTATGCGATGATTTAAAATCCGGGGATTGTTGGATAGCTGATGAGAATAAGTGACAGAAATTCAAGTTAAAGTTAGTAGAGGGGGAAATGAACAATAACAACGTGCACTATTAAAATGATGATGATGATGGCATACACCAGAGACAACACAACTACTGAACAGTTATTGAATCGCTTGTATCAAAAGATTGAACGAACAAAACGGCTAGATCCGCATGCTGGGTTAATCATAGCTTCATATAACTTCAACGAGCCTTACCCTCTTGGTAACGATATAGACCTACTCAGTCTTATGACCATGGATCTCTTAATCCAGTTTGCTTACCCATTCTTATCTGGTTACGCAAAGTTCACAATTTCATATACCATGAGGCGATCTTGCGGAGTGGATATCTCATTTTCGCTAAATAGTGCTATCCCCTTGCCTTATCAAGATTGTAAGTTAATTCCAAAGAGTGAGGTCTATGCTCATATATATCGATATATTACTATATATAAAGAAATCTACGATGGAGATTATGTTCTTAAACTTATGATCCGAGTCTATATGGAAGGAAAAAAGATGGATATACCCGCCCTATCTTCAGAGGAGAGAGATAGCTCACTTAGATCAATCATTCAAGGCAGATTGAGTGAGATCGAGCCAATAACAGCTAGAGAGATCCGAAATTGTAAGCGTAGCTATCCAACCCATATCACAACACTCAAACCATCTCGCACTGAGCTGAAACCATTCATAGTTGCCGATATTGAGACTCTACCATTACAGAAAGATGGTGTTCATCATCCTTATGCTGCAGGTCTCTTGATGGTTCGTGCCGGTGAGCAGAGCAATGATCTGATGATTGATCCCTACTTTAGTGAAAACTACTCTATAATCTTGGATTCCTTTGAAGAAAGGAGTACTAAGGTACTTTATGACTTGGTATTAAGGATCTCAACGATTGTTAGACAAGAACAAGAACCTTTAACTATTTACTTCCACAACTTATCTAGATTCGATGGAATTTTCTTGCTTAAGCACCTATCATGTTGTCACAAGAGCTACAAGCTAAAACCACTGATGAGGAACCGTATGGTTTACGAATTAACTGTTTAATCTGGTAAGAAGTTGTTATTCTGCTTCAGAGATTCCTTGAATCTACTCCCTGGAAAACTTAGCGCCCTAGCTAAGAATCTATGCCCGGGTCTAGGCCCGGAAGGCTCTATCCCATATGAAGATGTGATAAAGTCCACTGCGGGTACTATGAAAAAGAGTTTGTTAGAATATATGAAGCAGGACATACTTCTCCTTAGAGGTGTAATGAAGAAAGCTCAAGAGATATATTAAAAGCTGTACAAGGTGGACATAGAAAGCAAGATAACCCTTTCCTCACTGTCTCTAAGCATCTTTCGTATGAAATACTACGATGCTTCTAATTGGCCAATCCATATCCCAAACCAGAATGAAGACAACTTTATAGTGCGTGCCTACTACGGTGGTCATACAGATACATACAAGCCATATGGCAAGGACCTATACTACTATGATGTAAACTCTCTCTATCCCTTTGTAATGAAGGAATTTCCAATGCTTGGAGGTAAGCCTATCTGGCATGGTAATTTAGAAGATCAAGATTTAGACAAGATGTGTGGCTTTATTGAGGCATATGTGGTATGTCCGAAGGCTATCAAGAAGCCCTTTCTACCCTATCGAGAAAAGAATAAGACTTTCATCTTTCTACCCGGGGAATTTGTTGGAGTCTACTATAGTGAGGAGTTAAAGTATGCAAGAGGCCTAGGCTACACTATGCTCCTAATCTCAGGCTACCTCTTTGAGAGGAAGGAAAGCCTTTTTTCAGGGAGTTTGTTAGCTCACTCTTTGAGAGCAGGTTAGAGGCAAGGAAAGAAGGTAATAATGAGAAGCGGCTCATGTCACTCCCTTTGCAGGATGCATTTTTTCCATTCACAAGGGTGGGTCTGCTAATGGAACCTTTTACTTTCCACTCACTATAAGAAAATCTAATCGTCTCGGGGATTACTACTTTGTTCTTCCTATCCCTATGACAGACACCCGTACATGCTGGTTTCTAGTATTCTCCACCTAAAATAAAAGGTAACGGTTGTTGGTGTCTGCTCATAGCTTGTTTTTCCTCAATCTGTATATCATTCCGATCTCCTCTTTCCTGCTCTACACAAACAGATCCAATTTTGAGGGGGAGGTCCGCTTTCTCATCCAATGGGCAAGCAGGCTCCACGGGTTAAGAGGCTACCTTTAAGTGATAGGGGCCCTCATTTCATGTAGCACAAAGGAAAATAGTTGCCATTCACGTTCACTCACTAACGCAGATAATAAATGGGCTTGTTCTGGCATGAGACAGAAGGAGTCTCAATGAGGGGATTTTTTTTATTAATTACTTAACATAAAGGCTATGCATAGAAGCAACTTAGTAAAGAGGGAAGCCATTGAACATAAGGCGTGATCATTAATGAGCAGGGAATAGGCTTTTGTGACAAGGCATGGTATAGAATTCCATGCGGATCGATAGGTGAAAAAGCAAGAAATAAGAAAGTAGAATAGTTGGCACACGCTCAAGCCAATCTCGAAAAAGAAATTCTTGCAACTATGAAAACTACAACAACCTCCGTGAACAGACGCTTTGTCAGTTAATTATAATGTTATAACTATATAAATATATACAATAGTCCTGCAAGCAGCAATCAGAGGAGATTTTGTTCTTTCTTTCCTCACGGGGTTTTCAACTAGAAGGAAGATGTTAGGCATCCGGGTGCGCTATCTGAAAGAGGGCTATAAAAGTTTGATCTTACTAACCCATGTGGGAGAGCTTGTTCAGTTTTAACATCCTTGTAAGGTGGTAGATCAAGTTCAGTTTTCACTTACTTGTCGCAAGCAAGCAATCTCTTCCATTCCTATCCTGCTGGTCGAGAAAAGAAGTTCAATCATCTAAGATAAGAGAAAAAATTTCATATAGAGAGAAAATGGCGTATACAGAGAGTGATAATAAGATATATGCTTAACAACATGCAAGTCGAAGAACTTAGACCAAAAGGAGCTTTTCCTCGAGTAAGGGGAGAAATTTCATTTATGCAATTTCAATCTCATTCCTTTTTTATAGCCTCTAAGTCGTCTCGTTCTTGAGTTGGGGTTTGTGGCAAAGAATTGGGTTCAACTTCCATAGCCCCCTTGTGGCAAAATAGCATGATCTGTCCTGGAAAGCTCGAATGTTAACTAACGATGTATTGTTATAACATCCAGCGTTCAGAACCAACTGCAACAATTGTAATCTTTATCATGAAAAAGCTCTTTTCGGGCATACTATGGATTTCTTTGATTAAATTCTTTGTCAGTATCTCCTTCATCTTCTTAACTAGCGCACTTTGGGACTGGGCTTGTCTTGGTGTGGCCCTTTCTATCTTGACTTTCTCGATTTTCTACTCTTTCAAATGGAGAACCTACCTCTTTCTGTTGGAGGTGGTGGAATAAATGCTGGCCCTTCGAGATGCTTGGTTCTCGATCTTAACCTCCCCCTTGAACTGAAGCTAGATCTCAACGAACCTCCGGCTCAAGAGCCGCAGCAGCAACCTGACCCTTTTCCTGGGTTATCAACGGAGGCTATCAGAGCTGAATTGCGGAAAAATGTAAACTATCTCAGCGTTGCTCAAGGGCTTCTCAATTATTAGGAGGACCTTATGTGGATAGAAATTCACAAGGAATGCGCTAGTCGGGAAAGGAAGAGGGTTTTCCGCGAATGGTGAGAATCTTGGCGGAGGCGAAAATAAAATAAAAAAAGTATCTTCGTCTGAGACCTGATTCTGGGACAGAGCCGTATGAGGTGAAAGCTCCATGTATGGTTTTGAAGCCGATCCTTTCTAGCAATGTATCTTATCTATTTAGTGATCAGTCTGCTAGTTTCATTGACTCCTTTCTTTTTTCGGTATGCCACTCCGCGAGCAAGGAGTGCCATGCACGAGCGGAGCAAAAAGAAAGCAAAGGGAATTCTTCAATTTTTGCGGGAGAAATCCTTTGATTGCGTATTGAATATAGATCCATGTCTTTCTTGTTCCACTAGCTAGGACAAAATTTGCAGATGTCTATTTCGTTATTACAACCTTCTTTTTTGATGTCAAAGACTAGAAGCTACATGCAAATTCTCATTGGATCTCGTTTGTTCTTAACAACGATGGCTATTCATTTAAGTCTTTGGGTAGCACCACTAGATCTTCAACAAGGTGGAAATTCTCGTATTCTCTATGTACATGTTCCTATGGCTCAGATCAGTATTCTTGTTTATATCGTCACGGCTATAAAGACTTTCTTGTTCCTATTAACAAAACATCCCCTTTTTCTTTGCTCTTCCGGAATCGGTACAGAAATGGGTACTTTTTCTACGTTGTTTACCTTAGTTACTGGGGGGTTTCGGGGAAGACCTATGTGGGGCACCTTTTGGGTATGGGATGTTCGTTTAACCTCTGTATTCATCTCGTTCCTTAACCTGGGTGCACTGCGTTTTCAAAAGCTTCCTGTCGAATCGGCTCCTATTTCAATCCGTGCTGGACCGATCGATATTCCAATAATCAAGTCTTTAGTCAATTGGTGGAATACATTGCATCAACCTAGGAGCATTAGCTGATCTGGTACATCAATACATGTTCCTATGCCCATTCCAATCTTGTCTAACTTTGCTAACTCCCCCTTCTCAACCCGTATCTTGTTCGTTATAGAAACACGCATTCCTATTCCATCTTTTCTTGAATCTCCCTTAACAGAAGAAATAGAAGCTCGAGAAGGAATAGTCTCTTTGCATCCATGGCTGAATGGTTAAAGCGCTCAACCTAGTAAAAGGGAAAATTCGTAGGTTCGATTTATACTGGATGCACTAGGAACGTTCAGTTCAATTGCTGCTCACGGAATTTATACATATGCCTCGCCCTTATAGCTTATGGGGCCACTTCACTCGCTCAATACTCGTTCAAAACATCAACTCGTTCTTCACTCACTATGGAAAGAAAAAGGATAGATGACTGAAAATCCCGCTTAGAGATCGTAATTCTAGTAAGAGTAGGAGTTCCCATCCATCATCTTCGTCGAGGCCTCGTTTTACCTGCCAATTACTGTTGATTCGTCGGATTGAAAGCTCCATTAGATTTGGCAACTAAGGATGAGATTACCTGAGTATCGGCTTTGATGTCCCGAATGTTCTCTTTAATAGGGTCGCCTTGACTGGGCTCTTCACCGTAGAACTTTTACCCGTTCAACTGGAGCATAGCTATACTTTCATTGCTTTCACTAGAACGTCAGTCATAAGGGCATTTTTTTTTCCTTCCTTATTAAGTCCAGGGATGACCCCTATGTTTTTTCGTGGACTGCATAATTTTCCTTAATCGGCGAGAGTATATACAATCTATTCCACTAGCAAAAGCATGATTGATGGCTTTATACTGTAGTCTCTAACTCTTCGGCTCTACCTCCAGCCCCTTCATATTCTGTATCCTGCTGCTTCTTTGCTTGCTTTTCTCGATCAAGCATTCCTGTGCTTAGCAAATAGGTAGTAGCATTTAGGGTAGCAAGAATTTCATTTTTCAAATAAGCCGACGCAGCTCTTGCTTGCTCTCTGTATATGGTAGGGCCTGGTCAACTGCCCGACCACCTCTTTAGCTAATCTCTTGTCAACGCTAGAACCTTAGAATATTTAATAAATGATGCCATTCCCGACTCGTGAAGTGAAGCTCAATCTCTATTCATTAATTCAGCGCTAAGATGTAGAACTGAATCGTATATGGGTCAAGAGATCTTCAATCTGGAATTCTCTTTTTTATATAGCAATCCTTCTTAGTGAAAAATGACTCTAAATACTATGTAGAGGAATGAATGAACTATGAGGACTCAATAAAAGACATTATCTGAGACTTAGGAAATGAAACTTCCATTCAACTTTGAGAGGAAATAAGTTCTTATGGAATGCTTGCTATCAGTGCATTAGATGTCCTAGTTGTCCAGTACCAATCCGCTTTCAAGGTTAAGTGTGCCTTTACCTTCATTCAGTCATTCATCCAGTCTTTGGAAAGTGTTATCGAATTACCTAGGAAGGAGGGTACTCCTTATTATAGTATATAGATCGTTCTTAGGATAGCCTATTCTAGTGAATAGGTACTTTCCTTCGAATATAAGTTTATCTCTTATGTAGGTATACTATCACTATTGTAGTTATCTCTTAGTCGCATATGCGCTACTACCAGTTAGAATAAGCTTCTAATAAGGTAGACTATCGCATATCTGATTTCATTCGACAATCCATCAACGAACAATCTCCACCCTGAACTTTGAGCAAACAGGTCTTGGAGGCCGTCCCCAATAGCCGGGTCTGGGATAATCTTCGATTTGTTCGGTTCTCACCTTTGAGGTGAGCTTGTTTGGGGTTCTTTTCTCTACGTTGTCTATAGAGGCCGGCTCATCATCTATGGAATAGTCGCCCCCAATGTCTGATTCTACAAGGAAATCCGCCAGGAAGTTGGCTAGTGCTTGACCTTTTTTGTACTGTTCATGGTTTGTATCGAATGTCAAACTCACCTAGCTGAACTGCCCACTTTGCTACTCTTCCGGGCGGGTCGGTATTGCCGATGATGCTCTTTAGCAGATATTCTGTGATCACTCTTATTGCATGCGCCAGTGACGGTAAGGAATTAAACCCAAATCTCTGCCTCCTTGCTGAATAGATAAGGGCGAGTGCTACTTTCTTGACCTTAGAGTACCTCATCTCTGTGTCCAATAAGGTCTTACTGGTGAAATAGACTGGCTTTTCCTGTCCCTCATCCTAGCAGAATAAGACAGAGTTGATTTAGGACTCTATAGCTACTAGGTACAGAGGACCGGAGTGGATATGATAAGAGACTTGCCGAGGTCTGTTTTGAGGGGTTGAAAGGCTTCTTCGGCCCGAACCAAGGAATCCCTTAGATATGATGCAAAATGGATCTTGTTCTATCGTTGATCAGAGATTTCTCTATGAACAATACGAATTGGAGTTTGAGTTTGAAGAAGGGGAAGGAGTCCTCGACCCGTAACGGATAGAAGAGGATTTATTCAATCACATAGTTTGGGCTCCTAGAATATGGCGCCCTTTGGGCTTTCTATTTGATTGTATCGAAAATCCCAACGATGTGGGATTTTCCTATTGGGTCAGGTCATTTCGAGGCAAGCGAATCATTTATGATGAAGAGGATGGGCTTCAAGAGAATGATTCGGAGTTCTTGCAGAGTGGAACCATGCAGTAATAGACACGAGATAGAATTTTGAAAAAACAAGGCTTTTTTCAAATAAACTAATTCATTTGGGACCCTGTGGATCCACTCTTTTTTCTATTCAAAGATCAGCCTTTTATCTCTGTGTTTTCATATCGAGAATTCTTTGCAGATGAAGAGATGTCAAAGGGGCTTCTTACTTCCCAAACAGATCTTCCTACATCTATATATAAACGCTGGTTTATCAAGAATACGCAAGAAAGGTATTTCGAATTGTTGATTCATCGCCAGAGATGGCTTAGAACCAATAGTTCATTATCTAATGGATTTTTCCGTTATGATACTCCATCTGAGAGTTATTAGTATTTATCAAAGTTGTTCCTATCTAACAGAACGCTATTGGATCAAATGACAAAGACATTGTTCAAAAAAAGATGGCTTTTCCCGGCTCGTCATGCTTGCTTTAACTCTATGGACAACATTTTTGGTGTCTAGACCAGTGGCACTAGCAGCGTCGGTTAAGGTTAGTTCCGAAAGAGATATATGTAGAGCGGTTCCAGTCCCTCTTTGGAGGGACTTACGCCAACTTCAGTCAGTAGAGTTACTCTCCACTCAGCCATGTAAAATACGATTTCGTATACCCTTAATTCTGATTGCAAAAAGGGAATCCAGTCAATGTCAATGGGTTCGGGAGAATAGGAAATACAATACCAATATGTGGATGAGTAGATGCAAGAAATCTTTTTCAATTTATCTCGAGACCGCCAAGGTCAATCGAGAGGGGGATCAAAGGTGCCATAAAATGAATTTTCTTATATCTGTTTTCCCAAGGCTTAATCGCTCTGTGGGGTTATGAAAGAAAGCTTTGATCTTCCTCCTTTGTCTGATGAATGCACTTATTCATGGATTATGTCTTCCTTCCAATAAAGCTACAAAGAAAAGCTTTTCGTGGGCTTATTTAGAGCTACCTTTTCGAGGAAAGCTCCAACTTTAGGATTTAGGCAGAGACAAGAGTTCAGATCCTATGGTATGGTATTCCAGACACTAAGGTCTTGCTCTGACTTGCTCACACAGAAGAATTCTCGATCGAGAGCTAGTACGAGGGTAGAGGGACAAACTATCGGGCTTATGCTGGCAGGCTATCTGAATCTGACTTAGATAAGGAAGAGAAATGTAGGCAAAAGTGAAAGGTTGGGCCTGATGTTACAACTCAATCTCACACCTTCCTTCTTGAAACAAGTTCCGATAGAGCTTTCCCAAGACTGAAAGCTGCCTAAACTAGATCAAAGGTACCCACGTGCCCAGAAGTAGTTGCAAGAACAAGAATGCCAGGGCCTATGGTTGAGTGAAAAAGGCTTGTTCTCAAAGAAAGAAATTGTAAGACATTTACCTACCTTAGATAGATGCCATGATAAGGATTGACAGGGGATATTGAATGAAAAGATGAAGTAGGACAGACAAGTAAGGCACAAAGAGGCTCCAATAAGGTTTAGGCTTGAGGTTTACGTAGCCTATATAAGTATCCCAAGTTGTCGGAATAGACAAAAGGAGCTGCAGGCCAAATCTTAATAGAATCCGATGCTTTGAGAGAAGGGTGTGAGGGAGAAGACGATCTTAGAATTGAGCATCCGAAGAAGCCAAGCTCATGCCATCAAAGGGAGGACTCTTGTTAAACCTTTCTTACTTATCGATATTCTTTACCTAACATAATGACTCTTTTGAAGAAAAATTATTTGGGAAAGAAAGGCTTGCTTCAAGCATCGGATAAAGGGATGTCCACGCCCGGATAAGCCCTTTACTCTTTTACAAATACTTTTACCGTCGCTGGTCTTTATTTCTGGAGGCAAGGGCAAGAAGATCAGAAGCTAATCCTTGTCAGGGAAAGGCGTATTAGAAAGGATGTCCCCCCATAAGAGCTTCAGAGGGAAGGTACGCACCTTACTCGACTAGAAGAGGAGCTGTCCAATCCAAAGGGGTCCAAACAAGGTCGGGGAGTTCTGTCTGTCTACTCTCTTAATATGTAAATGGGATTGAGACTTTCATTTCCATGCTAGGAGTTGAAGATAGAGCTGTCTAAGATGTTCCCCTAAGAGCAGTCCAATCTTAACGAGAAAGAAAGTCAGTAGCTCCTCGAAATCCCGAGGCCGACCCGTAACACCTTCTACTTACTATGAACTAGGATAAGCTCATAACGTAAACTCAAAGATGCCAGAAAAGCACATTTAATGCGGTTCATCAGGTTGTTCAGAGGCTCCTTCCTATCCCGCCTACCACTCTGCTTCAACATATCAGTTGTCATTAAGCATTTTTTTCTCTTAACGAGAGGCAAATGGCTTTTGTGTTTGTGATCCTATGTTAAAAACATATTAAACGCGTGTTAAAAGCTACCACCCTTATTAAGTTTGTCGCTAGTTTTGGAATAAATTCCTATGCTCTAAACTCATATCTGGATTGGCTTTCTTCTTTGTTATATAATAAGAGGTGTACGAAGTTCAAGTAAAGAATTTTTGGGCTTCATATTAGCCGGTCATAGGCGGCCACTCTCTCTCTTACTTTCTTTTATTTAGTTAGGCATGGTAAAGGATCTCGCTCGAAAGAGACTCTTGGTTCACCAACTCAATTGGAATGACTCTTACCCTTACTTATCTCTTTACTCAGAGAAGTCCCTCTCGGAGCTATTCCCCGACACTATCTTCTTTCTCCTTACTCTGGGAATGAAGCCGTAAGCGAACACAATATGGACTTGCTTGCTTTATTTGATTCAGGACCTCTTGTTACTGCGTCTCTTTCAGATTCGGTTCCTAATAAAAGAAAAAGATTGAAGGCCTGGCTATTCCAATTGAGAATACGGAAGAGACTATGAAATAGAAGAAAAAAGGTGAGTTCAAACTCTAACTCAAGAGCCTTTACTCAATAGGGTTTCTCTTCCTCTTATTGTCAGAAGTCAAATGGTTAAGTCCAGTTGGGGCAACTGGGCCAGACGACATTAATAGCGGAGTTTCCATGGTAAGGTACAAAGCTTTTTGTCTGGGTCTTGGGCAGACGTACTCAACTGGTACAAATAGAAAGGCTCGTCCAGTGAGTGATGACACTGGCGAGTAAACTGCAAAGGGGTCTTGCTTAGTATAATATAAGCAGATGAATTAGTTATAATTCTTTCAGATGTGACTTCTTTGCTCGGTTTCGGTTGCTTGACTCAATAATGGCCCTTCAAAGTCATTGACTCTATATTTATGTGAGAGCGATAGAACTCTTTTTTTGACCTCCGTCACCTCTGAAACTCGGCAAAGCAGCATGCTTTTCTTTCAATGCTTTAAGATGGAAGTTGGTCGAGTACTGTCATAGGTGGAGTCCAGACGGACTTGATTGCTTATTTCATTCCATCTCTGCTCTTGAAAACAAATCAAGATCGAGGATCTTAAAAAGACAGAGTCCACCGATAAATCAAAGAGTCACAAACCTTGCTGCCACCTAATCAATGAATCTTGTCCGCCTTTTATGGCTTTAGCCTGCTTCTTGTTACCTTGTTATTATAAAAATTACATGCGTATAGAATGGGATCAAGACCAGTAGGTCGGTTCTCTCCTAAGTATCATTAGTGGGTCCACAGACTTTTTTGATAAAAAAGAAAGGATAGGTCCGAGGACCCCGAATATAATAGAATTGGATCACTCCTCTCATGTTGTGGATGAACTCTTATTCGATGTCAATCGCTCAGCTTCTTTGTTTAATGAAGGCCTATTCCCCCTGAGTAAGACCATTCCATTGTCTTAACTCGGATTGAAAAGGTAGATTAGCCCCATATTTCACTTTTTTGATTTCAAGCTACTTGCGCCTATTTTTTATTGGTCCAATGGCCTTACCGCTAGCTGTCCCTCTATTAAAATATTGGGCAAGTGGTAGGGAATTACCCGTATTCAGTACAAGCACAGTGGAAATTGCTCATACCTTTCAGACTTTGGCATTCGCCTATCACTTATAGTCAGAAAAGACTGACCCCAATAATGTTCACAATCAGACATTAGATCCGGATCGAAATAATACCCGATATAAGATTCATCTACGCTGGCAAAAGCACTTTCAGAGCAATTGTCCCATCGGCGTGAAGGTTTTTTGTTTAAGACTGTTTTTCGTGCCCTTACTTTGGAGTCTATCAGCTGCAACAAGGGCTGCGGAAACGAGTGCTTTCTATGGGATGAGATGACTATTTATATATATAAGATAGCGGTAATTAAGCTAGGGCGTTTAGCTTACTTAGTTTACTCCCAAAAACTCATGATACACTTTCAAGATTTGGTATCTCCTACCGCTCTCCTGGTGTAAGAGTTGGGCCCTCATTTCTCCCTCACCCAACTAGATCTCCTATATGTTATATTAGAATCTATTATTCTATTGGTTCAAAGCCTATTAATCGACTCATCCTAACTATCGCCTGGTCAATGAAGAGTAGTTCTGGAAAACTTACCTCATCTGGTCGATAGGAAAAAAAGGCTTCGTAGTGCTTCAGATGATGGCATATCTTTCTTTTGTCCGCATACTATAGTCGATCGAGCGGGGGGGAGAGCAAAGCTTCAATCCGCGATTGTCGAAAACAGGAAGACGTGTCAATAATCATAGTTCATTTGGCCAGAGGGATCCTATTACCCCATAGATGGAATCCCAATATCGATGCTCACCCTCCTGGAAGTGTTTCAACCTTTTTCTTTTATTCCCGAGTGGATTCCTTATTTGATGTACTTTCTGAAGGACTTGATTCTAGTACGAACGAGAAAGAATGATAACGTACGTTATATTTCAAAGATTAGGACATCGTCTATATAAGCTATAGTTCAAAAGTCAAAGGGTTTGACTATCTCGCCCAAAATTCTTTACCTAGCTATCACCTGCCGATACCACTCTCGACGAGAAGAGCTCGATTACTATGCTTGCCGCTGACCAAAATCTTGTTCTTTCTTCATCACGAGCAAAGTCATAAGTAGGTGAGGCCCTCTTTTCGTTGCGAAGTCGAGCTCACTCCTTAACCTTTCTTCAGAAATAGCATAGTACGGTCTCTCCTAGAAAATAGGGAAACACATGTTGTAGCCACTCTGTTCGCTAGGAATCTCCTTTTTGCTCCTCATACGTATCTTCCTCAGTCCGGGCATTCCAACCGGCAGGATAGGCATTCATAGAATTAGTTTAGCCATCTGAGGCACCTCTATTGGATGAGTTGACCTCACCTCTTTCATTCAGATCTACAGAGACAACTGGAACAGAAGCCGCACTAGAAGAGGTAGCTAAGCTTGCTGAATCTTGGGAATTAGCATATGTTACCGACCTACATTGAAAGTCAACGAGCAGCTAACTACTGAGTAAGAAAGGTAGGGTAGGTACTGTGTAGGCAGAACAAAGTAAGGTCGAGAGCCGCGAGTAAACCAAGTAAGTAGTAGTAAAGCCTCAAAAGCGAAGACCAGGAAGAGTTAGGCATATTAGCATATCCATACCTACTATGAAGGAAAGACTTAAAGCGAGAGTGGGACTTCGATCAATAAGTTAGGGACTTGTAGAATCAATCCGGGCATCCAAGATAAGATGCAAATTGAACTCGAGAGCTTGGACATAAATGAAGACATGTTTAGGACGTTGATGTATGGTAGTGGTTCCTGTAGATAGGTCTATCGTAGTGTTTCCTATGATGAGTAGATCACTGAGCGCGTCGGCGGCAGCGAATGTTTCCACGAAATCTTTACTTAGTGCTCCAAAACCCTCTCCTCAAGTTATAGTGTAACGTTCTTCAGTTAATCAACTCATCTGATGCATGCCCCTTGCGTATTCAAATCCCAGGCCAGCCTTAAGGGTGGGATACGCGTCCATTGAATGAGTTGACTTACTTGTTTCATACTGATTTGCAAGGGCAACTGGACCAACGGGGGTGGCTAAAGCCATTAAATCTTGAAAATTGGCATATCCTGTTATTATTAGAGTTTTGTATCAATCTCTTCTTAGAATTGACTTAGCTAAGGGGATCTACAACTGTGGGGCAAACATCTTCCCATGTTGTAGAGAAAACACTTTTTTAGTAAATGGGATAAACGAAAGAGAAAGGCCATTTGATAAGATATAGAAAGTAATTGAAATGTTATATATAGACCATGGTCCTATCCCTGATTTTTAATAGAAAAGGTTGATCAATATGATTAAGGTTAGTATTTATTCAAACTAGCCTTGGCTAAAAGTTTCATACTACATGCGGCGCGGCCTACTTCTACTTTCACTACTAAAAGGAAAAAGTCTGTGAGTCCATGATAAAGCACGGGGGTAGAAATAGTGCTTCGTTTTAGTGAAAGCAATTGAGCCTGTTAGCGGTCACTAGAATTCTTGCTCAGGTTGGGCAATAAGTGCCGATCCTAGCCCAGTAGTACCCCTTTTTTCATCCTTTCTGGGATCATTCCACAGTGCCTATTCAAGAATGAGCTGGTGACTCATAGGCAGTGGCTTGGTTAAGGGAACCCACCGGAGCCTTAGCGAAAGCGAGTCTTCATAGGGTAATTGTCACAGCTTATGGCCCCGAACCTGGGTGATCTATCTTTGACCAGGATAAAGCTTGGGTGAAACTAAATAGAGGTCCGAACTGACTGATGTTGATGAATCTGCGGATGAGTTGTGGTTGGGGGTTCAATGCAGTGATAGGGAAACAATTAGAAGAGTTCATACAATGGAAAGAGATATTCAAATGTTACCATTTCATGTGAGAAGATAGAGTTTTAAGAAATGAGCTTACATACAATGGTTAATTGCATTCGTCAGCATGCAGTGGTATGCCAACAAGTGGCACAAAAATTTTCTGGATATGGAGTAGGGTGTTAACTTGGGAATCCAATAATTACGTAGGTATTCTTATTTACTACCAAAGAAGGGATGGAGGTGGCGACCAGGGGATATAATGAGTGCCTTAAGCATACTCGGGGCGCCCAGGAGTAGGCGATTGATGTTCTCGCTAAAGGGTCCAAATAGAGGACTAGCGTCCCTTCTTGACTTTCGAGTGAGAGATCTCAAGAACTCAAACAATGAGAACTTGCTCGAACTCATGCTTAGCATTTCTTTCATGTTAGGTGTCATTTCTTTTCTGTAAAATGGTCCCGCAAATTCTCCTAGAAGTTGACCCCACTCTGGTCTTACAACCTGAGAAAGTGCAAATCCTCAAGAAGGTGATACTGCAACAAGGGTGTCAATCGCTAGATGTTCTTGATGGGAGCATATGTACATGCACTGAGAATCCAGTCCATAACCAAATTGCCGAGGATTTCCAATAAAGGAGATTGGGGCTCATAGAAGAAGCAAGAGCAAAGGCTAGAGCTAATGCTTTTGCGATCGCCCTATCTTCTGCCCTGATGGGAATTATGCTTAATGTTGTTACCACTTCTAATATAACAGATTAAGTTGAATCGGGCAGATTGTAACAGAAATTCGTATTTTTCTAATGTTTGCTACGTCCGTAAGAGAGAAAGAACGTAGTGCGACTTGATCCCTTTTTGGGTGTACTTTTTTAGAAAGGACGATTCCTGAACTAAAAGGTAGGCTGTGGATTTACCCCTTTTCGGAATCAAATGTAGCTGAAAGGCAAGGCCCCTAGCGATAGGGGCGAAAGAAGTGTGGGCACGTGGGCTTCTTTCACTCACTTTTGTTTTGGAGAAAGCATTGTGGAGCACCAAAAGAAGCACTAAGCTATAGCAAAAGTGCCAAATGGCCAACTGTCCCCTATAGCCGAAGATCCGCTTCATAAGATGGCCAGTTTCATGCTAACTCAACTCATGATGACCCCAATCAAACTATGAAATCCGCGAAGCTCGCTTGGCTACCTTAAGGAAGTGCTGCCTTTATTCCCGCGTTTCTTCGGATCTCATTCTGAATAAACAAAGATCGAGCAGTGAGACCCCCCGCCTAAGGCATACAAATGGGAAAGATTAACAGTTGTAGATCAAACCCTGGGTGCAATTCTCCTCGCAGTTCCCTGTCAATGTTCTACACTCAACTTGGCTCGCGACAAGATTTTCTAAGGATGATGAAAAAAAAAAAAAATCCAACCCGTGACAAGCGTAATTGCCTGAAGTGGAGGGCTACCTTTAGGAAGGTAAATGAAAGTGGAAGTTCTTGTGTGTGGGGCTATGGAATGAAACATGGTATAGAATTCAAGGAAATGCTATACAAACGAAGCGTCTAACTGCTAGTCTGCGCTAGCTGGCAATGAAAAGCTGAGTTGGAGTTTTTCCCCTACTTCTGGTTCATCTCGGTACTGTTTCAGCCTTGGTATGAGATATGGTCAGATATAGTAATAGAGAAGTGTAGCAAGTGTTCCTACAAGACATCGGGACTAGTGCCATTAATTCCAGCTTATATTCCAGATTTGGTCCAAACTATCAAGGAAGAGAGCTTCAGGCAAAGATAGACGGAACTCCGCACCAATTGCTTGGGAAATCATCCTATGTCATTGTTTGGTTTGAGCTTCAGCCAGCTATGTGCTAAAGAAGAAGCCCTAACCTGACCCTACTTCTACAAATACCTCAATGGTATTTCTTTAAGTTTAAGACAACGCCAGTCACTAATGATTTGGCATTCCAACTGAAACGATTAATTCCAACCTTCTAGATCTCCTCCCTACTTACTACAAACCTTATTCTTTAGGGGGAACTCTTCCATTTCATTCTATTTCGGTACCACCGCTGACAATCTACTCTACAAAAGAAGAGGAAAGTACCTTTCTATAGGCTTATTATGATCTCGTATTAAAAGCAACAAATAGGCTTTCGCACTTCTGGTGAGACAGAAAGCACTTAATAACCACTTCTCTAGCTCAAAGGTTAAGTGAGACGTTTGTCTCGGCAACCCTTATATTCCATTTTGGGCATATGATTGGCTTTCAAAAGAGATGGGAACTGACTGACAAAGACCTTTATACCAATATATTGATGACGAAGGACTGAGCTTTGTTTGAGAATGTTTACCTATCCATCACATTAGTCTAGTAAACTAAGGAAGAAGGTAGACCCAACTTTCTAATGAATGAATAAATTTCCTAGGCAGTCAATCAAAAGCTGCTTAGCTTGTTTCATTTCCTTAGGCTTCTTCTGCAATTCTGACTTTCCAATAGCCCGAAGGAAGGTCTAGCTTTGTGAAGAAAGAGGCTTTGGACAATCTGTCGAAGAGATCTGCCACCAAAGGGACAGGATACTTGTTCTTCACTGTCACTTTGTTTAGTGCATGATAGTCCACACACATGCAAAAAGAGCCATCTTACTTCTTCTGGAACAGCACAGGGGCCCCATATGGTGCCTTGGAAGGCTGGATAAAGCCTGCATCCAGCAAGTCTGTCAACTGCTTCCTAAGTTCTGCCAGTTCCAAGGGCGACATTCGATAAGGTGCACGTTCAGAGGGCTTGGCATCAAGGACTATATCAATCTTGTGATCAATGGCCCATCCATGGAACCAATGCTCATGTGCACACCATAGGCCATACCCAGCACTGGTTGGGCTGCCGAATTGACAACCTTAATCTTGCTTGGATTCTTACCCACCGAGTCTGGACCATCCATTTAGCACAAAATGGTGCGTGGCACTTGTGTCAACCATAGCCAACACATCATTCCCATTAAGAAAAACCTTAATCTACAAGATGAGAGGACTCCGTATGGATGGCATTCCAATATTGCAGAGGATTAACTCGTGTTGGGCAACTAAGGCACTTCCTTTGCTCCTTCGACAACTAAGGCACTTAGTTTCTCTCGCTTTGGACAGTCTTTTGCCCGATAGGGACCATTGGCAAATGAAAGAGCCAGAGTTTGTCTTTCCCTTGCGCTCTTGTCCATCCGCTTTAGGCTTGGCCTTGTCCTAGCTCCACAGTTATTCCCTTCGGGAAGAACTATGAGACCCTCTCTCAAACTACAAAGAGAAGATGCGGCGGAAACTCCTTTGCATTGTGGATACGAGTGAGGAAATAATGATATAACTTCGATATCGCCCTTAGCAAACCCGAAACAAGACCCCGGTCTTATAGGATAACGTGGACTTCTAGAGCCCTTTCTAATGGGCAGAAATTCGCCAACAGCCACAGGGATATTCTAGAAAAGGTACAACTGCTTAGTTCCTTGAACTTCTACAGCGCCGGGTGAGTGGACATATCGGGTATAAGAAGATAAGGAGTCGTTCAGGCCCCAGAGCTCTTTGGGTCACATACTCCAGCCGGCAAGACTTAATACTTCTCCTAAGTGATAGCGAAATGGGTTACTTTTTCATAAACTCGCGATTTGGGCCATCAATTTGGATTATATGATAGGACTCGCAAAGGAAATTAGGTCATTTCCGGTGTGCTTCCTACTTTTTTCAAGGTCTATTCCCTTTCTTCCCCTTATAAAAAGAAAAGACCAAAAGCTGGGAGCAAGTACTCCTCTTTTGAACTCTTTTTTTTCTCCTATATTCGCCTTCTCCAATCTAACAACTGGCTTCTGAGCATATCTCTTTCTCTTATAGAATAACCCATGGTAGCTTTGTTCGCTTAATAGGTGTTCAGTTCTTTCATTGCGCCTTTCGTCTACTCTCTATGAAATAAAGATTCCTGAAATCTAAAGTAAACAATGACAAGTAGGTTTGCTTCCCTGGCCTTTGGACTTTGGACTCATCTTTTTGACTCAGGAATAGAGGGAAGGTAAAGCACTTATTCTTAAGCTTAAGTCGCTTTCATAAGACTAAGATTGAAGGCTTATAGCTCTAAAGCACAACAAAGCAAGCGCACGACTCCTAGGGTTAACTACGCTAAGAGGTTTCAAGCTCTAACAAAAAATCTGGAGTCTTCCATTTTGGGCCAGGGGTTGAGGTTCTTGTAGGTATACAGTTAATACTACATAATCTCTAATAAGCCTAAGGGAAAGTCAGAGAGGAAGAATGCATGGAAAGAAAGATCCTAAGAGACAATAGAAAGGCGAGAATGGAATGCTAAGAAAAAGAAAAGAGATCAAGCTAGTCGAATGCTATTGCCCTTACTTAAACTTAAAGCACCAATCTAAGAGTCTACTCTTACTACCCCCAAAAAGAGGGTCAACCGAAGCTAGGGGAAGTAAGGTAGTAGGTAAAAAAAAATAGCCATTTTCTACTACGCCTTTCGACCCTTCCGGATTGTTCTGTTAAGAAAAGAAGGATCTTCCCTGCCGACTTCACTCGTCTAACAGACGTAGTGAGCTATGGTCGATTCAATAGTAGGGGTTCGTGAAAACAGTCATTCTCCTGGTTTAAGTCTTTCTTTCTCAAACCCCTTCCTTACCCAAAGTCTTATTCCTATTGAGTTATTTCCATGTCTCCTGAGAATGATCAGTACATATGGTCTTTGCCTTGCCCATAGGAAGTTTTGATAGGGTGCAAGAAAATTTTATTTCATTGGTAAATGCCCTTCCCTCCGTAATGACTTCTCTGGGCATTAGGTTACTCCTGGAGAAGTTCAAGTAGCTTTCGATCTTGGTCCATGCGAGCTCTCTGCCAGCCCCTGAAATTGCTTCTAATTTCCATACTTTTTGCTGTGAGCTAGTGGAAGTCCCTTTTGCTCTCGGTCCCTAGTGAGGTTCCTTAATAGAGTGTGAGCAAGTAAACTGCACTCGCTTTAGGTGGCTAAAATTGATTATAGGTCAAAATCGGGTCTCACAAGCTAGTCAGTGATAGTGACTTTCGAAAAGCGCCATCAGGAGATTCAAATATCCCTGGTTTCAGGGCATAGAAGGCAAAATAAGAACATCTAGCTTTGTCTTCATTCTTACCCTACAACAATTGCTTATCCCTAGACTTAGTCTTACTGGAATTTGTTTCATGCTATGCGTAACACATGCTAGTCTTGTCTACTCCCGAGTAGAATGAAGCAGTGAAGCAAAGAAGGAACTAGAATAGGAAGGCACTTGAGACTTGCTGTAGAACTTTCACTTGAATCGGTACTAGCACTAGAAAGTGACACGATTCCCACTTTTGACATATTAATAGGGTCTTATAGAATCCCTCCATTTAGATAGAATTCATCTTAGTGAAATAAGTATTGTATAAAAGAACTCAAACTTATAGAATAAAGATTATGGGAGGGGTTTAAAAAGGGGGTTCTCAAAACAGGTTTTTGGGGAGGTCGAATAAAAAGAAAGTTCAACGATCGAAGCCGAGATAGAAAAAATAAATAGTCAGCGCTTTAGCTACTAGAGATGGAATTGGATAGCTCTTTTATCCATGATCCGGGTTTACAGTGGAAAGTGGATCCGGTAGATCAAGTTTCAAGGCTTCAAAACTAAGATAACTTAGAGAAAGAGGGATAAAGATTGAGCGAAGCCCTAAAAGGTACAGTCATCCAAGCAAGGTTATTTTCCTTCCTATAGTCGACTAACTAGGGAATGAAAGAATTCAGTAAGTTTGCGGGCCTTAGGAAAGACTTCATCAAGGGAATGACAGGAAGGGGTACTATTGATATAAGGACTGACTTTTTTCAAACTCCACAATACTCCTGCTCTCTCAGGTTTCTTCCCTGGCCTACCATCTAAGGGCAAGGGAACTCAATAGCAGTTTCAAGAAGAAAGAAAAAACCTACTCCATATATGGAAAACATGAATCAATCTATTTATTTAGACCTACCATAGAATCCTATATAAAGTCCTCCCATGGAAAAGACACTGATCAGGATGGAATACAACTCCCAATGTATGGAAAGGAAGGAGGACTGAAAGTAACCTATCCCCGCCTAAGGATCTATGAATCCTTATCCAACAAGAATCCAATGGAACTAGATGCCAGAAGTGACTCGAAAGGAGAATGTATGAAAAACTTCCATAGGGGAAGGAACTTTCTATACATATCTAACTGGATGGCTAGGAGAAGAAAAACAACCTTAATTTGACCTCATACGGATTCAAAATAAATAAGAAAATGGAAATGAATCAAAGGTCCAATACTACTCTACTGGAATGATTCATCATTGGCTGATAGGTATTGTAACTGGTATTCATGTGATCGGTTTAAAAGGTCTTTTCTTTTACGGTTCATATTCCGGATTGGGTTCATCCCCTTTTATATCAATAGGGCTCGAAATAGGCTGTGTCAAGGCTGCAATTATGACTTTTGGGTTCTTTTCCCAGCCATTCGCCCCTGTGTGGGCGGGGTCAAGCTTGGAGACTTATCATTTGTAGGGAATTAAATTATCACCCAACTTGCATTCTGGTTCTACATATCGAATTAGGAGTACCAATTTTCTAAGGATTCCCTATTACTGGCATAGCAGGGACTATAGAAACCATAGTTGCACATAAATTGCCTGCCGGACAGAGGATTGTTGGTCCAATTAACTACACAATTCTTTATTAACAATATGGCTAAAAAAATTTCTCCTATCTTTTTTTCAGCCCACTTTACGCCTTCAACAATGAGATTTCAAAAGACGATTCTTTTTCCACTGCTTCCTGACGAATGATTCATATGAATGGATTTCCTGGGCTTCCCTGCATCTGATCAACTCATACCTCCCAACCCTCTCTCCAGGATCTCATTCAATAGATCCAACCTATTTCTAGGGTAGGGTAGATAGAGGATTTCATCCCCCGCTTCCTTTTCTCCACTTGCACCAAAGATCAAGAATTTGAGATAGAAAGAAAGATTGGTTAGTGGGCTGTTAAGTCCCCTATCACAACAAGACGGATAGCAGAAAGGTAAGCAGTTATAGCTTCATTGTTCATATTCCTCTCGCTACCGGATGAGTGAACTCTACCCGCCTATGCTGGATGGGATCATCTGTAACACCCCGATCCCTCTCGAGATCGGGAGTTCTATCAATCAATCTAATCACAACCCAAATCCAAATCCGGGCATAATTTTCAGGGAAAACAGACGGAGTCTCCCCTGTTTCTAGGCAAAATATAAAACCTGCAATAGCATTTAAATGGACCAACGCCGTGTCCAACCATACAAAACTTCCTCAAGGCCATCCGAGCCTCGGTTTTCAACAATTAAACTCAGCAGGTATACATACATTTCCAATTTAAAAGCTAACCTATCTCTTTTCATTTTTGACCAGTACATTCAAACTAGACAATTAAACCATACTAAGCTACTGGATAAAATAAACTATCATGCCATTCTAACTCTTTTCCTTTGGACATTACAAACATGCATTGAAGATAAGCTATGCTAACTGATTACATAAACTTCCTTATCAATTCACCACAACTACTAAGCTAAATTTAAATTACATTTCTTTTAGCAATAAATACCTACAACATATGAAAACATATATCTTTACAACTTCGACACTCAAGCCACATAGGCACGCAAGACAACTCTTCAGGCAATGAACTTTCACGAAATCACGAACTTTCCAGCTAACATGACATTTCCTGAAATGTGGTAGTGAGGAGAGAGTATACACAACACGTATACTCAGTGAGGGCGAGACAGATATCGAGTTGGAGAGAAAGAAAGTCGTGCAATGCAAATAAGATAGTTAAGCAATATAACTGATAAATAAGCAATCAAGACAAACAATCAATACAATAAGCAATTACTGAAAGCATTAACACAACCATTCAAAGCTATACCACACTCTGAAGGCTATGGTTCACTCATACGAGCAATGTACCATTTCACAAGCGATACATCAATCTCGAGCTTGATGTTGACAACGATGACAATAAGTGCGCAACCACCTTATATCACCAGTTTGGAATACACCGGAAGTATCCATCAATTCTACGACCCAAATCTCCCTGGGAGGCAACCCAAGCGAGAAAATGGAATAGCTACGGAGCTAGAGCAACCAACACTGGCAACCCGAGGCTACCCAGAGAGGCCCATCACTCACGTGCTGACACTATGCAATGCAAGACTCGATACAAGGCGATAAACGAGCGATAAACAAGATATCAAGCATTATCAAGCATTAACAAGCATTTGCAATCAAACAATTAACAAGAACAATACCAACTAACATTATCAAGCAATAACAAGTATTCTATAGGCATTATAAGCATTCTATAGGCAATATAAACATTCTATAGGCAATATAAGCATTCTATAAGCAATATTCTATGAAAACACAAAAAATCACGAAAATGACCCCAACTTACCAAAGCTACTACTTTCAAACGAGCCACGAGCTTTGGAAACTGACTTCACCAATCCTCCTAGGTCACCATAAGGCACGTCTAAAGACTCCGAAACCCTACTTTACCCTAGAATTCATGCAAAGTCCCGATTTCTCCCTTTGCTCGTTTGAACTACAACTATACCAACCAAACACCCAACCAATGCCATAATTGCACCAAAAGTGCTTCCATGGCCTCCCGAAACAATGCCAACACGCAAAACGAGAAAATGCCAAACTCGACCTAAACGACCCCGACTTTCACTAAGCCATTTTTCTCCGTTTTTCCATTACACATTCCAATTAAACTACACATTTAGGCATTCTAGCATATCTAGCATCTTCCTACATCAACAGAACGCGTAACGGAGCAACTTCATCAAAACGGGGGTTTACTATTCATAATTTACTATTCATTATACAATTTATATTTCAATTTCAATTTTCAACCGCAGAAAATGTTAAAAAGCTATAAATACATGTTCTACAATCAACAAGGAACATTCTTTAAGCATTAAAACGATTAAACTAATGATCTACGCATAAAATCCAAAAATCAAAGTTTAGATACAAATATTTCAAATGCACAAATAACGATGAAACCCTCACCTTAGACGCTACTAGACGCTAGGAAAACCACGTTGGATGCCTCGGAAACAACCCCGTGCAAGCTCACGCGAAGATTTGAAGATTTGAAGGTTGAAATCTTTTTTTTCTTTTTCTCCTATGGTTTTGGCCCTTTCTATTTTTTTTCCAGATTTTCGCATGTTTTGTAATGTATTATGCATATATAAGATGACAAGTTGAAATGGTCAAAGCTTCGGTCAACCCGCAAAACCAAAACAGCTATGCGCAACCTTACAAAAACGGCCATAACTTCTTCTAGAAAACTCCAATTCACGAACGGTTTGAAGCCTCAGAAACTAGACTCATAGAGCTTTCCAACCATATATCTTTTTCTCCCTAACTTTTCCCCAATTGGTACAGATTTAATTCCAAAGTTGACCCAAAATTTGACTAACTTAACATTGCATTTTTTTATTTCTAATCCCAAGTTTGCCCTTTATTAAACATTTCAAAAATTCCCACATTGTCCTAGTTGGTCAATGTAGATGAAAAGTCAACTAGTTTAGTCAAAGAAGGTGAAAGGTCAATAAAATGCAATTTAAATGAACTTTAAATGCTATTAAATATATGCCAGGTTCGGGGTATCACACCCTTCCCCCCTTAAAACAATTGCGTCCTCGTAATTCTTCTTCCAATAGAACTCTGCATCCACTGAAATCCAACTCTGACTAATCTTCTTCAACTGCTGAGCAAGTATATTAATCAAGATAACCAATAAGGAAGTTTAAGAAGAAATTCCAAGTAGTAAAGCCGAATAAAGGATCAAATGTAGATACCGCACAAGAATCCCGTTGACACGAAAACACAAAAAGAATAAAATTCTAGCAAAAAGTGCCGAGATAATACCATTAAAGACTAAAGCAAAGATACTGTAGATGTCATTAATACCACACAATAACGACAAGAAGAATACCCCACACACGAATCTCCAATAGAAGTCTAACTTTTACTGCCCGAGAATCCCCAAGCAAAAAGCCAAATAAAGGCCCAATCAAAGGTTCCATCTAGAGGTCCAAAGAATTACCCCGCTGGTCATGAATTTCATAGAAGAATTCCCTGTTAAGAGTGCTGGAGAAAATACTAAGAAACCCAATCAAATATACTTCAAAAGTTCCAAAGAAGCCTTCCAAACAATAACCCCATAGGACAACCAATTAGATTCCAAGTATCGCTATCAAATACTGAGAGGAAGGTTTAAGGAATAGAAGAGAAAATATAATGTGCCCAATAAGACAACCAAGTTGAATAACAAACATAGCTTCCCAGATGGATGAAAACTCCAAGGATAAACACCGAACTGGTGAACAATATACCGAAACCAAACTCTGAGGCCTCTTCACTGTTTGCCAAGTGAGAACTTCATACAACCTTGCTAAAAAGGAAAATACCAATAGAATGCCCAATAAGAATTTCAAAGAATACCATAAGTAGTATTATACAATAAGTCTGATAGGAACTCCAGATACCAAACCTACTGAGGAACACTAAAAAAGATATCCAAAACAATGCTCCAACAAGAAAGTAGCCAAGTTTGCCAATAAGTAAATACTAAATAATTGGCCACTGAGAATTCCATAAAATACCATTGAACAATTTCCAATCAGGAATGCTAGTATCACACCAATAGAGACCGAGACTCATATGCCATAGATAATACCATACAGTAAGTCCGATTGAGATCCCAATAGCCAAGTCCACTGAGAAGTGCCAACAAAAGATTCCAAAGAATACCCAATAAGAAAACCAAAGAATGCTCTCCAAAGAACAGCCAAATAGAACCTTAAAAGAAAACTACTCTTTCACAACTGTTAAGCACAGAAGAGGACCCTAGAGATTCACCAATAACCGAGCTCCAAAAGCAAACACCAACTTCCAAATCAAGGCTAGTTAAATGCCATTCATTTCCTGCCATCCATACACCTTGGAAGGCCATATGTGAACCACTTTCTTCAGGGGAGGGAGAACTCTTTCTTACCATTTCCATAGGACATGTATGAATGCCAATATATCACAGTTATACACATGCCTTAAACTATTATGCAAGCAAGTTTACAAAATAGTTTATTCAACAAAGTCACTCAAGCATGGCAATCAAGTCAAGCACAACATAATCAATTCAAATCACGGCATAGCTAATTCAAGACATTCTAATACACACATTACAAGCAATACTCCAAGCAAATAACAATCCACGAGATCAATTCGATTCACGATGCCAATTCGATAGGTCAATTCAATGCACAACTAGACACTTCACTTTACTTAACACACAATTAACACATAACACATAACTATATCACATAGGAGCACACTTTCAATTTAAGACACACAACCTCACATACAAGCATACACTTTCAGGACACGCTTAACAAGCACACATTCAAGGGTCACTACCCACCAGACCGAGGACCGTGTCCCGGCTTATGAGCTGAACAAGCTCTGATACCACCTGTAACACCCCGATCCCTCTCGAGATCGGGAGTTCTATCAATCAATCTAATCACAACCCAAATCCAAACCCGGGCATAATTTTCAGGGAAAACGGACGGAGTCTCCCCTGTTTCTAGGCAAAATATAAAACCTGCAATAGCATTTAAATGGACCAACGCCGTGTCCAACCATACAAAACTTCCTCAAGGCCATCCGAGCCTCGGTTTTCAACAATTAAACTCAGCAGGTATACATACATTTCCAATTTAAAAGCTAACCGATCTCTTTTCATATTTGACCAGTACATTCAAACTAGACAATTAAACCATACTAAGCTACTGCATAAAATAAACTATCATGCCATTCTAACTCTTTTCCTTTGGACATTACAAACATGCATTGAAGATAAGCTATGCTAATTGATTACATAAACTTCCTTATCACTTCACCACAACTACTAAGCTAAATTTAAATTACATTTCTTTTAGCAATAAATACCTACAACATATGAAAACATATATCTTTACAACTTCGACACTCAAGCCACATAAGCACGCAAGACAACTCTTCAGGCAACGAACTTTCACGAAATCACGAACTTTCCAGCTAACATGACATTTCCTGAAATGTGGTGGTGAGGAGTGAGTATACACAACACGTATACTCAGTGAGGGCGAGACAGATATCGAATTGGAGAGAAAGAAAGTCGTGCAATGCAAATAAGACAGTTAAGAAATATAACTGATAAATAAGCAATCAAGACAAACAATCAATACAATAAGCAATTACTGAAAGCATTAACACAACCATTCAAAGCTATACCACACTCTGAAGGCTATGGTTCACTCATACGAGCAATGTACCATTTCACGAGCGATACATCAATCTCGAGCTTGATGTTGACAACGATGACAATAAGCGCGCATCCACCTTATAACACCAATTTGGAATACCCCGGAAGTATCCATCAATTCTACGACCCAAATCTCCCTGGGAGGCAACCCAAGCGAGAAAAGGGAATAGCTACGGAGCTAGAGCAACCAACACTGGCAACCCGAGGCTACCCAGAGAGGCCCATCACTCACGCGCTGGACACTATGCAATGCAAGACTCGATACTAGGTGATAAACGAGCGATAAACAAGATATCAAGCATTATCAAGCATTAACAAGCATTTGCAATCAAACAAGTAACAAGAACAACACCAACTAACATTATCAAGCAATAACAAGTATTCTATAGGCATTATAAGCATTCTATAGGCAATATAAACATTCTATAAGCAATATAAGCATTCTATAAGCAATATTCTATGAAAACACACAAAATCACGAAAATGACCCCAACTTACCAAACGCTACTACTTTCAAACGAGCCACGAGCTTTGGAAACTGACTTCACCAATCCTCCTAGGTCACCATAAGGCACGTCTAAAGACCCCAAAACCCTACTTTACCCTAGAATTCATGCAAAGTCCTGATTTCCCCCTTTGCTCGTTTGAACTACAACTATACCAACCAAACACCTAACCAACGCCATAATTGCACGAAAAGTGCTTTCATGGCCTCCCGAAACAATGCCAACACGCAAAACGAGAAAATGCCAAACTCGACCTAAACGATCCCGACTTTCACTAAGCCATTTTTCTCCATTTTTCTATTACACATTCCAATTAAACCACACATTTAGGCATTCTAGCATATCTAGCATCTTCTTACATCAGCAGAACGCGTAACGGAGTAACTTCATCGAAACGGGAGTTTACTATTCATAATTCACTATTCATTACACAATTTATTTTTCAAATTCGATATTCAACCGCAGAAAATGTTAAAAAGCTATAAATACATGTTCTACAATCAACAAGGAACATTCTTTAAGCATTAAAACGATTAAACTAACGATCTACGCATAAAATCCAAAAATCAAAGTTTAGATACAAATATTTCAAATGCGCAAATAACGATGAAACCCTCACTTTAGACGTTACTAGACGCTAGGAAAACCATGTTGGATGCCTCGGAAACAACCCCGTGCAAGCTCACGCGAAGATTTGAAGATTTGAAGGTTGAAATCTTTTTTTTTCTTTTTCTCCTATGGTTTTGGCCCTTTCTATTTTTTTTCCAGATTTTCGCATGTTTTGTAATGTATTATGCATATATAAGATGACAAGTTGAAATGGTCAAAGCTTCGGTCAACCCGCTAAACCAAAACAGCTATGCGCGACCTTACAAAAACGGCCATAACTTCTAGAAAACTCCAATTCACGAACTGTTTGAAGCCTCGGAAACTAGACTCATAGAGCTTTCCAACCATATATAATTTGCTACCTAACTCTTCCCCAATTGGTTCAAATTTAATTCCAAAGTTGACCCAAAATTTGACTAACTTAACATTGCATTTTTTTTTATTTCTAATCCCAAGTTTGCCTTTTATTAAATATTTCAAAAATTTCCACATTGTCCTAGTTGGTCAATGTAGATGAAAAGTCAACTAGTTTAGTCAAAGAAGGTGAAAGGGCAATAAAATGCAATTTAAATGAACTTTAAATGCTATTAAATATATGCCAGGTTCGGGGTATCACATCATCCTTAACCTTTAGTCCTTGAGGGAGCATATCTTGAGATAAGATTGAATCCCCTACAAAGTCGGGTTGCATTAGGAGAATAGGTAAGCCTTGTTGTGCTTTGGCCCTTATGTGGTCTTTCATCGAGGAAAGTAGTCTTGACAGGCCCAACTCTTTATTTGTAGGACTTTCTTTGATGGTTCATCATGTAAGCTTGGGTCTTTCATCCGGGCCCTGTTGGGACACCCTGTGGGCCAATGCGTATAAGATTGGGCTTTCTTAACGTGGTTCATTTGATGACTCAGTACATGGATGTCACGAGTCCATTGGCATAGAATATGGAATCTTTTCTACGTAAGCTGGTTGTGCAAAGTTTATTTGTTCATACATGCAGTGTGATTTGGGGATATTTTTTTCCTCCCCAATGTAGCCGGAACCAGCAAGTTTTTCATTAAAAAGGCATGAGAGTATTCAACTGCAGAAAAGTAGTGTAAGGAACTAGTAAGAATTGTGTTTGCCATCTAATTCGTGACGCATGGCGAGATTCCTCTACCACTCTATAAATAGAGGTTCGATAAGTGTCTTCATCAAATTCAAATCAAAGAATTTGAGTACTAGTACGTATGGCTGCAAACAGGCTTTCTACAATTGCTGCCGAAATGGGGCAACTGCAAAATAAAATTCAAGAGCAATGTAGAGTGCTAAGATTCCTTTTGAGAAGTGTAGAACAATGGATCCTACAAGGAAAGAAGCGCGCATTCATGCTACCAAAGAGTGCATAGAGGGTTTGGATGAGAGACAGCAAGCGCTGCGGGCAGAGCAGCAAGCGATCATTGTTCATGGAGCACTCGGTCGCCTGGGAGACTAGAAGAAATTAACAAAAAGTAGTTAAGTCACCTTCAGGCTTTCTTATTCCAAGAAAGTATGTAGTTGAAAAATAAAAAATAAAAAGAGTAGTTATAAAATAAAATGTTGGCCCTATTAGTTGTTGTAGGTCACGAGCATGTAACTTGTTTTGAAATTTTCCTTATTTTATATAAGCCCTTTCCTTAAGGCGATTTTTGAATTGTGTCAACTGCAGTTCTCTAACTCTCTTATAGTGTACTACATTACATGAAACGTAGTTCATGATTTCCCATTCACTCTATTTTGGTTTAACACCACGCAGGCGGATGGTACCTTCCCAGCTTCTTCATCAGGTAACCTGTGTCACGTCCCAACTCGACCCCACCTACAATCAGTCAGAACGCAACGGAATTTCGGCAGTATAACGACAGTAAATAGAATACCGAGGTTCTAAACCAACCTCATTAACAACATTAAACATCCAATTCCATAACCATACAAACAACAACTCCTCAACAGCATAACAATACACAACATAACCGTAATATACCATAATTAGTCCTCGTTATCTGCCTCCGTTCCAACATAACGTACAATACCTCAACCTTGTCATACATTTCAAAAATAAGTTGAGACCCATCTAACAACTTAACCATAGACAAAAGAAGCTGCTAGAATAGTAACAACTAATTTATATTCTTTTCAGCATCCTATACAACAAGAACTATAAAGCATAGGAAAGGCTACTAAGCTAATATACATGATAAATAACAGCACAGAATCACGGATAAGACTCTGGGACATATGACTCGTCCACGTAAGGCACATTTTCCTCCTCAGGAGGCACGTACCAGTAATCCGGCTCTACAACACCTGTAAGCATGCAATAATAGAGATTGAGCTTATATAAATAAGCCCAGTGAGGATCCAATAGATCTCGACAGTATTCACTATGCTTCTTGGATTTAGTCCTTTGAGCAAGTAAACACACAACAACAATAACATTATCATCACATAACTATATAACCATTCAATAAAGGATACTCTATTTGGTGTAGCTCCAAACGCCATCACGATCTCAATCATTCTTCTTATAACTCCCCATTATTCACACACCCGAGGTACCTCACTAGCCCCTCCCTCCATGACACCTCTGTCATGCGAGTTGGGGGTAGCCTCTGGCAGTCATGCCGTTATCAACCCGACAGCCCAACGCTGCCCGAGAGGTGGCACACACATACCAAGACTCCATAATCATCATCAATCATCAATCAATCATCATTTATTCATCATTGATAGCATCAATTATCATTTAAGCAACAATAACTTAGTTAGATGACAAAGTAGGCCATCTAACCGGACATGCATTATATACACAATTAACACCTAAATTACCCACCAACAACTCACCATTCAACACTCAAACACCACCCAATCATCTAAAGGCATTGTTCAAGAAATTAAAGAATGACAACCTAAACTTCAAAAATTCATAACTTACATTCTATTAACCCAAACATTGCCAAATCAGTTTCTATCACTCACCCATTCAACCTACTACATTAGCCCTCCCGGAAATCCACCATAACACCTCCAAATCATGCCCGATAACCCTAAAACCCTAGGATATCTTGGCTGAATTTTCCGGACTTTCCCACGAGCAATGTAATCGAAAATTCGGCATTACAACAACGCTAACACGTCATTATCAAGTATTTAGAAATCGATGGCAATCGATTTCAATCATCACAACTCAATTAATTCAACATTGAACAATTTAATCAAAATTTAATACCCAAAAAATAAAAATTTTGCTACATCCGACAGAAACTCGTAGTATTACCACTAAACGATCCCTAGCATGCAAGGAGCAATAATCTAACATCAGATTACAATTCTAACGGTTCAATCTTCATTTATACGCAAAAACACAAAAATGGCATTTTGAGATCTAGAATTTTTTTCTCACCTTTGATGTGATAAAAGCCTACGGATGCGTGAAGTGCGTACCCAACAAGCAGAATCCAAATCGGTGCGAAGTTTTACGGACAAAAACTAAGATTTTCTAAGAAAAATTGATTGAAAAACCTTGAAAATTCTCTTTTCTTTTTCTCCTTCTTTCTCTCGGCCTTGTGTGTGCAATTGGGTGTGTTTTTGTGTTATGTGAGTGTGTGTAACTAGTGTGAGGCAAATTAGTTAATATATAATATAGTTTAAGTTAGTAAAACTTATTATTTTTAGTATTTTATTGACTTTAAAGGCATTTTATTACTCACCAAGGCTCAAAATAATTATGCAACCCCCAAGATATCTCAAGTGGGTTATTTTTAGGTGACAAGAAGTTTTTCATTCAAAGAATTCCACCCGAGTCGGCTCATAACTCGGTTTTTCGCAAAAAGTGGTGTAAAAACCCTAATAAATTCCTAAGCCGATTTGAAATCAATTTTTATCAAACACAGGTCTATTAAAGTCTATGGACTAGGTCTTGATGCGTCTAAAACACCTGTGTAAAAATTTTAGCGGACGTGCGTCCAAAATACTATTCACTAAAAGACGACGATAAAATTTCTGATCCCGTTTTTGATGAAAATTTCATGAATGCACATTTAGCACGTATTAGGAGTATTGACATCAAAATTATAACTTTCTAGGTCCTATAGCACATAAACAGGTCATATGCACGCAAAACGAGGTATAGCACGTAAAACGAGATAAGCAGAAAAGTGGGGTTTCACAACCTGCCAATTCAACACATTGTCAACGGCATTTTGCCTGTCAAAATTCATTAATGAATCAGTATCTCCTTTACTTGAACACGGGTTTCGACTTCCCCATTGGGCTCTTAGCTCTTTAAGGAAGATCTTACTAGACTCTTATACCCCCTATCGGCAAATCAATTTTTGGTTTATAGAGAAAGAGAAGAAAGTATTGTAGCTCACCTCATGCTTCCGTCAAACGAAGTACTCGACTCCCACTTTGTTAAAATAAGACATAAGGAAGTTCTTTCAAACTAAAGTAAGTCCCACTTCATTCCAAAATGGTGTTGTCAAATTTCCTAAGTTACACGAATTCTGACCTCTTTTACTTATGTGATGTGCGAAATCGGCTTACTTGTAGTTGCTTATAACTACTGTCTGTATAGACAAAGAAAAACATGGGTGTTTCCTATATATTAGCATTCTTGAGTGTGGGTTGAGGTTAGTGCTTGGGGCTCGACTAGATGGCGTGGGTAAAGCTATCTTGCATTCCTTCATACAGTACAATGCGTTCTCGTCACCTCCGGTGGCATAGTATGCCTTCGTTGATCTGTTATGACAATACAGATGAATGTCTCTTTTTCACCCGTTAGTCAAACCCCTTTATTTATGGTTCAATGCTTGTCTTTCTTCCTTGAAGCAGTCAGAATAATTCTAATCAAAATATCAATAAAAATAATACACCAAGTACAGTGTGACCTTTTATAGAAATAACTCTAAGTCACACAGAAACCAGAATTGTCTCTCAAGAATAAGTTAGGAAAATCTTTTATGGAGCGTTTAAGTATACGTCGGTGGTTGTAGCAAAAGAGAATCATAAAGAAAAGGGCTTTCATTTTCACGCGGTAGCGCATACCACTAATGCCTCTAAAAACACCGCTAAGAGAGAGATCAGAGAACTGTATCCGGAGTTTGAAGAGAGACAATGTGACATCAAATTCATGAAAGGGTGGGGAGCCTATCTTGCTTACATAATCAAAGAAGACAAGGAACCCCTAGTGTGGGGGAAGTTCTCAAGGGAGACAATCTTTGGCATATCAGAGGACTCTCGAAAGAAAAGAAAAACAGAGACTACCCCCAAAAAGATTGAAAATTCCATCGTTATGTTGGGCATAGTACTAAGAGATGCATAGCTATTAGGCATTTTGTTCAAGACCTCATTGAGGACGATAAGATCTAACTTGATGGGTATTTTTTCCATAAAAAAATAGCAAGCTAGCCTTAATCAGACTTCTCATCCTTATGTTATGGACACTTTGACAAGTAGTCTACGGCACCTAAACAGTCGCTAGTGATGATTCCTTCTCCGATGGTTATTCTTTTTTTTTTTGTAGCACAAAATCCGAATAGGATTGAAAGGCTATGAATGTCGAATGGTCCCATAGGCACTTTCGCCCACCCTTTATTTTGTGCCGAGACCCTGCTTTGGCCATTCATTAGTTCAAACATTTAGTTAGTTAGTCTTGAAAAAAGCTCCTCCTTGGCAAAAGTCTTAGTTGAGATGTAGCCGATGCATCCTACCAGCAGGACAAAGAAAGCAAGCCAATCCCATTCGAACTTGGAAAGAAAATAGAAAAATATATTCATTTCCTGAGAAGATTCCCATTGACATCCCTATCCGCATATCGGCACAATCCAAGAAACTTGGATTCGCTTCGTTGTACTCACATTTTCCTTTCTCGGGGAATGAGCATACCTTCAACTAGTTACCAGTGCCCAGGTTTTCTGTCTCTACCAACTCGTAACCTCTCTTCTGACTATTCATATTCATGACTTATTCATAAAAAAAGTTGTAACCTCTTAATCAAGGAGTGGAATTCTCTGCTCCCCTCGGAAAACTCCATTACTTTGACCATCCTCAATGACCTGAGGATACTTCTAGCCCTCAAAGAAGAGCAATTGACCACTCCTACTATGATGAAAAAAGGACAATCTGCCTTCTAACCCCAAGTCCAGGTGTAACACCCCGATCCCTCTCGAGACCGGAGGTTCTATCAATCGATTTAATCACAACCCAAACTAAACCCCGGCATAATTTTCAGGGAAAACGGACGGAGTCTCACCTGTTTCTAGGCGAAATATAAAACCTGCGACAGCATATAAGTGGACCAACACCGTGTCCAACCATACAAACTACCTCAAGGCCATCTGAGCCTCGGTTCTCAACAATTAAACTCAGCAAGTCTACATACATTTCCAATTTAAAAGCTAACCTATCTTTTTTCATTTTTGACAAGTACATTCAAACTAGACAATTAAACCATACTAAGCTACTGCATAAAATAAACTATCATGCCATTCTAATTCTTTTCCTTGGGACATTACAAACATGCATTGAAGTTAAGCTATGCTAACTGATTACATAACTAGCTTATCGATTTACCTCAACTATTTAGCTAATTTAGATTACATTTCTTTTAACAATAAATACATACAACATATGAAAGCATATATCTTTACAACTTCGATACTCAAGCCACATAGGCACGCAAGACAACTCTTCAGGCACGAACTTTCACAAAATCATGAACTTTCCAGCTAACATGACATTTCCTGAAATGTGGTGGTGAGGAGTGAGTATACACAACACGTATACTCAGTGAGGGCAAGACAGATATCAAGTTGGAGAGAAAGAAAGTCATGCAATGCAAATAGACACAGCTAAGCAATAAAATCAATAAGAAAGCATTCAATACAAACGGCAATATATTAACCATTCAAGAAAGCATTAACACAACCATTAAAAGCTATACCACACTCTGAAGGCTATGGTTCACTCTTACGAGCAATATACCATTTCACGAGCAATACATCAATCTCGAGCTTGATGTTGACAATGATGACAATAAGCGCGCAACCAAATTATAATACCAGTTTGGAATACCCCGGGAGTAACCATCAATCTACGACCCAAATCTCCCTGGGTGGCAACCCAAGCGAGAAAAGGGAATAGCCACGGAGCTAGAGCAACCAATACTGGCAACCCGAGGCTACCCAGAGAGGCCCGTCACTCACGCGCTGGAGATTATGCAATGCGAGGCTCTATACAAGGCGATAAACGAGGGATAGCACAACAACACAGATAGAGGAGATAACCGAGATATCAAGCATTATTCAACAATTGTTAAACATTTCAATCAATAATCAACTTTAACAAGCGTAATAAGCATTAACAAGCATTTACAATCAAACAAGCAACAAGAACAACACCAACTAACATTATCAAGCAATAGCAAGTATTATATAGGCATTATAAGCATTCTATAGACAATATACTATGAAAACACACAAAATCCCAAAAATGACCCCAACTTTCAAATCGCTACTACTTCCAAACGAGCCACGAGCTTTGGAAACTGACTTCACCAATCCTCCTAGGTCACCATAAGGCACATCTAAAGACCCCGAAACCCTACTTTACCCTAGAATTCACGCAAAGTCCCGATTTCCCCCTTTGCTCGTTTGAACTACACCTATACTAACCAAACACCCAACCAACGCCATAATCGCACCAAAAGTGCTTCCATGGCCTCGCGAAACCATGCCCTCATGCACAACGAGAAAATGCTGAGCTCGACCTAGACCGCCCTGTCTTTTCCCAAGGCATTTTTCTCATTTTTTCCCTTACGCAAACTAATCAAACCATGCATTTAGACATTCTAGCATACCTAGCACCTTTTCACATCAACAGAAAGCATAACAGCGCAACTTCATCGAAACGGGGGTTTACTATTCACTATTTACTATTCATTACACAATTTATATTTCAAATTCGATATTCAACCGTAGAAAATATTAAAAAGCTATAAATACACGTTCTACAATTGCTAGGAAACATTCTTTAAGCAATGAAACAGACAAAATAACAACCTACGGTTAAATCACAAAAATTAAAGTTTATGTTCAACATTTTCAAATGCGCAAATAACGATGAAACCCTCACCTTAGACGCTCCTAGACGCTAGGAAAACCACGCTGGATGCCTCGGAAACCACCCCGCACAAGCTCTCGTGAAGAAATTGAAGTTTGAAGTTGAAATGTTTTTTTTTTCTTTTTCCTCCATGGTTTCAGCCATGGCCTTCTTTATTTCCTGATTTGGCTCTTTTGTTTCGTATTTCATACTTAAATAAAAGATGACAAATGGTCAAAGCTTCGGTCAACCCGCTAAACCAAAATAGCTATGCGCGACCTTACGAAAACGGCCATAACTTCTTCTAGAAAACTCCAATTCACGAACGGTTTGAAGCCTCAGAAACTAGACTCATAAAGCTTTCCAACCATATATAATTTGCTACCTAACTCTTCCCCAATTGGTTCAGATTTAATTCCAAAGTTGACCCAAAATTTGACTAACTTAACATTGCATTTTTTTATTTCTAATCCCAAGTTTGCCCTTTATTAAACATTTCAAAAATTTTTACCTTGTCCTAATTGGTTATTGTTGATGAAAAGTCAACTAGTTTGGTCAAAAAAGGTGAAAGGTCAATAAAATGCAATTTAAATGAACTTTAAATGCTATTAAATATATGCCAGGTTTGGGGTATCACACCAGGTATTTCAGCCCCAATTTTCCAAAGAAAGAGCGTGCCAAAACCCGATGAATAGACAGGGGATGGACAGTCTTCGCGTTCAGGGAGGAGGAAGAGGGAAAAGTCGTTGGCATTGTTGCCTTTCTGTCCAAAGTACAATAAACATAGAAGAGAAAAAGACTAGCATCCCCTCATTTAAAAGGAGGTCTAGCCTCTATTTTCAGTGGAAGTTGAGCTCGTCGGATCTGTTGCTCGTGACGTGAGTGATCATTGACCCTATGCTTGCCCCTTCTTATTGCTATATGTGACGTCGAGTGCTGAGATCAGTGGTCTGGCAGGTCCTTGGATGCTAGCCCTCATAGTATAGTCTACTTGGACCTCTACTAAGGCTAGAGCTAGCCGAAAAAAGAAATAAAATACTTTGAAAATAAAAATATATAATAATAAAATGTTCCACGCTCTACCTTCCGTCCTCCTTAAACTAGGCTTTCTTGCATAGTAGCCTCCCTTTGGTCTCAGGTTCGTTACTTGCTAGCCTAGAGCTGACCCTGGCTGTGATCAAGAAGTTTGCAGCTAATTATAGTTTTGGGGACGCCATTCTATTGTCCCGCGGCGCGCTCGTCCTTGAACTCGCGAGCACTGAGAGGGGTAGCCAAGAGGTCCCATTTATTGAAGCCAGGTTGAGCAAGGGGGATATCCACTTTAGCCAAAGGGTCCAATCATATAATAGAACAGAGACGAAGGCCAAGCTTTTTCCAGATAGAAGAGGAAGCCCTCGTTCCGTCATCCTTAATGCGCTCCTTCTATTCTCTAGAGTTTAACAACTCAGTGATTCGTATACTAGAGTCTAGCAACAAAGCTTCGTTACCAGCTCTACAACTCGCTCCTTTCCATTCTTTTTCCCCCACTCCAGCTTCCATGATATGCCCAAGACCTTTTATTATATTACTAAGACAAAAGGAATTGGTCAACAATGAGACTGTCTTCAGCATGTCGATGGCTTGAAAGCTTTTCTTTGACTACCATTAATAAGGATAGAATAGGACTTGGAGTCTAAATTCATTATATAATGACTTTATTGAGAATGAGAGATAAAAGTTTGAAGATGCTCGACCGATAGGGAGAGGAATGGTAAGATAAGAGAGCATGTCTTTTTCTTTAATGAATTTTCATTCCAATCTATTACCATATGCTTTGTCAATATCATCTTTGATGGCCAGAAAGAGAAGGCCGATCGTTCCTCAACCTGCGTCACTCCTACTAAAAGTATGTTTGATTTCCTGCACCACTATATATACTAGGACATTCTAACAAACAATAAGAAGACGTCCAGGGACAAGTAGGCTGCCTTGTAAAGGTCCAATGAGGTCTGGTAAGAAACTTCTCATTCTCTCCATTCACATTTTAGCCACTATTTTAGGCTAGGTCAATCATAGACCAATCGCTATGAATTGATGGACAAATTAGGGCTTTGTGACTTAGGGGATGAGGCAGAGTCAAGTTCTTTCTATTCAAATTCTAATGGAGAAAATATCTATCATAAATCATAGCTAGAGCAAACCATATAGAGGTACTGATAATAGGCCAGCATTCTTGATAGAAATTGGCTTGGAAAGAAGACTGAGTTCGGGTGAGAGCGGTTCAGGTAAAAATAGGGTAAATTTGACCATGTCTTCTTTGCTTTCATGGCCCAGATATTTGGCCTATATTCATCTCTCTTACTTCCTCTTTCATTCCAAGTAGGCGATCAGCTTGGTTTGTCCTAATCCAATCTATCGGTCCTAGTGCTAAGCCCATCATCCCTTCTATCATAGGAGAAGTTCAGTCTTCAAATGGGACCCCTCTATCTATCTCTAGGCCCTAGTTCAGAACTCTCATCGTCATGATCCGTAGAAGGATAATATATTGGATGAGAAAGGCTACTATTTCAAAGGCAAGTAACCCCTAAGGGAGCTAGACTCAGCATCAGGAGAAAAGTTAGACGAGGTCCGTTAAGCCTTAGTAGCAAGGGCAAGAATAGAGGAAGAGAAGGAAAAGGTATAAGAAAATAAGTAAGAAGAAGCTCGTACCTTGCTCCTCTACTTGTCTTGGCCCTAGTCGATGGGAGGTTAGCATGCCAGTTGGTGGCCAACCCCCCATCTTTTTTTCTCGTTTGTTTTGGGCCATTGGCCTTGAGCTGCTTATCGATCATGCACCTCGTTGGTCAAGTCTTCATGCTTCTGTTCAATTCTTGTGCTGGTTAGTCTTCAACCGTCAAAGAAAGAGTGAGAACAGTTGAAACCTCTCTGACATCTACCAAGCCACTAAGCCAGTGTAGAACATGGGCTGCTGGACAAAGTGCTTCCCCGATAAGATCCTTGAGACTGAATTCTTTGAGTTGGGTTCCTTTCAAAAGATAGATCGGGAAATAGCTAAAGGTTAACCCTAAACTTGCTTTCATTTTTGCTTAATGGTATATAGGTGAACCTGAACCAGGTTGAATGTTTTCTCTTCCTGACCCCGACCCTGAAGTAAGGTCAATACTAGGAATCTATCAATATACATCCGGGGATAAAGAATCAATGCGGAGAGCAGTCCACTGATTATTGTCGTCTTGGGACTTCCTTTCCTAATCGAATGTGAGGCCTACGGGATCCCTACAACTAGTAGTCAGAGTCTTCCCTGGTATATCTCTATAGCAAAGTCCAGCTATTTACTTGCAATTTCCCTTTTTTCTCTAATCTACGGGGATCCCTCTAAATAGCTTATGTAAAGTAGAGTTCCATCCTCCCACGATGCTTCCTCTTGTCGAATGAAAGCTTCTTCACCTCCGCTCTAAAACTCGGGCATTCTTCTACAGGGCAATCCTTCCCTTAGCTTTTGTGCTTGCAGTCTGCCATAGAGGTGTAGGGGAAGGAGGTGAAAACAAATCGCCATAAAACTAGTACCCGAATTGCCCGTTGCTGACTTGAAGGAATAGGAGAAAGCCCCGATTCCCGATTCGATAAGTGATCGTATGTAATAGATTGGGCTGGTTCCTCGTTTGAGGCTGCCTGCTCCCTACCCTATTGTCTCGGTAAAGTGGCCTGAGAGTGCTGGGATACATCCCTATCGTCCAATCTCATAGGATGGTCACAATTGCGATAGTAAAATATGAGGAATATATCTTCCACTGGCTGTGACAAAGACATATATGTTAGAACGAGTGCTTTAAGAGTGCGGTCATACAGTCTTTCTTTCCCCAAGGCAAGGGCAGAAGGGGCAATTCAAGTCGATTTCTCCTCTATCTCAGAGTTTTTTCTAAAATAAAAAAAAATCCACCAATAGCCTACTAATGGATTGAGTTATATAGTGCCACCCAGGTTTGGAACCCACTCTTTAGAAGTTCATGTGCATATGTCATCACCTCATTAGTCGGAGGTCCAAAAAGAAGACAAATTTGCTTATTTTGCTTTTTCGATTTCTATTTTTAGTTGTTTTTAGAAGAGATAAAGGGTAGAAACAAAGGGTACGCTCAAAATATTTGCTCGGAGCTATTCACTTTCACTTGGTCGCCTGGTATCTTGAAACCTCTTTGCTTGTGGGGATAGGAGTGGAAACGTCTAAGAGACCGCTTCGCAACAGAATCGTGTGGCACGGTGAAAGGTTTCCCATTAGGGTTTCCGACCTTTTAGGCCTCCACTTACTTGTGGAAGAGGGAGGGTTCCTTGATATTAAGGTGTCAAGGCGGTCGAATAAGGCCACAAGTGGAAGCAACCAAGACTTTGATCATTCAGTTGACTATTTGCTGCCAGTCCGTGCTTGTTGTCATGCTGGAAAAAGCATGAGGCTTCGGTTGGTTTTACCTACTATTGGATTTGAACCAATGACTCTCGCCGCATGAAAGCAATACTCTAACCGCTGAGTCAAGTAGGTCAAGATGAGTCAAGTCAGAGAAAATAGACCCCTATAAGAGAAAGCCGCACAATCAAAGTTCCCCTTAATATACAAGGGGGGGGGCAGAGCGCTAAGAAAAAGAAAATGTTATCACTATACGAAATGAAGCAGCGGCTAGCACGCTAAGCTAATATCAACCACTTGGAGAACGCAGAGCCTTTCTAACTCGGTCATCTGTCTTAATAAGTGGATTCCGATTCAGGCGATCGTTCTCTACTGCATTGGTCTTTTCACTCCCCACTCTCTACCATAACAAAATGTTTCCACTATATCTCAGGAGTAGTCAAAGGTATGAAGTAAGTCGACTGATAAGGTGTTTACAAGCTTGTTTGACAGAACATGGTATAAAGTAACTCGACCAATAGGGAGAGGCTGGATGTAATTCAGCTCGACTGATAAGGAGATGAAGATAGGAAGAATCGCTTTAAGCCTATTGCTTCTGTTCAGTACAGACAATGCTCAACCAGAAATCTCTCACTCAGTAGGTGCCAATGCACTAACCTAAGCACAGTCAGACTTAGGACATACAGTACTAAAGGTTGCTAACCTTCGCTTCAGTTGGTAGCAAAAGGGAATTTCTCTCACAAAGGTCGCTAGTAGCTCAAAGGACGACAGTCAATACTAGACTTCTCGCCGGGTCAAAAACAGATGGAGCAGGGAAATCTGTACTGGAGACTAGTTTGAGAAGGACTACTGGGTGAAGAAGACTAACAGACTCCAATACTAGAGGATTATAGTCAACTTTACGCCTATCAACCTCATCGTAGAGTTTACACATGATACCAAAATGGATCAAATGTGGATCCTCAAGACGCACTGGAAAGTGCATTGTTACGACGGGAGCTTTAAAGAAGTCCTCGAAAGAGACACGTGGATGCAAGGCTACAGTAAATAGAGTACCATAGGAACTAACGAATCCACTAGGACATCCACGCCTTAACCAAGGTAATCTCCTATAGTACCTCAAAGACCTCTCCCTATCAGTTGAGCATCTTCAATCCCCAGATTCATATAAGTGAAGAGGCGCTACCTTCAATTCTTTACGCTTAACAGCCTCTCTAAACATCTCTAACAAGATACCTCGAAGGTAAGGCGATAGAGGTGCGCAAGCGACCAAGCCATAAGTCAAAGGGAACCCTACTCTTTAACTAGACCACCACGATTTGCAAAACTCGATACGATCATGAGCGGTTGAGATGTAAGAGAACTCTAAATCCAAGTCCATGTATTCGACAAAGTGTGCGTGAACCTCTTCACATTATAGATGTGAATGATGGAAAAGACACCTGGTAGATGATGGGAGTTGGATAGGTTTCGTACTAACACAGGAGAGAAATCCTTAGTCAAGTGTTTACACTTGAATCTCTTAGCAAACTCAGCCCCGCTAGTCTTGGAAACTAGGGACTTAGGTGAAGATATAGATAGACCAAGTTCTGAACAAGAGCAAACCATCGGAAAGATATCAAGCTGAGTCAACCAATGACGGTCTCGGTCTGTCCATCACACTTTAGGAAGCAAAGGCAATCAGACTAGGAGGCAGAGGGTGTCTTTGCGGAAGAGGAAGAGTAGGAGGCTTTGAGTTGGGCATCAAAACTCAGCGTAGATAGAAAGTTCGCTACCTATTAAAGCAGCTTGTAAGGCTACAGTACTGCTTCATATAAGATATACCGATGACAAGCTTGACTTATAGCTAATTCCATAGAATTGGGCCGGTCGCCTGGAATAAAAAGAGATTTGAACTCATTGAAGATCCTTGTGGCTCTGGATCCCTCCAATCCAACCGATTCTGAATTGACCAATTCTGAGATCTTGTGGAGCGAAGGCCTGTCATCGAATTCTTCAAACCTGGGGCATGTCTATCCTGAATGAAACTAAACATGATTGAACCTCTCTAGTGAACTTGGGTCCATACTCTAGTGAAAAAAGGAAATTAGGCTTCTCTTTTCGCTTCATAACTTTTACTATTTTTCATGCTTAGCCCTTCTTTGGCATCCTTCCCTATGAATATCTCAATCTCAGGCGTTCATGTCGATTGGTTAGACCCGTGCATTCTCTTTTTTCCTTTCTTAGAGACTGGTTCTAGTGTGGCTGGCAATCATACGCTCTTTTCTCCTATTAGTGGCGGTTGATTCCTAGTATGACATAGATCTTCCTTCTATCTCAGAGGTCAAGTATCTAGAAGATAGAGCCTAAACCCTGGGTTTGGTGTGCATGATGGAGTAATCTCTTCGTCTAATCACGAGGCCACATGGACTTTATCTGGGATTTCTTTCTTTATGTTAGATGCATTGGCTGCTGCGTAGCTAACTACCGACCCCGAAATTTCATATAGAAAGAGAAAGAGATTCGTATTGCTTGATCAATGAATTGAGTATGGTGCGCGGTAAGACTGAACCTCCCATTGCTCTATCTCTGATAGTATGCAGCCGATAATGAAGACATATATATAGAAAGTGTACAGTGAGGGAACAAGCAAGGGGCACGAAAGCTGTTGCACTAACGTGCATCCGTTTTCTTGCTAGGTAGCCAGTCTTTACTTAGCTCGGCCCAAGCAATGCCTAAAGACTCCCATGCCTTTATTGGTCGGACCAACACAACCGGCGATTTCTGTCTTCCTGAATTGGGAGAGCAAGAACAAGTCTCTTATTTTTTTGGGAAGAGCAGAGCAGTCAAAGAATGTACCAAAGAAAATGATTGTTCTAGAATGGCTATTCCTCATAATTGTTCCTTGTGATGCAGCGGAACCATGGCAATTAGGATCTCAAGACGCAGCAACACCTATGATGCAAGGAATAATAGACTTACATCACGATATCTTTTTCTTCCTCATTCTGATTTTTGTTTTCATATCATGGATCTTGGTTCGCGCTTTATGGCATTTCCACTATAAAAAAAATCCAATCCCACAAAGGATTGTTCATGGAACTACTATCGAGATTCTTCTGAACATATTTCCTAGTATCATCCCAATGTTCATTGCTATACCATCATTTGCTCTGTTATACTCAATGGAGGAGGTAGTAGTAGATCCAGCCATTACTATCAAAGCTATTAGACATCAATGGTATCAGAGTGCGCCTCTTCACGAGGGTGATTTAAGTGCAACGAAATGCCTTAAAGTAGAATATGATTCGCGAAGCATCTGGCTTACCGATAATATCCCATTCCCGCCGTCGAGAGACTTTAATAACTATAGCATGATAGAAACGGGGAGTTGAGGTGGTTAGACATATACCCTGAAATGCTCCCAGCATAAGAGCCTATGGTTTTATTCTTGTTGTTGTTGGAGGTACACATCCCTCTTCTCGGTGTAGAACAATATACGAGAAATAGATGCTCAGCCTGCAATGTCCGATAACGGTGCTGAAGTAGTGAATCTATCGGTACCATAGCAGTGGCATACAACTTTGGACCTAAGGGCCGGCCTAGTAACCTTTCTGAATAGGGGATCCCCGTTATCAACAACCATGGTAGTAGTTGTAGAACTACTGGGCCGAGAGAGGACAACCTGTTGTTCTTGCTCCTCTTTCTTCACTTTGGGGACAGAGGTCCTACGGTAGGTAACAGCAGGCACAAGCAACTTGACCGAAGAGGACCAGCACTTCTACTCCTCTAACGAGGAGCCGTTTGTAGCGAGAAACAAGGAATGTCATGAACGGTGGGAGGTCACAGAGAATTTACCTATTCATAGAGTGATCCTATGATCGATACAGGATATAGACTATCTCTTTCTTTATTCTTTTCTTTTTTTTTAAAAAAAAGATGAGCCTTTACTAGGTTAGAGCTATGAAGCTTACCTTCTTATTAGAGAAATGGGAATGGAAACTGGGATCAACCGAAGACATAAACAAAAAATAATCACAGGCCGGTGAGTTGATTTTCACGTGCAGTCTGGTGAGAAAAATGAAAAAAAAAGTATGTGAAACTCAAAAGCTAAGGAAAGCGTCCCGTCCGCTGGAATGTGCAATAGTAAGATCTTATTGTTGGAAGCTCAGCTCACGTCCAAACAGGTCTAGGTCTGGAGCGCCTCGCAACTGACTTGCTGCAATGGTAAAAAAAGAATGGTGACTCAACTTCTCAGCTAGAGTCAAGGATGGGACCTCTTGACGTAATGCACGCTGGAACGTGGGAATTCGAGGTCTCATGAACTACTACTAAAAACCTACTTTGTTTTTGTTTGTGGACAAAGGATATCCAGTCAGGCCTATGGATAGATCGTTTTAGATCTACGGGCCCCAGTCGTCCACATAAGCATAGGGAATCTATACTCGAGCATTCAACTAGACCTTTGATAGGATAAGTGAGGAATTACTCTGGATCTGATTTATTGGGGCCTACAACTTTGCCAAGCTGACTAGCATCTCTTTCCACTGCGCATTTTTTGAACAAAGAAGACGACTATAGGATCGAATTCGCTTTCCGTGGTGAACTGGTCATCCCATATCTTCTGCCTGTCTCATATGTGTGGAACTAGGTCTTTTTCGATTCCAGCCTCTCCCTCGAATACATAGGGTAGGTAGGGTTGGGTGAGAAATGGTTCCCTGTTGCCAATATACTTTCCCTGACCCTCGATTACCCTTACTCATAAAGGGGCTTACGGTCGGGAGAACTACCTAACTAAAGAAAAATAGTGTTCTTTCTAAGAGTAGGCGTGGAGAGCTTTTTGCGGGGAAACTTGTAAGTACAGTTTAGGGGAAGGCGGGCGTTGACCCAACCTTGTAAGTATTCGGACTATAACAGTTTTGATGAACAGTCACTCACTTTTGACAGTTATACGATTCCAGAAGATGAACCAGAATTGGGTCAATCACGTTTATTAGAAGTGGATAATAGAGTGGTTGTACCAGCCAAAATGCATTTACGTATTATTGTAACATCCGCAAATGTACTTCATAGTTGGGTTGAACCTTCCTTCGGTGTCAAATGTGATGCTGTACCTGGTCAGTTAAATCAGACCTCTATTTTGGTACAACGAGAAGGAGTTTAATATGGTCAGTGCAGTGAGATTTGTAGAACTAATCATGCCTTTATGAATGCGCCCGGAAACATAGGCCAATTGCTGAGCCCACTCTGGCTCAGCTGTACCACCAAGGGTACGACCCACCGGAGAAGCAAGCTATTACAGCGAGCGGTTGGAGCAGTATGGAGCTGAGGAGCAAGGCAGTTGATAAGATAGAAGAAGGGGCCAGGCTCTCGGTGGAGCAGAGGAGACGGTTAGGATAACGAACTTGAAACGCAGAGCCCGAGCAACTGGCAAGCGAGTGGTTAGTGGCCAATAGTGTCCTAGTTGATAGCATTCCTCTATACGGTTGGCACTTGAAGAACCACGGGGCACTCCATACAGAGCAAGCAAGTCTTTGGGAAGAGACGCCCGCGCAAGGACCTCAATTCTGATTAGGAGGTCGAACCATGGACCTATGGAAGTCGGTGCAACCCCGTCCCCATGGGCAACGCAATAGTGTCCTAAGGGAGGATTTTAGAGGCCTTATAGTAGCACAGACTTCTTTTTCTTTATAGGTCATGCGAAGGGGGCCAGTCCAAGATCGTACTGTTCCTCTACAAAGACAAGAGACGCTCTCGCTAGGCGCCACTCTCTTTCTAAGTTATTCCATCTTCTTTATGATTTCGTGCCACGGTGAACAAATAAAAATGAAAAAGAGGGTCGTCTCAGCAGAAGGAGAAGGACCTGCAACGGCAGAGACTACTGACCCTCTTCCCGGTCAAGATAGATGGGAATGAGCTCTATCAAGTAAAGGCCATAACCAGTCTCTTTTTTATGTACGTACACTTTTGTTTCAGGGTGGGGCTGCCCTTTCTCCTGCTAATCCGGCCATTTCTGAACCTGTCTTTTTCACCCTATTCAATTCATTGGAGGACTTCTCAATTCTTACGATTCCCAACCCTCTTAGTTTATTCTTATATTCATAAAATACTAAAATTGAAGAATAATAAGAAAAATCTATCCCTTTAATAAGGAAAAATGTAAGGCTATAAAGCCCTCCTTCAGCTAGTTTTGCCTTTTCCCTTGGATAGGTTGGAGCTATAAAGCTTACCTTATTATTATTAAAAAGGGACTTGGCGTTTTCAGCTTGCTGATCGCTTTCTCACTGTCGAGAGGCGAAGGGGGCCTGACTTACGGTTTCCAACCATAGTTGATTTTTTTCGTCGTGTTGTTGACATTTGTTGAAAGCGAATTTTGAAGTAGGCCTCGCTTTTCGGAGCAGCTCCCAGCTTACACTATGGTGGAGGAGGCGCTGTGAAGATCTAAGAGTGTGAGCAGTACGAACTAAAAGGCTCCCATACTGTTTGGAGGGCAGGGGGTATAGATGCCAAACAAACCTGACCCCTATCTATCGTCGTAGAAACTGTTCCTAGGAAAGATTATGCTTTTCGGGTACCCAATCAATTAATCCCCCAAACCGGGGAATTTTAAGCGGAAATGAAAGAGTAGGGTGAGGGAAAAGGGGGGAGGCCACTAAATTGAAGGCTTCGCTCACTTTAACGCTTGTTGAGTAGATAGCAAGTACAGTGCATAAGGCCCTTTAGTGATATGGGCGAGTACTACATGAGCTCGTAAGTAAAGTACGGAATGAGCCTTGTCTACGAAGCAGAGCGACCTCATTTTGCTTGCTTCTGGCACTAGATAATAGGCATTCTGGTATGGCAGGAATACTACTTTTTAGGTCGACCACTACATAGGAGCGATAGCGAAGCCAAGCCGTAGAAAGGTGAGTAGCTCTTATAGCAATAGCAAACGGCCTACTTATAGCCCTATTTTCCCCTTCATTCGGGCCTTACAAGCTCATAAAATGGAAATTCTTCACGTTTTCCTCAGACAGTAGGAATGAATTCTATTACTTGATTGACATTGACAGATATGCGTACCAGACTGAACAAAGAATATGCCGATATGCTTGATGTACCAGCCAAGCTAGCTCAACCATATACAGTATGAGGGATTCACCTTTGCCTCAGACAGAAGACCTCAAAAGCGCACTCAGATTCGGTAGCAAGAAGCAGCAAAGTTGAAGACGCCGGAGCAGAGGCAGATGGAAGAAAGAGGAATGGCAGCCCGACTGATAAGAGGAGCGCAGGCTATAATATAAATAAGAAGGTGACCAGAGGAGTCTTTTTGCGCAATACGCATCAGAACTAGTAGAATAGGGGATGAATTGCCTTATGTTGCTGGGAAGAGGAATAAGCTAAGAGTCACCAATACGAATGATCGCCAGCTGCACCATTCTTCGGGTAGGCAAGTTTTCTCTGCCCCGATTCAAGCAAACTGTCATTGATGTTGACAATGTGTGGTAAGGATCCTTTTAGCTTAGTAGCTCAGGATCTGCATCTTCTCCAATAAGGTGCTCATGCAGTAAGTGACTATGTTCTGTATTCCGATTTGAGGCATGGTCAAAAATTCGAATTCTGATTCCGATTTTACTTCTCGGCCAATAGGAGACAGGGCTTTTGCAATCCCTTTTTAGGAAGATTTAGTAGAGTGGGAATCATTAACAAATCTTGTGGAATTTTACAGTAGAGCTGGACGACTTGATTTGATTGATTCACCAGAGCCTCTATTGACTTCTTCTCACGATCAAGACCCAAATTCATTTTCGTCACTGCCAAAGAGAGAGTCAGTAGTTGGAGGAACTTCTCGCAATAGATAAAAACTTCTTTAGAAAGAGAAACCTGACATAAATATTGATTTCAATAAAGGAAATTAAACTGGTACCAGAAAGTAAACTAGAGATGGAATTCTAGATTGAACAGATGACCGACCTACAATAAGACAAAAATTGAATTTCGTCTTCCATTCTCTATGACGAACTAAAGGGATGTCTCTAAGCAGCCAAGGCCAAGAGCAAGCAGGAGTAGTCCTATCTGCCTAGAAGGATTTGATAAAGAGAATATGAGTGGGCAGGAGATCAATAGACACAGAAAGAGAAGACCAAAAGGAGCATAAGGCACTCAGTTGTTTATGTGAAATCAAGGAGCAACCGGTTACACTTTGACACTTTTTAGAAAAGAGCTCAAAGCAATAAGATGAAAGATGGGATGAGAGACTAGCCTTAGTGCAGAAGATCAATCATTGCGTTGAGCCTTAGGCTACTACCGAGGAGCAATAGAGGATCATAACACTTAAGAGATGATCCCTACTTGAAAAGGCAGAGATAATACCTCTTGTTGCAGTAAATCGAGTTTCAAAAGCCCATTTATCAATCACATTCTCAGGCACACCAGTCAAAGAGCAATCGAACCTGTGAAAGTCACATCTTTGACTAATATACACGAGAGGATTCTTTAATCAACCAAAACTTGCAACAGAGTCCAACATTTTGAATTTCTACCACTTACAAGTTGAGAGATGTTCCATTCCCAATGGCAAAAGAAGGATGCAAGCTGAAATGACTTGGACAAGATATTCTTTACTTGGAGAGAAGATGCAGCGTACTTAATGTCACTCTACATAGGTGTGCTATAAAACGAGGAGAAGAACAGAACTAAACGGATCAATTCCTTTGACCGGTCGTTTCGAGCTTCCAATTCTTTTGGATTGCTAACATGGTTCGATGACGCTGATGGAAGGAACCACTGGAAATTCATCCAACTTCGATCCCCTAAAGGCAAGTGTGTAGACTATAGAATCCCAAATAGAGCTCATTCGGCTCTAAACAGCTACTGTGCTTATTTGGTCTCTCAGCTACTCGGCCAGCTACTGACCTAATTGAGAGCTTTTCAGTCAAGGTCATCGGATTTAGAGGTCATTTCTTTCGCAAGAGTCCATATCATTCCATTGGGGAGAAAGCAGGAGTGTTCCATATATAGATGAATAATACCAGTGGAGTCGGATGGTGCAAGTGCTCTCACTTACGGAAAAAGGGGCTCCCGAATTAGAAAGAAGAGCTGCACCTCAACCAACCACAGCCGCATTAGCAGTTCGCATAAAATCATACTAAACCAAGGTCAGAGAAGCCTTAGGCAATGAAATTGTTGAGATGCCTTCAATTTTGACAAGGAGGCTTGGAAATGGCATACTTATTGTACCTGCACTAAGAACTCGAGTGTCACTGCTGCTACGAGGGAGATTTTGAGAAAGACAGGAAGTGCTATTGGACTTGGGCCTTGCCAGTTAAGAGTGGAGCCTTACCTGATTCCAAAAGGGATTGATTCCTGGGAAGGCAAATGCTACCTTGACAGAAGACTTGACTAAACTTTCATAACCTTGAATGAAAAAATAGATATTTCGATATATCATTAATAGAAGAACTATTCCTTTACTAATTGAAATGATATTTCTTTTATTGCTTGCACCTATCATAAAGTCAGATATGTTATTTACTCACTTCGCTATCCAACCGGGATGAAACTTTGCGAGAGTTTCCAGATGAGCAGGAAGGGTTGGAAGACGTATTACCAGAGGAAAGGACATAATGAATGGAAAGAATGAAGGCGACGTACGCACTGGATTGACTAGCTTGTGCCAACTATTCTACTTTCTTATTTCTTGCTTTTTCATCTCCCCTTATTGGTGCACTCTTTCCCCCAATTCACTAATAGAGAAAAAAGAGATAAGCAATGACCAGACTAGACCAATGAAAGCAAACCAAGGTTTTTATTTGTTAGCCAAGCTCGCCTATTACAAAAGCGAAAGCAATGTGCCCTATTGCCCAACCGAATAGCATCATTATAAAAGAATGAATGGGAAGCAAGCCCGGTCTATATTGCATTAGTTATGTTTACTTTACCCCCTACGTACTCCTCTATTCTTATATTCGAATTCTGTCTCTAAGCTTCCCCATTAGTGCCTGCTGAGACTTATTTCCTCTCGAAGTTGAATGGAAGTTTCATTTCCTAAGTCTTAGATAATGTCTTTTATTGAGTCCCCATAGTTCATTCATTCCCCTACATAGTATTTAAAGTCATTTTTCACTAAGAATGATTGCTATATAAAAAAGAGAATTCCAGATTGAAGATCTCTTGACCCATATACGATTCAGTTCTACATTTTAGCGCTGAATTAATGAATAGAGATTGAGTTTCACTTCGCGAGTCAGCAATGGCATCATTTATTAAATATTCCAAAGTTCTACAGCGAAGAGCCCGGTCAAGGCGACCCTATTAAACAGAACATTCGGGACATCAAAGTCAATACTCAGGTAATCTCGTCCTTAGTTGCTGAATCTAATGGAGCTTTCAATCCGACGAATCAACCGTAATTGGTAAGTAAAATGAGACCTCGACGGAGATGATGGATGGGAACTCCTACTCTTACTAGAATTGCTATCTCTTAGCGGGATTTTCAGTCATCTATCCTTTTTCTTTCCCTAGCGAGTGAAGAACGAGTAGATGTTTTGAACAAGTATTGAGCAAGTGAAGTGCCCCATAAGCTATAAGGGCGAGCCATATGTATAAATTCTATGAGCAATGATTGAACTGAACGTTCCAAGTGCATCCAGCAGGAATTGAGCCTACGAATTTGCCCATTTACTAGGTTGAGTACTTTAACCATTCAGCCATGGATGCAAAGAGACTCAGCGAGTGAACTAGGTTTTGGTATTCCTTCTTGAGCTTCTATTTCTTCCGTTAAGGGAGATTCCAGAAAAGATGGAATAGGAGGACGTGTTTCCAGAACGAACAAGATACGGGTTGAGAAGGGGGAGTTAGCAAAGTTAGACAAGATTGGAATGGGCATAGGAACATTTATTGATGTACCATATCGGCTAATGCTTCTAGGTTGATGTGATGTATTCTACCAGTTGATTGAAGACTTGATTATTGGTATATCGATCAGTCCAGAACGGATTAAAATAGGAGCCGGTTCGACAGGAAGCTTTTGAAAATGCAGTGCACCCAGGTAAATAAGGAATGAGATGAATACAAAAGTTAAACGAGCATGCCACACCCAAAAGGTGCCCCACATAGGTCTTCCCCAAAACCCCCCAGTAACTAAGGCAAACAACGTAGAAAAAGTACCTATTTATGTACCGGTTCCAGAAGAGCGAAGAAAAAGGGGATGTTTTGTTAATAGGGACAATAAAGTGTTTATAGTCGTAGCGATATATACAAGAATACTCATCCGAGCCGCAGGAACATGTACGTACAGAATACGAGAATTTCTACCTTGTTGAAGATCTAGTGGTGCTACCCGAATACTTAAATGAATAGCCATCGCTGTTAAGAACAACTGAGATCCAATGAGAATTTTCGTGTAGCTTCTGGTCTTTGACATCAAAAAAGAAGGTTGTAATAACGAAAGGGACATCTGTAAATTTGGTCCTAGCTAGTGGAACAAGAAAGACATGGATCAATATTCAATATGCAATCAAAGGATTTCTCCCGCAAAAATCGAATAATTCCCTTTGCTTTCTTTTCGCTCTGCTCGTGCATGGCATTCCTTGCTCGCGGAGCGGTATACCAAAAATAAGAAATGAGTCAATGAAACTAGCAGACTGATCACTAAATAGATAAGATACATTGCTGGAAAGGCTCAGATTGAAAATCGTACGTGGGGCTTTCACCTCATACGGCTTTGTCCTAGAATCAGGACTCAGACGAAGATACTTTTTTGATTTTATTGGTGCCTGTCACGCCCCAACTCGACCCCTCTTACAATCAGTCAGGACGCAACGGGATTTCGGCAGTATAACGACAGTAAATAGGACACCGAGGTTCCAAACCAACCTCATTAAACATCATACATCCAGCAACTCCTTAATTCAAACAACAACATACAACACAATCATAATATACAATAAAACATCCTCGTTATACGCCTCCGTTCCAACATGACATACAATACCTCAACTTTTATCATACATTTCAAAAGTAAGTTGAGACACAACTACAATTTAACCATAGACAAAAGGAAACCGCTAAGTTAACATCATTTGGTTCATCATCTTTTCAATATCTATTACATTAAGAACCGCAAAGCATATAAAAGTCTATTAAACTAATACACAAGACATTTAACAACATAAAGTCATGGATAAGACTCGGGAACATATGACTCGTCCACGTAAAGCACATTTTCCACATTCTCCTCTTCAGGAGGCACATACCCGTAATCCGGCTCTGCAACACCTGTAAGCATGCATTAATAGAGAGTGAGCTTATATACATAAGCCCAGTGAGGATCCGATAGATCTCGACAGTATTCACTACGCTCCTTGGATTTAGTCCTTTGAGCAAGTAAACACACAACAACAATAATAACATAAATAAAGCTATCATCACATAACTATATGACCATTCAGTAAGGATACTCTATTTGGTGTAGCTCCAAACGCCATCACGATCTCAACCGTTCTTCTTATAACTCCCCATTACTCACGCACCCGAGGTACCTCACTATCCCCTTCCCTCCATGACATCTCCGTCATGCGAGCTGGGGGTAGCCTATGGCAGTCATGCCGGTTTCAACCCGACAGCCCGACGCTGCCCGAGAGGTGGCACACACATACCAAGGCTCCATATTCATCAATCATCATGCAAGCATAAATCGATCAATCAATTGGGAGATCAGCAACAAGAGTGCCCGATTCCCGCATTCAATAATAATCAATATCATTTTATCATCATCAATAATCATATCATCATCATCAATAACATCAATAATCAATTAAACAACAAATAACTAAGTTAGATGACAAAGTAGGCCATCTAACCGAACATGCATAATATACATAATTAAACTCTAAATTACTCAACAACAACTCACCATTCATCACTTGAACACTACCCAACCATCTAAGGCATCGTTCAAGAAATTAAAGAATGACAACCTAAACTTCTAAAATTCATAACTTACAATCTACTAATCTAAACATTACCAAATCAGTTCCTATCACTCACCCATTCAACCTACTACATTAGCCCTCTCGGAAATCCACCATAACACCTCCAAATCATGCCCGATAACCCTAAAATCCTAAGATGTCATGGCTGGATTTTCCGGATTTTCACACAAACAATGTAATCGAAAATTCGGCATTACAACAGCGCTAACACGTAATTATCAAGTATTTAGAAATCGACGGCAATCGATTTCGAGCAACGCAACTCAATTAAATCAACTTTGAACATTTTAATCAAAATTAAATACCCGAAAAATAAAAATTATGCTATATCCGACAGAAACTCGTAGTATTAGTATATAATGATCCCTAGCATGCAAGGAGCAATAATCTAACATCAGATTACAATTCTAACGGTTCAATCTTCATTTATACGCAAAAACACAAAAATGACATTTTGAGATCTAGAATTTTTCTCTCACCTTTGATGCGATAAAAGCCTAGGAATGCGTGCAATGCGTGCCCAACAAGCGGAATCCAAGTCGGTGCGAAGTTTCACGGACAAAAACTAGGTTTTTCTTTGAAAAATTGGATTGAAAAGCTTTGAAATTCTCTTTCTTTTTCTCTCCTCTTTCTCTCGGCCATGTGTGTGTTTGTGGAGTGTGTTTTGTGTTGTGTGAGTGTGTGTTGATGACAAGGAGTATTTAAAAGCTTGGTCAATTAAAAAAAATGCAAAGTCAAAGTTAGTTTTAATAGGTATTTTTGTGTTTTTAATGACTTTAATTGCATTTTAGTGCTCACCAAGTTAAAAATAATTATGCAACCCCCAAAATATCACAAGTGGATTATTTTTAGGTGACAAGAAGTTTTACATTCACAGAATTCCACCCGAGTCGGCTTAAAACTCGATTTTTGCAAAAGTCGGTGTAAAAACCCTAATAAATTCTTAAGCCGATTTTAAAACCGTTTTCATCAAACACAGGTCTATTAAAGTCCGTGGACTAGGTCTAGAAGGGTTAAAAAGACCAGTTTCAAAATTATAGCGGACGTGTTTCGAAAACACTATTCACTGAAATCAACGATAAAATTTCTGACTCCGTTTTTGATGAAAATTTCATGAATGCACATTTAGCACGTATTAGAAGTATTGACATCAAAATTATAACTTTCTAGGTCCTATAGCACAAAAACAGATCATATGCACGCAAAACGAGGTAAAGCACGTAAAACGAGATAAGCAGGAAAAGTGGGGTTTCACAGTGCCTCTACCAAGATTCACACCATTCATGGAAAACCCTTCTCATTTTCCCGACTAGCGCGTTCCTTGTGAAGTTCTATCCGCATAAGGTCCTCCCAATAATTGAGAAGCCCCTGAGCAATGCGGAGACGTTTTACGTTCTTCCGCAATTCAGCTCTGATAGTGTCCCTTGATAACCCGGGAGAAGGGTCGGGTTTTTGCTCTGGCTCCTGAGCCAGAGGTTCATTGAGATCTAGCTCCGATTCAGGGGAAAGGTTAAGATAGAGAACCGAGCATCTCGAAGGGCCAGCATTGATTCCGCCGCTTCCAACAGAAAGAGGCAGGTTCTCTATTTAAGAGAGCAAAAAATCGAGAAAGTCAAGATAAAAAAGGCCACATCAAGACAAGCCCCAGTCCCAAAGTGCGCTAGTTAAGAAGATGAATGAGATACTGACAAAGAATTTAATCAAAGAAATTCATAGTATGCCCGAAAAGAGCTTTTTCATGATAAAGATTCCAATTGTCGTAGCTGGTTCTGAATGCTAGATTTTAAAACAATACGTCGTTAGTTAACATTCGAGCTTTCTAGGCCAGATCATGCTATTTCGCCACAACGGGGCTATGGGAGTTGAACCCAATTCTTTGCCACGAACCCCCACTCAAGAACGAGATGACTTAGCGGCTATAAGAAAGGAATGAGATTGAAATTACATAAATCAAATTTCTCCCTTTACTCGAGGGAAAGCTCATTTTGGTCTAAGTTCTTCGACTTGCATGTTGTTAAGCATATATCTTATTCTCTCTCTCTGTATATGCCATTTTATCTCTATATGAAATTTTTTCTCTTATCTTAGAGGATTGGACTTCTTTTCTCGACCAGCGAGATAGGAAGGGAAAAGATTGCTTGCTTGCAACAAGTAAGTGAAAACTGAACTTGCTCTACCATCTTACGAGGATGTTAAAACTGAACAAGCTATCCCACATGGGTTAGTAAGATCAAACTTTTCTATCCCTCTTTCAGACAGTACACCTGAATGCCTAACATCTTCCTTCTAGTTGACAACCCCAGGAGAGAACTCCTTCTTTAGCCCATCAGCCGGATCCTAACTATCCCCTTCTATAAACAAGAAGCCTTCTCTCGTTGACAACCCTGATGCTACATATGTGTCATATATACGCGTGTAAGATGTTCATATGTTCATTCACATGTTCACATCAGTGGTAGCTTGAACAATTTATCCTTTATCTACTCTAATAGCACGTCTCATTCATGTTCAAAGCAGACTGTCTTGATGCTCAATCAATCAGTAGCAAGTTGACTTCATCCCCGGGGACTGGTCCAGTAGAGGACCCCTTGAGTGTAAACTACTCTGTTATCTTACATTCCTCATTCGCATTAGAGACAGACAAGTTTTCTTATTCGAAAAAGAGCTGACGGAGTTCAGTCGTTGTTCTCTCATCCCTTAATTAAGATATTTCGAAATCGAGAATCGTGAGACTGGCCCAACCTAGTAAAGAGGCTTGAATCAGTATTTTGTTTAGGGATAATCCATACTAAGGAAAGGATGAGATATAGCGTTAACTCCACTTGTTGGTATTCGTTGGTACGCATGCTAGTATCAGAGTTCTAACTTCTCTAGTTGAGACTGCTGCTAGCTTTCCATCTACCGGATCACTAAAAGATAATAATAGGGATCAAAACCTCATTGTCTTTATGAGTGGCATTTCTACGATTTGCATGTGTTAAGCATATAACTATCCTTAGTTCTTAGCATGGATCCAACTCCTCCCTACTGTCGTATTCTCCCTCTCTTTTTCGATATGGCAAGAAGACCTAACATAACAAAGCCTTTATAGGAGACCAGGATAGTAGTTAGCCCTCTTGCTCTTATATTCCTCTTTCGTGTAGTAAGGATTGAAATCAAATGAATTATAACTAAGAGCTACAAGCAGATAAGCATAGGATAAGTAGTAACTACCTATAGCATACTACTTTCACTGGCCTTATAAAACTACCAGCACAGGAAGGAATAATTTTTGTTCCCGCTAACTAAGTAGAAGAAGGTTATATTTCCTTACCACGAATAGTTGAAAGATATCATTTCAGGTCCATAGTTGTATTCAGTAAGTTGGGTAGGTCAATTTCAATATTTTAGCCTAGCACTTATTCTTACTGGAAAAACAATGCCAAGAGTCGTGCTAGCTGGAGCTTGAGACTTAGCTTGAGATTGAACTTGAGCTAGAAGATGAACTGCTTACCAACAGTTTTTTTTTACCGCTTTCTACCCGCAAGAGGAAATGAAAAGGTTTAGGGGAGAGGGAAAGGGGACTGAGAAGCAGGGATCGGACATTCAGTTCAAGGTGGAGACCCTATAGTTACGTTCAACACAGCAAACTACTATTCTTTGGGGTTACCTTTCTGTCATTAAAAGAGATTCAGATACGATTGGAGTTACTTGACAGGGGCATCTCTATTGGATCCCCCGATTGGCACTAAAGAATGAGGGTTCCCCTTAAGTTTCATTTTGTTCTGTCAGGTGAAGAATACACGTTGCAAGAGTTTGATGATTATTTGAAGTAGCATGGGATTTGTCATTAGTTTATCTACTCCCACACTCCACAGCAATTCCCTCAGCAAGGCTATGCAGCGCCTCTAGCACAAGGTTATCCGTTCCCCAGGGCCCATACAATACCACACTCATCAAAGCAATGGCATCCCCCTTACTGGCCTACAGTATATCAACCTTTCTTCTTCCTAACCTAATTACAAAAATAAAACTATTCTCTGAATCGACCAATAGTCTGATATTGGTGTTTATAATATCCCCATCTCCTGAAGATGGAATTCAATCTCTGGTTTTTCCTTCTAGCTCCCGCTTCTAGGGCGAAGGCTCGTTTCCAGCTCTAGTTCACCACTGGGGGGTTCTTAGGGGGAGCTAGAGATAGCTTTAACAACCTTTTGGCCTTTTAGGCTTCATTTAGCCGATTGTAGAACTGAGTTCAAGCAAGCAAGTAGTATTTGTATAGAAAGAGAGAAAGTCGAGGGATGGGTTTATTAGAGTTATTAGAATTCCTCTTCGCACTTCTTACAGCTGATTGAAGAAGTTGTTCTCTCTCATCGCTCTATTCCTTCCCTGAGTAAGATAGTAAGGTAGGTTCATTTTCTTTTCTCTTCTTTCGTTGTTTTTTGCTTCTTGCTTGTTGTTTTCAGTCTGACTACGAATAGCCGGGAAAGTGCATTTTTACAGTCATCTCTAAGATGCCGCTCACACCTTAGGAACCCCACCGTTCTTGGTTACGAATTCGTTATCACCCCAACTTATAACGCTACGATAGAATAGTAAGCACACCAGATAAAGAATCATCGTCATTTGAGAAAGCTATTTCCATGGCCTGTAACACACTTTGATCCAAAAGAGTTGCTGGTAATCGTCCAGATCCAAAGGAACGAAGGGAAGAAAACCAGACATCTCATATGTTTGGCAATCGAAGAATGATATAACAAAGAAATAAGCTTTTCATTTCTTCAGAACACTAAGCCCATCTCGAATACAATGCAGTAGGGTCCTCGTGACCCTACTGGTGGCTGCCACTACCTCGCATTTAAATGCCGCCAGCTCTTTCTTTTTACTTAAGGCATCTGCGACCTGGTTAGTCCGTCCATGCTTATACTCTAGCACCATATCAATCAAACTTGGCAAGTTTGTCTTGCTGCCATCGTCCCTGTTTTGGTGAGAATTTCGTCTGGGTCAGGAAGTCACTCGTCGCCACATTATCTGTCACGAATCGTGACCTGCCTCCACCTTTTTAAGTAATGAACTATTGTTGTCATCTCCCTCTCTTAGACCGCGCCTCTCGGTCTCATTGAGCTTTCAGCTCTCATATGCGATAGGGTCACCTTATTGTACTATCACACCGCCTATGGCATAGTCTGACGTATCCGTGTGCACTTCAAATGGCTTAGTATAATTTGGCAACTGCAATACGGGGTCATCAATCACTGCCTGCATTAGGTCCTCAAAAGTGCTTTGACACTCTTCTGAAAAGTGTAATGCCATGATTGGTCCATACGTCCTTCTTTATGAGGTTTTTGAGTTGAGCAGCCCTCTTCCAGTTACTTACGATTAATCTTTGGTAATATAGTTCACGAGCCCTAAAAACGATCTTAGCTTACTCACCTTCGTAGGAGGTGCTTGCCACTCTTCGATGGCTCTGATGCCCGACAATGCCCTAGGAAAAGGATCTTCGTCTGTCCAAAGGAGCATTTCTCTTTCTTTACATAGAGGTGATTCTTCCTTAACGGTCCGGAGGTGGCTAACGTGGTCGTTTAACGAATGGCTATAGCCCATGATCAAAGTATACCACCACTCCTCTAAGTACGGGTAGAATAGCTCATTGTAGAGGGTGCAGAACATGGTAGGGGCATTGGTGAGTCCAAAAGGCATAACAAAAAAATTATCAAACGCCCCTTTATTAGTAAGGTTGCTTGCTTGTCACACCGGTCATCTTTGGCTCGTCTCTTTCCATGATATGCACCTGATAGTAGCCCGACCCTAGATCCAACTTCGAGAAGTATCTCGCGCTTATTGATTACGGTGAAAAAGTCTGCAATCAAAGTGGATACTTGTTCTTGATGGTTAGGTTACCTTGTTGAGCGCCCGATAATCAATGCAATGGCTCTTATTTTGTTTGGAATAAAACAGGGGCTCCCCAACCTTTTCCCCAACAAGATGGGGAAAAACTGCATGTTCAGCTGGAATAGAATTAGGCCTCAATGAGTTCCTTAAATTCTTTCCTGAGCTCAACCGAGCCCCAAGACAAACAGATGTTAGTTGGGGAGGTCATCCGCTAAACCGAGCCCCAGTCTAAGTAAGTTAAGGGGCGCTCTAGGCCCCAACTCGATCTTTTGGTAGACTGCCCTCCTAAGGGGTACTTGGCAACTAACTCGTGGGGCATGATATCCCAAAAATCCTCAAGTACTTGCTGCACTTCCTGAGAAAGAAGTCATATTGGTATTGGATCCGCTCATTTGTTAGCATGAACATGAATTAGATTCTATTCATCTTCTTTATTCTTAATAGAACCCCCTACCCGAACCATTCTTAAGACCGCGAAGCCCTCTCGATTGAGTTCTACTATAAAAGCTTTCAACGTAGACCCAGGGACAAATCTTTCACTCACTGAGAAGTGAAAACCTGTTACTAGATCGTCTTGAAGATAGATACAACGAGAAGAAGTAGCATTTGGAAGTGTTGCTGACTTAACATTTAGGTTTCGGCATAACAAAGCTTGCACTGTATTTTCTCACTTAGGTGCACAGCGTGCCATTGGTAATGATTCTACTACGGTACCACAAATCCGCAAGCTGATCCTAAGTAATCATTGTTGTTCATTGGATTCCGGAGGAACAACTTCATTAGGATTGAGGAATTGCTGTGATTCTTCCTGAATAGTCTGGATTCTCCTTTCGAGAGTCACTTTGGAAGTCTTACCTAAACTCTTCCAACTAAATATGATAAAGCCTATAAAATAACGAGCTACTATCATTTCTTCATTATAGATTGAGATCTTCTTCGAACTTGATGCACACATAGATAGAATAGCAGCAAATAGCATCTTTCAAGCCTGCATATTCGTGGAACTCAATCTCATTTAGAAAGCCTTATCTCTATATTTCAGCAACTGGACGGGAAATGGTTTAGGAAATGACTTTAGAATCGGATGCGCTCACCCAGCGAGAAAAGCACTGACCTTGCCAACCAAGTGAAAATCAAAAAGAAAGAAGAGAACTTTATATTTTGGTAACTCTAATGGAGTCATGTTCAACCTTGAATGCTATTAATAGATTCTACAGCAATAGTTCCTTGTACTCGAAAAGTAATAACGAAAATATCTAACCCAATGGCAGATTCTGCAGCTGCCATCGTGGGAACCAATGAAGCAAATAAGTAACCCATCATATCGTCTGAAGAAATGGAAAATACGAAAAAGTTCGAATTCACAGCTAATAACATTGATTCAACTGGCATTAACATAATAGGAATATTTCATCAATTAAGGAGGATTCCCCAAATACCTGAAATAGAGATAATCATAGAAAATGTGAAAATTTTTATAGGATCCGTTTTGGGAACGTAGAATGTAAGAGAAATTTAAATGTTATAACTCCAGTACGTCAGGAACCATCAGAAAAAAGAAAGACTACCCACCAAGAAATTGTATAACTTGGAGAAAGTATTCACTTTGCATTCCCTGAGAAATAAGATCACAATAAATATCGTGCAGAAAGTTCTTGTCTGCAAAAAATAGATGTGCACTTACCTCTTGGAGATTGACTCATGTTGGTAAGTTCATATCTTCAATAGTATCTCTATAGACTCTCAAAAGAATTGAGAGTTGCTCAATGATCTTTTCCTTAACAACATCTATGGTAACTGATGTTATCTTTGTTTCCATATTAAGACTATTTATTTGATGGATCATTCGGCCAGCCCTAATGGCTACAAGAATAGCTATAGGCAGAGCCAAACCCATCCTAGAAACGAAATCAGCAACGAGTTGATCCATAATGAGTATTAGAAAAAAGTGCTCTTAAATAAGACCGCCAACTCGTATCCCGAAGATACAAGACAAGCAAAGCATCCAGTCCTATTCTCTTGTGGTGAAGTTTTGTCTCACAGAAGGTTGAGGAAAAAGCCAAAACGGAACTAACGGAGATTGAGGTATACTCCGTCCTGCGAAATGGATTCGGTCAGTACAATACTAAGTCTTATTGAGGCCATGAAGACAGACAGTGCTTTTAGCCTACCTGCCTATAGGATTCTTTTCTATCTTGTACCTAGGGTTTGGTACACTTCACACCAAGCCAATCTCAACAAAGTGAAAAGTAGAATCGATTCGATCATTCAAGTCGGATAGCATTTATCTACGCCGACCTACGTTAAAAGCTTTATTCTCTTATAAAATTTTGATTTAATAGCAAACAATGGTTATTTCAAACACCGTCTACTATCCCACCAACTGATCAGTGGGTTCATGCCGCATATAAATCGAGACCTGAGAAGGAGGCTATAGGAGAGAATCCAGCATAACTGAAATTATCTAAGTTGACAATGACCCTGAAATGGAGGATTCTGAGGAAGAAGGCTTCAATGAAGAGGAAAATACAGACTGAAGCATAGAAGGCGACCGAAGGGAGGTGTGATCGTGAAGTACCCAGCAGAAGGTAAGGCTGGGAAAGACCACAAGAAGGGACAGACCTCGTCAACGTGGTTTTCTTATGAGCTTTCTTTCAGACGGCTTGGCTCCGGAAGATGACCTGATGTAGGAAGACTTGAAGGTTGGTAAGTCAGACCCAGGTTAAAGAAAATGAGCCAAAGTTTCAAGTTCAGTTAGGTAACTTACCTGATAAGGTGGATTGCAAGATGATCCTAACTTTTCCAAGAGAGTTCATGGCAAAAACCAATCATAATGAATCTTTGGAAATGGGTGTGGTGGATACTCAGTAAGCTTGCTATGAGGTAGTGATACCAAAAGTGCCAGCCTCGAAGAAGGTTCTTCTCATTATCACTAATGATCTAACCAATGAACTATGTATTGGAGCTTACCTGTTCTCCAAGTCTGTTATTAGGATAGGACGAAAGTCGGGGTGGCTGCACTGCGCTTTATATCTTATGCAGTGTACTTCTTCCCTTCAGAATGGATCGATCAATCTCTTCTTATCTTTCCAACTCGAAAGCCAGCCACTATTCATAAAGTCTTTGTTAAAGAGGCACTGATCAGGGAATGGAAAATTGGATGCTAGGTATCGAAATTTGATTGTTTTACACTCTCTTTTTCGATGGCGCTATCACTTTTGAGCGATAGCCAGAACTAATGACTAGTATTAGAAAGCTAAACCTAGGATTCTACATAGGCTTTAAGTTAACAAGAAGGGCTTGCCTAGATCTCGTATTCCATCTACCATAGACGCTTTCTTTCTTTTTACTACGCAAGCAACCCGTGGAGTGAGGAAAGCGGAAGTGGGACAAGAACAAACCAGTAACAAAAACCAGTCTACTTATAATAATATAAAGTAGTAAGCTGAAGTCTTCAAGTTCATCAAGACGTCTAAGAACAAAAGAAGAGGGATATGTAAGGGCATTTGTAACATTATGTGCATTCCGGCCTTATCCTACAACCCTCATGGCAGTATGGGCATTTTTTACACCTATGGCATTTGAAACAAAAAGAAAGGAAGAAGACGGGTTAGAGTAAGAAGTAGGCCCCCTTTGATCAAATAAGAAATTGAGTAAAGGTAGCTTTTCGCTAGGTCTTATCGTAAACTTTTACTCTATTCCAACATCATTCGAATAGGGTGCTGATTGAATTGTAAACTTTCAGGTTAATCGATAAACTCCAGGACAAGGAAGATGCCGTTGAAAAAGTAAGTTCGAGCTTGAGTGCCCCTTTTAGGATAGGGTTTCAGTCTATTAAATAAATTTTTTTTTATAGTTTCGTGGAATGATGAAGGAAGACCATGCCATAAGAGTAAGGGTGTTTGCTCGCTTAGTCTTATTGAGCAAGAAGTTCTTATAACGAAGACGCTCGCTAAACTTTGGTCTCGATCGTTGGTTGATTGGGTAGGTGTCGATAGCAGCAGAACCCATTCTTTGGTCCATACCATGAAAAAATAAAAGTATGCCCTTTATTTCACTAGATAGCTAACTCGTACAGACTCGTGCTTGTCCAATTTTTCAGGGATGGCTTCATCAATAACATCTGTCACCGAGAAAGGTTTTTACATGGATGTACGGGAACCAAAGGCTCTATTTAAGTAAGTAAGCCCGCAGCATCACTACCAGATCAAAAGTCAGGGTAAGTTTTAGTTCTAGGTAAAAATCCATAACCACCAGTCCCTCATCTAGTAGAATTCGTATCCATCCCCTGTCCTAAAGTTCTTCGGTCTTCACCTGTTCTTTGCCAAAAAGTGAGAAAAAGTTCTAAGCCCATCTTTAATTGGAGTTTTCTTGCTGCCCTTGGGAATTCCCTTAATCGAGAGGGAATTTCCTTTGGTTGTCGGTCCAGTTCCAGTGTAAATAAATAGGGGCAGCCTTGACGGATGATGACCAAGAAGCTGTCTTTCTAGTATGATTGCAGAGCGTCAGTCGGCTCCCCAATTCATTTATGGGGAAGGGGCCTTGTGCCACCCTATATGCATAATCTATCCAGAGCTAGGTCTCACATGCCGGGACCTCCTTATTTATGAAGCATGCTTATCAGATATGTCGAGGGAGCATTTCATTGCAAGTTTTTGGCCAGCCGATGAGAGTTTTCTTAGGAAAATAAGTAAGAGATTGGAAGGCATATTTCAAGCAAACCTATTAGCGATATACTTCTAATTAGATCAGTTAAGCCCTCCGTCAAAGTCAAGCCCTATCACTCGACTTAGGAGAATCATTCTTTTTCTCTTGGCCAGTAAAGTGGTATGTTATTTTATCCTCTCCCATCCTAGAGCAAGAATAGGCCTATTAGTAGCTGGTACTGGTTTATCTTTCTTTCTGAAGGCAAGAAGAAAAGGCTAAGGCAAGTAAATTTTCACAAAGGGAAAAGGCTCGTCGAAGTCTTATTTATTACAATTATATTTTTGAAGCAGATAGTTCACAGTGCTTATTCTATAGATACTTATCAAGCCAACTCATGTTTCCTGTTTGAAAACTCTTTTTCAGTATCACTGTACTCAACATTAGTTGTTTCCTTTTTTATTGGAATGAGGCTAACTTCTTTCTTCTATATGTGGAAAGGTTAGTAGACTACATCGAGATGGCCCTATCATTCATGGAAAATATTCCTCTTTCCATTGAAGGCAGTGGAAGCGGCGGTGTCGACTCTTCTCCCTTCCCTTCTGGCCAAAGAAAACATTCAAGCAGGACTAACACTGACCCCCCGGGAGCCTCCTTCCTTCTATTCCGAAATCTAGAAAGAGAACTCCCAACTCTGGGGCTGATTGAATGATTTTTTTTCACTGCTAAGCTAATCGTTTTGTCCTACTTTACTCTATTATGATACCTCATCCTTACCTTAGTAGAAAGAAGGTAGGAAGGGCAGTCGAATAGCTTCCTCATAACCTAACAACTTTAGTAGTGCATCAGTAGAAAGATCTAGGAAAGGGCTTAGGTGAATTCGCAGGTCTTTACTCAACTCCTGAATAAGGGCTGCTGCTTTCATTCATGACTCAGTCGGCTAAGAAATGAAAGGAGAATGGGAATCCCAAGATGAGGCATCATTTTGTGAACGAGCGGACTCGGCTACGTAGAACGAATGCTAGGATATTTGAGGTGTCGACATTAAGCCACCCACCCCAGGTTTGGGTGAAAGAGAGTTTTGTCCATCTTAGGAAGCGAGGAAAGGCGAGCATAACAAAAAAAAGCTTCTCAAGGATCTCTTACAGTTCCTACTTCACTGTAACTATCCTTTCCTACGGCTTTTTTCATTTCTTTCTATATACAAAAGAGTAGGTGATAAAGAAAAGAATGAAGATTGGCCGGATAAGCTACTAATAGGAGCTTCTTAAGGTATAGAGTGAACGAAGCCCTCTACGAGAGCGATGACAATATCTACGTAAGGCATAAGCAACAGCATGACTTCCGGCATGTCATGGGATATAGTTATAGAAAAGTGGACGAAAAGGGGGCTAGAAGTTATCTATCACAGGAAATGGACCCATTAGCCAGAGTTTATAGCCTGGGGTCAAGTATCCATTAACCAGCCTACTTTTTGAACCTACGATTTGCCCACATGTACAACTCTCGAGAAATGGATTTTTGAAAGGGCAGACACCCGTAAGAACATTAAGGGCCTTGAGACCCAGAATGAAATGTACCCAAAGTGGATTTTCTTGTGCATTAATGCCCAAGAAGGAAGTCAGGCACTCATCTCAGTCTCAGGGACATGCCCTAAAGAAACTGCTGGTTTCAGGTTTTCGGGAATTGAATCAGGATTGTCTTGTGCCAGAACTGATTGCACTAGGAGAAGAAAGCCAGTTTATTCTCATTCCCTTTAAGTCAGGGATTCGTTTAAAGCCTTTCACTAGCATTATAACTAAATAAATGACATCAAATTCATTAGCTGCGGACGCATAGGTGTTTGAGCCTCTAGGTACACAGAGAAAAAATGCGATTGAGAATACAATAGACTAGCGACGAACTAGCGAAAGGCTTCCCTACACCTAAAGATACTTTTTGCCCAAGTCCTCCCTGGACAAGAAATGGTTATGAACTGACAAGGTCAATGCACCTCCTTCCCCGGAGCACCTTATTAAATAGTGATTGCCCTAGGGGCTATGCTCTCCTAAGCACGAAATGAGACTGTTCTGATTTTGCTTTTTAATGAGGAAAGTGCCTGGCCTGGAAGACCATCTTTAAGAGAGAAAGTTCTTTGCCGAAAGCAATCCAAGGCTGTCTCAACCCAAGACAAGAGGTCAAAAGGCCGTGTCCGTATGGTTACCACCTAAAGCAGATAGTTTTTATAACTGTAATATCAAGGTGGAAATCTCTAAGATCTAGGGATTAACAGGTTGGCAAAAGTCAAATTCCTTATGGATTAGTTGGTAAAAGAGTGGATTAGAGGTTTGAGCGTAGAATGACTTAGAATAGAACAAGCACATCCGACTAAAGGGAATGGAATGACGACTGCCAATGTGCCTTCGACCGCTGAGAAGTGGATTCAAACTTCAGATATGCATCCCTACTAATAGAAGGGGCGGAGACTCGCATATCACTGAACCAGGAGCTACCCAAGAGTGAATTCCTGTCCTTGAAAGATATAGCTATCCGTCTTTCAGGAGTAACTCTATGAGGAGCTGGCAATGTAGTATATTAACTATTTCATTTTTGTTTCATCAGCTGTGATGACTCTTCTGATCAGGCTAGGCAAGCTAATCACGCAATCCAGCTTGCTTGTAAGAAAATGAAATTTGTCTGTCCTGTGGGAGAAGTTAAGACGACTCCTGTACCTCCCCCAGTAGCGGTGGAGGAGCCATCGAATGTTATTGTCCAGTTCTCATCTTTCTCTGTAATAGTAACTTATTCTTCATAGGGGAGTTCGATATAGAGAGTATTAGACCCAAGGCCGTCAAGAGCCAGGCGTTCTATGACCTCATAATCAACTTTTTGATAGTGAAAATCAAACTAACAATCAACTAGGCAATCCAACTGACATTGAAAGCAGATGTCATAAAGCTGGAATGCGATTTGGCTTAAAGGAATGAAGGAACCCTAGGTCTTAGGAAGGAAGAATTTCACTAAGTTAAGGAAGGCAATACAATGAATCTTCTTCACCTCGAACGGGAGTTTGCTCTTTTACCCCCAGGGTGAGAAAAAATAGGAAGATATTTTATATAGAGAAGGCTCTTATCTCTCACTCTTGCCCAGGAGTAGGTCAAGTCTATGTTTCCAAGGCAGGCAAGCAAGGAATGCTAACTTAATAGGGGTATCGAAGTCACCTCCATTCTTGATTTCTATTGCGACAGAGAGAGTTTTCCTTATTAGGATTTCTTTCGGCTTGTCATCCTGGTCAGTCAAGCTTTCGACGAGTGACTCTTGGTTGCGGGGCCTCAAATAGTTGGTTCATTCTGGCTCATTCAATTAGTTCGTGTTTCTTCCCATTCCCCCTTCTTCCTTATGTCGACTATCTTTAGCCATAATGACATCCTTCGATTCCCCTAATTTAAAGAGATAGATCCTCATTTCCCATTCATTTTTCTAATTAATTGGTGATCAAGTATTGACAAAAGATCTTATTAGCTTAGGGGCGTAGCGATAACTCTAGACCTTCATCTCTTAGGCTTACCAGTATTGACTAATTATAAAATTTATATATTCCCAAAAGCCCGGCAAGAAGCGATAAAGACCTGAAAGGCAAAAGAAGCCCTTCAAACGAAAGTCCCACAGCTGATTCTCAAGAAGCTTGTATTGGTATACTAAGAAAAATGGTGATGCTTCCCTTTAGTCAAGTGAGTCACTATTCGCTTTCGTTCAAAGCCCTACTACTGCTGCTGATTTTGACATTTGTCACTTTCCACATTCTCTGCCATCAATCTGATTATGGTCATGTCCTTCTCCTAGTGCAAAAAGTTACTTAACAAGCCCTTCTGTAACAGCTTATTCTAGCGAAACAACCTATTTATGTCAAAAGAGAGAACAACTAATTCAATAGAAGCGGAGTGAAGGGATACAGATTCAATGGATCTTCTGCTCTGATTCAATTCTTGATAAACTGAAACCAAGAAATAGCCAAGTACCGGGGGGGATGGAACTCTCAAGTGGACATCTGAGATGAGAAGTCGAAAGGGCTAACAGGGGATAAGCATTCACCAACAAAGACCCACAGCTCTGACTTTGACAACACTGGCGCATTCAGTTACCTTTCTAAGAGATACTTTCATTTATCATCTTTGCTTCTGATTCAATAGCACCAAAGACTTGAACACGGATGCCATTAACAGTAGATAGGCAAACAAAGTCTAATCAAGGTATGGAATGGACTTCTATACTTCTTTCGAAGTTTCCAATGTTATGATAAAAGAGGGTATCCCTACTATTCTTCGGCTTCCTTTCCACTCCTCAAGCTAGAGCCGAACTGACAACCTACGGGTACCGGCTTCACGGGATCATTTCGATCCACACTCTTGCTAAGCTCTATTGGGCGAAGGACTACCTCTCTTGACTAAAAGAGGAGTAAAGAAGCTTCTTCTCTAATATAATTATCGAGGTTTACTAGCTTAGACCACTTTAGGGACTAGGGGAAGAGACTAGTCTTAGGACGTAATGGCTTTCCGGCTAGTCTGTCCCTTTTGCCCCTTATCTATCCGCTCTGTACTATGAACTGTATCTTCCGCTTCAAGTTTTATTTCTAAAATCTTTCTCATGCTATGAGTTAAAACCAATTCAAATAAAGGTATGAAGTAACTCGACTGATAAGGAGATGAAGGTAGACGCTCGACCGATAAGGAGAGGAATGGTAAATGGCCTATTTGATGAAGGAGAAATTGGCTATATTCTTTTCTTTTATGCCATGAAAATGGGATAGTTAGAAGGGATCTCAAACTACTACTTCATTTTCTTATACTGAACTGACTGTTGCTCCTGGAATTGCTCGTCGTGCTACTGGAACTACTGGATCAACGACAACTCAATGTTGGGGGGCTATGACTAGAAATAAGGGTCTATTCGATCTGTCGCTCGGTCTAACGTGGATCAGCTGTATCTGTCGTGAAATACAGTTAGTCGTTATAGGTATAACCACCTGGGTAGTACGTACGGGCATAACTAGCGACTTAAGTAGTATGGGCATTATGTTGTAGATTTGAGTTCTTAGCCGTTTTTTCTTTTAAGTGAAAAAGGGCTAGCTTGTAGATGTTATAAAGTGAATTGCTGCATTCCGTAAAGCAGTACTTAGCTTCGGTCTAAAAAGTCCTAGGCGCACTAGAATAGAATGGATAGCATAGGTCGGAGGCGAAGCTTCTACTTATACATATCATTCCTAACTCTGTGAAGGTTAGTTATCAATCGAATGGTCTCTTTTCAATATCCGATTATCCAGTAAAGAAGGCAGGAAAGGGCTTCATGGTATATTATTTTTAGAGTAGAGTTTTTTTGGATCTGTCTTTTATCCTTATTTCTTTCATGGGATTTGGTTTTAAGAGTCTTCTTCATACCAAGGAAAGTCCAATCGTAGAATTGCGGGTGATTGGATTTGAGGGCGTAAGTTACCGAGGAGCCGAAGGAACGAGTCGTGAAGGTGGGTTCACGAGCAATCATCATACGAAACAAACCAACTACAACTTTGTTCGGTGGAACCACTTGCTCTTATTGCGGGAGATCTGAGAAGCTACCTAAAGGGAGAGCCCACGCGTGCACGGGTGGTTGATAAACACGTATTATTGGGATGGGGCAGCAAGCAATGGATACCGTTCCCCCACCTGAGCCTGCAGTTGGTAGGCCAAATCCCTCTGTCCAAGTGATTGAGTTGAAGCTTTGGGTATACAGCGGAGCGAGGCCGGGGAGATGAGTAGAGTCCAGCAACATTGAGCCCCAAAATAGAGTTTCTATTCCAATCCCTACTTAACACGGTGCCTTAAGGAGAATCAGAGGCTGGCTGCTAGCGGAAGTAGCGTGCCAAAGAGAAAAGCGAAGCATTCACAAAGAAATGGTGTAAACAGAAGGGAAGGTGCAACGGTTAGCGGCTTCCCGAGGTAAGCCTGTCAACCTCTCTGATTTTCTCTTTAGAAAGGAGATAATAAGATCATCAACATCGAAGATTTCGTTTTTGGCAGTTGTTAGGCAAGTGATATTGTACGCAAGTTCAGACCTATATAGTGAGGGTACGTTAAGGCGAGTTGATGAGCTAATACGGCTGGCTTACTTTTCATATGTGGAGGCAAGCTGACGTTAAGCACTGGGGCCAGCCACAAAGGAATAGGCTTGAATTAAGATAGACTGTCTTTCAGCTGACCTTTCCAAACCATGCTTCACAATCAAGATAGAAAAAGACTAAGCAAGTGTTGTCCTAATGAAATGGCTGATAGTCTAGTAGAACATTCATTCATTACCGCTACTGCCTGCTTAAGACTAAAAGCTAGTAGTGAGACTTCTATTTTGTCACCCTATGTAGTAAGAGCCTCTAAAGCTATGTTTGGAGTAATCAATAGTTGGGATAGGTTTTACTGAAGAAGAAGGGGCGGAGTTTCAACTACAACACAACTACTATACCACTAGCATTCCGCTAGTAGATTAGTTGAGACTCTAAACGATATCAATCACTAAACTCAACAAAGTAGCAAAAATCATAAGAGAAGCAAAGTTCACAGAAGGTTGGGAAATAGTACGCCCAATTCACCAGGTTCTACCACTGTAGGGCCCAATCATACTCAAAATCAGAGTTTGATCCTGGCTCAGAAGGAACGCTAGCTATATGCGTAACACATGCAAGTCGAACGTTGTTTTCAGTGAGCTGGGCAGAAGGAATAGAGGCTCCTAGCGAAAGGTAACTTGTCTCACCTAGGAGGTGAGAAGAGTTGAGAACAAAGTGGCGAACGGGTGCGTAACATGTGGGAATCTGCCGAACAATTCGGGCCAAATCCTGAAGAAAGTTAAAAAGCGCTATTTGATGAGTTTGCCTAGTATTAGGTAGTTGGTCAAGTAAAGGCTGACCAAGCCAATGATGCTTAGCTGGTCTTTTAGGATGATTAGCCACACTAGGACTGAGACACGGCCCAGATGCCCATGGGGGGCAGCAGTGGGGAATCTTGAACAATGGGCGAAAGCCTGATCCAGTAATATCACGTGAGTGAAGAAGGGCAATGCCGCTTGTAAAGCTCTTTCGTCAAGTGTGCAATCATGACAAGACTCGAGGAAGAAGCCCCGGCTAACTCCATGCCAGCAGTCGCGGTAAAACGGGGGGGAAAAGTGTTCTTCCGAATGACCGGGCATAAAGGGCACGTAGGCGGTGAATCGGGTTGAAAGTAAAAGTCGCCAAAAACTGGCGGAATACTCTTGAAACCAATTCACTTGAGTGAGATAGAGAATAATAGAATTTCGCGTGTAGGGGTAAAATCCGCTGATCTACGAAGGAACGCCAAAGGCAAAGGCAGCTCTCTGGGTCCCTACCGACGCTAGGGTGTGAAAGCATGGGGAGCGAATAGGATTAAATACCCTGGTAGTCCATGCCGTAAACAATGAGTGTTCGCCATTGGTCTACGTGGATCAGGGGCCTAGCTAATGCGTGAAATACTCTGTGTGGGGAGTACAGTCGCAAGACTGAAACTCAAAGGAATTGACAGGGTCCTACACAAGCGGTGGAATATGTGGTTTAATTCGATACAATGCGCAAAACCTTACCAGCCCTTGACATATGAACAAAAAAACATGTCCTTAATGGGATGGTACTGACTTTCATACAGGTGCTGCATGGCTATCGTCAGCTCATGTCGTGAGATGTTTGGTTAAGTCATATAATGAGCGAAACCTTCATTTTGTGTTGCTAAGACATGTGCCTAAGGAGAAAGTCTTTGCAATCGAAGTGAGCCGAGGAGTCGAGTGATGTGCTAGCGCTACTAATTGAGTGCCCACATATAGCTTTGCTGTCAGTAAGAAGGTAGTCGGCGCCTTTCGATTTCTAGTTAGTACTCTTTTTGGATTGCAGCTAGCGTGCTTTACTAATAAGAAGACTCGGCATTCAGGTGAGCCGCCCGGTGGTGTGGTACATAGTGGGTTTAGTACACCCCACCAAAACGGATTCAAAACAAACAAAAAGATGTATGCCGCACTCACGAAGGACTGCCAGTGATATACTGGAAGAAGGTGGGGATGACGTCAAGTCTGCATGGCCCTTATGGGCTGAGCCACACACGTGCTACAATGGCAATTACAATGGGAAGCAAGGCTGCAAGGCAGAGCGAATCTGAAAAGATTGCCTCAGTTCGGATTGTTCTCTACAACTCGGGAACATGAAGTTGGAATCGCTAATAATCGCAGATCAGCATGCCGCAGTGAATATGTACCCGGTGTGAAACCCCACTTTCCTCCTTATCTCGTTTTGCGTGCTATACCTCGTTTTGCGTGCATATGATCTGTTTATGTGCTATAGGACCTAGAAAGTTATAATTTTGATGTCAATACTCCTAATACGTGCTAAATGTGCATTCATGAAATTTTCATAAAAAACGGAGTCAGAAATTTTATCGTAGATTTTCAGTGAATAGTGTTTTCAAAACACGTCCGCTAAAATTTTGAAACTAGTCTTTTTAACCCTCTAGACCTAGTCCACGGACTTTAATAGACCTGTATTTGATGAAAACATTTTTAAAATCGGCTTAAGAATTTATTAGGGTTTTTACACCGACTTTTGCGAAAATCGAGTTTTAAGCCGACTCGGGTGGAATTCTTTGAATGTAAAACTTCTTGTCACCTAAAAATAATCCACTTGAGATATCTTGGGGGTTGCATAATTATTTTGAGCCTTGGTGAGCAATAAAATGAGTTTAAAGTCAATAAAACACAAAAATTAATTAGTTTTTATAACTTAAACTATTTTATATATATACTATTTATGCTCACACTAGTTACACACACTCACATAACACAAAAACACATCCAATTTCACACACTAGGCCGAGAGGAAGAGGAAAAAAAAAGAAAGAGAATTTCAAGCTTTTTCAATCAATTTTTCAAAGAAAAACTTGGTTTTTGTCTGTAAAACTTCGCACCGACTTGGATTCTGCTTGTTGGGCACGCACTTCACGCAATCCTAGGCTTTTATCGCGTCAAAGGTGAGAGAAAAATTCTAGATCTCAAAATGTCATTTTTATACTTTTGCTCATAAATGAAAATTTAACCGTTAGAATTGAAATCTGATGATAGATTATTACTCCTTGCATGCTAGGGATCATTTTGATGCAATACTACGAATTTCTGTCGGATGTAACATAATTTTTATTTTCCGGGTATTTAATTTTGATTAAAATGTTCAAAGTTGAATTAAATGAGTTGTGTTGATCGAAATCGATTGCCGTCGATTTCTAAATACTTGATAATTACGTGTTAGCGCTGTTGTAATGCCGAATTTTCGATTACATTGTTAAAGTGAAAATCCGGAAAATCCAGCCAAGACATCCTAGGGTTTTAGGGTTATCGGGCATGATTTGGAGGTGTTATGGTGGATTTCCGAGAGGGCTAATGTAGAAGGTTGAATGGGTGAGTGATAGAAACTGATTTGGCAATGTTTGGATTAGTAGATTGTAAGTTATGAATTTTAGAAGTTTAGGTTGTCATTCTTTAATTTCTTGAAGAATGCCTTTAGATGGTTGGGTGGTGTTTGAGTGTTGAATGGTGAGTTGTTGATGAGTAATTTAGGGTTTAATTGTGTATATAATGCATGTCCGGTTAGATGGCCTACTTTGTCATCTAACTTCGTTGTTTGTTGTTTCATTAAATATTGATGTTATTGATTGATTATTATTGAGTTCGGGAATCGGGCACTTTCGTTGCTGATCTCCCAATTGATTGATTGATGATTGATTGATGATTGATGATGATTATGGAGTCTTGGTATGTGTGTGCCACCTCTCGGGCAGCATTGGGCTGTCGGGTTGATAACGGCATGATTGCCATAGGCTACCCCCAGCTCGCGTGACGGAGGTGTCATGGAGGGAAGGGCTAGTGAGGTACCTCGGGTGCGTGAGTAATGGGGAGTTATAAGAAGAACGGTTAAGATCGTGATGGCATTTGGAGCTACACCAACTAGAGTATCCTTTATTTGATTGGTTATATAGTTATGTGATGATAATGTTATTATTGTTGTGTGTTTACTTGCTCAAAGGACTAAATCCAAGGAGCGTAGTGAATACTGTCGAGATCTATCAGATCCTCACTGGGCTTATGTATATAAGCTCACTCTCTATTGTTGCATGCTTACAGGTGTTGCAGAGCCGGATTACGGGTACGTGCCTCCTGAGGAGGAAAATGTGCCTTTCGTGGATGAGTCATATGTTCCTGAGTCTTATCCATGATTCTATGTTGTTTAATGTCATGTATATTAGCTTAATAGACTTTTATATGCTTTATGGTTCTTACTGTAATAGATGTTGAAAAGACGATGATCCAAATGATGTTAACTTAGTGGCTTTCTTTTGTCTATGGTTAAGTTGTTAGATGGGTCTCAACTTATTTTTGAAATGTATGATAAGGTTGAGGTATTGTATGTTATGTTAGAACGGAGGCAGATAACGAGTACTGATTATTGTATATTACAGTTATGTTGTGTGTTGTTATGTAGTTGAGGAGTTGTTGTTTGTATGGTTATAGAATTGGATGTTTAATGTTATTAATGAGGTTGGTTTAGAACCTCGGTAATCTATTTACTGTCGTTATGCTGCTGAAATTCCGTTGCGTCCTAACTGATTGTAAGTGGGGTCGAGTTGGGGCGTGACATTTAAGTGGTATTAGAGCGCATGTTAGTTGTCAGCCGGGGTATTCTCGGAATGTGGGTAAAGGTCTTAGCATGAAATATGTATGAAAAGAAAGAAAAGTGAAATATGTATTGGTATGATTAAATGATTAAGTGATTATGTGATTTAAGTGCTTATGTGATTATGTGATCAATTTTCTTATATGATTGAAACTTATGTGATCTATGTGCTTTATATGAGTTTGTTGTTTATGTGTGAAAAGTTGTATATAACCTGTTTACGTGCTATAACCTGTGCTAACTCTTTGATTAGTACGATGGCCGGTAGACCGAGGACTCGTGGTAGGCCCGAGATTGTAGATGAGGTCCCTGGTAATGTGGCACAGGGCAGTGATAGGGGTGATGTCAGGTTAGGGATAGCAATGGATCGGATTGCAGATTTGATGGCTGGGCAGGCCCAGTTGTTAGCAGGTCAGGCTGCTCAGACTCAGGCATTGCAGGCCCAGATACAGAATGTACAGGGTGGTAATCACGGTCGGGGTACTATGAAGGAGTTTTTGGGGTACTATCCTCCTAGATTTCAGGGAGAGCCTGATGATAAGAAGGCCGAGTCGTGGATTAGTAAGTTAGAGAAATTTTTTGATTCTCTCGGGTACACTGATGAGAGGAAGGTGACTTCTGCTGTCTATTTGCTTGATGATGAGGCAGAGCAATGGTGGCGCACTGTGAGAGCCAGTCGGGAAACCCGGGGTGTTCCGTATGTTTTCGATACCTTTCTGACTGCTTTTAGGGATAAGTATGTCCCGAGGGTTGCACGGGAGAGGAGAGAGGCTGAGTTTTTGTCTTTGGTACAGGGGGATTCTACTGTGGCTCAGTATGAGGCTACATTCACTAGGTTGTCCCGGTATGCACCGGAGTTTGTAGCTATGGAGGAGAGGAAGACCCATAGATTTATGTTGGGATTGAGGCCTGAGATTCAGGATGCAATGGCTCTGGATCGCTATGATATCTTTACTGAGGCTTTTGATGCGGCTTCTAGGGTAGAGGAGAGGAAAGGGGATCAGATCGTCTCCAGTCAGCCTAGTAACAGGCCGTATCACCCACAGGGCCAGCAGGTTATATATAAGCCTCCAGTACAGCAGGTTGTCTACAGGCCACTAGCCCAGCAGGGTTCTTATAGGCCACAGGGTCAGCAGAGTTACTATCGGCCTCAGTTTCAGCAGAGGCCATATCAGGTTTAGACTCAGTATAGGCCAGCCCAGTCTCAGGGTCATTACAGGCCTAGTGTGGTGAGACCTCAGCAGCAGGCTATATCAGCTGCTTCATCAGCTTCTGGTTCTTCTAGGGGCAGTGTTAGTGCCACATCATCGTAGTGTAATTACTGCAAGCGCCCAAGGCATGTGGAGTTCGACTGCAGGGTAAAGGCAGGGACATGTTTGGGTTGTGGTAGCATCGAGTATAGGGCGAAGGATTGCCCTAGATATGCATGGACTAAGGGTCGGGCAGCGACTCAGGGTTACCAGGGTAGGCCTACAGGCAGTGTACCACAGCAGCAGCGGGTTCAGGGTAGGGCTTATGCAGTTGATATGGAGGAGATGCCTGAGGAGACTGCAGTGGTGGAAGGTAACTTCCTTATACTTGATCAACTTGTTAAAGTGTTGATTGATTCTGGTGCTACGCATTCTTTCATTACCCCTGCTTGTGTGCAACGTGTTAAATTGCAACCTGAAAGATTGCCTTATATGGTTGAGATTAGTACCTCTTTGACTGATAAGTATGTTACTGGCTTAGTATGTAAGGATTGTATAATACATGTTAAGGAGCATAATTTTCCTTCGGACCTTATTTTATTTCCTATCCAGGGGTATGATGTTATTTTGGGTATGGATTGGCTTTCTAAGTATGATGCCCAGTTGAACTGTAGAACCAAGGTAGTACAGTTTCGCTTGCCGGATCAGCCAGTAGTAGAGGTAGCGGGTAACCGGGGTGCTAAAACGAGTTTTGTTATCTCAGCAACTAAAGCCGTTAAGTTGGTAAGTAAGGGGTGTTCGGGTTATCTAGGTTATTTGATCAACAAGCCATCTGATAAGCTACAGCTAGAGGAAGTCCCTATTATCCGGGAATATCCTAATATATTTCCCGAGGAGTTGCCAGGGTTGCCGCCAGAGAGGGATATAGATTTTGTGATTAATCTTGTTCCCGGTACTCAACCTATTTCTAAATCGGCGTACCGGATGGCACCAGCTGAGTTGAAGGAGTTGAAGACTCAGTTACAGGAGTTATTGAAGAAAGGATTCATTCAGCAGAGTTCTTCACCTTGGGGAGCTCCTGTTTTATTTGTGAAGAAGAAGGATGGTACTTTGAGATTGTGTATTGATTACCATGGTTTGAATCAGGTGACCATCAAGAATAAATATCCTTTGCCACTGATTGATGAGTTGTTTGATCAACTTCAGGGAGCCAAAGTCTATTCTAAATTTGATTTGAGGCAGGGGTATTATCAGCTTCGGATTCGTACGAAGGATGTTCCGAAGTCTGCCTTCAGGACTCTGTACGGGCATTATGAGTTTGTTGTTATGCCCTTTGGTTTGACTAATGCACCGGCAGCATTTATGGATCTTATGCATCGAGTCTTTCAGCCGTACTTGGACCAGTTCGTGGTGATTTTTATTGACGATATCTTGGTCTATTCTAAATCTGAATCGGAGCACGAGCAACATCTACGGCTTGTATTAGAGAAGTTGCAGGAGCATCAGTTGTTTGCCAAGTTCAGCAAATGTGAATTTTGGCTGCAACGGATTTCTTTTCTTGGCCATGTTATTACACAGAGCGGTATTTCTGTAGATCCCACTAAGATTGAATCGGTGATGTCTTGGAAGCGGCCAGAGAGTGTTTCTGATGTCCGTAGCTTTCTTGGCTTGGCGGGTTATTACCGTAGGTTTGTCAAGGACTTCTCGAAGATTGCAGGGCCACTATCTAAGTTGACTCAGAAATGGACTATCTTTAATTGGGATGAGAAGTGTGAGAGTGGGTTTCAGGAGTTGAAAAAGAGGTTAACTACCGCTCCAGTACTTGCTCTACCAGAGGGGACCGATAATATGGTCATTTACAGCGATGCATCCAAGGAGGGCTTGGGATGTGTTCTTATGCAGGATGGCCGAGTTATTGCCTATGCTTCTCGAAAGTTGAAACCTTATGAAGAAAATTATCCGACTCATGATCTTGAGTTGGCAGCAGTTGTCTTTGCACTCAAGAAGTGGCGTCATTATCTGTAGGGAAGTAAGTTTGAAATTTTCACTGATCATAAGAGTCTGAAGTACTTGTTCTCACAGAAGGAGTTGAATATGCGCCAGCGGAGGTGGATGGAGCTTCTTGGAGATTATAATTGTTCTATCAATTATCTGCCTGGAAAGGCAAATGTTGTGGCAGATGCTCTCAGCCGGAAGGCTAGTATTTCTTGTTTGGCTGTCAAGAAGTGGGAGGTTCTTGAGGAGTTTAGTTATTGGAGACCAGAGTTGACTCAGGTTGGAGTGATGTGTTCACATCTCCGTATTCAGCCTTTATTATTGTCTCAGATCAGGGAAGCTCAGCAACTTGATGTTAAACTTCAGAAGATCAAGGATCAGATCACGGGTGATCAGTCTGACTTCAAACTGCATGAGGACGGTATTCTTCGGTTTCGGAACAGGGTTTGTGTTCCCGATGAGCCGAGTTTGAGGCGAGGTATTCTAGAGGAAGCTCATAATTCTAAATATACTATTCATCCCGGTGGAACCAAGATGTATCGGGATTTGAAGCAACATTACTGGTGGAACAACATGAAGAGAGAGGTTGCTCAGTTTGTGTCTAGATATTTGACTTGTCAGAGAGTGAAAGCCGAGCATCAACGACCTATAGGTTTGCTTCAGCCATTGGCTATACCAGAGTGGAAAAGGGAACATATTACGATGGACTTCGTCCCTGGGTTGCCCAGATCACCGAGGGGTAATGATGCAGTTTGGGTTGTCGTGGATCGTTTGACGAAGACAGCTCATTTTATTGCAATGAGGATGGGAGATGAGGTTACAAAGTTCACAGATCTCTATCTGGAGCAGATTGTTAGACTTCACGGTATTCCATCTAGTATTGTCTCCGATCGAGATCCTCGATTTACTTGTTGCTTGTGGGAGAAACTTCAGGAGTCTTTGGGTACTCAGTTGAACTTCAGTACCGCGTATCATCCACAGACCGACGGTCAGTCTGAGCGGACTATTCAGATTCTGGAAGATATGCTTAGGGCTTGTGTTCTGGACTTCGGGAAGAACTGGGAGAAACATCTACCACTTGCCGAGTTTGCCTATAACAATAGTTATCAAGCTACTATTGGGATGGCGCCTTTCGCAGCTCTTTACGGTCGTAAGTGCCGTTCACCTTTATATTGGGACGAGGTAGGAGAGATGAAGACTATTGATCCGACTATTATGCCAGAACTTCTTGAGAAGATTGAGAATGTTCAGTTAATCAGGCAGAGAATGCTTACGGCGCAGAGTAGATTCAAGAGTTATGCTGATAAGCGTCGTCGAGACTTGGAGTTTGCAGTCGGAGATCGGGTTTTCTTGAGATTGTCTCCTCGAAAGGGGTTTGCTCGTTATGGTAAATGTGGAAAGCTGAGTCTGAGATTTGTTGGGCCGTTTGAGATTACTGGCAGGGTTGGTAAGTTGGCATATCGGTTGGCTTTACCGGAGAACTTCTCTAATGTCCACGATGTATTTCACGTGTCTAATTTGCGGAAATATAATCCGGATCCTTCTCATATTCTTGAGCCAGAGCCATTACAGCTTCGAGAGAATTTGACTTATGACGAGCGTCCGATTCGTATTCTAGATCAGATGGACCGAGAGTTGAGGTCGAAGAGGATTCCGATGGTTAAGGTGTTGTGGAAGCATCATGGCATTGAGGAAGCTACGTGGGAGAGATGAGATCAGATGCAGCAGCAATACCCAGATCTATTCCGTACATCAAGTAAGAATTTCGAGGATGAAATTTCTATAAGGGGGGGAGAATGTGAAACCCCACTTTCCTGCTTATCTCGTTTTACGTGCTATACCTCGTTTTGTGTGCATATGACCTGTTTATGTGCTATAGGACCTAGAAAGTTATAATTTTGATGTCAATACTCCTAATACATGCTAAATGTGCATTCATGAAATTTTCATAAAAAGCGGAGTCAGAAATTTTATCGTCGATTTTCAGTGAATAGTATTTTCGAAACACGTCCGCTAAAATTTTGAAACTGGTCTTTTTAACCCTTCTAGACCTAGTCCACGGACTTTAATAGACCTGTGTTTGATGAAAACGGTTTTAAAATCGGCTTAAGAATTTATTAGGGTTTTTACACCGACTTTTGCAAAAATCGAGTTTTAAGCCGACTCGGGTGGAATTCTTTGAATGTAAAACTTCTTGTCACCTAAAAATAATCCACTTGAGATATCTTGGGGGTTGCATAATTATTTTGAGCTTGGTGAGCAATAAAATGAGTTTAAAGTCAATAAAACACAAAAATTAATTAGTTTTTATAACTTAAACTATTTTATATATATACTATTTATGCTCACACTAGTTACACACACTCACATAACATAAAAACACATCCAATTTCACACACTAGGCCGAGAGGAAGAGGAAAAAAAAAAGAAAGAGAATTTCAAGCTTTTTCAATCAATTTTTCAAAGAAAAACTTGGTTTTTGTCTGTAAAACTTCGCACCGACTTGGATTCTGCTTGTTGGGCACGCACTTCACGCATTCCTAGGCTTTTATCGCGTCAAAGGTGAGAGAAAAATTCTAGATCTCAAAATGTCATTTTTATACTTTTGCTCATAAATGAAAATTTAACCGTTAGAATTGAAATATGATGATAGATTATTGTTCCTTGCATGCTAGGGATCATTTTGATGCAATACTACGAATTTCTGTCGGATGTAGCATAATTTTTATTTTCCGGGTATTTAATTTTGATTAAAATGTTCAAAGTTGAATTAAATGAGTTGGATTGGTCGAAATCGATAGCCGTCGATGTCTAAATACTTGATAATTACGTGTTAGCGCTGTTGTAATGCCGAATTTTCGATTAAATTGTTCGTGTGAAAATCCGGAAAATCCAGCCAAGACATCCTAGGGTTTTAGGGTTATTGGGCATGATTTGGAGGTGTTATGGTAGATTTTCGAGAGGGCTAATGTAGTAGGTTGAATGGGTGAGTGATAGAAACTGGTTTGGCAATGTTTGGATTAGTAGATTGTAAGTTATGAATTCTAGAAGTTTAGGTTGTCATTCTTTAATTTCTTGAACGATGCCTTTAGATGATTGGGTGGTGTTTGAGTGTTGAATGGTGAGTTGTTGATGAGTAATTTACGGTTTAATTGTGTATATAATGCATGTCCGGTTAGATGACATACTTTGTCATCTAACTTCGTTGTTTGTTGTTTAATTAAATATTGATGTTATTGATTGATTATTATTGAGTTCGGGAATCGGGCACTTTCGTTGCTGATCTCCCAATTGATTGATTGATGATTGATTGATGATTGATGATGATTATGGAGTCTTGGTATGTGTGTGCCACCTCTCGGGCAGCGTTGGGCTGTCGGGTTGATAACGGCATGACTGCCATAGGCTACCCTCAGCTCGCATGACGGAGGTGTCATGGGGGGAGGGGCAAGTGAGGTCCCTCAGGTGCGTGAGTAATGGGGAGTTATAAGAAGAACGGTTGAGATCGTGATGGCGTTTGGAGCTACACCAAATAGAGTATCCTTTATTGATTGGTTATATAGTTATGTGATGATAATGTTATTATTGTTGTGTGTTTACTTGCTCAAAGGACTAAATCCAAGGAGCATAGTGAATACTGTCGAGATCTATCGGATCCTCACTGGGCTTATCTATATATGCTCACTCTCTATTATTGCATGCTTACAGCTGTTGCAGAACCGGATTACGGGTACGTGCCTCCTGACGGGGAAAATGTGCCTTTCGTGGATGAGTCATATGTTCCTGAGTCTTATCCATGCTTCTATGTTGTTTAATGTCATGTATATTAGCTTAATAGACTTTTATATGCTTTATGGTTCTTACTGTAATAAATGTTGAAAAGATGATGATCCAAATGATGTTAACTTAGTGGCTTTCTTTTGTCTATGGTTAAGTTGTTAGATGGGTCTCAACTTATTTTTGAAATGTATGATAAGGTTGAGGTATTGTATGTTATGTTGGAACGGAGGCATATAACGAGTACTGATTATTGTATATTACAGTTATGTTGTGTGTTGTTATGCTGTTGAGGAGTTGTTGTTTGTATGGTTATAGAATTGGATGTTTAATGTTATTAATGAGGTTGGTTTAGAACCTCGGAAATCTATTTACTGTCGTTATGCTGCCGAAATTCCATTGCGTCCTGACTGATTGTAGGTGGGGTCGAGTTGGGGCGTGACACCCGGGCCCTGTACATACCGCCCATCCCACCCTGGGAATTGGTTTCGCCCGAAGCATCGAACCAATGATCACCCATGACTTTTGTGTCACACTAGTGCCACAAAGGCTTTTGGTGGTCTTATTGGCGCATACCACGGTGGGGTCTTCGACTGGGGTATAGTCGTAACAAGGTAGACCTAGGGTAACCTGTTGCTGGATTGAATCATTCGCGATGGAAATTCCCTCTTCCCCCAACCAATAAGGGGGCTGGCTTGCTTTAGTTGGTTAGAACAAAGGACTGAAAATCCTTGTATGGTTCGAATCCACTTCTAAGCGGGCTTTTGGTCCAAAGTAAACGTAGCCGGGGGCGAGTCAAAAAATCCAATAGTTCCATTTTTCTTCTTGTTTATCAACTTGTTCATCAATCGGAAATCCAGACAAACCGGGCACTATGGTGAGACGTGACAACACCTGATCCCATTTTGACCTCGAGATGTGGAATTGTTTTGCACCATATGTATTGAGATTGTTCGAAAGACATGGTCCAAGCCCGGTGAAGAAATTCAAATTTAAAGACGTTCACCGAGTCCTTCTATCATGGAAAGAACTCGGCTTACTTATCAGGAATGCAGCCTTTAGGCTAGTTCCTGATTCAGTCAATTGAAACAAGCGTCGAGCACAACTGATAGCGCAAACAAGCAGACATGCAGACGTACGAGACTAGTGCTTCTATCAAGGGTGAAACAAATCATTCACTCCACAGGAAGAAGTTCGGGTAGGCAGGCAGGCGGGGATTGGAAGCACCTCCTCGTGGGCATGATCCATAACAAGATCCATCACTTTGTACGCACCATGAGACAAAGGGAGAACTCGGCTGGAACAAGAAGCCTGGCAGTCAAAGCAATATGGGAAAAAGTAATCCCTTGCATCGAACACAAGCACTTGCAATGACCCTACCTTGAAGATAGGAAGCGAGGCCAGCTAAGCAACCAGTTCTACGAACATAAAGTGATAGCCAGACTAGAATCTATTTGATTTAATTTGCGCCATGTTTGAAAACCTTCCTCATTCTTGGTAGGCGTATCAATCAAAACAAGATCACCTTGAAAGAAAAAATGAGTAGCACAAGAAGGTCAGTGATTCAGATCCAGAGAAGAGAAATGAAGCAGATCATACGCATTGTCTCAGGTGTGCCTTGGGTTGATCTCACCCAATATCACACCTTGGGGTTGAGGATCTAACCCGCTGGAACTATCGTCTCAGGTGCGCCTTTGTTCGAATCCTTATACATGCTAGGGTTTTTGTTCGATATCGTCCTCAACTAGGTTTTCAAAAGCATATCAATAGGAACCATCAACACTTGATATCCAAAAGGCTCCATTCATCAGACCAAGCCATGAAGCCAACTCCATTCCTTTCCCTATCAGTCGAGCTGAATTCCATCCAGCCTCTCCTTTTGGTCGAGTTGCTCCGCTCCTTGACATAAAGATTTATTAGAGCTCTATCTTTTTCCTACATAGGGCCGGTTGACTCAAGTTGAGTGACCACCCCTTTAATTAATGAAGAGTAAGCATCAGATTACGTAGGAAATGAAGAAATACTATATATACGATTCCAACCTCTTTAAAGGATATTAGAGTTATATTGTACCGGCGCTTACTGGCTTATTGGATTGGATCAAATTCATTAAGTTACACGGAATAGGGCAGCTGTAGATAAGGAAGCAGGGGTTGACCACATCTGTCGAAGTAAATAAGACAGTCAATCCCAATCGATGAGATTGAAATATTTGATTCTTCGACAAGACGGGGGATCTAGTAGCTGCTTAATCTATGTCAGTAGGTCTCGATACCTTATTTTCATTTTAAGGTAAATCCCATTGGCATAGGAGGACTATCAATGGAAACGGGGCCGCCAGTGCACGTCCAGAGATCGAACTACCGACAAACATAAATCTGAAGTTCTAAATGTTCAAGTAATTATGGTTCCTAGTAAATGAGTAATCAAGCGGTTATATTAACCAAAAGGGACTTCCAGTTGTCATCTACTCAAGTCATGTAAAGGCAATCATAGAAGTCAGTTCAATACCATTGGTAATTTTATCTGTCCCTTGTCCTTCATTCGAATAACTTAGTTAAGGTACTACCGAGCATGTTCGTTTAGTAAACATAAGTACCCGACGCTTTCAAAATCTAGCTCGTCAGATGAACCCGTATCTTGTCTCTTAGCTCTGCGTCTTCTTGGAAGTGAGATTACTAGGTTTGTGGTGATAGACAGACCAGACATAAAGAAAAAGGAGCCTCTATATCTATATCTACACATGAGGATGGAGTGACTCGCTATGAGTAACAGAGTATGCAGACTTAATAGTGAATAAGCTCGCCTAAAGAAAGAGGTAAGATGCCTATAGCTTCGATTAGAATAATACTGGTCTCAGGGATGTAGAAAGAGAAAATGCACAACTATCAGCGAGCAAAAGTAGAATGTCGCTTTAATCTTGATAATTGAGTGAAGAAGTTCTGGTAAGAGCCATCCTAGAAACCATGCTTCATCGGTGTTTCCAGGGTGTGGAAGGCCTATTAGATTAGGCCAGGTTCGTAGACTGGGTACATAGAAAGGGGGAAGGGATGCTAACAAGTACTAAAAAAGGCTTTCCACAAGGATTTGCTTGATCTTATTATTCAAGGATTCTTCTGCCTCACAAGTGTCGGGCGATCCCGACGTCACCGATGCGGCTTAACCATCATTTATCCACAGATGCTACTTTGAAACAACTTGGAGGGGAACGCATCCCTTAGAAGCTGCATGAGCACGTTAACCAAAAAATGTCGGTCATAGCTAAATAATAGGAGTATTACTTCGAACAAACAAGAAAGAAATCCAATTTTGAGTACTAACCAAAGGAATGGCACTTGAAACGTAGAAAGACCAAAAACCCAGCCTGTTGCCGAATGAGATTGTCATTCTCTTTTTTAAGCCCGATTATTGAACCTATACTCTACTCAATCCCAAGTACCCGTAGACACTACCTTCCTTGATCGACCCAGAATGTACTATCTCTAGCCGTGAATTCACTACATGAATATTTAACATATGAAAGATAAACGAGATCCATTGTAAAAGTTTGCTATTTAAATTAGTCCACGCTATCCGCTTCACAAGGTTATTAAAATCTGTTTGATTCAAGACAAGAAAGGGTAGGAACGCTTCAAATAGACTACAGTGGACATATTATTAAGAGAGCTACATAGACCCTCAATTTAGTTTAGAAACAAGAAGATTACAGCCTAGTAGATGGTGGAGGCACTAAGTACCCTTTTGGTAAGATGAAAGGCTACAGCTATGCATAGGAAGTCTCGGTTAAGGGGATGTCGGGTTCCCTTTGAGTGTAGAAAAGCTACTGCTCGACTTCAATTGAGGTTGTGCCTCTTCCAATTGCCATAGTGAAACTTCTGATTAGCCCTACTATAATTGATTAGCCATAGCTAATTTGATAAATGAGGAGTGAAAGACTAAAATTTCGATATATGTAGAAATGACACAACCTTTTTAGAAACAAAGACTATGAGACTTTAGATTATCCATCCACTGTTACAAGAAGGGTATGTGCCTTCATTAGGTAGAGAGGGAGAATGTGACTCAGTTTCAGTTGAAGTTGGCTTGCTGGATCTTCGAGTTGAACGTGAATAATTGTGAGAAATTAGCCCCTTGTTTATCCTTTTGTTCCTAAAGGAAGGGGCTTACTTATAAAAAATATATAAAAAAAGTTTTGCACTTAATCCTTAATTTATTAAGGTACTTCATTTGAATCTTCTGATCTGATACTATTATCATTATCACTATCACCCCTCGGAGTCTAAAAAGATGTGTATCTTGCTATTGGTATCAATCGGTCGTCTCTTTCCTTTTAGTGGTATAGCCGCATGCGTCGATTACCCTTTTTCTTCATCTTCTCTACCCTTCAGTTGCTTAGGGCGCCCTGAGGGATTTGCCTAACGGAGAAGAGTTCTTGATCATATAGCTTGGGTACTTGAAGTTGTTAATCGTATCATTTGGGCAGAGCCTGGGTCCCTTAGTATTATGTATAGCGATGTTCCCTAAAAGTTTCTTTTGATAGTTTTGTTTCGATCGATGAAGGTTTGAAGATGCTCGACCGGGGTGGAAAATAAAATTTGAATAGAATGACGAAGATTTGGTCGAATGGTAGAAGAATCTATGGGTTCGTTAGGAATCGATAGTCGTTGTCTGGACATACGAGTCACAGCCGACCGTGAAGAGGAGAGATAAAAAACGAAGCTACTAGCTACTAGTTGGAAAGAAAAGGACAAGACCACCTTTCGTACAATTCTACTGGTCCAGAATTTGAATAGTCAACGAAAGACCAGGAGATTGGAGGATGAAAGCACTTCCAGCAGGGTTGATGGTTGTGTGACCCTCATTCAAAGTAGGAAATCAATCCCGGCATGACCGATGACTTAGTTTCCTTCTCTGCTTCGACTCAACCATCTACCTAACTTCTTAGAAAAGATCTGATAGATAGTAGCTACCTAAGGCCCTTTTAAGCCCTTCACCAATCACGGTTTTTTATCTAGGAAGTCCTAGTACTATGTTCTCCAAGCTTGACTAATAGAATAGGTAGGCCTTTTAGAGAAAGTTGAATTAAGGGTTAGCTCTACCTTTAAGTGATAGAGGCTGAGGGGTGACCGATCCGGTCAGTAAAAAAATAGGTTAAGAAAAAAATGTATGTCTGTTCTGGTGTAGCTAATATGACTTTCTTGATCTATAGTTCCTCTTCTTTCTCTCTCTTGACCAATGCTCCGGCTTCCCTCACTCAAAAGATCAGTCGTTGTGACACAGGTGTATCAAGGTAGGCCATGGATTGAATGAAGAAAGAAGGTGAACACGAATACTAAAAAGTGGTACATGGGGATAGAAGTTGACCACAAAGCCATCTCTATGGGAGGTTGCTACCCATAAGGCCATCTCGAGCATGGGAAAGAAAGGCGGCGGACAACTGACTGAACTGGGGAGCCTAAACGGCATTGAGGATGAGTTCACCGGTTGACAAACAACTTCTATCTACTGGTGCTTTCATTATGGATCGATCAACTTGTCACGATTGATTGCTCATACACAATTAGGTTAGGCAGGCTTGGGGAGGTGATCTGAATGGCTATCGATACGATGCGAGGCTGATTTGCTAACCGTAACGAACTTGACTCTGCCCCTGAAAAAAAAAAGAGCGGGAAGACCTTTGACTTGGGCTGAGGAGGGATTAGGATCGCTTTTCTTTAGGACTTTAGTTCGTAACAAGGCTCAAAAACCTCCGGCTAGATTTGAAATGGATCAGGTAGGGCATCCGTTTACTACGTGGGTGGGATTAGCAGTTTTCTCTTTTTCTTTCAATGGTAGGAAATACGTATCAGCGGGGGTACATGGGAGGAAACCAGTCTGCAGTAATTCAAATTGCTCCTTCGGATCAGTAAGGAAAATATTGACTCACACATACCGCAGTGTATTGTTGTCAACTCACATAATCGCACCTACCAACAACAAGACGACTACTCCCTGCACGCCACTAAATGGCGCTATTTAACGCTTTGGTTCGCCCAATACAAGAACTATAGCCCAACCTAGCTTAAGGCTAAAGCCATGGACTACGCCCCCGTGAGAGCCCTCTATTTGACTAACATACTCCCTTTTAATCTCCCCCCATACCTTCATATCCAAGCTAGGAATGATCGACCTTCGGATTCAAATAATAGCGCATAATGGTAGTACTCCTTCCCATTTCTTCTTTTATGATTTTATCTACTTGAAATGCTTACTGGTAAGTGCGGAGAAGGTACCCAAGGGACCAAATGAAAGGGCATTGAAAGGTCTTCAATTAAAGTTTCGCCAGTACTGAAAGACGAGTAAAGATTGCTAAAACTGACTTAAGGATAATAAATACCCTTCCTTACTAGACCTGATTTGTGACAAAAGGAAAGGCTCGAAAGACCTACTTGACGAGTTTCCTTATGAGTGAGTTCGTCATTCCTCTCCTTATCGTTCGAGCATCTTCAAACCTTTAAGTCGAGTGTAGCAAAGGGATTCTCTTAAGAGAAGCTTTAGCCCTTGAACCTGAAATGACTTTTATGAGTTGTCTCAATAGTGACCGACTTGATTTTATTAGCTGTGTGATTAGTGGCTTAGTTGTTAGCTGTCTAAAAGCTACGGTCAAAATAAATCCCTTTTTAAAATAAACCACTAATACGCCTTAGGTACTCTTTTAAGTCAATGTAAGGCGGAGGGAATAAAGGGACCTGTAGGAGGCTGAAAAGCCGTAGTGCGCTAGCGCTAGTGAGTTAGCACAACAACTTAGTGTCTTGTTTTCTTCGCTGGTTCCTTGCTGATTTTGACATTTAAACGAAAGCGATTGCTAATGTTTGTAGCTTGCTTCTGTCCTTAGTCAATTTTGGACTGAAGCTGTTCTGACTACCGTATTTCTTTTAAACCGAATACCTTCCTCTGTCATCTCTAGTCTGTCTCTTTTTTAGAGAAGATTTTCTATCCCGACTAACTATGAAGAGCTTCGAGTCTATCGGGAAAGGATGTGGTGGTAACCCCAGCAGCTTTGTCTAGAACCGAGCGTCCAGTTGTGTAGGAAGACTCACCCTAGCCACTATAGCGACCCCACCCTAACTCTAGCTCAGAAGTACCCTCCATCCACTTCCCCTTTTTGTTGTGTCCAAAAGCCCGCCCGCCCAGTTTATGAGCCCCTTTCCGATTCCCTCACCCAATCTCATGAGAAGCAAGCCTAGTAGGCCCTACCTTAACCTGTCCTCAGACAGCCAGCCCTCACTAGGCTGCTGGCATTACAAAATGCTCCGCCACGAAGCAAGATTTCCCGAATATGACAGATGCGGAAGTAGCTAAAGAAGTCGGAGGAATAAAGTAGTTGGACAACTGTATACACGAGGGTGTTAAGCTTAGTATTCTGGGAATTAACAACATTTATAGAAAGGGGAAGAGGTAGGAAATTTTTTATTTAGGTGTAGCTCTACTAAAGTAGTCGGCCTAACCTTCGGTTCCCGTAACCAAGTTTTTATTTCTCACTCCTTATGTACTTTTTCTTACTTCATCCATACTTTTTTACTTTTTCTGAAGTATGGGGAAAACTCCATTCCTCTCCATATCGGTCGAGCATCTTCAAACCTCTACTTCTACTTTTAACTAAAGGCGAACAGCCGGCATTGCAAGTAGATAGAGAGCTCCAGCCTATTTGAACCCTTGTGAGCCGGAAAGCGTACCGGCTGTTTGAGTCGCAAAAAGGCCGCTTGCAACAATTATATTATTTATAATATTATATATTATAAATAATAATAAGAAAAATAGAAATAAAGAAAATCATTTTTTTTATCAAATTGTTCATTCCTGGGAAGAAGAAAAAGCAGATAGAGCAAAGGTATGAAGTAACTCGACTAATAAGGGGAGGGCTGCTCTTTCCGTCCGCTCTTCCCGAAGTGAGCGAATTGCATGTAGATATTTGTAGGGGCTTATAGTTTAATTGGTTGAAACGTACTGCTCATAATGGTGATATTGTAGGTTCGAGCCCTACTAAGCCTACCACCCCCTTCTCTTTACTTGATACAAGGCAGTCGAAGTACCCGCCACCCTGCAGATCTCAATCTATCGACGACATCTGGAATCACATTACTGCCGCGGCCTTTCAGGCACGCCTCCTACGCTCTTACAGCATGCCCCCTTCGGGCAATACGGTGTAATACGCGAAGTAGCTGAGCCATAGCTCTTCGATCGCTATATTCTTGCAATAGCAAAGGATCGAAGAACGAAGTTACGTCTTTAGGCGAAGAGCGAGAGCGAAACCCTGAATTCTTATTGTTTTGTTCCCGAACAACGATCATTCATTACGACCGGCCCCACCAAAGATTGAAATCCTGGTCCAGGCAAGCTATATTATGGAACTAATATGACCGAACTGGGTCTAATAGAACAAGATCTCGATCTTAATAAGGAATTGAAATCTGGAAGGGCCGGCAAGAATCAATGTGATAGTGAGGTTGAGGAGTAGCGAAGGCCTGGTTCATACTCTAAGAGAGAGTATATGCGAAGGTTCGGATCGAAGATCTTCACAAGGCAGCCCCGGAGCACCATAGCTAGTCGGCAATAAGGGAGGACATACTGGACGTAATCACTCCCTTGGTTAGGGGCTGTGCCATCTCTATCCTTTAAATTGATGGATTCCCAGGTCTTTCTTATTCTCACTGTTGGAAGATTTTTGAAGACGACTTGATCAAGGCGGTTCACAATTTCTTTGCTGAAAGCGCTCTTAAGCCCTAAGTTTGAATTCAAATTCAATTTCCCTTATTCCGATTCAAAAAGTCGAAAGTCCTTCACACTTTCACCAATTCCGACTTACCTTTATTTATGGGATATTTGAAGGAGAGCTTTCTCACTTTTTCTAAAAAATGCTCTAACGCTCGAAGAATGAGTTTGATTCTCCATAGAATCAATTTGAAGGTGTTTACAAGCTTGTTTGATAGAACAAGGTATGAAGTAACTCGACCAATAAGGAGATGAATGAAGTTGGCAACAGCAACCTTTTCTCATTTCTTTCCCTTTTTGTCTTCCACATGCCTACTCGATTGGATCCTCTTCCCTTCCCTTTTCTAAAATGCATGATTGGTCTGAAATCAGTTACTGATGCTTTGTTGAGTGAAGAAGAAGCTTGTTTCAAGATCATCTGTTCCTTCCACCTCACTCCTCACCAAAACCAGAAGGCACACTACCAGGAAAGTAAGATAGCTTCTCCTCTAATTATAAAGAAACGAAACCTCCCAAAATTCGTGTTGTACTGTATTAGTGGAGGCGATGAAAGCCCTATATTTATATATAACAAAGATAAAAAGAGAGATGGTCATGGTTTATTATATATTGGGCCAGGTGAAGTTGGATTGGATGTCTTGGGTAACTCTCCAATCAAGGTCCCAATTAGGTTTTCTCTCTTCCAATCAAAAGTAGATTTTTTTTAGTGTTTAAAAAGAAATTCAATTTGCTACTCCGAGCAAAAGATGAGTGGCTTATAATGGTTTGTCAATAGGGAAATTGGTTTCTCTCTGAACCTAGAACTATATGATGAATCAAAGTTCTTGCTTTTTGGAGTCAAAATCATCTTTTTAGATGTTGGAATTTAGGAAAATACCTTCATCATCAAAGCACGGAGTATTTCAAGTAAGCTAATTTGGATCGAATTAGGACCGCCTCGGGGTGGAGTTCCGTGTTCCAGAAAGAGCACTGCTAGTTACAGCGGATCGGGTTTAAGGCTCTGTGACTAACAACGTCTTTGACTATTTGAATTATCATTGGTAAACACTGGATTAAAAAAATACACATCCCAACAAGTGGGATGGATGGATAAATAATAAGAAAAAAGTGTTGGCCCATCTCTAAGACTTGCGAATCAAAATAAGGCTTTTCTAAAGGTGTTGAGAGGAGGGGTCTAGTGCTTGCTTAGTGGCAAAGGGATTCACTCTTAAATATAAGCACGATAATGAGGAAACGTTCAACCCTGTTGCTAAGATTACCATGGCTCATCTCCTTGTTGCCATTGCTGCAGCAAGGCATGGGCCTTGTAGTCGACCAGTGCAAGCACACCACAAGCTTACTACTACGAGAAAAACTATGAGCTCCTAACTAGAATACTCCATTTTCTAGATCTCTCCGTGCTTATCCCCCCCTAATGTTTCATCCTCCATGAATGTGGCACATGTCTTGAGGAATCCCTAACGGGTAATGGACAACCATTGAGGTAACCACCGGAGCCCAAGGGCAAGACTGATGTAATGCGAAGAGCTCTCCTTAAACCGCTTTCTAGAAGCCTTGTTTTAACGAACTTTCTTAGTGGGTATTGGCTCATTGAACACTAACTTAATCCGAAAGGTCCAATAGTGTGTCAGTAAAGACCCAGCCACGAACTAGCCTCTTCTCCTTCCTCATTAAAAGCTACTTTAGCCTTACTAGCTACAACTTTGTAGAAGACTAACTACAAGTTTCCACCAATCGGCCTCTAATTTCCATTAGGACGGATTCATTCCTATTGTAACGGCGGCAAAGGCTGCCTTCGGTCGAGTAGAGGTAAGGAAACACCTTCTATAAGATAATTGGCTAGGTTTTCTCTATAAAAGAGTCTTGTACTACTCGTCAACTGGTAAGGCTAATGAGTGGACCTTTAATACTTTGAAGAGAACCCACTAGTTGCAGCCTATAATTCACCGAATAGAGGGAGTCTCACAAGGCGGGATAGATCAAAGTATTGAAGGTTTATATAGTTTATTTAATTGCACACTAAATACACTAAAAGTTAAGTAGTGAGAAAGAAGGCACTAACAGGCATTTCAAGGAAGAAGACGAGCAATGAAACTTTTCTCCAAGGGTAGTTGGGAGAGAGGAGATTCGATGAACACTAAGAGCGTAGCAGAAGTGAGCACAGAAGAACCCTCCGGATCAGGTTTTTTCGGAGATGAACTCCAAGACCACGAAAGGTGACTTTTCGGTGCACTTGAGCCCATGCCAATTAGAGTCAGGTGGAGGAAGGATGGGAAAGACTAAGATGGAAACCTCTTGACTGGCAAGAGTAGTGATAAAAGCCCTCTTTTTTTCAAGACGTAAGAAATAGCCCATTCTATTCAGAACTAGCAGTCAAGACTAAAGAAGAACCCAAAAACTGATTCTTAGTCCTGCCATCATAAGAGGAGATAGAATGGAAGAGTAGAAGTGGGAACCCCACAAAGTAAGAACTCTTATTCGACCTCTAGCCAATACGGCTACGGCACGGCCCTTTCACAAAAAAGCTGAGGACGTATTGAGCATAGTAAGGAGAGTGAGAGACCTTAGTCCCAAGATGTCCGAGACGAGGTGTCAACCCCTAGAAATGGAAAAAACCCTCCCCCGCTTTCCACAAGGGGGAGGCCAAGCCGCTCATCCAGTTCTTAGTCTAGACCTGAACTAAAACTATCGTCGTACTCTTCCTTCTATCCCTAACCCTTCCAACAAAGGTTCGGCCTCTCTTCTCAATAGGGGATCCCAAGTTGTGAAACTCTCTCATTCCTCAAGGCTAGTAGAGGGGGCTAACCTTCGAGTAGAAGCTAGGATCGCCTATATATAAGAATAATATAATTGGCTAGATTATCCATGCTAAAGGGAAAGAGGCATTCCTCTTGACTGCCCGTATACTGCTAAGGCTAAAGAATATACCTTAGATAGTTGTCGAGGGTTCACTAGTAAGAAACTTCCCATGAGACAGTAGAGAAGATGAAGAAAGTCATAGTGAAAGAACCCGGTATTCTCCGATCGACGTAATCTCATAATACATACATGACTATGATACTAGTGCAATCAGTGCCTTGCCGTCAGTCAATCAGTTCCTTCATTTCCTGATTCTACTATGGAGCATGTCCTCTCTCTCTTAAAATCCTGAAAGCCCTCTCTCTTTAAGCTAAAAAGATGAGTGAGTAACAGTGATAGAAGGTAACTGTTCAGGAAGTTGAATGTGCTAATTCCTTCTCATCCTAGATGCAAATGAAAAAGAAATTGACATTTCTAGAGGAAGATGAATGTGCAACTGATTCTTCTTACTCCCGCTCGTGCCTCCCTGGTCCCGTATGGGAAGTCCCTTCGCTCGCCTAAGGGTTAGTTAGGAGTTTTGGGCTAGAAGATTTTAAGTCAGTGTGTCATTTTGTAGGTCTCCCTCTATCAAAAAAACCAATTTTATCCATCTTCCTTAGATCCTTATCCTTAGACTAGGGATGTCAGTTATGGTAAGAAAGGGTTAGTGAAGATGCTCGACCGATAGGGAGAGGTTCCAGCTTTAGACTTGGGTTTTTTGGGATTTTAGGTAAAGATTGGCGCTAACTCAGAATCAAAAGAATCAAAGGTGTAACTAGGCAATGAATATTACGTACCTAAATTCCACCTAAAAACCAAAACAAGCGGAGGGAGCCACAAATCCTGTTGAGGCAGAGGAAGAGGAATAGATGTCCGACGAGCTTCCTCGATAAAGAAAGAAAAGTTGTTTGCCGACCATGGCAGTCTTGTTTGTGGGTGTGCGATCTAATCCTAATCCTATACCCACAAGAAGGCAAAACTTCTTGTTGTTGAGGGGATTGAACTTCAAGCAGTAGGGATCGAAGCGAAGTCTGTTGCTCTTTGTTCACTTTCGTCTTCGATCTATTTGACCTCCGATCCACTATGTTCTTTGTAACTATATCCTCTTCTCTGGTAACTCAACGGAAATCCTCTTCTTTCCTTGCTTTTGAACGCTTTCTTTTCGTTTATCACTCTTTTTAGCAGCTGGAGCAGGAGGCAGGAATCTTTATATTTGAATAGGCTCTGACCTCTATCCCGTTCTGTGGGCTTCTATACTCCCCGTAACTGAGGAAAGCAAACCCGCTCGCCACAAGCAAGAGGCACCATTTCCCGCACAATGAAAGGCAACAGGAGGAACAGTAGGTAGAAAGCAAACGGACTAAGATGAATATCAGGTATATAAGCCTGCCTACGCACAGGAATCTCAATTAGGAAAGTACCACTTGTAGTATGTTGATGTTATCCATCATTTCAGTGCATGCTACGTGTTGGTTAATCAAAGCTTATATTCATTTTTTAGGCCCCAAGCCGAGCTCTCCCACATTCCGAACATGAGACTTCTGGAACTCAATGCCCCATCATTGGTACCCAGCTGCATCCACCCACACTACATTGTAATGTGACTAAAGGTCAAGGAAGGAGAAAAGAGAGAGCCTTTAACTTAAAGTGGACCAGTCATAAAAGAACGTGTCGAAAGACGCTTTACCGAATACGATGACACCGATGAGTGCCAACCTACCATAGACTGAAGTCTGATCTTACTAGTAGTAGTCTCATGGAAGGAAATCTAGATAACCCTCAACATATTAAGAGCCTACCTAGCTTTTTCACTTTGACACCGTTCTCATTTTCCTTCTTCCACCATACCAACCCTACCCTTAAGAAGATGGTGCTCTTCAGGATTGAGTAGGTTGCAAACTCATTTTCAATCTACTATACGGAAGCTACTTCCATGTTGGGAGACACTCATCCCTCACTAGACGAGAAGCGTGGTGGGGAAATAGTCTTTTTCGAGATAAAAGAAGTCTGAGGGAAGAGGTAAGACATTCTTGACCACCGACACCACAAAGACTGTAGGTCATTTTTTACTAATTAAACGAAATTGGTAAAGACAATCCGCCTTCTCATTCCTTCTTCCGGAAATATGTAATAGCCCTTGCAGGGAATGAACCCCCATCCGGGGAATTCGTATGGCTTTTCAATTCTGGTAACATTTTGGGTGAGATGCCAAAGCCAAAGACGCAAACTGAAGTCAAGAGCTTCCTAGGTCGCGTCAACTTCATCGGCCGCCCTGATCACCTCTACCTGGGAGCCTCTGTTCAAGCTGTTTCAAAAGAATGCTCCATTGGAATGGAACGAGGATTGTCAGTTTGATAAGAAAGATACCTCTTTAACCCGCCTGCCTGTACTTGTTCCGCCAGAATTCGATCATCCCCTGTTGATTATCTTTCAGTGTTGGAAACCTCAATGGGGTCTGTACTGGGGCAGCATAACAAAACTGGTTTGGGGGAACAAGATATGCCAATGGTGTCTATCAAAGATAGAGTGGTTTCCTATGTCAGATGGAAATGAACTCTCACTCGGAATGGAATGCCAACAAATTGCCAAATTGGCTTGGCTATGTTCTTTTTACCGGTAAGTGGTTTGAGGAAACCAAGCAACCAATGAACATGCCAGGCAGTAAAATAGAAAAGGATCCTCAACGCCCTTAGCTATGAAAGAAGGCTAGGCTCCTTGAACTAGAGCTAATTCGATCTTCCCTTTCTCAAATAGTAGATCTAGCCTTTCGGCTGGATCACCATCAACCAACACTTACCTAACTTCTTTTTAGTATGCCCAGCATAGTTGTCACAGTCAGGTTCAGCTGGATCGTTTATTATAAGATCGTAGGAAGGTCAAACGAAGACGTCCTTTGAAAATAAGTAGGTTTACAGGGTTCATTCTCTAAGAAAGTAGAGGTCCTACTCAGGGACGAAAGAAACAAAAAGTTAGTTCTACGAGCTATCTCCCAACATTTTTTGGTATTCTGGTTAGGAAAGCTCACTAGTAACGGGTTGTGCCAAGGAAAACATCTAAAAGAAGCCTGAATGGAAAATCACACGACTGGGTTCAAAATAAGCTGATAGTGGTCCTAAACTCGATTACAGGTTCGTCTTTCTTCAAGCTATAACCTTAGCAGATAGATAGTCATTTTAGTTCAATGCCATCTCTTTCACGCCTTGTAACGTTTAGAAACCTGTGATCGAAAAGAAAAATTTTTCTCATATCTGTTCAGCTATGGATCTCATTTTTCTTGGTGGAGTTTCAGGTGAAGATTGACCTAAACTAGGACTTGAATCTGAAGACCTTGGAAAAGCTGATCTATTTCTGAATCAAAATCTTGATCTCTTTCTTCAACTTCATCAGCTTGCATTGGCGCTTTTTTGAATTGTTGTGATTGAGGAATTACAACAAGCTTCTTTTCCACCTTGTTTGCATCCCAATTCCAAGATGAAGATTCATCAACACATATGCATACTTCAGACAGACGCCAGTGATGATATGTGGGCCGCCTGCCTCTTAGAAGAAATAGATGGAAAGAGTGGATACAGAAGCGGCATGTTCAAACAATTTGAGCAAGACTACCATTCGACATTCAAGGAGATTCTCGTACTCAGAAGAGGCATCGAAAAGTTTGAATTTCACTTTCTGGGGCACTAATAGCAATGCACATTCCCATTGTCTTGATAGCTCATAGGTTGCTCTACGAAGAGCAAGTATGTCACTTCTGTCTATTAGTGAAAGGCTAAGGCCCCATCCCAACTTTCGAAGCTCGTGGAAAGAAACGAAAGGACAAACAACAAGGAAGGAATGCTTCTTTGATTAAGAAGAAAGTCCAATTCCTCTCGGCAGCACGTAAGGAAGTTGATTGTGAACTCTTCTTGGCTCTTAGCTCAAAGGGAGTGAATTCCGCCTGTCAATCAACATAAAAGTATGCCCTCTTCTCTTTCAACTCCGAACGAATGTTTAGTTAGCCGTGAATGAGAACTCTTGTTGCTTGTTGGAAGGTAGCTCCATAGTTGGTTAGCTCGAAAGCGAGTTCTTACTCTTTGACCTAAGGGGAAGAAAGTTGTGATTACCTGGGGTGAGGTTGACCTTATTTCTGCGGTACGACTATTAGTCTTATTAGAGTCAGTAGCTGGGAATCTCTTTTTCTGCCTATTAGTGGTGTGACTGTAACTTTCTTCTTGAAAAGACAGATTTCCTTTGGCGGTATCGTATATAATAATAAGGCTTCATTTAGGAGCGCTCGTTTTATCCAACAACTAGAAATCTCGTAAGAGAATAAAGTAACTTTACTTCACTGAAAGGGTAGGTCTTTCTTTTTATTGCTGATCTTCTCAAGTACGTGATTTGCTTCGATAAGCCACTACCCAATAGAGCAATGCCATGTGTAGATCGAAAAGGTCTCGCGAAGTCGGTCACTGATAGGTCTAAGAACGGATTTCAAGCTTGATAAGCTGCAAACCAGACAATCCATTCCTTCAGTAGGGGGATCTTTGTTCATATGCTTAACAAATGTAAGTAGAATCTTCGAACCTAAAAAAACTGGGACAGTCATCCGTCTAAGGAGAAAACGGAGGCGTCGAGATATTCGATGACTAAGGCCTTGTCACTAGTTGGGCTCGAACCAGCGCTTTCCAAATGGAGTCCTGACTTCAACACCTTTTTGATCGTGACTTTAAAAAAGAAAGAAGAGAAATTGGGCCAAGGTAGTTGGTGCCTGCTTTGCTTGCTTACCAAGCGACTCTAGCAAGTTACTTGGCAAAATTGAAATGAACAACATCGGAGACCCATTAGGGGTTGTGGAGCTTTCATCCGACATATCCCTCCCAAGTGGCTGCGTGAACGAAATCCCCACTCATTCATTGCGCTAACTTCTCTAGCCAAAACATATAAGATAAGACACATAGGAAGATTACAACTTGTACAAATTCCCTAGGACTGAAAAAAACTCGCATAATCAAAACCATCAACCATCCCTTCTGTCTAAAAGAATATGAGAGTTAGTTCCGGACACTCTCGCCTCACATGTTAATCTTCAAGTCCACTGATCTACTGTATCGGAGAGCGAATCGCCTTACTATTAATTCTCTGACCCAGACTTGGTATCCATGTTAAGAAGTAAAAAAGACCTCTTGCCGCTGCACTAATTTCATTCATCAGTCAGAAAAAGTCAGGTGATGACTAGCTCTCTTAGGTTGAGCCCTGGTTCATGTTGAAGTGTAGCTATGTCCCGTAAGGTCACTTTACCTTAATACCTTTCTTACATGGAACTACCCTCGACTTGATCCATCCCAATAATGGTAGGCAACTTTTTTCTGAGAGCGCGGTTGAGAAAGATTTTGTATTGAAACCCTGGGACTCTAACCGCTTCCGTCAACTGACTACTAACCATTATTCTGGGTGGATCTTGCAACGATACCCTTAGCCCAGTCTTTATAGCCAATCCCCGGTGATAGATATTTTATAACAAATTCCACCAGGATAGAATAAGGCTATAAGCAAACCATTGAGAAGCCTATAGCCCTACCAGGAAGGCAACTAACCATTCACTTAAACATTCTATTCTAGAGTAAGTTTACTTGAGAAAGCTTAAAGCTCTCCCTTGCAGTTCAAAGTCTAGAAGCAATTCACATCCTTGTCTGTCTTTCAGGCTATTCGTTATTTCATTCAGTTGGTTCAAAGAGAAAAGGAGGTATAGCACCATTTCCTAGGCCGTATGCTTTAGTCGTAGCTTTTGAGGGAGGCCCACCTCACCTCTCTCCCCTCCCATGTCCAAGCGCATCATTTACTTAATGTGTCGACCATGGCCTCCTTACTTTATCGGAACTATCTTTTGGTACAATCCTTCCTTCGTTCTCGGAACTATCTTTTTAGAAGTTCGATCCTTGGCCCTTATTTCTTTCCTATTATTTTCTTACATTAGTTGTCTTCTTGATAATAAGACTCTAAAAAATGTTTTTATAATTACCAATGCAAGCCGCAAGATCGGCCATTTCACTATTGGTTTTGGTATCAATATCAAATTGGGAAATTACATGATTTTTGGCTAAATAGTGGTAATCCACCTCTGTGGAATTAAGTTGCGGATACTTATGACAATGCCGCTTCACATGTTTAAACACAGCTTCTTTTGACCAGCAGCTGTGACCTAGGGGGCGGACGTCTGGTCCTGCTATTGATGGACAAGTGGGTGTGAGCCCCAGGGCGGGTTATCATCCGGATCTTGCAAAATTAGAGGAAAGGGGTCTGAGGGAGAAGGAAACGGTGGTTGCTCGCTTGATCCAAGATTCATTCCCCCCGATGAATGAGAATGGATGGAGAGCTTTATTAAGTTTGTCCATAAAGAGCAACCCGGTCGAGAAGATTATTTTGTACATCAAAATAAAAAAGAGAAGTTCATATAAACAATAAAGAAGAGTCTTTTTTTAAAATAAGACCCTCCTTACTAGGGGGAGAGAACTAAATTGAGTCCATAGATACTCCTTTGGACTACCATAACCAAAAAAATAAATATAAATGCTCATCCAGACCTTTATCCCGTTCGTGTAAACCATTCTTTCCATACCTAGGCACCACATTCCGTTTTTCCAAATCTTGCAAAATTCCATGAGAAAACTGAGTAGAAACATGAGTTGGCTTTATAAAAAAGTATCTATAGAATAAGCACTGTGAACTATCTACTTCAAAAAGATAGTTGGTCCTTCTATCACTAATGATACCATTTTAGGACTCAGGTAGACTTTAATGCACTGAACACTAAATAAATCTCTCGATAAAGAAAGAGAGAGGCCAGTACGTACTATGGAGAGTTGTGGTTGGTTGTTGACCAATGAAAGACATGGGGCATAAAGAAAAGATTGGCTACTTCTAAAGCTCTCTTTCTTCTCTTATATAAATAGTTAAGATCCACTCCTAAAAGCAGCTGCGATCTTATATACGATACCACTAAATGAAACTTCCTTCCTGCTTAAGGCACTAGTTTGGATGGAAACCCTGATCAGGCAAGTGGCCTAGCTCGCTTCCGTCATCCTCTATTTTATCATACAACCCAGACTTTCCACATGAGCTAGGGGGCATGGCTAAAAACCTTGCTCCGGTGGATGGAGTTGATCTTAGGCTTTTGCGTATGAACTGGGGCGATAGATTTTTCCTTGCCCAAAGACCTGACCAAGGGAGATTGAATGAGCTATCCTTATGTAGATAGATCGATTGAAGGACCCCTCTTGTGATCGAGTATGTCGATAGACTCATGCCTTACATAAGTACTCTATTGGAGAAAAGGCAAATTCGTCCCCCTTATTCCTTCGTTCTCCTGTCGTATGAATGTTTGTTTTCCCTCCTAAGTCCCTTCAATGCTGTCGCATTGTTGCCCCTTTCGATATGGTCCTTCATTCAGGCCTTTCCTTATGCACCGATGGTTTCATGATTCAGGTTTATCTTTGAGTTCAATGTTTGCGAGCGTCAAAGAACCTAACCAACCATACTTATACCATGCACTCTGCCGGTAAGCAGCCTGACATGAACCCGAACTGGTTGTTGAATAAAAGAAGACAGACCTGCTTTTAGTTGGCCTGCTTTGAGAAAGTCGTAAACATAAGGAATATACCCTTTTATTACTTATTCCAAAGGCTTATAGTTAGTAAGACAGGTGTCAATACCAAATACTTAATTAGTAGTTCACTACTAGTTAACGCACTACTAAAGTAGAGTATCCAGCATGCGCACATCATGATTTTCCAGATGAGAAAGATCGAATGGAAAAAGCAGGCAAGAATAGATAGAATTTTTTAAGGAAAAGTGATTTGAGATCAAAGATCTTTCAACGCGTTGATAACCTACTAAAGAAATTGTCCTTCTATCAGGTTTGAAGATGCTCGAACGATAAGGTGTTTACAAGCTTGTTTGATAGAACAAGGTATGAAGTGTGACAACCTGAACCCGACATGCATTTAATGACATTTAACTGCATTTAATTAAATGCTTAATTAGTTAAATCAACCATTTTGCACTATTTTGATATTTCTGTTGGAAGCATTTAATAATTTTTATATTGATTAATTAAAAGATTATTACCTATTTCTATTAATTATAGTAATTGGATTTATTCTCTTGTATTTAATTAAGTGTCATCTTAAATGTTAGTATTTAATTGCATTTGACAACGTGTTTATATTAACTTGTTTATTTGTATCTTAACATTAATTTCATAATTCTTAGAAATATTCTAGAAATAGTTAAATTAATTATTTTTAAATGAATATTGAGTATTTTGATTATTTTAATAATTGGTTTTATTTTCTTGCATTAAATTACTCGGTTTTCAATTAAATGAGAAAAATGGCTCGGTGTCCGGAGTGAATTTTAAACTATTCTACTATTGCACTTTTCAAAAATTATAGTTTTATATTATTGCTCATTATGTGAGTAGCGATCGTTTATTGACGGTTCGATCGTAGCATTTCGAAAATGAAAGTTAGAGAAATATTTTCCGAATTCCGTGAATAATGTTTTTAGTTTACTTTACTTAGTTTTTGTTGTTTTTCATCTAATTGCATTGTTTTAACTTGAGCTAGACCAAATGATACCCAAAATAGCCTTAGTTGACCAATTTAACTTGAATTTTGACTTTGCTAAATGACCATTTTGCCCTTGAGCTTTGTCAACTTATTAAATAGCCAAAAATCAAACAAAATGATCATAAAAACAAATTGCAAAATGCCCATTTTGTCCCCCCCATGGCCGAATGCTTCCAAGGAGGAAAAAAATAATTTTTGCTTCAAGTTTCTTATACAATCATGCGTGGAATTGCTCGGGGGTCGTGGCTCGGGTCCTTGCGGGTCTTCCTCGTCAATCTCTGTGAGGGTTTTCACGCTTTTGTGCATATTTTGTGAAATTTAATTATTGTTTCAAATTTTTAGATTTGATATATACTGTGTTATAATGCCTATAATTGATTGATATTGCTTCCTTTGAGTTCGTAGAGCATTGTTTGATAGTTATCTAGAGGTTTTTACGGCTGAAATTGCGTATTTGAAATTGAGAAAGAATAATGAATAGTATTTTGAATAGTAAAACCCTAGAATTTCAGATTTTTTATCCGAATTGCGATTTCTTGATTTGGATAGGTGCCATTAATGATAGAAAGATAAAATGTGCAATAAAAATGGATCGACCTTTGTTAAAATTGGAAATTAGACAAAGAAACGTAAAGGGGCCGTTTGACCAAGAGTTGACCATTCTCGAATTGAGTTGGGGGTTTTGTTATTGAGGGCATGGAAGCACATTTGGCGTTGTTGTGGCATTGATTGAGTGACCAGTTAGTATAGTCGTAGTTCAAACGCAGTAGGTGGACTTTTGGGCTCCGGGTGAGAAAGTGAAGTTTAGTGATATAGAAACGTGCCTTGTAGTGCCTAAGTGAATGTAGTGAAATTGGTTTCCTAATCCCATAGCTCGTTTGCTCGTAATTGCCTTTGGAAGTTAGAGATTGAATAGTGATATTCGTCATTTTCGTGTTTGAACTGATATTACTTGTTTGATTGATGTTATTGTTAGTATTAATGATAATCATGCTTGAAAAGTTAATTGATTGCTATTATTGATTGTAAATGCTTGTTATCTCGTTTATCGCCACTAATCTGCACTTTCGTGATATTGCTCGTTTATTACTTGTATCTCATATTGCATTGCATAAGTATCAGGCGCGTGAGTGATGGGCCTTCCTGGGTAGTCTCGGGCTGCCAGGGTTGGTTGCTCTAGCTCCGTGTCCTATTCCCATTCTCGTTAGGGGTGCCGCCCTGGGAGATTTAGGTCGTAGATGTGTCGGGGTACTTCCGGAGTACACCCAGTGGATATTATAAGGTGGTTGCGCGCTTATTGTCATCGTTGTCAACATCAAGCTCGAGATTGATGTAATACTCGTGGAATCGAATCGAATGGTACATTGCTCGTATTAGTGAACCATAGCCTTCAGAGTGTGGTATAGCTTTGAATGGTTGTGTTAATGTTTTTATTAATTGCTTATTGTATTGATTGTTTATATTGATTGTTTACTTGTCAGTTATATTGCTTAACTACCTTATTTGCATTGCACGACCTTCTTTTTCTCCACCTCGATATCTGTCTCGCCCTCACTGAGTATACGTGTTGTGTATACTCACTCCTCACCACCACATTTCAGGAAATGCCATGTTAGCTGGAAAGTTCGTGGTTACGTGAAAGATCGTGCTTGAAGAGTTGTCTCGCGTGTTATGTGGCTGAGTTGTAGAAAGATGCAAAGATGTATATTTTCATGTATTGTTTGTATTTAGTGTTAAAAGTTATGTAATTAACTTAACTAGGTTTATTAGAATGGTATGATAGTCTATTTTATGCAATAAGTTAGTATAGTTTAATTGCCAAGCATGAATGTACTTGTCAAAGATGAGAAGAGATAAGATAGTTTTTAAACTGGAAATGTATATATACTTGTTGTGTTTAATTGTTGAGAAACAAGGCTCGGATGGCCTTGAGGTGTTTGTATGGTTGGACACGGTGTTGGTCCACTTATATGCTATCACAGGTTTGCATTTTGCCTAGAAACAGGGGAGACTTCGTCCGTCTTTCCCTAGAAATTATGCCCGGGTTTGGAATTGGGTTGTGATTAGATTGATTGATAGAACTCCCAGTCTCGAGATGGATCGGGGTGTTACATAATTGATGAAGTAACTCGACTGATAAGGAGAGGAAGGTAGACGCTCGACAGAGGAATGGACTTTCTTTAAAGTGTTAAAAATAGGCTAGTTGATTTAATGAAGTTGAAAAAAGGTATTAAGTAACTCGACTGATAAGGAGATGAATTATCTTATTGCTTGCCGAGTGAAATGACTCAGTCTTGGAAGCAGTCAAAGTCTTCTATCCAGGTTATGAGGTTTCTGGTCTTTCAACATCCGCCCTACTTTTAGTGGTATCAGGGCCATTTGCTTGAGCCAGTCTACCTGCTATCCCTAAGTAAGTATAATTTCTTTGTTATGGGAAATGGTCTAATAGCCCCGTATTAGATAATCGGCTTCCATGATCGGATAAGAAGCTGCTTGGATGCATGCACCCTCAGTTGATGTCTTCGATTGTATGGCTAGCCCTGCTCGCAGTGAATCAATCCTCTACAAGCCCCTACAGGAACCCCTTGTTAGGCTAATTTATCTTTCTATCTTTCCAAGTCTTTCAATCCTAGCAATGACTTTATCGGCATAACTATAACAAACAATTCTTTATATTCTTTTTCACTAGAGCAAATCTCTGCCGACTCAACTCCTGTCTCGCCTGCTAGCTATTCTCGATCTCGATGGCCTTACCCTGATAGGGGATTCGATTCATATCTATCACTGGCTTCTTAAATCGGCTTTTTCATCGCTTCTCTGTGATCAAAGAATTTTTTTTTCTAGACGATACCGCCGAAGCAGGGAAAGAGTCAAAGTCAAGACAAACTAAGGTGATAGAGAGAATTCCTATTGAGTTACCTTTCCTGGTGTGAAACCCCACTTTCTTGCTTATCTCGTTTTACGTGTTTTACCTCGTTTTGCGTGCATATGATCTGTTTATGTGCTATAGGACCTAGAAAGTTATAATTTTGATTTCAATACTTCTAATACGTGCTAAATGTGCATTCATGAAATTTTCATCAAAAACGGAGTCAGAAATTTTATCGTCGATTTTCAGTGAATAGTGTTTTCGAAACACGTCCGCTATAATTTTGAAACTGGTCTTTTTAACCCTTCTAGACCTAGTCCACGGACTTTAATAGACCTGTGTTTGATGAAAACGGTTTTAAAATCGGCTTAAGAATTTATTAGGGTTTTTACACCGACTTTTGCGAAAATCGAGTTTTAAGCCGACTCGGGTGGAATTCTTTGAATGTAAAACTTCTTGTCACCTACAAATAATCCACTTGAGATATCTTGGGGTTTGCATAACTATTTTTAATTTGGTGAGCATTAAAATGCAATTAAAGACATTAAAAACACAAAAATACCTATTAAAATAACTTTGACTTTAATTAAATAATTGACCATTTAAGCTAATGTCCTCAACACACACTCACACAACAAAAAAACACCATCACACACACACACATTGCCGAGGGATTGAGGGAGAAAAGAGAAGAAAGAAAACTCAAGCTTTCAATCCAATTTTTCAAAGAAAAACCTAGTTTTTGTCCGTGAAACTTCGCACCGACTTGGATTCTGCTTGTTGGGCACGCATAGCACGCATTCCTAGGCTTATATCGCATCTAAGGTGAGAGAAAAATTCTAGATCTCAAAATGTCATTTTTGTGTTTTTGCGTATAAATGAAGATTGAACCGTTAGAATTGAAATCTGATGTTAGATTATTGCTCCTTGCATGCTAGGGATCATTATATACTAATACTACGAGTTTCTGTCGGATATAGCATAATTTTTATTTTCCGGGTATTTAATTTTGATTAAAATGTTCAAAGTTGATTTAATTGAGTTGCGTTGCTCGAAATCGATTGCCGTCGATTTCTAAATACTTGATAATTACGTGTTAGCGCCGTTGTAATGCCGAATTTTCGATTACATTGTTTGTGTGAAAATCCGAAAAATCCAGCCATGACATCTTAGGGTTTTAGGGTTATCGGGCATGATTTAGAGGTGTTATGGTGGATTTCCGAGAGGGCTAATGTAGTAGGTTGAATGGGTGAGTGATAGGAACTGATTTGGCAATGTTTGGATTAGTAGATTGTAAGTTATGAATTTTAGAAGTTTAGGTTGTCATTCTTTAATTCTTGAACGATGCCTTAGATGGTTGGGTAGTGTTCGAGTGATGAATGGTGAGTGGTTGTTGAGTAATTTAGAGTTTAATTATGTATATTATGCATGTCCGGTTAGATGGCCTACTTTGTCATCTAACTACGTTGTTTGTTGTTTAATTTAATATTGATGTTATATTGATGTTATTGATTGATTATTATTGAATGCGGGAATCGGGCACTCTTGTTGCTGATCTCCCAATTGATTGATTGATTTATGCTTGCATGATGATTGATGAATATGGAGTCTTGGTATGTGTGTGCCACCTCTCGGGCAGCGTCGGGCTGTCGGGTTGATAATGGCATGACTGCCATAGGCTACCCCCAGCTCGCATGACGGAGATGTCATGGAGGGAAGGGGCTAGTGAGGTACCTCGGGTGCGTGAGTAATGGGGAGTTATAAGAAGAACGGTTGAGATCGTGATGGCGTTTGGAGCTACACCAAATAGAGTATCCTTATTGAATGGTCATATAGTTATGTGATGATAGTTTTATTTATGTTATTATGTTGTTGTGTGTTTACTTGCTCAAAGGACTAAATCCAAGGAGCGTAGTGAATACTGTCGAGATCTATCGGATCTTCACTGGGCTTATGTATATAAGCTCACTCCTTATTAATGCATGTTTCAGGTGTACTTTCACAAGATTACGGGTACGTGCCTCCTGAAGAGGAGAATGTGGAAAACGTGCCTTTCGTGGATGAGTCATATGTCCCTGAGTCTTATCCATGATTCTATGTTGTTAAACGTTATGTATATTAGTTTAATAGACTTTTATATGCTTTACGGTTCTTAGTGTAATAGTTATTGAAAAGATGATGATCCAAACGATGTTAATTTAGTGGCTTTCTTTTGTCTATGTTTAAATTGTGGTTGTGTCTCAACTTACTTTTGAAATGTATGATAAAGTTGAGGTATTGTATGTCATGTTGGAACGGAGGCGTATAACGAGGATGTTTTGTTGTATAATATGGTTGTGTTGTATGTTGTTGTTTGTATTGAGGAATTACTGGATGTATGATGTTTAATGAGGTTGGTTTAGAACCTCGGAAATCTGTTTACTGTCGTTATGCCGCCGAAATTCCGTTGCGTCCTGACTGATCGTAGGTGGGGTCGAGTTGGGGCGTGACAGTTTAAGTGGTATCAGAGCTCATGTTAGTTGTCAGCCGGGGTATTCTCGGAATGTGGGTAATGGTCTTAGCATGAAAGATGTATGAAAGGAAAGAAAAATGAAATATGTATTGGTATGATTAATTGATTAAGTGATTATGTGATTTAAGTGCTTATGTGATTATGTGATCAATTTGTTTATGTGTTTTATATGAGTTTGTTATTTATGTGTTAATAGTTGTTTATAACCTGTCTACGTGCTATAACTGTGCTAACTCTTTGATTAGTAGAATGGCCGGTCGACCGAGAACCAGAGGTAGGTCTGAGTTGACTGATGAGACTCCGAGTAATGTGGCACCGGGCCGTGACGGGGGTGATGACCGATTTGGAGCAGCTATGGAGCGGATTGCAGAGTTAGTGGCTAGTCAGGCACAGTTATTAGCAGGGCAGGCTGCCCAGAATCAGGCTATGCAGGCTCAGCTTCTGAATATTCAGGGTGGTAACCACGGGCGTGGTACCCTGAAGGATTTTTTAGGATATCACCCACCGAGATTTCAGGGGGAGCCGGATGATAGGAAGGCGGAGGTATGGATTAGCAAGTTGGAGAAGATTTATGATCCACTTGGCTATACTGATGAGCAGAAAGTCTCTTTTGCCGTGTATTTGTTAGATGACGAGGCAGAGGAGTGGTGGCGCACGGTAAGGACTAGCTGGGCGGCACAGGGTATTCCTTATGTTTGGGGTACCTTTCTGATGGCTTTCCGAGCAAAGTATGTCCCGAGGATTTGCAGGGAACGGAGAGAGGCCGAGTTTCTAGCTTTGGTCCAGGGAGATGCTACAGTGGCTCAATATGAGGCCACATTTACTCGATTGTCCCGGTATGCACCGGAGTATGTGGCAGACGAGGAGCGGAGGACTCGCAGGTTTATGTTGGGGTTGCGGCCCGAGATTCAGGATGTGATGGCTCTGAATCGATATGATATTTTCACTGAGGCTTTTGAGGCAGCTTCTAGATTAGAGAAGAGGAAAGGGGATCAGATTGTCTCCAGTCAGCCTAGTAAGAGGCCGTATCAGCCACAGGGCCAGCAGGTTATATATAGGCCTCCAGTACAGCAGGTTGTCTACAGGCCACCAGTCCCGCAGGGTTCTTATAGGCCACAGCGTCAACAGAGCTACTATCGGCCTCAGTTTCAGCAGAGGCCATATCAGGTTCAGACTCAGTATAGGCCAGCGCAGTCTCAGGGTCAGTACAGGCCTAGTGTGGTGAGACCTCAGCAGCAGGCTGTATCAGCTGCTTCTTCAGCTTCTGGTTATTCTAGGGGCAGTGTTAGTGCCACATCATCGCAGTGTAATTACTGCAAGCGCCCAGGGCATGTAGAGTCCGACTGGAGGGTGAAGGCAGATGTGTTTGGGTTGTGGTAGCAGGGAGCATAGGGCGAAGGATTGCCCTAAATATGCGAGGACTGAGGGTCGGGCAGCGACTCAGGGTTACCAGGGTAGGCCTACGGGCAGTGTACCACAGCAGCAGCGGGTTCAGGCTCGGGCTTATGCAGTTGACTTAGAGGAGATGCCTGAGGAGACTGCAGTTGTGGAAGGTAACTTCCTTATACTTGATCAACTTGTTAAAGTGTTGATTGATTCTGGTGCTACGCATTCTTTCATTACTCCTGCTTGTGTGCAACGTGTTAAAATGCAACCTGAAAGATTGCCTTATGTGGTTGAAATTAGTACCTCTTTGACTGATAAGTATGTTACTGGCTTAGTATGTAAGGATTGTATAATACATGTTAAGGGGCATAATTTTCCTTCGGACCTTATTTTATTTCCTATCCGGGGGTATGATGTTATCTTGGGTATGGATTGGCTTTCTAAGTATGATGCCCAGTTAAACTGTAGAACCAAGGTAGTACAGTTTCGTTTGCCAGATCAGCCAGTAGTTGAGGTAGCGGGTAACCGGGGTGCTAAGACGAGTTTTGTTATCTCAGCAACTAGAGCCGTTAAGTTGGTGAGTAAGGGGTGTTCGGGTTATCTAGCTTATTTGATCAACAAGCCATCTGATAAGCTACAGCTAGAGGAAGTCCCTATTATCCGGGAATATCCTAATGTATTTCCCGAGGAGTTGCCAGGGTTGCCGCCTGATAGGGATATAGAGTTTGTGATTAATCTTGTTCCCGGTACTCAACCTATTTCTAAATCGGCGTACCGAATGGCACCAGCTGAGTTGAAAGAGTTGAAGACTCAGTTACAGGAGTTGTTGGAGAAATGATTTATTCAGCAGAGTTCTTCACCTTGGGGAGCTCCTGTTTTATTTGTGAAGAAGAAGGATGGCACCTTGAGGTTATGTATAGATTATCGTGGGTTCAATCAGGTGACTATCAAGAATATATACCCCTTGCCACTGATTGACGAGTTGTTTGATCAACTTCAGGGAGCCAAAGTCTACTCTAAGTTTAACTTGAGGCAGAGGTATTATCAGCTTCGAATTCGTACGGAGGATGTTCTGAAGTCTACCTTTAGGACTCCGTACGGGCATTATGAGTTTGTTGTTATGCCCTTTGGATTGACTAATGCACCGGCAGCATTCATGGATCTTATGCATCGAGTCTTTCAGCCGTACTTGGACCAGTTCGTGGTGATTTTTATTGATGATATCTTGGTCTATTCTAAATCTGAATTGGAGCACGAGCAACATCTACGGCTTGTATTGGAGAAGTTGCAGGAGCATCAGTTGTTTGCCAAGTTCAGCAAATGTGAATTTTGGCTGCAACGGATTTCTTTTCTTGGCCATGTTATTACACAGAGCGGTATTTCTGTAGATCCCACTAAGATTGAATCGGTGATGTCTTGGAAGCGGCCAGAGAGTGTTACTGATGTCCGTAGTTTTCTTGGCTTGGCGGGTTATTACCGTAGGTTTGTCAAGGACTTCTCAAAGATTGCGGGACCACTATCTAAGTTGACTCAGAAACGGACTATCTTTAATTGGGACGAGAAGTGTGAGAGTGGATTTCAGGAGTTGAAAAAGAGGTTAACTACCGCTCCAGTACTTGCTCTACCAGAGGGGACCGATAATATGGTCATTTACAGTGATGCATCCAAGGAGGGCTTGGGATGTGTTCTTATGCAGGATGGCCGAGTTATTGCCTATGCTTCCAGGAAGTTGAAGCCTTATGAGGTGAATTATCCGACTCATGATCTTGAGTTGGCAGCAGTTGTCTTCGCACTGAAAAAGTGGCGTCATTATCTGTGGGGCAGTAAGTTCGAGATTTTCACTGATCATAAGAGTCTAAAGTATTTATTCTCACAGAAGGAGTTGAATATGCGCCAGCGGAGGTGGATGGAGCTTCTTGGAGATTATAATTGTTCTATCAATTATCTGCCTGGAAAGGCAAATGTTGTAGCAGATGCTCTCAGCCGGAAGGCTAGTATTTCTTGTTTGGCTGTCAAGAAGTGGGAGGTTCTTGAGGAGTTTAGTTATTGGAGACCAGAGTTGACTCAGGTTGGGGTGATGTGTTCACATCTCCGTATTCAGCCTTTATTATTGTCTCAGATCAGGGAAGCTCAGCAACTTGATGTTAAACTTCAGAAGATCAATGATCAGATCACGGATGATCAGTCTGACTTCAAAGTGCATGAGGACGGTATTCTTCGGTTTCGGAACAGGGTTTGTGTTCCCGATGAACCGGGCTTGAGACGAGGTATTCTGGAGGAAGCTCATAATTCTAAATATACTATTCATCCCGGTGGAACCAAGATGTATCGGGATTTGAAACAACATTTCTGGTGGAACAACATGAAGAGGGAGGTTGCTCAGTTTGTGTCTAGATGTTTGACTTGTCAGAGAGTGAAAGCCGAGCATCAACGACCAGTAGGTTTGCTTCAGCCGTTGGCTATACCAGAGTGGAAATGGGAGCATATTACGATGGACTTCGTCACTGGTTTGCCTGGATCACCGAGGGGTAATGATGCAGTTTGGGTTGTCGTGGATCGTTTGACGAAGACAGCTCATTTTATTGCCATGAGGTTGGGAGATGAGGTTACAAAGCTGACGGATCTCTATCTGGATCAGATCGTTAGACTTCACGGTATTCCATCTAGTATTGTCTCTGATCGAGATCCCCGATTTACTTCTCGCTTGTGGGAGAAACTTCAGGAGACTTTGGGTACTCAGTTGAACTTCAGTACAGCGTATCATCCACAGACCGACGGTCAATCTGAGCGGACTATTCAGATTCTGGAAGATATGCTTAGGGCTTGTGTTCTGGACTTCGGGAAGAACTGGGAGAAACATCTACCACTTGCCGAGTTTGCCTATAACAATAGTTATCAAGCTACTATTGGGATGGCACCTTTCGCAGCTCTTTACGGTCGTAAGTGCCGTTCACCTTTATATTGGGACGAGGTAGGAGAGATGAAGACTATTGATCCGACTATTATACCAGAACTTCTTGAGAAGATCGAGAATGTTCAGTTGATCAGGCAGAGAATGCTTACGGCGCAGAGTAGATTCAAGAGTTATGCTGATAAGCGTCGTCGAGACTTGGAGTTTGCAGTTGGAGATCGGGTTTTCTTGAGATTGTCTCCTCGAAAGGGGTTTGTTCGTTATGGTAAAGGTGGAAAGCTGAGTCCGAGATTTGTTGGGCCGTTTGAGATTACTGGCAGGGTTGGTAAGTTGGCATATCGGTTGGCTTTACCGGAGAACTTCTCTAATGTCCACGATGTGTTTCACGTGTCTAATTTGCGGAAATATAATCCGGATCCTTCTCATATTCTTGAGCCAGAGCCGTTACAGCTTCGTGAGAATTTGACTTATGACGAGCGTCCAATTCGTATTCTAGATCAGATGGACCGAGAGTTGAGGTCGAAGAGGATTCCGATGGTTAAGGTGTTGTGGAAGCATCACGGCATTGAGGAAGCTACGTGGGAGAGACGAGATCAGATGCAGCAACAATACCCAGATCTTTTCCGTACATCAAGTAAGAATTTCGAGGACGAAATTTCTATAAGGGGGGGAGAATGTGAAACCCCACTTTCTTGCTTATCTCGTTTTACGTGTTTTACCTCGTTTTGCGTGCATATGATCTGTTTATGTGCTATAGGACCTAGAAAGTTATAATTTTGATTTCAATACTTCTAATACGTGCTAAATGTGCATTCATGAAATTTTCATCAAAAACGGAGTCAGAAATTTTATCGTCGATTTTCAGTGAATAGTGTTTTCGAAACACGTCCGCTATAATTTTGAAACTGGTCTTTTTAACCCTTCTAGACCTAGTCCACGGACTTTAATAGACCTGTGTTTGATGAAAACGGTTTTAAAATCGGCTTAAGAATTTATTAGGGTTTTTACACCGACTTTTGCGAAAATCGAGTTTTAAGCCGACTCGGGTGGAATTCTTTGAATGTAAAACTTCTTGTCACCTAAAAATAATCCACTTGAGATATCTTGGGGTTTGCATAACTATTTTTAATTTGGTGAGCATTAAAATGCAATTAAAGTCATTAAAAACACAAAAATACCTATTAAAATAACTTTGACTTTAATTAAATAATTGACCATTTAAGCTAATGTCCTCAACACACACTCACACAACACAAAAACACCATCACACACACACACATTGCCGAGGGGTTGAGGGAGAAAAGAGAAGAAAGAAAACTCAAGCTTTCAATCCAATTTTTCAAAGAAAAACCTAGTTTTTGTCCGTGAAACTTCGCACCGACTTGGATTCTGCTTGTTGGGCACGCATAGCACGCATTCCTAGGCTTATATCGCATCTAAGGTGAGAGAAAAATTCTAGATCTCAAAATGTCATTTTTGTGTTTTTGCGTATAAATGAAGATTGAACCGTTAGAATTGAAATCTGATGTTAGATTATTGCTCCTTGCATGCTAGGGATCATTATATACTAATACTACGAGTTTCTGTCGGATATAGCATAATTTTTATTTTCCGGGTATTTAATTTTGATTAAAATGTTCAAAGTTGATTTAATTGAGTTGCGTTGCTCGAAATCGATTGCCGTCGATTTCTAAATACTTGATAATTACGTGTTAGCGCTGTTGTAATGCCGAATTTTCGATTACATTGTTTGTGTGAAAATCCGGAAAATCCAGCCATGACATCTTAGGGTTTTAGGGTTATCGGGCATGATTTAGAGGTGTTATGGTGGATTTCCGAGAGGGCTAATGTAGTAGGTTGAATGGGTGAGTGATAGGAACTGATTTGGCAATGTTTGGATTAGTAGATTGTAAGTTATGAATTTTAGAAGTTTAGGTTGTCATTCTTTAATTCTTAAACGATGCCTTAGATGGTTGGGTAGTGTTCGAGTGATGAATGGTGAGTCGTTGTTGAGTAATTTAGAGTTTAATTATGTATATTATGCATGTCCGGTTAGATGGCCTACTTTGTCATCTAACTACGTTGTTTGTTGTTTAATTTAATATTGATGTTATATTGATGTTATTGATTGATTATTATTGAATGCGGGAATCGGGCACTCTTGTTGCTGATCTCCCAATTGATTGATTGATTTATGCTTGCATGATGATTGATGAATATAGAGTCTTGGTATGTGTGTGCCACCTCTCGGGCAGCGTCGGGCTGTCGGGTTGATAACGACATGACTGCCATAGGCTACCCCCAGCTCGCATGACGGAGATGTCATGGAGGGAAGGGGCTAGTGAGGTACCTCGGGTGCGTGAGTAATGGGGAGTTATAAGAAGAACGGTTGAGATCGTGATGGCGTTTGGAGCTACACCAAATAGAGTATCCTTATTGAATGGTCATATAGTTATGTGATGATAGTTTTATTTATGTTATTATGTTGTTGTGTGTTTACTTGCTCAAAGGACTAAATCCAAGGAGCGTAGTGAATACTGTCGAGATCTATCGGATCCTCACTGGGCTTATGTATATAAGCTCACTCTCTATTAATGCATGTTTCAGGTGTACTTTCACAAGATTACGGGTACGTGCCTCCTGAAGAGGAGAATGTGGAAAACGTGCCTTTCGTGGATGAGTCATATGTCCCTGAGTCTTATCCATGATTCTATGTTGTTAAACGTCATGTATATTAGTTTAATAGACTTTTATATGCTTTACGGTTCTTAGTGTAATAGTTATTGAAAAGATGATGATCCAAACGATGTTAATTTAGTGGCTTTCTTTTGTCTATGTTTAAATTGTGGTTGTGTCTCAACTTACTTTTGAAATGTATGATAAAGTTGAGGTATTGTATGTCATGTTGGAACGGAGGCGTATAACGAGGATGTTTTATTGTATAATATGGTTGTGTTGTATGTTGTTGTTTGTATTGAGGAAATTCTGGATGTATGAGGTTTAATGAGGTTGGTTTAGAACCTCGAAAATCTGTTTACTGTCGTTATGCCGCCGAAATTCCGTTGCGTCCTGACTGATCGTAGGTGGGGTCGAGTTGGGGCGTGACACCTGGGGTCACTCCCTTTAAGCTGGGGATATGCCGACAATAGCTGAAATAGCAGCGCTTAGGCCTAATCCTAATGCCCTTACTCAAGGATTCAGAAAAGAGAAGAGTGGAAGCGTGAACAAGAACAGCTTCCTCTTGTGACCATGCTACCATGAGTGAATTCCACTTCTTTCTCCTTCGGACCCTCACCGCTAACCAAGAGCAGTTGACAGGAGACAGAGTCTTTCCTTTATGTTGATGGATAGGTGGACTTCACTCCCATTGATCTAACAACATAGGATATGATCACAAGAGATGATTCAATCGGGTTAACATCATCGGCTCACTGTTAGCAATCTAGTTAGTTAGGTCTCGTATGCCTATTATACAGTCTTACTAATAGTTCATAGTATCTAATCTGATCTGAGAACGGAATTCAAATAAACTAAAAAGGTGAACGACGGTCAAACTGTATGCAATCGACAACCAAAAGAGAGAAGGTCCAGCTTTACTTATTCCACTTTCTTTAGGAATGAAAGAATCACCAGTTGATGCGGAAGAAGGGGTCTTTGCTGCTATCTTACTTCCTGACTTCCCTAGGGGAGGAAAAATAAACTCTTCTTGCTAACGTTGAATCAACTCTTCTTCCTATTGTCGACTCGGGCTTGAATGAGTTGAATTTGGGAAGGTGGTTAAGTCATTGATAGAGATGAATCGAATCACCTAGCATTAAACTAGCTAAACTTCCTTTTCTTGGGTAGCTTGGTTAGATTGGTTTGAATAACCCTATCTTTTACCCAGAAAGGGAATCGAGCCCATACTTGGTTCAAGGCTTTCAATAAGGAATACCGGGCTTAAGGGAATGGGAATCTACTTACCAACTGATCTTACTCTTCCTTAAGGCGCGGGTTCTGCTTTCACTAGATTCTCTAAAGCTAAAAATGTCGTTGACCCGAGGGATAAGCTCTTTCTCTTCTTAGCTGCGTATCTGGGATTAGGAGTCAAGTAAGGGCATGGCTTAAGCCAACTCCTAACCCTAGGGTGAGGTATCATAATAGAGTAAAGTAGGACAGAATGATTAGTTTAGCAGTGAACAAAAATCATTCAATCAGCCCCAGAGCTAGGAGTTCTCCTAGATTTCGGAATAAAATGAATGAGACTCCCGAGGGGTCAGTGTCAGTCTTGCTTGATTGTTTTCTGTGGATAGAAAGGAAATGAGAAGGGATAGAGACTCCTAGTGCGTATCTGGTCAACAACCTACAGGATTAACCGGATCTTCTATTTCAAAATCCAAAAATGAAATGACTGGTGGTACCTGTAGAGTTACTAAATGTATCGTCTTTGGATTATTCTTTTTGTCCGAAAGTCTTCTTCGCTTCTGCTGGAACTATTTTTTCTAAAGGTAGTGAAGTGAGCTGAAGAGAGGCTGGGTGGAATTCAGCTCGACCAGCGGGAGAGGAGCTAATGCCACTCGACTGTAAGGAGAGGAAGCATCCTCTTTCTTTAGCAATCCGATCTTTTTTCAGAAGTTGGTAGAGAATAGGCTATAATTCCAGAAGAAGGGTAAAGAGATTTTCTCTCTTTCTTTCTATATCCTTTTATTTTAATACGACTAAGGGGATAGAAGCCCACGAAGCGGTAGTCTAAGCTGGAAAGGGGGAGAATTGAGTTAGATCTAATGCCATTGAATTAGTCCAGTAGCTTCTCTTTTTAATGAATTCCGTACTCTTTCTCTGATTGAATCCTCTGCCCAGGTAATCTCATGGAATCACTACTTGAATAAAGAATCGAAGGTGAATTCTATCTTTTTCCGCTTCTTCACCGCGTACGTCAAGCTTAGTTTCTCAGCTTCATTGTTGTCACTCGGTCAAGACTATCGGAGCTTCTTGATAGTGGGGTACCGCTCCTCTACTCGTACTCGCTTGTCGATTCTCTTCTCGATCTTGATCTTTCTATCGATCTTGATCTTTAAACTGATTCTTACAAAAACCTATCAACCTTCAATAACCCACCTACCACATAAGTACCAGATGGGAGGCAAGCCCCCGAACCGCAAAAGGATAACACTCCCAATACAGGCCAAAGCGTCAGAGGATTAAGTCGAGAATGGATAAAGGAGCATGATTGTAAAACCATTTCATCTTAAGGGCTCTAGAGAGTTCTAAGACCACAATTGGAGGATTGCTAACGTTGAACATTACGGAGACTTTAAACAGGTCTGAAGCAGGAGTCAAGATTGGCAATGAGGATGAATTAGATAACTGCTCAACAAAGAAAAAAGCAAGACCAAGCCAAACTCTCTGGTAAGTAACCCATTCTCGGATAAACTGCTTCTTTGCCTAAAAGAATACATCGGAGAATTGCATGTTGATTGAAAGAATCACATGATTAGATCAGTAACCAGAATCAAAGAAATACAACCTCGAACTCCCGCACTGGAAAACTACCGATTCATATTCCACCGTCTATTTCACTTCACAATCTGTCAATTCATAGCTTAACCAATCATATGCTTATTGAACCAGACCGGCCCATCTATTGCTTTTCACTTCCATTCCTCTCCCTTACAATCGTTCACCTTCTTCTTTCTTTGCTTGCAAAATTGACCTCCTTATATCAGAGCACGTACCTGCCTGTCTACTATTAAAAAGGAGCTCACTTCAATGAAGACTCTTTTCAAAAGAATCGCTTTAACCCTTCACCGGTCTTACTTTGAAGAAAACACCTACTGTGACGGGGGCTAGTCCAAGATCGTACTGTTCCTCTCCAAAGACAAGAGACGCTATTGCTAGGAGCCACTCTCTTTCTGAGTTATTCTAACTTCTTTATGATTTCGTGCCGCGGTGAACAAACAAAAATGAAAAAGAGGGCCGTCTCCGCAGAAGCAGAAGACCTACAACGGCAGAGACTACTGACCCTCTTCCCGGTCAAGATAGATGGGAAATAGCTCTATCAAGCAAAGGCCATAACTAGTCCTTTTTTTTATGTACGTACACTTTTGTTTCAAGGTAGGGCCGCCCTTCATCCTGCTAATTCGGCCATTTCCGAACTTGTCTTTTTCATCCTATTCAATTCAATGGAGGACTTCTCAATTCTTACGATTCCCAGCCTTCTTAGCTTATTCTTATATTCAAAAAATACTAAAATTAAAGAATAATAAGAAAAAGCTCTCCCTTTAATAAGGAAAAAAGTAAGGCTATGAAGCCCTTCCTTCAGCTAGTTTGTCTTTTCCCTTGGATATGTTGGAGCTATGAAACTTACCTTATTATTATTAAAATGGGACTTGGCTTTTTCAGCTTCTTACTCGCTATGAAGCTTACCTTATTATTATTAAAAAGGGACTTGGCTTTTTCAGCTTGTTACTCGCTTTCTCACTGCCAAGAGGCGAAGAGGGCTTGACTTACGGTTTCCAAGCCTGGCGCGAAGCGAAGGGACTGGATTTCACCTATGATCAGATCAGTGGGCAACCATAGTTGACTCTTTTCGTGATGTTGTTGACATTTGTTGAAAACGAATTTTGAAGTAGGCCTCGCTTTTCAGAGTAGTAGCTCCCAGCTTACACTATGGTAGAGGAGGCGCTGTGGAGATCTAGGAGTGTGTGTAGTATGAGCTGAAAGGCTCCCACACTATTTCGAAGGTAGGGGGCATAGATGCCAAACAAACCTGACCCCTATCTATTGTTGTATGTTTTAAATTACTCGCAAGTACACGAACTGTATGAAGGTATAGCTTAGGCAAATACGAGGTCGATCCTTCAGGGACTTGTTCAGTTAAGATCAAATTTTAGACTCAGATTTAGACTTCCTAATCTAGTTGGAAAGATTGATATTTTAGGTTGAGATAAAATAATAAAAGACTAAACAATAAATCTAAATAAGTAAGACGATTAAAAATCATAAGACAAAAGCAATTAATAATTTTAAGAACAAAAATAAAGTAATACAAAAATAATATGTAATGAATCTAGAGACTTAATAATAAATTCTAAAATAAGAACAATTAATAAATTGAATGAAATAAATTAATAAATTCTAAAACGAAAACAATTAATAACTTGAGTAAAATCAATTAAAATAAACTAAATCAAGGAAATATTAGAAAACAAAATAACTAATTAAATAAAAGACGAAGATTAAAAAGTGAGACTAAACAAGTAATCGTAAAAGGCTAAGGTTTGGAATCCACCTTGCTAATCCTAACGTCAACTATATTTGATCATTAATTTTTCCCAAATTTTACTACATGATAATCTCGCAGTCTAGCCTCGTTACCATGGAAGATATCATCTTTTAAGCCCTAAGTTAATGAATCCCAAAAGTATGTTTATTCTAACTTTGCAAAAGAATCTTCAAATTATTAATTGTATCCCAACTAGAAATCACAATTAATATTCGGCATTAAAATCAAAACTTTCAATTATTAAGAACTATTCAAAGCATGAGAAAAACATGATTAAACCCATCTAAGAAATTATCTCAACAATTGATGAAAGAATAAACATTAAACATAAATGATCAAGTTATGGGAAAAAAATTAATTCACAAATATAGTATCTATTAAAATTAACAAGGTTTCATCGTCACCTTAGCGAAGAAAATTAGCCTGACATTCTAACGAAACTAAAATAACAATTCTGAAAAATAAACATTATTTAAATAAATTAAAGTAAAGGAAAGAAAACGTTACAGAGTTTAAATACGAAGAAACTCCAAAAGCATCCTAATGTCTCGCAGGAGAAGAAAAACTAATAAAACTAAACTAATTTTTTTATTGAATTTTCGCCGCTGCTCCATGTTCTCTTTTTTCGTCTTTCATGTGCCTTATATAGGCACAAAGTTTTTTTTTTGTTTAGCCAACCTTGGCCAATGGGCCAAGGCTTTGATCTTTTTTCTTTTATTTCAAGTCCAATTTGGACTTGTCCCGTGAGTCTTTTTGGCCAAGGCTAATGCCTTGGTCAATGGTCAATTCTTATATTATTTTTTCCTTTTTTCTTATTTTCTTTCCTTTTGTTTTATTTCTTCAAATCTTGATTAAATATTCTTCAATAAGCTTTTGATCTTTTCTTCTCATGCAATTCTTCAAGACTTTGCTCTAAGTGCTATTTCATCATCACAACTCTTGATCTGCATGTCCCCATGATCTTCATATTTAATTATTCGTTCACGTACAAATAACATTTTAGCCTTGAAAAATGTGAAAAAGTCTCAGATAAGTGATAGACAAATTAATGCACTTAAGACTTATTAGTTAAGCTCATATTGGATGCAACAAAGTCTAATTTAAATATAAAAAGATACAAACTCCTACTTATATCACAACCCTCAATCAGCGTATTGCTAGTCCCTAGCAATTGAAGCGATTTAAAAGATTATTGAATAAACGAACATCAAATGATTTTTCTTTTCTTCCCTTAACCTTCACTCAAGTCAATACACCAAGCAAAAAGCTACAATTGTTAGAGATACTTCACAAATCATCAACTCAGCATGTGTGAATGAGTTAGCAAGCACAATACCAACTCCTCATCTTCAGATATCACGACTCAAGTCCCCTTTCAGAGAATACATGTCAACTTAATCCTCACAGATATGATCACTCAACAAGCAACAACACTCAGAGGATAAGGTGTAATACTCTCGACTAGTATATGTGAGTGGAGAAATATAAACAAATAAGAATCTCACATATAAGCATGAATGAAGAAACAATAATAAAGAAGATATAATATTTAGTCTCATGAAAGGAATACCAAAAATACTTCATATCACCCTTTTAGATCCATCACATATAGTCAACATTGCCATGTAACCCCTAAGATCAAGTAAGGACTTTTTTAGGACGCAATGTAGGTAAAAATGATATGTATATAGGGGTTAAGGTTAAGTGGTGAATGTTAAAAGTATCTCAAGATTACTTGGGAAATACTTTCAGCTTTTCTGTTCAATACTCTTTTTTTTTTAACTCTTTTCTCATTCACATCTTTCACAACTCCATTAGTCTTTTACTGACTTTTTTTTCAATTTTTTTTTCTTGTACTTTTTTTTTGTATTTTTCCCCCCCTTTTTTATTTTTTATTTTTTGGAAAAAATACACATTTCCATCACTGTTTTTCTTCCCCTTAACTATGAAAACTTCAATAACGATAGAAACGTCTCAAATAAGTCATCTTACTCCAAGAAGATAAAATAACTAGTAACAAGAGTAGCTAATGCAACTAACAAATTTAAACTCATAATCTCCATCAATGCTGAAAAAATGTTTCCACTTTCTACTTGAAACACTTTGGGAAAATGGGTTTACGAAGGCTAATTTCAAGGCTCAACGGGGCGACTAGCGGTTATGTAAAGAAAAGAATATATTATTATAAGGCTCAAAACAAGAAACAAGGCCTAACTGTCATCTCTTAAGGATATACATGGCTTACCTAAAATTTCATGACTTTACTTCAAGTGTGACATAAAGAATTTTTGGCAAATAAATGAAAGAATAATGAGACTATTGAATGATATAACATGAGTTTCCACAAAAGAAAATAATTAGATGGCCAAGAAAGTAACATTCTGCAATAAATGATAGGCTCAAGACTCACAAGGGTTGAAATAGTTTTCATATATCCTCTTCAGGTTATCTCATCATTCAATCCTTCAACAAGAAGTAGTATTGTGTTGCTACATGAATGTGCAAGGAGCTGAGTATGATGACAGTGAAGTCCTTTTCATAAAAGCGGCTAATTAACTTGGCATACAACTTAAGCTAAGACAAGGGAAAAAAAAAAAGAGAAACAAAAATAATGATGATTGAAAAAAATAACTCCCCACCCTCAATCAAAACCAAACATTGTCCTCAATGTTTAAAAATAAACTCTCAAATATATGCAACAATGAACAGAGAGTATAAAGAAAGCGCATGAGAACAAGTTAGCTAAGAAAATAAAGTTTGTACAAGAACGTACCTGAAGCACTTGATAAGGAAAAGGAAAAAAATGCCTTAAATCTGCAACTATTCAGTGAAACCAAAAAACCAAAGAAAGCAAAGCAGCAGGAAACAACAAAAATAAAAATACTTTTTTTTCTTTTTCCATTTTTTTATAGATATTTTTTTTTGTTGACCGACCCTATTTACATCCCCATACAAAGGCTCCGAACTCTGGGAGGCACTAAAGCTGACTCTATGAAACAATAAACATAATAAATGAACTAAAATAGAAATAGAAAAAGAGATAGAATTTAAATACCTAGATCCATTTAATGTCAGCCAGTAAGACAAATCCTGTAAAACTTCAGAAATAGAGTTAACCAAGTACATTAAAAATGCGAAGGAGAGGCCATTAATTTCAAACCACCAACGTACTCAAACCCCGGTCAGTCCCTCATACTTAGGAGGGAAAGCTAGGCATTACGCTTTCGGCCACTGGTTTTACTTTCATAGTATCCATCCTAGTCAACCCCAAGACTTCCATTACTCAAGAAAATCCATTTTCGAGAAAATGGTAAAGCCCACTATAACCCAGTGGAGGTCCAACCAAAAGTTGGGAAAAATAAAGATTGCATAAAAAGTATTTTAATCCTGATAAACAGGATCATCTACCAGGACCTCTTCGATCTCTGGGTTTTTAAGTTCTAGAAATGGTTTTAATCGTTGCCCATTTACTTTAAAAATATTACCATTATGAGGAATTTCAATTTCAATAGCACCATGAGGATAAACAGTACGCACAACATATGGACCAGACCACCTAGATCTCAGTTTTCCTGGAAATAAATGTAAACGGGAATTATACAGCAAGACTTTTTGACCAGGCTCAAAGGATTTCCTAAAGATGTTAGAATCATGCACTTTCTCCATTCTATCTTTATATGACTTGGCACAATCATAAGCATCATTATGGATTTCCTCCAACTCATTGAGTTGAAGTTTTCTTTGAAAACCTACCTTATCAAGATCAAAATTTAAAGTTTTGATAGCCTAGTATGCCTTATGCTCTAGCTCAACAACAAGATGACATGCTTTACCAAACACTAGACGATATGGAGACATTTTAATGGGAGTCTTATATGCTGTCCTATATGCCCACAATGCATCATCTAATTTCAAAGACCAATCTTTCCGTATGAGATTTACAGTTTTTTCTAGGATTCTTTTTATCTCCCTATTGGATATTTCAACCTGGCCACTAGTCTGTGGGTGATAAGGAGTAGCTACCTTATGAGTAATGACATATTTTTCATTAACTGCTCAAACACCTTATTGCAAAAATGTCTACCCCCATCACTAATGGTTGCCCTTGGAGTACCAAAACGTGCAAAAATGTGTTCTTTCAAAAATTTAACAACTGTTCTATGATCATTACTCCTACATGCTTTAGCCTCGATCCATTTTGACACATAATCTACTGCAACTAAAATGTAAAGATTACCAAAAGAATTAGGGAATGGCCCTATAAAATCAATACCCCAAACATCAAAAATATCAACAATCAAAATTGGGTTCAAAGGCATCATGTTTTTCTTACCAATACTCCCTAATCTCTGGCATCGTTCACAAGCTCTACAATAATCATGCGAATCACGAAATATAGAAGGCCAATAAAATCCACATTGAAAAATTTTAGTAGCTGTTTTCCTAGAGCTAAAGTGACCACCACATGCATGATCATGACAAAAAGAAATAATATTTTGTTGTTCACTTTCAGGAATGCATCTTCTAATAATCTGGTCAGGACAATATTTAAACAAGTAGGGGTCATCCCAAAAGAAATGTTTTACCTCAGACAAAAACTTGAACTTATCTTGCTTGCTCCAATGTGTTGGTAGCTGATTTGTAACCAAGTAGTTTACAATATCAGCATACCATGGTGTTTGAGAAATCTGTAGCAGCTGCTCATCAGGAAAAGACTCAACAATAGGAGAAACATCATCATCATGCTCAATCACTAATCTAGATAAATGATCAGCTACTACATTTTCTAACCCCTTTTTATCTCTAATCTCAAGATCAAATTCTTGAAGAAGTAAAATCCATCTAATGAGTCTAGCCTTAGCATCCTTTTTAGAGAACAAATATTTCAAAGCAGTATGATCAGAAAATATGACAACTTTAGACCCTAGAATATAAGATCTGAATTTTTCCAAAGCAAAAACAACAGCCAATAGCTCTTTCTCAGTGGTAGAATAGTTCAATTGAGCATCATTCAGTGTTCTGCTAGCATAATAAATCACATGAGGAAGTTAATCAATTCGTTGACCCAAAACAGCACCAATAGCATAATCGGAAGCATCACACATAATTTCAAAAGGCACATTCCAATCAGGTGGTCTAATAATAGGTGCAGAAGTCAATTCATTTTTCAGTCTATTGAAAGTTTCAATACATGCATCATCAAAAACAAAAGGTGTATCCTTACCAAGGAGATTACATAAAGGTCTAGCTATCTTACTAAAATCTTTTATGAACCTCCTGTAAAATCCTGCATGGCCAAGAAATGATCTAATTTCTTTTATATTCCTAGGAAAAGGAAGATTAGAAATCAAATCAATTTCTGCCTTATCTACTTCAATGCCCTTTTCAGATATGATATGACCGAGTACAATACCCTTTTTAACCATGAAGTGACATTTTTCCCAATTAAGCACAAGATTCTTTTCTTTACACCTAGCTAGCACCAAAGATAAATTATGCAAACAAGTATCAAATGAAGTTCCAAAGATAGAAAAATCATCCATAAACACTTCTAAAAATTGCCCAACCATATTAGAAAAAATACTAATCATGCATCTTTGAAAAATGGTCGGAGCATTGCACAACCCAAAAGGCATGCGACGATATGCAAAAATGCCAAATGGACAAGTAAATGTTGTCTTTCCTTGATCCTCAGGTGCAATTGCAATTTGATCATAACCAGAATATCCATCAAGAAAACAATAATATACATGGCCAACTAATTTTTCCAACATCTGATCTATGAAAGGGAGAGGGAAGTGATCTTTCCTAGTCATAGAATTCAACTTACGATAATCAATACACACTCTCCACCCTATTTTTACTCTTGTTGGAACCAATTCATCATCTTCATTTTTAACAACAGTTACACCAGACTTCTTAGGTACTACCTGCACAGGACTCACCCAATTACTGTCAGAAATATGATAGATAACAACTACATATAAAAGTTTTAGAATTTTAGCCTTTACCACATCCTGCATGATAGGATTTAGATGCCTTTGTGATTCACGTGTAGGCTTAGCATCTTCTTCCAAATGGATTCTATGCATAACAACTGACAGACTAATACCCTTAATGTCTGCTATTGTCCAACCTATGGCCTCTTTATGCTCTTGTAAAACATTCACTAACTGACATTCTTGAGACTCATCTAAATCAGAAGCTACAATGGCAGGTAGTGACTCATTAGCTCCTAAAAAGACATATTTAAGGGTATCTGGCAAAGGTTTTAACTCTAACTTAGGTGGCTTTACTACATATGGTAATGGTGGTGATGAGGAAAGGGTAAACGGTAATGGTTTAGGCTGCCACTTATCAACATTCATGAGAGGCACAGAATCTAGCAAAGAATTAACCTTAGCAACAACATTATCAATATCCAAATCAAAACCAAAATGAGCTGAACATGCTTCTAATGGGTTAACACAACTTGACTACACAAATGCATCATGAACTAAATCTTCAATCATATTAACTTCACAGACATCATCATTATCATCAGGCATTTGTTTACTTATATGGAAAATATTAAGCTCAATAGTCATGTTACCAAAAGAAAATTTTATCACACCATTACTACAATTAATCAATGCATTTGATGTGGCTAAAAATGGACGACCCAAAATAACATGAGTTTGCATAGCAAGGTTATCAACAGGTTCAGTATCCAAAACAACAAAATCCACCAGGAAGTAAAAAGTATATGCCTTAATCAAAACATCCTCAACTATACCTCTCGGAATTTTCACAGATCTATCAGCTAACTACAGTGTCATCTTAGTAGGCTTTAGGTCACCTAGACCTAATTGCAAGTAAACAGAGTAAGGTAGTAAATTCACACTTGCACCTAAATCTAGCAAAGCTCTCTCAATCTGATGTTCTCCAATTTTGCAAGAAATAGTAGGAGATCCAGGATCTTTATACTTAACAGGATATTTATTTTGAATCACTGAGCTCACCTGTTCTGTTAAAAATGCTTTCTTAGGAACATTTGTCTTTCTTTTTGTTGTAACAAGATCTTTCAAAAATTTAGCATATGCAGGCACTTGTTTAATGGCATCCAGAAAGGGTATATTTATTTGTACCTGCTTGAAGACCTTTAAAATGTCACCAACCTGTGCACTGTCTTTCTTACTAAGAAGCCTATGGGGAAATGGAGCTTTAGGCACGAACTCTTTAATTTCAGGCTCTATGACTCTAGGATGTGACTCTTTAGGCTCTATAGGTGTATCATGTGATGAATGCACTCTACTTTCATTATGATCATCCTCAGAGTTTTTAGCTTTCTCTACTTTCCTATTGCTATGCTCAGGAACAGTCACATGGTTATGAATTTGCTTACCAGACCTAAGTGTAGTAATGGATTGCACATGCTCCTGCCCTGAATTAGAACTAGATGCCCCATTAATAGCATATTGTCCCTTTGGATTGGGTATGGGCTGACTTGGAAATTTTCCTTTCTCTCTTTCTCCTACCTGTGTGGCCAATTGACCCATCTGAGTCTCTAACTTAGCTATCGCATTAGTGTTCAATTGAGTTGAATTTTTCATTTCCTGAATTGCCTGGGTCGTAGTCTGCATGAATGCTTTAAGAGACTCTTCTAGTGATGATTATTGCCTAGACTGACCTGCAAACTGAGGTGGAACCTGAGCATGAGAGTAGTTCTGATTAGGTGGCCTAAATTGATTATGATATTGTACTGGTGGGACAACTGGGTTACCAGAAGGTTGATTTAATTTCCATGAAAGATTTGGATGGTTCCGCAAATTAGGATTATATGTCTCCACATATGGATTAACAAATGGTCTTCCTAAATTATTAAGTGAATTCGCTTGTTCAGCATGACACTTATTATATGCAGGCATAGAAGGACACATTGCAGTTACATGCATAGGGCTCTCACAAATAGAACATATTTCATTATGAACATTGTTAACAGAACCTCCTCCATTATTCACAGCTAAGGCATCTACTTTTCTTGTAAGAGCATTTAATCTAGCCTTTATATCTACCTCCTCACTAATCTCATACAAACCCCTTTTCTTTGCTATCTGAACTAACTTCTCTTTACGGTTAAAGAAATCCCATTGCTAGGAGCTCTCTGACAAACCTTCAAGAAAATTATATGTATCATCCTCTGTTAAACTCAAGAAACCCCCACCATTCATTGACTCTACCATATTCCTACTTGACTGTGTCAACCCATTATAAAAGTATTGCACTAATCTCCAAGTTTCAAAACCATGATGAGGACATTTAATTTGCAAATCCTTAAACCTCTCCCAACTTTCATAAAAATTTTCATGCTCATCTTGATAAAAATCAGTAATTTCTCTCCTTAAAGCATTAGTTTTATTCATGGGAAAGAATTTTGATAAAAACTTTTTTACCATTGCTGCCCAAGATGTAATAGATCCAGAAGGAAGAGAATTAAGCCATGCTTTGACCTTCTCCTTTAGTGAAAAAGGAAATAGGCACAAACGAATAGATTCTTCAGAAAAATTTTGAAATTTAAATATAGTACATATTTCCAAAAATTCTTTAACATGCAAATAAGGGTCCTCTCTATCTAGACCATGAAAAGTGAGAAGAAGATTTATTACCTGTGGTTTTAGCTCAAAATGTGCGGCTGTAGTGGCAGACAAAACTATGCATGAAGGAGGATTGGTAGAGATGGGGTGGAACAACTCCCTAAGAGGCTTAATCTCCTCTCCCTATTGACTCATTTTAGATTCTTGTTCTAACTCAATGCTAACTAGCCTATTTGTATGATCATGAGCCCAAACTTTCATGCAACACAAATCTCACACAAAAAGAAACAAAGAAAGAAAATAAAGAATGCACTTATTATTTTTTTAATTTTTTTTTCAAAAAGCAATAAAACAACTAGTAGAAGAAAAGCCTAACCAAAAGTCTAAAAACTTATCCTATTCAAGTCCCCAACAACGGCGCCAAAAACTTGTTGTATGTTTTAAATTATTCGCAAGTGCACGAACCGTATGAAGGTATAGCTTAGGCAAATACGAGGTCGATCCCTTAGGGACTTGTTCAGTTAAGATCAAATTTTAGACTCAGATTTAAACTTCTTAGTCTAGTTGGAAAGATTGATATTTTAGGTTGTGATAAAATAATAAAAGACTAAATAATAAATCTAAATAAGTAAGACGATTAAAAATCCTAAGACAAAAGTAATTAATAATTTTAAGAACAAAAATAAATTAATACTAAAAGAATATGTAATGAATCTAGAGACTTAATAATAAATTCTAAAATAAGAACAACTAATAAATTGAATGAAATAAATTAATAAATTCTAAAACGAAAACAATTAATAACTTGAGTAAAATCAATTAAAATAAACTAAAACAAGGAAATATTAGAAAAGAAAATAAGTAATTAAATAAAAGACGAATGTTAAAAACCGAGACTAAACAAGTAATCGTAAAAGGCTAAGGTTCGGAAGCCACCTTGCTATTCCTAACGTCAACTATATTTGATCATTAATTTTCCCCAAATTTTACTACATGATAATCTCGCAGTCTAGCCTCGTTACCATGGAAGATATTATCTTTTAAGCCCTAAGTTAATGAATCCTAAAAGTATGTTTATTCTAACTTTGTAAAAGAATCTTCAAATTATTAATTGTATCCCAACTAGAAATCACAATTAATATTCGACATTAAAATCAAAACTTTCAATTATTAAGAACTATTCAAAGCATAAGAAAAAAATGATTAAACCCATCTAAGAAATTATCTGAACAATTGATGAAAGAATAAACATTAAACATGAATGATCAATTTATGGGAAAAAAATTATTTCACAAATATAGTATCTATTAAAATTAACAAGGTTTCATCGTCACCTTAGCGAAGAAAATTAGCCTGACATTCTAACGAAACTAAAATAACAATTCTGAAAAATAAACATTATTTAAATAAATTAAAGTAAAGGAAAGAAAACGTTACAGAGATTAAATACGAAGAAACTCCAAAAGCATCCTAATGTCTCGCAGGAGAAGAAAAACTAATAAAACTAAACTAATTTTTTTATTGAATTTTCGCCGCTGCTCCATGTTCTCTTTTTTCGTCTTTCATGTCCCTTATATAGGCACAAAGTTTTTTTTTTGTTTAGCCAACCTTGGCCAATGGGCCAAGGCTTTGATCTTTTTTCTTTTATTTCAAGTCCAATTTGGACTTGTCCCGTGAGTCTTTTTGGCCAAGGCTAATGCCTTGGTCAATGGTCAATTCTTATATTATTTTTTCCTTTTTTCTTATTTTCTTTCCTTTTGTTTTATTTCTTCAAATCTTGATTAAATATTCTTCAATAAGCTTTTGATCTTTTCTTCTCATGCAATTCTTCAAGACTTTGGTCTAAGTGCTATTTTATCATCACAACTCTTGATCTGCATGTTTAATTATTCGTTCACGTACAAATAACATTTTAGCCTTGAAAAATGTGAAAAAGTCTCAGATAAGTGATAGACAAATTAATGCATTTAAGACTTATTAGTTAAGCTCATATTGGATGCAACAAAGTCTAATTTAAATATAAAAATATGCAAACTCCTACTTATATCATCTATCGTCGTAGAAGATGTTCCTAGGAAAGATTATGGTTCTCGGGTATCCAATCAATTAATCCCCCAAATCGGGGAAGCTTAAGCGGAAATGAAATAGTAGGGTGAGGGAAAAGGGGGAAGCCACTAAATTGAAGGCTTCGCTCGCTCTAACACTCGTTGAGTAGACAGCGAGTGGAATGCATAAGCCCTTTTAGAGATATAGGTGAGTACTACACGAGCTCGTATGTAAAGTACGAAACGAGCCTTGTCTATGAAGCAGAGCGACCTCATCTTGCTTGCTTTTGGCACTAGATAATAGGCATTCTGTCACGCCCCAACTCGACCCCTCTTACAATCAGTCGGGACGCAACGGAATTTCGGCAGCATAACGACAGTAACATGAACATCAGGGCTCTAAACCAACCCTTAATAACAACATACATCAAACTCCACAAATCACCAACCAACTCCACAATCAAATTAACAACATACAACGCAACCATTTCATACATTAAACATTCTTTCATCAACTCATTCATAGTTATGCGCCTCCGTTCCAACATAATACATTTACTATATAACATACACTTCCAAAATAGATTATAGCCTACCTAGCAACCTAATCATAGACAAAATAAAGACTACTAAGATTGCATCAACTAATTCGTTATCTTTTCAACATCTTTTACATAATGAACTACAAAGTATATAAAAGTCTACTAAGTTAATATACAAGATAGTAAAACAATACAACACCAAGGATAAGACTCTGGAACATAGGACTCATCCACGTAAGGCACGTTTTCCACATTCTCCTCTTCAGGAGGCACGTACCCGTAATCCTGTAAAAGTACACCTGTATGCATGCAATAATAGAGAGTGAGCTTATATAAATAAGCCCAGTGAGGATCCGATAGATCTCGAGCAAGGTCTACTAAACTCCTTGGAATAATCCTTTGAGTCAGTAAACACACAATAACATAAATAATACTATCATCACATAACTATATGACCATTCAATAAAGGATACTCTCTCTAGTTGGTGTAGCTCCAAACGCCATCACGATCTCAACCATTCTTCTTATAACTCCCCATTACTCACGCACCCGAGGTACCTCACTAGCCCCTCCCTCCATGACACCTCCGTCATGCGAGCTGGGGGTAGCCTATGGCAGTCATGCCGTTATCAACCCGACAGCCCAACGCTGCCCGAGAGGTGGCACACACATACCAAGACTCCATAATCATCATCAATCATCAATCAATCATCAATCAATCATCAATCAATAATCGGGGAGATCAGCAACAAAAGTACCCGATTCCCGTACTCAATATAACATCAATATTTTAATTAAACAACAAACAACTAAATTAGATGACAAAGTAGGCCATCTAACCGAACATGCATTAAACACACAATCAAACTCTAATTTACCCATCAACAACTAACAATTCAATCACTCAACCCACACCCAATCAACTAAGGCTCAATCTAACATTTTAAAGAAAGACAACCTAAACTTCAATTAATCATATCTTACATTCTACTAATCCAAACAACTCCAAATCGGTTTCAAACACTCACCCATTCAACCATCTATGTTAGCCCCCTCGGAAAACCATCATAACACCTCCAAATCATGCCCGATAACCCTAAAACCCTAAGGTGTCAAGGCTGAATTTTCTGGATTTTCACACGAACAATGTAATCGAAAATTCGGCATTACAACAGCGCTAACACGTAATTATCAAGTATTTAGAAATCGACGGCAATCGATTTCGATCATCACAACTCAATTAATTCAACATTGAACAATTTAATCAAAATTTAATACCCGAAAAATAAAAATTATGCTACATCCGACAGAAACTCGTAGTATTACCACTAAACGATCCCTAGCATGCAAGGAGCAATAATCTAACATCAAATTACAAATCTAACGGATCAATCTTCCTTTATACGCAAAAATGCAAAAGACAAGTTTTGAGATCTAGAATTTTTCTCTCACCTTTGATGCAAACCAATGCTAGAAATAGGTAGAATGGATGCCCAACAAGCAAAATCAAGCTTTGAATGAAGTGATTTGGCCTTGAAATGAAGTTTTTATGTGAAAATTACTTTGAAAAACCTTGAAAATGCTCTTATTCTTCCTCCCCCTTGAACTCACGGTTTTGTGTATGTTTTTGGTGGTGTTTTGTTTTGTTTTTAATGTGTGTTGATCATATATTAAGCAAAGGTCAAATAAATAAAAGAAAGTCAAAGTGGAAACTAATTATTTTTAGTGTTTTTTTGACTTTAAATGCATTTTATTGATCACCAAAGTTCAAAACAATTATTCAACACCCAAGATATCTCAAGTAAATTATTTTTAGGTGACAAGAAGTTTTACAATCAAACAATTTCACCCGAGTCGGCTTAAAACTCGATTTTCGCAAAAGTCGGTGTAAAAACCCTAATAAATTCTTAAGCCAATTTTAAAACAGTTTTAATCAAACACAGGTCTATTAAAGTCCGTGGTCTAGGTCTAGAAGGGTTAAAAAGACCAGTTTCAAAATTTTAGTGGACGTGTTTCGAAAATACTATTCACTAAAAATCGACGATAAAATTTCTGATCCCGTTTTTTATGAAAATTTCATGAATGCACATTTAGCACATATTAGGAGTATTGAGATCCAAATTATAACATTATAGGTCATATAGCACATAAACAGGTCAAATGGAAGTAAAACGAGATAAAACACGTAAATCGAGTTAAAGAAGAAAAGTAGGGTTTCACACATTCTAGTATGGCAGAATTACTACTTTTTAGGTCGACCACTACATAGGAGCGATAGCGAAACCAAGCCGTAGAATGGCGAGCAACCCTTATAGCAATAGCAAACGGCATACTTATAGCCCTATTTTCCCCTTTATTAGGTCCTTACAAGCTCATAAAATGGCAATTCTTCATGTTTTCCTCGGACTATAAGAATGAATTCTATTACTTGATTGACATTGATAGATATGGTTACCAGACCGAACAAAGAATATGCCGATATGCTTTATGTACCAGCCAAGCCAACTTGACCGTATACAGTATGAAGGATTCGCCTTTGCCTCAGACAGAAGACCTTAAAAGCGCACTCGAATTCGGTAGCAAGAAGCGACAAAGTTGAAGATGCCAGAGTAGAGGCAGATGGAAGAAGGAAGAATGGACAGCCCAACTAATGAGAGGAGCGCAGGCTATAATATAAATAAGAAGGTGACCAGATGAGTCTTTTTGTGCAGTACGCATCAGAACTAGTGGATTAGGGGATGAATTGCCCTATGTTGCTGGGAAAAAGAAGAAGCTAAGAGTCTCCAATACTAATGATCGCCCGCTGTACCTTTCTTCAGGCGGGCAACTTTTCTCTGCCCCGAAGTTCAAGCAAACCGTTATTGATGTTGACAATGTATGGGAAGGATCCATTAAACGTAGTAGCTCGGGATCTGCATCTTCTCCAACAAGGTGCTCATGCAGTAAGTGACTATGTTCTATTTTCCGGTCCGAGGCATGGTCAAAAATTTGAATTTTGATTCCGATTTTGCTTCTCCACCAATAGGAGACAAGGCTTTCGCAATCCCTTTTCAGGAAGATTTAGCATAGTGGGAATCATTAACAAATCTTGTGGAATTTTACAGTAGGGTTGGACGACTCGATTTGACTGATTCATCAGAGCCTGTATTGACTTCTTCTCAAGATCAAGACCCATATTCATTTTTGTCCCTACCAAAGAGAGAGTCAGTGGCTAGAGGAATTTCTCACAATAGATAAAAACTTCTTTAGAAAGGGAAGCCTGACATAGATATTGATTTGAACAAAGGAACTTAAACTGGTATCAGAAAGTAAACAAGAGATGGAATTCCAGATTGAACAGATGACAGACCTACAATAAGACAAAAATTGAATTTCATCTGCCATTCTCTAAGACAAACTAAAGGGATGTCTCTAAGCAGCCAAGGCCAAGAGCAAGCATGAGTAGTCTTATTTGCGTAGAAGGATTCGATAAAAAGAATGTGAATGGGCAGAAGATCAATAGACACAGAAAGAGAAGACCAAAAGAAGCAGAAGGCACTCAGTTGTTTATGTGAAATCAAGGAGCAACATGTTACACTTTGACACTTTTCTGAAAAGAGCTCGAAGCAATAAGATGAAAGATGGGATGAGATATTAGCCTTAGCACAGAAGATCAATCATTGCATTGAGCCTTAGGCCACTACCGAGGAGCAATGGAGGATCATAACACTTGAGAGATGATCTCTACTTGAAAAGGCAGAGATATTACCTCTTGTTGCGACAAATCGAGTTTCAAAAGCCCATTTATCAATTACATTCTCAGGCACACCAGTCAAAGAGCAATCACCTGTGAAAGTCACATCTTTGACTAATATACACGAGAGGATTCTTTAATCAACCAAAACCTACAACAGAGTCCAACATTTTGAATTTCTACCACTTACAAGTTGAGAGACATTCCATTCCCAATGGCAAAAGAAGGATGCAAGCTGAAAGGACTTGTACAAGATATTCTTTACTTGGACAAGAGATGCAACGTACATAGCATTGCTCTACATGGGTGTGCTATAAAACTAAGGGAAGAACAGAACTAAACGGATCAATTCCTTTAACCAGTCGTTTCGAGCTTCTAGTTCTTCTGGATTGCTAACGTGGTTCGATGATGCCGATGGAAGGAACCACTGGAAATTCATCCAACTTCAATCCCCTAAAGCCAAGTGCGTAGGCTATAGAATACCAAATAGAGCTCCTTCGGCTCTAAACAGCTACTGTGCTTATTCGGTCTCTCAGCTACTCTGCCAGCTACTAACCTAATTGGGATTTAGAGGTCCTTTCTTTCGCAAGAGTCCAGATCATTCCATTGGGGAAAAAGCAGTAGTGTTCCATATATAGATGAATAATACCAGTGGAGTCGGACGGTGCTAATGCTCTATCTTACGGAAAAAGGGGCTCGTGCATCAGAAATAAGAGCGGCATCTCAACCAGCTACAGCCCCATTAGCAGTTCGCATAAAATCAGACTAAACCAAGGTCAGAGAGGCCTTAGGCAATGAAATTGTTGAGATGCCTTCAATTTAGACAAGAAGGATTGGAAATGGCGTACTTATTGCACCTGGCACTAAGAACTCGAGTGCCGCTACTGCTAAGGGGGAGATTTTGAAAAAGACAGGAAGTGTTATTGGACCTGGGCCTTGCCAGTTAAGAATGGAGCCATATCCGATTCCAAAAGGGATTGATTCCCGGGAAGGCAAATGTTACCTTGATAGAAGACTTGACTAAACTTCCATAACCTTGAATGAAAAAATAGATATTTCGATATATCATTAAGAGAAGAACTATTCATTTACTGATTGGAATGATATTCCTTTTATTGCTTGCACCTACCATAAAGTCAGATTTGTTCTTTACTCACTTCATAATCCAAGCGGGATGAAACTTTGCGAGAGTTTCTAGATGAGCAGGAAGGGCTGGAGGACGTATTACCAGAGGAGAGGACATATTGAATGGAAAGAACGAAGGCGACATACGTACTGGATTAACTAGCGTGTACCAACTATTCTACTTTCTTATTTCTTGCTTTTTCACATCCCCTTATTGGTGCACTCTTTCCCCCAATTCACCGATAGAGAAGAAAGAGATAAGCAATGACCGGACTAGACCAATGAAAGCGGACCAAGGTTTTTATTTGTTAGCCAAGCACGCCTATTACAAAATCAAAAACAATGTCCTATTGCCCAGCCGAATAGCATCCTTATAAAAGAATGAATGGGAAGCAAGCCCGGTCTATATTGCGTTATGTTTACTTCACCCCCCACGTACTCCTCTATTTTTATTATCGAATTCCATCTCTAAGCTTCCCCCTTAGTGCCTGCTGAGTGAACTTGAATATCATATATTTCCTTCTTCTAAAATGGTATTCTAGTACAATACAACTAGGAGTCAAAGCATTAACTCCATTAAACCCATTGCATATCAAAGATCTAATTCAATTACTTATCTTATTCCACATCGGATTAGGATTCTATTGATTCTAGGGCACCATCCTTAAGGTAAATCGGTATTTCTATCTATCATATGGTATTCATGCAGAAGAATTAGGAGTTAGCCTAATGCCCTCTAATGCATTCATTCATCAAAGAATTTCATCTTCCCTATCCTAGGTGTAGACGAAGACCGAGACTTCTCTAAGATTCGATTCGTTCACCCCAAGCAAACTTTCCCTGCCTTAGTTTGATGGAATCTTACCCAGTTCATGTGTCCTCTCTGTTGAGTATGTATCGAAGATTCTGAAGAGTCAAGCTCCTTTCTATTATATCTGGAATTTCCATTTGGTGAATCTGGTAGGATCTCCATTCGAGAGGCAAATCATTCTTTGTGGTTTGGTTAGAACATTGTTGGGGGTTCAAAGGCGGTTCAGGCGGTTTAGGGGGTTCTACATTCTGTTAAGTATCTATAGGATTAAAGAAGTTTGTATGGTATTTTATGGGATCTTTATACTTGAATTGGTTGTTAGGGTTTTTGGCTTGTTTAGTTGTTTCGATACAGGGGCAGCCCTGAACATCTACCCCTTATCCACTCTTCGTGCTCTCAGCATTCCCCAGGACACTTTGTTGCCTTCTTCCATATTTTTGTTACTGCTTATGACAACTCGAGAAGGGCAGCTATTGGCAGGCTTGTTACCGACCTAAGATTAGGACCCCTGACGCTCACCACGACCTTCCACGTAATAGACATTGTTACTTCTTTCAATCTCTTGTTGGGAAGGCCTTGGCTACAGCAGGTCGGTGCAGTTGCTTCCACTTACCATCAATGTTTCAAATTCCCCTTTCAAGGATCAATCATATATGTATATGCCGATTGTGAAAACGTGGGATTTATGCCTTCCATAGAAATAGGTGGATTATGCCTCTCGAAACCATGGGGATGCCGCCTTCTAGGAGTGTGTCAGTGCTCAATATAAACTTTCCTCGGTCCTAGCCTTTCGGAACCTATAAAGTAATCCGAATAGAGGAGGATCCTACAACCTATTGCCTTACCTCGGCTCTAACGCATCCCTGTGTACTTCAAATGTCTTAGGTAAAGGGTCCCCACTTGTGTATGGGCATTTCAATTTTCATTCTATTGTCATTTTCCTTACTATAGATTCGATTTGACGATATCTCGATAGGATCTTATCAAGACTGAGAAAAGCGCATTCTATGGTTGCAAGGTGGCCTTCTCGTAAACATCACTCCTCACCTGTTAAATAGAGTACTTGGTGAAGGTATAATCCCTGAAAGACTTCCCCTCTTTTTGTCATTATACCGGCTGGGAAAAACCCTCTTCTTTTCATTCTTGTCTGATTCTACGTATGCCTATTCCCCTGATTCAGTAGTTTTCTTCAGGTTAGGTCAGGATCATGGAACTATCGCTCGAGAAGTAAGTAAGCCAGTCCTTGTTTGGTCATAAGGATAATCGTTCTTCTTAGGTCAGGGGCGGCCGGACTGGAGGTTACCCGCGATTGGTAATAGCACAACCAGAAAATGAGTAGGGGAGACAAGGTTATACGCTGGGTCGCACAGTGCATTTGTTTCGGGTACAAAGACGACAAGGGGTGCTAACCCTACCACCCAACCCAGCAGGTCAGGGGCGGGCCGGCCATAGGTTCGAATCCTGCCACCTTTCTTGTAGATCATCCAGTGGTTACTGGATGATGGGAATAACAAAGCATAAATTTTGAATTGAGCACGAATTGCCAATATGTGAATTGTTTCATTATTCGTTATTTTCGGGTCTATTTGTTGCATTCACTTACAACAAGAAACAACCACCAGTGTTTGGTCCAGTACTTGCATTTTGGTGTATTCTTTTTTCTTTCCTTGGTCTTTCGTTCCTTCATATTCCTAATAACTTATCCAATTACAATGTATTAACCGCTAATGCACCTTTCTTTTATCAAATGTCAGGGAAATGGTTTAATCATGAGGGAAGTATTTTATCATGGTGTCGGATCCTAAGTTTTTATGAATTCCTTCTTCGTTACCGGGGTCGACCCAAAGCCATAATGTCTCAAAACGAGGAGGCCATAGATAAACTCTTTTTTATTCCTTTGTTTCAAACTTTGTGAAGAATTCCATTCTATCTTTCCCTCATTTTGAACAAAAAAATGGGGTTGCGCCCTAGTGTTACACTCCCTTCGTCCAACAAATCCTTGTTGATTCTGAACGTCGTTCGTGAAGGACCCAGACTTTTGACGGGCCAGCCCTTTTTTATGTGCCGCTTTACCCTAAAAGGAAAATGAGCTTCGTGAAACCCCACTTTTCATCTTAACCTCGATTTGCGTGTTTTGCCTCGTTTTGCATGCGTTTACCTATTTTATGTGTTATATGAGTTCAAATGTGCTAAATATGTAATTTATATTCCTAATACATGCTATGTGTACATTCATGAAATTTTCATCAAAATCGGCATCGGAATATTTATCGTTGATTTTTGTGAATAGTATTTTAAACGCACGTCCGCTAAAATTTTGACACGGGTGTTTTTAGGGTTTGAAAACCTAGTCCTCTATTATTAATAGACCCATGTTTGATAAAAATTGATTTTGAAATGGAATAGGAATTTAAATAGATTTTACGGGCGAAAAATTACGTTTTTAAGTTAAAATAGTGATTTTTGCTTCAAACGATTCTTGTGTTGACTTTCATTGACCTAGTATATATTAAATACAAATTAAATTTCATTTTAAATATTTATAAAATTACACAATTGAAAAATGTATTTAAAAGACATTTGAAAACAAATAAATATAACTTTTCACATTCTTTTGTAAAAACCGAGTTTTTACCCGAGCGGGTGTATGAGTATGCATGTGAAATGTTGTCACCTATTCTTAAACTACTAAATATATTATTTTTTACTTGAGCAAGAAAAATAGTCAAGAAAAACTATTAAAAGACTAAAATCATTAATTAAATGACTAGAAAATCAACTTTGACTTTTAATATTTTTGTTGACTATGAGTTTATATCATCAACACATATTAAAACAAGCCAAAAACACCCCAAAAACACACACAAAACCATGAGTTCAAGGAGGAGGAGGAATAAGGCATTTTCAAGGCTTTTCAAAGCATTTTTCTCATAAATTTTGCAATTCAAGTCCAAATCACTTCATTCAAAGCTTGATTTTGCTTGTTGGGCATCTATTCTACATCTTTCTTGCATCAAAACACATCAAAGGTGAGAGAAAAATTCTAGATCTCAAAAGTCATATTTTATGTTTTTGCATATAATTGAATATTGAACTGTTAGAATGTTAATTTGAAGTTATATTATTGCTCAGTGCATGCTAAGGATCGATTATATGTATTCTTATGAGATTTGAACCGTTGTAGCATAAATTTTTATTTTCGGGTATTTAAAGTTGATAGTTTGGCCAATTGTTGAATATTTTGAGTTGTAATGGTTGGAATCGATTGCCGTCGATTTCTAAAAGTTTGTTAATTACGTGGTAGCGCTGTTATAATGCCGAATTTTCGATTGCGATGTTGGTGTGAAAGTAAGGAAATTTCAGCCTTGACTCATTAGGTTTTAGGGTTGTTGGGCATGATTTGGATGTGTTTTGGTTAGTTTCCGAGAGGGCTAATGTAGTTGATTGAATGGGTGAGTGATAGAAACTGGTTTGGAGTTGTTTGGATTAGTAAAATGTAAGATATGATTATTTGAAGTTTAGGTTATTTTTCTTTAAAATGTTGTTATATGCCTTTAGATGATCGGGTGGTGTTTGAGTGATTGAACTGTGAGTTGTTGATGGTTAGACTAGGGTTTGGTTGTGTGTTTAATGCCTGTTGAGTTGGATGGCCTACTTTGTCATCTAACTTAATTGTTTCATGATTATATAGTTGTTGATTGTTAAATGTTGTTTAATTGATTGTTAAAATACGGATTGATTGATTATTGATTATTGATTGTTGTTCCAAAACCGTGAGGAGCACGCTGGGGGTTAATTCGGGGTGTTACATTGTTAACTGATTGTTATTGTTTTTATTAGTCGGAAGTCGGGCAGCCAATGTTGTTGACTTCTCGAATTGTTATTGTTATTGTTATTATGAGTCGAGAGTCCGGCAGCCAATGTTGTTGACTTCTCGAATTGTTATTGTTATTATGAGTCAGAAGTCGGGTAGCCAATGTTTTTGACTTCTCGAATTGTTATTGTTATTGTTATTATAAGTCGAGAGTCGGGCGGCCAACGTTGTTGACTTCTTGAATTGTTATTGTTATTGTTATTATAAGTCAAGAGTCGAGCAACCAATGTTGTTGACTTCTCGAATTGAGTCCCATTATTGTGAGCTTTGATAATGTTGTGTCACCTCAGGAGGCATCCTGGGCTACGGGCATAGTTATCATGGCTAATCCCTATCTCGCATGGGCGGAGAGGCCATGGGGTGTGGGTCTAGGTCAAGGTACCTTAGGATTGCGTCATTGAGTTTGGAGGAGTTGTTGAGCATGAAATTGGTGTATGGATCTTCATCAGCAAATGTATCTTATCCTTATTGTGTGTTTACAGTTATTACTATTGTTACATTATAATGATTATTGATGTTCATTGTGTGTTACTGCTCAAATGATGATTTCCAAAGAGTATAGTAAATACTGTTAGAGATCTATCGGATCCTCACTGGGCTTGTTCTATATAAGCTCATTCTCAATTATTGCATGCATGCAGGTGTTACTAAGCTTGACTTCAGGTACGTGCCTCTTGAAGAGGGAAATGTGCCTATCTTGGATGAGTCTTATGTGCAGGAGTCTTTGCCATGGGATTGTTTGTAGTTGATGTATTATGATGTATTATAAACTTACTTCAAATTAAAAACTTATGTATGATGGTTTAGTAGTCTTTCTTTTGATCATGTTTAGATTACTAAGTTGGTTTATAATCTATTTTGAAATGTATGTATAGTCTATGTATGAAGTTGGAACGGAGGCGTATAACTATGAATGAATTGTTGAAGGAATGATAATTGTGTAATATGGTTATGTGGTATGTTGTTAACTTATTTGAGGGGTTGATTGTTGTATGCTTGTGGAGTTTGGTTGTATGGTTCTGTAGAGGTTGGTTTAGAACCTCGGTGTCCTAATTATTGTCATTATACTGCCGAAATTTTGTTGCGTCCTGACTAATCATAGGAGGGGTCGGGTTGGGGCGTGACATTTAGTGGTATCAGAGCTTGTGTTTAGCTGTCAGCCGGGGTATCCTCGGAATGTGGGTAGTAGTCCAAGCATGCAAGTACGTATGAAGTGAAAAGAAAAGTGAACTATGTGTTAATATGGTTAAGTGATTAAGTGATTATGTGATTTAGTGCTTATGTGATTAATTTGTTTATGTGATTGATACTTAAGTGATTTATGTGCTTTATGTGAGTTTGTTGCTATTGTGTTAATAATTGTCTATAGCCTGTCTGTGATACCCTGAACCTGGCATGTAGTCAATTGCATTTAAAGTTCATTTAAATTGCATTTTATTTGCCTTTCACCTTCTTTGACCAAACTAGTTGACTTTTCAACTACATTGACCAACTAGGACAAGGTGGAAATTTTTGAAATGTTTAATAAAGGGCAAACTTGGGATTAGAAATAAAAAAATGCAATGTTAAGTTAGTCAAATTTTGGATCAATTGGGGAAGAGTTAGGTAGCAAATTATATATGGTTGGAAAGCTCTATGAGTCTAGTTTCTGCGGCTTCAAACCGTTCGTGAATTGGAGTTTTCTAGAAGAAGTTATGGCTGTTTTCGTAAGGTCGCGCATAGCTGTTTTGGTTTAGCGGGTTGACCGAAGCTTTGACCATTTCAACTTGTCATCTTATACATGCATAATACATTACAAAAACAAGCGAAAATCTGGAAAAAAAATTAGAAAGGGCCAAAACCATAGGAGAAAAAGAAAAAAAAAGATTTCAACCTTCAAATCTTCAAATCTTCGCGTGAGCTTGTACGGGGTTGTTTCCGAGGCATTCAATGTGGTTTTCCTAGTGTCTAGTAGCGTCTAAGGTGAGGATTTCATCGTTATTTGCACATTTGAAATATTTGTATCTAAACTTTGATTTTTGTGATTTAACAGTAAGTTGTTATTTTATCCGTTTCGTTGCTTAAAGTATGTTACCTAGCAATCGTAGAACATGTATTTATAGCTTTTTAGCATTTTCTACGGTTGAATATCGAAAGTGAAATTTAAATTGATAGTTGAATAGTAAATTATGAATAGTAAATCCCCGTTTCGATGAAGTTGCTCCGCTATGCGTTCTGTTGATGGAGGAAGGTGCTAGATAGGTGAGAATGCCTAAATGTATGGTTTAATTGGATTGTGTAATGGAAAAATAGAGGAAAATGGCTTAGTGAAAGTTGGGGTCGTTTAGGTCGAGTTTGGCATTTGATCGTTTTGCGTGATGGCATTGTCTCGGGAGGCCATGGAAGAACTTTTGGTATGGTTATGGCATTGGTTGAGTGTTTGGTTAAGGTAGCGGTAGTTCAAATGAGCAAAGGGAGAAATCGGGGCTTTGCGTGAATTCTAGGGTTAAGTAGGGTTTCGGGGTCTTTAGACGTGCCTTATAGTGACCTAGGAGGATTGATGAAGTCGGTTTCCAAAACTCATGGCTCGTTTGAAAGTAGTAGGGTTTTGAAAGTTGGAGTCATTTTGTGATTTTGTGTGTTTTTATAGTGTAGTGCCTATAGAATGCTAGATATTACTTGTTAAGCTTGTTAAAGTTGATTATGATTGAATTTGTATATCAATTGTTGTTAATGCTTGTTAGTGTTGTACTTGATATCTTGTTTATTGCCACTGATTTGTATTGTTTTGCTATCCCTCGTATATTGCTTGTATCGTGTCTTGCATTGCATAGTGTCAGGCGCGTGAGTGATGGGCCTCTTTGGGTAGTCTCGGGCTGCCAGTGTTGGTTGCTCTAGCTCTCTGTCCTATTCCCTTTTCTTGCTTGGGTTGCCACCCAGGGAGATTTGGGTCGTAGAATTGATGGATACTTCCGGGGTATTCCAAACTGAAGTTATAAGGTGGTTGAGCCGGCGCGTCATCGTTAAAGTCATCAGAATCGTGATCGGTACATTACTCGCTCGAGTGAACCAAAGCCTTCAAAGTGTGGTATAGCTTTGATTGGTTGTGTTAATGCTTTCTTTAATTGTTTATTGTATTGTTCTTATATTGGATGCCTTTTATTGATTGTATTGCTTAACTGTACCTATTTGCATTGCATGATCTTCTTTCTCTCCACCTCGATATCTGTCTCGCCCTCACTGAGTATACGTGTTGTGTATACTCACTCCTCACCACCACATTTCAGGAAATGTCATGTTAGTTGGAAAGTTCGTGATTTTGTGAAAGTTCGTGTTTGAAGAGTTGTCTTGTGTGCTATGTGGCTTGAGTTGTCATGCAAAGATGTATGTTCATATGTTGTATGTATTTATTGTTAAAAGAAATGTAATTTAAATCTAGCTAAGTAGTTGAGGTAAATTGATAAGCTAGTTTATGTAATCAGTTAGCATAGCTTAACTTCAGTGCATGTTTGTAATGTCCAAAGGAAAAGAGTTAGAATGTCATGATAGTTTAGTTTATGCAGTAGCTTAGTATGGTTGAATTGTCTAGTTTGAATGTACTTGTCAAAAATGAAAATAGATAGGTTAGCTTTTAAATTGGAAATGTATGTATACTTGCTGAGTTTAATTGTTGAGAACCGAGGCTCGGATGGCCTTGAGGAAGTTTTGTATGGTTGGACACGGTGTTGGTCCATTTATATGCTATTACAGGTTTTACATTTTGCCTAGAAACAGGGGAGACTCTGTCCGTCTTTTCCTAAAATTTTGACCGGGTTTGGAATTGGGTTGTGATTAGATTGATTGATAGAACTTCTGGTCTCGAGAGGGATCGGGGTGTTACAGGTGGTATCAGAGCTTGGTTAGCTCATAAGCCGGGACAGGGTCCTCGGTCTGGTGGGTAGTGATCCTTGAATGTGTGCTTGTTACGTGTGTCTTGAAAGTGTATGCTTGTATGTGAGATTGTGTGTCTTTACTTGAATGTATGTACCTATGCGAAATAGTTATGTATTATGTGCTAAATGTGTGCTAAGGGAGGTGAAGTGTCTAGTTGTGTATTGAATTGACCTATTGAATTGATATCGTGAATTGAATTGACCTCGTGAATTGTTATTTGCTTGAAGTAGTGCTTGTAATATGTGTATTGAAATGTCTTGAATTGGATATGCCGTGATTTGATTTTATTATGTTGTGCTGGACTTGGTTGTCGTGATTGAGTGACTTTGTTGAGGAAAGTATTTTGTAAACTTGTTTGCATAATAGTTTAAGGCATGTGTATAAATGTGATATCCTGGCATTCATCCATGTCCCGTGGAAATGGTAAGTAAGTCCTCTTTCTCCCCTGAAGAAAGTGGTTCACAGTTGGCCTTTCAAGGTGTATGGATTGGCAGGAAATGAATGGCATTTAATTAGCCTTTATTTGGGAGTTGGTGTTTGTCTTTGGAGCTCGGTTTTTGGCGAATCTCTAGGGTCCTCCTCTGTGCTTAACAGTTGTGAAAGAGTAGTTCTTTTGAGGTTCTATTTGGCTGTTTTTTTTTGGACCTCATTCTTTGGTTTTCTTACTGGGTATTCCTTAGAACTTCTGTTGGCACTTCTTGGTAGACTTTGCTATTAGGGTTTCTATATGATGGCTCTTGGTAGTATTCTTTTGGTATTCTCTTATTGGGTTTTCTTATTGGCAAGGTTGTATGAAGTTCTGACCTGGCAAACAGTGAAGAGGCCTCAGAGTTTGGTTTTGTATATTGTGCACCAGCTCGGTATTTTCCTTAGGGTTTTCGTCTATCTGGGAAACTATATTTGTTATTCAACTTGATTGTCTTATTGGGCACAATATATTCTCTCTGCTATTCCCTTTGACATTCTTCTCAGCCTTTGATAGCGATACTCGGAATCTAATTGGTTGTCCTATGGGGTTATTATTTGGAAGGCTTCTTTGGAACTTTTGAAGTATATTTGATTGGGTTTCTTAGTATTTTCTTCAGCACTCTTAACAGGGAATTCTTCTATGAAATTCATGACCAGCGGGGTACTTCTTTGGACCTCTGGATGGAACCTTTGTTTGAGCCTTTATTTGGCTTCTTGCTTGGGAATTCTCAGGTAGTAATAGTTGAACTTCTACTAGATATTCATGTATGGGGTATTCATTCGGTATTCTTCTTATCATTAATATATGATGTGATTTTATCTACAGTATCTTTGCTTTAGTCTTTATTGGTATTATCTCGGCGCTTTTGGTTGGAATTTTATTCTTCTTCGGTATTCGTGTCAACGGGATTCTTGTGCGGTAGCTACATTTGAGCCTTTATTCGGCATTACTACTTGGAATTTCTTCTTAAACTTCCCTATTGGTTATCTTGATTAATATACTTGCTCAGCAGCTGATGAAGATTAGTCAGAGTTGGATTTCAGTGGATGCAGAGTTCTATTGGAAGAAGAATTGCAAGGACACAATTGTTTTAAGGGGAGAAGGATGTGATACCCTGAACCTGGCATGTATTCAATAGCATTTAAAGTTCATTTAAATTGCATTTTATTGACCTTTCACCTTCTTTGACCAAACTAGTTGACTTTTCATCTACATTGACCAACTAGGAGAAGGTGGGAATTTTTGAAATGTTTAATAAAAGGCAAACTTGGGATTAGAAATAAAAAAATGCAATGTTAAGTTAGTCAAATTTTGGGTCAAGTTTGGAATTAAATCTGAACCAATTGGGGAAGAGTTAGGTAGCAAATTATATATGGTTGGAAAGCTCTATGAGTCTAGTTTCTGAGGCTTCAAACCGTTCGTGAATTGGAGTTTTCTAGAAGAAGTTATGGCCGTTTTCGTAAGGTCGCGCATAGCTGTTTTGGTTTAGCGGGTTGACCGAAGCTTTGACCATTTCAACTTGTCATCTTATACATGCATAATACATTACAAAAACAAGCGAAAATCTGGAAAAAAAATTAGAAAGGGCCAAAACCATAGGAGAAAAAGAAAAAAAAAGATTTCAACCTTCAAATCTTCAAATCTTCGCGTGAGCTTGTACGGGGGTGTTTCCGAGGCATCCCACGTGGTGTTGCTAGCATCTAGTAGCGTGTAAGGTGAGGGGTGTATCGGTATTTGCGCAGTTGAAATTATTGTATCTAAACTTTAATTTTTGTGATTTAACCGTAGGTTGTTATTTTATCCATTTCGTTGCTTAAAGAATGTTCCATAGCAATCGTAGAACATGTATTTATAGCTTTTTAGTATTTTCTGCGGTTGAATATCGAAATTGATATTTAAATTGATAATTAAATAGTAAATTGTGAATAGTAAACCCCCGTTTCGATGAAGTTGTTCCGTTATGCGTTCTGTTGATGTAGGAAGGTGCTAGATAGGCTAGAATGCCTAAATGTATGGTTTAATTGGATTGTGTAATGGAAAAACGGAGGAAAATGGCTTAGTGAAAGTTGGGGTCATTTAGGTCGAGTTTGGCATTTGATCGTTTTACGTGAAGGCATTGTCTCGGGAGACCATGGAAGTACTTTTGGTGCGGTTATGGTGTTGGTTGAGTGTTTGGTTAGGGTAGCGGTAGTTCAAACGAGCAAAGGGGGAAATCGGCACTTTGCGTGAATTTTAGGGTTAAGTAATGTTTCGGGGTCTTTAGACGTGCCTTATAGTGACCTAGGAGGATTGGTGAAGTCGGTTTCCAAAACTCGTGGCTCGTTTGAAAGTAGTAGCGTTTTGAAAGTTGGGGTCATTTTGTGATTTTGTGTGTTTTTATAGTGTAGTGCCTATAGAATGCTAGATATTGCTTGTTAAGCTTGTTAAAGTTGATTATGATTGAATTTGTATATCAATTGTGGTTAATGCTTGTTAGTGTTGTTCTTGATATCTCGTTTATTGCCACTGATTTGTATTGTTGTGCTATCGCTCGTATATTGCTTGTATCGTGTCTTGCATTGCATAGTGTCAGGCGCGTGAGTGATGGGCCTCTCTGGGTAGTCTCGGGCTGCCAGTTTTGGTTGCTCTAGCTCCGTGTCCTATTCCCTTTTCTCGCTTGGGTTGCCTCTCAGGGAGATTTAGGTCGTAGAATTGATGGATACTTCCGGGGTATTCCAAACTGAAGTTATAAGGTAGGTGAGCCGGCGCGTCGTCGTTAAAGTCATCAAAATCATGATCGGTACATTACTCGCTCAAGTGAACCATAGCCTTCAAAGTGTGGTATAGCTTTGATTGGTTGTGTTAATGATTTCTTTAATTGTTTATTGTATTGTTGTTTATATTGAATGCCTTTTTATTGATTGTATTGCTTAACTGTACCGATTTGCATTGCACGATCTGTTTTCTCTCCACCTCGATATATGTCTCGCCTCACTGAGTATACGTGTTGTGTATACTCACTCCTCACCACCACATTTCAGGAAATGTTGTAATACCCGAGCCCGGAATATGAATTTTCTTTGTTTATTATTTTGAAAATTATATTTCCTTAAAATCTTTGTGAATTAATTGTTACATTCTCACCGACGCAACGTGCATTGCATTTAAGGAGCGATAGCTAGATAACGATTTCCAGTCCTCAGCAAATAGTGAAACTAGTATTTAGATGACTTAAATTTTATATTTTAAATATTTCTAGCTTTAATTGAACTTACCATAGCTGAAACGGCTTTAAAACGCGCGAAATATGGCCCTTTGACCAAGTTTTAAGTGGTTTGACCTTGGACCTTTGACCCTTTGACCTTTTGACCTTTAATTAAGCAATTAAGTAAGCAAAATAAGAAGAAAAATAGCAGCAAACAGCAGCAGCAGGCCGAGAGCTTTAGAGAGGAAAAAAAAAAAAACCTTTCAACTTCTCTACGATCAATCTTCGCGTGTGCTCGTGCGGGGTGATTTCCGAGGCAACCAACGTTGTTTTCCTAGCGACTAGGAGTACCTAAGGTGAGGGAAGCATGTTATTTGCGCATTTATACGTTGTGTTAGTTAACTTTATCAATTTTTAGATTTATCCGTAGATCGTTATTTAAAGCGATTTGATGCTTCTAGAATGTTCCTTAGCATTGGTAGAACATGTATTTATGGCTTTGTAACATTTTCTGCGGTTAAATGTTGTGATTGCAACTTGAATTGTGATATGAATAGTACCTTGTGAATAGTAAAACCTTGAAACGTTGAAGTTGCGCTGTTATGCTTTCCGTTGATGTAGAAACGTGCTAGGTATGCTAGAATGCTAAAATGTGTGGTTTGTTTGGGTTGCGTAGTGGAAAAAACGAGAATTAAGCCTTTGAGAAACGCGGGGTCGTTTAGGTCGACTTTGGCATTTTCTCGTTTTGCGTGTTGGCATTGCTTCGGGAAGCCATGGAAGCACTTTTGGTGCGATTATGGCGTTGGTTGGGTGTTTGGTTGTTGTAGTTGTAGTTCAAACGAGAAAGGGGGAAATCGGGGCTTTGCGCGAGTTCTAGGGTAAAGTAAGGTTTTGAGGTCTTTAGACGTGCCTTATGGTGACCTAGGAGAGTTGGCGAAGTCGGTTTCCAGAACTCGTGGCTCGTTTGGAAATGGTAGCATTTTGACAGTTGGGGCCGATTTGTGTTTTTGTGTGTTTACTTGTCTTTATGCTTATAGAATGCTTAGAATTACTTGAATTACTTGTTTGAGTTGTTTTGGATTGAATTGCTTATCAAATTGCTGCTATTGCGTGCGAGAGTAACCTACTTTGTTATTCTCCCACGTGTGGCTTTATCGCTCGTTTATCGCTTGTTTATTGTCTTGTGTCGAGTCTTGCATTGCATAGTGTCTCGCGCGTGAGTGATGGGCCTCTCTGGGTAGCCTTGGGTTGCCAGTGTTGGTTGCTCTAGCTCCGCTGCTATTCCCTTTCTCGCTTGGGTTGCCTCCCAGGGAGATTTGGGTCGTAGGATTGATGGATACTTCCGGAGTATTCCAAACTGGTGTTATAAGGTGGTTTTGGGCCGGCGCGTCGTCATCGAATTCGTGTTTGAAAGTGGTTCGTGAAAAGAGTATCGTATCCTTTGATTGAGTGTTTGCAGCTTTAAGTAATTGCCTTGCTCTATTGTTGGCTTTGGTTGTGTCTTTATATGATTTGTATGTATTGCTTGGCTAATTGCATTGCATACTCCTCTCATCTCCGTCCTTGAGACCAATTGCCCTCGCTGAGCAATAGTTTTTGCTCATTCCTCTCTATACTATGTTTTTACAGGAGTAGTTGAGGCAGACCCTCTCGAGGTAATTGAGAAGGAAGAGCAGGTGGAGGTGTTTCCGTGATAGCACTTACCTGCTTTGCTGGTGGTTGGTTACCAGTTTTGTGCAAACCTTGCTGTTATGTATATTGCGTGAGGAACGCTTAATTTTGAGGCTTGTAGCCTTGTATATATATTTTCTAGTTGAGATCTTTATTAGTCTTATGTTGAAATGGATTAAAGTTTGTAAGTTGTAAACTTATACTCGGATGACTAGTGAAGAATGCATGCTAATGGCTAATGGTTTAGTGGCATAAGTACTTGTGTAGTATGCATATCATTTTTGGTTTGGTAAGTTGGATAATAAGAAATGTATGTTTTATAGAAAGTTAGCTTGTTTTGATTATTTTATAGCTTTCGCAAGTGTTATATTGTTTTTAGGGTTTTCGGATTGTCCGCGGTACAGAGGAGACTCCGTCCGTGTGTCGGGTCCGGGCTTGGCCTTTTGCGGGGTTGGGTCGGGGCGTGACATCTTTAGGTGGTATCAGAGCATGATAGTTTTGCATGAGCCGGGATATGATTCTCGGTCTGTGGGGTAAAGGTCTAAAATGCTAAAGTGTTTATGTATGATTGCTAAGTGAAAAGAAAATGTTATAACATGACTTCGTGAACTTGGAATGTTTATGTGTTTAAGTGAAATAGTTTGGCAAGTTGAACTTGTCTTATGTGTATTATGTCATAGATTGTTGGATTGTTATTAATTTGAGGGTTATCCAATCTTATGTGTTATATTTCTGTCTATAAACTGCTTTTAAATGTTGCCAGCTATTGTGAGTTGCTACTATGCCGCCACGTTGTGGTACTCAAGGTATAGGATCAGATGAAGAGGCAGCAGAACAGGGTCAGCAGCCGTTGCCTGAGCAGTTTATGGCTACCATGACTACTGCAGTAGACCGGATCACACAGGTACTACATGAGCAGAGGCAGGACCGGATTAATCCCCAGGGTAATCAAGCTAATCCTGGTGGTCAGGGGTACAGAGTTGAGAATAACCAGCTAGAGAAATTTCTGAGGCACGAGCCGGGAAAGTTCTTCGGGGAGCCGGATGATGAGGCGGCCGAGAGATGGATTAATCGAGTTGAGAAAATTTTCACCGCTTTGAGGTACACTGATGAGGCAAGAATAGATTATGCATCATTTTTATTTGAGGGTGATGCAGAGCAGTGGTGGAATACTGTTAGGCTGAGGTGGGATTGTGAGGATGTTCCACATTTATGGGATGATTTCGTAAGTGAGTTCCGGGACAAATATATTCCCGAGATGGCTATGGAGAGACGGGAAGATGAGTTTGTGGCCCTGAAGCAGGGAAATATGACTGTTGCACAATATGAGGCTAGGTTTGTTAGCCTGTCGAGGTATATGCCCGAGTTGGTACGGCCAGCTAGGAGGATGATACATAGGTTTGTCCGTGGGCTGAGAATGGACATACAGTTGCATTTGACTGGTCAGACCTACACTACTTTTCCCGAGGCATTTCAGGCAGCCTCGAAGTTTGAGAAACGGAAGGCTGAGATGTTAGCCGAGAGCAGTCAGCCGAGTAAGAAGCAGTTTTTGGGCCAGAGTAGCCAGGGTCAGCCGAGACAGTATCAGGCTTCTGCACAGGGTCCTCAGCAGCGTTCGTATCAGCCACAGCAGCAGATTCAGGCTAGACCAGCTGTGACCAGACCTCAGCAGGGAGGTACAGTTCCTACCCCTGCCAGAGCCCCAGCTCCTACAGGAAACACTGCGGTTAGGCAAAATCAGCAGTGTGATTATTGTAATCGACCAGGGCATATTGAGGCTAACTGCTGGAGGAAGAGTGGAAAATGTACAGGTTGTGGCAGTGATGAGCATAGGGTGAGGGATTGCCCTAAATATAATAATGTTCAGGGCCGTGGTGGAGGCCGAGGTGTTCAGAATAGGGCTGCAGGTGCACGACCAGCACAGAGAGTACATGCTAGGGTCTTTGCATTGGATGCAGAGGAGCTGCCCGATAATACAGCTATAGTGGAAGGTACCTTTCTTCTCAATACTCAGCCAGTTAAAGTTTTGATTGATCCTGGAGCTACGCATTCGTTTATAACTCCTGCATGTGCACGATCTGTGAATGTTTGCATTGATAATTTGCCTCATGAAGTTGAAGTTAGTACTCCTTTGGGTGCAAAATTTGTTGCTGAATCTATTTGCAAATCTTGTGATATATGTATTGAGAACCGTAAATTTCCTGCTGATTTAATTATAATACCATTCCGTGACTTTGAAATCATTTTGGGAATGGACTGGTTGGGAAAGTATTATGCTCAGTTGGATTGTAGAACAAAGATCGTTTATCTTAAAGTTCCTGACCTACCGGTACTAGAGATTGTTGGGAACTGCAGGGCTGCCCGCATTCCACTTTTATCAGCGATCAAGACTTCTAAGTTGTTGAGTAGGGGTTGTGAAGCCTACTTAGCCTACTTGATCAATCAGCCTGCTGATAAGTTGAGTTTGAATGAAGTTCCGATTGTTAGAGACTTCCCTGGTGTATTTCCCGAGGAATTACCGGGTTTACCACCGGATAGGGAGATTGAGTTCGTGATTGACCTTGTGCCAGGCACTGCGCCAATTTCTAGGAGTCCTTACAGGATGGCATCGGCTGAACTTCAGGAGTTAAAAATTCAGCTTCAGAACTTGCTTGAGAAAGGGTTTATACAACCTAGTTCTTCACCGTGGGGCGCACCTGTGTTGTTTGTGAGAAAGAAAGACGGCACGCTACGGTTATGCATTGATTACAGGGGACTTAATCAAGTCACGATTAAGAATAAATACCCCTTGTCGTTGATTGAAGAATTGTTTGACCAGTTGCAGGGTGCGAGTGTTTACTCCAAATTTGACTTGAGGCAAGGTTACTATCAACTTAGAATTCGGAGTGACTATATACCAAAGACGGCATTCAGGACTAGATATGGCCACTATGAGTTTGTTGTTTTGCCGTTTGGTTTGACGAATGCACCAGCCGCATTCATGGACTTGATGCAGAGGGTTTTTCGGCCTTACCTTGATCAGTTTGTCGTGATCTTCATTGACGACATTTTAGTGTATTCGAAGAACGAGGCTGAACATGAGCAACACTTGAGGATTGTGCTTCAGACTTTGCAGGAAAACAAGCTTTTTGCTAAATTCAGCAAGTGTGAGTTCTGGTTGAACCAGATATCTTTTCTAGGCCATATCATTTCAGATCGAGGAATTTCAGTGGACCCAGCTAAGATTGAAGTTGTTTCATCTTGGAAGAGACCTGAGACGGTGCCAGAGATTCGGAGTTTTCTTGGATTGGCAGGTTACTACCGGAGATTTGTTAAAGACTTTTCTAAAATTTCAGGACCTTTGAGCCAGTTGACTCGGAAGAAAGTTGCTTACAACTGGGATGCTAAATGTGAATCCAGTTTTCAAGAATTGAAGAAGAGACTAACTACAGCTCCTATACTAGCTTTACCTGAGGGAACAGAGAACTTCGTTGTCTACAGTGATGCATCTAAAGAAGGATTGGGCTGTGTTTTAATGCAGAATGGTAAGGTGATTGCCTATGCTTCTAGGAAATTAAAACCTTATGAAGTCAATTACCCTACACATGATCTTGAGTTAGCTGCAGTTGTGTTTGCATTGAAGAAGTGGCGTCATTACTTGTGGGGTTGCAGATTTGAAATATTTACTGACCACAAGAGTCTCAAGTATTTGTTTTCACAGAAGGATCTAAATATGAGGCAGCGGAGATGGCTAGAGCTATTGGGTGGTTATAACTGTTCTATTAACTATGTGCCAGGTAAGGCAAATGTTGTAGCTGATGCTTTGAGCCGAAAGGCTACTGTTGCAAGCTTGATTATCAAGGACTGGGAGACTTTGGAAGAAATTTGTTCATGGAAACCAGAAGCTACTGAGGTAGGGATTCGGTTTGCTAGTTTACAGATTCAGTCAGGATTGCTAGCACAGATCAGAAAGGCTCAAAAGACTGATCCTCACATCTTGAAGATCCAGGAGAAAGCTAACGGGGAAGAGTCGGAGTTTAAATTACATGCAGATGGCACTTTCAGATTCAAGGATAGAGTATGTGTTCCTGATGATCCGACTTTGAAGAATGAGATCCTGTCCGAGGCACATAATTCGAGGTATACGATTCACCCGGGCAGTACTAAGATGTATAGAGATTTGAAGCAACACTTCTGGTGGAACAATATGAAGAGAGAGATTGCTGGGTATGTATCCAGATGTTTGACTTGTCAGAGGGTTAAAGTTGAGCATCAGAGGCCAGCCGGACTTCTACAGCCATTGTCGATTCTGCAATGGAAGTGGGTACATATAAAATTGGACCTTGTGACCGATCTTCCTAGATCTCCGAGAGGATGTGATTCTGTTTGGGTTGTTGTGGACCGCTTGACTAAAGTTACACATTTTATTCCCGTGAACAAACAGGATAGCCTTGATAAGCTAGCTGAATTGTATGTTGCTAATATTGTGAGATTGCATGGAGTACCACAGAGTATAGTGTCAGATAGGGATCCCAGATTCAGATCTCGTTTTTGGCAGAAGTTGCAAGAGGCCATGGGAACTAAGTTGAGCTTCAGTACTGCATATCATCCGCAAACTGATGGCCAGTCTGAGAGAACCATCAGGATCTTGGAAGACATGCTACGGGCATGTGTGCTTGACTTTGGAAAGAACTGGGAGAAGTTTTTGCCTTTAGCGGAGTTCGCCTACAACAATAGTTATCAATCTACTATAGGTATGGCTCCCTACGAGGCGTTGTATGGTCGGAAATGCAGATCCCCATTATATTGGGAAGAGGTTGGAGAGATGAGAACAGTTGATCCGACTGTGTTACCTGAGATGATTAAGATGGTAGATAATGTTCACCTTATTCGCCAGCGTATGCTTACAGCTCAGAGTCGTCAGAAGAGTTATGCGGATAAGCACCGTCGGGATCTTAAGTTTGATTTGGGAGATTGGGTGTTTCTTAAGATTTCTCCACGGAAGGGATTGATTCGGCACGGTAAGAGCGGGAAGCTTAGTCCCAGGTATGTGGGTCCGTATGAGATCACCGAAAAGGTAGGTCCTTTGGCTTATCGTTTAGCTTTGCCTCCGAGCTTGTCGCGACTGCATGATGTGTTCCATGTGTCTATGTTGAAGAAGTACCATCCAGACCCTTCACATGTACTTGAACCAGAGCCTTTGCAGATTGAAGAGAAGTTGTCCTACGAAGAGAAACCGATTAGAATTGTGGATCGAAAGATTCAGGAGCTTCGCAGAAAGAGTATTCCGTTAGTGAAGGTTCTGTGGAATCATCATGGGTTTGAGGAAGCGACTTGGGAAAGAGAGGACCAAGTTCGGGATCAGTATCCGGAGTTGTTTGTTGACCAGGTAAGAATTGCGTGGGCGCAATTGTTTTAAGGGGGAGAGGGTGTAATACCCGAGCCCGGAATATGAATTTTCTTTGTTTATTATTTTGAAAATTATATTTCCTTAAAATCTTTGTGAATTATTTGTTACATTTTCACCGACGCAACGTGCATTGCATTTAAGGAGCGATAGCTAGATAACGATTTTCAGTCCTCAGCAAATAGTGAAACTAGTATTTAGATGACTTAAATTTTATATTTTAAATATTGCTAGCTTTAATTGAACTTACCATAGCTGAAACGGCTTTAAAACGCGCGAAATAGGACCCTTTGACCAAGTTTTAAGTGGTTTGACCTTGGACCTTTGACCCTTTGACCTTTTGACCTTTAATTAAGCAATTAAGTAAGCAAAATAAGAAGAAAAATAGCAGCAAACAGCAGCAGCAGGCCGAGAGCTTTAGAGAGGAAAAAAAAAAAAACCTTTCAACTTCTCTACGATCAATCTTCGCGTGTGCTCGTGCGGGGTGATTTCCGAGGCAACCAACGTTGTTTTCCTAGCGACTAGGAGTACCTAAGGTGAGGGAAGCATGTTATTTGCGCATTTATACGTTGTGTTAGTTAACTTTATCAATTTTTAGATTTATCCGTAGATCGTTATTTAAAGCGATTTGATGCTTCTAGAATGTTCCTTAGCATTGGTAGAACATGTATTTATGGCTTTGTAACATTTTCTGCGGTTAAATGTTGTGATTGCAACTTGAATTGTGATATGAATAGTACCTTATGAATAGTAAAACCTTGAAACGTTGAAGTTGCGCTGTTATGCTTTCCGTTGATGTAGAAACGTGCTAGGTATGCTAGAATGCTAAAATGTGTGGTTTGTTTGGGTTGCGTAGTGGAAAAAACGAGAATTAAGCCTTTTGGAAAGTCGGGGTCGTTTAGGTCGAGTTTAGCGTTTTCTCGTTTTGCGTGTTGGCATTGCTTCGGGAAGCCATGGAAGCACTTTTGGTGCGATTATGGCGTTGGTTGGGTGTTTGGTTGTTGTAGTTGTAGTTCAAACGAGAAAGGGGGGGAAATCGGGGCTTTGCGCGAGTTCTAGGGTAAAGTAAGGTTTTGAGGTCTTTAGACGTGCCTTATGGTGACCTAGGAGAGTTGGCGAAGTCGGTTTCCAGAACTCGTGGCTCGTTTGGAAATGGTAGCATTTTGACAGTTGGGGCCGATTTGTGTTTTTGTGTGTTTACTTGTCTTTATGCTTATAGAATGCTTAGAATTACTTGAATTACTTGTTTGAGTTGTTTTGGATTGAATTGCTTATCAAATTGCTGCTATTGCGTGCGAGAGTAACCTACTTTGTTATTCTCCCACGTGTGGCTTTATCGCTCGTTTATCGCTTGTTTATTGTCTTATGTCGAGTCTTGCATTGCATAGTGTCTCGCGCGTGAGTGATGGGCCTCTCTGGGTAGCCTTGGGTTGCCAGTGTTGGTTGCTCTAGCTCCGCTGCTATTCCCTTTCTCGCTTGGGTTGCCTCCCAGGGAGATTTGGGTCGTAGGATTGATGGATACTTCCGGAGTATTCCAAACTGGTGTTATAAGGTGGTTTTGGGCCGGCGCGTCGTCATCGAATTCGTGTTTGAAAGTGGTTCGTGAAAAGAGTATCGTATCCTTTGATTGAGTGTTTGCAGCTTTAAGTAATTGCCTTGCTTTATTGTTGGCTTACGTTGTGTCTTTATATGATTTGTATGTATTGCTTGGCTAATTGCATTGCATACTCCTCTCATCTCCGTCCTTGAGACCAATTGCCCTCGCTGAGCAATAGTTTTTGCTCATTCCTCTATATACTATGTTTTTACAGGAGTAGTTGAGGCAGACCCTCTCGAGGTAATTGAGGAGGAGGAGCAGGTGGAGGTGTTTCCGTGATAGCACTTACCTGCTTTGCTGGTGGTTGGTTACCAGTTTTGTGCAAACCTTGCTGTTATGTATATTGCGTGAGGAACGCTTAATTTTGAGGCTTGTAGCCTTGTATATATATTTTCTAGTTGAGATCTTTATTAGTCTTATGTTGAAATGGATTAAAGTTTGTAAGTTGTAAACTTATACTCGGATGACTAGTGAAGAATGCATGCTAATGGCTAATGGTTTAGTGGCATAAGTACTTGTGTAGTATGCATATCATTTTTGGTTTGGTAAGTTGGATAATAAGAAATGTATGTTTTATAGAAAGTTAGCTTGTTTTGATTATTTTGTAGCTTTCGCAAGTGTTATATTGTTTTTAGGGTTTTCGGATTGTCCGCGGTACAGAGGAGACTCCGTCCGTGTGTCGGGTCCGGGCTTGGCCTTTTGCGGGGTTGGGTCGGGGCGTGACAAATGTCATATTAGCTGGAAAGTTCGTGATTTCGTGAAAGTTCGTGCTTCAAGAGTTGTCTTGCGTGCTATGTGGCTTGAGTTGTCAAAGATGCAAAGATGTATGTTCATATGTTGTATGTATTTATTGTTAAAAGATGTGTAATTTAAATCTAGCTAAGTAGTTGAGGTGAATTGATAAGCTAGTTTATGTAATCAGTTAGCATAGCTTAACTTCAATGCATGTTTGTAATGTCCAAAGGAAAAGAGTTAGAATGGCATGATAGTTTATTTTATGCAGTAGCTTATTATGGTTTAACTGTCTAGTTTGAATGTACTTGTCAAAAATGAAAAGAGATAGGTTATTTTTTAAATTGGAAATGTATGTATACTTGCTGAGTTTAATTGTTGAGAACCGAGGCTCGGATGGCCTTGAGGAAGTTTTGTATGGTTGGACACGGTGTTGGTCCATTTATATGCTATTACAGGTTTTGCAATTTGCCTAGAAACAGGGGAGACTCTGTCCGTCTTTTCCTAAAATTTTGACCGGGTTTGGAATTGGGTTGTGAATAGATTGATTGATAGAACTTCCGGTCTCGAGAGGGATCGGGGTGTTACACTGTCTATGTGCTATAATTTGTGCTAACTCTTTGATTAGTAGAATGACTGGTAGACCGAGAAGGAGAGGTAGGCCCGGAGCAGTTGACGAGGTTCCGAGTAATATGGCACCGGGCCGAGAAAGGGGTGATGATCGTAGGATTGCTGAGGTTATGGCCGGTCAGGCACAATTGCTAGCAGGGCAGGCGGCCCAAGCTTAGGCTTTGCAGGCATAGTTATTGAATGTACAGGGTAGGTACCACGGGCGTGGTACACTGAAGGAGTTCTTGGGGTATTATCCACCGAGATTTCAGGGGGAGCCAAATGATTGGAAAGCTGAGGCATGGATTAATAAAGTGGAGAAACTATTTGACCCTATGGATTATACTGATGAAAGAAAGGTCACCTTTGCCGTTTATTTGTTTGATGATGAAGCAGAGGAGTGGTGGCGCACGGTGAAATATAGTTGGGAGACCCAAGGTATTCCGTATGTCTGGGATACCTTTCTGAGAGCTTTCCGGGCGAAGTATGTCCCAAGGATTGCACGGGAGAGAAGAGAAGTTGAGTTACTGTCTCTAGTTTAGGGGGATGCTTTAGTGGCTCAATATGAGGACACATTTACTAGACTATCCCGGTATGCACCAAAGTTTGTGGCTGACGAGGAGCGCAAGACTCGTAGGTTTACGTTGGGTTTGAGGCCCGAGATTCAAGATGCGATGGCCCTGAATCAGTATGATATACTTACTGAGGCCTTTGATGCAGCTTCTAGGTTAGAGAAGAGAAAGGGGGAACAGATCGGACCTAGTCAGCCTAGCAAGAGTCCCTTTCAGCCGTAGGGTCAGCAGGGTATGTATTGACCTTCGGTACAGTAGGGTGGTTATAGGCCTGTAGTGTAGCAAGGTTCTTTCAGACTGCAGGGTCAGCAGGGCTACTATCGGCCTCAGTTTCAGTAGGGGTCTTTTCAGGCTCAGTCGCAGTATAGGCCATCCCAGTCTCAGGGTTGGTATAGGCCTAGTGTTGTGTCACCTCAGCAGCAGGCTGGTACAGCTGCTTATTCAGCTTCTGGGTCTTCTGGAGGCAGTGTCAGTACACCGATACCGCTGTGTACTTATTGTGAACGTACAGGCCATCTGGAGGCCGACTGTCGGAAGAAGGCAGGGATGTGTTTAGGTTGCGGCAGCAACCAACACCGGGCGAGGGATTGCCCCAGGTATCAGAGTTCTGCGGGATAGCCAGTAATCCAGGGTTATCAGGGTGGACCAGCAAGTAGTACACCTCAGCAGCTGCGAGCTCAGGCTCTGGCCTACGCAGTGGACTTAGAGGAATTGCCAGAGGCGGCAGCAGTGGTGAAAGGTAAGTTGCTTATTCTCAACCAATTAAATATCATATCTCCTTGAGTGTAACGTGCTAAAATGTGAGTAGAGAGTTTGCCTTATACGATTAAAGTTAGCACGTGCATCATATCAGTTGGCGACTGAGTAGTATGTTACGCTGAGGTATATGGAATTCCGATTAGGAGTCAAGCTACTTTATGACTATACATTGATTATTGGGATTCTTATTTGGTGATCTTATACGGCATTCTCCCTCGAGATTTCTATATGGAGATTCTTATTCAGCATACTCCTTTGGACTTCTTCTATGATATTTTCTATGCAGTATTCTTATGTGGAATTATTATACGGTATTATTCAGAGTTCTTATATTGGGATTATTATTTGGTATTCTCGCTCGGTGATCTTGTTGAAGTTCTTACTTGGTATTCTTGATTGGTGCTTTATTACGGGATCTATGTTTGGTATTTTCTTCGGTAATTATTTAAGATTCTTATTCGGAAGTCCTAGTCGGTGTTCTTGTTCAGCACTCCTATTCCAGCTACTTGTTTGGTATTCCTAGTTGACATACGTAGTTGGTATTCAGAATTTGGTTTTCTGTCTTTCATTCCGTATGTTTGAGCTAGCAGTACTTGCGTGAAGAATTGCGATGATGCAATTGTTTTAAGGATGGGAGAATGTGAAACCCCACTTTTCATCTTAATCTCGATTTGCGTGTTTTGCCTTGTTTTGCGTGCGTTGACCTGTTTTATGTGTTATATGAGTTCGAATGTGCTAAATATGTGATTTATATTCCTAATACATGCTATGTGTACATTTCATGAAATTTTCATCAAAATCGGCATCAGAAATTTTATCGTTGATTTTTGTGAATATTATTCTAAACGCACATTCGCTAAAATTTTGACACGGGTATTTTTAGGGTATGAAAACCTAGTCCTCTATTATTAATAGACCCATGTTTGATAAAAATTGATTTTGAAATGGAATAGGAATTTAAATAGATTTTACAGGCAAAAAAGTACGTTTTAAAGCTAAAATAGTGATTTTTGCTCCAAACGATTCTTGTGTTGACTTTCATTGACCTAGTATATATTAAATACAAATTATATTTCATTTTAAATATTTATAAAATGGCACTATTGAAAAATATATTTAAAAGACATTTGAAAACAAATAAATATAACTTTTCACGTTCTTTTGCAAAAACAGAGTTTTTACCCGAGCGGGTGTATGAGTATGCATGTGAAATGTTGTCACATATTCTTAAACTACTAAATATATTATTTTTTACTTGAGCAAGCAAAATAGTCAAGAAAAACTGCTTAAAAGACTAAAAACATTAATTAAAAGACTAGAAAATCAACTTTGACTTTTAATATTTTTGTTGACTTTGAGTTTATATCATCAACACACATTAAAAAAAGCCAAAAACACCCCAAAAACACACACAAAACCATGAGTTCAAGGAGAAGGAGGAATAAGGCATTTTCAAGGCTTTTCAAAGCATTTTTCTCATAAATTTTGCAATTCAAGTCCAAATCACTTCATTCAAAGCTTGATTTTGCTTGTTGGGCATCCATTCTACATCTTTCTTGCATCAAAACACATCAAAGGTGAGAGAAAAATTCTAGATCTCAAAAGTCAATTTTTATGTTTTTGCATATAATTGATTATTGAACCGTTAGAATGTTAATTTGAAGTTATATTATTACTCAGTGCATGCTAAGGATCGATTATATGTATTCTTATGAGTTTTGAACCGTTGTAGAATAAATTTTTTTTTTCGGGTGTTTAAAGTTGATAGTTTGGCCAATTGTTGAATATTTTGAGTTGTAGTGGTTGGAATCGATTGCCGTCGATTTCTAAACGTTTGTTTATTTCGTGGTAGCGTTTTTATACTGCCAAATTTTCATTTGCGTTGTTGGTGTGAAAGTAAGGATATTTCTTCCTTGATTCATTAGGTTTTAGGGTTGTTGGGCATGTTTTGGATGTGTTTTGGTTGGTTTCCGCGAGGGCTAATGTACTTGATTTAATAGGTGAGTGATAGAAACTGGTTTGGAGTTGTTTGGATTTGTAAAATGTAAGATATGATTATTTGAAGTTTAGGTTATTTTTCATTAAAATGTTGTTATATGCCTTTAGATGATCGGGTGGTGTTTGAGTGATTGAATTGTGAGTTGTTGATGGTTAGACTCGGGTTTGGTTGTGTGTTTAATGCCTGTTGAGTTGGATGGCCTACTTTGTCATCTAACTTAATTGTTTCATGATTATATAGTTGTTGATTGTTAAATGTTGTTTAATTGATTGTTAAAATACGGATTGATTGATTATTGATTATTGATTATTTTTACAAAACCCTGAGGGGCACGCCCCGGGTTAATCCGGGGTGTTACATTGTTAACTGATTGTTATTGTTTTTATTAGTCGGAAGTCGGGCAGCCAATGTTGTTGACTTCTCGAATTGTTATTGTTATTGTTATTATGAGTCGAGAGTCGGGCAGCAAATGTTGTTGAGTTCTCAAATTGTTATTGTTATTGTTATTATGAGTCGAGAGTCGGGCAGCCAATGTTGTTGACTTCTCGAATTGTTATTGTTATTGTTATTATGAGTCGAGAGTCGGGCAACTAATGTTGTTGACTTCTCGAATTGAGTCTCATTGTTGTGAGATTTAATAATGTTGTGTCACCTCGGGAGGCATCCTGGGCTGCGGGCACAGTTATCATGGCTAATCCTTATCTCGCATGGGCGGAGAAGCCATGGGGTGTGGGTCTAGGTCAAGGTACCTCAGGATTGCGTCATTGAGTTTGGAGGAGTTGTTGAGCATGAAATTGGTGTATGGATCTTCATCAGCAAATGTATCTTATCCTTATTGTGTGTTTACAGTTATTACTATTGTTACATTATAATGATTATTGATGTTCATTGTGTGTTACTGCTCAAATGATGATTTCCAAAGAGTATAGTAAATACTGTTAGAGATCTATCGGATCCTCACTGGGCTTGTTTTATATAAGCTCACTCTCAATTATTGCATGCATGCAGATGTTACTGAGCCTGACTTCGGGTACGTGCTTCTTGAAGAGGGAAATGTGCCTATCATGGATGAGTCCTATGTGTAGGAGTCTTTGCCATGAGATTGTTTGTAGTTGATGTATTATGATGTATTATAAACTTACTTCAACTTAAAGACTTATGTATGATGGTTTAGTAGTCTTTCTTTTGATCATGTTTAGATTACTAAGTTGGTTTATAATCTAATTTGAAATGTATGTATAGTCTATGTATGAAGTTGGAACAGATGCGTATAACTATGAATGGATTGTTGAAGGAATGATAATTGTGTAATATGATTATGTGGTATGTTGTTAACTTATTTGAGGGGTTGATTGTTGTATGCTTGTGGAGTTTGGTTGTATGGTTCTGTAGAGGTTGGTTTAGAGCCTCGGTGTCCTAATTACTGTCATTATACTGTCAAAATTCCGTTGCGTCCTGACTGATCGTAGGAGGGGTTGAGTTGGGGCGTGACAAGCTTTGCTCCTTTGGGCGCTAGGCATTCCCGTGGTTCGCGAGAAGGAAAAAAGACTCATCCTTTGTTGCACCTGGCACGAGATGATAAAGAGAGAGCTTCATCTATCGATGAACAACGGATTGACGGAGCTCTTGGCATTGCTTTGTTTTTCTATTCTTTCCTATCAGCGAGTTCGGACCCTTTTGTTCGCAATTTCTTCGTTCATACCCAACCGCTTGCAGAATCAAATCGTGTTCCACAAGATCCTATATCAGCTATACATCCTCCTTGCATTTATGCCAGAGACGTCGCCAGTTCTATGAGCTTTGGCTTATGTAGATCAAAAATGATGAATGGGATTCTGGCACTCCACTCGCTGCCAATGCAAAAGGATGCCGTCGAAAAGAATGGAACACTATTTCGCTCTATTGGATACGTCAGATCCCGTATAATAAGCGAGCTCTTTACCCTCAAATTCAAATATGTGGGTGCAAAATGCTATCCTGCTCTATTGTTACGTAGCAATAAAAGCCTGCTTATGCTGCTTCAGCGATGTTTTTTCTCCTTCTCTTCGCTTTGGACAAGAGCGCTAGTGGACACGGGGAGGGAGCAGGCGAAGCGTGTCATTTGTAATGGAAATAAAGATACCACTACTTCACCGCTTTGTTGGACCGCCGGTGTGAACACAATAGTGTATGACCAGGACCAGGAACCAATTTGAATTTGGATCTTGACATGTCAGTGGTTTTTAACTGTAGGCATTTTGCCAGGAAGTTGGTGGGCTCATCATGAATTAGGTCGGGGTGGCTGGTGGTTTCAGGATCCCGTAGAAAAGGCTACTTTTATGCCTCGGGTATTAGCTACTGCTTGTATTCATTCAGTAATTCTACCCCTTTTTCATTCTTGGACCTCGTTTCTTAATATTGTAACTCTTCCATGCTGTGTCTTAGGAACCTTTTCAACACAGTCTGGATTGCTAGCTCCCGTTCATAGTTTTGCTACAGATGATACATGATGAATCTTTTTATGGCGGTTCTTCCTTCTAATGACCGACATATCTATGATTCTTTTTTCCCAGATGAAGCAGCAGGCATCGGTCCGTAGAACATTTAAAAATGAGATGGTTGTGGTGCGAAGTACTCTTATGCACCTACGTCATTCGGCTCGCGCGCAAGCCCACCCCTTATGTTATGGAAGAATTGAGCTTATTGCTGGGCTGGTTATTCAGAGCCAGCAATTGGCTGTCGGATTTTGTCCCGCAACTAGAAGAAGATCGCTTCAGGGGTTACTGTGGTGTGGCTGAATGTAGAGCAGTCCGCCCTTACAACCGTTGATCAGTAGATTATTTAGAAATTCAGAAGATGGTCAAGGCAGCTTTCTTACGCCTATTCAGCTAGTGGGGCATGTAGTCGTAATAGTCAGCCCAGAATGCCTCTGTTCTATACCTTATACTATTTCGGATGAATGGGGAATTACATCACCTTTGATCTACAGAATAAGGCCTATGAGTTCTCTCTTTTATGGCAGAGATCTCTCCACACCAAGAAACCGAATCATAATGGATCAAAGCCCCCCTTTTCCTTCTAATTAGTGAGATTCTATTTCTTACTTAGGAAATTTTGGTCAAGCCCTCCGTCCATTCCTCTGTCGAACGTCTACCTTCCTCTCCTTAGCAGTCAAGTTACTTCATACCTCTATCGAGCTAACTTCAAACCTCTCCCTATCGGTCGAGCATCTTCAAACTTCAGGAACTTGGTTGAATAGTAAATTCAATTCATTAATTGAGCTCCAAATAGGGTGAGTGTGTCACGCCCCGACCAAACCCCGCAAAAGGCCAAGCCCGGATCCGACACACGGACGGAGTCTCCTCTATACCGCGAATGATCCGAAAACCCTAAAATCAACATAGTACATACGAAAGCCATAAAACAATTAAAACAAGCCGACTTTCCTTCAAATCATACATCCCCTTATTAACCAACTTCCCAAACCAAAATGCCATGCATACTACACAATTATTTATGCCACTAAACCATTAACCAATAGCATGCATTTCCTTACTAGTCACAAGAGTATAACTTTACAACTTTACAATCTTGAAACCTTTACACTAAAAGACCATTAAGGTCTCAAAATAGAACTACATACAAGGCTATAAGCCTCAAAATAAACCGACAACCAAGCATTAAACACATCAAGCATGGCTCGCACAAAAGTCTGGCAACCAACCACCAGCAAAGCAAAGAAGTGCTATCACGGAAACACCTCCACCTGCTCCTCCTCCTCTATTACCTCAATAGGGTCTGCTTCAACTACTCCTGTAAAATATAGTATAGAGAGGAATGAGCAAAAACTATTGCTCAGCGAGGGCAAAAGTCTCAAGGACGGAGATGAGAGAAGTATGCAATGCAATTAGTTAAGCAATTCATACAACTATCATATAGAGATACAACAAAACCATTAGTAAAGCAAGGCAAGCATTAAAACTATAAACACTCATTCAAAGGATACGGTACACTTTTCACGAGCAACTTTCAATCACGAATTCGATGACGACGCGCCGGCCCAAACCACCTTATAACACCAGTTTGGAATACCCCGGAAGTATCCATCAATCTACGACCCAAATCTCCCTGGGAGGCAACCCAAGCGAGAAGAGGGAATAGCCACGGAGCTAGAGCAACCAACACTGGCAACCCGAGGCTACCCAGAGAGGCCCATCACTCACGCGCTGGATACTATGCAATGCAAGACTCGATACAAGGTGAAAAATGAGCAATAAAGCCACACGTGGGAGAATAACAAACTAGGTTACTCTCGCATGCAATAGCAACAGTTGATAAGCATTTCAATCAGAATCAATTCAAACAAGTATATCAAGCAACTCTAAGCATTCTATAGGCATAATATCAAGAAAACAAGCCAAATCACAAATCGGCCCCAACTATCAAAACACTACCATTCCCAAACGAACCACGAGTTCTGGAAACCGACTTCGCCAATCCTCCTAGGTCACCATAGGGCACGTCTAAAGACCCCGAAATCCTACTTTACCCTAGAATTCGCGCAAAGCCCCGATTTCCCCCTTTGCTCGTTTGAACTACAACTATACCAACCGAACACCCAACCAACACCATTATCGCACCAAAAGTGCTTCCATGGCCTCTCGAAACAATGCCAACACGCAAAACGAGAAAATGCCAAACTCGACCTAAACGACCCCGACTTTCACCAAGGCATATTTCTCGTTTTTTCCATTACGCAACCTAAACAAACCATGCATTTAGGCATTCTAGCATACCTAGCACATTTTCACATCAACGGACAGCATAACATAGCAACTTCATCGTTTCAAGGGTTAACTATTCATAAACAACTATTCAACAACCAATTTAAATTGCAATCTCAACATTTAACTGCAGAAAATATTAAAAAGCTATACATACATGTTCTACAATTGTCAAGGAACATTCTAGAAGCATCAAAACGATTTAAACAACAATCTACAGATAAATCTCAAAAATCAAAAAGTTGACATACATAACATTTAAATGCACAAATAACGTGCTTCCCTCACCTTAGGTACTCCTAGTCGCTAGGAAAACAACGCTTGTTGCCTTGGATGCCACCCCGCACGAGCTCACTCGAAGATTTGAATTTTTGAAGGTTGAAATATTTTTTTTCTTTCCCTCTTGGTTTCGGCCTCTTCAAGTTCTATTTTCAGCCTTTATTTTTTTTTCATTTTGCTTTGTTTTAACTATTATAAGATGACAACTTGGTCAAAGGTGTGATAACCCGAACCCGGCATGCATTTAATAGCACTTGACTGCATTTGATTAAATGTTTCATTAGTTAAATCATTTAATTATCACTGTTTTGCTATATCTTTTAGAAGAATTCGAAAATGATTTATATTAATTGATTAAAAGATTATTACCTATTTCTAATAATTGTAGTAATTGAATTTATTCTCTTGCGATTAATGAAGTGTCATCTTAAGTGTTAATATTTAATTGTACTTGATTTCATGTTTATATTTATTTGTTCATTTGTAACTTAACATTAACTTTATAATTCTATAAAATATTCTAGGAATAATTAAATTAATTGATTTTAAATGAATATTGATTACTTTGACTATTTTGATTATTTTAAAAATCGGTTTTAATTTTTCTTGCATTAAATTACTCGATTATTTATATTAATTGATTAAAAGATTATTACCTATTTATAATAATTGTAGTAATTGAATTTATTCTCTTGCGATTAATGAAGTGTCATCTTAAGTGTTAATATTTAATTGCACTTGATTTCATGTTTATATTTATTTGTTCATTTGTAACTTAACATTAACTTTATAATTCTATAAAATATTCTAGGAATAATTAAATTAATTGATTTTAAATGAATATTGATTACTTTGTCTATTTTGATTATTTTAAAAATCGGTTTTAATTTTTCTTGCATTAAATTACTCGATTTTCAATTAAATGAGAAAAGTAACTCCGAGCCGGAGTTAATTTTAAACTATTCCACTATTCTACTTTTCAAAGAATTAAAGTTTTATATTATTGCTCATCATTTTTTTAGCGATCGATTATTGACCGTTCGATCGTAGAATTTCAAAAATAAGAGTTAGAGAAATATTTTTCGGATTTAGTGAAAAATGTTTTTAGCTTAATTTAACTAGTTTTAGTTGTTTTTCATTTAATTGCATTGTTTTAACTTGAATTGGATTTAATGGCATCAAAAAAAGCTTATTTGACTATTTTTAATTAAAGTTTGAATTTGCAAAAGACCAAAATGCCCTTGTCACCTTATAAAACAAAAACAAGTCAAAATTAGCTCAAAGACATTTCCCAAAATTCCCCCCATGTCCATCCCAAGGCCGAGAATCACCAAGGAAAAAAAAAGATTTTGATTTCAAATTTCTTCTACAATCTTGCATACAACTGCTCAAGGATCACGGCTAGGGTCCTTGCAAGCCTTCCTCTTCAATCACTGGGTGGGTTTTCACGCTTTTGTGCATTTTTATCTGAATGTGATTTTTGAGTCAATTTTTCATATGTGATATTTATCGCGTTATAATGCCTGTTATTGTTTGAAATAGCTTGCTTAGGGTTCGTAGAGCATTGCTTGTTAGTTATTTAGCAATTTTTACGGTTGAAACTGCGTAATTGAAATTGGGGAAGAATATGAATAGTGAATTATGAATAGTAAACCCTAGAATTTTGGATTTCGATCTGAATTGCGATTGTTTGATTTGGATAGGTGCCATTAGTGATAGAAAGTTAAAATGTGAAATAAAAACGGATCGGCCTTTGTTAAAATTGGAAATTAGACAAAGAAACGTAAAGGGGCCGTTTGACCAAAAGTTGACCGTGCTCGAATTGAGTTGGGGGTTTCGTAATTGAGGGCATGGAAGCACTTTTGGCGCTGTTGTGGCGTTGATTGAATGACCGGTTGGCATAGCTGTAGTTCAAACGCAGTAGGTGGACTTCCGGGTCTCGGGTGAGAAAGTGAAGTTTAGTGACATAGAAACGTGCCTTGTAGTGCCTGAGTGAATGTAGTGAAATTGGTTTCCTAATTCCGTAGCTCGTTTGCTCGTAATTGTCCTTGGAAGTTGGGGTTGAATAGTGATATTTGTTGTTTTCGTGTTTGAACTGCCGTTACTTGTTTAATTGTTGTTATTGTTGCTTATTATTGATTGTTATCTCGATTGTTGTCACTAGTTTGTATTGTTGTGCTATCGCTCGTTTATTGCCTTGTATCGAGTCTTGCATTACATAGTGTCTCGCGCGTGAGTGTTGGGCCTCTCTGGGTAGCCTCAGGTTACTAGTGTTGGTTGCTCTAGCTCCGGAGCTATTCCCTTTTCTCGCTTGGGTTGCCTCCCAGGGAGATTTGGGTCGTAGAATTGATGGATACTTTTGGGGTATTCCAACTTGTGTTATAAAGTGGATGCGCGCTTATTGTCATCGTTGTCAACATCAAGCTCGAGATTGATGTATCGCTCGTGAAATGGTATATTGCTCGTATTAGTGAACCACAGCCTTCAGAGTGTGGTATAGCTTTAAAGGGCTGTGTTAATGCTTTCTTGATTGCTTATAGTATTGTTGTTTGTATTGAATGTTTCATTATTGTCTTTATTGCTTAACTGTGATTATTTGCATTGCATGATCTTCTTTCTCTCCAATTCGATATCTGTCTCGCCCTCACTGAGTATACGTGTTGTGTATACTCACTCCTCACCACCACATTTCAGGAAAATGCCTTGTTAGCTGGAAAGTTCGTGATTGCGTGAAAGTTCGTGCTTGAAGAGTTGTTTTGCGTGCCTATGTGGCTTGAGTGTCGAAGTTTGCAAAGATATGTGCTTTCATATGTTGTATGTAATTTTTATTAAAAGAAATGTAATTTAATATAGCTAAGTAGTTGAGATAGATTGATAAGCTAGTTATGTATTCAGTAGTATAGTTAACCTCGATGCATGTTTGTAATTTTCTAAAAGAAAATAGTGAGAATGGTTTGATAGAATATTTAATGCAGTAGATTAGTATGGATTAAATGTCAAGGTTGAATGTTCTTGTAAAAGATGTAAAAAGATAGGTTAGTTTTAAACTGGAAATGTATATTTATATGTTGTGTTTAGTTGTTGAGAACCAAGGCTCGGATGGCCTTGAGGTGGTTGAATGTTTGGACATGGTATTGGTCCACTTATATGCTGTTACAGGGTTTCATATTTTGCCTAGAAACAGGGGAGACTCCGTCTGTTTTTCCCTGAAAGTTATGCCCGGATTTGGTTTTGGGTTGTGATTAGATTGATTGATAGAACTTCCGATCTCGAGAGGGATCGGGGTGTTACAAAAGGTCAAAGCCCCTTGGTCAACTAACTTAAAATTGGTCAAATTGGCATATTTTTATGCATTTTAAGCTAAAATAACTATCACTAAATTAATTCTAGCCAACAACAATTAAAATATAAAATTTAAGTCACCTAAATACTAGTTTCACTATTTGTTGAGGACTAGAAATCACTCTTTAGCTATCGCTCCTGATATGTAATGCACGTTGCGACATCAAAGAAGTAACAATTAAATCTCAAAGAATCTAAGAAAATATAATTTTCAAAATAATAAACAAGAAAATTCCACATTCCGGGCTCGGGTATTACACCCTCTCCCCCTTAAAATAATTGCGCCCACGCAATTCTTACCTGGTCAACAAACAACTCTGGATACTGATTCCGAACTTGGTCGTCTCTTTCCCAAGTGGCTTCCTCAAACCCATGATGATTCCACAGAACCTTTACTAACGAAATACTCTTCATGCGAAGCTCTTGAATTTTCCGATCCACAATTTGAATTGGTTTCTCTTTATAAGACAACTTTTCCTCAATCTGCAAAGGCTCTGGTTCAAGTACATGTGAAGGATTTGGATGATATTTTCTCAACATTGATACATGGAAAACATCGTGTAGTCTCGACAAACTCGGAGGTAAAGCTAACCGATAAGCCAAAGGACCCACCTTTTCGGTGATCTCATACAAATCCACATACCTGGGACTAAGTTTCCCGCTTTTACCTTGCCAAATCAATCCCTTTCGAGGAAAAATCTTAAGAAATACCCAATCTCCCAAATCAAACTCAAGATCCCGATGGTGCTTATCCGCATAACTCTTCTGACGACTCTGAGCTGTAAGCATACGCTGGCGAATAAAGTGAACATTATCCACCATCTTAATCATCTCAGGTAACACAGTCGGATCAATTGTTCTCATCTCTCCAACCTCTTCCCAATACAATGGGAATCTGCATTTACAACCATACAACGCCTCGTAGGGAGCCATACCTATAGTAGATTGATAACTATTATTGTAGGCGAACTCCGCTAAAGGCAAAAACTTCTCCCAGTTCTTCCCAAAGTCTAGCACACATGCTCGAAGCATGTCTTCCAAGATCCTAATAGTTCTCTCAGACTGACCATCGGTTTGTGGATGATATGCAATACTGAAACTCAACTTAGTTCCCATGGCCTCTTGCAACTTCTGCCAAAAACGAGATCTGAATCTAGGATCCCTATCTGACACTATACTTTGTGGCACACCATGAAGTCTCACATTATTAGCAACATAAAACTCAGCAAGTTTATTAAGGCTATCCTGTTTGTTCACGGGAATAAAATGTGTAACTTTAGTTAAGCGGTCCACAACAACCCAAACAGAATCACATCCTCTCGGAGATCTAGGAAGATCGGTCACAAGGTCCATTGTTATATGTACCCACTTCCATTGCAGAATCGACAACGGCTGCAGAAGCCCGGCTGGCCTCTGATGCTCAACTTTAACCCTTTGACAAGTCAAACACCTGGATACATACCCAACAATCTCCCTCTTCATATTGTTTCACCAAAAGTGTTGTTTCAAATCTCTATACATTTTAGTACTGCCCGGGTGAATCGTATACCTCAAATTATGTGCCTCGGATAGAATCTCATTCTTTAAAGTCGGATCACCAGGAACACACACCCTGTCCCTGAATATGAAGATACCATCTACAAGTAATTTAAGCTCCGACTCTCCCCCTTTAGCTTTTTCTTGGATTTTCAAGATGTAAGGATCAGTCTTCTGAGCCTCTCTGATTTGTGCTAGCAACCCTGACTGAATCTGCAAACTAGCAAATCGAATCCCTACCTCAGTAGCTTCTGGCTTCCATGAACAAATTTCTTCCAAAGTCTCCCAATCCTTGATAATTAAGCTTGCAACAGTAGCCTTTCGGCTCAAAGCATCAGCAAGAACATTTGCCTTACCTGGCACGTAGTTAATAGAACAGTTGTAACCACTCAATAGCTCTAGCCATCTCCGCTGCCTCATATTCAAATCCTTCTGTGAAAACAAATACTTGAGACTCTTGTGGTCAATAAAAATTTCAAATCTGCTACCCCACAAGTAATGACGCCACTTCCTCAAAGCAAACACAACTGCAGGTGACTCAAGATCATGTGTAGGGTAATTGACTTCATATGGTTTCTACTTCCTAGAAGCATAAGCAATCACCTTACCATTCTGCATTAAAACATAGCCTAAACCTTCTTTAGATGCATCACTGTAGATAACAAAGTTTTCTGTTTCCTCAGGTAAAGCTAGTATAGGAGTTGTAGTTAGTCTCTTCTTCAATTCTTGGAAACTGGATTCACATTTGACATCCCAGTTGTAAGCAACTTTCTTTCAAGTCAACTGGCTTAAAGGTCCAGAAATTTTGGAAAAGTCTTTAACAAACCATCGGTAGTAACCTATCAACCCAAGAAAACTCCGAATCTCTGACACCATTTCAGGTCTCTTCCAGGACGAAACAACTTCAATCTTAGCTGGGTCCACTGAAATTCCTTGATCTGAAATAATATGACCTAAAAAAGATATCTGATTCAACCAGAATTCACACTTGCTGAATTTTGCAAAAAGCTTGTTTTCCTGCAAAGTCTGTAGCACAATCTTCAAGTGTTGCTCATGCTCAGCCTCATTCTTCGAGTACACTAAAATGTCGTCAATAAAGATCACGACAAACTAATCAAGATAAGGTCGAAAAACCCTCTGCATTAAGTCCATGAATGCGGCTGGTGCATTCGTCAATCCAAACGGCAATACAACAAGTTCATAGTGGACATATCTAGTCCTAAATGCCGTCTTTGGTATATCGTCACTCCGAATCCTGAGTTGATAGTAACCCTGCCTCAAGTCAAATTTAGAGTAAACACTCGCACCCTGCAACTAGTCAAACAATTCTTCAATCAACGGCAAGGGGTATTTGTTCTTAATCGTGACTTGATTAAGTCCCCTGTAATCAATACATAACCGTAGCATGCCGTCTTTCTTTCTCACGAACAACACAGGCGCACCCCACGGCGAAGAACTAGGTTGTATAAACCCTTTCTCAAGCAAGTTCTGAAGCTGAATTTTTAATTCCTGAAGTTCAGCCGATGCCATTCTATAAGGACTTCTAGAAATTGGCGCAGTGCCTAGCACAAGATCAATTACAAATTCAATCTCCCTATCTGGTGGTAAACCCGGTAATTCCTCGAGAAATACACTAGGAAAGTCTATAACAATCGGAACCTCATTCAAATTCAACTTATCAGTAGGCTGATTGATCAAATAAGCTAAGTAAGCTTCACAACCCTTATTCAACAACTTAGAAGTCTTGATCACTGATAAAAGAGGAATTCGGGCAGCCCTGCAGTTCCCAACAATCTCCAGTACCGGTAGGTCAGGAACCTAAAGGTAAACAATCTTTGTTCTACAATCCAACAGAGCATAATATTTCCCCAACTAGTCCATTCCCAAAATAATTTCAAAGTCACGGAATGGCAGTGTAATTAAATCAGCAGGAAATTTACGGTTCTCAATGCATATATCACAAGATTTGCAAATAGACTCAGTAACAAATTTTGCACCCAAAGGCGTACTAACTTCAACTTCATGCGGCAGTTTATCAATGCAAACATTCACAGATCGTGCACATGCAGGAGTTATAAACGAATGTGTAGCTCCGGGATCAATCAAAACTTTAACAAATTTTGCACCCAAAGACGTACTAACTTCAACTTCATGCGGCAGTTTATCAATGCAAACATTCACAGATCGTGCACATGCAGGAGTTATAAACGAATGTGTAGCTCCGGGATCAATCAAAACTTTAACTAGCTGAGTATTGAGAAGAAAGGTACCTTCCACTATAGTTGTAGTATCGGGTAGCTCCTCTGCATCCAGTGCAAAGACCCTAGCCTGAACCCTCTGTGTTGGACCTGCACCTGCAGCCCTATTCTGAACACCTTGGCCTCTAGTACGACCCTGAACATTCCTATACTTAAGGCAATCTCTCACCCTATGATCATCGCTCCCACAACCTGTGCATTTACCAGTCTTTCTCCAACAATTAGCCTCAATATGCCCTGATCGATTACAATAGTTACACTGCTGATTTTGCCTTACAACAGTGTTTCCCGTAGGTGCTGGGGCTCTGAAAATAGTAGGAACTGTACCTCCCTGCTGAGGCCTAGTCACAGCTGGCCTAGCCTGAATCTGCAGCTGTGGCTGATACAGACGTTGCTGAGGAACCTGCGTAGAAGTCTGATACTACATCGGCTGACTCTGGCTGCTCTGGCCCAAGTACTGTTTCTTACTCGACTGACTACTCTCAGCTATCATCTCAGCCTTCCGTTTCTCAAACTTCGAGGCTGCTTGAAATGCCTCGGGAAAAGTAGTGTAGGTCTACCCAGTCAAATGCAGCTAAATATCCATTCTCAGCCCACGAACAAACCTATGAATTATCCTCCTAGCTGGCCGTACTAGCTCGGGCATATACCTCGACAGGCTAACAAACCTAGCCTCATACTGTGCAACAGTCATGTTTCCCTGCTTCAGGGACACAAACTCGTCTTCTCTTCTTTCCATAGCCATCTCGGGAATATACTTGTCCCGAAACTCACTCACAAAATCATCCCACAAATGTAGTACATCCTCACAGTCCCACCACCTCTTGACAGTATTCCACCACTGCTCTGCATCACCCTCAAACAGGAATGACGCATAATCTATTCTTGCCTCATCAGTGTACCTCAAAGCGGTGAAAATTTTCTCAACACTATTAATCCATCTCTCGGCTGCCTCATCATCTGGCTCTCCGAAGAACTTACCCGGCTCGTGCCTCAGGAATTTCTCCAACTGATTATTCTCAACTCTATACCCCTGTCCACCAGGATTAGCTTGATTTCCCTGGGGATTATTATTCCTGTCTTGCCTCTGCTCATGCAGTACCTGGGTAATCCGGTCAACTGCTGTAGTCATAGTAGCCATAAACTGCTCAGGCAACGATTGCTGACCCTGTTCTGCTGCCTCTTCATCTGACCCCAAACCTTGAGTACCATGACGTGGCGGCATAGTAGCAATTCACAATAGCTGGCAGCTTATAAAAGCAGTTTATAAACAGAGATATAGCACATAAGATTAGATAACACTCAAGTCAATAACAATAAAACATTCTAACACGCAATTCACATAACACAAGATTGACATGCCAAACTGATTCACTTTAAACACATAAGTACTCTAAGTTCACAAAGTCATGCTATAACATTTTCTTTCCACTTAACAATCATACAATAACACTATAGCATTTTAGACCTTTACCCCACAGATCGAGAAACATATCCCGGCTCATGCAAGACTATCATGCTCTTATACCACCTAAAGATGTCACGCCACAACCCGACCCCGTAAAAGGCCAAGCACGGACCCGACATACGGACGGAGTCTCCTCTGTACCGCAGACGATCCGAAAACCCTAAAATCAACATAGTACATACGAAAGCCATAAAACAATTAAAACAAGCCGACTTTCCTTCAAATCATACATCCTCTTATTAACCAACTTCCCAAACCAAAATTCCATGCATACTGTACAAGTATTTATGCCACTAAACATTTAACCATTAGTATGCAATTCTTTACTAGTCATAAGAGTACAACTTTACAACTTTATAACCTTTACAATAAAAAACCATTAAGGTCTGAAAATAGAACTACATACAAGGCTACAAGCCTCAAAATAAAATGACAACCAAGCATTAAACACATCAAGCATGGCTCGCACAAAAGTCTGGCAACCAACTACCAGCAAAGCAAAGAAGTGCTATCACGGAAACACCTCCACCTGCTCTTCCTCCTCTATTACCTCAATAGGGTCTGCTTCAACTACTCCTGTAAAATATAGTATAGAGAGGAATGAGCAAAAACTATTGCTCAGCGAGGGCAAAAGTCTCAAGGACGGAGATGAGAGAAGTATGCAATGCAATTAGTTAAGCAATTCATACAACTATCATATAGAGATACAACAAAACCATTAGTAAAGCAAGGCAAGCATTAAAACTATAAACACTCATTCAAAGGATACGGTACACTTTTCACGAGCAACTTTCAATCACGAATTCGATGACGACGCACCGACCCAAACCACCTTATAACACCAGTTTGGAATACCCAGAAAGTATCTATCAATCTACGACCCAAATCTCCCTGGGAAGCAACCCAAGCGAGAAGAGGGAATAGTCACGGAGCTAGAGCAACCAACACTGGCAACCCGAGGCTACCCAGACAGGCCTATCACTCACGCGCTGGACACTATGCAATGCAAGACTCGATACAAGACGATAAATGAGCAATAAAGTCACACGTGGGAGAATAACAAAATAGGTTACTCTCGCACGCAATAGCAACAATTGATAAGCATTTCAATCAGAATCAACTCAAACAAGTATATCAAGCAACCCTAAGCATTCTATAGGCATAATATCAAGAAAACAAGCAAAATCACAAATCGGCCCCAACTATCAAAACACTACTATTTCCAAACGAGCCACGAGTTCTGGAAACCGACTTCGCCAATCCTCCTAGGTCACCATAGGGCACGTCTAAAGACCCCGAAACCCTACTTAACCCTAGAATTCACGCAAAGTCCTGATTTCTCCATTTTCTCATTTGAACTACAACTATACCAACCAAACACCCAACCAACGCCATAATCGCACCAAAAGTGCTTCCATGGCCTCCAAAAACAATGCCAACACGCAAAATGAGAAAATACCAAACTCGACCTAAATGACCCCGACTTTCACCAAGGCATATTTCTCGTTTTTTCCATTACGTAGCCTAAAAAACCATGCATTTAGGCATTCTAGCATACCTAGCACATTTTCACATCAACGGCCAGCATAACAGCACAACTTCATCTTTTCAAGGGTTTACTATTCATAAACTACTATTCAACAACCAATTTAAATTGCAATCTCAACATATAACTACAGAAAATGTTAAAAAGCTATAAATACATGTTCTACAATTGTCAAGGAACATTCTAGAAGCATCAAAACGATTTAAACAACAATCTACGGATAAATCTCAAAAATCAAAAAGTTGACATACATAACATTTAAATGCGCAAATAACGTGCTTCCCTCACCTTAGGCACTCCTAGTCGCCAGGAAAACAACGCTGGTTGCCTTGGAAACTACCCCGCACGAGCTCACGCGAAGATTTGAATTTTTGAATGTTGAATTTTTTTTCTTTCCCTCTTGGTTTCGGCCTCTTCAAGTTCTGTTTTCAGCTTTTATTTTTTTTCATTTTGCTTTGTTTTAACTATTATAAGATGACAACTTGGTCAAAGGTCAAAGCCCCTTGGTCAACTAACTTAAAATTGGTCAAATTGGCCTATTTTTATGTATTTTAAGCTAAAATAAACTATCACTAAATTAATTCTAACCAACAACAATTAAAATATAAAATTTAAGTCACCTAAATACTAGTTTCACTATTTACTGAGGACTAGAAATCATTCTCTAGCTATTGCTCCCGATATGCAATGTACGTTGCGACAGCATAGAAGTAACAATTAAATCTCAAAGAATCTAAGAAAATCTAATTTTCAAAATAAATAACAAGGAAATTCCACATTATGGGCTCAGGTATTACAGAGTGAATAGCAGTTACTATTTTAGTGTTAGTTTGGGACTTCTGCTTGTTTGTTTTGAATTCTAATTTTAGAGATATATCGAGCCTAGGAACAGGCGCGCTCTTGCGTTGATTGTTGTTTATATTAATTTAGTTAAGGTGTGAAGGTTGATTTTGCTGGCTTAAATATCGTGCGTGGTAGAAGCTTTTTGTTTTGTTTAGTTGATTTGGAAGCGGAGTCAGAGTACCATCCCGATAATCTCGCTTAGAAACTTCTCTAAGTTCTTTTCTTTGCCAAGTGGTTTTTAAAAAAGGGCCTCGTATCATATTATAAGGGAAAAAAGTAGAAGGTAAGGAAGATTACTAATACCTATTAGCATTATGCACAGATTCCCAGCCCTCCAAGAGAGGCTTACCTTTTGAGTTTTAGTTAGATGCTGGCTTGGTACATCGGCTCACTTTATTCTCTTTCTTTGGTCAGGTGGATGCTTCTTGGGCCATAGGTGGATACTAGCGCACTAGACTGGTAACATAAAAGAAAGGATTATCTCTTGACTATGGCACCTTTTGGAAAAAAACCTGAAACCGCTAACTGTAACTGCTTGACCTTATAGTACTTTTACCTGGGGAGATAGAGATGGAATATACGTGCCTCATAGATTGGCCTTACGGGCCATGGAAGCAGTGAGTCAAGGAAAAAAACGTCAATGCCAGTCTGCTATTTCTTTGTAGATAAGAGCCTCTCTCTGGTAGAAATCCGGTCTCAAGTCGGTAGTAGTAAATGAATGAATGTTCCCGAAGAGGGGGAGGGTAGGCTTTGGAGACGTTTATTTGAATTCTCCGCTGTGGGAAAAGTCCATCTTCTTTCACTTCCCATCTCTACGAGGCCGCTATTGCCTTATTTGTCTTTTACCGACCGAGATAATGGGAAGCCCCGGAAAGCAGAATATAAAATCCTTGTTGGTGGGTAGCTGACCTAAAGCCTGCCTTGCCATCGATAAGAACTACTCTTTGTTTACGGCCATCCCTGGGAAAGACTTAAGATGGAAATATATAAAATATTCAATCCATAGAATCAATATCTTCTTCATTGATTTGCATGAATTCACACTGGAAAAGAAAACATTCAACAGTCCCGAGAGAAATAAGGCCCCGAGTTGAAAAGCAAACTGAAGACAAACCAACGAATGAAACGAAGGAAGGCCTTTATCTATCAGGCTAACAAATCAACTTCCCTATGGGAAAAATCTAAACAGCTCGGGGGGTTTCCCCCTGAACCCCCTCCTCTTTTTCCTTGTGTTAGATCGTTCGTGACCCATACGTCTGAGACGACAAGCTACTAGTTTGAAGTACTATTTCCAAACGAACTCTCTGACTGGAAAGATCTTTCATTCTATTTCTTTATTCTGAACAGAGTGAGGGTTTTCAATTACTAACGTCCGAGACTGGAACAAAGCATGGATTGGACGACGATACCGACCGGGAAGGGTTATTGGACTGTATAAGGTATACCGTTGATAGAGCGCAGTGAGGGAAAGAAGAGAAGTAAAGAAATGATGAAGTAAGTAGAGTGTGAAGTAAGCACTGCCAGAATAGTTGTCTTATGGGCAGATATTCTATTTATCCCTTTTTTTTCGGGGATAAGAAAGGGTTCTTTTTAGGGTTAGTTAGTACGAATACGATGTTAGAGAATCCAAGGAAAGTGATTGACCTCTCGATACATTTCATAGCATACTTTTTCGAGCTAAGCAAGCAAGTAAACAACTTCTTTACCCTTGCTGATCAATCCCAAACTGCCATAGCACTTTCTTACCCAGGGGATTCAGAAAAGTCTTCTATGGCTGAGTTCTATTTCCTTGATTCGGTTTAGTAGGAATGGGAAGTATCCACCCCTTGTGCAAGAGCTTGAATATGACTATTACTATAGGAAGAGGTTAGCTCTTTGGTTAACAAAACCCTTAGATTAGGAAGGAAAATCCTTTTCTTTGCACGTCAGATGCAAGGAATAGAAAAGAATCCAACGTTCCCACTACGCGGTAATATAGGGACTGACTTTCTTTCCATAAGCAAGAGGAGCATGGTCGGCTTCGCACCTTCTCAAGTGCTATGCTCCGTGGGTCTTTTGTTACCTAATTCCCTGAAACACGAAGTTGCTCCTAGTATTTACCCCAGAGATGTACCTTCGCACTATCAAAAGGAAATTGTCACTTTGCTTAAGCACGAGATCCGACAGTTGTGATTCCGCTTTCATATCTTGGATTGAGCTTTCTTACTCTTTCTATGCCTCTTTCTTGGCCCATAACACACATGCGGCGCTAAGGTTCCCGTGGCAACTCAAGCTAGGATTTGAAGCCAGGATGAGCAGATTTACCGTGCCCGACTCTTTCCTATTCTTTTCTTAGACTAATTCAGTTCCTTATGCTTAGAACTAGAACTAGAACGTGACGCATGGTAATGGCGCTTGTGTGATATTCTATTGATCCAGTTTAGGCAGCTTCAGGAAAGAAGTCAATCAAGTAGGAATGGACAAAATGTCTTCTGTTGCTATCTTAGCAGCTAAAATGGAAAAAAATCTTCTTCTCTATTTCACTAATCAGATTCGAATAGACCCACGAGACTTTCTTTTCTCCCGGCTATAGCGCGAGAGAAACGCGAACAACTGATTCTCAAGAAGGGGATTCATGGAAAACAACCTATCTGTCTACTTCCTTTCAGTTATGTTCCTGTGTCAATCATAGCTTAAAGTTCTCAACCTATTCTTGTACAAACCAAGTTCACTACCTGAATTTAGGAGTGAAATAACCCGCTATGAGTATAAGGGACTTTGCAGGGTATTCCTTCTTCTTGATAGCACAGGGGCACAGCGGTAAATACCGAGGTTTGAAGATGCTCGACTGGGTTTGAAGATAAGCCAATTTTATCCCACGCCACGGTTGAAAGTGTTTTGTAGAGGAAGGAAGCCAGGCATAGAGGTGCGTATCTGCCTTGGAAGTTTTAATGCCCAAAGATGGTCCTTCGACAAGCCCTTTGCTCAAGCTTCTATTGATTATACCTTTAGATCAGGAATCAAATAAGAAAAGAAGTCAATTCAAACATTCAAACCAAAGGCCTTTTTCAGCAAGCCGATGATTAGCACTAGAAAGCGCCTAAAGGAACGATGTTTATCCCTGAATCACTAATCCAGCAAGAATGTCAGATGAGACCTATGTTGAGTCAAATAGGCTTCCTATTGACTATTGGCCTGTTTGCAACCGAGATTAGTGAGACCTTTTGGTAAAGGGTTTACCATGAGAGTAAGCGGAACAGATCCTATTTCCGAGCACACCGTGGGATATGAATCTTCACTCCCTCGCGCTTGGGTCCGAGCGTTGGGATGAATTTGTTCTTTCCTTTGGATGTTAGTGTGAATATAGTGAGTGTGCACTTAGCTATTTTTTCACTAATCTCTATTCATAAGTTAGATAAGAAGGTAGAAATTAAGTAATAAAAGAAGAGAGTTTTGAGAATGGGTTCAGAAAATCGACATTATCTTCATTGAAGAATTCTTCAAATTTACTAAGTAAGAAAGATTTAATGTGATGCACGAAGTCGAAGTGCGTATGAATTTACTATTCAACCAATTTGAATAGGGCATTCCTAAGTAGACCGTCAGATCTTCCTACGTTTTGAGCTCGGGCCTAGCTCATTTTCTTTCTCCCATGCCTTTCTTAGCACATAGTTACTTACAGAATCTCAAATCTCTCTCAACGCCGAGAATTTTTGTTGTATGACGGTTGATTAGAGGTTTGGCTTCTTTCTTCCTGACCTTTTAGCATTCTGGGCCCCTGAAGAAATAAAGAAAGTTGAAATCAAAAAGAAAGAAGAGAAATTGGGGCATATTTCCCGAGAGAGGCCGCCTTCTCTCAGGCCAGCAGTCTTCTACTTTTAGTCAACTGCTCTATGACGGGCATCCCTGTTTCCTGGGCTCTACTCGTTCGTCTACACTCTGACCCAGCAAGTAATAATTTAAAAATGATATTTCCTTGCCTGCATTAAGATTTAAAACTTGTCGTCAAAAAAGACAATCAATCATAATCAAGAAAAAAATAGAAATAGTGAATCAAGAACGAGATGGATCCCTATCTTTATCTCTATCAACGGAGATACCTATCTATATGGAAAGAGATCTATCTATGAATCGATCATCACTATCTGCTATCCGGATAGATATGTCCTATGAGTGATTACGCCGATCTTTATATGTTTTGGCCACGTCTGTTTCTGCTCTGAAGAAGAAGGTTTAGATCTTTCAATCTTATGTCGTGAGGGATGCGACCTATGTTAGGTCCATAAAATACCACAGCTTTTGGTTTTCTATGATTCACCTCCGAATAATGAGTAGGTAGTTTGATCCTTTTTATTTTTCTCTTCATAGTTTTATGATGGGGGGATGCGGAACAATACGTTGAATTACTATATAAAGAAGAGTTGTAAACTATAGGACTTCTTGTTCGAGTAGGAATATTTCGGTTTTTCTCGTTCCTTCTCTTCGATAAGAATAGGGATTTGAAATGATACAAATTCTTCTTCATTCTATTGTGCTCAGCGAAAGAACTACCTAAGCATACTTTTTCGGATCCAAACTTCTTTGTTCTTTCTAAGTCTTCTTCTTGTATAGAAGAACGCAACTGTTGTAAAAAGTGGGATTTTAGTAGTAGGCGGCATCCCCTCTTAGTTTTGAGTAGGTGGAACCATTCTATTTTGGTTCTTCTCCACATTCTTATGGGGTGATCCAGGAATTTGCCTATTATTTTTTCAACTGATATTTCGATATAGAAAAATCTCCTTATTTCTTCACCGCGGGTTCTCGCATCATTTTCTTGAAAAGATATTATATCACCATGGGACACTTTAAAATGAGTAATTCTTACCATTCCATTATTCACATAAACCTTTCGATGACTTATCGGCTGCCTTGCTTGAGGAATAGTTTCACAAAAATGGAGACGAACCGGAATAACATCCAATCTTGTTTCTGGATTGAGTAGAAAAGGGATATATGAAGTTTGTTCTGTTCCTCTGTGCATCTTTGTGATGGGCAAATCTCCATGAAAAAGGGACAACTTTCGTGTAGTTTGTAATTGAATGTAACTGTTAAGATTTTCTCTCGAATAAATCTTTCTCTTAATAGATCTATTCTTGTTTCTTAGTCTTCGGAGAATACGGCGTTGTATTATTGTTAGTTCTCTATTCCAAACATTCCTGAAAGTAAACGACAAGTTTTAAATCTTAATGCAGGCAAGGCATATCTCGTTGAATCAGTCTATTTCGCCACATCGCCTATAACGGGAATCGAACCCCTTCTGCTGCTGGTGGGCGGATGGAGAATGAGCCACTTCGATCCAACAACTTATTAGGAGTGTTTTGGCTTGCCCCTATCTTCTTATTAGGTTGATAGGTTTGGAACCTTTTCCCCTTTTAATAATAATAAGGTAAGCTTACAAAGCTCCTTTCTTCAGCTGGTGCGCAGGAGCACACTTTTGGTTTCCCTTTACTATACAAGGGGCTTTAATGAATAGAGATCTTCCCCCAGTAGTCTTCTCTTCCTATCACTTCACTTCGTTCAAGAAATCTGATCTCACAGGGTCGGACGAAGGGGAAGGAAGGGATGGGTAGTCCGGGAACAACAACGGGAAAGGGCTTGTATCCCCCCTTTCCTTCTTGCCCACGCCTATTTGTTCCCCCAGCCCCGGAGAGATGCATAACTTTTTTTTTTTATATAAAAAATGAATAGATAGAGCGATGATACATTCCGAAATATTGTAAAGATAATTAGACTCTTTTCGTCCCCTTTACAATGTCTGCTTGAGGACCTATATGAATATTTTGGAATGGGGATGTTCGCTTTTGCAACAAGTAGACCAACGATACGGACTAATAGATGTTCCTACTCTTACCCGTAAGTAAGATCTATTCATATTTGGTCAGTCCCCCACGGCATGGCATCTCACTTTTCATGAATGTGTCTCCCCCTCTACTTAAGGGAGTTTGACCCGCCTTTGACTCTACTTGCTTCTTCTTTCCTATGAGCTGTTTTACAACCTTACTTTTTCGCAGGGTCGACGGGACATGGGAGCCTCAGCTCATGCATCAGTTTACTGAAATCACCTCCGCTTTCCCACTTCCTTCTATTCAAAAGGCGAGCACCCCTTAAACAAAAAGGCCCTAAGAGGGCTCTTCTTTATATATTACATACATAAGCCCTAAAGTAGGTAGCCCCGAAAGCCAAACTCACCAACTTGTTAGGAGTGTTTTGGCTTGCCCCTTTCTATCTTATTAGTAAAGCGCTAACACCATATCTATAGTAAGAGGCCTTTTCAATAAGGCTCACGTAGGGGCGCTCACATTTTTTGGCTTTCTTCGCTCCACTAGCCTTGATTGGTAGATGAAAAAGTACCAAGGTGCATCTGGTGGTATCGTATATAAGATCATGGCTTCATTTAGTCATGATCTTTGTAATGTAGTTCACCGCCTCTACCACTTGCCTATCCCCGATCAACTTACTCTTCTTCTTTTGACTGACCGGGAAAGATCAAAGGCTTCAATCAATGTGAGATTCCTTAATGCCTCACTAAAGAATCAACTAGAATTATCCAGGGCCGGCCCACTCCCATCATAAAACACATTACCGATCGCCTCAACCGTAAAAGAATCATAAGTTGCATTTGATCAAGATCAAGACCTCCCAATAGGGATAGGGGCGAAGGTGAATAAATGAATGAATAAAGGTAGTGTCCTGATTTGCCCTAAAAATTAAGAAAGTGCCATCCATTACATCAAGTCGGTCTATTCCACCCTAAGATCGGTTAGAATGGTCCCGAGCGCATCTTTTTTTTTCCCACTTTGACTTCGCACTCACCGGGCAATAATCACGATGAAGTGTCCAGGTAGAATCATGGGGTAGGAAAGTCTATTGTTGTGTTGGGGAAACAAAGCTTCAACAAGTAGAATCTTCTTGGCAAAGCTTCAAACAAAGAAGTTGGGCTATTCACTTCATTGATTTGACTTCACTTTACTTAAGATTAAAGATAGGGGCCAGGCAAGCAGTGAAGGCTCATTTGGTAGACAGCGAGCGAGTAGCAAGCACCTACTCCTATCAAAATGAAAAACATCAAGTGGAACTTGAAGAAGCGAGCCTCTATCAGAGAAAGCCATTGCGCGCTAACCCCTTGTCTTGGATAGGGTTCCAAACCTGTGCACCCCTAAACTACAAGCTTTCTTTGAAGCCCCTAATGAGATATTTGAAGAAGCCCTTTTCTACAAACCTCTCTATAATATAAGAGAAGCTCGAAGAGCTTTCTTCGCATGCTTGAGCGCATCCCCTTTCTATTAGTAAGGTTGTCAAAAGGCCTTCCTTTAGTTCCTTTATGACTAAACTAATCTAATTAACTAATAGGGGTAGGGGGCGCTAATGCGACCTTCCTTCAACTGGCTTCGCCCTATCTATTCATCTCTTCTTTCAAATGGATATTTAGGGATATCTCTTGTTTATAGATCTTGAAACCAGATCAATATCCATTTCTCAATAGATCTATCTATTGATAGAAAGATATAGATCTCTATATGAATCTATCTCTATATCTAAATATGGAAGAACCAACACTTAAAGGGCATAACCAACGGAAGGTTCTTACCTTGTCCCCGACATTGTTCTCCGACGATGTCCCCTAAAAGGAGCCACCATTCTCTTTCTTTCTTCAATCGTTCCGATCAGGACAAGCGGCTTGGTTTGTTTTTTCCCCCTATTTATGCAATTCTCTGTCTTCGTTCGTGATCATGCTAGGCAAAAAGTAGTTGTAGAGGGGCGGTTGTGAAAGGGAAATTCTCCCATTTTCATTGAAGTAGGGAGGGCCTTATTCCCTACCATTCTGGCCTATTATTGATAGGGATTTTACCGATGCTGAAGATAGCTTGCTTACCAAGCCACCCACTTGAGAAGGGAGTTTCCAAAAAGAAGCGACGAGGAAGTGAAACTGTCTACGAGGCTTTGCTTCTCCCCCTATAGTCATAATACTCGGTTCATCGCTACTTTGATTCAAAAGGTAACCGACAGTTCCCAACTTTCTCTGCTTTTCGAAACCGTAACCATTTGTCATTCTGACTACTTCATCCATAAAATGGATTATTTCAAAATAGAGATATGCTCTAAAAAAAGTATAGGATAAGCTTCCATTCTAGAAGCGGTAGCTTCCTGCCTCATTCGGTGAGAAGTTCCCTTCCATTTTCTAAAATGCCTTATTGGTCTGCTCAGAAAACGTACAAAGTGGACCGCAGTTTGGCTGACCCTAATCTTCCCATTCGGGTTGGGTTGACCCAGAAGTATAGTATGAAGGAATGGAACCACTGGAGAGTAGGCTGCAGTTCATACTTGGGCAAAGACGACTGACTTTGGAAGTGGAACATGAACCAATTTATGCTATTTTGGATTCTTTTTGAGCGTAGCAAAATCAAGGTTTATGATAAAGTCATCGAAGTTTCTATGGTATTCTACCTTTGCCTAGTCTCGGTCCACAGTGGAAGGCTCTGCACCTGAGCCTCGTTAGACTCAACTGAAGTGTAAGGTGTAAGTGAAGAGAATAGAAGAGATGAAGTCCGTCCCTTAGCCTAGTCTATATCCATAGTTGACGCAACTCCGTACCGAGGCCTCACTACTATTTAATTAATTAACAGTTAAGCAATTTTATAACTAGAGCTTTCCTTAATTAGCTGACCTTTCTTCGTAACCTCAACATACTTTTTTTGGTTTTAATTCAAAAGAGTGGGGTCTTACTTATTCAGGGGGGATGAAAGACAAATAAAGGGATCAGGGTGCTTTATGATCGGAGAAAGAGAAGGAGTTTGGTTGGTGGGTCACTTGGTCAGTGGGGGAACCCGTAGTAAGGGGGGACGACCCGCCGAATTCACATCAGAAATCGCCAACATGAACACAAATGAAATCTTGAATTGCGTATAGAAACAAAACAAAGCACTTTTATTCTAAGAGTTGAGGTATATGAAGAATATCTTTTTGGTCCCTTTCGTCCAGTGGTTAGGACATCATCTTTTCATGTCGAAGACACGGGTTCGATTCCCATAGGGGATAGGTACTCATTCCAGGCCACTTTCAGTTAGTGTTCATTACTGAGTAATCGCACATTATCTGGCTGGAAAATGTGGTCCGGAAGCCTTCTCTTCCCCAACAAGCAAGACGAGATCACCACTTATCTCAATAATGGGCTTCCTTGAATTTTTCCTTAGCCTTAGATGTCCTTTCATAAATTCTCAAACCTTTGATAGACAGAATCTCCATGTGAAACCCCATTTTTCTATCCTGTCTCGTTTTGCGTGTTTATTCTCGTTTTGTGTGAATTGACCTGTCTATGTGCTATATGACTTAGAATGTGATAATTTTGATATTAGTACTCCTAGAACATGCTAAATGTGCATTCATGAAATTTTCATAAAAAACGGAGTCAAAAATTTTATCCTCGACTTTTAGTGAATAGTGTTTTCGAAACACGTCCGCTAAAATTTTGAAATTGGTCTTTTTTACCCTTCTAGACTTAGTCCTCGGACTTTAATAGACCTGTGTTTGATTAAAACGGTTTTCAAATTAGCTTAGGAATTTATTAGGGTTTTTACACCGACTTTTGCGAAAATCAAGTTTTAAGCTGACTTGGGTGAAGTGGTTTGAATGTAAAACTTCTTGTCACCTAAAAATAACCTACTTGAGCAATCTTGGGTGTTGTATAATTGTTTTGAGCAATGGCGATCAAAAAAATGAATTTAAAGTCAAGAAAACACTAAAAATCAATTAGTTTCAACTTTGACTTTCATTTAAGTTGTTGACCTTTATGCATATATCACCAACACACACAAGCAAAGCAAAAAAACACACCAATTTGTACACACATTGCCATGAGGAAGGAGAGGAAAAAAAGAAAGAAATTTCAAGGTTTTCAAAGCAAATTTTCAAAGAAAAAGCTAGTTTTTGTCCGTAGATTTTTGTGCCGAGTTGGATTCCGCTTGTTGGGTACGCATTGCACGCATATCTATGCTTATTTTGCATCAAAGGTGGGAGAAAAATTCTAGATCTCAAAACTCATCTTTTATGTTTTTGCATAGAACTGATTATTGAACCGTTAAAATGTTAATTTGATGTTAGATTATTGCTCAATGCATGCCTAGGATCGTTTATATGTATTCTTGCGAGATTTGAACCGTTATAGCATAATTATTTATTTTCGGGTATTTAAAGTTGAGTTATTTGCCATTTCTTGATTATCTTGAGTTGTATTGGTTGAAATCAATTGCCGTCGATTTCTAAAAGTTTGTTAATTACGTGGTAGTGCCGTTGTAATGCCGAATTTTCAATTGCGAGGTCGGTGCTAAAGTCCGGAAATTTCAGCCATGACACACTAGGGTTTTAGGGTTATTGGGCATGATTTGGATGTGTTTTGGTTGGTTTCCGAGGGGGCTAACGTAGTTGATTGAATGGGTGAGTGATATAAACTGATTTGGAGTTGTTTAGATTAGTAGAATGTAATATATGAATATTTGAAGTTTAGATTGTCTTTCTTTAAAATGTTAAATTATGCCTTTAGTTGATTGAGTGTGGTTTGAGTGATTGAATTATGAGTTGATGATGGGTAAACTAGGGTTTGATTGTGTGTTTAATGCATGGTCGGTTGGATGGCCTACTTTGTCATCTAACTTAGTTATTTGTTATTAAATTGATTATTGATGTTATTATGATGATAATATGATTATTGATTGATTATTGATTAATGATTGATGAACCGGGAGATAGTCAACGGAAAAGGTTGTCATCCTGTTAATGATTGATGTTTATTATTATTGCTGAGTCTTTGGTATGTGTGTACCACCTCTTGGGCAGCATCGGGCTGTCGGGTTGATAACGACATGACTACCAGAGACTACCTCTAACTCGCATGACGGAGGTGTCATTGAGCGAGAGGTTATTGGGGTACCTTGGGTGCGTGAGTTTATGGGAGTCACAAGAAGGCTGTTATGATCGTGATGGCATTTGGAGCTATACCAACTAGTGTATCCTTTATTGAATGGTCATTATAGATTATGTGATGATAGTATTATTGATGTTATTGTGTGTTTACTTGCTCAAAGGATTATTTCGAAGGAGTATTAGTGAATACTGTTAGAGATCTATCGGATCCTCACTGGGCTTATTTTATATAAGCTCACTCTCTATTATTGCATGCTTACAAGTATACTTGAGCAGGATTACGGGTACGTGTCTCCTGAAGAGGAAAATATGCCTTATGTGGATGAGTCTTATGTTCCGGAGTCTTATCCTTGATGTTGTATTGTTTTAATATCTTGTATATTATCTAGTTAACTTTTATATGCTTTGTAGTTTATAATGTATCAGATGTTGAAAATATAATGAATTAGTTGATGCTATCTTAGTAGTCTTTCTTTTGTCTATGTTTAGGTTGCTAGGTTGGTATCAATATATTTTACAATGTATATTAAGGTTCATGTATTATGTTCGAACGGAGGCGTATAACGAGGAATGGTTATTGTATAATATGGTTATTGTCACGCCCCGACCCGACCCCGCAAAAGGCCAAGCCCGGACTCGACACACGGACGAAGTCTCCTCTATACTGTGGACGATCCGAAAACCCTACATTCAATATAATACTTGTGGAAAAATAATATACATTTGAATCAAGACAACTATCTTTTAGAAAATATACATCTTCTCGTTAACAACTTTGCAAACCAAAAATGTCATGCATACTACACAAGTATTCGTGCCACTAAACAGTTAAACCATTAGTATGCAATTATTTACCAGTCATAATAGTATAATTTTACAACTTTACAATCCTTAAACCTTTACAACAAAAGACCATAAAGGCCTCAAAATAGAACTACATACAAGGCTACAAGCCTCAAAATAAAGCGACGACCAAGCATTAAACACATCAAGCATGGCTCGCACAAAAGTCTGGCAACCAACCACCAGCTAAGCAAAGAAGTGCTATCAAGGAAACACCTCCACTTGCTTCTCCTCCTCAATTACCTCAAGAGGATCAGCTTCAACTACTCCTGTAAAATATAGTATAGAAAGGAATGAGCAAAAACTATTGCTTAGCGAGGGCAAATGGTCTCAAGGGCGGAGATGAGAGGAGAATACAATGCAAATAGCCAAGCAATTCATTCAATTATCATATAGAGATACAAACAAAGCCAACAATAAAACAAGACAAGAATTAAAACTATAAACACTCATTCAAAGGATACGATTCACTTTCCACGAGCAACTTTCAATCACGAATTCGATGATGACGCGCCGGCCCAAACCACCTTATAACTTCAGTTTGGAATACCCCGGAAGTATCCATCAATTCTATGACCCAAATCTCCCTGGGAGGCAACCCAAGTGAGAAAGGGAATAGGACACGGAGCTAGAGCAACCAACACTGGCAAGCCGAGGCTACCTAGAGAGGTCCATCACTCCGCCTCTGACTCTATGAATGCAATAAAATAACAATGCAACAATCGAGCAATAAATCCACATGTGGGAGAATAACAAAGTAGGTTACTCTCGTACGCAATAGCAACAATTGATAAGCATTTCAATCAAAATCAACTCCAACAAGCATAATAAGCATTAACAAGCATTCTACAAGCAAAATTCTATGAAAACCAACATAAACACAAAACGACCCCGACTTTCCAAATGCTACTACTTCAAAACGAGCCACGAGTTTTGGAAACCGACTTCACCAATCCTCCTAGGTCACCATAAGGCACGTCTAAAGACCCCGAAACCCTACTTTACCCTAGAATTCACGCAAAGCCCCGATTTCTCCCTTTGCTCGTTTGAACTACCGCTACCCTAACCAAACACCCAACCAACACCATAACTGCACCACAAGTGCTTCCATGGCTTCCCGAGACAATGCCATCAAGCAAAACGAGAAAATGCTAAACTCGACCTAAACGTCCCCAACTTTCACCAAGGCATTTCTTTGTATTTTTCCACTACGCAACCCAAACAAATCATGCATTTAGGCATTCTAGCATATCTAGCATCTTTTCACATCAACGAAAAGCATAACAACGCAACTTCTACGTTTCGAGGGTTTACTATTCATATTTTACTATTCAATCGACATTTTAAATTACAATCTCAACATTCAACTGCAGAAAATGTTAAAAAGCTATAAATACATGTTCTACAATTGTCAAGGAACATTCTTTAAGCATTAAAACGATTTAAATAACAAACTACAGATAAAACCCAAAAATCTTAAAGTTAACATACATGACATTTAAATGCGCAAATAATGTGCTTCCCTCACCTTAGGCACTCCTAGTCGCTAGGAAAACAACGTTGGATGCCTCGGAACCAACCCCGCACGAGCTCACGCGAAGATTTGAAGATTGAAATTGAAAATCTTTTTTTTCCCTCTCAAGTTTCGGCCAGCAGGTTCTATTTTTTTTGTGCTTCTTTTTTTTTTTTTGCTAAGTTATAACTATTAAAAGATGACTAGCTTGGTCAAAGGTCAAGGCACTTGGTCAACGTAATTTAATTTGGTCAATTTAGCCTATTTTCATGCATTTAAAAGCTAAAATACCCAACACCAAATTAATTCTAGTTAACAACGAGTAAAATATAAAATTTAAGACACCAAAATACTAGTTTTTACTATTAGTTGAGGACTAGAAAACAAGCTCTAACTATCTCTCTCGAAATGCAATGCAATTTGCGACAAAAAAGAAGTAAAAATTTGATTTCAAAGAATTTAAGAAAATATAATTTTCAGAATAATAAACAAGAAAATTCCACATTCCGGGCTCGGGTATTACAGTTATGTTGTATGTTGTTATTTTATTGAGGAGTTGTTTGTTGTATGGTTTATGGAGTTGATGTATGATGTTCTAATGAGGTTGGTTTAGAGCCTCGATATCCTATTTATTGTCGTTATACTGTTGAAATTTTGTTGCTTCTTGACTGATTATAGGAGTGGTCGAGTTGGGGCGTGACATTTAAGTGGTATCAGAGAACATGTTTAGTTGTCAGCCGGGATATTCTCGGAATGTGGGTAATGGTCTTAGCATAAAAGTATGTATGAAAAGAAAGAAAAGTGAACTATGTATTAATATGATTAAATGATTAAGTGATTAAGTGGTTATGTGATTTAGTGTTTATGTGATTACGTGATCAATTTATTTATGTGATTGATACTTATGTGATTTATGTGCTTAATATGAGATTGTTGTTTATGTGTTAATAGTTGTTTATAACCTGTTTACGTGCTATAACCTGTGCTAACTCTTTGATTAGTAGAATGGCTGGTAGACCAAGGACCAGAGGTAGGCCCGAGGTAGTAGATGAGACTCCTGGTAATGCGGCACTGGGCCATGATAGGGGTAATGATCGTTTGGGGGCAGCTATGGATAGGATTGCTGAGTTAGTGGCCGGACAGGCACAGTTGATAGTAGGGCAGGTTGCCCAGACTCAGGCTTGGCAGGCTCAGTTATTGAATGTGCAGGGTGGAAACCACGGGCGTGGTACCTTGAAAGAGTTCTTAGGGTATCATCCACCTAGATTTCAGGGAGAACCCGATGATCGGAAGGCTAAAGCATGGATTAATAAGGAGGAGAAGATTTATGATCCTCTTGATTACACCAATGAGCTGAAGGTTACCTTTGTCGTATACTTATTCGATGATGAGGCAGAGGAATGGTGGCGCACAGTGAGAGCTAGCTGGGAGACTCGGGGTGTTCCTTATGCCTGGGATACCTTCTTGAGAGCTTTTCGGGAGAAGTATGTCCCGAGGATTGCACGGGAGAGGAGAGAGGCTGAGTTTCTGTCTCTGATTCAGGGGGATGCCTCAGTGGCTCAGTATGAGGCCACCTTTACTCGATTGTCCAGGTATGCACCGGAGTATGTGGCTGATAAGGAGCAGAGGACTCGTAGAGTTATGTTGGGGTTGAGGCCCGAGATTCAAGGTACGATGGCTCTGAATCGGTATGATATATTCGCTGAGGCCTTTGATGCAGCTTCTAGGTTAGAGAAGAGAAAGGGGGATCAGCTTGTGTCTAGTCAGCCTAGTAAGAGGTCGTATCAGCTGCAGTTTCAGCAGGGTATGTATAGGCCTCCCGTACAACAGGTTGTGTATAGGCCACCAGCTCAATAGGGTTTTTTAGGCCACAGTGACAGCATAGTTATTATCTGCCTCAGTTTCAGCAGGGGTCATATCAGGTTCAGTCCCAGTTTAGGCCAGCCTAGTCTCAGGGTCAGTACAGGCCTAGTTTGGTAAGGCCTCAGTAGCAGGCTGGTTCAGCTTTTTCTTCAGCTTCTGGTTCTTCCAGGGGCAGTGTTAGTGCATCATCACCGTAGTATACACACTACAAGCGCACGGGGCATGTGGTGGCCGATTGCAGAGTGAAGGCAGGGACGTGTTTAGGATGCAGCAGCAATCGGCACAGGGTGAGGATTGCCCTAGATATTCGAGGACTGAGGGTCGGGCAACAACTCAGGGTTATCAGGGTAGACCTGCGGGCAGTGCACCTCAGCAGCAGTGGGTCCAAGCTCGGGCCTACGCCGTTGATTTGGAGGAGATGCCTGAGGAGACTGCAGTGGTGGAAGGTAACTTCCTTATACTTTATCAACTTGTTAAAGTGTTGATTGATTCTGGTGCTACGCATTCTTTCATTACTCCTGCTTGTGTGCAACATGTTAATTTGCAACCTGAAAGATTGCCTTATGTGGTTGAGATTAGTACCTCTTTGACTGATAAGTATGTTACTGGCTTAGTATGTAAGGATTGTATAATACATGTTAAGGGGCATAGTTTTCCTTCGGACCTTATCTTATTTCCTATCTGAGGGTATGATGTTATCTTGGGTATGGATTGACTTTCTAAGTATGATGCCCAGTTAAACTGTAGAACCAAGGTAGTATGGTTTCGATTGCCAGATCAGCCAGTTGTAGAGGTAGTAGGGCCGGGGTGCTAAGACGAGCTTTGTTATCTCAACAACTAAAGCTGTTAAGTTGGTGAGTAAGGGGTGTTCGGGTTATCTAGCTTATTTGATCAACAAGCCATCTGATAAGTTACAGCTGGAGGAAGTCCCTATTATTCGGGAATATCCCAATGTATTTCTTGAGGAGTTACCAGGGTTACCGCCAGAGAGAGATGTGGAGTTTGTGATCAATCTTGTTCCCGATACTCAACCTATTTCTAAATCAGCATACCGGATGGCACCAGCTGAGTTGAAGGAGTTGAAGACTCAGTTGCAGGAGTTATTGGAGAATGGATTTATTCAGCAGAGTTCTTCACCTTGGGGAGCTCCTGTTTTATTTGTGAAGAAGAAGAATGGTACATTGAGATTGTGTATTGATTATTGTGGTTTGAATCAGGTGACCATCAAGAATAAATATCCTTTGCCACTAATTGACGAGTTGTTTGATCAACTTCAGGGAGCCAAAGTCTACTCTAAATTTGACTTGAGACAGGGGTATTATCACTTCGAATTCGTTCGGAGGATGTTCCAAAGTCTGCTTTCAAGACTCAGTACGGGCATTACGAATTTGTAGTTATGCCCTTTGGACTAACTAATGCATCGATAGCATTCATGGATCTTATGCATTGGGTTTTTCAACCGTATCTAGACCAATTCGTGGTAATCTTCATTGATTATATCTTAGTGTATTCTAAGACTGAATCGGAGCATGAGCAACATCTATGGCTTGTCTTACAAAAGCTGCAGGAGCATCAGTTGTTTGCCAAGTTTAGCAAATGTGAATTTTGGTTGCAACGCATATCCTTTCTTGGCCATGTTATTACACAGAGCGGTATATCTATAGATCCCACTAAGATTGAAGTGGTGATGTCTTGAAAACGGCCAGAGAATGTTTCTGAGGTCCGTAGCTTTCTTGGCTTGGCAGGTTATTACCGTAGGTTTGTAAAGGACTTCTCGAAGACTGTTGGGCCACTTTCTAAGTTGACTCAGAAACATACTATCTTTACTTGGGATGAGAAGTGTGAGAGTGGGTTTCAGGAGTTGAAAAAGAGGTTGACTACTACTCCAGTACTTGCTCTACCAAAATGGACTGATAATATGGTTATTTACAGCGATGCATCCAAGGAAGGCTTGGGATATTGCAGGATGGCCGAGTTATTGCCTATGCTTCCAGGAAGTTGAACCCTTATGAGGTGAATTATCCGACTCATGATCTTGAGTTGGCAGCAGTTGTTTTCGCACTGAAGAAGTGGCGTCATTATCTGCGGGGCAGTAAGTTCGAGATTTTCACTGATCATAAGAGTCTGAAGTACTTGTTCTCACAAAAGGAGTTGAATATGCGCCAGCGGAGGTGGATGGAACTTCTTGGAGATTATAATTGTTCTATCAATTATCTGCCTGGAAAGGAAAATGTTGTAGCAGATGCTCTCAGCCGGAAGGCGAGTGTTGCTTGTTTGGCTGTCAAGAAATGGGAGATTCTTGAGGAATTCACTTATTGGAGACCGGAGTTGACTCAGGTTAAGGTGATATGTTCACATCTCCGTATACAGCCTTTATTGCTGTCTCAGATCAGGGAAGCTCAGCAACTGGATGTTAAACTTCAGAAGATCAAGGATCAGATCACAGATGATCAGTCTGACTTTAAACTGCATGAGGACGGTATTCTTTGGTTTCGGAACAGGGTATGTGTTCCCGATGAATCGGGCTTGAGGCGAGGTATTCTGGAGGAAGCTCATAATTCTAAGTACACTATTCATCCCGGTGGAACCAAGATGTATCGGGATTTGAAGCAACACTATTGGTGGAATAACATGAAGAGGGAGGTTGCTCAGTTTATATCTAGATGTTTGACTTGTCAGAGGGTGAAAGCCAAGCATCAACGACCTACAGGGTTACTTCAGCCGTTGGCTATACCAGAGTAGAAATAGGAGCATATTACGATGGATTTCGTCACTGGTTTGCCTAGAACACCGAGGGGTAATGATGCAGTTTGGGTTGTCGTGGATCGTTTGACGAAGACAGCTCATTTTATTTCGATAAGGATGGGAGATGAGGTTACAAAGCTGACGGGGCTTTATTTGGATCAGATTGTTAGACTTCACGGGATTCCATCTAGTATTGTCTCAGATCGAGATCCTCGATTTACTTCTCATTTGTGGGAGAAACTTCAGGAGACCTTGGGTACTCAGTTGAACTTTAGTACCTCGTATCATCCACAACCGACGGTCAGTCTGAGCGGACTATTCAGATTCTGGAAGATATGCTTAGGGCTTGTGTTCTGGACTTTGGGAAGAACTGGGAGAAACATCTACCACTTGCCGAGTTTGCCTATAACAATAGTTATCAAGCTACTATTGGGATGGCACCTTTCGCAGCTCTTTACGGTTGTAAGTGCCTTTCACCTTTATATTAGGGGAGATGAAGACTATTGATCCAACTATCATGCCAGAGCTTCTTCAGAAGATTGAGAATGTTCAGTTGATCAGGCAGAGAATGCTTACGGTGCATAGTAGATTCAAGAGTTATACTGATAAGCGTCGTCGGGACTTGGAGTTTACAGTCGGAGATTGGGTTTTCTTGAGATTGTCTCCTCATAAGGGGTTTGCTCGTTATGGTAAATGTGGAAAGCTGAGTCCAAGATTTGTTGGGCCGTTTGAGATTACCGGCAGGGTTGGTAAGTTGGCATATCAGTTGGCTTTACTGGAGAACTTCTCTAATGTCCACGATGTATTTCACGTGTCTAATTTGCAGAAATACAATCCGGATCCTTCTCATATTCTTGAGCCAGAGCCGTTATAGCTTCGTGAGAATCTGACTTATGACGAGCGTCCGATTCGTATTCTTGATATGATGGAACGCGAGTTGAGGCCGAAGAAGATTCCGATGGTTAAGGTGTTGTGGAAGCATCACGGCATTGAGGAAGCTACTTGGGAGAGATAAGATCAGATGCAGCAGCAGTACCCAGATCTATTCAGTACATCAAGTAAGAATTTCGAGGATGAAATTTCTTTAAGGAGGGGGGGGGAAGAATGTGAAATCCCACTTTTCTATCCTGTCTCGTTTTGCGTGTTTATCACGAAGCTGTTTATGTGCTATATGACTTAGAATGTGATAATTTTGATATTAATACTCCTAGAACATGCTAAATGTGCATTCATGAAATTTTCAAAAAAAACGGAGTCAGAAATTTTGTCATCGAATTTTAGTAAATAGTATTTTTGAAACACGTCTGCTAAAATTTTGAAACTGGTCTATTTAACCCTTCTAGACCTAGTCCTCATACTTTAATAGACCTGTGTTTGATTAAAACGGTTTTCAAATCGGCTTAGGAATTTATTAGGGTTTTTACACCGACTTTTGCGAAAATCGAGTTTTAAGCCGACTCGGGTGAAATGGTTTGAATGTAAAACTTCTTGGCACCTAAAAATAACCTACTTGAGCTATCTTGGGTGTTGTACAATTGTTTTGAGCAATGGTGATCAAAAAAATGAATTTAAAGTCAAGAAAACACTAAAAATCAATTAATTTTAACTTTGACTTTCATTTAAGTTGTTGACCTTTATGCATATATCACCAACACACACAAGCAAAGCACAAAAACATACCCATTTGCACACACATTGCCGTGAGGAAGGAGAGGAAAAAAAGAGAGAAATTTCAAGGTTTTCAAAGCAAATTTTCAAAGAAAAAGCTAGTTTTTGTCCGTAGATTTTTGTGCCGAGTTGGATTCCGCTTGTTGGGTACGCATTGCACGCATATCTATGCTTATTTTGCATCAAAGGTGGGAGAAAAATTCTAGATCTCAAAACTCATCTTTTATGTTTTTGCATAGAACTGATTATTGAACCGTTAAAATGTTAATTTGATGTTAGATTATTGCTCAGTGCATGCCTAGGATCGTTTATATGTATTCTTGCGAGATTTGAACAGTTGTAGCATAATTATTTATTTTCGAGTAATTAAAGTTGAGTTATTTGTCATTTATTGATTATCTTGAGTTGTATTGGTTGAAATCGATTGCCGTCGATTTCTAAAAGTTTGTTAATTACGTGGTAGTGCCGTTGTAATGCCGAATTTTCGATTGCGAGGTCGGTGCTAAAGTCCGGAAATTTCCGCCATGACACACTAGGGTTTTAGGGTTATTGGGCATGATTTGGATGTGTTTTGGTTGGTTTCCGAGGGGGCTAACGTAGTTGATTGAATGGGCGAGTGATAGAAATTGATTTGGAGTTGTTTGGATTTGTAGAATGTAGGATATGAATATTTGAAGCTTAGGTTGTCTTTCTTTAAAATGTTAAATTATGCCTTTAGTTGATTGGGTGTGGTTTGAGTGATTGAATTGTGAATTGATGATGGGTAAACTAGGGTTTGATTGTGTGTTTAATGCATGTTCGGTTGGATGGCCTACTTTGTCATCTAACTTAGTTATTTGTTGTTGAATTGATTATTGATTTTATTATGATGATAATATGATTATTGATTGATTATTGATGAACCGGGAGATAGTCAACAGAAAAGGTTGTCCTCCTGTGAGCGATTATGTTTATTATTATTGCTAAGTCTTGGTATGTGTGTGCCACCTCTCTAGCAGTGTCGGGCTGTCGGGTTGATAACGGCATGACTACCAGAGGCTACCCCCAGCTCGCATGACGGAGATGTCATGGAGGGATAGGTTATTGGGGTACCTCGGTTGCATGAGTTTATGGGAGTCACAAGAAGGCTGTTATGATCGTGATGGCGTTTGGAGCTACACCAACTAGTGTATCCTTTATTGAATGGTCATTATAGATTATGTGATGATAGTATTATTGATGTTATTGTGTGTTTACTTGCTCAAATGATTATTTCCAAACGATATAGTGAATACGGTTAGAGATCTATCGGATCCTCACTGGGCTTATTTTATATAAGCTCACTCTCTATTATTGCATGCTTACAGGTGTAATTGAGCAGGATTACGGGTACGTGCTTCCTAAAGAGGAAAATATGACTTACGTGGATGAATCTTATGTTCCGGAATCTTATCCTTTATGTTGTCTTGTTTTAATATCTTGCATCTTCTCTAGTTAACTTTTATATGCTTTGTAGTTTATAATGTATCAGATGTTGAAAAGATAATGAATTAGTTGATGCTATCTTAGTATTCTTTCTTTTGTCTATGTTTAGGTTGCTAGGTTGGTATCAATATATTTTGCAATGTATATTAAGGTTCATGTATTATGTTAGAACGGAGGCGTATAACGAGGAATGATTATTGTATAATATGGTTATGTTGTATGTTGTTATTTTATTGAGGAGTTGTTTGTTGTATGGTTTATGGAGTTGATGTATGATGTTCTAATGAGTTTGGTTTAGAGCCTCGGTATCCTATTTACTGTCGTTATGCTGCCGAAATTCTGTTGCGTCCTGACTGATTATAGGAGGGGTCGAGTTGGGGCGTGACACTCCATGCATGCATTCTTTCGTTCCAAACCTCCCATCCCTAATATCTAATACATAGTTCCGTCTATGGAGCCTAAAGCTTCAACCATGGTATGGCAATAAGCAGTAAGCTAGTCTAGTCTCTCGCCCAGCCTTCGCCTTCTTCAGTGGCCAAGTTGAAGCGTTCAACGGTTCTTCGGCCTACCTCATTTCTTTTTCAAGGTTGAGCTTGTTCAATTGAAGCTAATGTTATACTGCCCTTCCCTTATTCAAGAGAAAGCGAGGACTTTACCGGCCGAAACAAAATAGAGACGCCTCTTGATTGATCGATTGATTGGATCGAAGTACGAAGGGGTTGATTGAAGTGTGAGATCAACCCAAGACTAAGGTTGACCACCTAGCTACTGCAGGCTTGGACATCTATCCATCTTACCATGTTGCCCTACTCCTATAAAGTCTAAAGGCTGACGAAAGGAATGCTCTGCTCATCTTTCTTACGGCTCATTACCGCAACACTCGTTCACCCCTTCGACTTCTTCTATTCCAAAGTGTGTTTCTCTTCTTTACTTTTAAGTGACAAGGGGGGGTGACAATGACAAGAGGTATACTTTCTTCTCTATGTCGCCGTCTCATCAATGAGCGTAGATTAATAGATATGGCTTTTTTTCCTGTCAATCTGTATCCAATTCTTATGGTATAGTTTTCTTTGATCATAGATCGACAGGTGATCCGTCTTTTTTCCATCTTTCGTCATAAGGCGTGGTCTGACTCTGATAAAAACCATTCATGTGTTTAGGTCCCTACTAAGCAGAATTCGTAAACTATGCAAAGGCTATTTGAATACTTATTATTACAAAGTGTTTAACAAAAAGAGCAAAAACAATTCTCAATGCCCTTACGAGGTAGTGATAGGTTAAACTACTCGTGTTGGCATGGAAGTTAGCCCGGTAAACTGATTCCATTTTGCAACTAGGGTTCCAAACCATCCTCTTAGCTCTATAAAGACCTTTTCTTATCAAGAGATGCTAAAGCTATTTATAGTTGGTATTTCTAAGTCGAAAGGAGGGCTTTAGTCAAAGAGCAACTCGAAAGTACTTGACTTGAGTCCCAGTACTGAAAGACGTGAATTCAGGAGTGGATTTCGATTTCGGAAGGAAAGACTTCGTTTACTTCCTGCAAATTGCTTATATAAGAACTAGTAGAAAGAAAGAGATTTTTCAAAAATCAGGCAGCATTGATGAAGGCAACCCTCAAAGAATAGACTGGACGAACCCTATTTACGTGCCTATGGACCGATGTAACCCAACCAGTAACTAGTGCCCCCAATGGACCTCTCCTATGTAACTCCAACTGAATAGGGAGACGGAATAGAAATAGAATATTATGGGCTTGCTTGCTCACTTGCTGACTTACTTCTTTTCCCAGAGAAAGAGAAAGCCTACTCCGAATGGAGAAAAGCATATTCTAGTATTTTCCCATAAGAAATTTCAAAAGAGGAGTGCTACATAAGCATATGCTAAAGGGAAATATTATTTCTTTCTTCTAGCATTCCTTCTGAGCTTAGTAGCTAGAGGAAAAGTTCGCAATCATAAATAAGCTTTACAAATTCGATAGGCGGGTTTTACCCGGAGGTTTATAACGCGGGGAAAAGATTGACATCGTTCATCCCCAATACAAAATCCATTGGGCAACCCTAATTGTTGCATAGTGTAATTAAAAAGAGAAAAAAATGCCAGCCCTGATATAACAGGAAAGCACCAAATAGTCTATTGGCCAGTATTAATAATATTTCTGGCAATGTATTATTTTCATTATGGCTCTTTCTTGTAAGAGCTCGCCACCAAGCAGATAGGACATATTGCCATAAGAGAAGATGAAACAAAATGAAAAGAATTGCCACGATAAAAATAGGATTAGATTTCGGGATGTTGACTAAGATAGGGGTTAGACTGACCCCTCCCCAACCTACAACAGGTTTATGGGGGATTCCCCAATCCATATATAACTTAAGGCTCATAATGAGGCTATATCCCTCCACGTAAAAAAAAAGACAGCCAAAGGCGCCATTGATTACAAATCCTACAAAACATGAAAACTACTTATCAGATAGAATTGTCTGAAAGAAAGTAAGATATTGGGACATTTTCTCATTATAGAAAGACCTCATGGTTGACTTACATTTTCCTTTTTTTAAATGCAGTCCTTCTGTGTGTAGAACATTGGCTCCAACGTCCAATGGGTGCACTTGATTGTTCCCAATTCAGTTGGAATCGAAGTCACCAGCTTTCATTGGCGGGGAGCTGACTGAAGTCTCCCTAGTCGACGACAATAGTAAACCTATCACGACCATAGTGAGTCAAATAGAAATAAAATGAATCCCCTAAATGTTCTATTTATTTCTTTTCTCTTTAGTTTATGGAAAAGATACCCGTATTGTGGTATCGATTGTACCTACCTAGTTGAACTCGCCCAGTCAATGGATATGAAATAGGCAAAGTGCATTTCATTGGGAGACTATGAAACGACTTACTATACTTATACTATAGGAGGTTGTCTCGCTATCATTGGTATACCCCTCCATTCAAGGCTTTTTTCCTTCTTTCTATACATGTCCTATAAAAGTAGAGGTTTGAAATGCTCGATAGATAGGGAGAGGAATGAAGTTGGCTCGACAGAGGTATGAAGTGACTCGATTGCTAAGGAGAGGAAGGTAGACGCTCGACAGAGGAAGAAAAGGCTCTTAGGCTAATAACCGTTGTTCTAGAATCTAGCTAGTGCTATTTTCACTAATCCGAATCTAGGGGTTGTTCACGAATGTCTTCTTTCATAAGAGCAAGGGCTATCGACGAAGGGCGTTGTTTTTAAGTAATTGATAGACCTCTCCTACTATACATAAAAATAATCCGATTATGTGCATTTTGTTGGGCTTAGCCCTCCCCACCCCTTTCGACGCAGAAATGAGAGAAGCAGGCTTTACCTTTACCTCTTGGCGAAGGATTGAATGACTCTTCTTCTTTAGGCTAGCATGGTCTTAGAATGCACGATAGAAGTGCGGACTAAAAGCATTTTTTCGGGACACACCCTGTGGGATAACAAGGCATACCCTCTTTCTGATTCTGACTGTCTTGCAAGCTTTACTTTAAAGCTTTCACGTGGGAAATTGATAATGTCAATAGGCATTCCATTTTAACTCCTTTTTTTAAGGATAATAATAATAATATAAGGGTACACGTCCAGCTTAAATGGAAGATGATTTTCATTAAACGCTCTTCTAGCTTTAGCGGAATAACAGCAGTTGGTAATATTCTAGGTAAGAAAGAAGCGAATGCCCCTAGTATCAGAAAGGAGGTATTAGGAATCATAGGTTGCAAATTCATATTCAAGATGTTTACGAATAGGACTAGTTGTTTTAAGGAGATGAGATAATTATGGAAATTATCCCTCTACGAGCATTCTCTCTGCTTTGAATAGCTAACTTCCCAAACAAATAAGGTCATACAAGGCAACCCTCAGGGGTATGATGAAGTCTCAATCAATCTTTCCCTCACTACCGAAGCTTATCTGTAAAGGATAGAGTCATTTCACCGATACGGATAACTGACTTGAGGAAGAATACACCGGATGAACTTCTCTCATCCTACTACCGCACTATTGATGTCCTATTCTTAGACTATTATACCTGCTTACCTTGCTACCCTTTACCTGTCTACTCAAAACCGAAATGAATAGCCAACTCGCTTAGCTTGTCTTACCCCTGGCATTACTCGCCCGAACAACTAATATGCCTAGCCAATACACCAGCTACTCTTTCAACTCACCACCTTCGAATTAGGAAGCTCCTACCATTCATGTTCAAAAGGCCAACCGCAGGAACAAGACCAGTTGAATGCGAGTTAAATCATGAGGAGATGGGCAAGTCAAGCCTGCTATTAGCCAGTATTCAAACTAAGGGAAAAACTCTTTCATACCTTTTTTTCCATAATCATAGGAAGAGGAGAGGGAATCTCATTCTCTTTTAGGTTTTAGGAAGAGAGGCTTTAAGGCACTTGTTTGCCGGTTCGTTTGGTTGAAGGGGTTGATTTCAAGTACTCTACTCGTAGCTTCAAAGGCCCGTTCTTTTTAATTAAGGTCTTGTTCTCCTCTCTGAACTATACGGATAGGATATCTTTGCTTTGCTGCCTCTTTCTCCTTTATTATTAAATTGGTTTCCTCCTTACCTTACAACATCGGTTCTTCCATTTCCTTTAGGTTACTAAATGGTTTTCTTCGCCCTATGAGAAAGGAGTGAACTCGTTCCTTATCATAGAAGTTAGCCCTTGATGGCTTTATTTTCTTCACCAGCTTCTGGTTCGTCACTCAAATCCTTCTTTGGAATTGAATTTCTCTCTCATAGGGCCAAAGGCCGTAGCTTAGCGAACGTCTTTGTTATAAGAACTTCTCACTCAATAAGACTAAGAACCACCCTTCCTCTAATGGCATGGTCTTCTTTCATCACTATGAAAAAAAAGAATTTATTTACTACATTGAAACCCTAACCTAAAAAAGGGCACTCAAGCTTGAACTTACTCTTTTCAATGTAAAACCCCTTGTCTGCTTCTACAGACGTGTTAGTGGCTACTTTTTCTGATTCCTATGATTCCGCAGATTCAAATGCGTATGTTATGTATGATTCAGTGGATGAAAGATCGGATTATTCTGTTTAAGCATATATTTCATCTGCATTTTCTCTAGTGGTATCTGCTGCTTAAGATTTGACTTTAGCTTCCAAAAAAGAAAGAACATCCTCACTCAAAAGACGAGACTTGGATCGAGGATCCATGTCTTCCCTTACGGAAAAGTCCGCTCCAACTACCGCTCATGGAATTGTTGAATTCATTTCCTCTGCCCTACCTAACTCACCAGCATCAGGATCTCGCTTGTCAGTTTGGCTTTGAATTTCCAAATCCCCTCTCTCTCCTTCTTCCTTGCCGGCTATAAAGCCATAGAAGAGTTAAAGGCAGATACTTCAATTGCTTATTCGCAGGCCTATGATTCATCTGCTTCTTCAAATGTTGATTCTACAGTGCCAACTTCTATTCCAGAATCAGTCCCTGGAACAATTGGACGAGAAACTACAACCTTTGTTGCATCCTCTACTGATGTAGAATTCTATTGTTCTAGAATCACAGACATCTTTTGGCTAATGGTTATGAAAATCAAATTGCCTTTCATCGATCGAAAGATGATCTAGACCCGCCCACCGCTCTTCTCTGGAACTATCGCAAAACGTTCTCTCCACCGTCGCCCAACCTCTCTGAATTAACAGGAGACTCTTTGCCCATAGGGTCACAAGGGTGCAAGCAACTAGTGAAGCCTGAGCGTTCATCTCAATCTCATCTTTGTCAGCTATTTCTGAGCTATTCTCTTAACACCTTTATCAAAGCCATCTGATCGAGTAGTAAAGACGAATGGGAAAGGATTTCTTTCGATTTTTCATCGCTATTCAAAACAAAGAAACTGAACGAGGCTGAAGACTAACAAAATCTTTAATTAAAGTCGAGACATCATACTATAGAGTGATCAATCATCTGCTTTCAATCGTATTTCCACCACGACTTTGATCCAAATGAGAAGCTTTGGCTAGCTGTTCACTCACTCTCGATGGTCTGTCATTCAGTTCGTTCGTTGTAGCAGAGCGAATAAGGTGCCATTCTCAGTCGAAATTCCTTGTATGAAAATGGCATGGATGAGTTGGAGTAAATGCTAATAACATAATATTCTCTAATGCCGTTATTGGCTACCCCTTTTGCTTTGACTGCTGGATTGAAAAAAAGTGTCTTTTACCTAGATTATTTATCTTTGCCAGTGCCTGGATCGATAGCAAACTGAATCTGGCAAGAATCAGATTCTCTCGTTTTGACCAGCAGCAAAGGCAGAAGGTGAAAAGACTGGCACTAGTTCAGCCAAGGGAAAAGATTTCCTCGAAAGGAAAGAGAAGGACTGGCTTACTCCATTACCTTTTTACTCAGATAACTCTCCCTGGTTGGCTTGCTTCCTGCTTTTGCCCTTAATTCTAATTCTAAATTTTTTCCTATTTTTTGAATTTAAGAAAGTGTTCTCCTTAATACTTAGCGTTAGCCTAACCTTTGACTTAGCTCTTGCCTACTCTTATCCTAAATAGAGAAATCAATTAAGAAGGCTTTCATTTTCTTTTGCTTAAAATAACGGGACATCCAGATAAAGATAGACTGCTGGGAATGCCACTACTGAAACTGGCTTTTAAACTGGTACTGATAAGCCCTACAAACTAGCATTTAGACTCCAGGGGCAGGGGCTTAAACTAAGACATAGACTGCTACAAGGCACTGATACTGAATAGAAAACTGAAGATAAAGACACTTCCATTGCTAAAGGAGGGGCACCACTCACTCATCTTTAAGTTAAGTCTTTAAGCATAGGAGTCTTTGACTCCAATTGAAGATAACTTAAGGGAGCTCGCTTGGGAATGGGAATGAATACAAAAGGGCGAAGTTGCCAAAGTGAGTGTAAGGCCAAAGAGTAATCTTTGAAGGCTACTACGCATCCTTACTCATAGTAGAGTGTAAGGTAGGTTTGGGTATAGCAGGACTTGAACTTGCGACCATTAAGTTAAAAGCCCAATGCTCTACCAACTAAGCTATACACCCAAAAAAAGATACAGTAGTAAATAAAGATTGGTGCAAAAAAAAGGGTGGACCCCTTCTTCTCAACATATTAAAGGAGCGCGGCTCTATATGAGGCTCATACGGCAGAGCAAGCGAAGAAAACGTAAGGGCGCGCGTTAGCACTCATGTAAGAAAACAGATGCGCGTTAATGTAACGGCTTTCACACCCAATATTGAAAACTCAAGGAAAGCCCGATATAAGAAAGATGCGCGAAAGCATCCAAGCAACCCATACAATGGGCTTGGGCTCGAAAGCCGGCCTTACTCGACAAGCACTTTATTAGTAAGGTTGCTTGTTTTCACTCATTGAAGATTCTATCTACAAAAGAAGGTAAATGGGGGATACTAAAATGGCTCTCACTGACACCATTTATGAGAAAGTGAGGCACACTGCGCTTTCCAGCCGCCATACGGTTTGCCTTAAAGCCTTAAAGATGGATAAGGGGAGGAGAAGTTATCTATGTAATTATGATCTTTATTGGCCGTTGTTTTGGTCAAGCACTCTCTTTTCTTTATCCAATTTCTTCTTACCAAACAAGACTTACTTTTTACCAACCCACGAAGGGTTGTGAGGCTGGACCAGGTATGAAGAATGAATCTATATCTGTGCACGGAAGTTGCTAGCCGACAGCCGCTCAACTGTTCTAGCGCAATGCAGTGGTCTTGGTTCCAATTCGACAAAAGTAGAATGCCTGGTCGAAGGTCCAGTAAAGTAGGTAAGAGAATGATAAATAGGCAATGCACCATCCTTGTTGCTACGTTCGTTTTCCTTGACATGACACATTTATCCAATTGCACCCACACTCAAAGGAGGACTACAAGCTTGGGGCTCGACGAAATAGAAAGTATCAGCATTAAGAAACTTCTTGGGGTTAGCAGTGAAAGAAAGAGCCCGGCATTCATTTCTTCATGAATATTCATAGCTGAGTCAACTAAAAGAGTGACCAGCCTCATCGTGGTGATTAAAGGACACCTCTGATCGTTCCTCTCTAATATGACACATTCCCTCCTAGTTATATGATCAAGGGGATCAGTCGGCTAGAGAGCGGGGCTATTCTTCTTCCGGGGAGACAAAGTCGTCCCTTCTACTGACTGAACCCTCAGTTTGGAAGTCTTCGTCAACATGTTACGAAGCTCCAGTCTTAGGCGGGTTAGGTCACCATTACTTGACTTAGAAAGGCGAACATCTAGGCAAAGGAAAACGCAGTACGCCTAGTGCAAATGGTTTTCTTTTTTATTTTTCATGATATACCAATCAGAATGGAGGGTCCTACCTACATACATGATTGATAGAATCACTACGTAGGGAGGGTAGTCAACTTGATGCGGGAGAGGTATGAGTGTAGTTCGGATCTTGTGGTGTATTCGTTTGGTTTGAGTAAAGCCTCTTTCTCATGATCAGTTCGCCTCCGTTCTATTGAAAAGTTAGAATTCCTATGGCGGTTTTGTCAACGAACGCGTCTCAGGCCGGACTGACTAACCTAACCCACCCTTAAAGAGGCTTTTCCATTGCTGGGTGCTCTGCTTTAGTGTGATTGACAAAGGCTAGGCTAGGTTTGGTAATACCCAAAACAAATGAAAAGAGATCGGGGTCGATAGTTAGCAGTTGGAAAGGAACTTGATCCTCCCTAAAAAAAGGGGGGAGCTGCAGTCGAACTCTAATTTTGGAAATAAGTCGAGGCCCTTTTACCAACTCTACTAGATAGAAGATGATAGAGGGCCAACTATCGTTGCTTTGCACAAGACAGTGTCATTTCACTTCGAGTTCCTTCCATCTTAGTCAAATCTGATGATACGCTTTGGCGATGTTACCTACCAAATAAAAGGCCTGCTAGGTGATCGAAATCGCTCAGGTTAGTGAGGTCTCACTCACTCACTCACCTACTCCTTATCTATTTAATAGAAACTTCTATCTACTGAATTCAAAAGGCGACCTGCCGGGCTATAAGATAAGATACAGTTGTTGTACTACTTGACTGGTAAGAAATAGCTTCTGTAAGAACTGGAAAACTCTTGTATGTACGGTAACCCTCTCTTCCGCTACTGGTAGACTGTTGCACAGAAAGGCCGACAAAAGCAAAGAGTACTTTCCAAGCGCTTAGCTTTTGCTAGCGTCGGGGCGGCAAGGCCATCTTGTTCAACTGGAAGCCTAAGCCAAGAAGGTACGAACGAAGTGACGGGCCCCATTGGGGATGACTTTCTTGTGGTAGTAATTTCAAACATCTCTCATTTTCTCTTAGCGTGCACAGTTTGCTTACATGCCGCCTTAGGCACATCTTTCTTTCTTAGTTTTACGCTGGCCTAATAAGTTTGAATGAAAGTCAGTCTTTTAGTAAGCGTATATAAGCAGTTGTTTAGTGTATAAACAATTCTTTAGTGGTCGCACCGAAAGGTACGTACAGAGGAGGTTGGTTGAAGATGATCTTACGCAGCATTCAAAACCAGTCTTGAAGTGAATGAATTAGCAAGAACGAAGAAGGAAATTAGACGACATTTTCTTGAACTATATCATAAACAGATCTTCCCCCTCCACACCAATCATGAGTTTTTCTCTATTCCTCTCGTATATCGTCATAACACCCTTAATGCTAGGTTTTGAAAAAGACTTTTCATGTCATTCCCATTTAGGTCCCTATTCGGATCCCTCCATTGATTCCTTTTCCTTCCACACCTTTTCCTCGAAATGAGAAAGAAGATGGTACACTTGAATTGTATTATTTAAGTGCTTATTGCTTGCCAAAAATCCTACTTCTACAATTGGTAGGTCACTGGGTTATTCAAATAAGTCGTGTTTTCTGTGGTTTTCTATTGTTACAACTTCCGTACCAATTCGGTCGATACAGAATGGATCGGTTAAACATTCCATTAGGAAGCTTGGTCTTGACTCTTATGTGTGGTATTCATTCTCGTTCGGCTCTTGGAATCACATCCAGCAGTGGTTGGAACAGCTCGCAAAATCTAACCACTTCACCTACTTCATTGCCCCCAACCCTTTCTCTTACCTCTATTGAAGCAGAATGGTTTCATGTTGTTTCATCGATTGGTTATTCATCTCCGTTCGTATCTCTTTTTGCAATTTCGGTCTCAATTAGTTCACAAGATTGAATGGCTAATTATCCTTCAGGCCCTTTATTCGATTTCTTTCAAAGAATGTTGAGCCAGGAATGTAAGCCATGTATCTGGGAGGAACATAAAAAAAGGAAGGGGTTTTAGTTTTTGCACCCCGTTTTGGTCTTGCAACTATTTAAAAATCAAAATCTAAGAATCACTTTTTTAGAAGAAAGAAACTATATATGTCCAATCTCTGGTGGTGGTGGGACCAACCAAGATGTATGTCGTCCAACCCGACCTAAGACTCTTTCTTCCCGACCTATTTGACTCTCTGGCCGTAATTATTTAGGTGGTATTCCGAGATTGAAGATTTTGAATTCCTCCCGGGAACACACAAAACAAAGATATGAACTAGGTAAATAGAAATGGAAGAAAGATGTTCCAATTCATCAAAATTAGAAGCTTTTTCTACATCCATATGATCTACTAAAGTAGATCGGTATTGGCCATATAATAAAAGCAGATCTTGGTCCATGGAGTCCCCAGAAGGTAAGAACTCCAACTTGTCCGATGCTTCTTCAGCCAAATACGATATACAAGTGGCACCTGCACTATGAGCAAGTTGTGTGAAAAACCGCTTCTTTTTTCTGGTTCCAAAACAACTTGGGTGTAATAGGGTTCTATTGGGAAACCATGGATTTTTGAGTTTTCACCATTGGTTATTGGTTGAGCCATTGGAATAGAATAAGATAAGAATCTCTGGAGATCTTTCTTCTACACTTACTCGTAATAGGCTTTTCTTCTGTAGAAGACTTCTTTTGAATGACATAATTGACCGACACTACGTTCCTCGATCTTCAAAGAAAATTGACTCCTCCTTCTCCTTTAGGATAGGATCGTCGTTGGTCATTCTTTCACTAATAACCTCACCATTTTCTAGTAGTTCACGCGAACACGCGAGGGACTATCCTTTCTATCGCTTGCCCTTGCGTTTCACTCTCAAAGGGTTTCTCTCTTCTATAATGTGAATCAAAGCGCATGGCGCTGAAGTGAAGAAAGCTCAATAAACACAGACGAACATGATACAGGGCATAGCATAAATAAAACCACTAATCATTTCATAAAGCATATATTCTTGACCTTTCTCGATGCTTTTTTTTTTGGGTGACTCACCAACCAACCCAGTAGTGATCGATGACAGAATGGTATGAACAGATCAAAGTCATTGGATTTGGTAGTTCTTCATTGACTTCTTTCTTTACCCCCTTGCATATGTTCCTAAATGGGTATGCACCTCCAAATAGGCGGGGGAGTGGGAAATGTGCCTTTCTTGATTTTTCATCAAGGGGAGGTGAGACCCTATGCATAGTGGTAAAGGCGCAAGACCTCCAACTCAAATGAGGGGAGTAAGGTGGACTCCGGTCCCTCATCCTAAAGGAAGTGAGTGACATCTTGTACGATGTACGTCTTGGCCGCTTGCAAGCACTCGCTTGAACTGGTTGACCGGGGAAACTACATAGGATCTCCCGCAGCATGCGTGAATGTAGTAGCTTGGAAAGGTCATTGCCTATGAGTTTGGGTGGGTTCCGCTTGTCATTTCCCCGATGGAATAGATAGCTCCTGCAAGGTTGGCTTCACTCCCAACATTGAAAAGAGGCAGTCTCATGTCAATGCCTAGAGATCGTGATTTAGCTCTTGCGAGCTAATCGCTTTCTGCTAGACCGGCCCCTGATGCTGTAGAAGCTTTTCGGCCTATCGAAATCACAAGTTCGAACCCTTTGATAGTCTCCAAGCTTGGAGACTGAAGGTAATGAAATTCATGTAGTCCCATGCGGCTACTCAGCTCCTATACCAAAGAAAGCGCTCAAGTCTATCCATTGATTTCTTCTTGTCTTGTACTTTTATAAAGGGACAAAGTGACGTTAATTGCTTAGTTCGATAGCATGACAAAGGTTGAAGTTGATGTAAGGATGAGGAACGTAGTGTCGCAATGGAAAGGAAGTTTCACGACCACGGTCATTCTTTAAAGAAAGAGGGACCTTCTCCGGTCACTGGCACCATCTTTCTTCGATTGACCGAAGCAAGAGCCACAAGAGCCTTAGGCGAAGCTAGCTCATCAGGTGAGAGCAAGAAGGCCTTTCCAGTCATTCCTGCCACCGATTGGACATCCAATAGAAAGTTAAGTGCATCTAGCCATTGATGGATCCACATTAAAATTGCTTAAACTAGTATAGTGGGGCTTATTCCGATGTGGAATTGGGCGAAGCACAACTTTGTGCCAGAAAAGAGGATTCTCATTCCTCATTAGCTATGGAAGGAAGGCACACTTACAGTTTTTTTCCCTTCAAGAAAGCCAAGAAGCCTTCTCTATACGAGATGGAATGGAATAGGGAACGGAAAGAGGCAAGCTCAACAAGCAATCAAGAAGCAAGCACTAGAAGGAAAAGCAGAAGTGGCTTGCCTAAACTAAAGGATGTAAAGAAGTTACGACTTTGAAGAAGATTATTGATTCGCCAGAACATGAGAGATTGGAATAGAGGGATTTTTCCAAGCCTTTTGAGAATCAATCTATCACACGCATAGAGATAGAAACATCCAAGACTAGCCCAAGGAAAGTCAAAAGACTGAGAAGAATACCAAACTAGAGTCAAAAGAAAGGGCTTTGATCCATAGCATGAAGTAGGCCTGAGGGCTAACCTGATCTCGAGAAAAAGAAGAGACTCTAAAAATGAACATCGGCTTATCAAACATCAGACAAAAGGGACTTCCTCTTTTCTTTAACCACAATAGGGTTCAACTTTCCTTTCTTGTTAGCCATTGAGTCTCCTTCCCGTGAATTCGCTTCCTCCTTTCATTTAACCTTCATCTCTTTCTTTCATCGGTGAACAGGTGGGATGCATTGACACGACTCCACCTATTGAATAGAGAGAGGGCCTCTTACTAATGAGTGATTCAGGCTTTTCATCTCCATGTTGATTTGAATATATCGAAAAAGGCAAAGGTTAATCCTATAGAAGCTTCGGGCTCTCCTCTAATTATGAGTTTGCCGCGCTAGCCCTGCCCTGGTAGTGGAAGTGGATGAAACGTCAATTTGATTCCCTTTCATTTTAGGGTGAATCTAAAGTAAGGTAGCATGTAGCTAAGCAATCAATCTAATGCTCCGGATTGAGAGGGATGTACTATGGAGAAAGCGTGGGTGCAGCGGTCCCACTACAGCGAATGAGCCGGCCTGTAGGGAAGGAGAACCGTTGTCGAGAGTATTGGTTTAAGGGGGATAGCCAACCTGCCTGAAGGGCTTAAGGGAATTGAATTGTAGGAAGGTCCAGTAGGTAAGGTAGTCCAGGAAGTCTTCTAACTGCTTGATGGCTTCTAGCTGGTATAAGCCCTATCTCCTAATCTCATCTATAAGAGCAGGTTCCTCCCTGCTATGCCACTGTATAGGTGTAGTCACTCAAGTGAAATTGAGTGTTGAGTGGCCGCTCCTTCTTGCTATTAAGAAGTTTCACTCACTTGTTAAATGGAGTACTTGGTGAAGGTGTAATCATTGAGAGACTTCCCCTCTTTTTGTCATTATACTGGCTGGGACAAACCCTCTCTTTTTCATTCCGTCTAATTCTACGTATGCCTATTCCCCTGATTCAGTAGTATTCTTTAGGTTGGGTCGACTACTCCTTGATCTGGGCATACAATAGGGCTTGGGGTTTGGAAGTTGGTGATGGAGTCCGCCTAGGCTAATATCCTGACTTCTCGTTTTTCGCTATCTTTGACTTTGGAGCTGGTGCATCTGTGACCAGGCTACTCATTTCCATTCCTTTATCGGTTTGGTAATCGGCTCATCTTGGTTGAGTTGCTTAGAAAGCTCCCTCATCTCGTCGGCCAAGCCGCTTCTCCTTCATATGTATTGGACTTTCATTTTTCAGTTGATAAAATAGAGGTTGACAGGGACGAAGGTTAGAAATCATCAGTTGACTTCGATGCAGCTACAGATAGCTACAGATGTTTTTCCCAAGAATAACTCCATTGCATACTGAGAGTAAGTTGAGTTTGAGATGAGGAATTCAATATACTGGGATCCTTAATTCCTTCTTTTCAGTGGGCTGTCTAGAAGAGCTTATTCTCTAGGGTTTCATAAAGTGAAATTCTTTTCCACAGCCTGACTCTTCTCGTCACCCTTCAGCCAACTTTCGCCTCATCTTCTTTCTTCTGGGTTGGGAAAGATGAGAGTAGGTCTTCCCTCTCATCTCACTGATGGTTTGAGAGTTGGGTTAGCGTGACACTAATCTAATTCGTCGATACGAGAATCAAATTGTTGTGTGGAGGAATCAATATCTCAACATAAGCCAAAAGGCAGATCTTGTGCCACTCCACCTGGTTGTATGAAACTGGCATGCATCCTGGCTCCCGAGACTCTTTCATAGAATTCCAACAATTTTTCCCGCTCCTCAAAAGCCCATAGGAACGTAGTTGATGCTCCCACATCCATAGCATGAGTAGTTAAAGCAAGTGAATGATTTGAAATTAAAGTTATTTCACAGAATAACACTCGTATATATTGAGCTCGTAATGGTACCTCACAATTCAAAAGTCTCTCTACGGCTGAAGAATGAGTGTGTTCTTGGGCCATCATAGAAACATAGATAAGGTCAATGACGGAACAAACAACGAAACTTTACGATAGCTTTTTTGTACACGTTCACTTGCATCACAAACACAAGTGCTCTCTGAACCGTTCAATAAGGTCACCCATAACACGGCTTTCACACTTGAGTTATCTTAGCTCCAGACCATGCTATTCAATTCAATAATATTGGAAAAATGGCAGCATAAGGTAACTACTAGTATTGAAAGTAGGTTGCCTATGGAAGCGTTCGTCGATAACCAAAGCGTATCATTCCCACAACCACTTTGGTACTTTGTTTATAGCTTTTTTAGGTTATGTAATAGAAAAGGGGTTTGCACTTGAATTGAAGTAGCGCATTTGGTTGAAGAGTAGGGCTCGTAGGTGGCTTGTTCGTGGAGGCAACCCGAAGGAAGAGTAAAATGAAGGTTGGGTGCTTGTAGGGAGAGGCCACCCGACCTCGAATAGGAAGGGGCTTAGCTCTAGATCCTCCCTACTTTCATAAATGAATAGATTAGAAGGGGGCTTGGTTCTCTTTTTTTGGGCCAGGCGGAAGGTGAAGGTCATAAGAGAAGATTTCCCTCCTGCGTTGGAATAGGGGAAAAAAGATGTTGTCATCTATCTCGACCAGTTTCCTGAGGCATTGGAAATCCAGACCAACTCAGAGAATCACTAGCGCTAACGCGACCTTCATTTCGCCAACAAAGATGTCATCCGTTATGATTTCCCATTTCTTACCTGTCGAGCCGCCTCTCTTCGCCATTCGATGCCTCCGCCTTCCCTTACTATAACATACCCAGGCGTCCTCATTTCCAATCACTAAGAAAAAGAAATACCAATCAAAGCCCTATCTAAGTAAAGCTTCGTTTGTTATTTTTCCTGCCTCAGGGGAGTTTACTCGACCCATTCCCCAGTCTCCCGTACTCCTCAAGTAAGTGTGCGACTCCGTATGAGGACCTTCTTCTCTTCTGGCTACTCTCATTTCACATGGTTCTCAAAGCAGAGGAGAAAGGGTAGGTAGCAGGTACCACGAGCCTTCTATCCCACATATCTATCCAGAAGCAAGCGTAGTTCACCGGTTCCACCGAATGCTCCTATCTCTCGACAAAGATCGTGTGAGTGTGCAGTTATGCTTTGGAAGCTTCACCATAAAATAGATCGACCCAGTTCCCGTTCTTTTCTGGTGCACTCACTTTATATCTCCGATACACAGGGAAGGACGCGGTGGGAAGGAAACAGCCCTAGCCTCTGTTCGGCTGATCATTCCATTGGCATCTCGCATTCACGCCCCGTTTGCCTACCGCTCGGGGATGTAGTTATAGATAGGTTAGTCTTAGTGGGTCGTTGGCTCCACCTCTTATCTCCTTCTACGACATGATGTTGTCGTCGCCATATTCCATATGTCACTTAGTCATCTCTACCTTGCTGCGGGTAAGCACCTCTTAAAGAAATGGAGGACTTCATTCAGTGACCCTGCGATCACCCTTTGAACGATTAGAATAAGGTAAAGCTTGAAGATATGTTTTGTACTATATTAATTTCTCAATCCCTCTAGTCGGGTGGGCGCTGGCCGGTCTTTTGACCAGATCCCCCTAAAAGCCGTACGTGCTGGTCTCCCCGAATGTGGCTCACGCCATTCAAGGTGGCCCAGCCCAACATTCATTCGCAAATCATGTAGTGAAATTGAGACTGCTCAACCTCGGAAGCTAATTTGCATGTAAGCAGCGCTGTCTCTTGTACCGTTGACTCTATCTATTCATTGAATTTGCTTTCTTGCATTTCTTTTTAATATAGGCTAGTTCCCTAAGAATTCATGCAATTCCATTTACTCCATAGGGCCTTCTCTAATAAGGAAAAACCTTCCATTTTCGTCAAATGACCTGGCTTTCCTTGGCTCTTCCACTGTCCGGGCTCCCTTTCCTCCCTATTCTATGCTCTCCCGGCGCAGGCCGACCATGCTTCGCACTTGCGGGGTTTTCACTAGACGGTCTTTTCCAGTAGTGCCATCCTCCCCGCTGGCTGTATGGGCGGGTTGTCCATCACTGCAACGTTCTGTTAGGCTATGGATTACAGGAACAAATGTAGTTGAATGGAACAGCAGGCGGATTACACGTTCCAATGTGTTGAGATGTGAGGTGTAAGTGGTGATGATCACCCCGGGGTATGCACTAGCGCCCTTGACAGGCATTCCAAAACCTGCCAACGCTCATGAAAACCCGAGTCAGTTGGTCCTCCATTCATCCGATCGGAGGTATGGATAACGAGGCCACATTCACAACATTCTCCTTTCTGTCCTTATGTTGTAATAAGGTTGGGTAGTTCACTTGAGTTGCTCAACCACCCCTTAGCCCAGTGCTCATGACGCGCTACGGAACCTCCACCGTGTCGAGGGACCAAGCAGGGCATAGCTAGCGGCATAGAAGCTGACTCAGCATCAGCGGCTTCGTGCCGCACTAGAGTGATCCAATATGTGGTTCCGCACGTTCCACCATTTCTCCGTTCATTTCCAATACTGATCGTGAAATACCATGAGCAACAGGATGTTGAGGTCTGAAATTCAAAGTGAAATTTTGGATTTGCCTATTCCTAGTCGTCATGGGAAAAAAAGGCAGAAATAAGAAATAGATTATTTCTTGAGAACTTGTCCAATACCACTAGTACCAGAAATGTATCTCCTTCGCCCTAACCTCCAGTTCTTTCTTATTATATGTTGCTCTTGATGTCGGCCTTTTCTTAACTCCCGTAGGGGAACCCGGGGCACAACCCATGCTGTATTCGAGCACTCACGTCATAGGTCAGTACAGGAAAGCGATACAAGTCAATAGTTCTCCAAAGTTTTGACTATCTCTTTCTATACGCAATAATTTGAATCACCTACTTGCCTTCTGGCACAACATATACTCCCTCTCACAAGACCACCGAGATCTTCAACTTAGCTCCTAAAAGTAATCCATCCGTCCTTTTCCCAACCTATACAAGATGAGCGGAAGATAACGAAAGGGAGACAAGGCCCTAACTAAATCATAACACAAACTACCATTCCATCTATTATATCAGTCGAGTCGATCCGATTCATTCTTATCTATTAATAACGCAAGAGAGAACTTATGACCTCGCAGATGGAGAGGGATTTGAACCCCCGGTATTCGTATAAGTACTTCAGTTTTCAAGACCAACTCTTTCAACCGCTTAGACATCCATCCCCTTCGAAAAGCCCTATCTATCCACGCATTGGCAGGTAAGGGCTTATTTATGTGATTCGCTACACTTGCTTGCGCCTATCGGCTGATTCTATTTCTTGTCGATTAGCGAAACTTTTATGGTAGTACAAATTGCTACGTTTTGCCTCTTTCTATATGATAATATGCACCTTGGTTGCTGCGCTCCTGCGGGTAATAGTAAGAGAGTGAAGAACGAATGATCCCCCAAACAGAAAGAGTGATTGAGTCTGACTCAAGCGAGTAACTAAAATGCGTGGCAAGAGAGTGAGTTCGACTCGCGAACGATCAGCAAGTGATGGACCGATCCTTTTGCGCCAATACTATTTCGATACTGGTACTTGGTGGCTCATGAGCAACATATAGACTAAGGTTGCCCATCACTCCCTCGTTCTTTTTTGAAGGCCCTTTCTATTTTATAGTATGGTTCCTATATAAGAACACTGAACGCCTAGCTTCGCAGAGTAGCTCTCTCCCCAGCCTACAGCATAGTGAGGAATCTGGATCCTTTCATCAAGCACCATTTCTTTTAGATAGAAAGGTGTTATGACTCTATTGTATTGGATCAAGTCATAACCTAAGCCAACTACTAGTATACTTTTATGGAAAGCTAAGCTCTATTTCAGAGATTGGACTCTCTTTGTGATACCCCGAACCTGGCATGTATTCAATTGCATGTAAAGTTCATTTAAATTGCATTTTATTGACCTTTCACCTTCTTTCACCAAACTAGTTCACTTTTCATCTACATTGACCAACTAGGACAAGGTGGGATTTTTTGAAATGTTTAATAAAAGGCAAACTTGGGATTAGAAATAAAAAAATGCAATGTTAAGTTAGTCAAATTTTGGGTCAACTTTGGAATTAAATCTGAACCAATTGGGGAAGAGTTAGGTAGCAAATTATATATGGTTGGAAAGCTCTATGAGTCTAGTTTCTGAGGCTTCAAACCGTTTGTGAATTGGAGTTTTCTAGAAGAAGTTATGGCCATTTTCGTAAGGTCGCGCATAGCTGTTTTGGTTTAGCGGGTTGACCGAAGCTTTGACCATTTGTCATCTTTTATTTAAGTTTAAATACGAAACAAAAGAGCAAAAACCAGAAAAATAAGAGCCATGGCTGAAACCATGGAGGACAAAAAAAAAAAAAACATTTCAACTTCAAATCTTCATTTCGTCGCGTGAGCTTGTGCGGGGTGGTTTCTGAGGCATCCATCGTGGTTTCCCTAGCGTCTAGGAGCATCTAAGGTGAGGGTTTCATCGTTATTTGCGCATTTGAAAAATGTATATCTAAACTTTAATTTTTAGAACTTATGCGTAGATTGTTATTTTAATCGTTTTGTTGCTTAAAGAATGTTCCTTGTTGATTGTAGAACATGATTTATAGCTCTTTAGCATTTTCTGCGATTGAAAATCAAAATTGCAATTTAAATTGACTAATGAATAGTAATTAGTGAATAGTAAACCCTTGAAATGATAAAGTTGCGCTGTTATGCTGTCCGTTGATGTAGAAGTGTGCTAGGTATGCTAGAATGCCTAAATGTGTGGTTTTATTGGAAGGTGTAATGGAAAAACGGAGAAAAAAGGCGTAGTGAAAGTCGGGGTCATTTAGGTCGAGTTTGGCATTTTCTCGTTTTGCGTGTTGGCATTGTTTCGGGAGGCCATGGAAGCACTTTAGGTGCGATTATGGCGTTGGTTGGGTGTTTCGTTAGTATAGTTGTAGTTCAAACGAGCAAAGGGGGAAGTCGGGACTTTTCGTGAATTCTAGGGTAAAGTAGGGTTTCGGGGTCTTTAGACGTGCCTTATGGTGACCTAGGAGGACTGGTGAAGTCGGTTTCCAAAGCTCGTGGCTTGTTTGAAGGTAGTAGTGTTTTGAAGTTGGGGTCATTTTTGTGATTTTGTGTGTTTTCATAGAATATTGCTTATAGTATGTTTATATTGATTATAGAATGCTTATGTTGCCTATAGAATGCTTATAATGCCTATAGAATACTTGCTAATGCTTGATAATGTTAGGTGGTGTTGTCTTTGTCACTTGTGTGATTGTAAATGCTTGTTAATGCTTATTACGCTTGTTAGAGTTGATTATTGATTAAAATGTTTATCAATTGTTGAGAATGCTTGATATCGCTTGCTCATCGCCTTGTATCGAGTCTTGCATTGCATAGTGTCTCGCGCGCGAGTGATGGGCCTCTCTGGGTAGCCTCGGGTTGCCAGTGTTGGTTGCTCTAGCTTCGCTGCTATTCCCTTTCTCGCTTGGGTTGCCTCCCAGGGAGATTTGGGTCGTAGAATTGATGGTTACTCCCGGGGTATTCCAAACTGGTGTTATAAGGTGGTTTGGGCCGGCGCGTCATCGTTAATGTCATCGGAATCATGATCAGTACATTACTCGCTCGAGTGATCCATAGCCTTCAAAGTGTGGTATAGCTTTGTTTGGTTTTGTTATTGTTTTTTTTATTTGTTTATTGTATTGTTATATATATTGAATGCCTTTTATTGATTCTATTGCTTAACTGTACCTATTTGCATTGCACGATCTTCTTTCTCTCTATCTCGATATCTGTGTCGCCCTCACTGAGTATACGTGTTGTGTATACTCACTCCTCACCACCACATTTCAGGAAATGCCATGTTAGCTGGAAAGTTCATGATTTCGTGAAAGTTCGTGCCTGAAGAGTTGTCTTGCGTGCCTATGTGGCTTAAGTGTCGAAGTTGTAAAGATATATGCTTTCATATGTTGTATGTATTTATTGTTAAAAGAAATGTAATTTAAATCTAGCTAGGTAGTTGAGGTAAATTAATAAGCTAGTTTCTGTAATCAGTTAGCATAGCTTAACTTCAATGCATGTTTGTAATGTCCAAAGGAAAAGAGCTAGAATGGCATGATAGTTTATTTTATGCAGTAGCTTAGTATGGTTTAATTTTCAAGTTTGAATGTACTTGTCAAAAATGAAAAGAGATAGGTTAGCTTTTAAATTGGAAATGTATGTATACTTGCTGAGTTTAATTGTTGGTAACCAAGGCTCAGATGGCCTTGAGGTGTTTGTATGATTGAACTCGGTGTTGGTCCACTTATATGCTGTCGCAGGTTTTACATTTTGCCTAGAAACAGGGGAGACTCCGTCCGTTTTCCCTGAAAATTTTGCCCGGGTTTGGATTTGGGTTGTGATTAGATCGATTGATAGAACTCCCGCTCTCGAGAGGGATCGGGGTGTCACAGGTGGTATCAGAGCTTGTCTAGCTCCTAAGCCGGGACAAGGTCCTCGGTCTGGTGGGTAGTGACCCTTGAATGTGTGCCTGTTAAGTGTGTCTTGAAAGTGTGTGCCTGTATGTGAGATTGTGTGTCTTGATTTGAATGTATGCACCTATGTGATATAGTTATGTGTTATGTGTTAAATGTTTTTTTTTCAAGTAAGGTGAAGTGTCCAGTTGTGCATTGAATTGACCTATCGAATTGGCATCGTGAATTGAATCGACCTCGTGGATTGTTATTTGGTTGAAGTATTGCTTGTAATGTGTGTATTGGAATGTCTTGAATTGGTTTTGTTGTGATTTGAATTGATTATGTTGTGCTTGACTTGATTGTCATGCTTGAGTGACTTTGATGAATAAACTGTTTTACAAACTTGCTTGCATAATAGTTTAAGGCATGTGTATAACTGTGATATCTTGGCATTCATACATGTCTTTTGGAAATGGTAAGTAAGTCATCTTCTTCCCCTGAAGAAAGTGGTTCACCGCTGGCTTTTCAAGGTGTATGGATTGGCAGGAAATAAATGGCATTAGACTAGCCTTTATTTGGGAATTGGTGTTTGCTTTTGGAGCTCGGTTATTGGCAAATCTCTAAGGTCTTCCTTTGTGATTAACAGTTGTGAAGAGTAGCTTTCTCTTGGGGTTTTATTTGATTGTTCTCTGGGGCATTCTTTGGTTTTCTCAATGGGTATTCTTTGGAGACTTCTATTGGCACTTTTCGGTGGACTTGGCTATTGGGGTTTCAATTGGATTTACTGCACGGTATTATCTATGGTATATGTGTCTCGGTCTTTATTGGTGTGATACTGACATCCCTGATTGGAAATTCTTCAATGGCATTTTATAAAATTCTTAGTGGGCATTCTACTAGTATCTTTCCTTGATGGCACTTATTGGAAGTCTTACACTTGGAATCATGTTCAGACGTATTATCTCATTTTGCTTATGGTATGTTGTGGAATACTTTGGGCTTTCTTGGTGGTAAATTGTATAAGTTCTCACTTGGCGAACAGTGAAGAGGCCTTGGAGTTTGGTTTTGTATGTTGTACACCTGCTCGGTTATCTTACTCAGATTTCTCATCTAGTTGGAAAAATTATATTTGTTATTTAACTTGACTGTCTTATTAGACACATGATAATTCCTCTAGTATTTCATTTGACATTCCTCTCAGCATTTGATAGCAAAACTCTGAATCTAATTGGTTGTTCCATGGGGTTATTATTTGGAAGGCTTCTTTGGAACTTTGGAAGTATATTTGATTGGGTTTCTTGGTATTTTCTTCGCACTCTTATCATGGAATTCTTCTATGAAATTCATGACCAGTGGGGTACTTATTTGGACCTCTGGATGGAACCTTTGTTTAAGCCTTTATTTGGCTTCTGGTTTGGGAATTCTCGAGCAGTAATAGTTGAACTTCTACTCGAGATTCGTGTATGGGGTATTCATTTGGTATTCTTCTTATCATTAATATGTGATGTGATTTCATCTACAGTATCTTTGCTTAGGTCTTTATTGGTATTATCTCGGCGCTTTTGGTTGGAATTTTATTCTTATTCGGTATTCGTGTCAACGGGATTTTTCAACCAATGAAGATTAGTCATAATTGGATTTCAGATGATGCTGAGTTCTATTGGAAGAAGAATTGCCAGGACGCAATTGTTTTAAGGGGGGAAGGATGTGACACCCCGAACCTGGCATGTATTCAATAGCATTTAAAGTTCATTTAAATTGCATTTTATTGACCTTTCACCTTCTTTCACCAAACTAGTTGACTTTTCATCTACATTGACCAACTAGGACAAGGTGGGAATTTTTGAAATCTTTAATAAAAGGCAAACTTGGGATTAGAAATAAAAAAAAATGCAATGTTAAGTTAGTCAAATTTTGGCTCAATTTTGGAATTAAATCTGAACCAATTGGGGAAGAGTTAAGTTGCAAATTATATATGGTTGGAAAGCTCTATGAGTCTAGTTTCTGAGGCTTCAAACCGTTCGTGAATTGGAGTTTTCTAGAAGAAGTTATGGCCGTTTTCGTAAGGTCGCGCATAGCTGTTTTGGTTTAGCGGGTTGACCGAAGCTTTGACCATTTGCCATCTTTTATTTAAGTTTAAATACGAAACAAAAGAGCAAAAACCAGAAAAATAAGAGCCATGGCTGAAACCATGGAGGAAAAAAAAAAAAAATTTCAACTTCAAATCTTCATTTCGTCGCGTGAGCTTGTGCGGGGTGGTTTCCGAGGCATCCATCGTGGTTTCCCTAGCGTCTAGGAGCATCTAAGGTGAAGGTTTCATCATTATTTGCGCATTTGAAAAATGTATATCTAAACTTTAATTTTTAGAACTTATGCGTAGATTGTTGTTTTAATCGTTTTGTTGCTTAAGGAATGTTCCTTGTTGATTGTAGAACATGTATTTATAGCTTTTTAGCATTTTTTGCGGTTGAAAATCAAAATTGCAATTTAAATTGACTAATGAATAGTAATTAATGAATAGTAAACCCTTGAAATGATAAAGTTACGCTGTTATGCTATCCATTGATGTAGAAATGTGCTAGGTATGCTAGAATGCCTAAATACGTGGTTTTAATTGGAATGTGTAATGGAAAAACGGAGAAAAACGGCTTAATGAAAGTCGGGGTCATTTAGGTCGAGTTTGGCATTTTCTCGTTTTGCGTGTTGGCATTGTTTCGGGAGGCCATGGAAGCACTTTTGGTGCGATTATGGCGTTGGTTGGGTGTTTCGTTAGTATAGTTGTAGTTCAAACGAGCAAAGGGGAAAATCAGGACTTTGCGTGAATTCCAGGGTTAAGTAGGGTTTCGGGGTCTTTAGACGTGCCTTATGGTGACCTAGGAGGACTGGTGAAGTCGGTTTCCAAAGCTCGTGGCTCGTTTGAAGGTAGTAGTGTTTTGAAGTTGGGGTCATTTTTGTGATTTTGTGTGTTTTCATAGAATATTGCTTATAGTATGTTTATATTGATTATAGAATGCTTATGTTGCCTATAGAATGCTTATAATGCCTATAGAATACTTGCTAATGCTTGATAATGTTAGTTGGTGTTGTTTTTGTTACTTGTTTGATTGTAAATGCTTGTTAATGCTTATTACGCTTGTTAGAGTTGATTATTGATTGAAATGTTTATCAATTGTTGAGAATGGTTGATATCGCTCACTCATCGCCTTGTATCGAGTCTTCCATTGCATAGTGGCTCGCGCGTGAGTGATAGGCCTCTCTGGGTAGCCTCAGGTTGCCAGTGTTGGTTGCTCTAGCTCCGCTGCTATTCCCTTTCTCGCATGGGTTGCCTCCTAGGGAGATTTGGGTCGTAGAATTGATGGTTACTCCCAGGGTATTCCAAACTGGTGTTATAAGGTGGTTTGGGCCGGCGCGTCATCATTAATGTCATCGGAATCGTGATCGGTACATTACTCGCTCGAGTGATCCATAGCCTTCAAAGTGTGGTATAGCTTTGATTGGTTGTGTTAATGCTTTTCTTAATTGTTTATTGTATTGTTATATATATTGAATGCCTTTTATTGATTGTATTGCTTAACTGTACCTATTTGCATTGCACGATTTTCTTTCTCTCCATCTCGATATCTGTCTCGCCCTCACTGAGTATACGTGTTGTGTATACTCACTCCTCACCACCACATTTCAGGAAATGCCATGTTACCTGGAAAGTTCATGATTTCGTGAAAGTTCATGCCTAAAGAGTTGTCTTGCGTGCCTATGTGGCTTGAGTGTCGAAGTTGTAAAGATATATGCTTTCATATTTTGTATGTATTCATTGTTAAAAGAAATGTAATTTAAATCTAGCTAGGTAGTTGAGGTAAATTAATAAGCTAGTTTCTGTAATCAGTTAGCATAGCTTAACTTCAATGCATTTTTTAATGTCCAAAGGAAAAGAGCTAGAATGGCATGATAGTTTACTTTATGCAGTAGCTTAGTATGGTTTAATTTTCAAGTTTGAAAGTACTTGTCAAAAATGAAAAGAGATAGGATAGCTTTTAAATTGGAAATGTATGTATACTTGCTGAGTTCATTTGTTGAGAACCAAGGCTCGGATGGCCTTGAGGTGTTTGTATGATTGGACTCGGTGTTGGTCCACTTATATGCTGTCGTAGGTTTTACATTTCGCCTAGAAACAGGGGAGACTCCGTCCGTTTTCCCTGAAAATTTTGCCCGGGTTTGGAATTGGGTTGTGATTAGATCGATTGATAGAACTCTCGGTCTCGAGAGGGATCGGGGTGTTACACTCTTACTGTGATTAGCTCCTACTAGTAAGAAGCTGTTCTCGAGCCAAGTTCCCTGGATGATCCATGTGTTCCTAGTCGGGCCTAAATGGATGAATGAAGAAGCGTGCCCGGGAAGACTTCAAGAGCTCTTGTTCTGCCTATCCTCCTGCTTCTTATTCTGGGGTTCATAGAAAGATACTAACTGCCTACTCTTTAAAGCCCTACCATTAGATTTAATAAAATGAAAGCTGCTTGCCTTCACTAATAAAAAACAGCAATCCCTCCCCTTCTGTTTCCTACTTTTACTCATTTCTTCGGTATACCTCAATACAAGACAAGCATAGGAAATGATATTCAATCAAAACCGGGCTATCGCCTTATTCTTTCTCAATTGCCTATCCTTTATAGATGATGGGGAATCCCTTAGCAGTAGTTTCCAACACTTAAGATTGACCTCCTCAAGTGCCAGATATGAATTGTTTTATGAATTTCATACGGGACTACTTACTTACCTAAAGTTCACTTTTGGCTTACCAAAAAAGTTTATTGAAGGAACTGACCTAAGCATAGCTCTCTCTCAAATACAAATGCCAAGAAACCGTTCCTCTCCTTATCAATCGAGCATCTTCCACCCTCTCCCTATAGGTTGAGCGTCTACCTTCCTCTCCTTATCAGTCGAGTTACTTCATACCTTGGATAAGTTGGAAAATGCTAAAAAATGCCTTTCATTTCTCTTTTAAGACCTTTGTCCTACTTCTAGTATCAGTCCTCCATCCTATCGAAACTCATGTTTTTATTAACCAACAACACATGTACTTTGTTGACACTAAAAAAAAGGTTATTCAATCCACTAGTACAACTGAAGGAATTACCTCTTCTGAACCGGAACAAGAAAGAGCTCATAACCACTGCTTGTGAATAGCTCTCCTCAACTGGAGGCGCACCTACTCTTACTAGCCTCTCTCAGGTCCAGTTTTGATCTCGAGCTAACTTATTTAATAGGCCGGAAGAGAGATATTCAGAAAACCCAATTTCCTGTCTTAAGAACTTGACTCAAAAGAAAAAAGAAGACTAGACTAAAAGAGAGATCACTTTCGACGATTGAACTTGACTTTTATATCTAGATTGGAACTGGACTTAAACGTCTTTGGATCCTGCTTAGGGTCGACTTTTACTCCACTTTCACTTTCATATAAGGAACACCGGCTTGCATTTGCAATATCAAATTGGATTTGAATTTCCGGAATCCTTGCTCCTGGCTTATATTCAAATAGGCCACACATAAGAATAAGACATTCAACTCTTTAAAACATGTGTAATTGAGAGACTCAGAATATCAATGCCTTAGGTAAATGCCTACTTTCAAAAGAATCTTACCGAATGAGTTTCAAACATGTCCTCTTCGCTTCCCAAGATATTTAAGGAAAATGACCTTGTCGGCCACCGCTTGCTGACGATGGAACGCATCGTCAATTAAAGTGGTGTTGGACTTAGTTGGAAAGGTAGGTGTTCGTCATGTCCGTTGCTTGTAAACTTCTTTAGTAGGGCGGTTTGTTTGGAGGTCCCATTCTTCATGTTTACCGTTGTCCCCAGACTTCACTCTTTCAACACTTGTATACTTTTTAAAGACTCAGGTATCCTTCCACATGATGAACTTGGTCGCACGCCTTCATACTTCAGCCCGTTTAGCTCAATCTTCAAGTAGCCTTCCTTGAGGTAGTTTAGAAGGGTTCTCGCCAATCTTCCTTGCCCTCTTCAGCAGTTATCATATTAACTGGCTCCGCGTGGGTGATTTCATGGAGGAAGACCCTTCGTTCCTTGACCATGATAGTCACAGTCTTTTTAGATAGGAGAACCAAAGAAGCTGCCAATGAGCGAGTTTGCTTGCTAAAATCTCGTACTATCTATTTGACTATAGATGATTATTTACTATACAAGAAATTACTATTGAAAAAGGGCTCTCTTTTTAGGCTAGGGAGTGAATTCAACTTCAGACAAGTCTGGCAAAGCAGCTCATTTGGTAACACGGTCATCTGTCCAACCTCTATCAATCGGTCTTTCTTCCTTTTTCAATCGCTTGAATCGGTCCAACTGGCAATCTTGAATCTCTAGCAATAGCATCTGTCTGACTGATGGGAGAGATTGGCTCTATGGCCGCCTTAAACTACAACCCTCTGTAAGCTCTCTTCTAGGGTATTTTATTGGTCAAGTAACAAGTCTCAATAAGCTATCGCAATCAGGCTATGATATCTTATCGATTTGTCTTTTAATACTTCCTATCTTTATGCTAGGGAATCAGTATCTATTGCAATCGCTCATTTGTTATGTCACAACTCGTTTTTCATCCAAACCTTGTATAGACGGTGTATGCCGAAGAAAGTCAGTTTCTTTCTCATGTTCCACCTGAGAATCCTCCCTACCTAATCTTTAGTTGCTTAGCCCCAACTCCCATAGAATGATAAAGGAAAGCGAGAGCTTGATTCAATAAAAACTCTTGATCCTCACCCTCGGAGAGAGTAAGCTCGACTAAAAGGGACCGAAGCACTCTTCCCAAATGGCATGACTGAAAGTTGACGTGATGTTGACTTCAGGCTAAGAAGTACTTGTTCCTTCCATAGTCCTATTCACTTTAAATCATTTTTCTTAATCCAAATCTGGTACATATGGGAAAGACGGTAACGGAAGCGTGACTCGACACGCAGACCTTAACTCGCTGATTTTGATGTGCTTCACACTAACGACGTTGATGACAGACTTTCTTTTTTATCTTGAATGAAACATGATATATGGCTTCCTTTCTGGCATGTTGGTGACTTGCCGTTCTGATGGTCTTGGTAATGTTGCTCCCTAAAAACCCTTCTTCCAGTGAAGTGGAATAAAATGTGAGTCTCGTCCAATTAGCCTACTGACCTAGGATTCCGAGAAAGAGAGAGACTGTGAAGGATGCTCTTTTTGACCCAACTCTTGACTTTCTTTGCCAATTAGACGCTTAAAGGACTTATGGTAGCTTTCTTTTTGTGCATGCCCAACAAAACGTTTTGTCATCGCAAAACTCTTGATCACATTGTTTTCCATCCATAGTTCGGTTTGGATTTTATTGATTGGCTCCCTCCATGATTGTCTGGTTTGAATTGATAAAGTGTGACAACATAAGATGATGACTCCTTGGTAGTTGTATTATCTTAACTGTTATCGGACCCATCTGACGGTCAAAGGAGAGCGGTAGCTTGGCTCGACTAATAAGGATAGGGAAACCTCTCGACTGAACCCCAAACTCAGACCTGTGTCAGAATCCACGGGACTAGGTTGACTACAACATTTTCTGAATGCCGGACCAATGTCTCAATCAGAGGGATGACTACCTGACCAACCAAGACCCCCGAGATACTGAACTAGAGTTTCGGTCTTGTTCCCATCCTTTCGTATCCCTGCACCAAGACCATGTTTGATCGAACTGGAGTCACGGTATTATTTCTATCCTTCAGCTACCTAAATGCTGATGAGAAAAGAGGATATGACAGAGGCCCACAAACGGATAGCTTTCCAATCCCTATTCGACTATGAATTCCTGAATCTTCAACTGCTTAGCCCAAATTCCCGGCTTCCCTACAGAATGTTGAAATCAGATTGAGGTATCCATTTGGCTAAAGTTGAAAACAATGGTGATTTCAAGCCTAGTCTCAGTTGAAAAGTCTAACTGGTGGGAGCATCACCGCCGAAGCCTACTAGAGTTGTAGCAATATAGGATTCTACCCCTGCTGTTCTGCATCCTCCCATTCTCCCATAAAGGATCCGTAAAATTATTTATCTATCTCTTTCACACAGGATTGTGATGAAGAGTGATAACTCTCGCATTGTTAACCCACTCAAGCTTCAATTGTTGTACGAGTCACAACCACCTTGGCGAAATGGAGTGTCATCTGGATGACTAATTAAAGAAACTGATGTGTCTTACCTTTTTTTTTGAGTTCCATAAGGAGCGGGCAGTGAAGGCTCGTGAAGGATACGACCGCGTAGACAAGTTAGGTGACAGGATACGAGGATGATGCCCTCAAGTCCTTGTGTTTTTCTTTCCGTGTTTGACCAAGTTTTATGGTGGGGAATAGTCACAGTTGTGTTGATTGATTTGCTCATAAGCCCTTTTCTAGGGAAGTGGATAGTGAACACAAATCTTTTTGATTTCATCCTCCCACTCACTCTAGCTAGGAAAGCTTTCGTTACTAAAACACCGATGACACTGCTGGTAAATGCTTTGCGGCACTATTTATTGCTTTCAATCTGATGCAGGATTTCATTTGATCGGCATTCCTTGGTCTTCAATGGTGGAGATTAGTGGTTCATTTATTGATGTGCTAACCGACTTTCGATTGTCGTAGTAACACCTTCACTCTTTTGGTTTTTCGGAATACCAATCTGAACAAGTCGACTAATAAGCCAATGGTCTAACAGTTCCACCAGTCAGGGAGGAATGATAGAATCCTAGTCCGACTCTTAACTCGTTTCCGATGTATCATCCTATGCTGATTTAGCTGATTGTACTTTCATTTTTTATTGATGCAGAGGTTGCCAATCACGAATTTCTGTGCATCTTAGCCCTTTTATGCAACATATAGGTAGCCCCCTCTGCCTATGAATCCTACCATTCTTTCTGAAACTACCGATCACTAGCCTTAAGAATCAAACCTCTCTTCCTCATTTAGTATAGCAAAAAGTCAACGTCATACATATTGTCACCCGATAACTAGCAGCAAGTGGCCCATTCGGCTAAAGTCTAATCACAAATGCCAATGGTGCTCACTCAAAGTTAACTGGAGCTGAAATAATCAAGGTATAGAGTAGTGATGGTCCATAAGTTACTAATTGTAACAAACCAACTATTCCAAACCATGTAAAAACAACATTAATGGAGAAGTGACACCTGCAGATGGATGACTTGAGAACTCACAAGGCCGTAGCGAGTGAAGTATTCATTTCCTGCACCTTGCAAGCAACCTCTTTCGTAAGAATCCATATGGTGTGGGCTTTATGCTTTGGATAGTTCATGCCCTCTAGCAGTTTAAGAAAGTGTTCAGTAATCGTTTGCTCCTGGAGCTTATTGATGGCTCCACAATTGAGTCTCGGTATTCAAGAGCCTGCTGATGTGGTGGCTCTAGCATTCATCATGGGCCAATCCAATATCTATACGCGGATGGGATATTATTGGTGTAAACAAAAACATTAATAATCTCGTTCCCACGGAATCAATTTCTGCCCAACCTACAGCAGAGAAGAATCCTATCATTTCTGCTACTCCGCTCAAGCCAACCTATTCTTTCCCCACGAACCTTGGATGATTATCCCAAGAGGGGCCCCCGGGCGGTGGTGAGGTTCAGCTGTGAGTTTCCTTCCGTAATTGGCCCGCGAAAGGAGTTTGCAGCTTGGATTTAGTATTGGGTTTCACTCTTTGGACTTCATTGTCTAGTATAGACCATTGTTCACTCGCTTCCCTAGCAAGCAACCACCATAATCAACCTCGTGTACTAGCTTACACAACTACTCCTAGCTCCACCCTCTCCTATCTATCTATTCTATCTTCTCTCTCTCGATCCAAGCCTTCATCACCTTCTCTCACTGCCGCTCTTCATCCTTACCGCCCTGGGATATCAAGGCTGGGAACCAAACATTTGTGTGCTACCATTAACGTCTTCCCCACCCAGATTCGCAGCAATTAGCGGTTTGTAGTCTCGGCTTTCTCTTTCCCTTTATCCCGTGCCTTGGTGAATATGAATGTCTTTTTCTCAGCTTACTACGATTTATGGGTGGGAAGAAAGTCATTGCTAGCTCTTTGAACGAATACACTCTTGGTCCACAGGAAGTGCATCTCTCTCTGTCTATTCAAAGATCTGAGACAACTAGTTAAGTTGGTGACATTGGTTCCCCGTCCCTACTCTCCTACCTCTCTCACCCTAGTTGGGCTCTGGTTTAGTGCGATTAAACTATGAATCGAGTTAGGAAGAAGAAGTCCAGAAAGACTTGGCTTCAAGGGTAAAGTGTGAAACCCCATTTTTCTGCTTTAACTTGATTTACGTGCTTTGTCTCGTTTTGCGTGCATATGATCTGTTTATGTGCTATAGGACCTAGAAAGTTATAATTTTGATGTCAATACTCCTAATACGTGCTAAATGTGCATTCATGAAATTTTCATCAAAAACGGAGTCAGAAATTTTATCGTCGATTTTCAATGAATAGTATTTTCGAAACACGTCCGCTATAATTTTGAAACTGGTCTTTTTAACCCTTCTAGACCTAGTCCACGGACTTTAATAGACCTGTGTTTGATGAAAACGGTTTTAAAATCGGCTTAAGAATTTATTAGGGTTTTTACACCGACTTTTGCGAAAATCGAGTTTTAAGCCGACTCGGGTGGAATTCTTTGAATGTAAAACTTCTTGTCACCTAAAAATAATCCGCTTGTGATATTTTGGGGGTTGCATAATTATTTTTAACTTGGTGAGCACTAAAATGCAATTAAAGTCATTAAAAACAACAAAAATACCTATTAAAACTAACTTTGACTTTGCATTTTTTTTAATTGACCAAGCTTTTAAATACTCCTTGTCATCAACACACACTCACACAACACAAAACACACTCCACAAACACACACATGGCCGAGAGAAAGAGGAGAGAAAAAGAAAGAGAATTTCAAAGCTTTTCAATCCAATTTTTCAAAGAAAAACCTAGTTTTTGTCCGTGAAACTTCGCACCGACTTGGATTCCGCTTGTTGGGCACGCATTGCACGCATTCCTAGGCTTATATCGCATCTAAGGTGAGAGAAAAATTATAGATCTCAAAATGTCATTTTTGTGTTTTTGCGTATAAATGAAGATTGAACCGTTAGAATTGAAATCTGATGTTAGATTATTGCTCCTTGCATGCTAGGGATCATTATATACTAATACTACGAGTTTCTGTCGAATGTAGCATAATTTTTATTTTCCGGGTATTTAATTTTGATTAAAATGTTCAAAGTTGATTTAATTGAGTTGCGTTGCTCGAAATCGATTGCCGTCGATTTCTAAATACTTGATAATTACGTGTTAGCGCTGTTGTAATGCCGAATTTTCGATTACATTGTTTGTGTGAAAATCCGGAAAATCCAGCCATGACATCTTAGGATTTTAGGGTTATTGGGCATGATTTAGAGGTGTTATGGTGGAGTTCCGAGAGGGCTAATGTAGTAGGTTGAATGGGTGAGTGATAGGAACTGATTTGGCAATGTTTGGATTAGTAGTTTGTAAGTTATGAATTTTAGAAGTTTAGGTTGTCATTCTTTAATTTCTTGAACGATGCCTTAGATGGTTGGGTAGTGTTCGAGTGATGAATGGTGAGTTGTTGTTGAGTAATTTAGAGTTTAATTATGTATATTATGCATGTTCGGTTAGATGGCCTACTTTGTCATCTAACTTAGTTATTTGTTGTTTAATTGATTATTGATGTTATTGATGATGATGATATGATTATTGATGATGATAAAATGATATTGATTGATTATTGAATGCGGGAATCGGGCACTCTTGTTGCTGATCTCCCAATTGATTGATTGATTTATGCTTGCATGATGATTGATGAATATGGAGTCTTGGTATGTGTGTGCCACCTCTCGGGCAGCATCGGGCTGTCGGGTTGATAACGGCATGACTGCCATAGGCTACCCCCAGCTCGCATGACGGAGATGTCATGGAGGGAAGGGGCTAGTGAGGTACCTCGGGTGCGTGAGTAATGGGGAGTTATAAGAAGAACGGTTGAGATCGTGATGGCGTTTGGAGCTACACCAAATAGAGTATCCTTATTGATTGGTTATATAGTTATGTGATGATAGCATTATTTATGTTGTTGTGTGTTTTGATAGCATTATTTATGTTGTTGTGTGTTTACTTGCTCAAAGGACTAAATCCAAGGAGCGTAGTGAATACTGTCGAGATCTATCGGATCCTCACTGGGCTTATGTATATAAGCTCACTCTCTATTAATGCATGCTTACAGGTGTTGCAGAGCCGGATTACGGGTATGTGCCTCCTGAAGAGGAGAATGTGGAAAAATGTGCTTTACGTGGACGAGTCATATGTTCCCGAGTCTTATCCATGTTTATATGTTGTTTAATGTCATGTATATTAGTTTAATAGACTTTTATATGCTTTGTGGTTCTTATTGTAATAGATGTTGGAAGATGATGATCCAAATGGTGTTAACTTAGTGGCTTTCTTTTGTCTATGGTTAAGTTGTAAACATGTCTCAACTTATTTTTGAAATGTATGATAAGGTTGAAGTATTGTATGTTATGTTGGAACGGAGGCGTATAACGAGGATGGTTTATTGTATATTATGATTGTGTCGTATGTTGTTGTTTGAATTAAGGAGTTGCTGGATGTATGATGTTTAATGAGGTTGGTTTGGAACCTCGGTGTCCTATTTACTGTCGTTATACTGCCGAAATTCCGTTGCGTCCTGACTGATCATAGGAGGGGTCGTGTTGGGGCGTGACAGTTTAAGTGGTATCAGAGCGCATGTTAGCTGTCAGCCGGGGTATCCTCGGAATGTGGGTAGTGGTCTAAGCATGCAAGTATGTATTAAGTGAAAGAAAAGTGAAACATATGTTAATATGTTTATGTGATTAATTTACTTATGTGTCTAACTTTCTATGTGACCAATATGCCTTGTGTGTTAAGTGAACTAATATGGTCAATATGTTTTATGTGATAACGTGTTATACGTACTCAATGTGTTGTAATTAATGTGCATTATGTGATTAATGTGTATTATGTGACAATTGTGTTTTATGTGATTTTGTGCCTTGTGTGAAGTTAGTTGTTTATGTGCTTTTAATTGTTTATAACTAGCTTATGTGAAACAACGTGCTTTAGGTGCTCAATGTACTTTAAGTGACCAATGTAAGTTACGTGATCAACTTGTCTTATGTGAAGTTTGTTGCTTATGTGACTTTAATTGTTTATAACTTACTTCTGTGATATAACCTGTTTATGTGATGTTGGCTCCTTATATGTTGAATTGTGTGTTATGTGATAATGTTGCATTGTATGATAATTGCGCATTACGTTATACTTGTCTTTCATATGATATAGTTGCATACATGTTTTAACTCGTGAGTGACCTTTTAATGTCTAGGGTGGTTATAAGAGTTTTCGGAAATAGAGATAGGCCATGATTTTGAATTATTATTATCCTAGAAGTTTATCAGTTAGATTTTAATTGTTATGTTTATGAATTTTAGTTTCGGCTTAGTGGATTGATCTTGATGTTCCTTTAGCGAGAATGAAGTTGTTCGAAGAAATAGCAACGTATCTTGATGATTATAATTACTTTTGTTGCCATGTTTAACTTGTTATTACTTGGAGATGAATCATAAGTTGAGGTTTTTGTGAGGTTGTGATTAGACACTTTTGGAGTCTCAACTCAGATTATACTTTCTTGAGGTTATTTTAGAATGAATTTATTTGAGGAATTAGTGATGTATATTTGTGAATGGAATGAACTGTGGTATAACATGTGAATATTTCTACTATTTGGGATTGCTATATTATTAATGGATATTTTGGGAGTTTTGATCTTTAAGCCTTGGAGACAATTGGAGTGATTCCTGACTAAAGTTACTTTATTCGAGGATGTAATTGTTGGGAGATAGAATTATTTGAGGAAATAAGAATGCATTTTGGTGACTGAACATTTACTTACCTACATCAAGCTTTTGAGTTCTAGGTGGTATGACTCTCTAAATTGTTGATTGGAGATTCTCTTGTGTTATAGTGGGTTAATATGAATCTGTATTGTGTTATCAGATTTTGGAGTCTTCATTAGTTAATCTTGTTGGGTAATCGGTGATTTATCTTGTTTAGTGATTGGTCTGGTACGGAATGTAAAATTTTGGAGTGATTTATCTTGTTTGGTGATTGTTATGACTCCTTAGATTCTCTAGATCTCCTTAGTGTCTTGTTTTGGAGGAAGATAGTTTGTAAGATTTGAATTGTTGGTGTTTAAGTGTGTAGGTGGGACACCCTTCCTGTGCTTCATAATTCTATCGGTCTTATTATTCTTCTCTACTCTATTCTCACTTATTTGAGAGAGGGTTACACTTTTCTAGCCTATCAATTGTTTCTTGAAAGTTTTGCTTACTGGATTAATGGATCCTATACTCATTTGACATTGTTTCTATTCTTAACATTCATATTTGCTTTTTATAGCATTGTCACTTATTGGAGTTAAGGTTTGAGACTTCTATATTTCATTCTATATCTCCAGCCATTGATTTCAATATTTCATTTCATCCTATTACTATTCATTTGAAGTAATTTTTCCTTTGGTATACCATTTTACTTGTTCGAATTCCACTTGTTTGATGTACTCTCTACCTAAGTACATCATTGATATTCTTGTTGATCTTTGTTAATCATATTGTTTTATTATTAAATCCTGAGCCATTACTTTGCTTGTAATTGCTCATTTAATATACTCAGCACTGTCCTTTCTTATTTATACTTCTTTGGTTATTGCATGCTGAGATACTCATTATCTTGGCACTCACATTTTCTATTGAATTAATCGTCTCTTATCTCTTAATTTCATTTCACCTCAAGTACAACTTACTTGTTGGTTCCTTGAACAATCATCGAGAATTGAAATATCTACTTGTTTAGGAATTTTCGTTCAACATACTCAGCATTGTTTTGACTCGTCATCATCCTTTGTTTGTACTTATTTAACTGATAGGTGCTGAGACATTTCTTATCTTAGTTATCATGCTTCCTTATTAAACTATTAGCCTCTTGATTCTCTAACTTGTTTGACCTCTTGTTCACTTGATTATTGGCTCGAATATGATTTTTCATATTCGTATTTCCTTGTAAATTTCATAAGAGCCATATTCTGACAAATGTCACTTTTGAGATATTCCCTTGATCAGTAATCATTCATGTTATCGTGATTGAGTTTTTAAACCCTCGGGGTGTTCATAGAGCTCTTTTGTGTAGTAGGGGATGATTGATAAGTAGTGGTGTCAGGCTAAGACTTTGGAGGTGCGATTTCTTTCATATGCAATATGATATTAGATATGAGAGAATTATGAATTGAAGATTGTCTTGGAACTATGTTCATCAACTTGCAGTCAACAACGATTGTTCTTTTGAGGTCTTTGGTTAGTTGTCATCCTAAGAGATAAATAAGAACTAAGAGAAGTATTATTAAGTGTAACGATTGAGGATTTAATTGTCTATCAGTTCGAGAATTGCGCGGACGCAATTGTTTTAAGGAGGGGAGAATGTGAAACCCCATTTTTCTGCTTTAACTTGATTTACGTACTTTGTCTCGTTTTGCGTGCATATGATCTGTTTATGTGCTATAGGACCTAGAAAGTTATAATTTTGATTTCAATACTCCTAATACGTGCTAAATGTGCATTCATGAAATTTTCATCAAAAACGGAGTCAGAAATTTTATCGTCGATTTTAAGTGAATAGTGTTTTCGAAACACGTCCGCTATAATTTTGAAACTGGTCTTTTTAACCCTTCTAGACCTAGTCCACGGACTTTAATAGACCTGTGTTTGATGAAAACGGTTTTAAAATCGGCTTAAGAATTTATTAGGGTTTTTACACCGACTTTTGCGAAAATCGAGTTTTAAGCCGACTCGGGTGGAATTCTTTGAATGTAAAACTTCTTGTCACCTAAAAATAATCCACTTGTGATATTTTGGGGGTTGCATAATTATTTTTAACTTGGTGAGCACTAAAATGCAATTAAAGTCATTAAAAACACAAAAATACCTATTAAAACTAACTTTGACTTTGCATTTTTTTAATTGACCAAGCTTTTAAATACTCCTTGTCATCAACACACACTCACACAACACAAAACACACTCCACAAACACACACATGGCCGAGAGAAAGAGGAGAGAAAAAGAAAGAGAATTTCAAAGCTTTTCAATCCAATTTTTCAAAGAAAAACCTAGTTTTTGTCCGTGAAACTTCGCACCGACTTGGATTCCGCTTGTTGGGCACGCATTGCACGCATTCCTAGGCTTATATCGCATCTAAGATGAGAGAAAAATTCTAGATCTCAAAATGTCATTTTTGTGTTTTTGCGTATAAATGAAGATTGAACCGTTAGAATTGAAATCTGATGTTAGATTAATGCTCCTTGCATGGTAGGGATCATTATATACTAATACTACGAGTTTCTGTCGGATGTAGCATATTTTTTATTTTTCGGGTATTTAATTTTGATTAAAATGTTCAAAGTTGATTTAATTGAGTTGCGTTGCTCGAAATCGATTGCCGTCGATTTCTAAATACTTGATAATTACGTGTTAGCGCTGTTGTAATGCCGAATTTTCGATTACATTGTTTGTGTGAAAATCCGGAAAATCCAGCCATGACATCTTAGGATTTTAGGGTTATCGGGCATGATTTAGAGGTGTTATGGTGGATTTCCGAGAGGGCTAATGTAGTAGGTTGAATGGGTGAGTGATAGGAACTGATTTGGCAATGTTTGGATTAGTAGATTGTAAGTTATGAATTTTAGAAGTTTAGGTTGTCATTCTTTAATTTCTTGAACGATGCCTTAGATGGTTGGGTAGTGTTCGAGTGATGAATGGTGAGTTGTTGTTGAGTAATTTAGAGTTTAATTATGTATATTATGCATGTTCGGTTAGATGGCCTACTTTGTCATCTAACTTAGTTATTTGTTGTTTAATTGATTATTGATGTTATTGATGATGATGATATGATTATTGATGATGATAAAATGATATTGATTGATTATTGAATGCGGGAATCGGGCACTCTTGTTGCTGATCTCCCAATTGATTGATTGATTTATGCTTGCATGATGATTGATGAATATGGAGTCTTGGTATGTGTGTGCCACATCTCGGGCAGCGTCGGGCTGTCGGGTTGATAACGGCATGACTGCCATAGGCTACCCCCAGCTCGCATGACGGAGATGTCATGGAGGGAAGGGGCTAGTGAGGTACCTCGGGTGCGTGAGTAATGGGGAGTTATAAGAAGAACGGTTGAGATCGTGATGGCGTTTGGAGCTACACCAAATAGAGTATCCTTATTGATTGGTTATATAGTTATGTGATGATAGCATTATTTATGTTGTTGTGTGTTTTGATAGCATTATTTATGTTGTTGTGTGTTTACTTGCTCAAAGGACTAAATCCAAGGAGCGTAGTGAATACTGTCGAGATCTATCGGATCCTCACTGGGCTTATGTATATAAGCTCACTCTCTATTAATGCATGCTTACAGGTGTTGCAGAGCCGGATTACGGGTATGTGCCTCCTGAAGAGGAGAATGTGGAAAAATGTGCTTTACGTGGACGAGTCATATGTTCCCGAGTCTTATCCATGTTTATATGTTGTTTAATGTCATGTATATTAGTTTAATAGACTTTTATATGCTTTGTGGTTCTTATTGTAATAGATGTTGGAAGATGATGATCCAAATGGTGTTAACTTAGTGGCTTTCTTTTGTCTATGGTTAAGTTGTAAACATGTCTCAACTTATTTTTGAAATGTATGATAAGGTTGAAGTATTGTATGTTATGTTGGAACGGAGGCGTATAACGAGGATGGTTTATTGTATATTATGATTGTGTCGTATGTTGTTGTTTGAATTAAGGAGTTGCTGGATGTATGATGTTTAATGAGGTTGGTTTGGAACCTCGGTGTCCTATTTACTGTCGTTATACTGCCGAAATTCCGTTGCGTCCTGACTGATCATAGGAGGGGTCGTGTTGGGGCGTGACATAATACTTTATTTTAGGAAAGAAAGATCCCAAGCTTATGTTGAATCGAGAGTGGACTTGCCTTGGTCTTTTGTGAGTTCTAGGGATTCAGATCAAGGTAGTTCAGTTCCCCGAGGCTAATTCAATTTAGTCTTGTGAAGTTGTAAAATAAGCTCTTTCCAACCTCTGCGGAATATAGTCAGTGTGCCACGAGTAAAGTAAAGATGAGATGAAGGTTGGGGATTTAGTTCAGGTGCAATAGAGACAGCTATAATAGAGAAAATAATTCGCTCAGGTGAACAGCCGAAAGAATCACAAGAAGAAGAAATTCATATTCTATTTACCATACCATAGGGAAAAGGATATAGAAAAGTAAGATTTGAAGCCCTTCTTTGTTAGGATGGATGGCTTCTATCTTTTTTCATAAGTTGCATTTTTCATATATAAAAAAGAAATAGGAAAGATCCGAAACTAGCCTAACCTCTTCATGGTCACATCCCTTTTTCCGACGTTTTCGTGTTGTTGCATGTGCCTTACAGTATCCAGATCCAGTCCTCTCTGCTTCCTAAGATTGAAGTGAAGATCCGCAATAGACTATCTGTTGGTAAGAAAATAAGTAATGAATATCTTTCTAACAGAACTGGGGACTAGTATACCTGTCCCATGAAAGAGGTGAAAGAGCAGTTGGATAGGTAGAGTCTTTGTCTCTGTCGAAAGCAGATCAAAGGTCTTTACTCAGCAAAAAGATCAAAGAAGAGATAGGAGTGGTTCAACAACTACATCTTCGCAAGACCAGTTTCGCAATCACTGTTCGTTAGCTTAGCTATGGGGCTACAACCAATGGCTACAATGCCACTCTTCCTAAGCAACATTTAGTAACAACATTGATAGCTTGGCATTTTGTCATATATCATACCAGCTCCCACCCCGAACTATAGGTTAACGGCCCTTTTTGGATCCCTTATTTTCATGTTTCTTTCTTTTAAGCAATTCTCGATTCCTCGATCGCAGGTTTGGAACCCAAGGACTAATAGATCGAAAGTGTTTACTCAAAGAGATATCGACCGAGGAAATGCTAACATATCGCTTCCATGCATATTTTCCATATTTGCCTCACTGAAACTATACAAGAATTTGGAAGAGACACTGATTACGCTTTACACACATTGGCCTTTTACAGATTAGCATAACCAATGCCACAATAAGGCATTCAAAGAATCCACTGATAGGGAACGTAGGTAGGGTTACAAAAGAAACTACAACAAGCACACATCTCTTACCTTTTCACAGGAGATATAAGGCTACATCCTAAGTCCGATAATAAGGGAATAATAAGACTCTTTCCCACCTTATCCGAATAAAGACTAGGTTGGTCCGATCATCGCTTCGGTCCTACTTGACGCAGGGGAGTCTAAAGCAAACAAATCTTCTTTGCCGAAAGGCATACTAAGCTTACTCTATCTAAGGGAAATAATCATCTCTTTATAGGCCGAAAGGGAAAAAAAGAACTAGGTATTCCACTCTAAAAGTCTAAGAAGAGGTATTATGATTAGGTAAAATACCAATTATATATCACTAGATAAACAAAGAGTTATGATCGATGTACGTGATGGGGAATTCACTATTTAACACTACCACTACTTTTCTCTATACCAACGCTGGTTGCACAGCTTAAACGCTTTAACTACTTACCTTGCCACTCCTCACCAAACACCTCTCGATGTTTACTACTCAATGCAACCTGGAACCAATAGCTGCTTAGTCAAAAGGAAGATTGTCACCTTTTCAAATAGACCATGAAAGGTTAGTTACCCATCTTGGGGTTACTCTTTACCAAACCAAATATTAGCCTCCGGAGATCAACGAAGGAAGTCATTTCGATTTCCAGAGAAGATAGTTGATATAATCATTTTTTCTTGAAAGAAGGTCGGGATAGAATAGTGATAGTAAGTGTGCTCAATCCACTCTTGTAGTAGTTAGCCCTGAAGCTGGTGATAACGTTATATTTATCCTTTTGCCAATCGCCCCTATTGTATGAGTTACCCTTCCCCTACGGCGGATTTCATTCTCAGTTTAAGCAGAATCCGAATAGGGGGAGTTTAAGTCAGTCCACCAGCGAATCCATAAGTCAGTTGACTTGAAAAGGACATTCCCCTTTTGAGGCTAGAAATTGAAGTTTGAAGTTTCAGTTCAAGTCCCTAGTTCAAGAATAAGCAAGAGGATAGTAAGCAGTAAGCAAACAAGCTAGCAAGGAGTTAAAAAGCTAACCCGAAAGTAGGGAGAAGGTCAAAGTCAGGTTTGAGAACTGGTGTTATAGATGGTAAGTCCCTAAGGATTGGGATAGACTAAGCTTTTACAGCAATTCCCTGGGAAGAATAGTGATGGTACGTTAACCCCAGTGAGTAAGGTTCTAGTAATCTATCCCTTGCGCCAGTAGTTAGTTACACTCTATCAAGTAAGTAATCCCCCCATATAAACCTCTCTCAAGTAGAGCTATCAGTAATTCCATCTTTTCCATCCCTAGGAGCTAGAGCATTGATCGGGATATACTAGCTATCAGTTTCCCTAGTGTTGCCAACCCTCGTGCCTGTAAGTTCGTTAGTCATGAATTTAGCACAGAGCGTTGTATGAGGTAACTATCTAATCCCTGGTCCAATAGAAGAAAGCAGAGTCAAAGGGAAAGGTATTTTAAAAGGCTATCTATCCCCCCCTCACCCTCCCCCTCCCCCCTCCCGCTTCGATGCTTATGGGTAAACGGATGACATCTTTGAGATGAGAGAGTTGGGATTGATTTCGACCTTGCTTAACACATGGAATTGGCCATCTTTCCTTGGCTAGAATAGCGAATTCGAAGTATGCTTTCGAGGGGCTTACAGAAGCTCATGAAAACTAGATTTATAGGAGTGAAGAAGGGAGATAAAAGGAATGCCGAGAATTTACTGCACGAATACACTCTTGTATCTTTGAATCGTATCATCCATGGCGAGTGCTATCGTATATAGGATCAAGGTCGCATTTAGGAATGATCTTTCCCTCTTCAACATGTCAGGTTTGGTCTATGAAAAATATCTCCTAAAGGAAGTGGAAGTGACATATGTTATGTTGGCGTAATCGATCTTTTTATTACGGAATTCCCTATTTGGATATTTGATCATTGACAAGGTTCAAAGAAAGGGTGGGACATTGATAAAGAATCGATTCCAAATAAAAAAAGTCTTGCAATTTGAGTTCATATAGCAATTTAATCACTCCTGCCATGTGATAAATTTGGGGAGTGATTCAGATCATTTGGCATCAGACAACTACCGTTAAGTCTGTCATCCACCATTCAGCTTTCGGGGCTACCTACTTTAGGGTTTATGTATGTAATATATAAAGAAGAGCCCTCTTAGGGCCATTTTTTTAAGGGTTGCTAGCCTTTTGAATAGAAGGAAGTAGGAGAACGGAGGTGATTTTGGTAAATCGATGTATGAGCTGAGGGTCCCATATCCCGCCGACCCTCCGAAAAAGTAAGGTCGTAAAACGGCTCATAGAAAAGAAGAAGCAAGCAAAGTCAAAGGCGGGTCAAACTCACATAAGTAGAGGGGGAGACACTTCTACTCTTCCCCTAACATCGGGGGATCGGGGGATCGGGGGAATGGAATGCTTAAACCTTGTTTTCCCCCGAGGATCCCTCAATACTCAATGCTTCATCAATACATGAGGTAGCCTATATATAGTTAAAGTACCGGTACACTGCATCCATCCCTTAGGGCGTTTAATTTAACCTTTTTCGTTGCTCACTACAACCGCATAAAGACTTTTGCGTAAGCCGATAGCAGGGCCTACTCGTAGAATTTCATATGGGACTACTTACTTACCTAAAGTTGACTTTTGGCTTACCAAAAATTTTTACTGAAGGAACTGACCAAAGCATAGCTCTCTCTCAAATACAAATGCCAAGAAACCATTCCTCTCCCTATCGGTCGAGCATCTTCCACCGGGTAAGACTCCCCTACATGCTTACCTATCTATCTAAACATGAAATTCTCTCTTTCTGCCTTTATGCGACTAGAATCAATATGCCTAGGACACGGTTTTCCTACAAGCTGAGTATGTAAGGCCCCGTAGGGAAGGTAGATGTGAGATCAGCAACAAAACAAAGAAGATGAATTAGATGCCCCAGAGCTGGATAAGCCTTAAAAAAACATACACAACGGACCGTACACAAACAAAAGAAAGAAGAAAAGGGCCATGATCCTATGTTCATTTTTGCCCTGCCCTAATGATGCACTCCTAGCTCGCAGAGCTACGTACCGGAAAAAGGAAAGGACTCTCTCCATTACTTTAAGAAGAGAATCGTTGGTTTGACTGACGGACTACGTAAGACATACGAGATCTAGGCAAGCCCTTACATGTTCTCTCCTTGCCCTTTTTCAATAGAAGAACTACTTATCCTCTCTTAGGTAGCAGTAGGGTTCAAAAAATCGACGTCATCTTCATTGAAGACTTCTTCAAATTTACTAAGTAAGAAAGATTTAATGCTATGCACGAAGTCGAAGTGCACATTTATTTTATTATTCAACCAAGTTGAATAGGGCATTCCTAGGTAGATTGTCAGATCTTCCCACATTTTGAGCTCGGGCTTGGCTCATTTTCTTTCACCCATGCCTTTCTTAGAACAGAGTTACTTACGGAATCTCAAATCTCTCTCGATGCCGAGAATTTTGGTTGTGTGATGGCTGATTAGAGGTTCGGCTTCCTTCTCCCCTACAGATGAGTCATATGTAGGGAAACTTGCACGTATGGTTCTGGTCGGGGACCCCGGTATACTATACTGTACAAAAGCAGATATGGTCTTCGACCTATACTGCAGTTGAAGCACCTAAGGGAGAATTTGGTGTCTTTTTGGTAAGTAATGGAAGCAATCGTCCCTATCGTCGTAAAATAAGAGCACCGAATAAGGTCGTTAGGAAAAGAAGAATGAGGACTAGGAAAGTTTCTCATCGTCAACTCCAGAACAGACCATCCCATTGAGGCCTTTTTGTCAAGCCTCGAGCTTGTGGTCCACCTTTGAATGTGGGTTCAATTGGATGAATCTGTCAAGTCAAGGAAAATGTAGGGGCCAAAAACAAAACAAGAAAGGAAACAGAAGCCCTTCGATTCACTCCCCATTCTCTCTTAAATAAATAAAGCTCGCTCTTGAGCCCTGGGCCGATCGGCCGGGTCTTTCCCTGTTGTTCTATTCCCGCCACTAGAAAGACACACGGAAAAGGTATGCCCAGTGCGCAGAGGATCCGTTGAGAGTTTGTCTCGGTAAGGAACTGTACGATCGTTTCCCCTATTGTATTGAATCAATAAAAAAAGAGGTCAGTGCTACGGCCCCCTATTGTTTGATCCAATATTGACTGGAGACGAGCCCTGACTCCAACCACTTCCTCCCCTCCCTGGTAGAGGCATAAAGAAAGGACATAGCAGGCTGAAAGGGGGCGAGCCATATGTATAAATTCCGTGAGCAGCGATTGAACTGAACGTTCCAAGTACATCCAGCAGGAATCGAACCTACCAATTTGCCCCTTTACTAGGTTGAGTGCTTTAACCATTCAGCCATGGATGTAAAGAGACTCAGTGAGTGAACTAGGTTTTGGTATTCCTTCTCGAGCTTCTATTTCTTCCGTTAAGGGAGATTCGAGAAAAGATAGAATAGGAAGACGTGTTTCCAAAATGAACAAGATACGGGTTGAAAAGGGGGAGTTAGCAAAGTTAGACAAGATTGGAATGGGCATAGGAATATGTATTGATGTACTAGCGAAACACCTCAGTAACTAAGGTAAACAACGTAGAAAAGGCACCCATTTCTGTACCGGTTCCGGAAGAGCGAAGAAAAAATGGATGTTTTGTTAATAGGAACAAGAAAGTGTTTATAGTCATAGCGATATAAACAATAATACTTATCCGAGCCGCAGGAACATGTACATAGAGAATACGAGAATTTACACCTTGTTGAAGATCACAAAAGGCTAAAGAGGCTGAACCCATTGTAGCAAAATAAGCTGCTATTGATTTTACACCTTCAAGACGTGAAAAAAGACCTGAACTCATATGAGTTAAAGTACTTCGAGTCATTCCCTTGATGGAGTGCTTACCGATATTCAAAAAGGTCGGCCTTATCCTACATAAGCCCATTCCCTAAACGGAATAGACAGAGACGACATAAGTTGACCGATAGAACTTCGTAGATTTACTTACCTGTCGGTCATAGTTGTAGTAGCTGTACTAGGAGGAGGAGTAGGTGTTGGCCTTGGCGAGCTATCGTTTCCACTTTTCACTTTGTCGAGATTGGCTTGGTGTGAAGTGTAGAAAATGTTGTGATACTTGACTTGAACTATAGGATAGAAAAGAATATACCAATCCTAAGGATCCATAGGATTAATTGTGGATCCAAGACAATAATAGAAACATTTTAGTCTTAGATTTTGATTTAGTCTTAGATTATGTATTTCAAATCTTGTCTATCTAGATAAGTATATATTTAGCCAAAAAACATACAATAGACTCTTTGTATTCGTCTCAATCCTTTTTAGTAAAAGATTGGGCCGAGTTTAATTGCAATTCAATTAAAAGAACAAACGGTAATTACTTCTTCGTATTATCCACTTCTTTAATCTTTAAACTTATCCAATGTATCCACGTCTTCAAACTCAAATTTGATTGCTTTCCATACCTCACAAGTACCATTCAATTGGCATTGACATAATAGGAATATTTTGTCTATTAAGGAGTGTGACGCCAGAGATTTTAGCCGTACATTTATTTACCGTTGCATTTATTGTTTGCGCATTTCCTTCTGTGCTTTATTAACTGTCTTCTTTAGCTACTATTTATCCCATTTTCAAACTATATTCTATTAGAGAATTAGCATTTTTATTAAATCACATTAATTGTTAGAGGAGTGGAAAAAATGTGCATTTGAGTTTAAAGCGATAGGAGCCTTCGTTTAGAAAATGATTTGTGAAAACTAGTGAATAGTGTTACGTATGAAACATAATGTTTTAGTTAGCTAACTTAATTTATGTGCAATAAATTTGTTTTAAAGCTAACTAAGCTCATTTTAATAGACCATTTAAGCACCCCCCCCCCCTTGACCCCACCCATAGCCTACTCATTATATAGCAAAAATAAGCTCAAAAACACAAAAAAAAAGAGAAGGAATGTGCAGGAATTACTGTAGCAGGGCCGAAAATACCAAAGGAGAAGGAAAAGATGAGATTTTGCTTCAACAACCTTGCATCTTGAGCGCTTGATCTTGGGAGGGTTTTGAGCATCCTAGGGCCTTCAACAAGCTTCATTGTCTTCAAAAATTGTGAGGGAGATGCATTTTATTGTTTTAAATGTTTCTTTTCATATTTTGAATTTTCTTAATTTTTCAATTATAGCTATAAAACTTGTTATGAATGGTTATTATGAGTACATTAGAGCCTATAGAGTTAACTTTCATAGCTTGATAAGGAATTCCATGGTTGAATGTAGAGATTGAAGGAAGAAGACGATGAATAGTGCCTAGAATTAGGGTTTTGAGAAAAATTGCTAATTAGATTAAATTGAGGCTTCAATTAGGTGCTATAGATCCTAGTGAAGTTAGTTGCAAAGCCCCGTGAGGTTGAATCACTCGAAACCGAACTTAATTGCATAAATAGCCGACTTTAAAAAGGGGACTTTTCTCGTTAAGCAATCCGGGCAAGTTTGGGCATTGATTCGGGTATCCTTGAGCTAAGGAAGCACCTTTGGTGCTTTCGTTTCGCGAAAATGGGGTTCGGTTAGTATAGTTGTAGTTCAAATCCGTTCGGGGCCTTCCCGAACTTTTGTTGCTAAAATGTATTTTTATGATCCTAAAAGGTGCCTTTGGGTTTAATTAAGAATATAGAAAGACTAGGATATGATTGGGAATCTTGAACCATGCTTAGGAGAAAGAAAACTCGGTTAAAGAAAGGGAAAATGTAGTTTTTAGCCATTTTAGTTGCATTTGGAACTTGTTGTGGGATTGTAATGCCTTGCATTGAATATTTAGGATATATTTAAGCTATTTGAGTAGATTGTGGGAATTAATTGTGTTGATTGCTTCTTTTGGAATTTTTAAGTTAATCTCGTGCTTATGTGAACTTATATCGTGCTTATATGTGAGGGCGGCCTACTTTGTCGTCCCTTTTATGTGTTATGTGTTACATTGATTGCTTGTGACTTCTCTCGGGGTTGCGCAACCTTTTCGGACATGGTAGCGTCGAGAAACACGGGTGGCGTCGGGCTTGCCGTGCTCCCTTGACTACCATGATGCCTATTCCCTTTCTCGCTGAGGCATACTCCACTACCCCAGAGGCGTGGTTCACCTGCTGGGCATGGACCTACCTCGGAAAAAAGGGTCGTAGGATCGGGATACATCCGGAGTATCCCAATTGTTGGTGTTTGGGGTTTGCCGGCATGTTCGTGAAGTTCGTGGTTCGTGGCTCGTGGATGAAGACTTGGAAATGGAACCGTATCCTTTTTAAAAGTGATTAATAGCTTGGCTTAATATCTTGTTAGTTTATGTGGCTTATATATGTTTTCTTGTGTTGCATATCATATTACACGTTGGCATGTTGCATCACCTCCCTCGCTGGGCAACATTGTTGCTCATTCCTCATTTAATATGTTTCAGGTGAAGTTGAGGCGAATCCTCAGCTGATAGAAGAAGAGGAAGAAGTGCTAGTTAAGCAATTTCGGTGACTTCTTGTGTGATAAGGTTGTCTAAAATGAGAAGCTTGCGTGGAGTTGTTGTTGATTGCCTTTTTGTGACCTTGGGGTCTTGAGTATAAATGGTGAATGTAATAATTTGTAATCTTGTATGTTGGATATAAAGTGGAATGACATGTAATAATCCATAGTAAACTTATTCTTTTGCATGCTTGTGTGATTAACAAACTTGGAAGTAGAACTTGGCTATTGTTGTATCTAACTACCTATAGTTAAAATTAGAAATGCTTTGCTTGCTTGTGTGTTATATGTAATTGTTGTTCCAAGGCTCGGATGGCCTTGTGATCGCGGGTGGCCTATAAAAATCTTGGAGGATTGGTTATAAGAGTTGTTGTTTGTGGATCTAGCATCATGGGTGTCTTTGTGCAGGTACCAGTTTAGTCCTATAAACAGGGGAGACTCCGTCCGTTTTCCCTAAAATTTTGTGCCCGGGGTTTGGAATTGGGTGAGAATAGCATGATAAATAGGAGTCCTGGTCTCGTGAGGGATCGGGGCGTTACAAGGAGGATTCCCCGAATACCTGAAATAGAGATGATCATAGAAAATGTGAAATATTTGATAGGATCTGTTTCGGGATAGAATGTAAGAGAAATTCAAATGTTATAACTCTAGTACGTCAGGAACCATCAGAAAAAGAAAGACTACTAGCCAATAAATTGTATAACTTGGAGAAAGTATTCATTTTGCGTTCCTTGAGAAATAAGATCACAATAAATATTGTGCAGGAGGCTGCTGTCTGCAAAAAATAGATGTGCGTTTACCTTTTGGAGATTGACTATAGTTGGTAAGTTCACATCTTCAGTAGTATCTCTATAGACTCTCAAAAGAATTAAGAGTTGTTCAATGATCTTTCCCTTAACAACATCTACGGTAACTGATGTTATTTTAGTTTCCATATTAAGACTATTTATTTGATGGATCATTCGGCCAGCCCTAGTGGCTACAAGAATAGCTACAGGCAAAGCCAAACCTATCCTAGAAATGAAATCAGCAACGAGTTGATCCATAATAAGTATTAGAAAAAAGTACTCTTAAATAAGATCGTCAACTCGTATCCCGAAGATACAAGACAAGCAAAGCGCCCGGTCCTATTCTCTTGTGTCGTAGTGTAGTGTGGTGAGGTTTTGCCTCACAGAAGGTTAGGGAAAAAGTCGAAACAGAACTAACTAAGATTGAGGTAATAACATATATAGGTCTTACCTTTTTCAGCTTGATCGGAATCGATTCTATGATTGAATAGCAGAAGTGCTACTTAGTAGTCGAAACTTGGAGAGATAGACAGAGAGGGGACTCTTTCCTGCTAACTCCTAGGATGAGAAGTAGGTCCCTTTTGGCAGGAAGAGTTCCAGCCTTTGTTGCCCCTCGTTAGAGTGAGTCTACTTAGCGAACTGGCAAGACACGGAGATCAATTGATCAATATGAATCTCGAGAGTGGATGGTTGATCGCCACCTCCTTTTCTTGGGGGCTCTCCGGCCGGGGAGGGGTTTGCTATTGTAACCCTTGACAGACGCATGAACAAGTGCCAGATCAAGGAAAATTAGGACCCCCACACTCGCAAGGACTACTGACTTGAGGGTGAGAACTACACACTTTGTTTACGAAAGTCTCTTTGACTACTTGTAAAAGTAGGCATATATCAGGTGTGATAAGTGCATCTTCTTACTTATTGGATGAATCTGATTAACTTAATGAACCACCAGCAGCTGACTCTAGGCATTGAGTCCTTACTCCTTCCAGCAACAGCGCTTACTTCTATGACACCACCCGCGGTACTGGTTAGGAGAGCTGTTTTTTGCCTACTTCTATTCTTGAAAGTCCCAGAGCTAATGAATTAGCTTTTATGTCTTCTGTTTCAATTCCATCTGCACCTGATACCAGCAAGGGAAAGAGATTTCTTACTCATCCATTAACAAGGCAAGAGCAAGACAATTAGAAAGGCAAGTCTGATCTTAGATTCTCGGACATAGCATCGTATATAAATAAGAGAAAGGCTTCTCTTATAAGAGCTAGTTTCCCACAAGCTAAGCAAGGAGAGCAGCAATCGTCTTCATGCTATCTTTATTCAATTGAATGCCGCATATCGTCTTCTGCATAGGATAGGGATTACTACTAAGAGCGCATTCTTCCTTCAAAGAGCCTTTATCTCGCGTTGCATCCGATGTGAACGAATCGTCTGAATCAAACAATTCGTCTTCTCAACAGCAGTCGTTAGGCCTCCCACCAATAGTTCAGTCGAAAGAAAGCGGTGTAGAGGAGAGATCTTGACTATTGGGATATCAATAATATTCTAATTTGGCATATGACTATTACTATTACTGTATTGCTAAGAGTTACTGGCGAAGGGAAAAGGGATTTGACTTTGAAAGAAGCAACTTTTACCTTGAAAGCCACTAGAGCTTCTTCCCCGTGCATGCATGGTTTGGCCGAGATAGAACACCTTTTCCTAAAGGAGTTGGAGTAGTAGTACCATGCCTTTAACTTTACTGGCCTGTCTTCTCTTTAATTCTGGGGGGGCTTCCATCTCTCTCTAAGGTTGCCTTGGGCTAGCAGGGGGATGGATTTCCGAAAGCAACCTCTTAGACTAGGCATCCCCAGATGCTCCCCCCGTTGAAATTCGCTTTCAGAACTTAGGTTGGCATCTTCGCAACAAGCGAAGTAATCTTTTTTATGTCTTATTATGATTTGTTGACATGGAAAGTAGTTACACTCACTTTGTCACGCCCCGACCCCGACCCATGGATAGGCTAAGGCCGAAACATAACGTTCGTAACTCTTATTCCTAAGATTAACAACTCAATAGGTTTAAAACGTGTGAATAATAATTTAATAACCTGTACATCCATTAAATTACCATGAAAAGTTACCGAAAGACCTCCAACATTTTTCCCAAAAATATCGACCTTACAGGATTATAACGTCTGTTACAAACTGACAAGACCTAAATCCACCTGTTCAACATTTCCAAACCTAGGTCTCGAGAGAATAGTGTTCAGTCTTAACTAGGCATCTAATCTACCAAAATAATATTACAACATAATACTTGATCAATTTACAAAAATAATTTATTACAACAATAAGCTAAAACTTCACAAGCAAGCACGTAGGCCAACTAGGGTAGAAATCCATCACAACACATCAATAAAGCTGGCAACCATATGGGAGCTAGCTCGGGCTAATCCAACTGAAACTGTTAGAAAGAGGGGTAAGCTAGATCTTCGCGTATAGCTTAGTGAGGAGGAAAACAAGGAAGGGTTTTCACAAATGTTTTATCTTTTCGTAATCAGTTTGATAAATCATGCAATGCACCTATCCACGCAAAATATCCTTAACACAAGCCTTCAATCAACAATGAGAGGGTCGAGATATACCGGCAAACCCGGAGGTCCCGTCACTTCCTCTATTAATAATGGTTACAAGATATACAATCAAGATTTAGTAACACTAACAACCTAGCTCTTCCAAGATATCACTGGGTCCCGACCCGTAGGAGGATCAATGGGTCTTGAAAGAGAAGGGACAATAACATTTGGTAGGCGAGATATACCAGCAAGCCCTACCTCTGACTGGAGGTCTCGTTACTACCTCAGTAGACGAGATATACCGGCGAGCCCGTTGCTTCCCGGAGGTCTCGTTGCTACCGTATTCATTAATGGTTGCAACTGAGACGCACATTTACGATTCATATACATATACATTTACATAAGCAATAAAGTTTAGTCAATCATATAACATATTCGAGTACATTCTATATTTCGCATCATGTAAACGTGTTAAGCATTTATCATATACTCGTATGGGCATGTAAGCTTCCTTAGTACCAACACATAATAACAAGAAATAGAAAGAACTTGCAAAACTACTACTTAACATCAACTCCTACTAATAGCATACACTAGATACACCAAGTAAATCCAATGCTCCTACATTAGCCCAACTTAGGAGGTAAATTGCATACTTTTCCAAACTCCAATTAATCTGATCTCAGTCTAGAATAGAAGCTTATCGAAAGTAGATAGTTCTAGAATCAAACGAAACTCAATTCGGAGCTGAATTGAGTGAGATATGGCCTCCGGAAAATCATTGCACAAATCTGTCAAAAATCCAGACGAGTAAATCCACCAATCAAGCCATGTAAATTCATCAATCAACACCACTTAAGTGAATAATCAACAAGGGCTTTATATACTTCTCTAACTACAAGATTAATCAACATGTAACCTCAATATCATCTCAAATCATACATGTCTATATCATAACAAATCTGGACAGCCTGCTATATCCTTAGAAATCATCAAACAAACCAATCTAAAACATGAAATGGGCAACTACAAGGCATACAAGTTGTATAGGGCTCCATAATCAAGTTCCTATACAATATCTATTAACATTTATTCATAAAATCTACCTAAAACATACAAAATCAACCACTTAAATCTCTGTCCAATTCTTATTTCAATCATATAGTCCCGATCTACGTAATATAAATACATAATATGCTTCAAAACAAAGTTACTAATAATCACCAACATAGTTCTTCATAAAATAACCTGAATTTCTTCATTTCGTTACCCTAGCAAATGATCTTGGAATTTAGTGAATCATATATCGAATTGAATATCTGAGTTCGTTAACTCTGGCCGCAAATTTCACTCAATTTTGACTTAAGATCTAAAAGTTATGACTATTTCCGTAAGATTGCACAAAAACTGTCTAGCACCAATACCTATCCAGAATGACCTACAATATTTGCCATTTTTGGGAGTCTTAAAGTAAAAATTAGCCTTATCCTATTTCTGCAATATTTGTTCAAAACGGAAACATCTAGTGATCTTCCAAATTTCAGCCTTTTTCAAGATCGTTTACTACCTTAAAAATGCTCCGGACAGAAAGGCCGGTATCTACCCGAGATTTTCTAGAAATATTCAAACATGTGTTCTTGGCTTCTAAGCATGCAAGACTAAGCATACACATATACACACATACTCATGAGCTTAAAAACATTTAGAAAAGAGTTTAAACCCTCACCTTAGCTTTGTGATTGAATGCATGAAATGGTGCTAGGAAGCTTGATAATGACTTGAAATGCCTCCCCTCTTCCTTCTCCTTCCCTTTTCTTTCTTCTTTCTCTCCTTTCTATGGTGGAAAATCTGAATGTATGTAGTGTGTGGGTTTGTGTCGTGTGAGTGAGTGTGTATTAGTGTATGTTTGTGTGTTGTTGTGTTTTAGTGTGTGTGGGTGGTGTAATGTGTGTTGATAGATAATATCTAAATTGCCTAATGACCAGAGTGCCCTCCAACTAGATTGTGTTTTACTAGTTTGCCATCCTTGTGTTAATTCTAATTGTTTTAGTTCTAGTTTAGTTACTCTAACTAGCTATTGAACTAGATAGGTTATAATTATTAGCTACGGTATATTAATTAACAAAATACACATTAACCAATGTAATGCACGTAAATCAAGATAAATGCACGTTAAATGATGTAAATATACATTAATTGATATATATGTATATTAAATGATGCTAAATTATATGAAATGTTATAAAATGCATATGGGCTCTATACTAGCTTGGTACGAGGTCTCACACACTTGCCCAGAACCAGGAGAAGGGATGCATTTTTGGGTCTGAATGAGGCAATTCTCTGGTTTTTTTGGGGTCAACTGACATGTGATCGATCGAGCTAGACTTTCTGAATGAGTTTGAGTTAGGCTTAGGAACGAATCACTATTTTCCCTATTCTAGAATAGTACTCAATATCTAGTCTAGAAAGTCTCTTCCCACTGACCTTCACTCTACTCTTTGCACCAGCCTCAGATGCTAATGCCACTAGCTAATAGACAGCGAAATAGCCTCTTTTTCCCTTCCCTATTGGCATGTCATTTAGTAACCTTCCCCCTCTTTATAGAAAAAGAGGGCTCCTGTCTGTTCGTTCAAATGGGATCTTAAACTGACGTTCTCTTGATTGAAAAAAGAGGCTAAAGCTAAAGCGTTGAATTCGTCGGTTCGATAATAGGATCAATCAAGATGGATATTGCGGCTTGGACTGACTTTCCTGTGTGTGCTGCTTACTCCTTGGTTGGTCAGTTGGACCTACATAAGTCAATATTTCAGTAATCCTATTCACCCCACATCTTGACGAATCACGCAATGCGCTTTCTTTCCCACCGCTCCTACCTACGAGCCTAGAAGCGCGACGCTTTGATACTGATGGTAGCATAGTGTATTAGCGTAGAAGACACCGAGGCAAGGAAGGGAGGTAAGAGTAGCAAAACTCTTGAGGTGCCCTACCGACGAAGCCAACTCAGTTCATCGATGACCTCAAAACTAGTGCATCGCGCTATACGCTAGCTTGTTGAGGAAGGAGTTGTTTAAGCTCTATCTTTGCTTTGCCTTGCTTGCCTTTTTCATTTTCAGAGTCAACGTTCGCTTCACTTACAGTCGAATATATTCTATTAAAGCAAAGCCAAGAGGAAATAGTGGCATCGGGATCAGAGTGTCACCTATGACTAAGCTCCGTGACTAGCTCCATTCTCATCATCTAAGTGATTCTGCATCACAGGACAATCCATAGGACTGGCCTGAAGGGCTTAAGGGAATTGAATTGCAGGAAGGTTGTTAGTCATAAACTTCCCTATTACTAAAGAGAGGTTGATCACCTTCTTTATGAGTTCGTGATGAGACTCCGATCTCAATCAAGGGCTCTAAAAGCAGCACTTTGTCCAATATATAATGGAAGTCTCAGTGCTGAAAGCAACTCTTGAACCCTAGGACAAGCAACTCAATAGGTAGTGGCTATAGAACCGTTAGGGTTAGGCTAGGCCAAGGGGGGAGTAATCTTCTTGGGAGAAGAACGCAATTTTCTGGCAAAACCCGGCTTATATTATCTATCTCGTCACATATCCGATCTGACTGAATGAAGAATGATGGAACTCTACTTTGCTCTTTCAGAAGAAAATTTGTGAATAGGAGCGATAAGGCGACGTGACCAAAGAGAATTTCAATAGTACCTTGTGGGGCTGGCAACCTTTGACTGGTGTAAGCTCTTGTCGCACTGAACTTCTTCAAGCTTGAACTCAATCGTTCCAACAGTAGTAAGGGGAAAATTGTTGTTTTAACCTATTCTTTTTTAGACGAAAGGGATGAGATTGCTATCATTACTATACTTGGCAACCAAGCTCACATGCATATCCATTCCATTAGGCATTGCCACTTTTTCCTACTCTACCAGTATTGGTGAACAAAAGGAGTCAACTCAAGCTAATCATTCTATTTTGAACTCTTATTACATTACAGTGACGACACCTTTTTCTCTTTATGGAACCTGCTGTAACGACCCGACTCCCCACGTGGAGCCCACACGGAGTCTCACCGAGCTGTCACTACCCAGGAATTGTCCGCTATTGGCAGTCCCTGGCCCGCAGGCATAGGTCCCTCACGGTTTTGTCCTCTCGAGAATCTCTTCTCAAAAGGGCCCTAGGATGATATAAGAGACTAACTCTTATATCTAGCACTCTCACTTCCAAATCTTCCGATGTGGGATTGTGTTACCATATTCCACCCCCCTTAAGAGGCCCCGCGCCCTCGCGGGCACGAGCACAAGGGAAGACTGGCTCTGATACCATTTGTAACGACCCAACTCCTCACGTGGAGCCCACGCGGAGTCTCACCGAGCCGTCACTACCCAGGAATTGTCCGCTATTGGCAGTCCCTGGCCCGCAGGCATAGGTCCCTCATGGTTTTGTCCTCTCGAGAATCTCTTCTCAAAAGGGCCCTAGGCTGATATAAGAGACTAACTCTTATATCCAGCTCTCTCACTTCCAAATCTTCCGATGTGGGATTGTGTTACCACATTCCACCCCCCTTTAGAGGCCCCGCGCCCTCGCGGGCATGAGCACAAGGGAAGACCGGTTGGGGAAGTACTATGCTCAGTTGGATTGTAGAACAAAGATTGTTTATCTTCAGATTCCTGACCTACCGGTACTGGAGATTGTTGGGAACTGCAGGGCTGCCCGAATTCCTCTTTTATCAGCGATGAAGACTTCTAAGTTGTTGAATAAGGGTTGTGAAGCTTACTTACCTTATTTGATCAATCAGCCTACTAATAAGTTGAGTTTGAATGAGGTTCCGATTGTTAGAGACTTCCCTGGTGTATTTCCCGAGGAATTACCGGGTTTACCACCGGATAGGGAGATTGAGTTTGTGATTGATCTTGTGCTAGGCACTGCGCCAATTTCTAGGAGTCCTTATAGAATGGCATCGGCTGAACTTCAGGAATTAAAAATTCAGCTTCAGACCTTGCTTGAGAAAGGGTTTATACAACCTAGTTCTTTGTCGTGGGGTGCGCCTGTGTTGTTTGTGAGAAAGAAAGACGGCACGCTACGATTATGTATTGATTACAGGGGACTTAATCAAGTCACGATTAAGAACAAATACCCTTTGCCGTTGATTGAAGAATTGTTTGACCAGTTGCAGGGTGCGAGTGTTTATTCCAAATTTGATTTGAGGCAGGGTTACTATAAACTCAGAATTCGGAATGACGATATACCAAAGACGACATTCAGGACTAGATATGGCCACTATGAATTTGTTGTGTTACCGTTTGGTTTGACGAATGCACCAGCCGCATTCATGGACTTGATACAAAAGGTTTTTCGACCTTATCTTGATCAGTTTGTCGTAATCTTTATTGACGACATTTTAGTGTACTCGAAGAATGAGGTTGAGCATGAACAACACTTGAGGATTATGCTACAAACTTTGCAGGAAAACAAGCTTTTTGCAAAATTCAGCAAGTGTGAATTCTGGTTGAATCAAATATCTTTTCTAGGCCATATCATTTCAGATCAGGGGATTTCAGTGGACCCAGCTAAGATTGAAGTTGTTTCATCTTGGAAGAGACTTGAGACGGTGGCAGAGATTCAGAGTTTTCTTGGATTGGCAGGTTACTACCGGAGGTTTGTTAAAGACTTTTCCAAAATTTTTGGACCTTTGAGCCAGTTGACTCTGAAGAAAATTGCTTACAACTGGGATGCTAAATATGAATCCAGTTTCCAAGAATTGAACAAGAGACTAACTATAGCTCCTATATTAGCTTTACCTGAGGGAATAGAGAACTTCGTTGTCTACAGTGATGCATCTAAGGAAGGATTGGGCTGTGTTTTAATGCAGAATGGTAAGGTGATTGCTTATGTTTCTAGGAAGTTGAAACCTTATGAATTCAATTACCCTACACATGATCTTGAGTTAGCTGCATTTGTGTTTGCTTTGAAGAAGTGGCATCACTACTTGTGGGATAGCAGATTTGAAATTTTTACTGACCACAAGAGTCTCAAGTATTTGTTTTCACAGAAGGATTTGAATATGAGGCAGCGGAGATGGCTAGAGCTATTGAGTAGTTATAACTGTTCTATTAACTATGTGTCAGGTAAGGCAAATGTTGTTGCTGATGCTTTGAGCCGAAAGGCTACTGTTGCAAGCTTAATTATCAAGGATTGGGAGACTTTGGAAGAAATTTGTTCATGGAAGCAAGAAGCTACTGAGGTAGGGATTCGATTTGCTAGTTTGCAGATTCAGTCAGAGTTGCTAGCACAGATCAGAGGCGCTCAGAAGACTGATCCTTATATCTTGAAAATCCAAGAAAAATCAAAAGGGGGAGAGTCGGAGTTTAAATTACATGCAGATGGTATCTTCAGATTCAGGGACAGAGTATGTCTTCCTGGTGATCTGACTTTGAAGAATGAGATTCTGTCCGAGGCACATAATTCGAGGTATACGATTCACCCGGGCAGTACAAAAATGTATAGAGACTTGAAACAATACTTCTAGTGGAACAATATGAAGAGGGAGATTGCTGGGTATGTATCCAGATGTTTGACCTGTCAAAGGGTTAAAGTTGAGCATCAGAGGCTAGCCGGGCTTCTATAGCCGTTGTCGATTCCGCAATGGAAGTGGGTACATATAACAATGGACCTTGTGACCGATCTTTCTAGATCTCCGAGAGGATGTGATTCTGTTTGGGTTGTTGTGGACCGCTTGATTAAAGTTACACATTTTATTCTCGTGAACAAACAGGATAGCCTTGATAAGCTAGCTGAGCTTTATGTTGCTAATATTGTGAAATTGCATGGTGTGCCACAGAGTATAGTGTCAGATAGGGATCCTAGATTCAGATCTCGTTTTTGGCAGAAATTGCAAGAGGCCATGGGAACTAAGTTGAGCTTCAGTACTGCATATCATCCACAAACCGATGGCTAGTCTGAGAGAACTATCAGGATCTTAGAAGACATGCTTCAAGCATGTGTGCTAGACTTTGGGAAGAATTGGGAGAAGTTTTTGCCTTTGGCGGAGTTTGCCTACAATAATAGTTATCAGTCTACTATAGGTATGGCTCCCTACGAGGCGTTGTATGGTCGTGAATGCAGATCCCCATTGTATTGGGAAGAGGTTGGAAAGATGAGAATAGTTGATCCGATTGTGTTACTTGAGATGATTAAGGTGGTAGATAATGTTCACCTTATTCGCCAGCATATGCTTACAGCTCAAAGTCGTCAGAAGAGTTATGCGGATAAGCACCGTCGAGATCTTGAGTTTGCTTTGGGAGATTGGGTGTTTCTTAAGATTTCTCCTCGGAAGGGATTGATTCGGCACGGTAAGAGCGGGAAACTTAGTCCCAAGTATGTGGGTACGTATGAGATCACCGAAAAGGTAGGTCATTTGGCTTATCGGTTAGCTTTGCCTCTGAGCTTGTCGAGACTGCACGATGTGTTCCACGTGTCTATATTAAAGAAATACCATCCAGATCCTTCACATGTACTTGAACCAGAGCCTTTGCAGATTGAAGAAAAGTTGTCTTATGAAGAGAAACCGATTCGAATTGGGGATCGAAAAATTCAGGAGCTTCGCAGGAAGAGTATTCCGTTAGTAAAGGTTCTGTGGAATCATCATGGGTTTGAGGAAGCGACTTGGGAAATAGAGGACCAGGTTCGGAATCAGTATCCGGAGTCGTTTGTTGACCAGGTAAGAATTGCGTGGGCGCAATTGTTTTAAGGGGGAGAGGGTATAATACCCGAGCCCGGAATGTGAAAATTTCTTGTTTATTATTTTGAAAATTATATTTTCTTAGATTCGTTGAGAATTAATTGTTACTTCCTTGTTGTCGCAACGTGCATTGCATTTAGGGAGCGATAGCTAGAGAACGGTTTCTAGTCCTCAGCAAATAGTGAAACTAGTATTTAGATGACTTAAATTTTATATTTTAATTGTTGTTAGCTATAATTAATTTTTTCCTTAGTTAAGATGGCTTTAAAATGCACAAAAATAAGTCATTTGACCCAATTTTAAGTTATTTGACCAAGGGCTTTGACCCTTTGACCAAGCTTGTCACTTAATAGGCTTATAACATGAAAAAATAAAAAAAACAAAGCAAATCAGACCTTGAGCAGGCCGAACCAAGAAGGAAAAAGAAAAAAAAATTCAACCTTTCAAAAATTCAAATCTTCGCGTGAGCTCGTGTGGGGTGTTTTTCGAGGTGACCAGCGTTGTTTTCCTAGCGACTAGGAGTGCCTAAGGTGAGGGAATCACGTTATTTGCGCATTTAAATGTTATGAATATCAACTTTGTGATTTTTAGAATTTATCCGTAGAATGTTGTTTAAAGCATTTTGATGCTTCTAAAATGTTCCTTGGCAATTGCAGAACGTGTATTTATAGCTTTTTAACATTTTCTGCGGTTAAATGTTGAGATTGCAATTTAACTTGGTTGTTGAATAGTGTTTTGTGAATAGTAAACCCTTGAAACGATGAAGTTGCTCCGTTATGCTGTCCGTTGATGTAGAAATGTGTTAGGTATGCTAGAATGCCTAAATGCATGGTTTGTTTGGGTTTCGTAATGGAAAAAACGAGAATTATGCCATGGTGAAAGTCGGGGTTGTTTAGGTCGAATTTGGCGTTTTCTCGTTTTACGTGTTGGCATTGTTTCGGGAGGCCATGGAAGCACTTTTGGTATGATTATGGCGTTGGTTGGGTGTTTGGTTCGTATAGTTGTAGTTCAAATGAGCAAAGGGGAAAATCGGGACTTTGCGTGAATTCTAGGGTTAGGTAAGGTTTCGGGGTCTTTAGACATGCCTTATGGTGACCTAGGAGGATTGGCGAAGTCGGTTTCTAGAACTCGTGGCTCGTTTCGAAATGGTAGTGTTTTGATAGTTGGGGCCGATTTGTGATTTTGCTTGTTTTCTTGATTTTATGCCTATAGAATGCTTAGGGTTGCTTGATATACTTGTTTGAATTGATTTTGATTGAAATGCTTATCAACTGTTGCTATTGCGTGCGAGAGTAACCTACTTTGTTATTCTCCCACGTGTGGCTTTATTCTCGTTTATCGCCTTGTATCGAGTCTTGCATTGCATAGTGTCCCACGCGTGAGTGATGGGCCTCTCTGGGTAGCCTCGGGTTGCCAGTGTTGGTTGCTCTAGCTCCGTGGCTATTCCCTCTTCTCGCTTGGGTTGCCTCACAGGGAGATTTGGGTCGTAGATTGATGGATACTTCCGGGGTATTCCAAACTGGTGTTATAAGGTGGTTTGGGCCGGCGCGTCGTCATCGAATTTGTAATTGAAAGTTGCTCGTGGAAAGAGTATCATATCCTTTGATTGAGTGTTTATAGCTTAAATGTTTGTTTTGTTTGTTGGTGGCTTTAATTGTTTATCTATATGATATTTGTATGAATTGCTTGACTAATTGCATTGCATACTCCTCTCATCTCTGTTCTTTGTACCAATTGCCCTCGCTGAGCAATAATTTTTGCTCATTCCTCTCTATACTATATTTTTACAAGAGTAGTTGAAGCAGACCCTATTAAGGTAATAGAGGAGGAGGAGCAGGTGGAGGTGTTTCCGTGATAGTACTTCTTTGCTTTGCTGGTGGTTGGTTATCAGACTTTTGTGCGAGCCTTGCTTGATATGTATATTGCTTGGATGACACTATATTTTGAGGCTTGTAGCCTTATATATAGTATCTATTTTGAGGCCTAGATGGTCTTATGTTGTAAAAGATTAAAGGTTGTAACTTTGTAAATAGATACTCATGTGACTAGTAAGGAAATGCATGCTAATGGTTAATTGTTTTGTGGCATAAATAATTGTGTAGTATTCGTATCATTTTTTGGGTGCAAAGTTGTTAATGAAAAGATGTACGTTTTTGAAAGAAAGTTGGCTTGTTTTAATTGTTTTATGGCTTTCACAAGTGTTATGATGAATTTAGGGTTTTCGGATCGTCCGCGGTACAGAGGAGACTCCGTCCGTGTGTCGGGTCCGGGCTTGGCCTTTTGCGGGGTCAGGTCGGGGCGTGACATCTTTAGGTGGTATCAAAGCCAGTCTTCCCTTGTGCTCGTGCCCGCCAGGGCGCGGGGCTTCTAAAGCGGGGTGGAATGTGGTAATACAATCCTACATTGGAAGATTTGGAAGTGAGAGAGTTGAATATAAGAGTTAGTCTCTTATATCAGCCTAGGGCCCTTTTGAGAAGAGATTCTCGAGAGGACAAAATCGTGAGAGACCTGTGCCTGCGGGCCAAGGACTGTCAATAGCGGACAATTCCTGGGTAGTGACGGCTCGGTAAGACTCTGCGTGGGCTCCACCTGGGGAGTCGGGTCGTTACAAAGGGTATCAGAGCCAAGCTTCCCTTGTGCTCCGGCCTGCCAGGGCTCGGGGCCTCTTAAGGGGGGTGGAATGTAGTAACAGAATCCCACATCGGAAGATTTGGAAGTGAGAGAGCTGGATATAAGAGTTAGTCTCTTATATTAGCCCAGGGCCCTTTTGAGAAGAGATTCTCGAGAGGACAAAACCGTGAGGGACCTGTGCCTGCAGGCCAGGGACTGCCAATAATGGACAATTCCTGGGTAGTGACGGCTCGGTGAGACTCCGTGTGGGCTCCACGTGGGGAGTCGGGTCGTTACAAATGGTATCAGAGCCAGTCTTCCCTTGTGCTCGTGCCTGCGAGGGCGCAGGGCCTCTTAAGGGGGGTGGAATGTGGTAACACAATCCCACATCGGAAGATTTGGAAGTGAGAGAGCTATATATAAGAGTTAGTCTCTTATATCAGCCCAGGGCCCTTTTGAGAAGAGATTCTCGAAATGACAAAACCGTGAGGGACCTGTGCCTGCGGGCCAGGGACTACCAATAGCGGACAATTCCTGGGTAGTGGCGGCTCGGTAAGACTCCGCGTGGGCTCCACGTGGGGAGTCGGGTCGTTACACCTGCTCTTTGACTCGTATTTCTGGGATTAAGGATAAGCTTTTGGGCTAATCTAATACTGTGGGAGTCACTGTCTCAAGAATCACCCTTGTCCTAAGCGGGCAGAAAGCGTGCTAAAGCGATTGAGGAAGGGGTTGGCCAATCTGAATGACTTCCCGAAGGGGATGGAATGTGGTACATAAAAGGTCTTCCTTCTAGCTCGAGGAATAAGAATTGGATGGTCCAGGAATGGTCATTTACCGGTTCTTTTAAGATAATAGCATATGTGCTTCCTTTACAAGACTTTCTACCTTTCATTTCTGAGTCAACCATTGCCATTGGTCTTTCCGGGTAGCAACTTCACAAGGCACCTAGGAAGCTGAGCAGTTGTCAGAAATAGTAGTGACTAGGTCACCATGTAATAGTTGGGATTTTGGATTAGAAAGCTATGTCTCGAGAACGCCTTCCTTCTAACTAGGGCAATTGGTCTCTCACGTTGGATATAGATAGGTCAACGTTGCCAATGTAAGTTAAGCGCATAAACGACCTTCAGATTCGTGTTGGCATTAGGAGAAGCAAGCTAATAGCAAAATTAGTGGCATTCATTACATATCAGTGAGACAACATCACTACTTAGCCAAGCATTCTCACTCTCTTTCTGAACTGATCTGCTTCATAGGTATGCGTCTTAGGGGAACTATAATATAGTTATCATGACCTTGGTAGCATCCTATCCTAATGCTATAAGCAAAAAAAAAAAAAAACTCTTCATTTTTCTCATGTCAATAGCCCTTTAGGTAAACTGCTTTCTCAACCAACACATTGGAAAACGAATCCTTTGGCCAGGTTCAGTAAAGAGAGATCGTAGGATAAACCAATAGGTGGGGAGATATTAGGGAAGCTAACGAGCAATATAAGCGCAAACAATGGTGGTGGTATAGTTTTCCTATGCCCTCCCCTCCTTGGAAGAAGTGTGGCAAGATTGACCGATTCTTGAGAGTCAAGAACGAGCTCTTGCTAGTTGGGTAACTGGAGACAGCTTCTTATAAAAGAAGCCGATTGAATAACTTATGCCTGTAATGGATAGAAATAGAATTGGCTAACTTCACTCGTGACTACTTTTGATTTGAAAGAAAAGCTGTTTGGTTGTTCAAGTGAGCAGCTAGTTAACCGCTATTGAAAAACAAGTCCTTCCCTTTCTTAAGCCCAGTCACACAGCCTTAAACATAGCAACTCATAAGAAGATCCGAATGAAGACATTGAAAGAAAGCGACGATGTGAGCAAGAAAGGTTGCCCTGAGTTGAGGCTCCTCGGACGAGGATAGTGAAGCCACCCGCAAAGTGGCTAAGGGTACAAGATCCCAAGTTCCTAAATCAGATAGCAGTTCCTTCCAAGAGTCAGAAGTAGAGATGGTGAAAGGCACTGAGAAAAGGAGGAATATGGCTAGGTGGGAATACCAAGAGTTTGAGCAGGAAAAGGGCGGAAAGAAGAGCTCAAAACTTCGGTCAGCCCTAGAGAAAAGGTCAAAGCTAAAGTCGAAGAGGCTGTAGACAAAGACCTTCCTACTGGAGGCACTTTTACAAAGTTTCCATAGGGAATCCCCGGAGTACATACCTTTTTTTGGTGTGAAGTTGCCTGCCTTTAGCAATACAGCTTGTTTTTCGCACCTATGAGTCTGATTGCTTTATCAATCACCTTATCTTATTTATTCTTTTGAACCAGCTAAATGTTTTCATTTTTACATGTCGAAAGTAGAGCTTAGATCCATATGAGAAAAAATCTGTTGTGATAGAATCTGAATTGCTTGTGACAACATAGAAGATTTCGGGATACTGACATATGACTAGTATTTCCTTTTGGTTGAGGGAGTCAGACAGGTTTTTATTCCTGCTAAATTCTCCTAACAAGAGGTCTATGTCAATTAGACCAATCTGTGCCTGATTGCGGTCGGCACTGCCAACCTTATTCAATTGGTATATGCCCTGGGTTTCCCAGATACCATTACTACAGGGTATATCGTGGAAACCAACATGGAAAGCCTTGCCTACTTTTAGCCAAGTCTTCTCAAGTCCATCGGGTGGAAACTTTCCCAACTACTATTAATTAAGGAATGGCTACTCTAACTGGTGGAGTCTCCAAAACAACTAATAACCATAGAAGATAAAGAATCTAAACTTCCAATAATGAAATGAGCGGTACTCACGAGCTAAGAGCTAGTAGCAAGGGGATGTCTAAGAAGATTCACTCAAACTTTGTCTGATTGAGCTAGAACCGATACGCCAATACCAGCCAAGGTAATTTACTAGTATAGTTGGTCGCATATCCGAGGACATCTAGTCTAAGTGCTTATGCTTCTGTTTTTCCCTCAGGGGTTGTTGTCCGTCCATCCCTTTGCCCAAGAGGGCTTTGATATGGCAGAATAGCTAGGGTATATAGTAGCGTTCTATACGATCAAATAGTATCAAAATAGGGCAATAGCTAGGTAAGAGCCATTAATCGTCCTACCGAGGATACCATAGATAGCAAGCCTTCCAAGGATATCTTGGATAAGAGTTTGAAAAGTTATACCGTAGAAAAGAGTAGTAGGACTCTCGGTTCTTCCAACCTCCTCGCTCTAACAAGTTAAGCTTTCTAAGGGCCTCTTCTTATTAGTACTCCCCCTCCTAACCCAACAAGCTTTTTGTATACATGCATTTCGAGCCAGTGATAATTCAAATACTTATTTTGTTTAGTAATTAATAATTTAATCTCTTCTATCGGCCATGGCCAATAGTCATGGCACTAAATAAAAGAGAATCTTTTTAGGGCTGAAGGGTAAGGAAAGACAAACGGGATATTTTCCTGAAAATTAAGAAGGTTCTTTTTTCATAGCATACTCTATTTCAGCTATTGGCTAGCCGGTTTGACTTGGCTGCCACTACAACTGTAACCCAAGAAGTGATCAGTTATCCAAAAAAAAACAAGGTGCATTTATCCATTCTAGCGGGAGGGAGCCAATCTATCTACTCCTTTACTTTCTTTGACTTTTGAAAAAGCCTTATAGGAATAGATAAGTAATTTTGTTTGCAATTGGCTAAGTTAAGATCGATTCTCAATGGAGAAAATCTGTAATCCAAATCGATTGGTCTACTTTATTGTTTTCAGGGCTGATTCCCCTATTGATTAACCTCATCCAACCTCCGAAGCTGATAAGATCCTAACTCATTCTCCAACAGTGGCAAGAGATCGTCCGTATCATCGACATCGTCCGCGATTTGATAGCATAGGGAAGCATGGAATTGGACGCTAGCTTCTCTTCAATGCAGGGTGCTTAACACATGCAGATTGGACCCCTTCCTTTATGGGATTGTTACCTCAGTGAGTACCTCCTCGACGGAAATTAGTGTTCCTAAGGCGGGAATAGGGAAGAAGTGAGGGAGGTCTTTCGAGATTGAATATGACTGAGAATTGTGTAAAGAAGAGTTCTTTCTTTCGAAGCGAGCTATTGGCAAGGAATTAATGCACTGAATCTGCTGCTATTGAAAGAATTACCGGCTTTCTTAAGCTTGGCACATATGTAAAGTAATTAGCTCTTTTCCCAGCGAGAAAGAAAATGTTAATTGGCTCTTACTTACTCTTATCTAGTGCACCTAGGACTAATTCCACTCACAACATTAGAGGTCTTACCTGCCAAAAGCGTTTTTGCGATCACACCTGTCAATCTCTGATGAATCAAGTTTGGGGGTAAAATCCGTTGCTTGTATAGATGGTATCGAATCTGCTGTTGGAGGAATATCCGGTGTGGGACTTCACAAGCTCATGCCATCAAAAGTCAGCTCTTTCGGAAGAGAATGAGTTGCATATAGAAAGGCTGTTAGCAAGTCAATTGTTTTACCTAGGTAGGGGGTGGGCCATTTCGCCTAGTAGGAGTAGAAGTCTTAGCATGTTAGCAATTTGAATTGGATAGCTTTTGACAGTTGGGATGAAGCCTTTCCTTAAGCGTCCGTTCGCCACAGGCAAAGGCAATTCTTGGTCAAATTAAGCATTCGTTCGAAGTCACTATGAGAGAATAGCTACCGATTTCCCTACTTCCACTTCTCGATCTTGGAGAATTCTTGACTCAAACTATTAAATTGACAAAAGTCTCTTTGAAAGTAAAATAGATACTGCTGGTCATATAGTTTAGGGGCTACTGCAGGAAGTCAGTGTCGCCTGTGACCTTATCGAATACAAAATGTTACCCAGAATTCGTAGCAAGGACTTTACTTTGCCTGCTATTCTTTCCTAAATCCATTTCACCGGGTGTTCACTCAAACTCAACACGAATTAAATCCCGATGTGACTTCGCTAGACTTGCTTCTAGTCTGATAGGAAATCCAACTCAGAGTCATAAGAACTGAAGGCAAGGCCTAAGACAACTTATTCCTTCTCGAAAGTTGCCTACGAATGCCCTTCGTACTAGGCTGACAACAGTGAGGTCGAATCCCAGGGGAAATCCCAATATCAAATCGAAAAAAGCCTCGTGGGAGAAGTTAGGCGGACATGCATCTAAGGGGAAAGTCCTATCATAGTGAAGCTTACTTGGAAGATCTAAAGATATAGACTGATTCAATATGAGTAAGCATGGAGGTGGTTGATAGTTGAGCAGACTGGGTTGTAGTGATAGGGGGATGACTGGCATGTGATCTTTGGCCATAGAAGTGACCCTCTTTCTCCTGTGGGTAAAGACTGAAATGGATGAGAAAAGGAGATTTCAGTTAGATGAATGCCTCCGCGAGCTATAGTAGCGTAAAGAGGAGGAATGAGGAGGATGGATCTTTTTCGAGCGATATTCCCCTTTTTTCTTTATAGTAAGGGGCAGGAAGATCAAGGCTGAATCCGACCTTCTTTTCATTTCGTTTAGGTGTAAGCCAATTTTGACTTTCTCAGATCTCTCTTCGAAGGACTCTATGCTTGTTCTTGAATCCGCAGCAATAGATGACGATTTCGTTTGCCTTGGTCGAAGCTCTGGATGTCGGTAGAGCTACTTCTGAACTACATCCACAAAAGACTGAGACGGTTCCCATGAACCGCGAACTAAGACTCCATCACTTCCTAAGAAGTTGGAACTTGTAAGATGCAAATAGATAAATAAGGTATTCCCATTCGGGAAGAAATAGAACCTATTAGAACTACGCATACGATATTCTGACATCAGAGTTGAGTTTGTTTCTTCTCTTATTTGAATTAACTCCTTAACTATCAGACAAGAAAGAACAAGGAATGTAGAGCTATACATAGTCTTACTTATAATCCTTTCATTCCCCATAGACAACGGGACACCCACTCAAAACGAACAAGGGCTCCTTATTCCTTCACATCCGACCACCCTTTGAAAGGGCAGACATACTTGAATCCCCGATTGGGCAGTGGTATTCAAATGAGACCAAGCAACCCTTCCTTTGGTATAAAAGAAGTAGCAAGGAAGAATCTCCCTCATAGGAAGGAAAGAGGCTTTAGATAGGAATTCCTACTTGAACTAGAGCTTGGAACCTTTGAGTCTTTCCTGCTTTGACCCATAAAAAAAGGAAGAAGAACAAGGGGCTCCTACCCTTCCACAATAGCCCAGTAGCTTCATTATACTATACCTGCTCCCGAAAGCCCATCTACAGACCGGGAAGTCCTCATACACAGACAGGGAAAGCGGCGAAAGAATGCCTTACTGCAAACAGAATCAGTAGCCAAAGTAAGACCTACAAGGACAAAAACAGCCGAGAAAGGAAAAAGAATAAGAGGAAGAGGCGGATTCCCTCGCCAATCTGGCACCAGCCATTGTCATACTCTACAGAAAAGCTTTCGGAGCAATATAGATCAGGTTGTTATAAGAACCAACCTATTGCTTGCAGATCAGTGAGGAAGAAGAGCAGGCTGAATTATCTACAAAAGATCCTTCAACCAAAGACTGCTTCATTGTATGGACAACGAATAGGCAAACAAGGTGATGGAAGAGATACACGAAGGAGATTTAGATCCCTACATGAATGGTCTCATGATGGCCAAAAAGATTATAAGAAAAGGGTACTATTAAATTGAGAAAGATTGTGAAAATTATGTAAAAAGATGCTTTCAATGCCAAAGCACGGGAACGGAACCTAAGATACACCCCAGAAACGGATCTTCACAATTTTACTGCGCCATGGCCATTTTCAACATGGGGGATCAACATCATGGGAAAAATCTCTCCCAAGTCCTCCAATGGCCACGAGTACATATTGGTAGCAGTGGATTATTTCATCAAATGGGTGGAGGTAGCTTCATATACAACAGTCAATGCCAATCATGTAATTTTTATCAAGGCCAATATCATGACGAGATTTGGCATGCTCAAAATCAGTAGCGACATCTATAGCAAGACAGCGGATATGCGAACAAAATCATATAGTTTCACAGAAACCTCATATCCGCAATGAATATTCCGTTTTCGCAGATAAGGTATCGGGAATGTCTATCTCTAAAAGAGCTAATAAGCGACATCCCTATCCCTCACGTCACCCTCTCTGCTAGTCTTCTTCTTTTTCCTGCTTGCCTTTCATTTTCATCTTACTATATTCGGAAAGTTTGTTCTATCTAATATATTTCCTGGCTAATAATGCTGATCTTTCCTATGTTATTCTTCCAGGATTGGCTTATCTTATTGTGAAAAAGATTGGACTACTTCCTATGGTAAATAAGTCCCAATCCCAGGGCGGGAAGTTCAACAGCTTGTTAGAAAGTCATTCAAAACAAAGGCATGAAGCTTGGCATATAGACATTTTCAATGGAAAACTTTAAGGCCTCAATGGAAGGGTTTGCCCTCTAGTACGAACAAAGGTTCAGTCTACTTCTTTGCCGAAAGCTTTTCTACCTACACTAGCTTTGAAAGAGTTGTGGAAGCTACCAGCCTTGGTTGAGGAAAAAGACTACACCAAAGAACATTTATAAACCTGAGTCAGGTACAAGAAAAGCGAAAAAGCTCTTTAGCGGTCAACTTTCTCATATAATCTAATTCTGGGTGAAGGAGCGAATGATAACTCGAAAAAAGCCAATAGGTATAAGAAAGATCATAAAACGTCTCTCTGTTATAGCGCGCTTAGCAGCACTTTCTTCCTTTAATGGCTACTTCCATCAATGACCCTTACAAGGTTCATTCAGGCTACCTGACTGCAGGCATTCAAGTTTCAACTAGGTAAGACTCCCCTACACACTTACCTATCTATCTAAACATGGAATTCTCTCTTTCTGCATTTATGCGACTAGAATCAATATGCCTAGGACACAGTTTTCATGCAAGCTAAGTGTGTAAGGCCCCGCAGGGAAGGCCCTTTACCTTTAGGTCAGAATACCGCTATCATGTGTGAATAAGCCTTCCGATTAGCTGACTAAGACCATCTCCAGCTTATAGCTGGTAAAACTAGATAGCTGTTAGAACGTTAGTTCAACTGCAATCTATGGTAGTTTCTTAAAGTTTGTAGCTCCTCAACAAAGGTAGGTCGACTAAGCCTAAGCCACTAAGGAAGATTTTGAATCAATATCTGTTATCTGCCTATAAACATGTCTAAATAAGCTTGCTGATTAGCTTAGCCCACACCAACTGAATATCCTCTATAGGAAGGTCTTATCTATTCAAAAACCAAGCTATCTATACCTGTAAGCCCACGATTTCATTCCAATGTTTTGATTAGTTACGAAGACGTGAACCTTTACTTTATGACTTTGCAAGAGTAGTTTCATCGGTGGAAGGGGGGGAGAAGGTTGTTCGACTAAAGCCCGACCTCTATGATCTAAAATGAGTGCGAAAATGTCCCTTTAAGAAAAAGATCTTTACAGAAAAACAGCCCAGAGGTTTAGTCATCTATTGTCCTATTTTCTTTTTTCTTCTCGATGAGAGGCTTTCCCAACATAACAGGTTTGTCAACCTCCATGGTCTTTCCCAATATTTTTCTATTACTGACACCTGGAACCAGCTTAAATTGCTAAAGCAACTCCCGAACCTAATTCCCAAGGTCACATACCTGTCACATAAAAAGAAAATGCATAAATGCATAATAGTTATAGTTGGAATCTCCAATAGGGTAGGCATTAATATTCAAAGGTTGACTCTCCAGCTGGGACATCATCCACAGCTAGATCCTCCTTTAGTTTAGGAAGTAGATCGAAAGGGCAAAGAGAGCCACTTGGTCATCATGGATAAAACCACCCCTCTTTCAATTAGTATCTAACCATCTTCTTCTCACTAGGGTCGGGGTTGGTCTTTCTAATCAATCATAAAATGAACTGGTAGATTGATTGGCTTCTAGCTACGAGACCTCTTCACCGGAACCATTCGTTGCGGGTTCATAAAGGAAAGGACCTTGCCCACTTTGACTTTTTCTTTAATTGATTGACTGAAAAAAAGGCAAAACCGGCATTCAAGGATTGAAGATGTATCCGATCCCAGGTGTGACGCCCAAGATTTTTGTCATATATTCATTCACTATTGCATCCACTAATTGCGCATTTCTTCTATGTTTTGTTTGTTGTCTTCTTTAGTTACTATTCATTCTATTTTTCAACTACATAATTACCATGAATTAGCATTTTTCTTAAATCATATTAATTGTTATAGGAATGAGAAAAATGTGCATTTGAGGTTAAAGCGATAGGAGCCTTCGTTTAGAAAATGATTTGTTAAAGTTAATGAATAGTATTATGTATGAAACATTATATTTTAGTTAACTAACTTAATTTATGCACATTAGACTCATTTTTAAACAACCCATGCTCTTTTTTATAGCTCATTTATGCACACAACTTGACCCCACTTAAGCTTACTCAACATAAAACTCTCACAACTCACAACTTAGCTCATAACATTGCAAAGAAAAAAATAAAATAAATAAGAGCTGAAAATACTGTAGCAAATCCGAAAATAGTATAGGAGGAGAAATAGAGATTTTTGCTCAACAAATCCTCATCCCAAGGCAAGCCAAGCTAGGTGCAAGTGGTTTAGGGTGTTTATTAGCCTCCTAGGAGCTCCTACGCATAATAGGTGAGGGATTTCATACCTATTTTTGCATTTAAAAAATGTGAAAACTTTCTCGAATTTCTTGTTTTGATATTAAATGCTAATGCAAAGCTCAAATATGCTTATGTATGTTATATCTAAGTAGTAGAGACTTAATTTATACTATTGTTTCCTAGTTTAATCGGTTGAAATTGCTCGTTGAATATTTGACATGAATAGTGATGAGAATGTTAGGGTTTTGTGAAATTAGACTTTATAGATTGAATCAATGATCCTAATAGGTGATTTAGATGTTAATGAAAGTAATGTAAAGGCCCCATAACATTTAATTGCTCATAACCTAGCAAAAGAATGAAATAGCTGACTTTTAGAAAGGGGTTTCGGGGTTGTTGTGAGTCCGGATAAAATTGGCTTTCATTTTTGGTGTTCCTAGGCTAAGTAGACCATAACTAAGCTTTGTTAGCTCCCATTTGCGTCTCGGTTGAGGTACGTGTAGTACAAAGTCAAAAGAGAGAATTTGGGGCTTTCGGGCTAGATGCGGGTAATTGCGTGACTTTGTGGTCCTAAGTAGTGTTATTAAGAAGGTAGTATAGCTTGGTTGCGTACCTTGAACTTTGTATTACGTTTGGAAGCTAATTAGCCTTGAATTGCAAAGGGGATGTTTTGACCAAGTGTGGAATTTGCTCGGTTTGAGTGTTGGCATTGTCTTGGGAGGTCATGGAAGCATTTTTGGTATGGTTATGGCATTAGTTGGGTGATTGGTTAACTTAGTTGTAGTATAAATCAACTAAGGGGACGAATGGAGTTTTGTGATTATTATAGTTTAAACTGGTTTTCTTTGCATTTAAATGGATCATACTATGGATAGGTTTGCGTGGTGAAAACAGATTTCTATTATCATAGCTCATTGGGTTGTGATAGCTTGAGAAAGTTAGAGAAAATAATAGTATTCTATTAAGTTTTTGTGACTTTTGCTCAATTGATGGTTTTAGTGTTTCTATTAGGTGCCATTAATGCTAGATGGCTTAAATGTTTGCTTAAACCTATTAAAAGATGGCTAGAAGTTGGTTAGAATGACTAGAACACAAAGAGGGACATTTAGGGCAATTGGCTTGTTCTAGTGTTTTAGGTGTTTGTAGAACTTCCTTGTGGTTGGTTAGTAACCGTTGAATGCTTGGAATGCTCATAGTGTCCTCCTGTTGCTTAGAAGATAGATTTTTAGTTGGGTTTACGAAAGGGGCTTTCGGAATAAAGTTGGGTTATTTGCTAAATTTTGATTGGACTTGATGGGTTAGGTGGTTATGGGTAATTATCTAAGATATGGCGTTATCCAGAGAATGTTTCATGAACTAAATTACATAATTGTTTTTCTTGAATTGAAGATTCTAAGTGAATTCTTGTTTATAGTAATTGTATTGCCATAGTTCTAAGTAGTTTTCTTGAGTTTTATATTGAGTTAATTATATTGAGAATAAGTATGGATTAATGACTTTATAAATTGATAGTACTATTATGGAATTAAATATGGTTATCTATGCTTAAAATTGTCTTTTAAATGATTGTGGAACATGCTTATATCATGATTTTATTGCTTCGTAGTTATATCATTTGTATATTATATTACTTGAATGAGTACTTGGTTGTATGTTAATTAAGTAAACTATGAGTTAGCAACCCTGGTTGGACAATTAATGAAGGTTGTAGTTAAAGGGTATTTGAAATAATGTTTAACTTTTTGTTTAGGGTGATTGAGGGTGATTTGAAGCCAATCTTGCATTTGGGAGCTTGGTAGAGATAAAGGAGACTTCATCCTTATGTGCATAATAGTTTATTTACTTGCACATGGATTATGTGCACTTATTGTCTATATATTGTGTGTGAGGGCAACCTACTTTGTTGGCCTCAATCATGTATTTATTGATGTATTCTAATGTTATCATTTTGAGTGCATTGCATCATGGTTTCGCAACCATTTGGGCATGGTAGTGTCGTGGAAACCGGGCGGCATCGGGCATGACGGTATACCTCGGCTACCATGGTTACCCAGTCCCTCTCTCGCTTGGGATGCCGCCCAGGGAGAGTTGGTCGTAGGATTCGGGGTACATCCGGAGTACACCCATTTTGGAGTTATAAGGGGATGTCGGCTTATCAATAATAGAGTCATTATTACATCGGGATTTCAGTTCGTGGCTCGTGGTTCGTGATTGAAGAACAAGTGAATCGTATCCTTTTTAATGTGTGGTAACTTGTTATTTCAATTGTTCTCTGTTTGTAAAATGCTTTATTTATACTAACTGCTACATTGCATGTCCCCGGTAGACCTTATCCCTCACTGGGCAATTGTGATATCTCATACCTCGCTAAACATGTTCCAGGTAGTGCAGTTGACCTGATTGCTTTGTGCTATTACTTGAGATTTGAGTGATTGCCTGCCAAATTGTGGAAGACCTTAATTGTTCTACTTTCTATTCTATTTTTGAAGCCAAATGGCTTATGTATATATATTTGAGTAGTTGCAAGTTTGAAAGCTAAGTGGATGTAGTAAGTGTTATGGAATTGTGGCATGTAATAACTTTTGATTCTGCTTCTAGCTACGTTGCATGCTTGGGTGTGAATGAACGGGTATATGGTTGGCTTTAATTTCTAAGAATGTTCAATGCTATCATGGAGTGACATAATATGCGGTTTTGTAAAGAAGTTAAGTTATGAATGCATGCTTGTGTGTATCTAAACTGTTTGTATGTCTTAAGGCTCGGATGGCCTTAAAGCTAAGATCTTTAGTTATAAATAAATGTCTTGTTATGTTGTGGCTTTATTGAGTGTTTACATGTTTTCAGAATGTCCACGGTATAGGGGAGACTCTATCCGTTTTTCCTAAATTTTGTGATCGGGTTTGGTATTGGGTTGAGAATAACATGGTTATTAGAGCCTCCGGTCTCGTGAGGGATCGGGCATTATAGGTGGTATCAGACCTTAGTAGCTCACAACCGGGATAGGGTCCTCGGCCTGCTGGGTAGTGAAGACCTGAGTGCGTGCATGTGAAGTGTGTTTTGAATAAGTATGTGTCTGCATGTGGGTTCGAGCTTGTTTGCATGAAAATAAGTTCTTATGTGTTATATTTCCGTAAATTAGAAAGGCTATGTGATAAGTGTAGTTGTGTGATTATGGGTGACTTAAGTAGAAATGTATTTCTGCGTGAATTGCTTAAGTGAAATATGAAGAATGTGTTAGATACGCCATTATATGACTGTGTACTTGTGTGGCTTTGATTAGAATTATTTGTACCTATGTGTCTTAACTATGAAATATGTAAAAGTTGTGTGGCAAGTATGTTTATATGATTAATTTTGCATCGAAGTGATTTCCTAAGGACTTATTACCTTAGATGCATGTGGTAATGTATATTAAGTGTCTATCCTATGTTTAACCATTGCATAAATGTAATGTCCCTTGAATTCATCAATAAACTGTCCCCTATAAAGAGATAGTCAGTAACAGATCTTCCAGAGATGTTCAGCCCGTACTCTTCTCATTCGGATCTCTTATTGGAGCCTTTATTTGGTTATCGTACCAGGGGTCTTCCTATCAAGCTTCTATGGTATTCTCTTGGGTATTTCCACTTGACAGTTCTATTGGGACTTCTTATATATCATCTTAATTGGAATCTTATTTGGCATTCTTGAATGAGCCTTTATTTGGCAATCTCCTTGGGGATTTCTACTACGGATTTCTTGATTGGTATTTTCTCGGACTTCTGGATTAGTATTCTTAATCGGAGCCTTTATTTGGCATCCTTATTGTGAGACTTCTTAGCTGAAGGTTCCCTTGTTGGCCTACTGGGGGTTTCAATGGCATTCTTTCAATTGATACGTTAGTTTTATTCAAGGGCTTTTAGAGTGCGCATCACGAGTTCTTTGAAAGAGAATTGCATGGATGCAATTTGTTTAAGGGAAAAGAGTGTGACGCACGAGATTTTTGTCGTACATTCATTCACTGTTGCATCCACTAATTGTGCATTTCTTCTATGCTTTGTTTGTTGTCTTCTTTAGTTACTATTCATTCCATTTTTCAACTACATAATTACCATGAATTAACATTTTTCTTAAATCATATTAATTGTTATAGAAATGAGAAAAATGTGCATTTGAGGTTAAAGCGATAGGAGCCTTCGTTTAGAAAATGATTTGTTAAAGCTAATGAATAGTATTACGTATGAAACATTGTGTTTTAGTTAACTAACTTAATTTATGCGAATTAGACTCATTTTTAAACAACCCATGCTCTTTTTTATAGCTCATTTATGCACACAACTTCACCCCACTTAAGCTTACTCAACATAAAACTCTCACAACTCACAACTTAGCTCATAACATAGCAAAGAAAAAAAATAAATAAATAAGAGCTGAAAGTTACTGTAGCAAATCCGAAAATAGCATAGGAGGAGAAATAGAGATTTTTGTTCAACAAATCCTCATTCCAAGCCAAGCCAAGCTAGGTGCAAGTGGTTTAGGGTGTTTACTAGCCTCCTAGGAGCTCCTACGTGCAATAGGTGAGGGATTTCATACCTATTTTTGCACTTAAAAAATGTGACAACTTTCTTGAATTTCCTGTTTTGCTATTAAATGCTAATGCAATGCTCAAATATGCTTATGTATGTTATATATAAGTAGTAGAGACCTAATTTATGCTATTGTTTGGTAGTTTAATCAGTTGAAATTGCTCGTTGAATATTTGGCATGAATAGTGATGGGAATGTTAGGATTTTGTGAGATTGGACTTTATAGCTTGAATCAATGATCCTAATAGGTGCTTTAGATGTTAATGAAAGTAGTGTAAAAGCCCCATAACATTTAATTGCTCATAACCTAGCAAAAGAATGAAATAGTCGACTTTTAGAAGGGGTTTCGGGGTTATCGCGAATCCGGGTAAAATTGGCCTTCACTTTTGGTGTTCCTAGGCTAAGTAGACCCTAACTAAGCTTTGCTAGCTCCCATTTGAGTCCCGATCGAGGTACGTCAAAAGAGAAAATTTGGGGCTTTCGAGCTAAATGCGGGTAATTGCATGACTTTGAGGTCCTAAGTGGTGTCATTAAGTGTCATTAGGAAGGTAGTATAGCTTGGTTGCGTACCTTGAACTTCGTATTACATTTGGAAGCTAATTAGCCTTGAATTGCAAAGGGGATGTTTTGACCAAGTGTGGAATTTGCTCAGTTTGAGTGTTGGCATTGTCTTGGGAGGTCATGGAAGCACTTTTGGTATGGTTATGGCATTAGTTGGGTGATTGGTTAACTTAGTTATAGTATAAATCAACTAAGGGGACGAATGGAGTTTTGTGATTGTTATAGTTTAAACGGGTTTTCTTTGCATTTAAAGGGATCATAATATGGATAGGTTTGCGTGGTAAAAACGGATTTCTATTATTATAGCTCGTTGAGATGTGATAGCGTGAGAAAGTTAGAGAAAAGAATAGTATTCTATTGAGTTTTTGTGACTTTTGCTCAATTGATGATTTTAGTGTTTCTATTAGGTGCCATTAATGCTAGATGGCTTAAATGTTTACTTAAACTTATTAAAAGATGGCTAGAAGTTGGTTAGAATGACTAGAACATAAAGAGGGACATTTAGGGCAATTGGCTTGTTCTAGTGTTTTAGGTGTTTGTAGAACTTCCTTGTGGTTGGTTAGTGACCGTTGAATGCTTGGAATGCTCATAGTATCCTCCTGTTGCTTAGAAGATAGATTTTTAGTTGGGTTTACGAAAGGGGCTTCGGAATAAAGTTGGGTTATTTGCTAAAATTTGATTGGACTTGATGGGTTAGGTGGTTATGGGTGATTATCTAAGATATGGCGTTATTTGGTGAATGTTTCATGAACTAAATTGCATAATTGTTTTTCTTGAATTGAAGATTCTAAGTGAATTCTTGTTTATAGTAATTGTATTGCCATAGTTCTAAGTATTTTCTTGAGTTTTATATTGAGTTAATTATAATGAGAATAAGTATGGATTAATGACTTTATAAATTGATAGCACTATTATTGAATTAAATATGGTTATCTATGCTTAAAATGCTCTTTTAAATGATTGTGGAACATGCTTATATCATGATTTTATTGCTTGTTAGTTAAATCGTTTGTATATTATATTACTTGAATGATTACTTGGTTGTATGTTAATTAAGTAAACTATGAGTTAGCTAACCTAGTTGGACAATTAACGAATGTTGTAGTTAAAGAGTAATTGAAACAATATTTAACTTTATGTTCAAGGTGATTGAGGGTGATTTGAAGCCAATCTTGCATTTTGGAGCTTGGTAGAGGTGAGGGAGACTTCATCCTTATGTGCATAATAGTTTATTTACTTGTACTTAGATTATGTGCACTTATTGTCTATATATTGTGTGTGAGGGTAACCTACTTTGTTGTCCCTCCATCATGTATTTATTGATGTATTCTAATGTTATCATTTTGAGTGCATTGCATCGTGGTTGCGCAATCATTTGGGCATGGTAGTGTTGTGGAAACCGGGCGGCATCGGGCTTGCCGGTATACCTCGGCTACCATGGTTACCCAATCGCTCTCTCGCTTGGGATGTCGCCCAGGGAGAGTTGGGTCGTAGAATTTCGGGATACATCTGGAGTACACCCATTTTGGAGTTATAAAGGGATGTTGGCTTATCGATAACAGTGTCATTATTACATCGGGATTTCAGTTCATGGCTCGTGGTTCGTGATTGAAGAACAAGTGAATCGTATCCTTTTTAATGTGTGGTAACTTGTTGTTTCAATTGTTCTTTGTTTGTAAATGTTTATTTGTGCTAACTGTTGCATTGCACATCCCCAGTAGACCTTATCCCTCACTGGGCAATTGTGATTGCTCATACCTCGCTAAACATGGTTCAGGTGGTGCAGTTGGATGAGTTGACCTGATTGATGTATGCTATTACTTAAGATTTGAGTGATTGCCTGCTAAATTGTGGAAGACCTTAATTGTTCTACTTTCTATTCTATTTTTGGAGCCTAAGGGCTTATGTATATATATTTGAGTAGTTGCAAGTTTGAAAGCTAAGTGGATGTAGTAAGTGTTATGGAATTGTGGCATGTAATAACTTTTGCTTCTGTTTCTAGCTACGTTGCATGCTTGGGTATGAATGAACGGGTGTATGGTTGGCTTTAATTTCTAAGAATGTTCAATGCTATCATGGAGTGGCATGATAAGCGGTTTTGTAAAAAAGTTAAGTTATGAATGCATGCTTGTGTATATCTAAACTGTTTGTATGTCTTAAGGCTCGGATGACCTTAAAACTAAGATCTTTAGTTATAAATGAATGTCTTGTTATGTTGTGGCTTTATTGAGTGTTTACAGGTTTTCAGAATGTCCTCGGTACAGGGGAGACTCTGTCCGTTTTTTTTAAATTTTGCGACCGAGTTTGGTATTGGGTTGAGAATATCATGGTTATTAGAACCTCCCGTCTCGTGAGGGATCGGGGCGTTACTCCAGGTGTGTCTTCTTTTCAACATTCAATCTTATTAGTTTAGTAGAGTAGGCGAGAGAGCCTTTCACAAACAAGTGACATACCTTAGAAAAGAAATGAGAGACCCTATTCAGGGAGGCCTAGGTCCGGTCGTGGTCTTTCTTCCAAAAAGAATATCCACTTAGTAGTAGTCGCTTGGAGAGGTAGAGATGAATGCTTGTTCATTCCCCCTTTCGTTCTGACAGTACGTACCCTCTCATGTAACAATCAGTCTTTCCTCTTAAGCAAGGGCTTTCCTAGGAATGCCTAGCTTTCTCTCCCTTCTTGTCTTAGTATATATTATAGTGACGCTTGACCTTGAATGGCTTTGCAACAAGAAAGACTCCAACTGGAGTGAATCATGGCTCTTGGATGGATAGTTAGACTGGATGAGAAGAACTGGCAGTTCCCCAGTTGTCTTTGTTGGATTGGAATAATAGACTGCCCCTCCTACCTTAGTTGAGATTCCAATATGATATGGAAATCACCTAAATGCGCCATTTGTTTTCATTCTTCTTGATACGAGATAGTTATTCCGTTATCGAGTCCGAGTTCTTTTTTCTATTATATTATAATGGAAAGAACACTTTTTTTCTTATGCTCTATGCCCTTGTCGAAAAGTATTTAGAACGCTTCTCAGTGACTCTATCTATGGGCCCAAATGAAACTCAATTTCAAAGCACTCTATATCATAATAAAGTGAATGATTCAATCCAGACACAGGTGTCCCTACGGCTACCTCGTTATGACTTCATTTTTAGATGAATGGGGCATTGATGAAAGCATTAACATTCCTAAAAAACACGACTTAGCGGCTATAAGAAAGGATGTCGCAGATCAGTTGTGTGACTTAAAACCTGAAGGACAGTCTTGTTTTACCCAAGTCAAAAGAGCTAGTCCTTATCTGACCAATACTCATCGATGCTCTTAGGTTGGCTTGAGTGCCAATGGTTATCGACATCAACTCATATTCCCTTACCCAATCTATCTGCCTTTCCAGCTCCTCGTCATTTTGGCAAGGAAGCAGTCGTGATTCCCCTTGGTCTAGTGTAAGGACGAGACTAAAGATGAGGCCTTTCACCTTCCCATAGTGGTATCGCTGGTTTATATATAAACCACCCAGAATCCCTTTTGCCTTGATTTAGGGTAATAGGCGTATTGATTAGATTACATGGTTCGAGCAATCTGCAGGAAGTTTCTTTTTTCTTTTACCATTCATATTAAAGTAAGACAGATAGGGCATATTTGACTAGGAAGCAAGCAAAGCTAGTCCCTCCATACCAACTAACAGTCTCCTTTAGGGAGTCCCCTTCTTTATTGAGTAGGGTTCCCGGGTGCCTATGCAATTATTAAGGCAGGGTGTTATTGTACCAGTAGTGGAGTGGCTTGAATCAAATCATTTGTCTAGAGAGGGTGTAGCGATAACCAAAGCCGACTGTACTATAAACTCAAGATGTTGAATAGGCAACTGGCCTTAGACTAGTGTATTGAACTACAGGACAGGAGTGACCCATAATCATTGACGAAGAGGAAGGTTTTGAAAGGGATCAAACATATTAAGGAGAAGCTTTCACAAAGGCCAATAGCCAATAGCTGATGTCACTAGCCTGAACTTCTTTATCTACTTGAAAGCTGATGGGAGTACGACTTTCTTCAAGGAAGTGTCCCCTATGATATTATATTAGTAAAGAGCCCTTAGATTCACCTTTTTCCGTAAACCGCAGATGAAGGTGTAGTCAAGCCCTTTGAATCTTATCCATTGAAGAAGACAGGATTCAAGACTGAAACCTACCCCTTTCGAAAACTTTTCTATAATATAAGGTAAGCTTTTTGGAACAATTATTATTTTAGAGAAAGGGGAAGGGGGATCCCTTTTGCCAAGGAGAGATTCAGTATAAATATTCCAAAAAAAGTAAAATGTCTTTTTCTTAAAGCAAGACTTGAAATTGACTTTACTTGGCCGGGTAACCATAGAAAAAAAGGAAGGGACAAAAGAGGAATGAAAAGTGTCCACTGTCTCATGGGGCAAGCTTACTTAGTAGAAAATTGAATAAAATGGTTGAAGTACTTATTGCCAATGTAACCTAAGCAAGATTGTAGTTTCCCAGCAGGATCTAGGTATCGTTTCGCTTGTGCTTCTTTCAAGGGAAGCATTTTGCTCTACTTCCGCTTGAGTACCGTACCTATTCCTATTTTATGGTCAGATCAAACGTTTCCTAAATCTATCTGTGCTCCCCCTTATATATTATATAGTTAGGGTCAAATAAAAAGGTTAATCTTTATCGGCCTTTTGTTAACTCTAGCCCATCTCTAAACCTTTGAATCTCTTTGCCGCACTAAGCATCTTTTTAGTCAAGCTTCCCTTCCAATAAAAAAGATCGCCTTCCTTCCAGGATTGCTGCTCATTCATCAAGGGGTACCCTGAATGGCCGATTCCTGCTTAGTTGTTTTGGACAGCTGCTTTGTGGACTGCTCTTGCTCTTACTGTTGTTTCCTATGCTTCCGGCTTCTGACTACTTTTCTTTCTCTCATCGTTACTGTCTTCCCCGCTTGATATCCTATTTTCCTTATCTTGTGAAATTAAAGGGAAAGAGACTGAAAAGCCCAAACTGAGCCCGGCGGGGGAATGCTTATTGATACTGAAGTCATTCGGCTTGTCTCTCTTTTGAGGGGGGACTTCGCTTCACTCTCCTTGAAGAAACCAAGTTTGCAGTTACGTAGATGATAACCTGCCTATACAAAGGTTTGTTTGTTGCAATCTTCTTCAGTCAGAATCTTTTGGGAGGCCTTAGTGGTCTCATATTATTTAGAATCGTTTAAAAAACTATTCCTACAAGGAAAGGCCTCATTTCTTTCATCAAAAAGCTGGCTAGTGTCTTTTCATATTAAAAAAAAGGAAGGCGCCGCTTTAAAGTTAAAGTAAGTCACCTAGGTTCTTAAGAAATATTTTTTGTTTTGTACAGCCCTTGACTCGATCTTTATTTGAAGTATAGCATTATTATTTATGTTTCAGAAATTCAATAAGTTTCTCAAGGAATTAGAGAAAACCTGTGATAGGAGTTCTCGAGTTTTCTTTTTTTTGCTTTTATCATTTTTTTATTGGTTTGCTCATGTAAACCATCCATGTCTTTCTTGTTCCACTAGCTAGGACCAAATTTGTGGATTTCCCATTCGTTATTGCTTATTTCTTTATGTCAAAGACCAAAAGCTGGAAACATCATTTTTTTCATTCTTTTCTTATAAGGTCGTGTACAACAACCTTAACCGCACAAGCCTAGGCTAGGCCTACCTCCATCCCAAGTGGAGCCGTATGAGGCAGAAGCTCCACGTATGGTTTTGAAGCCGAGCCTTTCCAACAATAGGGCCTAGGGACCGATATGATGATTGGTTTAGGTAGGGCGGCCGACCTACTACGGGCACCTATAGGGATTAGTGTATGAGACCGCGATACACAAATTGACGCATGGGACTCACCCTTTACTTGGGAATAAAGAGGGGAAACATAACATGTCACAAGAGTGAGGCGAGGTTTGGAATCCTACTGCGAGAGGGACGCCTCGCAAGTCGGGCTTTTAGAGATGAGGCATTTTGGCAAAGCCAAGTCAATTTCAGGCCACCGAACCCTACAACTGATGAGAAGGCCCTATGGAGTAAAAAGAAACGTGTTCGTTGTCACACTCATTTCCTTCCAAAGGTGCCTAGAGGACGGGCCAGACGCAGTAGAGCGACAACCCGAGAGCGGATTCCCTACCGGCAGAGGACAGGAGACGACCATCTCAAGGCACATCACAACCTACAAGCAACACCGGCGAGACCAGGGAAGGAAACCCAATTGGGAGTCAAAGGATCCATAATACCTGCAGCCTCCCGGATTTCATATTCATCATTTTTGAAAGCAGGGGGAAGGGATCTCGTTTCTGCAATATAAAAAAAACATAGCAAATTTGACTTGGCACATCCTAACAATACATCCAATACCATTGATCTATGCCTAGAATGCATTGCTAGATCTCTGCTGACGAAAGCTATATAGGCAACAATGACTACGGTTTGGACATCCGGAGTGAAAGCACATTAGGGTCGAAGTTTAGACTGCTCACAGTAGTTCTACCCATAGAAAAGATCATCAGACATGGGACAACCCATTATTCCAGCCGAGAAGACTAGTAAAAAGAAAGATCAAGAACGTTGAATCTTTTTCAATCTTGTTGCCTTCGTTTTTTTAATTTATGTTTCTTTTCTATGTCGCCAAAGTTTTTTTAGGGAAAGTCTTTTTTTCCTGGGCCTTCACTTTCTTGCAAGATGCTTTCAACATTCAGGACTTTCTGAATTGGCTGCTTTCGTACATGGATAGATTGTCTCTTTCCATGGGGGGCGGCGATACCAGCTCGTCGAAGCGGTAGCTCTTCGATCTCAATTTGTCTCTTCCGCTAGATGAGGAAGCTAGCTCCCTTGAAGAAGAAAGGAGAAGGCTTATCGACTCCAAAGAGTATAAGGAGGCGGATCGACACAACCTTAAGCTGGCGGAACGGATCAAGGAGATCTACCAACGAATGAAAGAAATCGCTTAGGAAAAAGGACTCTGTGTGATACCCCGAACCTGGCATGTATTCAATAGCATTTAAAGTTCATTTAAATTGCATTTTATTGACCTTTCACCTTCTTTGACCAAACTAGGTGACTTTTCATCTACATTGACCAACCAGGACAAGGTGGCAATTTTTGAAATGTTTAATAAAGGGCAAACTTGGGATTAGAAATAAAAAAATGCAATGTTAAGTTAGTCAATTTTTGGATCAATTTTGGAATTAAATCTGAACCAATTGGGAAGAGTTAGGTAGCAAATTATATATGGTTGGAAAGCTCTATGAGTCTAGTTTCTGAGGCTTCAAACCGTTCGTGAATTGGAGTTTTCTAGAAGAAGTTATGGCCATTTTCGTAAGGTCGCGCATAGCTATTTTGGTTTAGCGGGTTGACCGAAGCTTTGACCATTTGTCATCTTTTATTTAAGTATGAAATAAGAAACAAAAGAGCCAAAACCAGAAAAATAAAGAGCCATGGCTGAAACCATGGAGGAAAAAGAAAAAAAAATATTTCAACTTTAAATCTTCATTTCTTTGCGAGGGCTTCCACGGGGTGGTTTCCGAGGCGTTCTACGAGGTTTTCCTAGCGTCTAGGAGCGTCTAAGGTGAGGGTTTCATCGTTATTTGCGCATTTGAAAAATGTATGTCTAAACTTTAAATTTTAGAACTTATGTGTAAATTGTTGTTTTAATCATTTTGTTGCTTAAAAAATGTTCCTTGTTGATTGTAGAACATGTATTTATAGTTTTTTTAGCATTTCTGCGATTGAAAATCAAAATTGCAATTTAAATTGATTAATAAATAGTAATTAGTGAATAGTAAACCCCCGTTTCGATGAAGTTGCTCCGTTACGCGTTCTATTGATGTAGGAAGATGCTAGATATGCTAGAATGCCTAAATGTACAGTTTAATTGGAATGTGTAATGGAAAAACGGAGAAAGGCGGCTTAGTGAAAGTCGGGGTCGTTTAGGTCGAGTTTGGTGTTATCTCGTTTTGCATGTTGGCATTGTTTGGGGAGGCCATGGAAGCACTTTTGGTGCGATTATGGCATTGGTTGGGTGTTTGGTTGGTATAGTTGTAGTTCAAACGACCAAAGGGAGAAATCGGGACTTTGCGTGAATTCTAGGGTAAAGTAGGGTTTCGGGGTCCTTAGACGTGCCTTATGGTCACCTAGGAGGATTGGTGAAGTCGGTTTCCCGAACTCGTAGTTCGTTTGGAAATGGTAGTGTTTTGTTAGTTGGGGCCGATTTGTGATTTTGCTTGTTATCTTGATATTATGCCTATAGAATGCTTAGGGTTGCTTGATATACTTGTTTAATTAGTGTTATTGTTGCTTATTATTGCTTGTTATGCTTGAAAAGTTAGATGAATGCTAGTATTGATTGTGATTGCTTGTTATCTCGTTTGTTGTCACTAGTTTGTATTGTTGTGCTATCGCTCGTTTATTGCCTTGTATCAAGTCTTGCATTGCATAGTGTCTCGCGCGTGAGTGATGGGCCTCTCTGGGTAGCCTCGGGTTGCCAGTGTTGGTTGCTCTAGCTCCGCTGCTATTCCCTTTCTCGCTTGGGTTGCCTCCCAGGGAGATTTGGGTCGTAGAATTGATGGATACTTCCGGGGTATTCCAAACTGGTGTTATAAGGTGGATGCGCGCTTATTGTCATCGTTGTCAACATCAAGCTTGAGATTGATGTATCGCTCGTGTAATGGTACATTGCTCGTATGAGTGAACCATAGCCTTCAAAGTGTGGTATAGCTTTGAATGGTTGTGTTAATGCTTTCAGTAATTGCTTATTGTATTGATTGTTTGTTTTGATTGGTTATTTATCAGTTATATTGCTTAACTGTCTTATTTGCATTGCACGACTTTCTTTCTCTCCAATTTGATATCTGTCTCGCCCTCACTGAGTATACGTGTTGTGTATACTCACTCCTGACCACCACATTTCAGGAAATGCCATGTTAGCTGGAAAGTTCGTGATTTTGTGAAAGTCCGTGCTTGAAGAGTTGTCCTGCGTGCCTATGTGACTTGAGTTGTCAAAGTTATAAAGTTGTATGCTTTTATGTATTGTATGTATTTAATGTTAAAGGGGATGTAATTTAAGTTTCACTAAATCATGTATTTAGTTAATGTAGCTTAACTTCAATGTATATTTGTAATGACAAAGGAAAAGAGATAGAAATGGTATGATAGTCTAGCTTATGAAATAGGTTGGTGTAGTTTAATTGCTAAGCTTGAATGTATATTTACTGGTGTTTTGCTTGTTGTGAACCAAGGCTCGGATGGCCTTGAGGTGGTTGAATGTTTGGACATGGTATTGGTCCACTTATGTGCTGTCGCAGGTTTTACATCTCGCCTAGAAACAGGGGAGACTCCGTCCGTTTTCCCTGAAAATTATGCCAGGTTTTGGTTTGGGTTGGGTTGTGAATAGATTGATTGTTAGAACTCTCGGTCTCGAGAGGGATCGGGGTGTTACACTCTGCCCTAATGATGTCGACTCCGCGGCTAACTATGTGGCCAACGGGATCGACGAGCAGCCCCAAAACAAGCAACTAGGCTTTCTATCCAAGTTGAGGCAATGCCTCGAAAATGATAGCGGTTTCGGCTAGCGTCTCATCAAAGAAGAAATTATAAGATGGCAACCTAGCGAAGACTGATGGGTCAAGTTGGTTAGAACAAGTTAGGTTGGGGTATAGAGCCGTAAGCGCGGTAAGGGGTGACAGAGGACGTGCTCATACGGTTCATAGAAAGATATGATCAACTACTTGATTTTGGAAACTTTCACTCGTCTATATTTGAAATATGCCTCTTTAGGAGCATTACGATCTGCAGCTCAAATGGTCCCTTATGAAGTCTCTATTGGTCTTATTCTTATTGTGCGCCTCGTGAGCACGTTTGGATCCGCGAAGGCAATCGCTCGGATGTTCCCCTAACCTAACCCAGGAACGAACCGAAGGGAACCGTAGCATAGGGAATGTCCACGTCTCGTCGCAAGGCTCATTTTTAGTTATGGGTCAAAGGGCGGGCAGCTTTATCTGATTAAGGCCTGGGGCACAAGGGTCCTGGTACTATCCAGGTGTGAAGAACCGCAGAGGTGACAGCAATGAGCAGAAATCTCCCTCACGGGCCTAAACAACTACCAAACACTCGAACGTGAGAGTAATGGATCACCCAAAGAATGGACGAGCTCAAAGGGGAAGGGGGGCCAGAACCAGGCTTTCAAAGAAGTGGCGGTCTGAATCTTATCTGAACTATGAGAATAATTGACTAAGCTGTGCCATGCCATAAGGGGTCATTCTCCAAATGGGACGGGGCCAAGCTTGACAATTGTTTAAGTAGGTTGGGTGATAGATCGGCCATAGGAGTACTCCGGGATAAAAACTAGGGCAACAAAAGTGGAGCATATGACGATGCCACTCATTTTTATTTCGTAGAAGTCCTCGGCAGAGGAAAGGGCTGTAGGTGATGGCCCATTCTGCTTCAACTCCAGAGATGGGCGCTGCAATCGTTTCTATTGGTTCATGCGTGGCATCTGGTATAGATGAAGAAAGGCATGCCATTTTTTTGGGACCTATTCTCTTAATAGGTGGCAAAGGGAAATAAGAAATGGGTCGAGATGACTGATGAATGCCTTTTTAACCTTTTTCTAAAGGCACTCATGTGGAGCTAACATTTCAGGCTACAAAAAGGTCTAAAAAAAAAGGATGAGATGGGACAGACGGTCAGAGGCCGCAACAGGACTACCATAGGAAAGCCCACCTCCCCTTCTCCCATGCTGAGTCACAGGCAGCGTCTCGGAAAGCACGGATGAGCCACATGTAGGGAAACTTGCACGTGTGGTTCTGGTCAGGGAGTATTTGTACTAATATGAGTAGGTCCCCGTAATTCGAGTGAGATTGTCATAGCACAAAAGCAGATATGGTCCGGTATTCCCTTCTTCCCTGTATTGGTTATGTTCTTTATTTCTTGTCTAGTAGAAACTAATCGAGCTCCGTTTGATCTCCCAGAAGCGGAATCTGAATCAGTTGCAGGCTATAATGTAGAATATGTGCGGGATGCGATCCTTAATATTTTACTATTGACGGAAGCCAATGTCCCGGGGTCCCGGGGACTCATTCTGACTGAAACAAGGGGCAGGTCTTTACCAACTTGAAAATATTCAATTTTAGGGAAGCCAAAAAAAGTGAACGCTGAAGGATCTTGTATATTTAGAGTTATGAACATCATCAAGCTAAGAATCAAACGGAAGCGAAACATGACATTCAAAAATTTCTGGAATTCAAAGCATGATGTTCATATGAAACTCTAATCTTGATATCATGTGATTAACATATGCAAAACATATATATAGCAAATATATATATTGACAAGAGATAGAAGAAGAGTATACCTGTTGTAGACAACTCATGGAAGCCATAAATCTGAATTTTTGCACACTTGATGGAAGACACCTTATCTTGAAAAGACAAGAGCTCTAGTCCATCCACATGAGCAAAGAATGGCTTCTCCATTTCCGTGGTTGTTTTGTGCTAGATAACCATGGAAGATTTATGAGCTTGTTTGTGAGGAAGAGAACAAAACCATTTCCTTCTTCTCCCTTTCCTTGGCTGCGTTTTTATGAACAAGAAGAGAAGACAAGTTTATCTAGTTCATCTTCATTTTTGAGCCATGGTTCTCTCAAGATGATGAAGAAGAAAATCCTTTTTCTTTTCTTTCTTCTTGCTGCGTTTTTTTTTCAATTTTTTTTTCAGCCATGGAGGCTTAGCTAAAGAAGAAGAAGACAACTCTTCTTCTCTCTCTTGTGTAGTTTCCAACGTGTGGAGAGAAGAGAAAGATGAGAAGCCCTTGTCATCTTTTTTCCTTCTTTTCTTATTCTTGTCTCCTTTTTGAAATAAAAGAGAAGACAACCTTCCTTGAATTAAGATTGTGTTGTCTTTTTGTTAGAAAAGAAAAGATGACAAACCTTTGTCATCTTTTGTTTCTTTTATTGCAGTATTTTTTCACTAATGTATTTAAATATTCAACCTAATCACAATTAGTTGAAATTATGAAAACAACCTTTTCATATTTTCACATTAGCCCTAACACTTAATAATAATTTCATATTGACCCCAATATCTTTTAAAATGTCAATTACACCATTGTTAACTCCTTAACAATTACACAATTATTAACTCCTTAACAATTACACAATTGGTAACTCCTTAACAATTACACAATTGTTAACTCCTTAATAATATAAGAGAAACAAAATAAACGAATTATTAACACTTTAATAATTTAAGAGAAACTAAATGAATTATTAACACTTTAATAATTCAAGAGAAACTAAACGAATTGTTAACACTTTAACAATTCAAGAGAAAATAAACGCAATTGTTAACACTTTAACAATTTAAGAGAAACTAAATCAAGCTCAATAGAAAAATCATTCACCATGCTCTATTGTGTGTGACTTTCTAGATTCACTACTATATAGCACGGAAGAAACGTTGAACACTTTCAATGTTAATCGAGCTATTCGATTTGTTTAGAGAATGTCTCCCGTCATTCTCAAAACACCCTCAGAGTTCTTGAGTGACGTTCTAGCTACCAACGTATCAAGACAGTTTATAAAGTAATGAAATCTTATTCAAGTGAATCTATTTATGGTCGCAGATTATCGTGCAATCCAATCCTTCCATTAATTGTCCCGTCGAGCAAGAACCATGATTCAATTAAGTTTATAAACTCGATACCATGCATAGATCTAATTGGTGTAATGAGAGATGACTCATGGAAAACCCTTTATCCATCCATACCTTGGCCAAGGATTTCCTCATTAAACAATCAATCTTAGATCGCATAGGACATCGCCTCACGTCGGAGGTTAACGGATCCTCTCTTGACCACTACTTGTCAATCACTATACCAGACAAATGAAACTGCGAGATGACGTATCTCATCTCGTTTGTCAAAACAATCATTGTCCAAATGCTAGAATCAAACCCCAATACATATGACAACCGTAATGTCTTAAGTCTAAGGATTACATGCACAATCGCAACGATTAACAAATTATTAATCCAAAGTCATGTAATTTGTTATTCACGTCACATTCAATGATCTATTCAACTAATAGTTATCCACATGTTTGTAAGTCGCATCGCTATGCTGTTATGGCACGTGGCTCATCATCCTTTATTATTAACATCTCTATGTTAATCAAAGGTAACAACACATGTGATAGTCCGTAATTTATTATTAAAGTTTCGATCAAATAATCTAAGGACTATGAACACTCTAAGTATTTATCATATTATGGAAATACGCCAACATATTCTAAACGCTTTTATAATACATTCCTTTATTGAAAATACTAGGGACTTATTCATACACGTAAAGAAGGAGAATATGAATGTCCTAATTATGTCAATATGTAAACGAAAATATAAACATTAATGCCATAAGTAAATGTCAAAATGCCCCAATATATGTCATCCAAATATGTAACATTAGGGCATATCTCTAACAAACGCCCCTACGTGAGCCTTATTAAAAAGGCCCCTTACTATAGATAGGGTGCTAGTGCTGTTTTTTAATTGCAGGGGTGAGTGTCAAGACGAGGGTTTCTGCCTTGTTATCAAAAAAGGAGTTGGGTAAAGCAAACTCCATCCTTGGAGGAGCACGGGCTTAGTCAAGTAGAACCGAGTTGCACTGCTTGATGCTCCAATCGAAAACAAATTAGTAGGGCTATGCCGGTACGACCAAATATGCGTTAGAAAGGTCAATCCCTCCCCTACGACACCAAAAAAAACCAGGCCAAACTTTTAAACAGCCCGCCCCCTTCCATCGAACAATATCATGGCAACGTAGATCTAAGTGGTCATATTGGATCCTTGGGAACCATCACAATTACGGCCGGCCTATATTTGAACGAAAATGCCATATCGTCTAGTGAAGCCTAGAAGAAGGTGGCTCGCACAAACAACTGACTCATTTTCAATAGAAAAGAATAGCCAAACTAACCCAGCTGGCTGGTCAATCTCAAAGATCTTATCGGCTGGCAAATCGGAGACGAACGACCACAGTCCCGACCTTACCAGCACCAGAGGTGTCCTAATCAATGAACCCCCGAAACCTACTTTATTTTTTTCCAAAATCAACCTAGCCTAACCGGTCACGACATGTTGTTGATATTCATTGAGTTGGAGGGACTTTCGCTGACTAAATGCTTCTATAAACCTAGACCCCGGTCACCTTTGTAAGCAAAGCGTCACGACAACATCCAAAGGTGGCCTTTGAATTCTTAAGTAAGGGGCAAGGAGGAGCACATATGAATGCCTGTGAAACCCTAGTTTTTGTCTTTGCCTCGATTTGCATGTCTTTGACTCGATTTACGTGTCTTTACCTCGATTTGTATGATTTGACCTGTTTATGTGTTATATGAGTTAGAATGTGCTAAATATGTGATTTATATTCCTAATACATGTTGTGTGTTCATTCATGAAATTTTCATCCAAAACAGCATCAGAAATTTTATCAACGATTTTTGTGAATAGTATTTTGAACACCTGTCCTCTAAAATTTTTACAGGGGTATTTTAAACGTCTTAAAACCTAGTCCTCGGGAATTAATAGACCCGTATTTGATTAAAACAGATTTTGAATCGGTTTTGAAATTTTAAAGGTTTTTACACTTTCTTTTGCGAAAAATGATTTTTAAGCCGACTCGGGTAGAAATGTTTGAATGTAAAACTCTTTATCACCTAAAATATATTATCTAGAATTAGTTTAAGTGTCAATTTAATGTTTGAGCAAGAAATAGTCTAAAAAATGAATTTAAAGATTAGAAATAATTAAAAGACTAAATAAAACTACTTTGACCTTATTTTAATTTTTTTGACCTTTACTTAATATGCATCAACACACACTTGCAAAGCACAAAAACATACTCACACGCACACGCATGGCCGAGAGCCATTAGAGATACAAAGAGAAAGAAACTCAAGGTTTTTCAAAGAGATTTTTCAATAGAACTTGCAATTAAAGGCCAATTTCCATCAACCAAAGCTTGATTCCACCTCTTGAGCATCCATTGAGCATCTTTGTAGCTTCAAAACACATCAAAGGTGAGAGAAAAACTCTAGATCTCAAATGTCATCTTTTATGTTTTTGCATATAATTGCATTTTGAACCGTTAGAAAGTTGAATTGATGTTAAATTATGGCTTAGTGCATGCTAAGGATCGTTTATATGCGTTTATATAAGATTTGAACAGTTGTAGCAAGAATTTTAATTTTCGGGTATTAAAAGTTGAGTTATTAGCTATTTGGTGATTATTTTGAGTTGTAGTGGTTGGAATTGATTGCCGTCGATTTATAAAAGTTTGTTAAATACGGGGTAGTGCCGTTGTAATGCCAAAATTTTGATTGAGATGTTGGTGCGAAAATCCAAAAATTTTAGCCTAGGTACATTGAGGTTTTAGGGTTGTTGGGCTTGATTTGGATGTATTTTGGTTGGTTTTCGAGGGGACTATTGTAGATGATTGAGTGGGTGAATGATAGGAACTGGTTTGGAGTTGTTTGGATTAGTAGAATGTAAGTTATGATTATTGGAATTTTAGGTTTTCTTGCTTTAAAATGTTGTTATATGCCTTTAGATGATCGGGTGGTGTTTGATTGATTGAATTGTGAGTTGTTGATGGTTAGATTAGGGTTTGGTTGTGTGTCTAATGCATGTTAAGTTGGGTGGCCTACTTTGTCATCTAACTTAGTTGTTTAATTGTTAATTGATTAATTGATGTTGTGTTGTTTTAATGTTATTAATTGATTGATGCAATATTGATTATTGATTATTGAATATTGATTATTGATGAACCAGGAGATAGTCAACGGAAAAGGTTATCCCCTTGTGATTGATTGTTTATTATTATTGCTGAGTCTTGATATGTGTATGCCACCTCTCGAGTGGTATCGGGTCGTTGGGTTGAAAACGGCATGGTTATCAGAGGCTATCCTTATCTCGCATGCGCAGAGATGCGATGGAGGGCAGGGCTAGTGAGGTACCTCGGGTGTGTGTGTCATGGGGGTGATAAGAAGTTGGTTGAGATCGTGATGGCGTTTGGAGCTACACTAACTAGAGTATCCTTTATTGATTGGTCATTATAGTTTATGTGTTTATATTGTTATTGATGTTTATTGTGTGTTTACTGCTCAAAGGATGATTTTCAAGGAGTATAGTAAATACTGTTAGAGATCTATCGAATCCTCACTGGGCTTGTTTTATATAAGCTCACTCTCAATTATTGCATGCATACAGGTGTTATTGATCAAGATTACGGATACGTGCCTCAAGAAGCTGAGAATGTACTTTATGTGGACGAGTCTTGTGTGCCGAGTCGTTGCCATGAATTTTTTTTAGTTGTTGTAATATGTTATATTGTATAACTTACTCAATTATAAGACTTATGTATATTGCTAATTTAGTAGTCTTGTTTTAGAACATGGTTAGGTTGCTGAATTGGTTATAATATATTTCAGAAATGTATGTTATATAATAAATGTATAATGTTAGAACAGATGCGTATAACCTATGGATGTAATGGTAAAAGAATGTTTAATGAATATTGTGGTTGTGTTGTTTAATTGTTGAATTGATTGTGGAGTTGGATGTATGAGTTGCGTAGAGGTTGGTATAGAGTCTCGGTATCCGGGTTACAGTCATTATACTGCCGAAATTATGTTGCGTCCTGACTGATCTTAAGGGGGGTCGAGTTGGGGTGTGACATTAAGTGGTATCAGAGCGCATGTTTAGCTGTCAGCCGGGGTATTCTCGGAATGTGGGTAATGGTCTAACCAAGCAAGTATGTATTAAGTGAAAGAAAAGTGAAACATATGTTAATATATTTATGTGATTAATTTACTTATGTGTCTAACTTTCTATGTGATCAATATGCTTTATGTGTTAAGTGAACTAAAGTGGTCAATATGTTTTATGTGATAATGTGTCTTACGTACTCAATGTGTTGTAGTTAATATGCATTTTGTGATTAATGTGTATTATGTGACCAATGTGTTTTATGTGATTGAAGTGTCTGTGTGAAGTTAGTTGTTTATGTGGTTTTAATTGTTTATAACTAGCTTATGTGAAACAACGTGCTTTAGGTGTTCAATGTACTTTAAGTAACCAATGTGAGTTACGTGATCAACTTGTCTTGTGAAACCCCACTTTCTTGCTTATCTCGTTTTACGTGTTTTACCTCGTTTTGCGTGCATATGACCTGTTTATGTGCTATAGGACCTAGAAAGTTATAATTTTGATTTCAATACTCCTAATACGTGCTAAATGTGCATTCATGAAATTTTCATAAAAAACGGAGTCAGAAATTTTATCGTCGATTTTTAGTGAATAGTGTTTTCAAAACACGTCCGCTAAAATTTTGAAACTGGTCTTTTTAACCCTTCTAGACCTAGTCCACAGACTTTAATAGACCTGTGTTTGATGAAAACGGTTTTAAACTCGGTGTATGACTTTCTTAGGGTTTTTCCTGCGACTTTTGCGAAAGTCGAGTTTTAAGCGGACTCGGGTGGAATTCTTTGAATGTAAAACTTCTTGTCACCTAAAAATAATCCACTTGAGATATCTTGGGGGTTGCATAATTATTTTGAGCCTTGGTGAGCAATAAAATGAGTTTAAAGTCAATAAAACACAAAAATTAATAAGATTTTATAACTTAAACTATTTTATATATATACTATTTATGCTCACACTAGTTACACACACTCACATAACACAAAAACACATCAAATTTCACAAGCTAGGCTGAGAGGAAGAGGAGCAAAAAAAGAAAGAGAATTTCAAGCTTTTTCAATCAATTTTTCAAAGAAAAACTTGATTTTTGTCCGTAAAACTTCGCACCGACTTGGATTTTGCTTGTTGGGCACGCACTTCACGCATCCCTAGGCTTTTATCGCGTCAAAGGTGAGAGAAAAATTCTAGATCTCAAAATGTCATTTTTATACTTTTGCTCATAAATGAAAATTTAACCGTTAGAATTGAAATCTGATGATAGATTATTGCTCCTTGCATGCTAGGGATCATTTTGATGCAATACTACGAATTTCTGTCGGATGTAGCATAATTTTTATTTTCCGGGTATTTAATTTTGATTAAAATGTTCAAAGTTGAATTAAATGAGTTGTGTTGGTCGAAATCGATTGCCGTCGATTTCTAAATACTTGATAATTACGTGTTAGCGCTGTTGTAATGCCGAATTTTCGATTACATTGTTCGTGTGAAAATCCAGAAAATCCAGCCAAGACATCCTAGGGTTTTAGGGTTATCGGGCATGATTTGGAGGTGTTATGGTGGATTTCCGAGAGGGCTAATGTAGTAGGTTGAATGGGTGAGTGATAGAAACTGATTTGGAAATGTTTGAATTAGTAGATTGTAAGTTATGAATTTTAGAAGTTTAGGTTGTCATTCTTTAATTTCTTGAACGATGCCTTTAGATGGTTGGGTGGTGTTTGAGTGTTGAATGATGAGTTGTTGATGAGTAATTTAGGGTTTAATTGTGTATATAATGCATGTCCGGTTAGATGGTCTACTTTGTCATCTAACTTCGTTGTTTGTTGTTTAGTTAAATATTGATGTTATATTGATGTTATTGATTGATTATTATTGAGTTCGGGAATCGGGCACTTTCGTTGCTGATCTCCCAATTGATTGATTGATGATTGATTGATGATTGATGATTGATGATGATTATGGAGTCTTGGTATGTGTGTGCCACCTCTCGGGCAGCGTTGGGCTGTCGGGTTGATAACGGCATGACTGCCATAGGCTACCCCCAGCTCGCATGACGGAGGTGTCATGGAGGGAGGGGCTAGTGAGGTACCTCGGGTGCGTGAGTAATGGGGAGTTATAAGAAGAACGGTTGAGATTGTGATGGCGTTTGGAGCTACACCAAATAGAGTATCCTTTATTTATTGGTTATATAGTTATGTGATGATAATGTTATTATTGTTGTGTGTTTACTTGTTCAAAGGACTAAATCCAAGGAGCGTAGTGAAAACTGTCGAGATCTATCGGATCCTCACTGGGCTTATGTATATAAGCTCACTCTCTATTATTGCATGCTTACAGGTGTTGCAGAGCCGGATTACGGGTACGTGCCTCCTGAGGAGAAAAATGTGCCTTTCGTGGATGAGTCCTATGTTCCTGAGTCTTATCCATGATTCTATGTTGTTTAATGTCATGTATATTAGCTTAATAGACTTTTATATGCTTTATGGTTCTTACTGTAATAGATGTTGAAAAGATGATGATCCAAATGATGTTAACTTAGTGGCTTTCTTTTGTCTATGGTTAAGTTGTTAGATGGGTCTCAACTTATTTTTGAAATGTATGATAAGGTTGAGGTATTGTATGTTATGTTGTAACGGAGGCAGATAACGAGGGCTGATTATTGTATATTACAGTTATGTTGTGTGTTGTTATGCTGTTGAGGAGTTGTTGTTTGTATGGTTATAGAATTGGATGTTTAATGTTATTAATGAGGTTGGTTTAGAACCTCGGAAATCTATTTACTGTCGTTATGCTGCCGAAATTCCGTTGCGTCCTGACTGATTGTAGGTGGGGTCGAGTTGGGGCGTGACATTTAAGTGGTATCAGAGCGCATGTTAGTTGTTAGCCGGGGTATTCTCGGAATGTGGGTAAAGGTCTTAGCATGAAATATGTATGAAAAGAAAGAAAAGTGAAATATGTATTGGTATGATTAAATGATTAAGTGATTATGTGATTTAAGTGCTTATGTGATTATGTGATCAATTTGCTTATGTGATTGAAACTTATGTGATCTATGTGCTTTATATGAGTTTGTTGTTTATGTGTTAAAAGTTGTATATAACCTGTTTACGTGCTATAACCTGTGCTAACTCTTTGATTAGTACGATGGCCGGTAGACCGAGGACTCGTGGTAGGCCCGAGGTTGTAGATGAGGTCCCTGGTAATGTGGCACAGGGGAGTGATAGGGGTGATGTCAGGTTAGGGACAGCAATGGATCGGATTGCAGATTTGATGGCTGGGCAGGCCCAGTTGTTAGCAGGTCAGGCTGCTCAGACTCAGGCATTGCAGGCCCAGATACAGAATGTACAGGGTGGTAATCACGGTCGAGGTGCTATGAAGGAGTTTCTGGGGTACTATCCTCCTAGATTTCAGGGAGAGCCTGATGATAGGAAGGCCGAGTCGTGGATTAGTAAGTTTAGAGAAAATTTTTGATTCTCTCGGGTACACTGATGAGAGGAAGGTGACTTGTGCTGTCTATGTGCTTGATGATGAGGCTGAGGAATGGTAGCGCACTGTGAGAGCCAGTTGGGAGACCCGGGGTGTTCCGTATGTTTGGGATACCTTTCTGACTGCTTTTAGGGATAAGTATGTCCCGAGGGTTGCACGGGAGAGGAGAGAGGCTGAGTTCTTGTCTTTGGTACCGGGGGATTCTACTGTGGCTCAGTATGAGGCTACATTCACTAGGTTGTCCCGGTATGCACCAGAGTTTGTAGCTGTGGATGAGAGGAAGACCCGTAGATTTATGTTGGGATTGAGGCCCGAGATTCAGGATGCAATGGCTCTGAATCGCTATGATATCTTTACTGAGGCTTTTGATGCAACTTCTAGGTTAGAGAAGAGGAAAGGGGATCAGATTGTCTCCAGTCAGCCTAGTAAGAGGCCGTATCAGCCACAGGGCTAGCAGGTTATATATTGGCCTCCAGTACAGCAGGTTGTCTACAGGCCACCAGCCCAGTAGGGTTCTTATAGGCCACAGGGTCAGCAGAGTTACTATCGGCCTCAGTTTCAGCAGAGGCCACATCAGGTTCAGACTCAGTATAGGCCAACCCAGTCTCAGGGTCAGTACAGGCCTAGTGTGGTGAGACCTCAGCAGCAGGCTGTATCAGCTGCTTCATCAGCTTCTGGTTCTTCTAGGGGCAGTGTTAGTGCCACATCATCGCAGTGTAATTACTGCAAGCACCCAGGGCATGTGGAGTCCGACTGCAGGGTAAAGGTAGGGACATGTTTGGGTTATGGTAGCATCGAGCATAGGGCGAAGGATTGCCCTAGAGATGCGAGGACTGAGGGTCGGGCAGTGACTCAGGGTTACCAGGGTAGGCCTATAGGCAGTGTACCACAGCAGCAGCGGGTTCAGGCTCGGGCTTATGCAGTTGATATGGAGGAGATGCTTGAGGAGACTGCAGTGGTGGAAGGTAACTTCCTTATACTTGATCAACTTGTTAAAGTGTTGATTGATTCTGGTGCTACGCATTCTTTCATTACTCCTGCTTGTGTGCAACGTGTTAAATTGCAACCTGAAAGATTGCCTTATGTGGTTGAGATTAGTACCTCTTTGACTGATAAGTATGTTACTGGCTTAGTATGTAAGGATTGTATAATACATGTTAAGGGGCATAATTTTCTTTCGGACCTTATTTTATTTCCTATCCGGGGGTATGATGTTATTCTGGGTATGGATTGGCTTTCTAAGTATGATGCCCAGTTGAACTGTAGAACCAAGGTAGTACAGTTTCGCTTGCCGGATCAGCCAGTAGTAGAGGTAGCGGGTAACCGGGGTGCTAAGACGAGTTTTGTTATCTCAGCAACTAAAGCCGTTAAGTTGGTGAGTAAGGGGTGTTCGGGTTATCTAGCTTATTTGATCAACAAGCCATCTGATAAGCTACAGCTAGAGGAAGTCCCTATTATCCGGGAATATCCTAATGTATTTCCCGAGGAGTTGCCAGGGTTGCCGCCAGAGAGGGATATAGAGTTTGTGATTAATCTTGTTCCCGGTACTCAACCTATTTCTAAATCGGCGTACCGGATGGCACCAGCTGAATTGAAGGAGTTGAAGACTCAGTTACATGAGTTATTGAAGAAAGGATTCATTCAGCAGAGTTTTTCACCTTGGGGAGCTCCTGTTTTATTTGTGAAGAAGAAGGATGGTACTTTGAGATTGTGTATTGATTACCGTGGTTTGAATCAGGTGACCATCAAGAATAAATATCCTTTGCCACTGATTGATGAGTTGTTTGATCAACTTCAGGGAGCCAAAGTCTATTCTAAATTTGATTTGAGGCAGGGGTATTATCAACTTCGGATTCGTACGAAGGATGTTCCGAAGTCTGCCTTTAGGACTCGGTACGAGCATTATGAGTTTGTTGTTATGCCCTTTGGTTTGACTAATGCACCGGCAGCATTCATAGATCTTATGCATCGAGTCTTTCAACCGTACTTGGACCAATTCGTGGTGATTTTTATTGATGATATCTTGGTCTATTCTAAATCTGAATCGGAGCACGAGCAACATCTACGGCTTGTATTAGAGAAGTTGCAGGAGCATCAGTTGTTTGCCAAGTTCAGCAAATGTGAATTTTGGCTGCAACAGATTTCTTTTCTTGGCCATGTTATTACACAGGGCGGTATTTCTGTGGATACCACTAAGATTGAATCGGTGATGTCTTGGAAGCGGCCAGAGAGTGTTTTTGATGTCCGTAGCTTTCTTGGCTTGGCGGGTTATTACCGTAGGTTTGTCAAGGACTTCTCGAAGATTGCGGGGCCACTATCTAAGTTGACTCAGAAACGGACTATCTTTAATTGGGATGAGAAGTGTGAGAGTGGGTTTCAGGAGTTGAAAAAGAGGTTAACTACCACTCCATTACTTGCTCTACCAGAGGGGACCGATAATATGGTCATTTACAGCGATGCATCCAAGGAGGGCTTGGGATGTGTTCTTATGCAGGATGCCTGAGTTATTGCTTATGCTTCTCGAAAGTTGAAACCTTATGAAGAAAATTATCCGACTCATGATCATGAGTTGGCAGCAGTTGTCTTTGCATTCAAGAAGTGGCGTCATTATCTGTGGGGAAGTAAGTTTGAAATTTTCACTGATCATAAGAGTCTGAAGTACTTGTTCTCACAGAAGGAGTTGAATATGCGCCAGCGGAGGTAGATGGAGCTTCTTGGAGATTATAATTGTTCTATCAATTATCAGCCTGGAAAGGCAAATGTTGTGGCAGATGCTCTCAGCCTGAAGGCTAGTATTTCTTGTTTAGTTGGCAGGAAGTTGGAGGTTCTTGAGGAGTTTAATTATTGGAGACCAGAGTTGACCCAGGTTGGAATGATGTGTTCACATCTCCGTATTCAGCCTTTATTATTGTCTCAGATCAGGGAAGCTCAGCAACTTGATGTTAAACTTCAGAAGATCAAGGATCAGATCACGGGTGATCAGTCTGACTTCAAACTGCATGAGGACGGTATTCTTCAGTTTCGGAACAGGGTTTGTGTTCCCGATGAGCCGAGTTTGAGGCAAGGTATTCTGGAGGAAGCTCATAATTCTAAATATACTATTCATCCCGGTGGAACCAAGATGTATCGGGATTTGAAGCAACATTACTGGTGGAACAACATGAAGAGAGAGGTTGCTCAGTTTGTGTCTAGATGTTTGACTTGTCAGAGAGTGAAAGCCGAGCATCAACGACCTGCAGGTTTGCTTCAGCTATTGGCTATACCAGAGTGGAAATGGGAGCATATTACGATGGACTTCGTCACTGGGTTGCCTAGATCACCGAGGGGTAATGATGCAGTTTGGGTTGTCGTGGATCGTTTGACGAAGACAGCTCATTTTATTGCAATGAGGATGGGAGATGAGGTTACAAAGTTGACAGATCTCTATCTGGATCAGATTGTTAGACTTCACGGTATTCCATCTAGTATTGTCTCCGATCGAGATCCTCGATTTACTTCTTGTTTGTGGGAGAAACTTCAGGAGACCTTAGGTACTCAGTTGAACTTCAGTACCGCGTATCATCCACAGACCGACGGTCAGTCTGAGCGGACTATTCAGATTCTGGAAGATATGCTTAGGGCTTGTGTTCTGGACTTCGGGAAGAACTGGGAGAAACATCTACCACTTGCCGAGTTTGCCTATAACAATAGTTATCAAGCTACTATTGGGATGGAGCCTTTCGCAGCTCTTTACGGTCGTAAGTGCCGTTCACCTTTATATTGGGACAAGGTAGGAGAGATGAAGACTGTTGATTTTGACTATTATGCCAGAACTTCTTGAGAAGATTGAGAATGTTCAGTTGACCAGGCAGAGAATGCTTACGGCGCAGAGTAGATTCAAGAGTTATGCTGATAAGCGTCGTCGGGACTTGGAGTTTGCAGTCGGAGATCGGGTTTTCTTGAGATTGTCTCCTCGAAAGGGGTTTGCTCGTTATGGTAAAGGTGGAAAGCTGAGTCCGAGATTTGTTGGGCCGTATGAGATTACTGGCAGGGTCGGTAAGTTGGCATATCGATTGGCTTTACCGGAGAACTTCTCTAATGTTCACGATGTATTTCACGTGTCTAATTTGCGGAAATATAATCCGGATCCTTCTCATATTCTTGAGCCAGAGCCATTACAGCTTCAAGAGAATTTGACTTATGACGAGCGTCCGATTCGTATTCTAGATCAGATGGACCGAGAGTTGAGGTCGAAGAGGATTCCGATGGTTAAGGTGTTGTGGAAGCATCATGGCATTGAGGAAGCTATGTGGGAGAGACGAGATCAGATGCAGCAGCAATACCCAGATCTATTCCGTACATCAAGTAAGAATTTTGAGGACGAAATTTCTATAAGGGGGGGAGAATGTTAAACCCCACTTTCTTGCTTATCTCGTTTTACGTGCTATATCTCGTTTTGCGTGCATATGATCTGTTTATGTGCTATAGGACCTAGAAAGTTATAATTTTGATGTCAATACTGAAAGGACCATTGCAATAGGTGAATCACAACATACATAATGAGCTAGGTGGAAGCAAAACCATGATTTCAAAAAAATTTCAGCATCATAACATTTGTATTCACCATAATAGCTTATGTCTAGTCCATGTAATCAACAAATCTATAACATATATAACTATATATATGAATTGACAAGAGTTATCAAGGTATACCTCTTGAAGATTCAGCCAAGAAGATGAAGAAGCATTACAAGAATGATGACAAGCCTTTCACACCTTGCAAAAGCACTAGTTTGTCCACACAAGCATCCAAGAGCTTCTCCTCCACAAACCAAATGTATGTACTAGCTATTTGGATGGAAATGTGAGCTTATACAAGGGTTGAAAGCAAGAGAAAAATGTAACGCCCGAGATTTAGCCATGCATTTAATTACTGTTGCATCCCTTGTTTGCGCATTTACTTCTATGCCTTATTAACTGACTTTGTGACTACTATTCACTCCGTTTTTAAACTACTTTCTATTAGTTAATTAGCATTTTTATTAAATCATATTAATTGTCAAAGTAATGAGAAAAATGTGCATTTGAGCTAGAAGCGTTAGGAGGGCTCGTTTAGAAAATGATTTTTGTAGTTGAATGAATAGTGTTACGTAACCAACTTGGAGTTTAATTAGCTAACATTAAAATTACGCTTAGGACTTGTTTCTAACTAGCTTGACTCACATTTTGACCATACACTTAAATTAAAACAACTCACCTAAGCTTATATACCCCTCAAACAACTCACCTTATATCATAACTAGCAAAAAATCAAAACAAAAAAGTGCTGAATTTTACTGTAGCAAATCCGAGAATAGTGTAGGAGGAGAATGAGAGGATTTTGCTCATCAAATCTTCAAGCCAAGCCAAGCCAAGCTAGGAGCAAGTAGTTTAGGGTGTTTGCTAGCCTCCCGAGAGTTCCTACGCGCAATTGGTGAGGGTTTTCATGACTTTTTATGCATATCTAAAATGTTACATTTTTCTTGATTTGTTGAAAATGTTATCAAATGCTATTGCAAAGCTTATCTATGCTATTATACCTTGTATATAAGTGCTAGAGAACACATTTGAGCTATTAGTTCGCATTTTAAACGGTTGGAATCGTCATTTGAATTTATGAGATGAATAGTGACGTTTTTCTAGGATTTTATGTAATTGCACGTATTAGCTTGATTCAACACTCCTAATAGATGCCTTAGGTGCTAATGAAGGTAGTCTAATAGCCCCGTGCACTTGAATTGCCCTCAAATCGCCTAAAAATGGAAAATAGCCGACTTTAACTTGGGGCTTTTGGGGTTAATGCGAATCCGGGTGGATTCGGGCTTCAATTCTAGTATCCTTAGGCTACCTAGGTGCTATAGATGCCTTGATATCCCTTGTTTGAAGCCCGGACAACGTATGTGTAGTTTAAAGCCATAAGAGGGACTTTGGGGCTTTCGGGGTAAACGCGGGTATTTGAATGAGTTAGAGGGTTGAGAGGGTACCTTGAGGGTTAGTTAGAAGGTTGGGAGAGTTTCATTTGAAAATGAAATCATTAACTTTGGTTTAGAAGAGAAATAGTTCGAAAAACAAAGGGGTTTAGGTGCAATTTAAGTTGTCCCACACTTCTAAACCCATGTCAGGACTTCTTGAGTGTTTATATGTGATTTTAAATTGATTTGGAGCTTTTGGTATGATTCTATGCTTATTTGGTATATGTTCATTTGTAAACTGCTTATTTGCTTCTATCCTAATTGCAACGAGGTCAACCTACTTTGTTGATCCTCATATGTGTTAATGCTTATATTATTGCTATTAACTTGCCATCGTTGAGTGCATTGCATAGTGGTTGCGCAACCATAGTGTCAGGGGCGGATGTGTTGAATATCGGCTGGGCGGCAGAGGGCTTGCCGGTGGATATTCAAACTCCGTGCCCTATTCCCTCATTCGCCTGGTCCGGAGATTGCCAGGGGATGTTGGGTCGTAGGATTTGGGGTACATCCGGAGTACACCCACTGGAGTGATTGGGGTTATGCCGGCTTATCGTGATCGTGCTCGTGGTTCGTGGATCGTGATTGAAGACCAGTGAAGATTGGTGTATAGGGGATTGTTGAAATGTATCCTTTTAATTGTGTGGTTATTTAAGTTATCATTGATTCTTAAATTGTTAAAGTGTTATTGTTGTGTAATTGTATTATCTGTTGCATTGCACGCCCCGGGACTATATCCCTCACTGGGCAACAGTGGTTGCTCATACCTCGCTAACATGTTTCAGGTGGCGCAGTTGGAGGAGTTGCCCTAGTTGCTGTGTGTTATTCTGAAGTGGCTGTGCCTTCTTGTTTCTATTTGGTATTTGTGTATCTATTTTGTGGCCTAAGGGCTTTGTTTATATTGGTTGTTGTAAGAAGTTGAAGGATAGTTAGTTGTTGTGTAGATTTGGGAACCTATATCTTGTAATAACTTATATTTCTGCTATTAGCTTCTTCGCATGCTTGGGAGTGAATGGCTTAAAGTAGAAATATTTGATCTTTCAATTATGTTTAATTGATTTCCTAGAATGTCATGATTATAAAACTATGTTGATAATAAGTTCTCGCATGCTTGGGTGTTTTGGAACTATTGTGTACTATAAGGCTCGGATGGCCTTAGAACTTTGATGTTTAATTAAGAAAAGCTTGTATTGTATTGTTGGGACTTTGTTTGAGTGTTTACAGGTTTTCAGAATGTCCTTAGTACAGGGGAAACTCTGTCCGTTTTTTCCTAAAATTTTGAGACTGGGTTGGTATTGGGTTGAGAATAGCATGGTTATTAGAGCCTCCGGTCTCGTGAGGGATCGGGGCGTCTCAGGTGGTATCAGAGCTTAGTTAGCTCTAAGCCGGGACAGGGTCCTCGGCCTGTCGGGTAGTAACCCTTGAGTGTGTGCTTGTTAAGTGTGTGTCTTGAAAGTGTATGCCTGCATGTGTGATTGTGTGTCTTGTATCTAATGTTTGCACCTATATGATATAACTATGTGTTACGTGCTAAGTGAAGTAAAGTGACTAGTTATGCATCAAATTGACCTCGTGAATTGTTAATTGCTTGAATTGTTGCTTGTAATGTGTGTATTTGAATGTCTTGGATTGAGTTGTGTTATGATTGACTTGATTGTTGTCCTTGAATGACTTTGATGATTACACTGTTTCATAAACTCTTATATAAACATGTTTGCATAATAGTTTAAAACATATATGTGTAAATGTGATATCTTGGCATTCATACATGTCCCGTTGAAATGGTAAGAAAGACTTCTTCCTCCCCCTGAAGAGAAGTGATTAGCAACAAGCCCTCCAAGTTGTGTGGATTAGCGGGAATGAGAATGTTGTAAGCGGAGCTCAGTTATTGGGATTTCTTCCAAGGCATTCTTCTACGCTTAGTAGTCAGAAATGAATGGCTTCCTTTGGGATTTCTATATGACCGTTCTCTCGGTTTTCTTATTGAGTATTCTTCTAGTATTTTCTTGCTGGTATTACTCGGAAGACTTAGTTTGGGATTCTAATCAGCCTTATTATATGGAATTATCTTCGGTATTTGTACTCTAAATTCTTATTGGTATTTTCTCGCCACTGTTAGTTGGGATTCTATTCTTCTATGGTATTCGTGCCAGCGGGATTCTTATTTGGATTTCGAAGTAGCATCTCTATTGGAGCCTTTATTTGGCCTTATTACGTGAGGTTCGCAGGCAATACTACTGGGATTTCTTAATGAGCTTCTACGAGAATTCGTATATGGTATTCTTGCTTAGCAACTGATGACGAATAATCGGAGTTGGTTTTCAATTGATGCGGAGTTCTCTTGTGAAGAAGAATTGCGTGGACGCAATTAGTTTAAGGGGGAGAGGATGTAACGCCCGAGATTTAGCCATGCATTTAATTACTGTTGCATCCCTTGTTTGCGCATTTACTTCTATGCCTTATTAACTGACTTTGTGACTACTATTCACTCCGTTTTTAAACTACTTTCTATTAGTTAATTAGCATTTTTATTAAATCATATTAATTGTCAAAGTAATGAGAAAAATGTGCATTTGAGCTAGAAGCGTTAGGAGGGCTCGTTTAGAAAATGATTTTTGTAGTTGAATGAATAGTGTTACGTAACCAACTTGGAGTTTAATTAGCTAACATTAAAATTACGCTTAGGACTTGTTTCTAACTAGCTTGACTCACATTTTGACCATACACTTAAATTAAAACAACTCACCTAAGCTTATATACCCCTCAAACAACTCACCTTATATCATAACTAGCAAAAAATCAAAACAAAAAAGTGCTGAATTTTACTGTAGCAAATCCGAGAATAGTGTAGGAGGAGAATGAGAGGATTTTGCTCATCAAATCTTCAAGCCAAGCCAAGCCAAGCTAGGAGCAAGTAGTTTAGGGTGTTTGCTAGCCTCCCGAGAGTTCCTACGCGCAATTGGTGAGGGTTTTCATGACTTTTTATGCATATCTAAAATGTTACATTTTTCTTGATTTGTTGAAAATGTTATCAAATGCTATTGCAAAGCTTATCTATGCTATTATACCTTGTATATAAGTGCTAGAGAACACATTTGAGCTATTAGTTCGCATTTTAAACGGTTGGAATCGTCATTTGAATTTATGAGATGAATAGTGACGTTTTTCTAGGATTTTATGTAATTGCACGTATTAGCTTGATTCAACACTCCTAATAGATGCCTTAGGTGCTAATGAAGGTAGTCTAATAGCCCCGTGCACTTGAATTGCCCTCAAATCGCCTAAAAATGGAAAATAGCCGACTTTAACTTGGGGCTTTTGGGGTTAATGCGAATCCGGGTGGATTCGGGCTTCAATTCTAGTATCCTTAGGCTACCTAGGTGCTATAGATGCCTTGATATCCCTTGTTTGAAGCCCGGACAACGTATGTGTAGTTTAAAGCCATAAGAGGGACTTTGGGGCTTTCGGGGTAAACGCGGGTATTTGAATGAGTTAGAGGGTTGAGAGGGTACCTTGAGGGTTAGTTAGAAGGTTGGGAGAGTTTCATTTGAAAATGAAATCATTAACTTTGGTTTAGAAGAGAAATAGTTCGAAAAACAAAGGGGTTTAGGTGCAATTTAAGTTGTCCCACACTTCTAAACCCATGTCAGGACTTCTTGAGTGTTTATATGTGATTTTAAATTGATTTGGAGCTTTTGGTATGATTCTATGCTTATTTGGTATATGTTCATTTGTAAACTGCTTATTTGCTTCTATCCTAATTGCAACGAGGTCAACCTACTTTGTTGATCCTCATATGTGTTAATGCTTATATTATTGCTATTAACTTGCCATCGTTGAGTGCATTGCATAGTGGTTGCGCAACCATAGTGTCAGGGGCGGATGTGTTGAATATCGGCTGGGCGGCAGAGGGCTTGCCGGTGGATATTCAAACTCCGTGCCCTATTCCCTCATTCGCCTGGTCCGGAGATTGCCAGGGGATGTTGGGTCGTAGGATTTGGGGTACATCCGGAGTACACCCACTGGAGTGATTGGGGTTATGCCGGCTTATCGTGATCGTGCTCGTGGTTCGTGGATCGTGATTGAAGACCAGTGAAGATTGGTGTATAGGGGATTGTTGAAATGTATCCTTTTAATTGTGTGGTTATTTAAGTTATCATTGATTCTTAAATTGTTAAAGTGTTATTGTTGTGTAATTGTATTATCTGTTGCATTGCACGCCCCGGGACTATATCCCTCACTGGGCAACAGTGGTTGCTCATACCTCGCTAACATGTTTCAGGTGGCGCAGTTGGAGGAGTTGCCCTAGTTGCTGTGTGTTATTCTGAAGTGGCTGTGCCTTCTTGTTTCTATTTGGTATTTGTGTATCTATTTTGTGGCCTAAGGGCTTTGTTTATATTGGTTGTTGTAAGAAGTTGAAGGATAGTTAGTTGTTGTGTAGATTTGGGAACCTATATCTTGTAATAACTTATATTTCTGCTATTAGCTTCTTCGCATGCTTGGGAGTGAATGGCTTAAAGTAGAAATATTTGATCTTTCAATTATGTTTAATTGATTTCCTAGAATGTCATGATTATAAAACTATGTTGATAATAAGTTCTCGCATGCTTGGGTGTTTTGGAACTATTGTGTACTATAAGGCTCGGATGGCCTTAGAACTTTGATGTTTAATTAAGAAAAGCTTGTATTGTATTGTTGGGACTTTGTTTGAGTGTTTACAGGTTTTCAGAATGTCCTTAGTACAGGGGAAACTCTGTCCGTTTTTTCCTAAAATTTTGAGACTGGGTTGGTATTGGGTTGAGAATAGCATGGTTATTAGAGCCTCCGGTCTCGTGAGGGATCGGGGCGTCTCAAAAAATCTGCCCAAGCTTTGCAAGCAATGGACGAAAATGGAGAGAAAAAGAGAGAGAGAGAAAATTCAGATTTTTGCTCTTGTGTGTTCATCTCTTAAAATCTGATTTTTCTTGCTCTTTTTTGTTGTGTTAAAATTCTGATTTTTCATTCTTGCTTTCTATGCATATATGTTATCTATGCATATTTGTGTCTTGTGCATTTGAAGTCTTCCATGCATTCAAGCTTTCAAGACAACCTTGTGTCATGAAATTGTAGCATTCTATGCATTTATGTCTCCTATGCAACTTTGTGTCTTGTGTAACTATTAATATATACATTTATTGGGCTGAAAATTATAGTGGAAAAATATGCATTTTTCCACTAACTTGCCAAGTATTAATCCTAGTCATAGATTCTAATCAAGATCAAATCTTGGCCTTTGGATGTCATCATCTTTTGTTAATTATATATATATATATATATATATATATATATATATATATATATATATATATATATATATATATATATAAACATATATACATATGATTAAATTAATCCTAATCTATATTAGATTAATTTATTGGAAACTAACTTTCCATATTTATACTTTGGCCCCAATACTTTCAATAATTACATTTTTGGCCCATTACAACTTAATGACCAAATACAACAACGTTAACTCCTTAACGTTTCCAAACCTTTTGTAAGCTCATTATAGAAACTCTATTCATGATACTCGAACGTGTGTGACTCTCTAGATTCACCACCGTATAGCGATGAGGGACCATTAAACCCTTTTAATCTATTCCAAAAAACGTCCCCGTCATTCTCGGAATACCCTCACGTTCTAGAGTGACGTCTAGTAACATATCAAGACAATATATACGGTAATGAAGTCAATCTCTTGTGAATCTATTTACAGTCGCAAATTAACGTGCAATCCGATCCTTCCTTTAATATGTCCCGATCGAATAAGGACCATGATATGATTAAGTCCATTGGTTCGATTCTACGCTTAGATCTAAACGGTAGAATGAGAGATGACATTCATGGAAATACTCCTTTCCATCATCACGCCTTGGCCAAGGACTTCCTCATTCAACTACCGAAATTAGATCGCATAGGACATCGCTTCCTATCGGAAGTTAACAGATCCTGTGTTGAAAATAACCTGTCAATCTTTATACCGAAGGAGTAAACTGCAAAAAGGCCGTAACCCATCTTTATAAACAAAGACAAGCATTGTCCTAATGCTAAAATCTAAACCCCGATATATCAGACAACCGTAATTTCTCAAGTCAGAGGATTACTTGCACAATCGCAACGAGTAATAAAACTATTAATCCAAAGTCATGTAGTTTATTACTCATGCCACATTCAATGATCTATTACACTAATAATCATTCATATGTAAGTTAATCGCATCCCATACTATTATGGCTCGAGGCTCGCCATCCTTTATCATTAATATCATATATTAATCAAAGGTAACTACATATGATAGTCCATAATTGATTATTCTAGTCCTGGTTGAATAATCTAAGGACTATGAATAACTTTTAATGCTAATCATATTAAAGAAATACGCCAAGATATTCTAAACAACTTTTAGAATATATTTCTTCTAAGAAAAAACATAAGGACACATTCATACAATATAAGACGGAGAATATGAATGTCAACTCAAAATGCCATTAATAAAACATATATTTACATCAAAATGCCCTACATAGGTCATCTAACTATACTGCATTAGGGCATATCTCTAAAAATCTCCTACTTGCACTAATGCTACATTACATAGAACTAGCGCATCATACTATGGTATCGCATACCCATCTTCTCAAGATGATGATCCAGCTGTGACTGACTCATAGGCTTGGTAAGTGGGTTGACTACATTATCCAATGTAGGAACTTTCTGCAGACTAATATCCTTTCGAGCTACAATCTCTCGAATAATATGAAACCTCCTTTCAATATGTTTGGATTTTTGGTGAGATCTCGGTTCCTTGGCTTGTGCAATAGCCCCATTGTTATGGCAATACAACGGTATCGGTAACTCAATGGATGGAACCACTTCGAGCTCTATCAAGAACTTCTTTATCCAAACTGCTTACTTTGCAGCATCACATGCAGCGATGTATTCAGCTTCAGTTGTGGAATCAGCAGTTACCGGCTGTTTTGAACTCTTCCAACATACTGCCCCTCCATTGCATACAAAGATAAACCCAGATGTAGACTTTTTATCATCTTTATCAGATTGAAAATCTAAATCAGTGTATCCGTCCACACGGAGTTCACCGCCTCCATAAATTAAGACAAGATCTTTAGTTCTTCGCAAGTACTTCAGGATATGTTTTACAGCAATCCAGTGTCCTTCACCTGGATCGGACTGATATCTGCTCATAATGCTTACTGCATAAGCAAGATCAGGCCGTGTACATAGCATAGCATACATGAGACTGCCTATGGCGGAAGCATAAGGCACTTTATCCATGCGTTGCCTTTCCTCGTCGGTTTTAGGAGACATTTCCTTAGAAAGGTGCACACCGTGCCTCATAGGCAAGAGACCTTTCTTTGAACTTTCCATCTTGAATTTCTTCAAGATCCGTTCTATGTACATGCTCTGAGATAAGCCAATTAATCTTTTCGTTCTATCTCTATAGACACGAATCCCCAAAATATAAGTGGCTTCTCCCAAATCTTTCATGGAGAATTTATTACTTAACCAAATTTTCGTGGACATCATATGACCCGCGTCATTTCCCATAATGAGAATGTCATCAACATACAAGATCAGAAAAGTGGTCGCACTCCCACTAACCTTCTTGTAAACACATTGTTCATCTTCATTCCTCATGAAACCGAACTCTTTGATCTCATTATTGAATCGGATGTTCCAAGACCGAGAAGCTTGTTTAAGACCATAAATTGATCTTTTAAGCTTGCATACTTTATGATCCTTGGATTCAAAACCCAAAGGTTGCCCATATAGATATCTTCATCTAGATATCCATTCAAGAACACAGTTTTGACATCCGTCTGCCAAATATCATAATCATAGTATGCTGCAATAGCAAGCATAATGCGAATGGACTTAAGCATGGCTATAGGTGAAAACGTTTCGTCGTAGTTACCCTCTTGTTCCTGACGAAAACCTTTTGCAACTAGTCTTGCTTTAAAAGTCTCAACTTTTCCATCAACTCCAAATTTTCTCTTGAAGACCCATTTGCAACCTATAGGTATAATTCTTTCAGGCGGGTCTACCAAGGTCCAAACATCATTGGAGTACATGGAGTCCATTACAATTTGCATTGCCTGCTTCTATTTCTCAGAATTGATATCACGTATCGCTTCCTCATAAGTAGTTGGATCATCAATATGAGCATTATCCCCTACCATAAATAGTTTTTGTGCTTCCTCAAGAAGATACCCATATCGTTCAAGAGAATGGGATATTCTACTAGATCTACGAGGAACCTGTGTGATGACTTGTTCTGGAATCTGCTGAATAGGTTCAGGGTCTTGATTTAGGTATGTTTGTGATTGAGAGGACCCTTCCTCTATTTCTATTTTTCTCCCGCTACCACCTTCTTGAACAAACTCTTTTTCAAGAAAGATAGCATTACAACTGATCACAACCCTTTGATCACTAGGAAAGTAGAAATAATATCCTTTAGTTTCCTTAGGATATCCCACAAACCTACCCTTATCAGATCTGGCTTCCAACTTATCCGTCTTAAGTTTCTTAACAAAAGCAGGACAACCCCAAATCTTAATGTGATTAAGACTTGGTTTCCTACCAACCCATATCTCATACGGAATAGTAGGAACAACTTTAGTGGGAACCCTATTCAACAAGTAGATAGCTGTCAAAAGTGCATGACCCCACAATGAAATGGGAAGATCGGTGTAACTGATCATAGATCGTACCATATCCATTAATGTACGATTCCTACGTTCAGATACCCCATTCAATTGTGGTGTAGCAGGTGGTGTTGTTTGTGATGTTATACCAACTTCTTTGAGATAGTCAAGAAACTCAGTACTCAAGTATTCACCTCCATGATCAGATCGTAAAGTTTTAATACTTTTTCCTAATTGGTTTTCTACTTCAGCTTTAAACTCTTTGAATCTTTCAAAAGCTTCAGACTTATACTTCATTAAGTATACATAACCATATCGTGAATAATCATCGGTAAAAGTGATGAAGTAGTGGTAACCATCACGAGCCATTTCTTCAAATGGTCCACAAACATCGGTATGTATCAATGCTAACAATTCAGTAGCTCTTACACCTTGTCCAATAAAAGGTGACTTAGTCATTTTACCAAGGACACATGATTCGCATGTAGGGCTGGGCTCAAATCCCAATGAACCAATAAGTTCATTTTGAGCCATACTTGCAATTCTTTTATCATTGATATGACCAAGTCTTAAGTGCCATAATTGTTTAGGATTGATTTGATTATCTCTAGGTCGTTTTTGTTTTGAAGTGGAAGTGGAAGTAGAATATATATGCATACATTCATTCATGTCAAGATGATAAAGTCCGTTCACCAAAATGGCCTTGCCGATATATTCATTACAATAGAGAATATTACACAAGTCACTAATAAAGGAAAATTCATAACCTTCCTTAGTAAGCCTAGGAATAGACACTATATTCCTAATAGCTTGAGGTACAAACAAAACATCTTTCAAAATCAAGACATGCCTTGTAGGCATATCTACATGCACTTCTCCTTTAGCTAAAGCCGCAACACTTGCACCATTGCCAACTTTCAAAACAACCTGCCGCTTCCCAAGCGCACTCGAATCATTTAGAATCTGTTTACAAACACAAATGTGAGATGTAGCACCAGAATCCAAAATCCAAGAAGTATAACAATGACTAATAGACAAATTAGTCTCAATCACAAAAGCAAAAGAATCATTACCTTTCTCAGCAGCTACCTTAGCTCGCTGCTCCTTCAGCTCTTGAAGGTACAAAGGACAGTTCCTTTTCCAGTGACCATCCTTCTTGCAGTGATAACATGTCCCCTTAGGGGTGACAACTTTCCCTTTTGGCTTAACCACCCCACCAGAAGCCTTTGGAGTAGAGAATTTCTTTTTGTTCTTCTTCTTCTTGTTGTTTTTCGACTTAGAGCCAGAAGAAAAAGCAACAGCAAGAACGATCTCCTTTCCTTTACCCTTCGTTTGACCTTGTGCAGTGGTCAACATGTTCAACAACTCGGGTAAAGAAGCCTCTAACTTGTTCATTTGAAAATTTATGATGAATTGGCTGAACAACAGTGGCAGAGATTGCAGAATTAGATCAGTCTGGAGCTGATAGTCCATTGTGAAATCAAACTCCTCAAGCTGAGTGATCAGATCAATCATCCTGAGGGTATGTTTGCTCACATCGGAACCCTCATCCATCCGAGCCCTGAACAATTCTTTTTGCTCACCATACAATTCTCGCAAATTCCGAATCATGTTAGCGGCATCAGACATATTCTCATGCTGACGCTGCAGATCATTATTCATAGAAGCGAGAATGTAGCTCTTAGCCCTTAAGTCATGTTCAACCCATTCTTCATAAGTTTCACGTTCTGCCTCGGTGGCAGTGGCGGGCAGTGTAGCCGAGAAGGCCTTTTCCAGAACATAATAAATTTTTTCCATTCTCAAAATGATTTGAAGATTGCGAAACCAGTCTTTGAAATTTGGTCCAGTTAACATATTCTTATCAAGAATGCGAGATAACGGGTTTGAAAAAGAAGCCATGATAAACTACAGGAAATATAATGCAGAAAATAAGATTGCAAGTTAATATAAACATGAAAGACTATTTAATAAGGACTTAAAATTAAATAGTACTCCCACTAATTTTATCGAATCTCACACTCCATAAGTGAGAATCGTGAATCTAAAAGACTCATTAGTAGGTGACCAATTTCCCTTAACACGGATATCTCTCAGCTTTAGTGCATTATTGAAATATGCGTTCAAGAGTTAACAACAATTTGTTATCTATTTCTCTAAATAGGATATGGTCAATTTTAGCCCCCAAATCACTTTAATCTCAGCTTTAGTGCCTTATTGACTAAGTGATTTAGTTAGATCAAATCCACCATCTAAACGTTATGCGACAATTTGAATCCTATGACCTCAACTTTAGTGTGTTCTTGGCCACATGATATTGGTACACAACTACATCACTATGTATGCTAGAATCTCATTGAAACTTATTGTGAGCTATATCTTTCTACCTTTGGGTTAGACAAGAAATAACCATTTTAAATTGATAAGTTCTAGGATGGCGGTGGGCTACAATAAACTCTTTTACCGTTTAAATCTAATGTGAGTTTGCACGTAGGGAGGTTTGAAACATCCTAAGATCTCACATATGCACATAAGACTATTAAATAAGCTAACATCACATATAGCAAATAAAATAGCAAATATGCAAAATATATGATGGTGGATCATGGACTTGGACTAAATTAAATCAAGAAAAACCCTAAACCTAGTAAGCACATCAAATGTCTTCCACGGTCTTGACTTCTTGATTTCATCAAAAATCCAATGGCCTCCCAACTCCTTAAACGCCTTGAATGATCTTCTTGCAAACTCCTTGAAGATTTACATACATTATGCCTCACTACAAGGTTCTATCAAGTGCAAGAAAATAAATTGAGACTTATGTCTCTATTACAACCCAAACGAATGATTAAATTAGTTACAAAGCCATCTAATGAAATTACAACCAATCATTCATCCACTAACCAAGTCCATGATCAAATTCACCATCCATTCATCCACACAAACTTATAAAGCAAAGTAAATGCATCACATACATCATCAACTAAGCAATGTAAGTTAGATAGTAAACAAGCAATGCAACAAGTTTCATATTTTGACCTTTTAACATCTCATGTTAAACAACACATAAAAGAACTCAATAAAACCATTTTAAACACATATTTGTTGAATAAGGCCCAACACAAATCCTTTATCATTCCATGGCCCGATTTGAGTTCTTAGTTTGTCATAGCTTTCAATTTTATGACATATCATAAATCTGCTGCACATGTATCAAATTATTTGACTCATTTAACATATCTACAGTTCTCCAAAAATTCTGAAATTTTACAGGGAGATAGCTCTTCGAGTGTAGATAGTTTTAGAATCAAACAGATCTCAATTTGGAGTTAAACTCACTGAGTTATGCCTCTTGGAGCAGACACTATGCAGTCTGTCCAGAATAGCGCGAGAATCAGTGAGGTTACTGATTTTGCTAAAAATGAAAATCTTAACCATGAAATTAGGAGATGCATATTAGAGGATGAAATATTATACTATCTCTATAGCATAACATATCCAAAAATCAGCCCCAAAAAACAACATTTACTATGTCAAAACAGTAACGCAAAAACAGTGCGCAGAAACATTTTTCAGAAAACTTCTAAGCATCAAATATGCAAGTATTGCGTTCTAGTTCTTTTGTGCTCAAAACTCTTGAAACTTTAAGCATAGATATGTGACTACATGGACTACACAAACAAGGCTCTGATACCACTTGAAAGGACCATTGAAATAGGTGAATCACAACATACATAATGAGCTAGGTGGAAGCTAATGATTTCAAAAAATTTTCAGCATGATAACATTTGTATTCACCATAATAGCTTATGTCTAGTCCATGTAATCAACAAATCTACAACATATATAACTATATATATGAATTGACAAGAGTTATCAAGGTATACCTTTTGAAGATTCAGCCAAGAAGATGAAGAAGCACTACAAGAATGATGACAAGCCTTTCACACCTTGCAAAAGCACTAGTTTGTCCACACAAGCATCCAAGAGCTTCTCCTTCACAAACCAAATGTATGTACTAGCTATTTGGATGGAAATATGAGCTTACACAAGGGTTGAAAGAAAGAGAAAAATATGCCCAAGCTTTGAAAGCAATGGACGAAAATGGAGAGAAAAAAAGAGAGAGAAAAAATTCAGATTTTTGCTCTTGTGTGTTCACCTCTTAAAAGCTGATTTTTCTTGCTCTTTTTGTTGTGTTAAAATTCTGATTTTTCATTCTTGCTTTCTATGCATATATGTTATCTATGAATACTTGTGTCTTGTGCATTTGAAGTCTTCCATGCAATCAAGCTTTCAAGACAACCTTGTGTCATGAAATTGTAGTCTTCTATGCATTTATGTCTTCTATGCAACTTTGTGTCTTGTGTAACTATTAATATATACATTTATTGGGCTGAAAATTATAGTGGAAAAATATGTATTTTCCACTAACTTGCCAAGTATTAATCCTAGCCATAGATTCTAATCAAGATCAAATCTTGGCCTTTGGATGTCATCATCTTTTGTTAATTATATATATATAAACATATATACATATGATTAAATTAATCCTAAGCTATATTAGATTAATTTATTGGAAACTATCTTTCCATATTTATACTTTGGCCCCAATACTTTCAATAATTATATTTTTAGCCCATTACAACTTAATGACCAAATACAATAACGTTAACTCCTTAACGTTTCCAAACCTTTTGTAAGCTCATTATAGAAACTCTATTCATGATACTCGAATGTGTGTGACTCTCTAGATTCACCACCGTATAGCGATGAGGGACCATTAAACCCTTTTAATCTATTCCAAAAAACGTCCCCGTCATTCTCGGAATACCCTCACATTCTAGAGTGACGTCTAGTAACATATCAAGACAATATATATGGTAATAAAGTCAATCTCTTGTGAATCTATTTACAGTCCCAATTAACGTGCAGTCCGATCCTTCCATTAATATGTCTCGATCGAATAAGGACCATGATATGATTAAGTCCATTGGTTCGATTCTACGCTTAGATCTAAACGGTAGAATGAGAGATGACATTCATGGAAATACTCCTTTCCATCATCACGCCTTGGCCAAGGACTTCCTCATTCAACTACCAAAATTAGATCGCATGGGACATCGCTTCCTAATCGGAAGTTAACAGATCCTCTGTTGACAATTACCTGTCAATCTCTATACCGAAGGAGTAAACTGCAAAAAGGCCGTAACCCATCTTTATAAACAAAGACAAGTATTGTCCTAATGCTAAAATCTAAACCCCGATATATCAGACAACCGTAATTTCTCAAGTCAGATGATTATTTGCACAATCGCAACGAGTAATAAAACTATTAATCCAAAGTCATGTAGTTTATTACTTATGCCACATTCAATGATCTATTCCACTAATAATCATTCATATGTAAGATAATCGCATCCCATATTATTATGGCTCGAGGCTCGCCATCCTTTATCATTAATATCATATATTAATCAAAAGTAACTACATATGATAGTCCATAATTGATTATTCTAGTCCTGGTTGAATAATCTAAGGACTATGAATAACTTTTAATGCTAATCATATTAAAGAAATATGCCAAGATATTCTAAACAACTTTTAGAATATATTTCTTCTAAGAAAAAACATAAGGACACATTCATACAATATAAGACGGAGAATATGAATGTCAACTCAAAATGCCATTAATAAAACATATATTTACATCAAAATGCCCTACATAGGTCATCTAACTATACTGCATTGGGGCATATCTCTAACAAATACTCCTAATACGTGCTAAATGTGCATTCATGAAATTTTCATAAAAAACGGAGTCAGAAATTTTATCGTCGATTTTTAGTGAATAGTATTTTCAAAACACGTCCGCTAAAATTTTGAAACTGGTCTTTTTAACCCTTCTAGACCTAGTCCACGGACTTTAATAGACCTTTGTTTGATGAAAATGGTTTTAAAATCGGCTTAAGAATTTATTAGGGTTTTTACACCGACTTTTACGAAAATCGAGTTTTAAGCCTACTCGGGTGGAATTCTTTGAATGTAAAACTTCCTGTCACCTAAAAATAATCCACTTGAGATATCTTGGGGGTTGCATAATTATTTTGAGCCTTGGTGAGCAATAAAATGAGTTTAAAGTCAATAAAACATAAAAATTAATTAGTTTTTATAACTTAAACTATTTTATATATATACTATTTATGCTTACACTAGTTACACACACTCACATAACACAAAAACACATCCAATTTCACACACTAGGCCGAGAGGAAGAGGAGGAAAAAAAGAAAGAGAATTTCAAGCTTTTTCAATCAATTTTTCTTAGAAAAGCTTGGTTTTTGTCCGTAAAACTTCGCACCGACTTGGATTTTGCTTGGTGGGCACGCACTTCACGCATTCCTAGGCTTTTTATCGTGTCAAAGGTGAGAGAAAAATTCTAAATCTCAAAATGTCATTTTTATACTTTTGCTCATAAATGAAAATTTAACCGTTAGAATTGAAATCTGATGATAGATTATTGCTCCTTGCATGCTAGGGATGATTTTGATGCAATACTACTAATTTCTGTCAGATGTAGCATAATTTTTATTGTCTGGGTATTTAATTTTGATTAAAATGTTCAAAGTTGAATTAAATGAGTTGTGTTGGTCGAAATCGATTGCCGTCGATTTCTAAATACTTGATAATTACGTGTTAGCGCTGTTGTAATGCTGAATTTTCGATTACATTGTTCGTGTGAAAATCCGGAAAATCCAGCCAAGACATCCTAGGGTTTTAGGGTTATCGGGCATGATTTGGAGGTGTTATGGTGGATTTCCGAGAGGGCTAATGTAGTAGGTTGAATGGGTGAGTGATAGAAACTGATTTGGCAATGTTTGGATTAGTAGATTGTAAGTTATGAATTTTAGAAGTTTAGGTTGTCATTCTTTAATTTCTTGAACGATGCCTTTAGATGGTTGAGTGGTGTTTGAGTGTTGAATGGTGAGTTGTTGATGAGTAATTTAGGGTTTAATTGTGTATATAATGCATCTCCGATTAGATGGCCTACTTTGTCATCAAACTTCGTTGTTTGTTGTTTAATTAAATATTGATGTTATATTGATGTTATTGAATGATTATTATTGAGTTCGGGAATCGGGCACTTTCGTTGCTGATCTCCCAATTGATTGATTGATGATTGATTGATGATTGATGATGATTATGGAGTCTTGGTATGTGTGTGCCACATCTCGGGTAGCGTTGGGCTGTCGGGTTGAGAACGGCATGACTGCCATAGGCTACCCCCAGCTCGCATGACGGAGGTGACCTGGAGGGAGGGGGTAGTGAGGTACCTCGGGTGCGTGAGTAATGGGGAGTTATAAGAAGAACGGTTGAGATCGTGATGGCGTTTGGATCTACACCAAATAGAGTATCATTTATTGATTGGTTATATAGTTATGTGATGATAATGTTATTATTGTTGTGTGTTTACTTGTTCAAAGGACTAAATCCAAGGAGCGTAGTGAATACTGTCGAGATCTATCGGATCCTCACTGGGCTTATGTATATAAGCTCACTCTCTATTATTGCATGCTTACAGGTGTTGCAGAGCCGGATTACGGGCACGTGCCTCTTGAGGAGGAAAATGTGCCTTTCGTGGATGAGTCATATGTTCCTGAGTCTTATCCATGATTCTATGTTGTTTAATGTCATGTATATTAGCTTAATAGACTTTTATATGCTTTATGGTTCTTACTGTAATAGATGTTGAAAAGATGATGATCCAAATGATGTTAACTTAGTGGCTTTCTTTTGTCTATGGTTAAGTTGTTAGATGGGTCTCAACTTATTTTTGAAATGTATGATACGGTTGAGGTATTGTATGTTATGTTGGAACGGAGGCAGATAACGAGTACTGATTATTGTATATTATAGTTATGTTGTGTGTTGTTATGTTGTTGAGGAGTTGTTGTTTGTATGGTTATAGAATTGGATGTTTAATGTTATTAATGAGGTTGGTTTAGAACCTCGGAAATCTATTTACTGTCGTTATGCTGCCGAAATTCCGTTGCGTCCTGACTGAGTGTAGGTGGGGTCGAGTTGGGGCGTGACAATCAACTTGTCTTATGTGAAGTTTGTTGTTTATGTGACTTTAATTGTTTATAACTTACTTCTATGATATAACCTGTTTATATGATGTTGGCTTCTTATATGCTGAATTGTGTGTTATGTGATAATGTTGTAATATATGATAATCATATAATATGTTGGTACTCGTTTTCATGAAATATAATTGTATATATGCTATATCTGTGGGTGAAGTAAGGATGACTGCAAGAGTTTTCGAAAATAGAGGTAGGCCATGATTTTGAATTATTATTATTCTAGTAGTTTATCAGTGAGATTTTAATTGTTATGTTTATGGATTTTAGTCTCAATTTAATGGATCTATTATTGATATTCCTTTAGCGAGAATGAAGTTGTTCGAGGAAATAGCAATGTATCTTGATAATTATAATTACTTTTCTTGCCATGTTTAACTTGTTATTACTTGGAGATGGATCATAATTGAGGTTTCCGTGAGGTTGTGATCATTCACTTTTGGAGTCTCAACTCAGACTATACTTTCTTGAGGTTATTTTAGAATGAATTTATTTGAGGAATTAGTGATGTATATTTGTGGTATAACATGTGAGTATTTCTACTATTTGGGATTGCTATATTATTAATGAATATTTTGGAGTTTTGATCTTTAAACCTTGGAGACAATTGTAGTAATTCCTGACTAAAGTTACTTTATTCGAAGATGTAATTGTTGGGAGATAGAATTATTAGAGGAAATAAGAATGTATTTTGGTGACTGAACATTTACTTGCCTATATCAAGCTTTTGAGTTCTAGGTGGTGTGACTTTCTAAATTGTTGATTGTGGATTCTCTTGTGTTATAATGGGTTAGTATGAATCTGTATTGTGTTATCAGATTTTGGAGTCTTCATTAGTTAATCTTGTTGGGTAATCGGTGATTTATCTTGTTTGGCGATTGGTCTAGTACGAAATGTAAAATTTTGGAGTGATTTATCTTGTTTGGTGATTGTTATGACTCCTTATGTGACGCCCGAGATTTAGCCACGCATTCAATTACTATTGCATCCCTTGTTTGCGCATTTCCTTCTGTGCATTATTGACTGCCTTCTTGAATTACTATTCAGTCCAATTTTAAACATCATACTATTAACGAATTAACATTTTTATTAAATCATATTAATTGTTAGAGTAGTGGGAAAAATGCGCAATTGAGCTAGAGGCGATAGGAGAGCTCGTTTAGAAAATGATTTTTGTAGTTGAATGAATAGTGTTACGTAATAACTTTATAGATGTAATTAGCTAGCCTATGTTTCACACCTTAGCCTCGTTTTGGAGCTAGCAACGCGCATTTTAAAAGCCACATAAGCACCCAATCAAGACCCCACCTTAGCCATTCATTAAATAGACTTATTTAGCTCATAACATAACAAAGAAAAAAAAAAGCTGAAAATAGCAGTGAAGGCCGACAGCAGCAAATAGTGGAGAAAAATCAATTTTTACTCTTTAATCCTTCAATTCAAGCCACTCCAACCCTTGAGCAAGTGGATTAGGGTTTGTGCAAGCTTCCTAGGTGCTCCTACGCGTATTGGTGAGGGATTTCACGGCCTATTTTCGCATTTCTAAATAGTTGTCAATTTCTTGATTTGTTGAAAATGTGATCAAATGCCATTGTATTAATTATCTATGCTATTATACCATGTATATGAATGCTAGAGAACATATTTGAGCCATTGTTTCCCAATTTAAACGGTTAGAATCGTTAGTTTGATTTTTAGGGTAAATAGTGACGTTTTTCTAGGGTTTTGCATAATTGCTCGAATTAGCTTGATTCAATGCTTCTAATAGATGCCTTAGGTGCTAGTGAAGGTAACCTAATAGCCCTGTGCACTTGCATTGTCCTTAAATCGCTTAAAATGTAAAATAGTCGACTTTAACAAAGGGCTTTCGGGGTTAATGTGAATCCGGGTGAATTCGGGCTTCACTTCTAGTATTCTTAGGCTACCTAGGTGCTATAGAAGCTTTGATAACCCTTGTTTGAAGCCCGGACAATGTATGTGTAGTTTAAAGCCATAAGAGGGAATTTGGGGCTTTGGGGTAATCGCGGGCGTTTGAATGAGTTAGAGGGTTGAGAGGGTACCATGAGGGTTAGTTAGAAGCTTGGGAGAGTTTCCCTTGAAAATGGAATCATTAACCTTGGTTTGGAAGAGAAATAGTTTGAAAAACAAAGGGGTTTAGGTGCAATTTCGGTTGACTCACACTTCTAAACCCATGGCATGACTCCTTAAGTGTTTATATGTGGTTTCAAGTTGATTTGGAGCTTTTGGTATGATTCTATGCTTATTTTGTATATGTTCCTTTGTAAACTGCTTATTAGCTTATATAATTACCTCTATTCTAATTGCATCGAGGTCAACCTACTTTGTTGATCCTCCTATGTGTTAATGCTTATATTATTGCTATTAATTTTCCATTGTTAAGTTCATTGCATCGTGGTTGCGCAACCACAGTGTCAGGGGCGGATGTGTTGAATATCGGCTAGGTGGCAGAAGGTTTGCCGGTGGATATTCAAACTTCGTGCCCTAGTCCCTTATTCGCCTGGTTTGGAGATTGCCATGGGATGTTGGGTCGTAGGATTATCGAGGTACATTCGGAGTACACCCAATGGAGTGTTTGGGGTTATGCCGGCTTATCGTGATCGTGCTCGTGGTTCGTGGTTCGTGGATCGTGAATGAAGACCAGTGAAGATTGGTGTATAGGGGTTTGTGAAACGTATCCTTTAAATGTGTGGTTATTTGAGTTATCATTGGTTCTTTAATTGTTTAAGTGTTATTGTTGTTGTATAATTGTATTATCTATTGCATTGCACGCCCTGGGACTATATCCATCACTGGGCAACAGTGGTTGCTCATATCTCGATATATGTTTCAGGAGACGCTGAGGGTGATCCCCAGCTTGTTGGGTTAGTTGAGAAGGAGGAAGTTCAGACTGATCCTTTACCTTAGTTGCTGTGCCTGATTGCTTGAGGTGGTTTAATGCTGCCTTATGGAAGGCTCAACTGTTTATCTTATGTCCTATTTTGTGGCCTAAGGGCTATGTATATGTTTGTTGTGTAAAGTTGAAGGATAGTAGATTGAAGTGTAGAATTGGACATCTATGTCTTGTAATAACTTTTATTCTTGCTTTTATTTCCTTGCATACTTGGGAGTGAATGGCTAATGTAGAATGTCTTATCTTTTAAGTTGTTTTTAATGTTATCCTAGAATGTCATGACTACTACTATGTTGTAAACAAAGTTCTTGCATGCTTGTGTGGTTTTGGAGTTGTTGTTGCTTCAAGGCTTGGATGGCCGTGAATCTTTATTTATAGAGCCTTGAAAAGTTTGTTTACCTTGTAGATACCTTATTTGCAAGTTTACAGGTTTCTAAATGTCCACGGTACAGGGGAGACTCTGTCCATGTGTCGGGTCCGGACTTAACCTTTAGTTTGGGGGTTAGGTCGGGGTGTGACACCTTAGGTTCTCTAGATCTCCTTAGTGTCTTGTTTTGGAGGAAGATAGATTGTAGGATTTGACTTGTTGGTGTTTAAGTGTGTAGGAGGGACACCCTTCTTATGCTTCATAATTCTATTGGTCTTATATTTCTCTTCTACTCTATTCTCACTTATTTGAGAGAGAGTTACACTTTTCTAACATATCAATTGTTTCTTGAAAGTTTTACTTATTGGATTAATGGATCCTATACTCATTTGACATTGTTTCTATTCTTAACATTCATATTTGCTCCTTATAGCAATGTCGCTTATTGGAGTTAAGGTTTAAAACTTCTATATTTCATTCTATATCTCCAGCCATTGGTTTCAATATTTCATTTCATCATATTACTATTCATTTGAAAGTAATTTTTCCTTTGGTATACCATTTTACTTGTTCGAATTTCACTTGCTTGATGTACTCCCTACCTATGTACATCATTGTCATTCTTGTTGATCCTTGTTAATCCTTGTTAATCCTATTGTTTTATTATTAAATGTTGAGCCATTACCTTGCTTGTAATTGCTCACTCAAAGTACTCGGCACTGTCATGTTGTTATCATTTCTTACTTGTACTTCTTTGGTATTGCGTGCTGAGATACTTTAGACACTCATGTTTTCTATTGAATTAATCATCTCTTATTTCTTAATTTCATTTCCCCTCAAGTACAACTTACTTGTTGGTTCCTTGAACAATCATCGAGAATTGAAATGTTTACTTATTCAGGAATTTGTTCAACACACTCAGCATTGTTTTGACTCATCATCATCCTTTGTTCGTACTTATTTAACTGATAGGTGCTGAGACATTTCTTATCTTAGTTACCATGCTTCCTTATTAAACTATTAGCCTCTTGATTCCCTAACTTGTTTGACCTCTTGTTCACTTGATTGTTGGCTCGAATATGACTTTCCATATCCTTATTTCCTTGTAAATTTCATAAGGGCTATATTCTGACCAATGTCACTTTTGAGATATCCCTTTGATCAGTAATCATTCATGTTATCGTGAATGAATTTTTTTAAACCGTCGGGGTGTTCATAGAGCCCTTTTATGTAGTAGGGGATGATTGATAAGTAGTGGTATCATGCTAAGACATTGGAGTTACGATTTCTTTCATATGCAATATGATATTAGGCAGGAGAGAATTATGAATTGAAGATTGTCTTGGAATTATGATAATCATCTTGCAGTCAACAGAGTTTGTTCTTTTGGTATCTTTTCTTGCTTCGAGTTGGGAGAGCCTTTACAAGCTGTAAGAGGTATTTGGTTAGGTGTCATCCTAAGAGATAATTGAGAACTAAGAGAAGTATTGTTAAGTGTAACGATTGAGGATTTAATTGTCTGTTAGTTCGAGAATTGCGCGGACGCAGTTGTTTTAAGGAGGGGAGAATGTGAAATCCCAGTTTTTGTCTTTACCTCAATTTGCGTGTCTTTGCCTCAATTTGCGTGATTTGACCTGTTTATGTGTTATATGAGTTAGAATGTGCTAAATATGTGATTTATATTCCTAATACATACTATGTGTGCATTCATGAAATTTTCATAAAAAACGACATCAGAAATTTTATCGACGATTTTTGTGACTTATTTCATCATGCTCTATCTTTTTACTGTTCGTTTTTTGCATTTCGGAATGAAAAATCATGAGGGCCCTTTTTCATAAATTGTTCTAAAATTGATGCACCTTGATTATTATTGCTTAAATTGCTTTTGATACTTGTTATTTAGGCCCTAGAGAACATCTTTACCAATTGATATCTTGCATAGAACGTATTTTATTGTGAATGAATAGTTTGGGCTATTTGAAGGCTTATATGATTAAATTAGTGTTTGATCTTGATTCTTATCTTGTATTTGATGTTCATAATTTTTCATGTACCAACCTAACATAGTATGATTGCTTGATAATGCAAAATTGGACAAACGTGTTGGCTGAATTTTTATGACTTGAGCTTGCTTGGGCCAATTTTTGGGGCTTAGTTGGGAAGTCTTTTGGTGGATGCTAGAAATTGTTTTTAATAAGTCCTAAATGATAGATGAAAATGTGGCTAAGAAATAGGTTTTGGTTGATTAAAAGAACAAGGCTAATTTGCTTGCGGTTTTAGTGTTAAAAGTTAGTTAAAATGTGGTTTAGTATATTCTACCTTGTTTTGGTGAGGGATCATCTTTGATTGCATTTTAAAAGATTATTTTGCTTTATGTATTTATGTTATGTTGTAGACAATTGTTCAAAGAAGCTAGAAATGCATGTTTAGCTAATGTATAATGTGTCAAATGTTGTAGTAGCAGTACTCTTGTGGTCATGGAATGAACTCTTGGGTGTTATAGTTGGTTGTAGCATATACTTTGTATCTATGTGCAATTGTGTAATTTAGGTGTTTGATAAATGTCTTAAATGAGATGTTGATGTTGCATAAGGCAAGTTTATGTAATGGTTAAGCTATAAACTAGTTAGAAATGCAAGAAAACAACAAAGGAGCAAGTGGACAGATTTTCATACCTAACTTTTAGAGCATTTTTGACATAGTAAACGTGCTTGGAATTGAATGAAACTTTAATAGTAGCTAGATGTCTCAGTGTAGAACAAACTTTGTTTTTGGAAGAAGAGTTAATTCAATCGTTTTGACCTGCTGACAAAGCCATTTTCATAAGGTAGCTTGAAATCACTGAAACTGGACAGTTAGGAGTAGTTAAACAAAAATGGTCATAACTTATGGAATTTAATTTGGAATTGAGCTCCCTTTGATCCTAAAAGTATCTACACTCGAACAGCTTCATTTATACATAAAGAACAAAATATTTGAAGATCATTAGCATAAGTAACTGATTTGATAAATTTAGGCTTCTGCTAGAAATTAGAAAATGTCTTAGTTAGATTGTTAATTGATATTGTTAATTGGTATTGTCAAATGGTAGAATTGTGGGTTCTTGTTGTATATTGTTCCTAAATGGTATCTAAAAGTATGTTAATGTTATGCCTTGGTGTCTTAAGTTTTTAAAGAGATTCTAATTATGTTTATGTGCTAGTCTAGACTTGAAATTGAAAGAGTAGTTGCTAGAAGAGTTATTGTTATTTTTAGTGCTAAATAATAGTTGACTTGTTATAAAGGGGTTTGAGTTGTCTTTAAGGTTAGTGAAGTTTTGTTGTGGTTATATAGTGGTCTTAAGTGGTAATTGAAGGAAAATTGAAGCAATCAGAGAAGATTTAGAGTGGTTTTTGTCTAGATTCTTGCATGTTTGGCCTTCTAGAGGTGAGGGCTGTTTTCTAACTAATCTTTCAAAGTTCATTTTTTATTGCTAAATATGTTGTCAAGTCTCAAATAGATGTCAATGTGTTTAGCTTAGTTGAAGAGGTCGTGTTCATGCAAAATGTAACTTAGATACTTAGCTACGTTGTTGATGCCTTATGAAATGATTATGAATTGCTACGTTGCTCAGAAAATAACCTACTTTGTTGTTCTTTCTATTTGTCTTGATTGTGTGATTATGATTGTCTTGAATGCGTATGCGACGTGTCATGTAAGGTTGCAGCCTTTAAAATTGACACAGTAGTGTCATGTTGCACTGGGCGGCATAGGGCTTGCTAGGCGATTACATGACTACCGGGATTCTAATCTCTATCCCGTTGTGAACGGAAAGCTTCACAAGGGTTTGGGTCTTGGTCTTAGGTTTGATGTACATCTGGAATACATCCATGTTTGCATATAGGAGATAAGTTTGTGAAAGGGTTATAAGGAAACGACATCAATAGAACGCGTGTATCCTTCTTATGTGGTTATGTATATTCTCACGCATTTATAATTGTTGCATGTTCTTGTCATGTCATGGTTTCAAAATGAGTTTGGAAAATCTAAATGCTTTCAAAACCTTTCTTATTCACCCTCACTGAATTCATGGAAACTCATCCCCGTTTGCTAACATTTCAAGTGAGCTTGAAGTAAAGTATGTGGAATTCGTGTCTATTGATATTGTTATTGAATCTAAGGCTTAGCCTGCTTGCTTGTTGTAATTATTAGTATGGATACTAAAGAAGTAGCTTTAGTTGTCTATTTCAGGAGACTTTATTAATTCTTATATATTAAGTTTTGGATTATGGATTTGTGGCATCGTAAACGGCTTGGTTGCTAGTTGGAGTTTTATTTTGGAGTCAATATAATTGTTGTGATTCGACTGTAATGATGGACTTGGTACATGTGATCATAAGGAATGAGTTTAAAGGGGGGTTATAAGTTATTTGTGAAGTTATGTAGATTATGATGTAATGGAGGATAATTTGGAAATGTATTCTTTGGCACATAAGTATTGAAGTGAAGGATTGTTGTAATAAACTCATGAATGTATTTGAAAGGTTTAATAACTTTGATGTATTTTTTTATGGATAATAATGCTCGGGCTATTGTTCTATGCCTTAGTGGACTTAGGTTGAGTGATCTTCTTAAGCCTGTAGCATCATGATCCCAAGTTAATTGTGGTTTATGTAAGTTGGATATCATTTTCTTTCTTTGTAATATCAGAGACTGTAGTATTAGCGAAAATGGGGTCGTGACAAGTACTATGCTAGATACTCAGAGGATGGTGGTATAATTCATCAAGAGTTGAAATCAGAAACTACACATAAGGAAGTCACTTTTTGAGATTTCCATTATACCTGCACCTATAACAAAGCAGCAAAATCCTCAAGTACCATGGAGCCTTATCGTAGTGGGAGAATATTGATAACCAGATTAATACTATGGAGAGTCTTTCGAGGCAGTCTTCGATCAGGTTGACAAATCCACTAGTAACGATGAAATAGTAACGAACATAGATGCTAACAAATTGGCACAAGATAATGGAACTTAAGTTGGTGTCAGTGTAGTCCAACGGAATTTGGAACCTTGTAGTTACACTGGAAAGCGTAAAACTTTTTGTGTGCGAAAAAGGCTACAAGAGTAAGAGATGAGTGGACAGGACAGCTAGACTAGTGGTGAAAGAATGTACTCAAAAGAGGGTATCAATTATGAGGAGACTTTTTCACCAGAAGCCATGCTAAAGTCCATAAGGATTCTCTTAGCCATCGCTTGTCATTGTGACTACGAGATATGGCGAATGATCGTCAGGACTGCATTCCTTTATGGAAATCCTAACGTAGAAGTTTGTATAAAGAAACCAGTCAAATCAATTGCAAGAGACCAAAAGAATTTGGACAATAATCTTTAGAGGACCATCTATAGATTTAAGCATAAATCTAAGACATGGAACATTCTATTCAATGTAGTAGTCAAAGTCTTTGATTTTGAGCAAAACATTGATGATCCATGTGTGTACAAGAAAAGAAATAGTGACGTTGTTGTATTACTTGTCTTCATGTGAATTACATCTTACTGATTAGGGACATTGTAAAGATGTGGTCATCCATAGAAGTTTGACTGTCTTCTCAAATTGTTAATATAGGACTTAAGAGAAACTAACTGTGCTTTAGGGATTAAACTCATATGAGATTAATAGCACAGGGTACTAGCGTTATCCCATGCTATATATGTTGAGAAGATGTTGGTTAATTTTAGCGCATAAAACTCCAAGAAGGGTTTGTTATCCTTCAAGCTTCGAGTTACACTTTGCAGATATGAGTGCCCCAAAATATCTGATAAGAAAGTAAGCATGAGACGGATTCCATGTGCATCAGTAATTGGTAGTCTCATATTCATCATGTTGTGTACTAAACCAAATTGTAGTCAAATGTAGGATAGGATCACTAGATAGTGGTATGGCATATATTCAAGTATCTTCAGAGTGAAAAGTGTATATGTCGGTCTACTAGGCTGAGCATATAGCATAATAAACTAGCACTTGAATAAAAAGTTAAGGAATCGTAAGAAAGGCAAACACTTTGAGAGAATGTATCACTTGCTTTGGGAGTACATCCAGAAAGAAGACATAGTGATAGATAAAATTGCCTTTACGAGTAACTTAGCAGATCCTCTTGATAAGACTCTTTCGTAGAAAGTCACTTCTGTAGATATTGAGTCAGTGGGGGTTAAGTTGTTACAAAGCATAACCTAGTGCTTTTCGTGCAAGTAGAAGTCTGTTAGGAATAATATGCCCAAAAGACCACTAGCGCATTGTCATTGATATATCTAGATGTTTGCAGTGAATAATTATTGTCATCTTACTTATATGAGCTTGTTTTTCTCTTATGTGGTTGACTACTTTATGTATATATATGTGAATATAAGGCCTTTGCTTCAAGTGTTGACTTAGGTATGTGGTAGTTACATATGGAAGGTCTAAGTCATAGTTACTTATCAAGCAGAACTATTTAGTCCATAACTAGGTAGTAGAACTGGACACTCTACTATGGTAGAAGTTATTGTGAATAAGTTTCCTTTACAGTAGGGTGATCTGCCTTGATCATGGAAAAGGTTTCAGGCATACTTCACTTATGCATGTGTAAGCATTGGACGAGCCACCGTAGGTGTGATACTATAAATATGTACTATCAAAGAAAAAGGTCACTATGAAAACCCCACTTTTCTGCTTTACCTCGATTTGCGTGTCTTTGCCTCGATTTGCGTGAATTAACCTGTCTATGAGCTATATGGCTTATAATATGGTAATTTTGGTATTAATACTCCTAATACTTGCTAAATGTGCATTCATGAAATTTTCATCAAAAACGGGATCAGAAATTTTATCATCGATTTTTAGTGAATAGTGTTTTCGAAACACGTCCGCTAAAATTTTGAAACTGGTCTTTTTAACCCTTCTAGACCTAGACCACGGACTTTAATAGACTTGTGTTTGATGAAAAATATTTTAAAATCGGCTTAAGAATTTATAAGGATTTTTACACCGACTTTTGCGAAAATCGAGTTTTAAGCCGACTCGGGTGAAAGTGTTTGATTGTAAAACTTCTTGTCACCTAAAAATAACCTACTTGAGCTAGATTGGGTGTTGAATAATTGTTTTGCACTTTGGTGATCAAGAAAATATATTTAAAGTCAAGAAAACACAAAAAAATGCTAAGTTTCAACTTTGACTTTCATTTAAATGGTTGACCAACAAGCTTATATCACCAACACACACTCACAAAGCACAAAAACACCCCAAAAACACACACAAAACCGTGGCTCCTTGGAGGAGAAATATGAAGGCATTTTCAAAGCATTTTTCTCATAGATTTTGCATTTCAAAGCCGAATTGAGTGATTCAAAGCTTGAAATTGATTGTTGGGCATCCATTCTACCCATTTTTAGCCTTAGTTTGCATCAAAGGTGAGAGAAAAAATTTAGATCTCAAAACTCATATTTTGTGTTTATGCGTATAAATGATTATTGAACCGTTAGAATGTTAATCTGATGTTAGATTATTGCTCCTTGAATGCTAGGGATCATTTAGCTGTAATACTGCGAGTTTTTATCGATTGTAGCATAATTTTTATTTTTTGGGTATTTAAATTTGATTAATTCGTTCAAAGTTGATTAAATTGAGTTGTGTTGATCGGAATCGATTTCCGTCAATTTCTAAATGTTTGATAATTATGTGGTAGCGCCGTTGTAATGCCGAATTTTTGATTATGATGTTTGGGTGAAAATCCAAAAAATTCAGCCTTGACGCCTTAGGGTTTTAGGGTTATTGGGCATGATTTGGAGGTGTTATGGTGGTTTTCCGAGGGGGCTAACGTAGTTGGTTGAATGGGTGGGTGTTTGAAACTGATTTGGAGTTGTTTGGATTAGTAGAATGTAAGATATGATTAATTGAAGTTTAGGTTGTCTTTCTTTAAAATGTTAGATTGAGCCTTAGATGATTGGGTGTGGGTTGAGTGATTGAATTTTGTGTTGTTGACGGGTAAATTAGGGTTCGATTGTGTGTGTAATGCATGTTCGGTTGGATGGCCTACTTTGTCATCTAACTTAGTTATTTGTTGTTAAATTGGTTATTGATGTTATTATGATGATAATATGATTATTGATGATGATAATATGTTTATTGATGATGATTGATGATTATTGATTGATGATTGATGCTAGGAGATAAACAGTTCTGCTAGACTGTCCTCTTGTGAATGATTGATATTTATTATTATTGCTAGGTCTCTGGTATGTGTGTGCCACCTCTCGGGCAGCATTGGGCTGTCGAGTTGATAACAGTATGACTATCAGAGATTGCATCCAGCTCGCATGACGGAGGTGTCATGGAGGGCGAGGTTATTGGGGGTACCCCGGGTGCGTGAGTTTATGGGAGTCACAAGAAGGCTGTTATGATCGTGATGGTGTTTGGAGCTACATCAACTAGAGTATCCTTTATCGAATGGTCATATAGTTATGTGATGATATTATTATTGTTGTTATTGTGTGTTTACTGATTCAAATGATTATTCCAAGGAGTTTAGTAAACCTTGCTCGAGATCTATCGGATCTTCACTGGGCTTATTTATATAAGCTCACTCTCTATTATTGCATGCATGCAGGTGTTACCGATTTTGACTACGGGTATGTGCCTCCTGAAGAGGGAAATGTGCCGTATGTGGATGAGTCTTATGTGCAGGAGTCATTGCCATGAGATTATCTTAGTTGTTGTAAAATAATGTTTTGTATAATCTATTTTGAAATGTATGTATAGCATATGTATTAAGTTGGAACGAAGGCGTATAACTATGATTGGAATGTTGAAGAATGATTATTGTATAATATGGATGTGTTGTATGTTGTTAACTTAATTGAGGAGATGATTGTTGGGATTGTTTAGGGAGTTTGATGTATGATGTTCTAAAGAGGTTGGTTTAGGGCCTCGGTGTCCTAATTACTGTCATTATACTACCGAAATTCCGTTGTGTCCTGACTAATTGTAGGAGGGGTCGAGTTGGGGCGTGACATTTAAGTGGTATCAGAGCTTGATTAGCTGTCAGCCGGGGTATCCTCGGAATGTGGGTAGTGGTCTAAGCATGCAAGTATGTATTAAGTGAAAGAAAAGTGAAACATATGTTAATATGTTTATGTGATTAATTTACTTATGTGTCTAACTTTCTATGTGACCAGTATGCCTTGTGTGTTAAGTGAACTAATGTGGTCAATATGTTTTATGTGATAACATGCTATACGTACTCAATGTGTTGTAATTAATGTGCATTATGTGATTAATGTGTATTATGTGACAATTGTGTTTTATGTGATTTTGTGCCTTGTGTGAAGTTAGTTGTTTATGTGCGTTTAATTGTTTATAACTAGCTTATGTGAAACAACGTGCTTTAGGTGCTCAATGTACTTTAAGTGACGAATGTGAGTTACGTGATCAACTTGTCTTATGTGAAGTTTGTTGCTTATGTCACTTTAATTGTTTATACCTTTCTTTTGTGATTTAACCTGTTTATGTTATGTTTTCTTCTTATATGTTGATTTGTGTGTTATGTGATAATGTTGCATTGTATGATAATTGCGCATTACGTTATACTTGTCTTTCATATGATATAGTTGCATACATGTTTTAACTCGTGAGTGATCTTTTAATGTCTAGGGTGGTTGTAAGAGCTTTCGGAAATAGAGATAGGCCATGATTTTGAATTATTATTATTCTAGTAGTTTATCAGTGATATTTTAATTGTTATGTTTATGGATTTTAGTTTCGGCTTAGTGGATTGATCTTGATGTTCCTTTAGCGAGAATGCAGTTGTTCGAGGAAAATAGCAATGTATCTTGATGATTATAATTATTTTTGTTGCCATGTTTAACTTGTTACTACTTGGAGATGGATCATAAGTTGAGGTTTCCATGAGGTTGTGATTAGACACTTTTGGAGTCTCGACTCAGATTATACTTCTTGAGGTATTTTAGAATGAATTTATTTGAGGAATTAGTGATGTATATTTGTGAATGGAATGAAGTGTGGTATAACATGTGAATATTTCTACTATTTGAGATTGCTATATTATTAATGGGTATTTTGGAGTTTTGATCTTTAAACCTTGGAGACAATTGGAGTGATTCCTGACTAAAGTTACTTTATTCGAAGATGAAATTGTTGGGAGATAGAATTATTTGAGGAAATAAGAATGCATTTTGGTGACTGAACATTTACTTGCCTACATCAAGCTTTTGGGTTCTAGGTAGTATGACTTTCTAAATTGTTGATTGAGGATTCGCTTGTGTTATAATGGGTTAATATGAATCTTATTGTGTTATCATATTTTGGAGTCTTCATTAGTGAATCATGTTGGGTAATCGGTGATTTATCTTGTTTAGTGATTGGTCTGGTATGGAATATAAATTTTGGAGTGATTTATCTTGTTAGGTGATTGTTATGACTCCTTAAGATTCTCTAGATCTCCTTAGTATCTTGTCTTGGTAGGAGATAAATTGTAGGATTTGACTTGTTGGTGTTTAAGTTTGTAGGTGGGACACCCTTCTTGTGCTTCATAATTCTATCGGTCTTATTATTCTTTTCTAATCTATTCTCACTTATTTGAGATAGGGTTACACTTTTCTAGCCTATCAATTGTTTCTTGAAAGTTTGCTTATTAGATTAATAGATCCTATACTCATTTGATATTGTTTCTATTCTTAACATTCATATTTGTTTCTTATAGCAATGTCGCTTATTGGAGTTAAAGTTTGAGACTTCTATATTTCATTCTATATCTCCAGCCATTGGTTTCAGTATTTTATTTCATCCTATTACTATTCAATAAAAGTAATCTCTCCGTTGGTATACCATTTAACTTATTTGAACCTCACATGCTTGATGTACTCCTTACCTAAGTACATCATTGATATTCTTGTTGATCCTTATTAATCCTATTGTTTTATTATTAAATCCTTGCCATTACTTTGTTTGTAATTGCTCATTTAATATACTCAGCATTGTCCTTTCTTATTTATACTTCTTTGGTTATTGCGTGCTGAGATACTCATTATCTTGACACTCATATTTTCTATTGAATTAATCATCTCTTATCTCTTAATTTCATTTCACCTCAAGTACAACCTACTTGTTGGTTCCTTGAACAATCATCGAGAATTGAAATATCTACTTGTTCAGGAATTTTTGTTCAACATACTCAACACTGTTTTGATCCTTCATCATCCTTTGTTCGTACTTATTTAACTAAAAGGTATTGAGACATTTCTTATCTTAGTTATCATGCTTTCTTATTAAACTATTAGCCTTTTGATTCTCTAACTTTTTTGTCCTCTTGGTCCCTTGTTTGTTGGCTCGAATATGACTTTCCATATTTGTATTTCCTTGTAAATTTCATAAGAGCCATATTCTGACAAATGTCACTTTTGATATATTTCCTTGATCAGTAATCATTCATGTTATCGTGAATGAGTTTTTAAACCCTGGGGGTGTTCATAGAGCTCTTTTGTATAGTAGGGGATGATTAATAAGTAGTGGTGTCATGCTAGGACTTTGGAGTTGCGATTTCTTTCATATGCAATATGATGTTAGGTGGGAGATAATTATGAATTGAAGATTGTCTTGGAACTATGATCATCAACTTGCAGTCAACAGAGGTTGTTCTTTTGAAGTCTTTGGTTAGGTGTCATCCTAAGAGATAAATAAGAACTAAGAGAAGTATTATTAAGTGTAACGATTGAGGATTTAATTGTCTGTCAGTTCGAGAATTGCGCGGACGCAATTGTTTTAAGGAGGGGAGAATGTGAAACCCCACTTTTCTGCTTTACCTCGATTTGCGTGTCTTTGCCTCGATTTGCGTGAATTAACCTGTCTATGTGCTATGTGGCTTATAATATGGTAATTTTGGTATTAATACTCCCAATACGTGCTAAATGTGCATTTATGAAATTTTCATCAAAAACGGGATCAGAAATTTTATCGTCGATTTTCAGTGAATAGTGTTTTCGAAACACGTCCGCTAAAATTTTAAAACTGGTCTTTTTAACCCTTCTAGACCTAGACCACGGACTTTAATAGACCTGTGTTTGATTAAAACGGTTTTAAAATCAGCTTAAGAATTTATTAGGGTTTTTACACCGACTTTTGCGAAAATCGAGTTTTAAGCTGACTCGGGTGAAAGTGTTTGATTGTAAAACTTCTTGTCACCTAAAAATAACCTACTTGAGCTAGCTTGGGTGTTGAATAATTGTTTTAAACTTTGGTGATCAAGAAAATGCATTTACAGTCAAGAAAATACAAAAAAATGCTAAGTTTCAACTTTGACTATCATTTAAATAGTTGACCAAGAAGCTTATATCACCAACACACACTCACAAAGCACAAAAACACCCCAAAAACACACACAAAACCGTGGCTCCTTGGAGGAGAAAGATGAAGGCATTTTCAAAGCATTTTTCTCATAGATTTTGCATTTCAAAGCCGAATTGAGTGATTCAAAGCTTGAAATTGATTGTTGGGCATCCATTCTACCCATTTCTAGCCTTAGTTTGCATCAAAGGTGAGAGAAAAATTCTAGATCTCAAAACTCATATTTTGTGTTTATGCGTATAAATGATTATTGAACCGTTAGAATGTTAATCTGATGTTAGATTATTGCTCCTTGCATGCTAGGGATCATTTAGCTGTAATACTATGAGTTTTTATCGGTTCTAGCATAATTCTTATTTTTCGGGTATTTAAATTTGATTAATTTGTTCAAAGTTGATTAAATTGAGTTGTGTTGATCGGAATCGATTGCCGTCGATTTCTAAATTTTTGATAATTACGTGGTAGCGCCGTTGTAATGCCGAATTTTCGATTATGATGTTTGGGTGAAATTCCAAAAAATTCAGCCTTGACACCTTAGGGTTTTAGGGTTATCAGGCATGATTTGGATGTGTTATGGTGGTTTTCCGGGGGGGCTAATGTAGTTGGTTGAATGGGTGGGTGTTTGAAACTGATTTGGAGTTGTTTGGATTAGTAGAATATAAGATATGATTAAGTGAAGTTTAGGTTGTCTTTCTTTAAAATGTTAGATTGAGCCTTAGATGATTGGGTGTGGGTTGAGTGATTGAATTATGAGTTGTTGACGGGTAAATTAGGGTTCGATTGTGTGTGTAATGCATGTTCGGTTGGATGGCCTACTTTGTCATCTAACTTAGTAATTTGTTGTTAAATTGTTTATTGATGTTATTATGATGATAATATGTTTTTTGATGATGATAATATGTTTATTGATGATGATTGATGATTATTGATTGATGATTGATGCCGGGAGATAAACAGTTCTGCTAGACTGTCCTCTTGTGAATGATTGATGTTTATTATTATTGCTAGGTCTCTGGTATGTGTGTGCCACCCCTCGGGTAGCATTGGGCTATCGGGTTGATAACGGCATGACTATTAGAGATTGCCTCCAGCTCGCATAACGGAGGTGTCATGGAGGGTGAGGTTATTGGGGGTACCCCGGGTGCGTGAGTTTATGGGAGTCACAAGAAGGCTGTTATGATCGTGATGGTGTTTGGAGCTACACCAACTAGAGTATCCTTTATCGAATGGTCATATAGTTATATGATGATATTATTATTGTTGTTATTGTGTGTTTACTGACTCAAAGGATTATTCCAAGGAGTTTAGTAAACCTTGCTCGAGATCTATCGGATCCTCACTGAGCTTATTTATATAAGCTCACTCTCTATTATTGCATGCATGCAGGTGTTACCGATTTTGACTACGAGTATGTGCCTCCTGAAGAGGGAAATGTGCCGTATGTGGATGAGTCTTATGTGCAGGAGTCATTGCCATGAGATTATCTTAGTTGTTGTAAAATAATGTTTTGTATAAACTATTTTGAAATGTATGTATAGCATATGTATTAAGTTGGAACGGAGGCGTATAACTATGATTGGAATGTTGAAGAATGATTATTGTATAATATGGATGTGTTGTATGTTGTTAACTTAATTGAGGAGATGATTGTTGTGATTGTTGATGGAGTTTGATGTATAATGTTCAAAAGAGGTTGGTTTAGAGCCTCGGTGTCCTAACTACTGTCGCTATACTGCCGAAATTCCGTTGTGTCCTGACTAATTGTAGGAGGGGTCGAGTTGGGGCGTGACAGTTACCTTTACCTACAAGCTTCTTAGTGGGCCAATGCTGTGATAACCCGAACCCGGCATGAATTTAATAGCACCTGACTGCATTTGATTAAATATTTAATTAGTTAAATCAACCAATTTGCACTACTTTAATATTCCTCTTGGAAGCATTTAGTAGTTGTAAATTGAATAATTAAAAGATTATTATCTATTTCTAATAATTATAGTAATTGAATTTATACTCTTGTGATTAATTAAGTGTCATCTTAAATGTTAGGCTTTAATTGTATTTGACTACGTGTTATATTAACTTTCATTTGTATCTTAATATTGACTTCATAATTCTTTAAAATATTCTAGAAATGGTTAAATTAATTAATTTAGATGAATAATTGATTACCTTGATTGCTGTGATTATTTTAGTAATTGGTTTTGGTTGTCTTGCATTAAAATCACTCGGTTTTCAAATAAAAGATGAAAGTAACTTTGAGCCGGAGTAAATTTTAAACTATGATGCTTTCCAAAAATGATATATTTCTTAGATTCTTTGAGATTTAATTGTCACTTCTTTGTTGACGCAAAGTGCATAGTATATCGAGAGCGATAGGTAGAAAACGGTTTCTAGTCCTCAGCAAATAGTGAAACTAGTATTTAGATGACTTAAATTTTACATTTTAATTGTTGCTAGCTAGAATTAATATTTCCATAGTTGTTTTAGCTTAAAAATGCATGAAAATAGGCCATTTTGACCAATTTTAAGTTAGTTGACTAAGTGCTTTGACCTTTGACCTTAGTTGGCTTATAACATAACAAATAACAAAGAAAAAAAAAAAACAAAAGCTAGAAAAAAACAGAGCAGCCATGGCCAAAACCATGAGGAGAGAAAAAAAAAGAATTTCAACCTTCCAAACTACCAATCTTCGCTTGACCTCGTGCGGGGTGGTTTCCGAGGTGTCCAGCATTGTTTTCCTAGCGACTAGGAGTGCCTAAGGTGAGGAAATCACGTTATTTGCGCATTTAAATGTTACGTATGTCAACTTTGTAAATTTTGAGATTTATCCATAGATTGTTGTTTAAAGCGTTTTGATGCTTCTAGAATGTTCCTTAACAATTGTAGAACGTGTATTTATAGCTTTTTAACATTTTCTGCGGTTAAATGTTGAGATTGCAATTTAAATTGCTTGTTGAATAGTATTTTATGAATAGTAAACTCCCGTTTCGATGAAGTTTCTCCGTTACGCGTTCTGTTGATATAGGAAGATGCTAGATGTGCTAGAATGCCTAAATGTGTGGTTTAATTGGAATGTGTAATGAAAAAATGGAGAAAAAGGGCTTAGTGAAAGTTAGGGTCGTTTAGGTCGAGTTTAGCGATTTCTTGTTTTGCGTATTGGCTTTGTTTCGGGAGGCCATGAAAGCACTTTTGGTGCGATTATGGCATTGGTTGGGTGTTTGGTTGATATAGTTGTAGTTCAAACAAGCAAAGGGGGAAATCGGGACATTACGTGAATTCTAGGGTTAAGTAGGGTTTCGGGGTCTTTAGACGTGCCTTATGGTGACCTAGGAGGATTGGCGAAGTCAGTTTCTGGAACTCGTGGCTCGTTTGGAAATGGTAGTGTTTTGATAGTTGGGGCCGATTTGTGACTTTGTGTGTTATCTTGATATTATGCCTATAGAATGCTTAGGGTTGCTTGATATACTTGTTTAATTGGTGTTATTGTTGCTTATTATTGATTGTTATGCTTGAAAAGTTAGTTGAATACTAGTATTGATTGTGATTGCATGTTATCTCGTTTGTTGTCACTAGTTTGTATTGTTGTGCTATCGCTCGTTTATTGCCTTGTATCGAGTCTTGCATTGCATAGTGTCTTGCGCGTGAGTGATGGGCCTCTTTGGGTAGCCTCGGGTTGCCAGTGTTGGTTGCTCTAGCTCCGCTGCTAATCCCTTTCTCGTTTGGGTTGCCTCCCATGGAGATTTGGGTCGTAGAATTGATGGATACTTCCAGGGTATTCCAAACTGGTGTTATAAGGTGGTTGCGCGCTTATTGTCATCATTGTCAACATCAAGCTCGAGATTGATGTATCGCTCGTGAAATGGTATATTGCTCATATGAGTGAACCATAGCCTTCATAGTGTGGTATAGTTTTGAATGGTTGTGTTAATGCTTTCAGTAATTGCTTATTATATTGATTGTTTGTCTCGATTGCTTACTTATCAGTTATATTGCTTAATTGTCTTATTTGCATTGCACGAATTTCTTTCTCTCCAATTCGATATCTATCTCGCCCTCACTGAGTATACGTGTTGTGTATACTCACTCCTCACCACCATATTTCAGGAAATGTCATATTACTTGGAAAGTTCGTGATTTCGTGAAAGTCCGTGCTTGAAAAGTTGTCCTGCGTGCCTATGTGACTTGAGTGGTCAAAGTTGTAAAGTTGTATGCTTTTATGTATTATATATATTTAATGTTAAAGGGGATGTAATTTAAGTTTCATTAGATTATGCATTTAGTTAATGTAGCTTAACTTCAATGTATATTTGTAATGACAAAGGAAAAGAGATAGAAAGGTATGATAGTCTAGCTTATGAAATAGGTTGGTGTAGTTTAATTGCTAAGCTTGAATGTATATTTACTTGTGATTTGATTGTTGTGAACCAAGGCTCGGATGGCCTTGAGGTTGGTTGAATGTTTGGACATGGTATTGGTCCACTTATATGCTGTCGCAGGTTTTACATTTCGCCTAGAAACAGGGGAGACTCCGTCCGTTTTCTCTGAAAATTATGCCCGGGTTTTGGTTTGGGTTGTGTTTAGATTGATTGTTAGAACTCCCGGTCTCGAGAGAGATCGGGGTGTTACAGGTGGTATCAGAGCTTGTCTAGCTCATAAGTTAGGACAGGGTCCTCGGTCTGGTGGGTAGTGATCCCTGAATATGTGCTTGTTAAGTGTGTCTTGAAAGTGTATGCCTGTATGTGAGATTGTGTGTCTTGATCTGAATGTTTGCTCCTATGTGATATAATTATGTGTTATGTGTTAATTGTGTGCTAAGTGAAGTGAAGTGTCTAGTTGTGCATTGAATTGACCTATCGAATTGGCATCGTGAATCGAATTGATCTCGTGGATTGTTATTTGCTTGGAGTATTGCTTGTAATGTGTGTATTAGAATGTCTTGAATTAGCTATGCCGTGATTTGAATTGATTATGTTGTGCTTGACTTGATTGCCATGCTTGAGTGACTTTGTTGAATAAACTATTTTGTAAACTTGCTTGCATAATAGTTTAAGGCATGTGTATAACTGTGATATATTGGCAATCATACTTGTCCTATAGAAATGGTAAGTAAGTCTTCTTCCTCCCCTGAAGAAAGTGGTTCACAGCTAGCCTCTCAAGGTGTATGGGTTGGCAGGAAATGAATGGCATTTAATTAGCCTTTATTTGGGAGTTGGTGTTCGCTTTTGGAGCTCGGTTATTGGCAAATCTCTATGGTCCTCTTCTGTGCTTAACAGTTGAGAAAGAGTAGCTTTCTCTTGGGGTTTTATTTGGTTATTCTTTGGAAGCATTCTTTGGATTTTCCTAACGGGTGTTCTTTGGGGACTTTTGTTGGCACTTCTCGGTGGACTTGGTTAATGGGATTTCCATCGGCCTTACTGCATAATATTATCTATGGTATGTGTGTCTTGGACTTTATTGGTGTGCTACTGGCATCCCTGATTAGAAATTCTTCAATGGTAATTTCTGGAATTCTCAGTGGCCAATTATTTAGTATTTATTTATTAGGCAAACTTGGCTACTTTCTTATTGGAGCATTGTCTCGGATATCTTCTTCAGTGTTCCTCAGTAGGTTTAGTATTTGGAGTTCCTATCAGACTTATTAAATAATACTACTTATGGTGTTCTTTGAAATTCTTATTGGGCGTTCTATTGGTATTTTCCTTATTGGCAAAGTTGTATGAAGTTCTCACTTGGCAAACAGTAAAGAGACCTCAGAGTTTGGTTTCGGTATATTGTTCACCAGTTCGGTGTTTATCCTTGGAGTTTCATCCACCTGGAAAACTATATTTGTTATTCAACTTGATTGTCTTATTGGGCACATTATATTCTCTCTGCTATTTCCTTTGATATTCCTTTTCAGCATTTGATAGCAAAACTCGGAATCTAATTGGTTGTTCCATGGGGTATTTATTTGGAAGGCTTCTTTGGAACTTTGGAAGTATATTTGATTGGGTTCTTGGTATTTTCTTCAGTACTCTTATCAGGGAATTCTTCTATGAAATTCATGACCAGCGGGGTATTTCTTTGGACCTCTAGATGGAACTTTTGATTGAGCCTTTATTTTTCTTTTTGCTTGGGGATTCTCGGGCAGTAATAATTAGACTTCTATTGGAGGTTCGTGCGTGGGGTGCTCTTCTTATCGTTATTGTGTGGTATTAATGACATCTACAGTATCTTTGCTTTAGTCTTTATTGGTATTATCTCGGCACCCTTGGTTGGAACTTTATTCTTCTTCGATATTCGTGTCAACGGGATTCTTCAACCAATGAAGATTAGTCAGAATTGGATTTCAGATGATGCTGAGTTCTATTGGAAGAAGAATTGCGAGGACGCAATTGTTTTAAGGGGGGAAGGATGTGATAACCCGAACCTGGCATGCATTTAATAGCACCTGACTGCATTTGATTAAATGTTTGATTAGTTAAATCAACCAATTTGCACTATTTTAATATTCCTCTTGGAAGCATTTAGTAGTTGTAAATTGAATAATTAAAAGATTTTTATCTATTTTTAATAATTATAGTATTTGAATTTATACTCTTGTGATTAATTAAGTGTCATCTTAAATGTTAGGGTTTAATTGTATTTGACTACGTGTTATATTAACTTTCATTTGTATCTTAATATTGACTTCATAATTCTTTAAAATATTCTAGAAATGGTTAAATTAATTAATTTAGATGAATAATTGATTACCTTGATTGTTGCGATTATTTTAATAATCGGTTTTGGTTGTCTTGCATTAAAATCACTCGGTTTTCAAATAAAGATGAAAGTAACTCCGAGCCAGAGTAAATTTTAAACTATGATGCTTTCCAAAAATGATATATTTCTTATATTCTTTGAGATTTAATTGTCACTTCTTTGTTGACGCAAAGTGCATAGCATATCGAGAGCGATAGGTAGAGAACGGTTTCTAGTCCTCAGCAAATAGTGAAACTAGTATTTAGATGACTTAAATTTTACATTTTAATTGTTGCTAGCTAGAATTAATATTTCCATAGTTGTTTTAGCTTAAAAATGCATGAAAATAGGCCATTTTGACCAATTTTAAGTTAGTTGACTAAGTGCTTTGACCTTTGACCTTAGTTGGCTTATAACATAACAAATAAAAAAGAAAAAAAATAAAACAAAAGCTGGAAAAAACAGAGCAGCCAAGGCCGAAACCAAGAGGAGAGAAAAAAAAAAGAATTTCAACCTTCCAAACTTCCAATATTCGCGTGAGCTTGTGCGGGGTAGTTTTTGAGGTGTCCAGCGTTGTTTTCCTAGCGACTAGGAGCGTCTAAGGTGAGGGAATCACGTTATTTGCGCATTTAAATGTTATGTATGTCAACTTTGTAAATTTTGAGATTTATCCGTAGATTGTTGTTTAAAGCGTTTTGATGCTTCTAGAATGTTCCTTAACAATTGTAGAACGTGTATTTATAGCTTTTTAACATTTTCTGCGGTTAAATGTTGAGATTGCAATTTAAATTGGTTGTTGAATAGTATTTTATGAATAGTAAACCCCCGTTTCGATGAAGTTGCTCCGTTACGCGTTCTGTTGATATAGGAAGATGCTAGATGTGCTAGAATGCCTAAATGTGTGGTTTAATTGGAATGTGTAATGAAAAAATGGAGAAAAAGGGCTTAGTGAAAGTTAGGGTCGTTTAGGTCGAGTTTAGCGATTTCTTGTTTTGCGTGTTGGCATTGTTTCGGGAGGCCATGGAAGCACTTTTGGTGTGATTATGGCATTGGTTGGGTGTTTGGTTGATATAGTTGTAGTTCAAATGAGCAAAGGGGGAAATCGGGACTTTAGGTGAATTCTAGGGTTAAGTAGGGTTTCGGGGTCTTTAGACGTGCCTTATGGTGACCTAGGAGGATTGGCGAAGTCGGTTTCTGGAACTCGTGGCTCGTTTGGAAATAGTAGTGTTTTGATAGTTGGGGCCGATTTGTGACTTTGTGTGTTATCTTGATATTATGCCTATAGAATGCTTAGGGTTGCTTGATATACTTGTTTAATTGGTGTTATTGTTGCCTATTATTGCTTGTTATGCTTGAAAAGGTAGTTGAATGCTAGTATTGATTGTGATTCCTTGTTATCTCGTTTGTTGCCACTAGTTTGTATTGTTGTGCTATCGCTCGCTTATTGCCTTGTATCAAGTCTTGGATTGCATAGTGTCTCACGCGTGAGTGATGGTCCTCTTTGGGTAGCCTCAGGTTTCCAGTGTTGGTTGCTCTAGCTCCGTAGCTATTCCCTCTTCTCGCTTGGGTTGCCTCCCAGGGAGATTTGGGTCGTAGAATTGATGGATACTTTCGGGTATTCCAAACTGGTGTTATAAAGTGGTTGCGCGCATATTGTCATCGTTGTCAACATCAATCTCGAGATTGATGTATCGCTTGTGAAATGGTATATTGCTCTTAAGAGTGAACCATAGCCTTCAGAGTGTGGTATAGCTTTGAATGGTTGTGTTAATGCTTCCAATAATTGCTTATTGTATTGATTGTTTGTCTTGATTGCTTATTTATCAGTTATATTGCTTAATTGTCTTATTTGCATTTCACAAATTTCTTTCTCTCCAATTCGATATCTGTCTCACCCTCACTGAGTATACGTGTTGTGTATACTCACTCCTCACCACCACATTTCAGGAAATGTCATGTTAGCTGGAAAGTTCGTGATTTCGTGAAAGTCTGTGCTTGAAGAGTTGTCCTGCGTGCCTATGTGACTTGAGTGGTCAAAGTTGTAAAGTTTTATGCTTTTATGTATTATATGTATTTAATGTTAAAGGGGATGTAATTTAAGTTTCATTAGATTATGCATTTAGTTAATGTAGCTTAACTTCAATGTATATTTGTAATGACAAAGGAAAAGAGATAGAAAGGTATGATAGTCTACCTTATGAAATAGGTTGGTGTAGTTTAATTGCTAAGCTTGAATGTATATTTACTTGTGATTTGATTGTTGTGAACCAAGGCTCGGATGGCCTTGAGGTTGGTTGAATGTTTGGACATGGTATTGGTCCACTTATATGCTGTCGCAGGTTTTACATTTCGCCTAGAAACAGGGGAGACTCCGTCCGTTTTCCCTGAAAATTTTGTCCGGGTTTTGGTTTGGGTTGTGTTTAGATTGATTGTTAGAACTCCCGGTCTCGAGAGAGATCGGGGTGTTACAAATGCTCTTAATCTTGAGCATATGTGGATGAACTGACAAAGTCAAGTTCTTGCACTTTGAGTCACTATGGGTGAGATCTTATATATGGGTCAACAAGTCTGTGATTTGGGTGTTTGGACTTGGTTAGAAGGGATATGTGAGATGCCCGAGATTTTAGCTGTACTTCTAGATTACTGTTGCATCCACTATTTGCGCATTTCTTCTGTGCTTTGCTTGTTGTCTTCTTTAGTTACTATTCATTTCATTTTTCAACTGCATAATTACCATGAATTAGTATTTTTCTTAAATCATAATAATTGCTTTGGGAATGAGAAAAATGTGCATTTGAGCTAACAACGATAGGAACACCTATTTAGAAAATGTTTTGCCAATCTAATAAATAGTGTTACGTAACTTAACTAAGTGTTTTAATTAGCTAGCACTCATTTGCACCCTTAGACTCATTTCAAAGCTAACAAGGTTCATTTTAGAAGACCACTTAAGCACCCAACTTGACCCCACCCCAATATATGCCAACATAAAGCAACTTAGACTCACAAAACACAAGAAAAATAAAAAATAAAAAGCTGAAAAAAGAAGCAGCAGAACCCGACAGCTCCTTGCAGCCAAAGAGAGAAATTTTTCTTCATCAATTCACCATTCCAAGCCAAGCCAAGCTAGGAGCAAGTGCTTTAGAGTGTCTACTAGCCTCCTAGGAGTTTCTATGCTCATTCATGAGGGATTTCATGCTTGTTTGTGCATTTTAGAAATGTTGCTCTTTTCTTGAATTCCTAGATTTGCTATCAAATGATTATGCAATGCTTAAATATGCTTATATATGTTGTATATATGTAGTAGAGACCTAATTTATGTTATTGTTTCGTAGTTTAAATGGTTGAAATCGCTTATTGATCGTAGGGCATGAATAGTGACGGGAAAATTAGGGTTTTGCGTAATCGGACCTTATAGCTTAAATTAATGGTTCTAGTAGGTGCTTTAGATGTTAATGAAAGTAGTGTAAAGGCCCCGTAGAGTTTAATTGCTCATAACCTAGCAAAAGAATGAAATAGCCAACTTTTATAAAGGAGTTTCGGGGTTAACGCGAATCCAGGTGGAATTGGTCTTCACTTTTTGTGTTCCTAGGCTAAGTAGACCCTAATTATGCTTTGCTAGTTTTTGTTTGAGTCTCAGGTGAAGTACGTGTAGTACAAAGTCAAAAGAGGGAATTTGGGGATTTCGGGCAAAATGAGGGTTAAAACGTGACTTCGTGGGTCCTAAAGGTGCCTAAGGGGTTAACTAGAAGCATGGTATAGGCTGCTTGCTAATCTAGAACCATAACATGAGTTTGGAAGGAAAATGGATTGAATTACAAAGGGGTTTAAGCACAAATTCGATTGTCTCACGCTTCTAAGGCCTTTTCATGACTCCTTAAGTGTTTAAATGTGTTTTCAAGATGTTCTAAAGCTTTTGGTATAGTTTTATGTGAATCTTGATTATGCCCTTTGTAATTGTTTAATTGCTTATATGAAATTGCTCCATTTTTAACTGTTTTGAGGACAACCTACTTTGTTGTTCCTCCCATGTGGTATTACTCCTATTGTTGATACTATATTGCCATTGTTAAGTGCATTGCATAGTGGTTGCACAACCATAGTGTCAGGGGCGGTTGTATTGAATATCGGCTGGGCGACGGCGGGCTTGCCAGTGGATATTCGATCACCGTGCCCTAGTCCCTTACTTGCCAGGTCTGGAGATTGTCAGGGAGTGTTGGGTCGTAGGATTATCATGTTACATCCACAGTACACCCGCTGGAGTGATTGGGGATTTGCCGGCATATTGATCGTAGTTCGTGATCAAGACAAGAGTATTCTGGAGTGTTGGGGTTAAGTGTATCATATCCTTTGAAATGTGTGGTTATCTACCGTTTCAAATGTGCTTTACTTGTCTTCTTGTTTAATTGTTATAAATGTTGCATTGCATGTCCCGGGTAGTCCTTATCCCTCACTAGGCAATTGTGGTTACTCATACCTCGCTAACATGTTTCAGGAGACGCTGTGGTTGAACCCCAGCTAGATTTGATTGAGGGAGAGGAGCCAGAGGTCTAGACTGATCAATTACCTTAGTTGCTGTGTCTATTTGCTTGAGGTGGACTTATGGTTCTTGTTGTTATGTGGAGATCTTGTTTGCTCTACTTTATGCCCTATTTTGTAGCTTAAGTGCTTATGTATATATTAATGTTGTTGTAAGCTGGAAGCTAGAGGATTATCGTAGAAGTTGGAACTATGGCATGTAATAACTTATGTTTCTACTTCTAACTACTTTGCATGATTGGGTGTGAATGTTCGATTGTATGGTTGATTTCAATTTCCAAGAATGTTTCAATGCTATCATAGAATGGCATGATAAGAGGTTTTGTAAAGAAGTTAAGTTATGAATGCATGCTTGTATGTGTTTTAAACTGTTTGTATGTCTTAAGTCTCAGATAGCCTTAAGCTAAGATCTTTAGTTGTAAATGAATGTCTTGTTATGTTGTGGCTTTATTGAGTGTTTACAGGTTTTCAGAATGTTCTCGGTACAGGGGAGACTCTGTCCATTTGTCGGGTCCAGACTTAACCTACATCGTGAGGTTGGGTCATGGCGTGACAACATGTATACGCAATAAAGAATCTATACAATATCACTTCCTTAGAATTATCTAGGCTAATCATCCTGAATATGTACGTACAATAATATATGATGTATTGGTTGTTACACTTGTAGGTCGCTCCCTTGGTCAAGTGGATAACTTCCTAAGGATGGTTAGATTATGGGTTAGAGATTTTAAGAAGAAAGATGTAGTCAAAGAAGTGATAGTACAAATTGGTAAACATGTCTTGACTATTAGTGAGTGTAGAGGGGCAACGTGTTCATTATTACTTAGTTGGTCTAAAGACTGAGCGTCATATATTATTGACTAACTCTTGTTCATACAGTAACTATCTTGGAGTGCAACCATAGCTTTAGTGGAATAGACTAAGGTTAAAATGGTAAAATATTACTAAGAGACTAGTAAGAATATTTTAGTCATTTTCAGTGGAAAGATAATTATGTCTTTGGTCCCTTTTCTTGCCATTTTACCTTATAAGTGTTATTTGCTAAATTAAAGAATTACTAAATAGAAGAGTGGATTTAATCATTTGGCAATTAGAGATCATGAATATAAATTCCTATTTGTGGAAGATATTTTCTATTTTGATTATTGGCTGAATTTTGGATTAAATAATTAATAAACGATAATTACATAGTTAATTAATTAATCAATTAAAGTCTAAAGGCTATTAAATATTTAAAATAAATTTTCCAATCTTGGAGAAAAGTTCTATTTTAAATAGTAGACTAGATTTGGACTTTAAAAATTAATTAATTTAATTGGATATAGCACATAGGATAAGCCATGAGCTCTTGGCTCGTGACCCAAGTTGGGTTTTATAGGGCTAGGCGCCTAGCTTAGGCGTGTGGTGTGGTTTAGTTAACTATAAGAATGTGAATTTGGGGTGTAAAAGGATTTCCATGATATTATGGAATTAAAGGATAATTCAAAGTTCTAATCCTTTACTCTTTAGGATTCTGTTTTCAGACAAAATTATCTCATGGATTTTCCTATATAAAAGTTTCTTCCCTAAGCTCTACAATTGCACCATATCTTTTGGGATCTATCTCTCTTTCTTACGAGTAAACTTCAATCTTTGAAGAAACTCAAAATAGTATTTCTTTAGATTTAGTTCTAGTCCCACAACTAGGCAACGTTTTAGCTAGGATTCGGAATAGAGGGGAAGATCAAAGTTGAGGAGTAGAAACATTAGTCTAGGCGCGTGGAGCAACGTCTTCTACAAAGATGAAGTTTTCGCCTTCGTTTTTCATGAAAGGTATGTCATAAAACTTTATTTGCTTTTATAATTAAACAATGAACTTTTTAGATGTTCAAGTAGCTATTTCATGCTTTATTCTTTTTAAAGATCCATGCATGAATGTTTCCGCTTTATTCTTGCAATTATAGAATTTGATTCATGCGTTATAACGTTTCCCTTCACGTATATGTCTAGACATACTGTTATAAATACTTCTATGTGCGCTTCCAATTGCAGATTGACTATCGTAATGAATGCAGATAGATGACACAACCATTCCATCTCCTCTCATTCTTTATCTAATGCTATGAACTTCGACTCCATAGTAGATCTTGCTATGTATTGTACGTTTTAAATTACTCACAAGTGCACGAACCGTATGAAGGTATAGCTTAGGCAAATACGAGATCGATCCCTCATGGACTTGTTCAGTTAAGATCAAATTTTAGACTCAGATTTAGACTTCCTAATCTAGTTGAAAAGATTGATATTTTAGGTTGAGATAAAATAATAAAAGACTAAGCAATAAATTTAAATAAGTAAGACGATTAAAAATCCTAAGACAAAAGTAATTAATAATTTTAAGAACAAAAATAAAGTAATACTAAAAGAATATGTAAGGAATCTAGAGACTTAATAATAAATTCTAAAATAATAACAACTAATAAATTGAATGAAATAAATTAATAAATTCTAAAACAAAAATAATTAATAACTTGAGTAAAATCAATTAAAATAAACTAAATCAAGGAAATATTAGAAAACAAAATAACTAATTAAATAAAAGGCGAAGGTTAAAAAGTGAGACTAAACAAGTAATCGTAAAAGGCTAAGGCTCGAAATCTACCTTGCTAATCCTAACGTCAACTATATTTGATCATTAATTTTCCCCAAATTAAACTACATGATAATCTCGCAGTCTAGCCTCGCTACCATGGAAAATATCATCTTTTAAGCCCTAAGTTAATGAAACCAAAAGTATGTTTATTCTTACTTTGCAAAAGAATCTTCAAATCATTAATTGTATCCAAACTAGAAATCACAATTAATATTCGGCGTTAAAAATCAAAACTTTCAATTATTAAGAATTATTCAAAGCATGAGAAAAACATGATTAAACCCATCAAAGAAATTATCTCAACAATTGATGAAAGAATGAACATTAAACATGAATGATCAAGTTATGGGGAAAAATTAATTCACAAACATAGCATCAATTAAAATTAACAAGGTTTCATCATCACCTCAACGAATAAATTTAGTCTGACATACTAAAGAAACTAAAATAACAATTCTGAAAAGTAAACATTATTTAATAAATTAAAGTAAAGGAAATAAAACGTTACAGAGTTTAAATGTGAAGAAACTCCAAAAGCATCCTAATGTCTTGCAAAAGAAGAAAAACTAATAAAACTAAACTAATTTTTTTTATTGAATTTTCGCTGCTGCTGCTTCTTTTTCTTTTTCGTCTTTCATGTGCCTTATATAGGCACAAAGTTTCTTTTTTTTTGTTTAGCCGACCTTGGCCAATGGGCCAAGGCTTAGGCTTTGATCCTTTTTTTTTCTTTTATTTCAAGTCCAATTTGGACTTGTCCCGTGAGTCTTTTTGGCCAAGGTTAATGCCTTGGTCAATTCTTATATTATTTTTTCCTCTATTTTTTATTTTCTTTCCTTTTGTTTTATTTCTTCAAATCTTGATTAAATATTCTTCAATAAGCTTTTGATTTTTTCTTCTTATGCAATTCTTCAAGACTTTGCTCTAAGTGCTATTTCATCATCACAACTCTTGATCTGCATGTCTCCATAATCTTCATATTTAATTACTCGTTCACGTACAAATAACATTTTAGCCCTGAAAAATGTGAAAAAGTCTCAGATAAGTGATAGACAAATTAATGCATTTAAGACTGTTTAGTGCCTTTCACATAAACGCACTTATCACATTCATTAATTCTAAAGCCACCTGCCAATATGACTTTATCAAATTTCTCATGCCATTGTTTTGGTGCTTGTTTAAGTCCATAAAGAGACTTTAGAAGTTTACAAACCTTCTTCTCTTTCCTACGAACCACAAACCCCTCGGGTTGTTCCATGTAGATTTCTTCACCTAAATCTCCATTTAAGAAGGTTGTCTTTACATCCATCTGATGTATTTCGAGGTTATTTATAGTAGCGATTGCTATCAACATCTAAATAGATGTTATCCTCGTAACTGGCGAATACGTGTCAAAATAGTAAGGGCCTTCTTTTTGCCTATAGCCTTTAACTACAAGTCTTGCCTTGTACTTATCAATTGATCCATTTGTCTTTATCTTCCTTCTGAAAATCCATTTACACCCTAAGGGTTTATTTCCAAAAGGAAGATCCACCAGTTCCCAAGTATGATTTTGCATGATAGATTCAATCTCACTATTCACAACCTATTGCCAATAGGATGCTTTAGGAGTTGACGCAACCTCCTTGAAGGTATGAGGTGTAACGCCTGGGAATTCCATCACACCTTTTAAATAACTGTTGCATAATTACTTGAGCATTTTACGTGCATTTCTTTTCTTGTTTAATTGTTTTACTATTGGGCACTATTCATAAGAAAATTTGACTGTTTTAAATGCTCGGTTTAATATTTTTCTTAGATAGTATAACTTATAAAAAGAATCGGGGACTTGTAGTTTTGGACTTTAGAGGCCGAGAACTTCCATTTGAAAATTGATTTATGTTTTGTTGAATAATGTTACGTAAGTGTAAACATTGATTTTAAATTAACTAGCAATTCATTAGAGTTTTAAGCTCATTTGACCAAGCATTAGTAGCATTTGACTTAGTATAATATAACATATGAACTTGTAGATGCTTACTAGGTGTTTATATGCATGGAAAAGATATGTCTAAGCTATCTATTGAGTTTTGTGATAAATCATGTTATTTGCCTCTTTGTGACTATATAGCTATTTCGTGTGTATTTGGCTTATATTGTGGTTAATTGCGAGGGCGGCCTACTTTGTCGTCCCTCTTGTGTGTTGATTGATTATCTTGATTCTCGTGGACTTGTCTCGGGGTTGACCAACCTTTTCAAACATGGTAGCGTCGAGAACTACTGGCGACATTAGGCTTGTCGTGCTCCCTCGACTACTATGGTGCATATTCCCTTTCTCTCGTTGAGTATACTCTACTACCCCAGAGTCATAGTTCACCTCATTGGGGCATATAGGCCTACCTCAAGAGAAAGGGTCGTAGGATCTGGGTACATCCGGAGTACCTCATTTGGAGAAATAAGGGTTTTGCCAACACCTGCTTGAAGATCATGGCTCGTGGTTCGAGATTGAAGATAAGAAATGGAATCATATCCTCTTTATATGTGGTTTAATACTTGTCTATTTGGTTTTGTTACCTTGTGTTGTATATATGGCTATCTTTGTTGCATATCATGTTGCATGTCTGGTATGTTGCATCACCTCCCTCGCTGGACAACACTATTGCTCACTCCTCATTTAACATGTTTCAGGAGAAGATGATGTAAATCTCCAACTAGTAGCCGTAGTAGAAGAAGAAGAAGAAGAGCAAGTTGAAAAACTTCCGTGACTTTCTTGTGTGATAAGGTTGACTATAATGTGAAGTTTGTGTGAAGTTGTTGATTGTTGTTCTTTTGAGACCATGTGGTCTTGTATATATTTGGTGGATGTAACAAGTTGTAATCTTGTATGAATAATAGTAAAGTAGATGGCATGTAATAATTGATTCTAGTTTACTTTCTCTTATTGCATGCTTGTGTGATTGATAATTAGAAAGTTGAACTTGGCTTATCATTGTAACTTACTACTTGTGGTTAAAGTTTAGAATTGTCTTGCATGCTTGTATATGATATAGATATTGTGGTACCAAGACTTGCTTAGTTTTGGAAAGTTGGTTGACTGTTGTTAATAGGGTAGTTTGGGTTGTTTGAGATATTTGCTTGTGGCTCAGGACTTGTTTGTGCTTGTTGTAGGTAACCAGTTTGTCCACAGTACAGATGAGACTTTGTCCATGTGATTGGTCCGGACTATACCTATAGCCTGGGGTTGGGTTCAGGGCATTACATGAGGTTTATCTTATAACATATAAGTTAGAAAATCAGGACCGAAAGATTTTGATGTTCTAACTCTCTTGCTATGTCTCGGTTCATCTTCATTTGTAGACTCTTGGTCTTTCTCATTATCATGACTACTTCAAGCATCATGATATCTTTTCAAAGAGGTTTCTCCTTGTCTACTTTTACAAGGAAATATTTCTTCAAAGAAAAACGTATTTCTTGATTCTAAGATTGTATTCACATGAATGTCATCAATCTCAGATCTATGCTCAAGGAATCGATATGCAGAACTATTGTTTGCATATCCTATAATGATACCATCCACAGGCTTTGGTCCAATCTTGACCATTTTAGGTGGTGGTACAACCACCTTTGCTAGACACCCCCACACCTTAAAGTATTGGAAGGATGACGGTCGACCCTTCCACAACTCATAAGGAGTTTGTCTAGTTTCTTGTGGGGTAGCTTATTGAGAATATATTTTGCAGTTAAGATAGCCTCCCCACACAAGTTTTGTGGTAATTCTGAGTTTATCAACATAGCATTCATCACTTCTTTTAGAATACGGTTCTTGCACTCTACAATACCTTTTTTTAGGGGAATATGGAGCAGTGGTTTGATGAACAATATCATGTTCCTCACAGTATTTCTCGAAAGGAAATGCATATTCTCCTCCTCTATCACTCTTTAGTACTTTGATCTTCTTACTAAGTTAATTTTTAACCTCAGCTTTCTACTGCTTAAATACTTCTAAAGTCTGATCCCTACTTCGGAGTAAATACACATAACAATACCTTGTGCAATCATCGATAAAAAGTAATAAAATACTTTTTATCGTCTCTTATTTGCACAAACTACATATCAAAGATATCACTATGAACTAAGTCCAAAGGTTTAGAATATCTTTCAATTGATTTGAAAGGATTTGGAAACATTTTAGCTTACACACATATTTCACATTTCCTTTCAGAATCATAACTTAATTTAGGCAACAATCCTATAATAACCAATTTTTGTAAGGATTTATAATGTACATGCCCTAATCTATTATGCCATAGAGTAGGTGACTCAATCATGTAAGTAGAGTAGAAGCACTATTATTAGCAATTTTGGATACATCAGATACATTCTTGGGTACCACCGTCATTACATTCAGTTTAAAAAGACCATCACATAGGTACCCATTTCCTACAAACATCCCACTCTTGGTAAGTACAAATCTATCACAATCAAAAACTAGTCTGAACCCATTCCTGCTCAACAATGAACTAGAAATAAGGTTCTTCCCAATATCAGGCATATGAAGAATGTTGTTGAGACTCAATTCTTTTCCTGAAGTCATCTTCACGACTACTTTCCCAGTTCCAAGCACCTTTGATGTAGAGAAATTCCCCATAAACATTGTTTCTTCAGGAGTTGCTGCCTTGTAGGTGCTGAACATCCTTTTTTTAGAACATACATGATGAGTGGCCCCTGTGTCCACCCTAAAGGGAAATGTTATAACGCATGAATCAAATTCTATAATTACAACAATAAGGTGGAAACATTCATGCATGGATCTTTAAAAATGAATAAAGCATGAAATAGCTTCTTGAACATCTAAACAGTTCATAGTTTAATCAAAAAGTAAATAAAGTTTTCAAGAATACATTTATCACAAAGAACGATGAAAAGAAAACTTCACCTCTTGCTAGAGATCTCCACATACCTAGAACAAGTTTTTGCTCCTCAACTCTGATATTCCCCTCTATCCTAAATCCTAGCTAAAGTGTTGATCTTGTTATGGGACTAGATCTTGCAAAACTAAACTAAAGAAAACTGATACGAGTTTCTTCAAAGAGTTGAATCTTACTCATAAGAGAGAGAGAGATCTCAAAGAAGATGGTGCAATTGTAACGTTTGGGGTACATGCCTTAATATTGGTGAAAATATGTAAGGTAATTATATCTTAATCAGGATTCAAAAGAGTAAAGGATTAGGACTTTGAATCATCCTCTAATTCCAAAATATAATGGAAATCCTTTTACACCTTGCGTTTACACTAGCTTAGCATATTAAACCATACCACATGCCTAGGACCCAAATAGGATGCCTAGCCCATGCGTCCAGGTCCTTGGTCCCCATGTTAAGCCTAAGGCTCAGACCTTGAGCTCTATCCAATTTAATTAATTAATTGTAATTAGTTTCCAAGTCCAAATCTAGTCTATTGTTTAAAAATAGAACATTTCGTCAATTATGGAAAAATCATCTTAAAAATTTAGTAGCCTTTAGACTTCAATTTAGCTAGCTGTCAAAATAAAAACTCATTCCACAAATAGAGAGTTTATTTATGACTACTAGTTGTGAATGGATTATATCATCTCTCAACATAGCAAAAACTAAGTTTAGTAATGACACTTACAAGGTAAACGGCTAGAAGGGGGACCAAACACATAATTATTCTTCTACTGAAAATGACCAAAATACCATTGCTAGTTTCCCAACAATATCTTACCATTTTAACCTTAGTCTATTCCACTAAAAGACTATGGTTGCACTCCAAGATAATTACTATATGAACAAGACTTAGTCAATAATACATGACGTTCAATCTTTAGACCAACTAATTGATAATGACCACGTTGCCCTCTATACTCACTCATAGCCAAGACAAGTTTACAACTTTTACTATCACCTCTTTGATTATATCTTTCTCCTTAGAACTTCTAACCCATAATCTAACCATCATCTAGAAGTTATCCACTTGACCACGAGAGAGAACCACAAGTGTAACAACCAATACATCATGTATTACTATACGCACGGATTCAGGATTATCAACCTGGATCATTCTAAGGGAGTGATTATTGCATAGATTCCTTATTGTATATGCATGTCCCTTCTAACCAAGTTCAAACACCAAAATCACAGAGTTGTTGACCCGTATAAGATCTCACCCATAGTGACTCAAAGAGAAAGAACTTGACTTCGTCAGTTCATCCATATATGCTCAAGATTAAGAACACTAGCCCACTTAAAAGCTTTTAGGTATAGGTGACCACTTTCTTTGATAATACATATGTAGAGTTCACACTATGATGGTCCATCCAATGCATACACATGCATAAGTGAAGTAAGTCTAAAACCCTATCCATGATCAAGGTAGATCACCCTACTATAAAGGTAACTTATTCACAATAACTTCTACCATTGTAGATGCCCAACTCTACTACTTAGTTATGGACTAAATAGTTATGCTTAACAAGTAAGCATGACTTAGACCTTTTGTACGTAACCACCACGTACCTATGTCAACACTTGAAGCAAGGACCTTATATACATATATATGAAAGTCAATCACATAAGAGAGAAACATGCTCAAAAAAGTAAGATGACAGTAATTATTCATTGCAAACATCCAGATATATTAATGACAATGTGCTAGTGGTCTTTTGGACATACCTATTTCCAACAGACTCCTACTTGCACGAAAGAGCACTTGGTTACGCTATGTAACAACTTAACCCCTACTGACTCAATATCTATAGAAAAGAGTTTCTTCGAAAGAGTCTTACAAGATGATCCACTAAGTCACTCATAAAGGCAACTCTATCTATCACTATGTCTCTTTTATAGATGTATCCCCAAAGTAAGTGATATATTCTCTCAAAGTGTTTGTCTTTCTTATGATTCCTTAACTCTTTATTTAAGTGATAGTTTATTATGCTATATACTTAGCCCGGTAGACTAATATATAGTCCTTCGTTCTCCAAAGAAACTTGAATATATGTTATACTACTATCCATTGATCATGTCCTATGTTTGACTACTATATGGTTTTGTACACAATATGAAGAATATGAGACTGCTAATTGCTGACGCTCATGGAATCTGTCTCCTACTTACTTTCTTATCAGATATTTTGGGGAACTGATATCTGGAAAGTGTAACTCCAAACCTGGAGGGCAACAAATCCTTCTTGGAGTTTTACATGTTAAACTGAACCAATATTTTCTAAATATATGTAGCTTGGAATAATGTTAGTGCTTTATTCTAGTAATTCGTATGAGCTTAATCCATCGAACATAGCTAGCTTCTCTTAAGTCCTACATTCAAAAGATTGAGAAAACAGTCAAACCTCTATGGATGACCACATCCTTACATCGTCCCCAATTAGTAGGATGTCATCCACATAAAGACAAGTAATACACTAGCATAGCTATTCCTTTTTCCTTGTACAAATGGTTCATCAATGTTCTACTCAAAACCAAAGGCTTCGACTATTTCATTGAATGGAATGTTCCACGTCTTAGATGGCTGCTTAAGTCCATAGATGGACCTCTAAATTTCATGCCCCGAACCCAAGAGCCGCAGATGTTAAGGTCGAGATGCGACACATCAAGTCGCATAGCTAATACCTATAAGATCATCAATTCACAACCTAAACATTCATTAACATTCCACAATTAACTTCAAAAGTTTGCCCAAGTCATTGGCAATATAAGCTTTCATCCATCTATTACAAATATATAAGACCTAGGTTTCCCCCGTCCATACTTAATTCACGTCCATCAAAGTCATCTAGGCCTCAAAAGAATAGTTGGCTATCTTAGTTAAATAACCAAGTGTCCAAAAGGATATTACAATCCATAAAATTGTTCAAATATATACAACATAGTCTTTCACTACAAAGCTACATGTTCAATACAAGCATAAAGATCATATAACATAGTAATTAGTCTTATCACACAAATCAGCTTCTCCCTCAGTCTGAAGAGTTGGCTCGAGCTCTACTTCACCTGATTGTCAAGAAAAGGGATGAGCTATACTTAGCTTAGTAAGGGATAACGGGAAGGGGATTTTCGCAAACATTTTATCATTTCAAAAACCTTTTATAACAATCGTGCCATGCATAGCTGAACATTCAATAGGAGACAGAAACGAACATAATAATGAACATTCAGTAAGAGACAGAAACGAAAACAATAATGAACATTCAATAAGAGACCGAATCAACACAATATCAATTGTGTAACCCAACTCTCCCGAGGTATCATTGGATCCCGACGAGAAGGTTCTCCCGGGGTATCAATGGATCCCGGTGAGAGAGGGAATCAGTACCATGGTAGCCAAGATATACCAACAAGCCTGCCGCCGCCTAGAGGTCTCGACACTACCCCGCTAAAAGGTTACAACCTTGTCATGTATAACAATTCAATCACATTTGCAAATAGAATACATAAAACACAATGTGGAGGACAACAAGGTACTTTGCCCCGTCACGCAAGCGGTTAACATGTAGAGATATCATGTAAGCATGTAATAGTACGAGTACCATTTATTCCATCATGAAACCAATGCACACCATCCTTGAGCATATTACAACATTTAGTAGTACACAACTTATCATTATACAATACGATGGTGCAAAGTTACCTTAAAACTACTCAAAACAACAAGAAATCTCAAAAACAAGCAAAACTAGGTTACATCCATCCGGATGAGGGCCTCATCCGAACCTCTCATCCGGATCAAGGGAAGAACTACTACCCTCCATCCGGATTAGGCCATCCGGATGAGGCACCAGTGTGTGCCTCGACTGGATCATGCTTTAAACACGAATTGTACTTGTTTTCCTTGCTCCAAACTCATTCTTTCAAGCTTATTTCAAGTGTGCAACTTAACTCAATCCTAAAAAACCTTATTCCACAAGTTTTCTTGCTCCTAAAAGCACACAACACAAGTAAAACACATTATTTCCATAACATTTAACTTGACACAAACGTTCAACATTCAATCTTCCATTTCTTCTATTTGCCACCAACTTAAGCATACCTCACACATATAATACTTCATCTAGCACACATTACAACTTATCATAATCACCAAAAGCTATAAGAGACAAGTTTAAGCCAAAGGTAACACTACAACAACATCTTGAAACCCTAATTGATCACACTAAGCTCAAATTCACACAATAAGCTTAAATATTCTGTGATCATGTTCAATACACATATCGAACTCATTACCATGAACTATATGACTTTTATAAAGTATTCGGAAAATATCCCTCACCTCAAATGTTGCAATAATAACTAGAAGAAGGTTTGTAGATGCTAAAGAATGCTTGGAGATGCTTGCAAGTGACTTGAAATTGTTTGGGTTCTCTTTTTTCTTCCTTCTTCTTTCTCTTTTCTCTCTTCTTTCTCTCATCTTTCTCCTCTCCTCATGGCCGGCTATAATGGTGGTGTGTATGGGTGTTTGTTTTGTTTAGATAATAGTTTAAGTTAGGTAAGATATTTTAGTTCAAAGTTTAATGACCTCAATGCCCTTTTAATTAAAAATTATCTACTAGTTTTCCCTTTTAGTTAGCTTGTAACTACTTAGTTGCTAATTGTTAATTGGTAACACGTAATTAATATCTATGACACCAAAAATACCAAAATGCACGTAAGTGAACATAAATGCACGAAAAATGATGCATACGTCCTTAAAATGATGTAAATACACATAAAATGATATGATATGCATATGAAGACTCGTGCGGGACCTTACACTAAAGCTCATCGACGATATTTTTTTGGCCTTTTGCAACGAAATCGTCTGGTTTATATATAAATGCTTTCGTCAAGATTTTCATTAAGGAATACAATCTTGACGTTCATCTGCCATATCTCGTAGTCACATTAACAAGCGATGACCAAGAGAATCCTTATGGACTTTAGCATGGATTTCAGTGAGAAAGTCTCCTTATAATTGATACCTTCTTTAGAGTGTATCTTTTCGTCACTAGCCTAGCTATGAAGATTTCCACATTCTCATCCCCTTATCTCTTTTCTCTTGTAGTCCCGTTTGCATACTAAGGGTTTTACCCCTCCAAGTATAATTACAAGATCCCATACCAAGTTAGAATACACGGACCCCAACTCAGATTCCATTGCCTTATACTAATAGTTAGCATCTACGTCTGTTACTGCTTTATCGTTACTAGTGGATTTGTTAACCTGATCGAAGTTTGCCTCAAAAACTTTCCATAGTATCAATTTGGTTGTCTCAATATTCTCCCACTGCAACAAGGTTCCGAGGTACTCAAAGGAATTTACTGTTTCGTGTATAGGTGCAGGTGTAATGGAAGTCTCATAAGTGACTTATTTAAGTATAGTTTCTGAATTCAACTCTTGATGAATTACACCACCATCCTTAAACTCTCTAGTATGGGCACCTATTAGCACCCTTAGGATGGTATAAATTCCATCACTTGTTCTTTTATAACATCCTATGAAATGGCACATCTTAGACTTAGGCTTCATGCTTGGATGCGGAGCTACTTGGTACATAAGCTAGATTCCCCTCAAATACGAATGTACCTTAAACTGGGCTTATGGACCATCCACAACTTATAAGGTGTCTTAGGTACCATTTTAGAAGGCACTTAATTCCAGTTGTATGATGTCATCTCTAAAGCTTATCCCCAAAACTGATATGGGTAGAGACGTGTGACTCATCATGGATATTACCATATCTAGTGAGGGTTTGATTTTGTCTCTTAGATACACCATTCTGTTGAGGAGTGCTAAGCGTAGTCCACTATGACACAATTTCCTGTTGTATATGATTACCTTTAAACTCACCCGAGATGTACTAAAACCTCCATGCTCTAGTATGTTCATAGGTCCACCATACACATAAGTGTGCATCAATTCCAACTCTATTCTTGTCCTATGCCACTTGGAAGAATATGCCCTTTCGGACATCTTTTCTTTTAGGCAAGATTCACACTGAGCCTATGGTTCGAGATCTAATGAGCCCAAAAGCACTCAACCAACCTCTAAATCTATTCAGTTTTATATGACCCGAATCATAGGTTCTACAAGTGCAAGCCATTGGTGGATGAAAATTTTTTTTTTCTAAAAAAAGGAACTTGAGTATTCAGAATCTATATTATCACACAGTGGAAATAGTCAAATAGTGATAGGATAAATATATCATGCATACTTCTAGACTTAATAAAACTTTTCTATAAATGGAAAATGAAAGTCAACAAAAGTAATATTTAAAAACTAACATAAAAACTTAAACTTTATCATGTCTAGAGCATGATAAATATTGTCTTATTCTAAAAACTATCACTAAATAATAAAATAACTATTCCAACTGCAGCAGCCCAGACCATCGCTCTGATGCCAAGCTTTAGGGTGAATCTATCTTTACTTAGCTTCTTCGTTTCCTAAAACCTTAACATGGTAATGCAGACGTAATTAGTGGTTCTAGAATCTACTGTCCATGATTCTATAGAATCAACCACCAAACTTGTTTCAACAACACAAGTAAAGTTCGTACCTTTATTTTTCTTGGCTAAGTACTTTGGGCAGTCTTGCTTCCAATGACCTTTCTACCCACACTTAAAGCACTTCTTGAAGCTCCTTCATTAGCTTAGTGAGCCTCATATCCATCTTGCTCATGTTGTAGTTGAGCTTGAATTGGGAGGAGGATTCAGGCAATGTCTCGAGAATCATGTCTACTTTACTTTTATTGTCAATTTGGGCTGCCAAGACTTCTACGAGGTTAAAGTTGTCCATAATCTTGAAAACATGTTCTCTTACAGACGAACCTTCTACCATCTTGGATGTCACGCCCCGACCTAACCACGCAAAAGGTCAAGTCCAGACCCGACACACGGACGGAGTCTTCTTTGTACCATGGACGATCCAAAAACCCTACATTCGATAGAATATACGCAGAAACTGCAATATTCATTTGAAACAAGCCAACCTCCTTTGAAAACATACATTCCTTGATTAACCAACTTGATAAAAGCCCAAAATGTCATGCATACTACACAGGTAATTATGCCACTAAGCAGTTAAAGCCATTAGCATGTACCTTTTTACTAGTTATTCGAGTACAAGGTTACAGTTTTACAACCTTTCAACTTATACAATACAAGACCATAGAGGCCTCAAAATAGAAACTACATACAAGACTACAAGCCTAAAAAAAAAGTGACAACCAAGCAACATGTATATCAAGCATGGCCTGCCACAAAAAGTCTTGCAACCAACCACCAGCTAATCAAAGAAAGTGCAATCAAGGGAACACGTCCACCTATTCCTCCTCCTCCTCAACCACCTCAATAGGAACAACCTCAACTACTCCTATAAAATATGATATAAAAAGGGATGAGCAAAAACTATTGCTCAACGAGGGTTAACGGTCTCACGGGACGGAGATGAGAGAAGAGTGCAATGCAAATAGTCAAGTAGGTCAATTAATCTAAACATTTAAGAACACAAGACTAAGCCAATCAAATAAGTCAAGACAAGCACTTTAATCACTAAGGCTATAACCACTCAATTAAAAGATACAATTCGCTTTCCACGAGCAACTTCAATCATGAATCCGATGACGACGCGCCGGCCCAACCACCTTATAACTTCAGTTTGGAATACCCCGAAAGTATCCAATCAATACTACAACCCAAATCTCCCTAGGAGGAAACCCAAGCAAGAAAAAGGAATAGGACACGTGTCACGCCCCGACCCGACCCCCAAGCTAAAGGTTAAGTCCGGACCCGACACACGGACAGAGTCTCCTGTGTACCGTGGACATTCTAAAAACCTGTAAACACTTAAACAAGGTCCCAACAATACAATACAGCTTTTCTCAATTAAACAATAAAGCTATAAGGCCATCCGAGCCTTATAGTACGCAATATCTCCAAAACACACAAGCATGCGAGAACTAGTTGACAGCATAGTCTTATAATCATAACATTCTGGGAAATCAATAAAACAACTTAGGGGATAAATCATTCTACAACAACTATCCACTCCCAAGCATGCAAGGAAATAGGACAAGAATAAAAGTTATTACAGTTCGTAGACTTTCAAAGCTACAACCAATCCATCTAATCTTCGACTTATACAACAAGCATATACAAAGCCCTTGGGCTACAAAATAGTACATAAAGTAATCAGACGAGTCTTCCACATAGCAACAAAATCATTAACCACCTCAAGTTATCAGACACAGCAACTAAGGTAAAGGCTCGATCTGAACTTCTTCTTCCTCAACTAAATCAACAAGCTGGGGATCACCCTCAGCGTCTCCTGAAACAGATATCGAGGTATGAGCAACCACTGTTGCCCAGTGAGGGATATAGTCCCGGGGCGTGCTATGCAACAGATAACACAATTACACAACAATAACACTTTAACAATTTAAGAATCAATGACAACTTAAATAACCACACAATTAAAAGGATACATTTCACACAATCCCCTATACACCAATCTTGACTGGTCTTCATTCACGATCCACGAACCACGAGCACAATCACGATAAGCCGGCATAACCCCAAACACTCCAGTGGGTGTACTCCGGATGTACTCCGGATGTACTCCGAATCCTACGACCCAACATCCCCTGGCAATCTCCGGACCAGGCGAATGAGGGAATAGGGCACGGAGTTTGAATATCCACCGGCAAGCCCTCTGCCGCCCAGCCGATATTCAACACATCCGCCCCGACACTATGGTTGCGCAACCACTATGCAATGCACTCAACGATGGCAAGTTAACAACAATAATATAAGCATTAACACATATGAGGATCAACAAAGTAGGTTGACCTCGATACAATTAGGATAGAAGCAAGGATAGAAGCTAATAAGCAGTTTACAAATGAACTTATACCATATAAGCATAGAATCATTCCAAAAGCTCCAAATCAATTTAAAATCATATATAAACACTTAAGAAGCCCTGACATGGGTTTAGAAGTGTGAGACAACTTAAATTGCACCTAAACCCCTTTATTTTTCGATCTATTTCTCTTCTAAACCAATGTTAATGATTTCATTTTCAAAAGAAACTCTCCCAACCTTCTAACTAACCCCCAAGGTACCCTTTCAACCCTCGAACTCAATCAAATGCCCGCGTTTACCCCGAAAGCCCCAATTTCCCTCTTTTGGCTTTAAACCACACCTACATTGTCCGGGCTTCAAACAAGGGATATCAAGGTATCTATAGCACCTAGGTAGCCTAAGGAAACTAGAATTGAAGCCCGAATCCACCCAGAATCGCATTAACCCCGAAAGCCCCAACTTAAAGTCGGCTATTTTCCATTTTTAGGTGATTTAAGGGCAATGCAAGCGTACGGGGTTATTTAATTATCTTCACTAGCACCTAAGGCATCAATTAGAAGCATTAATTCAAGCCAATTTGAGCAATTACACAAAACCCTAGAAAAACGTCACTATTCACCCTAGAAATCAAACTAACGATTCTAACCGTTTAAATTGCGAAACGACGGTTCAAAAGTGTTCTCTAGCATTCATATAGATAGTACATTAGTATAGATAACATTTACAATGGCATTTAATCATATTTCCAACGATTCAAGAAATGAGCAATTATTTAAAAATGCAAATCAAGCCATGAAATCCCTCACCACTACGCGTAGGAGCACCTAGGAACCTTGCAAACACCCTACACTAGTTGCTCGAGGCTTGGCATGGCTTGATTTGATGATTTGAAGAAGCAAAAATCCTCAAAAGGCAAGAGAAGGCTGTCGGGTTTGCTACAGTGCCATTCAGCTTTTATTTTTTTGTTGTTGTGTGATATATGAGCTAAAGTGTGATATAATAAGGGGTTGAGTTGAGGTGGGGTCCTTTGGGCGCTTGAGTGGTCTAATATAATACGCGTAGTAAGCTTTAAAAGCGAGTCTAAGGGGTGACACATTGGTTAACTAATTAAATCTATAAAGTTATTACGTAACACTATTCACTTGACTTCTAAAATTATTTTCTAAACGAGCCTTCCTAACGCCTTAAGCTCAAAAGCACATTTTTCCCACTACTTTTATAATTAATATGATTTAATAAAAATGCTAGTTAACTAATAGAAAGCATTTTAAAAACGGAGTGAATAGTAGTCACAAGTCAGTTAATAAGGCATAGAAGTAAATGCGCAGATAAGGGATGCAACAGTAATTAAATGCATGGCAAATTCTCGGGCGTCACATCCTCTCCCCCTTAAACTAATTGCGCCCACGCAATTCTTACATGTTTCGGCGAATAACTCTGGATACCGATCCCGCATCTGATCCTCTCTTTCCCATGTCGCATCCTCTACTCCGTGGTGATCCCACAGAACTTTAACCATCGGAATGCTTTTAGTCCTCAGCTCCTGAACTTTCTGATCGACAATTCGAAGAGGTTTTTCTGTGTAGGTCAAAGTTTCACTGATCTCTAGCGGTTCCGGTTCAAGTATGTGAGAAGGATCTGGCTGATACTTCCGAAGCATGGAAACATGAAATACGTCATGAATTCTGCCCAGACTGGGAGGTAAAGCTAGACGGTAGGCCAAATCACCAACAGTTTCAGTTATCTCAAATGGTCCCACATATCGAGGACTGAGTTTACCTCCTTTACCATGCCGAATCAAACCCTTGCGAGGAGAAATTTTCAGAAATACTCGATCCCCTACAGTAAATTTCAGATCACGACGTCGTCTATCTGCATAACTCTTTTGCCGACTCTGTGCTGTAAGCATTCTTTTTCTGATAAGCTGTACCTGATCAATCATCTTGTTCATTTCAGGTAAAAGAGTAGGGTCGATAGTCTTCATCTCACCAACATCATCCCAGTAGAGAGGAGACCGACATTTACGCCCATACAGTGCCTCATAAGGTGCCATACCAATAGTAGCTTGATAACTATTGTTGTAGGCGAACTCTGCTAGTGGCAAATACTTCTCCCAACTCTTACCGAAGTCCAGAATACAAGCCCGCAACATATCCTCAAGGATCAAGATAGTTCTCTCGGATTGACCATCTGTCTGAGGATGATAAGCTGTACTGAAATTCAAATTCGTGCCCAAAGCTTTCTGAATCTTCTGCCAGAACTGAGATGTGAATCTGGGATCTCTATCCGACACAATACTCTTTGGAATTCCATGAAGTCGGACCACGTTCTCTATATACAACTCTACCAGTTTATCAAGAGAATCAGACTTCTTTTTAGCAATAAAATGAGAAGTCTTGGTCAGTCTATCCACAATAACCCAGACTGAGTCGTTACCCCTCGAAGACCTCGGTAAATCGGATACGAAATCCATAGTAATATGATCCCATTTCCAAACAGGAATAGCCAAAGGCTGCAACAACCCTGCAGGTCTCTGATGTTCTGCTTTAACTTTCTGACAAGTAAGACATCGGGCAACATAGTCAGCAATTTCTCTCTTCATATTATTCCACCAGAAGTTCTGCTTCAAATCTTTATACATTTTCGTACTGCCTGGATGGATAGTATATCTGGAACTGTGTGCCTCAGCAAGAATATCCTTCTTCAGAGTTGGATCATTCGGAATACAGATTCTACCTTTGAATTTGAGAATACCATCGTCGTGCAGTTTGAAATCCGACTCTCCCCCTTTAGAATTCTCTAAGACTTTCAACAATTGAAGATCAGCCTGTTGAGCTTCTCGAATCCTGGATAACAACAGAGATTGAATCTGCAAACTTGCAAATTGAATACCAGAATTTGAAGTACTAGGCTTCCATAAGCACAATTCTTCCATGAATTCCCAATTCTTGATAATCAAGCTGGCAACAGTAGCCTTTCGGCTCAAAGCATCAGCAACAATATTGGCCTTACCTGGAAGATAGTTAATAGTGCAGTTATAGTCCTCAAGTAATTCCAGCCATCGCCTCTGCCTCATGTTCAACTCTTTCTGTGAAAACAGATATTTCAAGCTCTTATGATCTGTAAAGATTTCAAACTTGTTGCCCCAGAGATAATGGCGCCATTTCTTTAACGCAAGAATGATAGCTGCAAGCTCAAGATCATGAGTCGGATAGTTGAGTTCATAAGGCTTCAGTTTCCTGGAAGCATAAGCAATAACCCTGCCATTCTGCATCAATACACAACTCAGACCTTCCTTCGAAGCATCACTGTAGATCACCAGATTATCATAACCCTCAGGTAAAGCAAGAATAGGAGCTGTAGTCAATCTCTTCTTCAATTCCTGGAAGCTGGCCTCACATTTATCATTCCAGTCAAATACTATTTTCTTCTGAGTAAGCTGAGTTAAAGGCCCTGCAATCTTAGAGAAATCCTTTACAAACCTCCGATAATACCCAGCTAAACCAAGGAAGCTACGAATCTCTGTGACAGTTTCAGGTCGTTTCCAAGATAACACAACTTCGATCTTCGCTGGATCAACAGAAATACCATCCTGCGAGATAATATGGCCAAGAAAAGCAACTTGCTTAAGCCAGAATTCACACTTGCTAAACTTTGCAAATAACTGATGCTCCTGAAGAGTTTGCAACACAATTCTGAGATGTTGTTCATGTTCCGCCTCAGATTTAGAATAGACAAGGATATCATCAATAAATATGACTACAAATTGATCCAGATAAGGACGGAATACCCTCTGCATTAAATCCATGAATGCGGCGGGAGCATTAGTAAGACCAAACGGCAAGACAACAAACTCATAATGGCCATATCGAGTTCTGAAGGCAGTTTTAGGAACATCATCTTTCTTAATCCTCAGTTGATAATAGCCCTGCCTTAGATCAAATTTAGAGAATACCCTGGCGCCTTGCAACTGATCAAACAACTCTTCGATTAAAGGCAAAGGATATTTATTTTTGATGGTTACCTGATTAAGACCCCGGTAATCGATGCATAGGCGAAGAGATCCGTCTTTCTTTTTAACGAAGAGAACTGGCGCACCCCACGGTGAAGAACTCGGCTGAATGAATCCCTTCTCAAGCAAGCCCTGCAATTGAACTTTCAATTCCTGCAACTCAGGTGGAGCCATTCTGTACGGAGTCCTAGAGATAGGTGAAGTCCCCGGCAATAAATCAATCATGAACTCTATCTCTCTATCAGGCGGTAACCCAGGTAATTCCTCAGGAAAGACCCCCGGAAACTCCCTCACGATAGGTACATCATTCAATTTCAGTTGATCCCCAGGTTGATTAATCAAATATGCAAGATAAGCCTCACAACCCTTGCTTAATAATTTAGATGCCCTAATAGAAGAAATAATAGGAGTTCCCGTAGATTTTCTACTACCAACTATTTTAAGTACGGGTTGGTCAGGCATCTCTAGATACACAATCTTCTTTCTACAATCAAGATGGGCATAATATTTACTTAACCAGTCCATCCCCAATATAATTTCAAAGTCATTGAAGGGTAGGATAATCAAATCAGCAGGAAAAACACGACCTTCAATAAATATGCTACATGCTCTGCAAATAGATCTAGTAACAAACTTCGGACCCATAGGAGTATAAACCACAATCTCATGCAACAGTTTATCATGTTTCAATTTAGCATTTTGTGCACAAGTAGGAGTAATAAAAGAATGCGAAGCCCCGGAATCAATTAAAACCTTAACTGATTGATCATTAAGGAGAAAAATACCTTCTACCACGGCGGTAGTGTCCGGAAGCTCCTCGGCATCCAAAGCAAATACCCGGGCCTGGCCTCGTGGTGGTGGTGCTGCAGCTGGGGCCCTGGTGTGAGAGTTCTGAGCTGATGTCTGACCCCTAGGGTTCTTAAATTTCTGACAGTCTTTTACCCTGTGCTGATCACTGCCGCAACCTGTACACTTGTTATGTTTCTTCCAACAAACATCCTCAGTGTGACCATGACGCTGACAGAAGCTGCACTGCTGGTGACGTCTTGCAACAGTGCCTCCCGAAGGAGCTCTGTAAGTAGAGGTAGCTGAACTACCCTGCTGCGAACGGGAAACTGCTGGACGGAACTGACTCTGAGTCTGACTCTGAACTGGTCGTGCCTGAGTCTGAGTAGGCCCTGTGTAACTCTGAGTCTGCCTCGGCTGCGAACTCTGCCCAACTGATACAGCCTGCCCCTGGTACCCTTGACTCTGAGACTGAAACCGTTTACTCGATTGACTGGTCTCGGCTAATACATCGGCTTTCCGTTTCTCATATCTCGAGGCAGCTCGGACTACTGCAGCATAGTTAGGAAAATCATTTGAAGACAAGTTCAGCATAATATCTCTCCTCAAACCCATGATGAACCTCTGAATCTTCATGTCCTCCGGCTGAATTAAAGCTGGTGCATAACGGGAAAGCCGGGTAAAAGTAGCCTCGTATTGATCTACCGTCATACTTCCCTGCCTCAAGTTTATGAACTCAGTCTGTCGCCTCTCGCGGGCAACTACCGATATATACTTGTCTCGAAATTCTCGGACAAAGTCGGCCCACGAATGATGACCTCCCTCAGCTACCCATTTCTCACTGATGGTATTCCACCAATCTTCAGCATCACCCTCGAGAAGGAAAGTAGCATAAGTAATCTTCCTGTCATCATGGCACTCCAATATCGCTGCCACTCTCTCGAACTTTCTTAGCCACATTTCAGCTTTCATATCGTCCGGCTCCCCAAAGAAAGTATAGGCCCCATGATGTATAAACCGATCATACAGATTCCCTCCGGTAGGACCACTACCTCCGGCTCTCGCAGCCTGATTACCTGCAACGACCCCTGGCTGACCCTGTTGTGTAACAAACTGGGCAATAGTATTCATAGCTGTGGCCATCGTGGCCAGGATCTGTGCAGTGCTCGGCTCTTGAACCTGCGGTGCATTTTCGGCTACCTCAGCTTCTTGCCCACGGACCCCCTCGGGTTCTCCACCAACATTCGGATTATCAGCACGACGACGAGGCCCCATCACGAATAGCTAGAATGCAAAGTGTTATGACAGGTATATATATATATATGCAATTTATAAGTAAACATATAAAGAAAAGTCCAATTAGATTCACATAAAGTCAAGTACATAGGAATTCAAATAAATATTCCACATTCTCGAAGTAAACATAAATCACTAGATCATACTTGACATTCTAGACTCTTGATATTCTATTTCCATGCTAGCATGTTCATTCCTTATTCAAATTCCACTTAGGTCAATCAAAATCAAGGACTCATGTATTCACAAAGTCACATAACAAATCTCTACCCACAGACCGAGAAATTTAACCCGGCTTCATGCAATCTATAGCTCTGATACCACTTAAATGTCACGCCCCGACCCAACCCCCAAGCTAAAGGTTAAGTCCGGACCCGACACACGGACAGAGTCTCCTCTGTACCGTGGACATTCTAAAAACCTGTAAACACTTAAACAAGGTCCCAACAATACAATACAGCTTTTCTCAATTAAACAATAAAGCTATAAGGCTATCCGAGCCTTATAGTACGCAATATCTCCAAAACACACAAGCATGCGAGAACTAGTTGACAGCATAGTCTTATAATCATAACATTCTGGGAAATCAATAAAACAACTTAGGGGATAAAGCATTCTACATCAACTATCCACTCCCAAGCATGCAAGGAAATAGGACAAGAATAAAAGTTATTACAGTTCGTAGACTTTCAAAGCTACAACCAATCCATCTAATCTTCGACTTATACAACAAGCATATACAAAGCCCTTGGGCTACAAAATAGTACATAAAGTAATCAGACGAGTCTTCCACATAGCAACAAAATCATTAACCACCTCAAGTTATCAGACACAGCAACTAAGGTAAAGGCTCGATCTGAACTTCTTCTTCCTCAACTAAATCAACAAGCTGGGGATCACCCTCAGCGTCTCCTGAAACAGATATCGAGGTATGAGCAACCACTGTTGCCCAGTGAGGGATATAGTCCCGGGGCGTGCAATGCAACAGATAACACAATTACACAACAATAACACTTTAACAATTTAAGAATCAATGACAACTTAAATAACCACACAATTAAAAGGATACATTTCAACAATCCCCTATACACCAATCTTCACTGGTCTTCAATCACGATCCACGAACCACGAGCACGATCCCGATAAGCCGGCATAACCCCAATCACTCCAGTGGGTGTACTCCGGATGTACCCCGAATCCTACGACCCAACATCCCCTGGCAATCTCCGGACCAGGCGAATGAGGGAATAGGGCACGGAGTTTGAATATCCACCGGCAAGCCCTCTGCCGCCCAGCCGATATTCAACACATCCGCCCCGACACTATGGTTGCGCAACCACTATGCAATGCACTCAACGATGGCAAGTTAACAACAATAATATAAGCATTAACACATATGAGGATCAACAAAGTAGGTTGACCTCGATACAATTAGGATAGAAGCAAGGATAGAAGCTAATAAGCAGTTTACAAATGAACTTATACCATATAAGCATAGAATCATTCCAAAAGCTCCAAATCAATTTAAAATCATATATAAACACTTAAGAAGCCCTGACATGGGTTTAGAAGTGTGAGACAACTTAAATTGCACCTAAACCCCTTTATTTTTCGATCTATTTCTCTTCTAAACCAAAGTTAATGATTTCATTTTCAAAAGAAACTCTCCCAACCTTCTAACTAACCCCCAAGGTACCCTTTCAACCCTCGAACTCAATCAAATGCCCGCGTTTACCCCGAAAGCCCCAATTTCCCTCTTTTGGCTTTAAACCACACCTACATTGTCCGGGCTTCAAACAAGGGATATCAAGGTATCTATAGCACCTAGGTAGCCTAAGGAAACTAGAATTGAAGCCCGAATCCACCCAGAATCGCATTAACCCCGAAAGCCCCAACTTAAAGTCGGCTATTTTCCATTTTTAGGCGATTTAAGGGCAATGCAAGCGTACGGGGTTATTTAATTATCTTCACTAGCACCTAAGGCATCAATTAGAAGCATTAATTCAAGCCAATTCGAGCAATTACACAAAACCCTAGAAAAACGTCACTATTCACCCTAGAAATCAAACTAACGATTCTAACCGTTTAAATTGCGAAACGACGGTTCAAAAGTGTTCTCTAGCATTCATATAGATAGTACATTAGCATAGATAACATTTACAATGGCATTTAATCATATTTCCAACGATTCAAGAAATGAGCAATTATTTAAAAATGCAAAACAAGCCATGAAATCCCTCACCACTACGCGTAGGAGCACCTAGGAACCTTGCAAACACCCTACACTAGTTGCTCGAGGCTAGGCATGGCTTGATTTGATGATTTGAAGAAGCAAAAATCCTCAAAAGGCAAGAGAAGGCTGTCGGGTTTGCTACAGTGCCATTCAGCTTTTATTTTTTTGTTGTTGTGTGATATATGAGCTAAAGTGTGATATAATAAGGGGTTGAGTTGAGGTGGGGTCCTTTGGGCGCTTGAGTGGTCTAATATAATACGCGTAGTAAGCTTTAAAAGCGAGTCTAAGGGGTGACACATTGGTTAACTAATTAAATCTATAAAGTTATTACGTAACACTATTCACTTGACTTCTAAAATTATTTTCTAAACGAGCCTTCCTAACGCCTTAAGCTCAAAAGCACATTTTTCCCACTACTTTTACAATTAATATGATTTAATAAAAATGCTAGTTAACTAATAGAAAGCATTTTAAAAACGGAGTGAATAGTAGTCACAAGTCAGTTAATAAGGCATAGAAGTAAATGCGCAGATAAGGAATGCAACAGTAATTAAATGCATGGCAAATTCTCGGGCGTCACACACGAAGCTAGAGCAACCAACCCTGGCAACCCGAGGCTACCCAGAGAGGCCCATCACACCTGCCCCTTACTCCATGAATGCAATACAATATACAATGCAACAATTGAGCGATAGAGCCACACATGGATAATAACAAAGTAGGTTATCCTCGCACGCAATAGCAACAATTGATATATATTCCAATCATAAACAGGTATAACAAGCATAATAACCAACAACTAGCATTTTAAAAGCAAAGCACTACAAAAACCAACAAAATCGCACAACAGCCCCAACTTTCAAAATTACACTACTTCCAAATGAGCCACGAGTTTTGGAAACCGAATTCACCACTTATCCTAGGACACTATAAGGCACGACTAGAAGCCATAAAACCCTACTTTAACCTAGAATTCCCGCAAAGCCCCGATTTTTTCCTTTGTTCATTTGAACTATAGCTACCCTAACCAAACACCCAACCAATGCCATAACCACACCAAAAGTGCTTCCATGGCCTCCCGAGACAATGCCATCACGCAAAACAAGGAAACACCAAACTCGACCAAAATGACCCCAACATGAACCAATGCATTTTTCTCCATTTTTTCAATACACAACCCAAATAAACCATACATTTAAGCATTCTAGAATACCTAGAACCTTTCTACATCTACAGAACACAATACGGAACAAAATTTAAAAATGAGGGTTTTACTATTCATATTTTACTATTCCATTAACAATTTAAATTGCAATAGCCAAATTCAACCGTATAAAATGCTAAAAACTTATAAATACATGTTCTACAATCATCAAGGAACATTCTTCAAGCAACAAAATAGTTAAAATAACGATCTACGCATAAATCTCAAAAATTAAAGTTTAGACACAAGTTATTCGAATGCGCAAATAACGATGCATCCCTTACCTTAGTCGTTACTAGATGCTAGGAAAAGAACGTTGAGAACCCTGAGAATGATCCTAAGCAACCCCACGCGAAGATTTGAAGATTTGAAGTTGAAAGGTTTTTTTTTTCTTTTTCCCCTTGAACTCTCGGTTTTGGCTAGTTTTTGTTGCTTGTGTTTTGTGTTTTATTTGCATATAATACAACTTAAAAGATGACAACTCAAAATGGTCAAAGGTCAATGTTAGCTTATTTGTAGGCAATATAGTTAAAACAAGGCATAAAACTATAATTCTTATAAACCAACAACTAAATACTAAACTACTAAAATACTAAATATTATAAATACTATTTTTGCTATTTACTGAGGACTATAAATCATTTCCTAGCTATCACTCCCGATATACTATGCATGCAGTGACGATGAACGAATTACATATAAATATCATGGAATATAAGAAAAATATAATTTTTAGAAAAAGAAACAGAAACATTTCATATTCTGGGCTCGGGAATTATAGCTGTCATGATCTCCCTCATTGCAACTTGTTTTGTAGGGCTATTCTTATTTGAGAATATCTCAGTTATTCAGGTCATAATTTTTATAGCAATGGCTTTGCTCTCGTGTTGTATCAACAACACGTCAGACATTGAGGCTAGCATGTAGCACTTGGCCATGCCAACTATCCTTTACCACTTATCATTGTTGGGATATGCCCTAATGCTAAAGTTTGAGATGACCTTATTAGGGTTTAATGAGAATATATTTACGTGTTTTATACATGATGTTATTTGTAGGATATTCATATTCTCCGCTTCGTTGTGAATATGTCCCTAATGTTTATCCTAGAAGAGAAATGTTCTAAAAGGGTTTAGGATATTTCGCACTTTCTCTTCGATATGATAACTATTGAGAATTGATTCATAGCCCTTTAGATTATTCAACCGAGACTAGAATAATCGAGTACGGGTTATCATATGTTATTATCTTTGATTAACATAGTAATGTTAATGATAAAGGATGGCGTGCGAAATGCCAAAACAGCATGGTAATGTGGACTAATAAACATATAAGTGATCGTCTATGTACGGATCATTGAATGTGACAATAAATAGTGAACTACATGATTTTAGGTTAATAGTTTAATATTTAGTTGAGAATTGTGCAAATTAATGCTCAGACTTGAGAGATTATGGCTGCCGGTTATATCAGGGGCTAAATATTGCGTTTGGATAATACCCGTCTTTCATAAGGTAGGTTACGACCTTTCGCATTTTATTCTTGTGGTATGAACCGACAAGTATTTATCAAGATAGGATTTGTTAACCTCCGGCGTGAGGCGATGTCCTATGATATCTGAGATTAGTTTGTAAACGAGCAAATCCTTGGCCAGGGCGAGTATGAAGTGATGGAAATGGGTTTTTCCATGGTAGTCATCTCTCGTTTCACTGATTCAAATTTATACATAATATCGGATGTGGGCTTAACCATTTTATGGTCCTTTCACGATCGGGACACTTTTAACAGAAGGATCGGACTGCACGGTAATTCTCGACAGTTAAATAGATTCATGAGAGACATCATCTTCATTGTCGTTTACATTTTCATGGTACGTTCATTGCTAGTCCGTCACTCATGAGCATGAGGGTATTTCGGTAAATGACGGAGACATTTTCAAAATAGATAAGGAGGTTTATCAGGTCCCTCATCAGTACGTGATTATGAATCTAGAAGGTCACATACTAAGAAGTATTATGAATAAGTTCACCAGGAGCTTGTGTTATGTGGTTGGTGGCTTTAAGGTGTTAAGATTCACAAATGTTGGTTTTTGGGCCAAAAGTATAAATTCAGAAAGTTTTGGGGTCAAATATTGAAAAGTAGTTTCAATATATTAATTCTAATAGAAATTAGAATGGGCAAAAATAATACATATATATATATATGTATATGTATAATGATGATGTAATTTGTGAATTGCCACGTCATCATCCTAGTCATCAAATGAAAAAGGAAAATTAATGATAGGGCATTGACATGTGGCATGTGAGATGTAGGATCATCCATGTCATCAATCCTAGTCATTTGAATTTGAATTGGATGGATGAGATTGACTTTTGAATAAAGACAAAAGAATCTTGTCTATTGCTTTTGATGATAGAACCTTTTTGCCAAGTGTCATGAGAGAGAAAAAGTTGTCCCTTGGATTGTAATGATTACAATCTAAGGCCATGCATGGCTTGGTTGATACAAGCAAGAAAGAGAATAATGGTGATTGGTTCTTTATGCATGCAAAACAATATTATATTATTGAGATCAAATAATATATAAAAGATGATAACATTCTCTCTCTTTCCACTATGATTTTCGGCCATAGCAAGGAGGAGAGAGAAGATTGATCTTTTGCCATCTAATTGCAATGATTGTGATCCTATGATGTGCATGCATTATCAAGAAAAGTTAGCAATTGTGATTGGCTATACTTTTTGAGATAGTTTATATATTATCTGATAAAAAGATGACAAGCTCTCTAACACACATACATGCACATTTTCGGCCAAGGCTATAGGAGAGATAAAAAGATCTTCTCCTTCACATAGCTTAGATCTTGTCTTGATCCTTGCTTATATATGTAGACTTGAGCTTGCATGTTAGATCTATACTTATTAATGGCTATTTGTTACATGCATGTTAAAAATGGTTGATCTTCTTGTTGGATATGCTAAAGTATAAAGATAGTTGTTGAAATTGATCTTTACATGTTGGCATATGTCCTAGAATCAAGAGATTAATCTAAAAGCTAAAAAGGTGTTTCTTGAAATGATCTTTTATGCATGATTGTAAAGTCAAAACTTGATGAAAACAAGTGTGGTGTTATTATCTTGAGATGGCCAAAAATATACCTTGGTATATGAACTTGGTGTGTTGTTTTTTATGGACATAATAATGTTCTAGTAGTTGTCTTGAAGTCCTGAAGAGTTAATGTAGATTATAAGCATGTGTTAAAGTAAAAGTTTGAAAAGTTGTTTTAAACTTATTTTAACAAGTTCATGCATATAATTAATGTTGAGGACTATTTGATGATTAAAGGAGTTTAATAGTCAAATATGCAACTAGTTACATGTCTTGAAATTGCGAAATTGATTTCACATAATAGAATGCCATTATATTCTAATCTTGAATTTGGAAATGTCTAATGTGTTTTATGTTGATATTTCTAAGTTTAAGAAATGTTAAAAGTTATTATATGTTGATATAATGTCTTTTAATAGATCAATGGGCTAAAATGAATGTGTGTAGGCCAATGAGACATATTGATTTGGGCTTGGGCCTTATGTGCATGTTTTGGATTAAATTTTAGCCTAATTGGGCCACTTTATGTGATTGGGTCATAGACTTGTGTTTTCTTTAAAGTTTTGGGCTTGCATGTGATTATTATTAATTATAAAGGGTTATGAATTAATGGGCCATTAAGATTTGCATTAATGAAAGGTGGTTTTCAAGAAAATGAAATAAGTATATATAAGTTTTAATTTTTCATGATGATGAGTTAATTAGACTTATATGCTAACTTGTTATATGTGGATTATTATATAGTTGATATGAATAATCATGCATATATCTATATTTTGGAAATGGTGAATTTGATCGTGAATTTGGGCTTTAGGGTCAATTGTTATTGGGTTGTAATATGAGACATAAGTCTCAATTTATTTCTTGTCATTTGAGAGAATTATCTAGTGAGGAATTTTATGTAATTCTTCAAGAGAAATTTGAAAGAAGCCCAATGGACTTTTCCAAGAAGTTGGAAGCCCAATGGAGATTTCAATGAGTTGAAGATCTTTTAAGAAAATAGTTTTATTTCTTTAAGCCCAAAAGCCAAGCCCATGATCCACCATTCATATATCTTTGCATTCATACTATTTAAATTGTTATAATTGTGATTATTAGCTTAATAGTATCTAGAATGCTTATTGTTTTGATGAGATTGTATTTACTCCCTACGTGCAAACAAATATTAGATTTTCAAACGGTAAAGGGGATTTTATCATAGTCCTCCGCCATCCTAGGATATTTAATAGGACCCAAATGAATACGATCCTTCTTACCCAAAGGTAGAGGATATGTTTCAAAGTAAGTTTATTAAAATCGCTAGAATGAAACATAGTGATGTGGTTGTCTGCCAAAATCTAACGGTCAACATAGCCACAAAGGCTTGAGGCTATTGATTCAATTTGTGGGATAACTAAGTGATGGCGGGTACAATCTAACTAGATCACCTAATCAATTATAACCACAAAGGTTTGAGATCAAGTGATTTAGGGACTAAAGTAGACCATACCCTATTTAGAGAAATAGACAACAAAGAGTTGTTGACCTTTGGTATTCATGTTCCAATTATAGCCACAAAGATTTGAGGAATGTGTCTGATCATAGGAACTTGGTCATCTCACTTAGAGTCTTTTAATAGATTCATGTTTTCTCATTAAAGGGGTATGAGATTTAAAACAAATAGTGGGAGTAGCTATTATATCTTGCAATTTAATAGCTTTACATATATTCTTGTTAGCCTGTAATCTTCTTTTCTGTTATATTTACTTTTTCTATAGTTTAATGGCTTCATTCATAAATCATATTTTATCCATCCTTAATCATGATTATTTAGTTGGACCAAATTTTGAGAAATGGTACAAAAGTTTAAGGGTAGTCTTCCGATTTGGGAGAATTGAGTATATTCTGGATGTCCCGACATTTGCTCCTATAGATGAGATGGCATCCGAGACCAACAAGATCACTTACTATAAATGGGTCCAGGATGACATGCGTGCTACGGGATACATTCTTTCATCAATGAGCGATGATCTGCGTCGATTTTATGAGGGGCTGCCTCATTCCGTAGATATCATTTGTTGTTTGGAGGAATCCTTTGGCGAGCGCAGTCAGTCCATGAGATTCTAGTTGACCCGTAAGCTTTTTAGTATGAGACTTGAAGAAGGGGGTGACGTGAGCCAGCACTGCCTCAAGATGATTTACCTGGTAACTCAACTGGAGGCATTTGGTTTGTCATGGATCCCCGACTTCCGGTGGACTTGATCCTGCAGTCTCTTCCATCATCCTACTCTCCCTTGATCTTAGACTTAAACGTACATAGAATTGAGGTCACCCTGAACGAGTTGCCAAATGTTCTAACTAGCTGGGAGAATCATGATTTGGGTACAAGACCCGATCCTCATGTTGAGTCCTTTCCTTCTATGGCTGAGCCCAGCCGAAATAGAAGCAGAAGAAGGAGGAGGAAGAGACATAAGATGAGTAGGGTTATGGCATTCTTACCGAGAGATCTCTCATCATGAGGGGATTGAGTGGTAGACTCTGATTGTGCATGATTTGGTCGTTTTGGATCGGCTTGGTATGCAATCCCAATTTTGAAATATGTTTATAAATATTTTAGACGTTTCTTTAAATAGTAGTGACTATCATCAATCTTTTCTTACTATGGGTAATTTTGGAATTGATCCTTTGTAAGAAAATGATTGCATTTTGTATATCCTTCATTATTAGTAATGAAATGATCAGAATGCGTATCGGAAGAAACGATGTCTTCAAACTCAAACATTCATATTTCAATTGTTTAGCATTTAATGAAATGGCTAAATACCAAATCATACATATAATGTCTTGAACTTTGAAATGGTCAAGAGTTAAAGACTAGAATTCTTTTATATGTCTATTCAAATGAGTTTGATAGATTATTTTTTTCTTTTTTAACAAAAGAGTTTGTTCAAATAAATAATTGAATGAAATGGAGCATGAGACTTGTCCAGAATATGTTGGGTTATAAAAGAATATTAGAGAATGCATCTTTTATCACCATAATCTTTCATATTGATTTTAAACTTATACCATGTTTTAATTCTATAGCTGTATAGAATTTAAACTCCTTCATACATAGTTTCTTTTGAGAAAGGTAACTATGATGAAATGATTAAAATGAAAAGATAGAGATCATTTTCATTAATAAATGAAGGTAATTTCTAAATTTATAAGAAAACGTTAGTGGGAGTTGATGCCCTTAACAAGACTTGTGAATTTATGATACCTTCGTTTGCCAAGGTCCAATCAAAATTTTATATCATGTTGTATTTCTTGGGTAAACTAATCATGTCTTGTAAGTGTCATGAATATGAAGTACAACGATAGGATTGATTGTTTTCTCATGTCTTATACACCTAGTCACGATCTTAAAGTTCTCTTTAAGATGGAGGAATCTAAGAAATTTTGGTCTCTAGTCTCAAATGACAGGGTATCCGTCTTTTCTTGTAGATTTCCTTCCGACTATTAAGGAAAAGTCGCAAATGGTTTTCGCACCTAATCCTTGAGCTATTTGCATTCTCCTTTAAATGCAATGACAAGTACTTGGCACGATATGATGTAATAAGTTACATGATAGATATCGAAGAGAATACATATAAGTTCTATTGATATTATTGATATAATGATCTCTATATGAACTTTAACCCATAATTTTAAGGTTTATGGTTATTGTGAAGTTCTTAGTGAAGAATTCACTTAAAAGGATAAGAGTATATTTAATGGATTTGTGAATTATTGGAAAGAGTTTCAAATAATGATAAGTAATAGTTATATTATTTGAGCCAAGATGCTGCTTGACTTTTATGATGTTTGGAAATTATGTGGTTCTATCTATTGATGGTAGCCGATATCATGTGATATGGTAACTATTATAGGGCTTTTTGCACAAGCTTAAAAGAACCCGATCTCATCAAGAGTCTGAACTCGTAAAGAGTCAAATCAAGAATCTCTTCTTGATAGAAAATGAATTAACAGATTAAGATCCTATAGTTGCTTCTATAGTTGACCCACCGATCCTGTAAAGACAGTTACAGTTGATCACCATCTTTGAGAATATGAGTATATAGATATGAATGTAAAATACACTAGATCTTATGGTCGATAGCATTAGTGCAAGTGGGAGATTGTTGGGGATATACCCTAATGCTAAAGTTTAAGATGACCTTATTAGGGTTTAATGAGAATATATTTACGTGTTTTACACACGATGTTATTTGTAGGATATTCATATTCTCCGCTTCGATATGAATATGTGCCTAATGTTTATCCGAGAAGAGAAATGTTCTAAAAGGGTTTAGGACATTTCGCACTTTCTCTTCGATATGATAAGCATTGAGAATCGATTCATAGCCCTTCATATTATTCAACCAGGACTAGAATAATTGAGAACAGGTTATCATATGTTATTACCTTTGATTAACATAGTGATATTAATGATAAAAGATGGCGTACGAAATGCCAGAACAGCATGGTGATGTGGACTAATAAACATATGAGTGATCATCTGTGTATAGATTATTGTTTGTGACAATAAATAGTGAACTACATGATTTCAGGTTAATAGTTTACTCTTTAGTTAAGAATTGTGCAAATTAATCCTCAGACTTGAGAGATTACGGATGCCGGTTATACCAGGGGCTAAATACTACGTCTGGACAATACCCGTCTTCCATAAGGTAGGTTAGGGCCTTTCACGTTTTAGTCTTGTGATATGAACCGACATGTAATTGTCAAGATATGATCTATTAACTTCTGGCGTGAGGCAATGTCCTATGATATATGAGATCAGTTGGTAAACGAGCAAGTCATTGGCCAAGGCGAGTATGAAATGATGGAAAAGGGTTTTTCCATGGTAGTCATATCTCGTTTCACTGATTCAAATTTATACATAGTATCGGATGTAGGCTTAACCATCTCATAGTCCTTTCCCGATTGGGACACTTTTAATAGAAGGATCGTACTACACACTAATTCTCGACGGTTAAATAGATTCATGAGAGACGTCGTCTTCATTGTCGTTTACATTCTCATGGTATGTTCGTTGCTAATGCGTCACTCATGAGCATGAGGGTATTTCGATAAATGACGGAGACATTTCGAAAATAGATAAGGAGGTTTATCAAGTCCCTTATCGGTACGCGATTATGAATCTAGAAGGTCACACACTAATAAGTATCATGAATAAGTTCACCAGGAGCTTGTGTTATGTGGTTGGTGGCTTTAAAAGAGTCATCAATGTTGGTTTTTGGGCCAAAAGTAAAAATTCTGAAAGTTTTAGGGTCAAATTGTAACTACCAAAACTTTTAGGGCCAAATTGCAAATATTAAAAGAGTAGTTTCAATATATTAATTCTAATAGAAATTAGAATGGGCAAAAATTATATATATATATATATATATATAGGTGTTTATATATGTATATGGTTGTGATAACCCGAACCCGGCATGCATTTAATGGCATTTAATTGCATTTAATTAAGTGTCATCTTAAATGTTAGTGTTTAATTGCATTTGATTACGTGTTTATATTAAGTTGTTTATTTGAATCTTAGCATTAACTTCATAATTCTTTAAAATATTCTAGAAATAGTTAAATTAATTATTTTTAAATGAATATTGATTATCTTGATTGTTTTGATTATTTTAATAATCGGTTTTAATTGTCTTGCATTAAAATTACTCGGTTTTCAAATAAATGAAAAAAGTAACTCTGAGCTGGAGTGAATTTTAAACTATTCTACTATTCTACTTTTCAAAAAAATTATAGTTTTATATTATTGCACATCATTTGATTAGCGATTGTTTATTGACCGTTCGATCGTAGTATTTCGAAAATGAGAGTTAGAGAAATATTCTTCGGACTTAGTGAAAAATGATTTTAGCTTAATTTAGCTAGTTTTAGTTGGTTTTCATTAAAATTGCATTGTTTTAACTTGAATTGGATTAAATGGCATCAAAATAAGCTTATTTGACCATTTTTAACTTAAGCTTGATTTTGCAAATGACCAAAATGCCCTTTGTCATCTTTTTAAAATAAAACAAGGCAAAAATCAAAAGAAACAAAACCAAAAATTCCTCCTATATCCCCCCCCTTTGGCCGAAACTTCCCAAGGAAAAAAAAAAGAATTTTGCTTGCATTTTCTTCTACAATCATGCGTGGAATTACTCGGGGGTCATGGCTCGGGTCCTTGCGGGTCTTGGTCTTCAATCTCTGCGAGGGTTTTCACGTTTTTGTGCATTTTTATTTGGATTTGATTATTGTTACAAATTTTTAGATTTGATATATAATGTGTTATAATGCCTATAATTGCTTGATATAGCTTCCTTTGAGTTCGTAGAGCATTGTTTGATAGTTATTTAGCAATTTTTACGGCTGAAATTGCGTATTTGAAATTGGGGAAGAATAATGAATAGTGATTTTGAATAGTAAAACCCTAATAATTTGAATTTTGATCCGAATTACGATTGCTTGATTTGGATAGGTGTCATTAGTGATATAAAGATAAAATGTGCAATAAAAACGAACCGGCCTTTGTTAAAATTAAAAATTAGATAAAGAAACGTAAAGGGGTCGTTTGACCAAAAGTTGACCGTGCTCGAATTGAGTTGGGGGTTTTGCTATGGAGGGCATGGAAGCACTTTTGGCGCTGTTGTGGCATTGATTGAACGACCGGTTAGCATAGCTGTAGTTCAAACGCAGTAGGTGGACATTCGGGCTTCGGTTTCATGATATAAGAACGTGCCCTGTAGTGCCTAAGTGAATGTAGTGAAATCAATTTCCAAATCCTGTAGCTCGTTTGCTCGTAATTGCCTTTGGAAGTTAAGGATTAAATAGTATTATTTGTCGTTTTTCATGTTGGAACTACTATTACTTGTTTGATTGATGTATTTGTTGATAATCATGCTTGAAAGAAATTGATTGAATGCTATTATTGATTGTAAATGCTTGATATCTCGTTTATCGCCACTAATTTGCACTTTCGTGTTATTGGTCGTTTATTGCTTGTATCTCGTATTGCATTGCATTAGGGTCAGGCGCGTGAGTGATGGGCCTCTCTGGGTAGTCTCGAGCTGCCAGGGTTGGTTGCTCTAGCTCCGTGTCCTATTCCCGTTCTCGCTTGGGTTGTCGCCCAGGGAGTTTTGGCTCGTAGAATTGACAGAGTATGTCCGGAGTACTCTAACGGAAGTTATAAAGTGGGTGAGCCGGCGCGTCATCGTTAAAGTCATCGAAATCATGATCGGTATATTACTCGTTTGAGTGAACCATAGCCTTCAGAGTATGGTATAGCTTTGAATCGTTGTGTTAATGCTTTTATTAATTGTTTATTGTATTGATTGTTTATATTGAATGCTTACTTGTCAGTTATATTGCTTAACTATCTTATTTGCATTGCATGAACTTCTTTCTCTCCACCTCGATATCTGTCTCGCCCTCACTGAGTATACGTGTTGAGTATACTCACTCCTCACCACCACATTTCAGGAAATGCCTTTTAGCTGGAAAGTTCGTGGCTACATGAAAGATCATGCTTGAAGAGTTGTCTTGCGTGCTATGTGGCTTGAGTTGTCAAAGATGCAAAGATGTATGTTTCATGTGTTGTATGTATTTAATGTTAAAAGGAATGTAATTTAAGTTTTACTAGATTATTGAAGTGGTATAATAAGCTAATTTATTTATTTAGATAGTATAGTTTAACTTCAATGCATATTTGCAATGTCCAAAGGAAAAGAGTTAGAATGGTATGATAGTCTATTTTATGCAATAAGTTAGTATAGTTTAGTTGCCAAGCATGAATATATTTGTCAAAGATGAGAATAGATAGGTTAGCATTTAAACTGGAAATGTATATTTACTTGTGTTCGCTTGTTGAGAACCAAGGCTCGGATGGCCTTGAGGTGTTTGTATGGTTGGACACGGTGTTGGTCCACTTATATGCTATTACAGGTTTTACATTTTGCCTAGAAACAGGAGAGTCTCCGTCCGTTTTCCCTAAAAATTATGCCCGGTTTGGAATTGGTGTATGATTAGATTGATTGATAGAATTCTCGGTCTCGTGAGGGATCGGGGTGTTACAGGTGGTATCAGAGCTTGTTTAGCTCATAAGCCAGGACAGGGTCCTCGGTCTGGTGGGTAGTGATCCTTGAATGTGTGCTTGATAAATGTGTCTTGAAAATGTATGCTTGTATGTGAGATTGTGTGTCTTGACTTGAATGTATGCACCTATGTGAAATAGTTATGTATTATGTGCTAAATGCGTGCTAAGTGAAGTGAAGTGTCTAGTTGTGCATTGAATTTACCTATTGAATTGACCTCGTGAATCGAATCGACCTCGTGAATTGTTAATTACTTGAATTATTGCTTGTAATGTGTGTATTGGAATGTCTTGAATTGGTTGTGCCGTGATTTGAATTGATTATGTTGTGCTTGACTTGATTGTCGTGCTTGAGTGACTTTGTTGAATAAATTGTTTATTAAACTGTCTTACAAACTTGCTTGCATAATAGTTCAAGGCATGTATGTATAAATGTGATATCTTGGCATTCATACATGTCTCGTGGAAATGGTAAGAAAGACTTCTTCCACCCCTGAAGAGAAGTGGTTAGTAGCAGGCCCTCCAAGTTATATGGATTGACGGGAATTAGCAGTATTTGACTAGCCTCTATTTGGGAGTTGGTGTTTGCTTTTGGAGCTCGGTTATTGGTAAATCTCTAAGGTCCTCCTATGTGCTTAACAGTTGTGAAAGAATAGATTTCTTTTGGGGTTCTATTTGGTTGTTCTATGGAGTATTCTTTGGTTTTCTTATTGGGTATTCTTTGCAAACTTCTGTTGGCACTTCTTGGTAGACTTGGCTATTGGGGATTTCAATCGGACTTACTGCATGGTATTATCTATGGCATATGTGTCTCGGTCTTTATTGGTGTGTCACTGGCATCCCTTATTGGAAATTCTTCAATGGTATTCTCTAGAATTCTTAGTGGTCATTTATCTAGTACTTATTTATTGGGCAATTCCTGGTACTTTCTTACTGGAGCATTGTTCGGGTATTTTCTTTGGCATTCCTCAGTTGGTTTGGTAATTAGAATTCTTATCGGACTTATTGTGTGATATTACGTACGATATTCTTTGGAATTCTTATTGGGCATTCTACTAGTATTTTTCTTATTGGCATTTATTGGAAGATCCTACACTTGGAATTCTGCTTGGACTTATTATCTTGTATTGTTTACGGCTTCTCCTTCGGCCTTTCCACTTAGGGGAATCTATACTTGTTGTTTTACTAAGATGTTGCAGTAGGGAATCAGTGATTGGCGGATTTCATTTAGAGATTGGCCTTTGGTATTCTTCTCTATATTCTTTTACAGAACTTTCAGCTAGGTCTACTTACGGTAATCAACACTGCATGAGGTGTATCTGCTCTAGCTATCTTTTAACTTTCTTATTTGGTACTTGTTAGACTTCTATTGGAGATTCGTAAATAGGGTATTCCTTCGGTATTCTTCTTGCCATTAATATGTGGTATTGATATTATCTACAGTATCCCTGCTTCAGTCTTTAGTTGGTATTTTCTCGGCATTCTTGGTTGGGATTTTTATTCGAGTTTTCCTATGAGCATCCTTATTCACTATCTTGCCCAGCAACCGATGAAGATTAGTCAGAGTTGGGCTTCAGATGATGCAGAGTCCTATTGGAAGAAGAATTGCGAGGACGCAATTGTTTTAAGGGGGGAAGGATGTGATAACCCGAACCCGGCATGCATTTAATGGCATTTAATTGCATTTAATTAAGTGTCATCTTAAATGTTAGTGTTTAATTGCATTTAATTACGTGTTTATATTAAGTTGTTTATTTGAATCTTAGCATTAACTTCATAATTCTTTAAAATATTCTAGAAATAGTTAAATTAATTATTTTTAAATGAATATTGATTATCTTGATTGTTTTGATTATTTTAATAATCGGTTTTAATTGTCTTGCATTAAAATTACTCGGTTTTCAAATAAATGAAAAAAGTAACTCTGAGCTGGAGTGAATTTTAAACTATTCTACTATTCTACTTTTCAAAAAAATTATAGTTTTATATTATTGCACATCATTTGATTAGCGATTGTTTATTGACCGTTCGATCGTAGTATTTCGAAAATGAGAGTTAGAGAAATATTCTTCGAACTTAGTAAAAAATGTTTTTAGCTTAATTTAGCTAGTTTTAGTTGGTTTTCATTAAAATTGCATTGTTTTAACTTGAATTGGATTAAATGGCATCAAAATAAGCTTATTTGACCATTTTTAACTTAAGCTTGATTTTACAAATGACCAAAATGCCCTTTGTCACCTTTTTAAAATAAAACAAGGCAAAAATCAAAAGAAACAAAACCAAAAATTCCTCCTATATCCCCCCCTTTGGCCGAAACTTCCCAAAGAAAAAAAAAGAATTTTGCTTGCATTTTCTTCTACAATCGTGCGTGGAATTTCTCGGGGGTCGTGGCTCGGGTCCTTGCGGGTCTTGGTCTTCAATCTCTGTGAGGGTTTTCATGTTTTTGTGCATTTTTATTTGGATTTGATTATTGTTACAAATTTTTAGATTTGATATATAATGTGTTATAATGCCTATAATTGCTTGATATAGCTTCCATTGAGTTCGTAGTGCATTGTTTGATAGTTATTTAGCAATTTTTACGGCTGAAATTGCGTATTTGAAATTGAGGAAGAATAATGAATAGTGATTTTGAATAGTAAAACCCTAGAAATTTGGATTTTGATCCGAATTGCGATTGCTTGATTTGGATAGGTGTCATTAGTGATAGAAAGATAAAATGTGCAATAAACACGGACCGACCTTTGTTAAAATTGAAATTTAGACAAAGAAACGTAAAGGGGTCGTTTGACCAAAAGTTGACCGTGCTCGAATTGAGTTGGGGGTTTTGCTATTAAGGGCATGGAAGCACTTTTGGCGCTGTTGTGGCGTTGATTGAATGACCGGTTAGCATAGCTGTAGTTCAAACGTAGTAGGTGGACTTTCGGGCTTCGGTTGTGAAAGTGAAGTTTCGTGATATAAGAACTTGCCCTGTAGTGCCTAAGTGAATGTAGTGAAATCGGTTTTCAAATCCTGTAGCTCGTTTGCTCGTAATTGCCTTTGGAAGTTAGGGATTGAATAGTATTATTTGTCGTTTTCGTGTTGGAACTGCCATTACTTGTTTGATTGATGTATTTGTTGATAATCATGCTTGAAAGAAATTGATTGATTGCTATTATTGATTGTAAATGCTTGATATCTCATTAATCGCCACTAATCTGCACTTTCGTGCTATTGCTCGTTTATTGCTTGTGTAACACCCCGATCCCTCTTGAGACCGGGAGTTCTAACAATCATTTTATTCACAACCCAATTCCAAACCCGGGCATAATTTTCAGGGAAAACGGACAGAGTCTTCCCTGTTTCTAGGGAAAAAGCAAACCTGTGACAGCATATAAGTGAACCAATACCATATCCAAACATTCAACCACCTCAAGGCCATCCGAGCCTCGGTTCTCAACAATTAAACTCAGCAAGTATACATACATTTCCAATTTCAAAACTAACCTATCTCTTTCCATTTTGACAAGTACATTCAAACTTGACAATTAAACCACACTAGGCTACCGCATATAATAAACTATTATGCCATTCTTACTCTTTTCCTTTGGACATTACAAACATGCATTGAAGTTAAACTATACTAACTAAATACATAAGCTAGCTTTTCAAATTACTTCAATAACCTAATAAAACTTAAATTACATTCTTTTAATATTAAATACATACAATACATGAAAGCATACATCTTTGCCACTTCGACAACTAAAGCCACATAGGCACGCAAAACAACTCTTCAGGCACGAACTGTCACATAGTCACGAACTTCTAGCTAACATGACATTTCCTGAAATGTGGTAGTGAGGAGTGAGTATACACAACACGTATACTCAGTGAGGGCGAGACAGATATCGATGTGGAGAGAAAGAAGTTCGTGCAATGCAAATAAGACAGTTAAGCAATATATTCGATAAGTAAGCAATCAAGACAAACAATCAATACAATAAGCAATTACTGAAAGCATTAACACAACCATTCAAAGCTATACCACACTCTGAAGGCTATGGTTGACTCATACGAGCAATGTACTATTTCACGAGCGATACATCAATCTCGAGCTTGATGTTGACAACGATGACAATAAGCGCGCAACCACCTTATAACTTCAGTTTGGAATACCCCGGGAGTAACCATCAATTCTACGACCCAAATCTCCCTGGGAGGCAACCCAAGCGAGAAAAGGGAATAGACACAGAGCTAGAGCAACCAACACTGGCAACCCGAGGCTACCCAGAGAAGCCCATCACTCACGCGCCGGACACTATGCAATGCAAGACTCGATACAAGGCGATAAACGAGCGATAGCACAACAACACAGATTAGAGGCGATAAACAAGATATCAAGCATTATCAACAATTGATAAACATTTCAATCAAAAATCAACTCTAACAAGTGTAATAAGCATTAACAAGCATTTACTACCAAATATGTAACAAGAACAACACCAACAACATTATCAAGCAATAATAAGTATTATATAGATATTATAAGCATTCTATAGGCATTATAAACATTCTATAAACATTATAAACATTCTATAGGCAATATACTATGAAAACACACAAAATCCCAAAAATGACCCCAACTTACCAAACGCTACTACTTTCAAACGAGCCACGAGTTTTGGGAATTGACTTCACCAATCCTCCTAGGTTAACATAAAGCACGACTAAAGACCACAAAACCCCACTTTACCCTAGAAATCCAGCAAAGCCCCGATTTCCCCCTTTGCTCATTTGAACAACAACTACCTCAACCGATTACCCCACCAATGTCACAATAGCACCAAAAGTGCTTCCATGACCTCCCGAGATAATGCCATCACGCAAAATGAGAAAATGCTAAACTTGACCTAAACGACCCTGACTTTCACTAAGTCATTTTTCTCCGTTTTTCCATAACACATTCCAATTAAACCCCACGTTTAGGTATTCTAGCATATCTAGCATTTTTCTACATCAACAGAACGCGTAACGGAGCAACTTCATCGAAACGGGGGTTTACTATTCACAAATTACTATTCAATTAACAATTTATATTTCAATTTCAATATTTAACCGCAGAAAATGTTAAAAAGCTATAAATACATGTTCTACGATTGCTAGGGAACATTCTATAAGCCTCAAAATGATCAAAATAACATTCTACGGATAAAATCCAAAAATTAAAGTTAAAGCATAAAACTTTCAAATGCGCAAATAAACATGAAACCCTCACCTTAGACGCTCCTAGACGCTAGGAAAACCTCGTAGGATGCCTCGGAAACCACCCCGTGGAAGCCCTCGCGAAGAATTGAAGATTTGAAGTTGAATTTTCTTTTTTTTTTCTCTCCTTATTTTTTCAGTCCTCCCTCTCTGTTTCAGCTCTGATTTTTCTTTTATTTTGTGCTATTTTAGGCTATTAAAAAGATGGCACAAGGTCAAAATAGTCAAGGCTTGGTCAATGCTCACTTAAGTTGGTCAAACTAGCTTATTTCATGCATTTTAAAGCTAAAACAACCAACACAAATCCAATTCTAGTTAAATACAACTTAAAACACTAAAATTAAAACACTAAATGCTAGTTTTTACTATTTGCTGAGGACTAAAAATCATTTCCTAACTATTGCTCTCGATATGCTATGCACTTTGCGACAACAAAGAAGTAACAATTAAATCTCAAAGAATCTAAGAAATATATCATTTTTGGAAAGCATCATAGTTTAAAATTTACTCCAGCTCAGAGCTACTTTTCATTTAATTGAAAACCGAGCATTAAATTGCAAGAAAAATAAAACCGATTAGCAATAATATGAAAAGTAGTTGCTATTCCATTAAAATAATTAACTCAAGTATTATTTCAATTACTTCTAAAAGAAATATGTAAATAAAGCTACAAATAAATTTTTAACTAAAAATAAACACAAATTCAATGCCAACATTTAAGATGTCACTTAGTTAAATACAATTAAATGCCTTTAAATGCATGTCGGGTTCGGGTTATCATAGCTTGTATCTCGTATTGCATTGCATTGTGTCAGGCGCGTGACTGACGGGCCTCTCTGGGTAGTCTCGGGTTACCAGGTTTGGTTGCTTTAGCTCTGTGTCATATTCCCGTTCTCACTTGGGTTGCTGCACAGGGAGTTTTGGGTCGTAGAATTGATAGAGTATGTTTGGAGTACTCTAAACGAAAGTTATAAGGTGGGTGAGCCGGCGCGTCATCGTTAAAGTCATCGAAATCATGATCGGTACATTACTCGTTTGAGTGAACCATAGCCTTCAGAGTGTGGTATAGCTTTGAATGGTTGTGTTAATGCTTTTATTAATTGTTTATTGTATTGATTGTTTATATTGAATGCTTACTTGTTAGTTATATTGCTTAACTGCCTTATTTGCATTGCACGACCTTCTTTCTCTCCACCTCGATATCTGTCTCGCCCTCACTGAGTATACGTGTTGAGTATACTCACTCCTCAGCACCACATTTCAGGAAATGCCATGTTAGCTGGAAAGTTCATGGTTACGTGAAAGATCATGCTTGAAGAGTTGTCTTGCGTGCTATGTGGCTTGAGTTGTCAAAGATGCAAAGATGTATGTTTCTTGTGTTGTATGTATTTAATGTTAAAAGGAATGTAATTTAAGTTTTACTAGATTGTTGAAGTGGTATGATAAGCTAGTTTATGTATTCAGATAGTATAGTTTAACTTCAATGCATGTTTGCAATGTCCAAAGGAAAAGAGTTAGAATGGTATGATAGTCTATTTTATGCAATAAGTTAGTATAGTTTAGTTGCCAAGCATGAATGTATTTGTTAAAGATGAGAAGAGATAGGTTAACATTTAAATTGGAAATGTATATTTACTTGTGTTCGCTTGTTGAGAACCAAGGCTCGGATGGCCTTGAGGTATTTGTATGGTTGGACACGGTGCTGGTCCACTTATATGCTATTACAGGTTTTACATTTTGCCTAGAAACAGGGGAGACTCCGTCCGTTTTCTCTAAAAATTATGCCCGGGTTTGGAATTGGGTTGTGATTAGATTGATTGATAGAATTCCCGGTCTCGTGAGGGATCGGGGTGTTACAATGGTAATGATGATGTAATTTGTGAATTGCCATGTCATCATCCTAATCATCAAATGAAAAAGGCAAATTAATGATAGGGCATTGACATGTGGCATGTGAAATGTAGGATCGTCCATGTCATCAATCCCAGTCATTTGAATTTGAATTGGATAGATGAGATTGACTTTTGAATAACGACAAAAAAATCTTGTCCATTGGTTTTGATGATAAAACCTTTTTGCCAAGTGTCATGAGAGAGAAAAAGTTGTCCCTTGGATTATAATGATTACAATCCAAGGCCATGCATGGCTTGGTTGATACAAGCAAGAAAGAGAATAATGGTGATTGGTTCTTTATGCATGCAAGACAATATTATATTATTGAGATTAAATAATATATAAAAGATGATAACATTCTCTCTCTTTCCACTATGATTTTCGGCCATAGCAAGGAGGAGAGAGAAGATTGATCTTTTGCCATCTAATTGCAATGATTGTGATCCTATGATGTGCATGCATTATCCAGAAAAGTTAGCAATTGTGATTGGCTACACTTTTTGAGATAGTTTATATATTATTTGATAAAAAGATGACAAGCTCTCTAACACACATACATGCACATTTTCGGCCAAGGCTATAGGAGAGAGAAAAATAGCTTATTCTTCACATAGCTTAGTATTTTTCGGCCATGGCAAGTTGATAGGTCAAGCTTTGCTATTTTGTGAACAAACCACATACATATAGCTTGATACATTGAAGATATACTAGCACATTTTTGTCTTCAAGTAGAAGGTGGACTTTGGATGCTTGTGGACCAACTAGACCCTTCAAGTTCAAAGGACTCCATTGCTCCAACTTCAAGCCACACTATCAACCAAGTTGTCTACGAAAGGTATACCTAAGGACCTTGCTTTTTCATTACATATATTTGATATATGTTGTTAGTTAGTAGTCTTATGGACATATATGAAAGAATGCATGTTGATCTATGCCAGAAATTTTTGAAATATGGCACACCTAGTTTCAGCCCTAGCTTGTATCTGTGATAACCCGAACCCGGCATGCATTTAATGGCATTTAATTGTATTTAATTAAGTGGCATCTTAAATGTTAGCATTGAATTTGTGTTTATTTTTAGTTAAAAATTTCTTTGTAGCTTTATTTTCATATTTCTTTTAGAAGTAATTTAGTAATACTTGAGTTAATTATTTTAACGGAATATCAACTACTTTTCATATTCATGTTAATCGGCTTTATTTTTCTTGCACCTTAATGCTCGGGTTTCAATTAAATGAAAAGTAGCACCGAGCCAGAGTAAATTTTGAACTATGTTACTTTTTGAAAGTTATATTTTCTTAAATTCTTTGAGATTTAATTGTTATTCTTTTATTGTCGCAAAGTGCATAGCATTCCGAGAGCGATAGTTATGAAATAAATTCTAGTCCTCAGTAAATAGTGAAAACTAGTGTTTAGTGTTTTAATTTTAGTAGTTTAGTTGTTATTAACTTGAATTTGATTTGTGATAGTTGTTTTAGCTTTAAAATGCATGAAATAAGCTAGTTTGACCAACTTAAGTGAGCATTGACCAAGCTTTGACCAAGTTGACTTGTATTGTCATCTTTATAAGCTTAAGTTAGCACAAAATAAAAAAAGAAAGAGCTGAAAATCAGAATGAAATGGCCAAAAATAGAAGAGAGAGAAAAAAAAGAAATTTCAACTTTCAAATCTTCGATTCTTCGTATGAGCTTATACGGGGTGGTTTCCGAGGCATCCTACGAGGTTTTCCTAGCGTCTAGGAGCATCTAAGCTGAGGGTTTCATGTTTATTTGCGCATTTGAATATTTTGTGTATTAACTTTGATTTTTGAATTTTATCCATATATTGTTATTTTAATCGTTTTGAGGCTTAAAGAATGTTCCCTAGCAATTGTAGAACATGTATTTATAGCTTTGTAACATTTCCTGCGGTTAAATCTTGAGATTGTAATTTAAATTGTTAGTTGAATAGTAAACTATGAATAGTAAAACTTCGTTTCGATAATGTTGCGCTGTTATGCTTTTTGTTGATGTGAAAAGGTGCTAGGTATCCTAGAATGCCTAAATGCATGGTTTGTATAGGTTGCGTAATGGAAAAAATGAGAAAAATGCATTAGTGAAAGTTGGGGTCATTTCGGTCGAGTTTGAAATTTTCTCGATTTGCGTGAAGGCATTGTCGAGGTACGTCATGGAAGCACTTTTGGTACAGTTGTGACATTGGTTGGGAAATCGGTTGAGGTAGTTGTAGTTCAAACGAGCAAAGAGGGAAATCGGGACTTTGCGCGAATTCTAGGGTAAAGTAGGGTTTCGGGGTCTTTAGACATGCCTTAATGTGACCTAAGAGGATTGGTGAAGTCGGTTTCCAAAACTCGTGGCTCGTTTGAAGGTAGTAGCATTTGGTAAGTTGGGGTCATTTTGTGTTTTTGTTGGTGTTCATAGACTCTTGCTTATAGAATGCTTGTTAATGCTTATTACGCTTGTTAGAGTTGATTGTTGATTGAAATGTTTCTCAATTGTTGATAATGTTTGATATCTTGTTTATCGCCACTAATCTGTATTGTTGTGCTATCGCTCGTTTATCGCCTTGTATCGAGTCTTGCATTGCATAGTGTCAGGCACGTGAGTGATGGGCCTCTCTGGGTAGCCTCGGGTTGCCAGTGTTGGTTGCTCTAGCTCCGTGTCCTATTCCTTTTTCTCGCTTGGGTTGCCTCCCAGGGAGATTTGGGTCGTAGAATTGATGGTTACTGCCGGGGTATTCCAAACTGGTGTTATAAGGTGGTTGCGCGCTTATTGTCATCGTTGTCAACATCAAGCTCGAGATTGATGTATCGCTAGTGAAATGGTATATTGCTCGTATGAGTTAACCATAGCCTTCAGAGTGTGGTATAGCTTTGAATGGTTGTGTTAATGCTTTCTTGATTGTTTATTATATTGTCGTTTGTATTGAATGCTTTCTTATTGACTTTATTGCTTAACTGTGTCTATTTGCATTGCACAACTTTCTTTCTCTCCACCTCGATATATGTCTCACCCTCATTGAGTATATGTGTTGAGTATACTTACTCCTCACCACCACATTTCAGGAAATACCATGATAGCTGGAAAGTTCGTGATTTCGTGGAAGTTCATGCTTGAAGAATTGTCTTGCGTGCTATGTGGCTTGAGTTGCCAAAGATGCAAAGATGTATGTTCAAATGTTGTATGTATTTATTGTTAAAAGAAATGTAATTTAAATCTAGCTAAGTAGTTGAGGTGAATTGATAAGCTAGTTTATGTAATCAGTTAGCGTAGCTTAACCTCAATGCATGTTTGTAATGTCCAAAGGAAAAGAGTTAGAATGGCATGATAGTTTATTTTATGTAGTAGCTTAGTATGGTTTAATTGTCTAGTTTGAATGTACTTGTCAAAAATGAAAAGAGATAGGTTAACTTTTAAATTGGAAATGTATGTATACTTGCTGAGTTTAATTGTTGATAACCGAGGCTCGGATGGCCTTGAGGAAGTTTTGTATGGTTGGACACAGTGTTGGTCCATTTATATCCTATTACAGGTTTTGCATTTTACCTAGAAACAAGGGAGACTATGTCCATCTTTTCCTAAAATTTTGACCGGGTTTGGAATTGGGTTGTGAATAGATTGATTGATAGAACTTCCGGTCTCGAGAGGGATCGGGGTGTTACAGGTGGAATCAGAGCTTGTTTAGCTCATAAGCAGGGATAGGGTCCTCGGTCTGGTGGGTAGTGATCCTTGAATGTGTGCTTGTTAAGTGTGTCTTGAAAGTGTTTGCGTGTATGTGAGATTGTGTGTCTTGACCTGAATGTGTGCTCCTATGTGATATAGTTATGTGTTATGTGTTAATTGTGTGCGAAGTAAAGTGAAGTGTCTAGTTGTACATTGAATTAACCTATTGAATTGGCATCGTGAATCGAATCGACCTCGTGAGTTGTTATATGCTTGAAGTATTGCTTGTAATGTGTGTCTTGGAATGTCTTGAATTGGATGTGTGGTGATTTGAATTGATTATGTTGTGCTTGACTTGATTGTCGGGCTTGAGTGACTTTGTTGAATAAACTCTTTTGTAAACTTGCTTGCATAATAGTATAAGGCATATGTATAAATGTGATATCCTGGCAGTCATACATGTCCCGTGGAATGGTAAGGAAGACTTCTTCCTCCCCTGAAGAAAGTGGTTCATAGCTGGCCTTCCAAGTTATGTGGATTGGTGGGAATGAGCAGTATTTGACTAGCCTTTATTTGGTAGTTGGAGTTTGTTTATTGGGATTCCTCTAAGGTTATCTCCTATGCTTAGTATAAATGATTTTCTTTGGAGTTCTACATGATTATTCTTTGGAGCATCTTCTTAATATTTCCTTGATTGGCATTCATCTGGTATTTCTATATTGGTATTTCGTGGGAGACTTGGTTGGGATTTTAATCAACCTTTGGTGTTCTTTCTGTATTCTTATGGGGAACTTTGATTTGAATCTATTTACAATGATCAGTTTTGCATGAAGCGTACTACTTTGGTATTCCTAGTGGACATTTCTCAGTGGACTTGGCAATCGGAATTTTATCGGACTTGCTACATAATATTATCTACAATATCTCCGCTCTAGTCTTTCCTGATATTTTATCAGAAATCGTGATTGGAATTCTTCAATAGTATATGATGCACCTGCACGACATTCCCTCTGATGCTTCTTGAGCTATATATATATTTTGAAAGACTTCCTTGAAACCTCTGTAATATGATTGACTGGATTTCTTGTCTAGAGTCTTCCTGAGCAGTACTTGGGATTCTTGTTTAGACTCTACTTCAGATTGTTTATTGGTATGTTCTCGGTACTTTTAGTTAGGATTCTATTATGGCATTCATGTCTAGTAAGATTTTTATTTGAGGATCTATTTGGTTGTTCTCTGGAGCATTCTTTGGTTTTCTTAACGGGTGTTCTTTGGAGACTTTTGTTGGCACTTCTCAGTGGACTTGGTTAATTGGAATCTCAATCGGACTTACTGTATGGTATTATCTATGGTATGTGTGTCTTGGACTTTATTGGTGTGCTACTGGCATTCCTAATCGGAAAATTCTTCAATGGCATTCTTCAGGATCCTTAGTGGCCATTTATTTAGCATTTACTTATTGGGCAAACTTGGCTACTTTCTTACTGGAGCATTGTTCGGGTATTTTTCTTGGCATCCCTCAGTTGGTTTGGTAATTGGAATTCCTATCGGACTAATTGTATAGTACTACTTACGGTATTCTTTGGAATTCTTAGTGGGCATTCTACTGGTATTTTCCTTGTTGGCACTATTGGAAGTCTTACACTTGGAAACTTGTTCAGAATTATTATCTCATATTGCTTACGGTATGCTGTGGAATACTTTGGGCTTCATTGGTGGTAAGTTGTATAAAGTTTGCACTTGGCAAATGGCGTTGAGGTCTTGCAGCTTGGTCTTATATGTGCTGCATCTACTTTGGCTATCCTTTGACTTCCTTATTTGATACTTGTTGGACTTTTATAGAGGATTCATATATAGAATATTCATTCTGTATTCTTCTTGTTAATAATATGTGGAATTGGTAATATCTACAGTATCTTTTCTTTAGTCTTTATTGGCATCTTCTCGGCACTTTTAGCGGGGAATTCTTTTATGATATTCTTGACCAGCGGAATTCTTATTTGGATTTCAAGATGGTATTTTCAATTAAACCTTTATTTGGCCTTATTGCTTTGGAGTTTTCAGTCAGTACTATTGGGGTTTCATAGTAAGGTATTCTTCGAGCGTTCTTATTCAGTGTCTTGCTCAGCAACCGATGAAGATTAGTCAGAGTTGGATTTCAGTGGATGCAGAGTTCTATTGGAAGAGGAATTGCGAGGACGCAATTGTTTTAAGGGGGGAAGGATGTGATAACCCGAACCCGGCATGCATTTAGTGGCATTTAATTGCATTTAATTAGGTGGCATCTTAAATGTTAGCATTGAATTTGTGTTTATTTTTAGTTAAACATTTCTTTGTAGCTTTATTTTCATATTTCTTTTAGAAGTAATTAAGTAATACTTGAGTTAATTATTTTAACGGAATATCAAATACTTTTCATATTCATGTTAATCGGCTTTATTTTTCTTGCACCTTAATGCTCGGTTTTCAACTAAACGAAAAGTAGCACCGAGCCAGAGTAAATTTTGAACTATGTTACTTTCCAAAAACTATATTTTCTTAAATTCTTTGAGATTTAATTGTTATTCTTTTATTGTTGCAAAGTGCATAGCATTCCGAGAGCGATAGTTAGGAAATGAATTATAGTCCTCAGCAAATAGTGAAAACTAGTGTTTAGTGTTTTAATTTTAGTAGTTTAGTTGTTATTAGCTTGAATTTGATTTGTGATAGTTGTTTTAGCTTTAAAATGCATGAAATAAGCTAGTTTTACCAACTTAAGTGAGCATTGACCAAGCTTTGACCAAGTTGACTTGTATTGTCATCTTTATAAGCTTAAGTTACCACAAAATAAAAAAAAGAAAGAGCTGAAAATCAAAATGAAAGGGCCGAAAATAGAAGACAGAAAAAAAAAAGAAATTTCAACTTTCAAATCTTCGATTCTTCACGTGAGCTTGTACGGGGTGCTTTCCAAGGCATCCTACGAGGTTTTCCTAGCGTCTAGGAGCGTCTAAGGTGAGGTTTTCATGTTTGTTTGCGCTTTTGAATATTTTGTGTATTAACTTTTATTTTTGGGTTTTATCTATATATTGTTATTTTAATCGTTTTGAGGCTTAAAGATTGTTCCCTACCAATTGTAGAACATGTATTTATAGCTTTGTAACATTTCCTGCGGTTAAATCTTGAGATTGTAATTTAAATTGTTAGTTGAATAGTAAACTATGAATAGTAAAACCTTGTTATGATAAAGTTGCACTATTATGCTTTCTATTGATGTGAAAAGATGCTAGGTATGCTAGAATGCCTAAATGCATGGTTTGTATAGGTTGCGTAATGAAAAAAATGAGAAAAATGCATTAGTGAAAGTTGGGGTCGTTTCGGTCGAGTTTGAAATTTTCTTGATTTGTGTGAAGGCATTGTCGAGGTACGTCATGGAAGAACTTTTGGTGCAGTTGTGACATTGGTTGGGAAATCGGTTGAGGTAGTTGTAGTTCAAATGAGCAAAGAGGAAAATTGGGACTTTGCGCGAATTCTAGGGTAAAGTAGGGTTTCGGGGTCTTTAGACGTGCCTTATGGTGACCTAGGAGGATTGGTGAAGTCGGTTTCCAAAACTCATGGCTCGTTTGAAGGTAGTAGCGTTTGGTAAGTTGGGGTCGTTTTGTGTTTTTGTTGGTTTTCGTAGAGTCTTGCTTATAGAATGCTTGTTAATGCTTATTACGCTTGTTGGAGTTGATTGTTGATTTAAATGTTTATCAATTGTTGATAATGCTTGATATCTTGTTTATCGCCTCTAATCTGTATTGTTGTGCTATCGCTCGTTTATCGCCTTGTATCGAGTCTTGCATTGCATAGTGTCAGGCGCGTGAGTGATGGGCCTCTCTTGGTGGCCTCGGGTTGCCAGTGTTGGTTGTTCTAGCTCCGTGTCGTATTCCGTTTTCTCGCTTGGGTTGCCTCCCAAGGAGATTTGGGTCGTAGAATTGATGGTTACTTCCGGGGTATTCCAAACTGAAGTTATAAGGTGGTTGCGCGCTTATTGTCATCATTGTCAACATCAAGCTCGAGATTGATGTATCGCTCGTGAAATGGTATATTGCTCGTATGAGTAAACCATAGCCTTCAGAGTGTGGTATAGCTTTGAATGGTTGTGTTAATGCTTTCTTGAATGTATATTATATTGTCGTTTGTATTGAATGCTTTCTTATTGACTTTATTGCTTAACTGTGTCTATTTGCATTGCACGACTTTCTTTCTCTCCACCTCGATATCAGTCTCGCCCTCACTGAGTATACATGTTGTGTATACTCACTCCTCACCACCACATTTCAGGAAATGTCATGTTAGCTGGAAAGTTCGTGATTTCGTGGAAGTTCATGCTTGAAGAATTGTCTTGAGTGCTATGTGGCTTGAGTTGCCAAAGATGCAAAGATGTATGTTCAAATGTTGTATGTATTTATTGTTAAAAGAAATGTAATTTAAATCTAGCTAAGTAGTTGAGGTGAATTGATAAGCTAGTTTATGTAATCAGTTAGCGTAGCTTAACCTCAATGCATGTTTGTAATGTCCAAAGGAAAAGAGTTAGAATGGCATGATAGTTTATTTTATGTAGTAGCTTAGTATGGTTTAATTGTCTAGTTTGAATGTACTTGTCAAAAATGAAAAGAGATAGGTTAACTTTTAAATTGGAAATGTATGTATACTTGCTGAGTTTAATTGTTGAGAACCGAGGCTCGGATGGCCTTGAGGAAGTTTTGTATGGTTGGACACGGTGTTAGTCCATTTATATGCTGTTATAGGTTTTGCATTTTGCCTAGAAATAGGGGAGACTCTGTCCTTCTTTTCCTAAAATTTTGACCGGGTTTGGAATTGGGTTGTGAATAGATTGGTTGATAGAACTTCTAGTCTCGAGAGGGATCGAGGTGTTACAGTATCTATGCATACATTTCTAGATCTTGAATCCAACTAGTATATGTGTAGAGACATGATATAGTATGTTGGCTTGCAACTTGTGTGCACCCTTTCAATCATAGGACTCCTTTTAGGCATCAGTAGAATCATCCCTCAGTTGAGGGCAAGGCTGAGTCAAGACATACTTGTACCCATCTACAGTGAGTACTATGTCTAGCTTCCTCTTCCAATTACTAAAGTTCGGGCCAGTTAGTTGTCATATTATTTGGATATTCATGCAACATAATTAAGTATGAGCAAATTATGTAAGACATATATATATGAATAACATGCATGAGATAATATGATAAGAACTCATGAATACACATGCACAACATAGATAACCCTTTAAACTATGACTAGTGTGTTAGTGATTACTCTTATCACTACTAAGTTTGGCCTCCCAAGATCCGATAGCACTTACTTTATAGGGAGGTTACTACCTATCTTGAGTCGAGTGTAAATACTATTCCTTATGAGATTTCCTAGACAATTCAAACTTGAGCCTCCGTAGGGAGGTTACTCTTATCAATATCTATAAGGTGATCTATAGCCTAGAACTCCACTGTAGTATGGCCGTTCCACTAGCATCGTTTATATGAATTCTCAATTTTATATCATTCCGCTAAGTCTAGGAATAATTTTACCCTCCATAGGGAGCATACCGCATGGTAAGACAAGGTTACATGACCTTTTAACATGATCCAGATATAGAAAGCTACGGAATTTCCTAGTTCCCTCTCCCACTCAATTGTTTGGACTAAGGGTTTCTACTTATGTGATTTTCTTCAATACTTAATTCTGGCTTTTTCCAAAAAGCTAGATTAAAGCCTATAACCATTTTGTCTAAAACCTTTAAGTATAATATTTAAATCACTTTAACCTAATTCGAGCTATTGTCCTAACCCTAGGCAAGGGTTTCTATTAGTCTCTAGTCAACTCTAGGTTTCTAAGGTAAAATAGTTGTCTTAATATTTTTTCTTAACTAATTTCAATCTTTAATTTTTAATTAATCTTTAGACTTTAATATTACTAGTCTAATATTTAAATTAATTATCTAACATGAGTATCAAGAACTTAATTTTTATACTTCTAAGATTGCCTATATTTTCAATCCTATAAGGTAATCTCAATGCTAGACAATTTTGCATAATCAAGCAAAAATAAATGAATTATGTAAAATCACATAATTTAGAAAAATAAATTTCTAGCTTTTAATAAACAATTATAGATAACTCCCATAATAAATAATATTTACACTTTATTAAACAAAGTATTCGTAAAATTATTTTTCATATTAATCCATACAAATAAACAAAAAATAAAAACAAAAATAAAGCAAAAAAAAATGGGCAGCGAGCGTGGTCGCGCATTTCTCCACGCACGTGTGCGCTTCCCCGCTTCCCCATAAGGTTTTTTTTCGTGTTGTCACATTCCTTGGTTAACATGGATTAACTTTTCAAGTTGTCTAATCCAATTCCATAACCAGTATTCGCATTAATATGAACTTCTAATATCCACAGGAATTTTTATTGTGAAATTTCAGGAAAATTTTATTTTCATAAATTCCTTAATTAATTCTAGATAGTTTAAAGTGGTTTAAAAAACTATTAGTTGTAACATTTTAAACTATTATTAAATAAGTAATTTAATCAAAGTTCAATTCATAGTCCAAAACCACATACAAATTAATTGCCAAGAATTAATTCTAATAAACATAGAAACTAACAAGAACACAAAATTCCATGCATCAAAAGCATTAAAAAAATCTGAATTTTTTAGTGTTCTTAAATTATTTCTTATTTCTAATACTAAACAATTAAACTAGTTTAACTATTTCATGATTTAATTCGTAGTAGCTCTGATACCACTGAAGGGAAACGTTATAACGCATAAATAAAAATCTATAATTACAAGAATAAGGCAGAAACATTTATGCATGGATCTTTAAAAATGAATAAAGCATGAAATAGCTACTTGAACATCTAAATAATTCATAGTTTAATCAAAAAGTGAATAAAGTTTTCAAGAATACCTTTATCACGAAGAACGATAAAAAGAAAACTTCACCTCTTCTTAAAGAGCTCCACACACTTGGAACAAGTTTCTACTCCTCAAATATGATCTTATCATCTATCCCAAATCCTAGCTAAGGTGTTGATCTAGTTGTGAGACTAGATTTTGCAAAACTAAACTAAAGAAAACTAATACGAGTTTATTCAAAGAGTTGAAGCTTACTAGTGAGATAAAGATAGATCTCAAAGAAGATAGTGCAATTGTAGAACTTGAGGCAGAAACCCTTATATTGGTGAAAATATGTAAGGTAATTTTGTCTTAATCACAATCCAAAAGAGTAAAGGATTAGGACTTTAAATCATCCTCTAATTCCAAAATATAATGGAAATCCTTTTACACCTTGCGTTCATACTAGCTTAGCATATTAGGCCATACTACATGCCTAGGACGCCTAACCCCTACGTCCAGGTCCTTCGTCCACATGTTAAGCCTATGGCTTAACCCTTGAGCTCTATCCAATTTAATTAATTAATTCCAATTAGTTTCTAAGTCCAAATCTAGTCTACTATTTAAAAATAGAACCTTTATCTAGTTATGGAAAAGCTCTCTTAAATATTTAGTAGTCTTTAGACTTCAATTAACTAATTAATTAATTAATTAATTAATCAAATAATTCAACCAATTGTCAAAATAAAAACTCCTTCCACAAATGGAAAGATTGTTTATGACTTCTAGTTGTCAATGGATTATATCATCTCTCAACATAGCAACAACTAAGTTTAATAATGACACTTATAAGGTAAATGACTAGAAAGGGGACCAAAGACATAATTATCCTTCTACTAAAAATGAAAAAAATACCCTTGCTAGTTTTCCATCAATATCTTGTCATTTTAACCTTAGTCTATTCCACTAAAAGATTATGGTTGTACTCCAAGATAATTATTGTATGAACATGAGTAGTTAATAATACATAACGCTCAGTCTTTAGACCAATTAAGTGATAATGACCACATTGCCCCTCTATACTTACTAATAGCCAAGACAGGTTTACAACTTGTATTATCACCTCTTTGACTACATCTTTCTCCTTTGAACCTCTAATACATAATCTAACCATTCTCTGAAAGTTATCCACTTGACCACGGGAGCGACCCACGAGTATAACAACTAATACATCATGTATTACTGTGCGCATAGATTCAGGATGATCATCCTGAATCACTTTAAGGGAGTGATTATTGAATAGATTTCTTATTGTATATGTATGTCCCTTCTAACCAAGTCCAGACACCTAAATCACAGAGTTGTTGACCCATATAAGATCTCATTCATAGTGACTCAAAGTGCAAGAACTTGACTTCATTAGTTTATCCACATGTGCTTAAGATTAAGAGCACTGGCCTACTTAGAAGCTTGTAGGTATAGGTGACCTCTTTCTTTGATAGTATGTATTAGAGTTCATACCTACAGTGGTCCGTCCAATGCATGTGTGAAGTAAGTCTGGAATTCTATCCATAATCAAGGCAAATCACCCTACTATAAAAGGAATTTATTCACAATAATTTCTACCATAGTAAAGTACCCAACTCTATTACTTAGTTATAGACTAAATAGTTTTGTTTAACAAGTAACCATGACTTAGACCTTCTGTACATAACCACCACGTACCTAAGTCAACACTTGAAGCAAGGGCCTTCTATACATATATATATATATATATATATATATATATATATATATATATATATATATATATATATATATATGAAAGTCAATCACATAAGAGAGAAACATGTTCATAAAAGTAAAATCATAGTAATTATTCATTGCAAACATTCAGATATATTAATGACAATGTGTTAGTGGTCTTTTGGGCATACCTCTTCCCAACACACCTGCCATTGTTTAGGGTTACCAATCAGATTGACCTTAGACACAACTTCTGCTAGATTAATATCATCCACGTCACTAGCTAGATAGTCTACCTCAGTCACATGAACTTAGCCTTGCTTCCCTTTTTGGGAATTGCCTTGAGTTTTGCGACTTCGACACTCCTTGGCTTGGTGTCCAAGCTTGTCACAAACATAGTAGTTCCCAGTAAACTTGTTTTTCTTGTTATCGCCACCATTCTAACCTTGGTGTTTTCACTTTTATTGGGCTTGTTTTTCTCCAAAACATTAGCCTTGGCCTCAACAAAAGAATTTTCGCTCTTTTTTCTCAAAAATCTGATTGTCTTCCTTAATCCTCAATCTGACAACCAAGTCTTCAACATTCATTTCCTTGCACTTATGTTTAAGATAGTTCTTGAACTCTTTCCACGTAGGAGAAAGCTTTTCAACCATAGTAGCCACACGAAAAGACTCTAGTAGTTTCATGCCTTTGGCGTCAAGTTCATGCAGTATCAATTGAAAGTCTTGCACTTGGCTCATGACTGTCTTGGAATAGGTCATCTTGAAATCCAAAAACTTACCCACAATGAATTGTCGGCATCTTCAGTTTTGTATTTCTTCTCTAAAGATTCTCACAGTTCTCTAGCAGTCTCGATTGGACTATACATGTTATACAGAGCGTTGTCCAATCCATCGAGGATGTAGTTTTTGCACAAAAAATATGCATGTTTCCAGGCATCGACTACAACATAAGTCTCTTTGTCTAGATTCTCACCCATTTCGGGTCCATCTTCGTGCAAAAACCTTGCCAAACTCAGGGTGGTCAAATAGAACAACATCTTCTGTTGCCACCGTTTAAAATCACTTACATTGAACTTCTCCGGCCTCTCACCGTGTCCAATGGGTCCAGGAGCATGTCCTATAATAGTAGACGCCATAAAAGGCATGTTCGAAGTAGTAGGAGGTACCACTTTCTCAAATCCGGAATTCTGTCTGGTCTATTCATGATGTGACTGTACTTGCAGCACTTAAACCTTGGTATTTGTACTATATTTGCATCTTAACTTGAGAATTATTGCAACACTTTGATATTTTCGATGCAATGTAGGATAATACCGAAAAGTAGAATTCAGACTTAAAATAATCGAAATGCAAGTCAATAAGTGAAGAAGAGGGAATGCATGCGGAATGGTGAAAGAATGAAGCTGATAGAGTTGGAATTTGGCCGAAACTAGCGCGTAATCAGACTCAGAATGCTGAAAATAGCCCGAAAATGCCTCGGTCAACGCTCAGTCAAAAGTCAACAAACGGAGCTAGAAAGTCAATAGACGGGCGCTCAAGCGCTCCCTCTCGGCGCTCGAGCGCCCTATGCAGATTATTCCACCTTGTTCCGGAAGGAAACACGAGTCGCGAAGTCAACGATGGAGTAGAAGCGCGCTCAAGCACGCCTTAGTGGCACTCGAGCATCCCACAGGAATCTTTCGGAAGCCGCCACGTGTCGACGAATCAACGGACCACACAGAAGCGCTCTCGAGCACGCCTACAGGGCGCTCGAGCGTGCCTCTAAATTTGTGTCTATAAATAGACCCTCCCCCTCCAAATTATTTAATTAATTTTGGATTTTGGTTATTTTTTTAATCAATTTTTGAGTTAATTCTAGATAGTTTTTAGCTTTAGTCGTATTTAGTTAGTAGGATATGGGGGAAATCCCACCTAGGTAGTTCTTATTCGGGGAAATTTTTCCCGAATAGCTACTATTAGGGGGAAGTCCGACCCAAGTAGTTATTATCCGGGGGAGGTTCTGCCCGAATAGCTTTTAATAGGAAAACTCTTCTTTGGGGGAAACTCATCCCTAGTAGTTCTTATTCGGGGGAAATTAGCTCCGCCCGAATAGCTACTTTGCTTCGGACCTCTGCTCAATTTTTAAGGATCAGAAATACGCGTTCATCAATACGGGGGAGCCTTTCTTGACTCTCTCTTATTTATAGAATTCGTATTCATTTATATCTGAGTAGATTGATATTTAGGGAGAATATTGTAAATGTTAGTATTTTAATATACGATCTCGGATTTAGATTATACGTTTTTAATGCAATACATGGCTTGTTTTAACTCAATAATGTCTTTCATACGTAATGCTTTATAGTAGATGTATGATTACTTTACTATTTAATATTGTCTTTCATAACGTAATGCTTTAAGTAGATATAACGCCCCAACTTGACCCCTTCTACGATCAGTCAGGATGCAACGGAATTTTGACAGTATAACAACAATAACTTGGATACTGAGGCTCTAAACCAACCTCTTTGCAACTCATACATCCAACTCCACAAACAATTCAACAATTAAACAGCACAACCACAATATACATTAAACATTCTTTTACCATTGCATCCATAAGTTATACGCCTCCGTTCTAACATCATACATTTACTATATAACATACATTTCCCAAAATAGATTGTAACCAATCTAGTAACCTAATCATATTCCAAAACAAGACTACTAAACTAGCAAAATTTAATCCACTATCTTTACAATATCTTATACATCATAAACTTCTAAGTAAATACAAACCAACTAGTTTTAATATACAAGATAACAAATAGTACAACATCAGATATCAAGGACAAGACTCTGGCACATAGGACTCATTCATATATGGCACATTCTCAGCTTCCTGAGGCATGTACTCGTAATCTTTTTCAATAACACCTGTATGCATGCAATAATTGAGAGTGAGATTATATAAAACAAGTCCAGTGAGGATTCGATAGATCTCTTACAGTATTTACTATACTCCTTGGAAATCATCCTTTGAGCAGTAAACACATAATAATCATCAATAACAATATAAGCACATTAATTATAATGACTAATCAATAAAGGATACTCTAGTTGGTGTAGCTCCAAACGCCATCACGATCTCAACCGTTCTTCTTATAACTCCCCATTACTCACGCACCCGAGGTACCTCTCTAGCCCCTCCCTCCATGGCACCTCCGCCCATGCAAGCTAGGGGTAGCCAATGATAGTCATGCCGATTTCAACCCGACAGCTCGACACTGCCCGAGAGGTGGCACACACATATCAAGACTCATGACAATAATATTAAACATTCATATCACAGGAGGACAACATATCAAGTTGACTATCTTCCGGCTCATCAATAATCAATTATTACAGGAGGACAACAAAATAGGTTGCCTATCTCCCGGTTCATCAATAATCAATCAATAATCATCATTTCAACAACATAACAACAACTAGTCAAATAAGCAACAAACAACTAAGTTAGATGACAAAGTAAGGCACCCAACTTAACATGCATTAACCACACAACCAAACCCTAGTCTAACCATCAACAACTCACAATTCAATCCCTCAAACACCACCCAAACATTCAAAGGCATAATCCAACATTTTAAAGAAAGACAACCCAAACTTCTAAAAGTCATAACTTACATTCTACTAATCCAAACACCTCCAAACCAGTTTCTATCACTCACCCACTCAATCAACTACATTAGCCCCCTCGGAAACCAACCATAATCCATCCAAATCAAGCCCAACAACCCTAAAACCCTAATGCATCATGGCTGAAATTTTCGGACTTTCACACCGACCTCACAATCAAAATTTCGGCATTACAACATTACTAACATGTATTTAACAAACTTTTACAAGCTAACATCAATTGATTCCTACCACCACAACTCCAATTATTCAACAAATAGCCAACAACTCAATTTTAATACCCCGAAAATAAAAATTCATGCTACAACGGTTCAAAACTGATATAAACACATATAATCAATCCTTAGCATCTATTGAGCAATAATATAACATCAATTTAACATTTCAACGGCTAAAAATTCGATTATATGAATTAACATAAAAATGGCATTTTGAGATCTAGAATTTTTCTCTCACATTTGACATGTTTTGATGCAAGAAAGATGTGCAAAGGATGCCCAACAAGTGAATTCAAGCTTTGGTTGACAAGATTTGGCCTTCAAATGCAAGTTCTAATGAAAAATCCCTTTGAAAACCTTGAGTTTCTCTTCCTTTTTTTCTCTTATGGTACTCTCGGCCTTGTGTGTGTGTGTGAGTATGTTTTGTGAGGTTTTAATGTGTGTTGGTGACATATATGCAAAGGTCAAACAAAATCAAAGAAAGTCAAAGTTGACACTTAGTTTTTTTTTTTCTAGTCTTATAATTCTATTTTTCACTATTTCATGCTAAACACATTAAATTGACACTGAGACTATTTCTAGATAATTTATTTTAGGTGACAAAGAGTTTTACATGCAAAAATTTTCACCTGATTCGGTTAAAACGCGATTTTTGCAAAAAAAAAAAGTATAAAAACCTTTAAAATTCCAAAGCAGATTTGAAATCCATTTTAATCAAACACGTGTCTATTAATATCCGAGGACTAGGTTTTAAAATGTTTAAAACACCCACGTAAAAATTTTAGCGGACATGCGTCCAAAATACTATTCATAAAAATCATCGATAAAATTTCTGATTCCGTCTTTAATGAAAATTTCATGAATGCACACATAGTATGTAATAGGAATATAAATCACATATTTAGCACATTCTAATTCATATAACACATAAACAGGTCATATCATGCAAAACGAGGCAAAGACACGCAAATCGAAGCAAAGACGAAAATTGGGGTTTCACAGTAGATGTTATGTTAGCTTTACTTTCGTGCCATGTATCCACGCTTTAAACGAGAATCAAATAGCTTGACAAACTTAGAAGATTCCAAGAAACTATAAGTAATACTTTAAAGTAGACCATAGTTTCTAGACTAAGAAATGAGAAGTCGATTGCTTAGTTGAAACAAACCTTTTACGCCAGGTTGCAAGGACAGATCCATACGAAGGATGGAATAGCACCTACATCAGAGCTAGTAATCGGGATTTTAATAGGCTAAGTCAATTGATTAGGTTAATGCTTGTAGCTGAACCTCTTGCATAGAATCAGATAATCTTGAATACCAAGCCTAGATTAATTGCCTTATTTACTTATTCGATCCCTAGATCCCTACCCCTCGTATCCATAGTTAGTTAGTGTAGTTTAGTTGTAGTATAATCAACCGCCTTGTATAAACTGTTACACTTCCGCTTTGAACACTTTCACACACTAATTCACCAACTTGCTAACGCGCTTCTCTGTGGTACGATTCTGCACTCTAAGCACACTACACTACAAATAACCGTGCACTTGCGGGTATTTTAACTTGGTCGTTTAACACCGATTTTTAAACACACAATTGATCACATCAAGTTTTTGGCGCCGTTGCCTGAGAAACACGGTCTAGTTTAGTTTTTGAATTAAAACTGTGAACTTGTTTTAAGTGTTGTAATTATTTTGTTAAAATTTTACTTGTAAAGTATTTTGCACATAGCTTATAAATTTGTATATTGTCTGTATAATACTTGCACATAAACTGTTTATACTATGCTTAATTAAAATAGCTTGTACATATACTTTACTTATTTCTGCATTTAATTTAAGTACTTAGTTTAATTTCCGTATTTACTTAAGTACGTAGTTTACTTTATGTATTTAGTTAATATACTTAGTGTATTTTTTGTCTTTACTTACTGTACTTAGCTTTAGTTTATGCACGGGCGTCGTTCCTTAAATCCGGAACTCGCCAATTTTGATCCTGAGCCCCAGAAAACTTTGCGAAGGAGAGTCCAAGTCCCGATGGCGGAACAAGAAGGAAATATGCAAAACGTACCGCCTCTTCCTATAGCTTAACCTGTTAATCGACCCGTTAATCATCCTGTTAACCCACAAATGACTCTTCGTCAATATTTCTCTCCTGGTGATTACAACCCTGAATTTGCCATAGCCCCACCGACTCTTGGCAACGTTAACTTTGAGCTTAAGACAGGGACAATTTCAAAATTTCCTTCCTTTTACGGGAAGAGCAATAAAAGCCCTCACGCTCATATCATACAATTCTTGGAAGCATGTTCTATGCTTCACATCCCTAATGTGAGTCGTGAGATTATTCAACTATGTCTATTTCCATTTTCCTTGAAAGACAAAGCCAAACAATGGATCAATCATTTAGACATAGGAGTTATAACATCTTGGGAAGAACTTGTTCGGAAATTCTTACATAGGTTCTTCCCAATGGCTAGAACCACTACTCTGTGAACAGACATCATGTCGTTCGCTCAGACAGACTTAGAGCCTTTTCATGAAGCTTGGGAGAGATTTATTGATCTTAAGAATCAGTGTCCCCACCATGGGTTCGCCCGTCATGAACTCTTGCATTATTTCTTTAAGTGTCTTACACCTCAGCAGAAATTGATGGTTAATGCAATGAGTAATGGAGGTTTCTATAACCTCACAGTAGACGAAGCTTGGAGTAGAATTGAGAATATAGCTGAAGATTTTCTTCAGAACACAACTATAGGTAGAGAAACTAGAAGTACCTACAACCCCCAAAAAAGGGCATTGTTTGAGGTTAACTCTAACTCCAACACCCAATTGACCGACAAAGTAGATGCCTTATCACTTCAATTAGAAAAATTCATGTCTCTAGGGTCTTCTTCTTCACAATCTCCTCAAATCACAGAAATTTGTGTTGTATGTTCTGCAGTAGATCACTATACTCTAGACTGTCCAATTAGTTCACAATTTCCTGAATTTATGCAAGAACAAGTCTTTGCCACTCAAGGATATATGAGAAATTACAATCCATATTCAAACACGTATAATCCTGGCTCACAAGACAATCCCGCATTTTTGTGGCGACAAGGGAATCACGAGACTCAGTTTCCTCAACAACAATATCAAAAACAACAAGAAAATTTTGAGCCTTGTTTTCCTCAACAGCAATATCAGAGGCCACAGAATTCTAACTCTCCTGGTTTGTACCAAGTTCAGAAAGAACCGTTCCGAACACAACGGAACAACTTCCGCTCTTCCCCCTACACAGTCATCATCTGATGACAAGTTTGATAAGCTCTTACAATTAGTCCAAGTTCAACAACAGTCTATTGCTAAACTTGAAGGACAAATCAGGCAGATAGCCCAAACTATAAGCAGGAGAGATGAGGGTAAACTCCCGTCTTAGACCGTGGAAAATCCACGAGGACAATGTATTAATGTCCAAACTGAGACCGCCTACGAACAGGCTAAGGCTGTAACTACCCTTAGGAGCGGGAAAGTAATAGACAAGGAGGTTAGAAAGAAAAATAGGGATATTCCTGAGGAGATAGAGGAACCTTAGATTGAGGTTTTAAGCAACAATATTGGTGACTCCCGTAGGAATGAAAACCCAACGGTAGAGCCTTTATTAGAACCTTCATCTAAAGCACATTTCCCAATGGCACTGACTCGTCTGAAGCCGAGTGTTGATCCAAAACAACTCAAGGTCTTAGAGCATATGAAATATATTAAGATCAATCTGCCTTTAGTAGAGGTAATCCAACAAATCCCTACCTATGCTAAATTTTTGAAGGATTTGTGTGTGAGAAAAAAGACGGACCAACTCCATTCCTAAGAAGGTCCGCCTCACTGAGAAGGTTAGCAGCATCTGCACTAGAGGGTTGCCTCAGAAGTGTAGTGACCCAGGAGCTTTCACAATTCCATGTTTAATCAATGATCAGAGTGTAGAAGGCACCTTGCTAGACTTAGGATCTAGTGTTAATCTTATTCCTCACACAGTTTACCAATGGCTAGGTCTTGGAGAGTTGACCCCAACAAATGTAACCCTCCAGTTGGCAGATAGATCCGAGCGGAGACCTCGAAGTATTGTAGAGGATGTCCTAGTCAGAGTAGGAGAATTTCTATTTCCAGTGGATTTCATTGTGTTAGATATGGACTTAGGCCCTGATAACAAGAATACTACTCATGTCTTATTAGGCAGACTTTTCCTAGCAACAACTGATGCTGTTATCTACTATAGGACGGGGATGATAGAATTGACATTTGGGAATATGAGAACGAAGTTAAGGGTTGCTGATGCAGCCAATAAGTTAAACCAAGATGAGGAAGAAGAATGCTTCCATGTTGATACCATTGACTCATGCATAGATGAGTTTGCCTAATCACGTTTATCTCCTGATGAGGAGATAGCCGAACTTGAACGGCTATTGAATGAATGTGACATTTCACCTGAAATGGTCGCCTCTGCTTCCATTGTTGATGATCCAAAGGATGATCAAGTAACAAATCTTTTCCCTAAAGTCCCTGATTGTCCCACAATTGAGTCTCCACCAGCTTTGGAGCTCAAAACCTTACCTAAACATCTTAAGTATGCCTATCTAGGACTTGAAGAGACCTTACCAGTCATTATTGCCTCGGATTTGACTACAGAGAATGAAGCCAAACTCTTGAAAGTCCTGAGTACTCATAAAAAGGCGATAGGTTGGACAATTTCAGACTTAAAATGAATTGATCCCTCTGTGTGTATGCTCCGAATTCACCTCGAGGAATGAGTTACTCTTTCTCAAGAATTTCAGAGAAAACTAAACCCAAAAATTGGTGATGTCATCCACAATGAGATCATTAAGTTGCTTGATGCAGGTATTATCTACCCAATTTCTAACAGTTCTTGGGTAAGTCCGGTACAAGTTGTACCGAAGAAATTTGGGATTATAGTGGTTCCAAATGACAAGGGTGAGCTAATCTCTACACGAACCACTACTGGGTGGCGTGTATGTATTGATTACAGGAAGCTTAACTCCAAAACAAGGAAAGATCACTTCCCTCTATGCTTCCTTGACCAAGTCCTAGATAGAGTAGCCGGACATGGCTACTACTGCTTCTTGGACGGGTATTCGGGATACAACCAAATCCCAATCTTTCTTGAAGATCAGGAAAAGACTACATTCACTTGTCCTTATGGGACATTTGCATTCAGGCGCATGTCTTTCGGTCTTTGCAACGCACCTGCAATGTTTCAAAGGTGTGTTATGGCCCTCTTCTCAGAGATGATCGAAAAGTTCCTAGAAGTCTTCATGGATGACTTCTCAGTATTCGGAGCTATCTTCGACGAGTGCCTGACACATCTTTCACAAGTGCTTGACTGATGTGTTGAAATGAACCTAGTTCTAAGTTGGGAAAAAAACCACTTTATGGTTAAGCAAGGTATAGTTCTGGGTCACGTTGTTATACAGGATAGAATCCATGTGGACCCAGCCAAAGTCGAGCTAATTGAAAAGTTGCCTGCACCCAAGACTGTACGTGACATCTGATCATTCCTTGGTCATACTGGTTTCTATCGGCATTTCATCAAGGACTTTAGCCATATAGCCCAACCTCTCTCTAGTCTTCTAGCACACGATACCGAATTCAACTTTGATGACAAGTGCTCGGAAGCTTTTGAGAAGCTCAAATCCTTGCTATCCTTTATTCCTATCATCCAACCTCCTGACTACAGTCTCCCATTTGAGATAATGTGTGATGCATCAAACTATGCAGTGGGAGTTGTATTAAGCCAGCGTAAGGACAAACTGCCTACTGTGATATATTATGCTAGCAAAACTTTAAATGAAGCTCAAAAGAACTACACTACTACTAAAAAAGAATTACTAACTGTAGTCTTATCCCTGGATAAGTTCAGATCTTACATCCTAGGATCTAAAGTAATAGTGTACACGGACCTGCGGCTTTGCTATATTTACTGACCAAAAAGGATACAAAGCCCTGTCTAATTTGTTGGCTATTACTCCTTCAAGAGTTCGACCTTGAGATCAAGGACAAGAAAAGAAGTGAGAACTCTATTGCCGATCATCTATCACGTTTGGTGCGTGATTCTCCTATTGATACTCTGCCTTTCAAAGATACGTTCCCAGATGAGCAACTTTTTGCTGTCTCACATAAGACCCCATGGTATGCCCACTTTGTAAACCTTTTGGCTACCCAAGAGATTCCAACTCACTGGGGTAAACGAGAACGGGAGCGATTCATGGCACAAGTCAAGTACTTTATCTGGGAAGATCCCTGTCTTTTCAAGATTTGCGCCGATCAGGTCATTAGGAGATGTATTCCTGATGACGAAACTGATAGCATTCTCTAGTCCTGTCACTTTGAAGCATGTGGTAGACATTTTGGAGGAAAAAATTGACAGCTACCAAAGTCCTTCAATGTGGGTTCTTCTGGCCCACTCTTTTCAAGGATGCCCAGTGAGTGTGTAAAAATTGCCCACAATGTCAACAAGCTGGCTCCATTTCAAGAAGGGACATGATGCCCCTTACACCCATCCTCATATATGAAATATTCGACGTGTGGGGTATAGACTTCATAGGTCCCTTTCCTCATTCTTCAGGTTATACTTACATTCTTATTGGTGTGGACTATGTGTCCAAATGGGTAGAAGCAGTGGCAACCCGAACCAATTACCACAAAGTCATGGTCAAGTTCATTAAAAAGAACATATTTTCTCGATTCGGGGTGCCACATGTTCTTCTAAGTGACGGTGGACAGCATTTCCATCACAGGACACTCGAATCTTTATTAAGAAAATACTATGTACACCACAAGATAGCAATGCCTTACCACCCACAAATAAGTGGACAAGTGGAAGTGTCGAATAGGGAAATCAAGTCAATTCTTCAGAAAACGGTTAGGCCCGATCGCAAAGATTGGTCAAATCGTCTGCACAACGCATTATGGGCCTACCGTACTGCTTTCAAAACTCCCATCGGTATGTCCCTGTATAGATTGGTATACGGTAAAGCTTGCCACCTCCCTGTTGAACTAGAGCATAAAGCATATTGGGCTAAGGCCATGAACTTTGACTTGCAACAAGTGGGTGAAGGTAGGAAATTAGTGTTAAGTGAACTGGAAGAGCTTCATTTCGAAGCTTATGAGAATGCCAAACTCTACAAAGAAAGAATGAAGAGGATTCATGATAGATCTATTATGAGAAAAATCTTCTCTCTTTCTGATAAAGTGTGGCTATTTAATTATACGCTGAAGTTCTTCCCAGGCAAATTGAGAACAATATGGGATGGTCCATTTGAGGTGCTTGAAGCATATCCTTCTGGAACTGTCAAAATTAAGCACCTTGAAGATGGGCGTATTCTCACAGTCAATGGACAAAGATTGAAGCATGCATTCAATCCTAAGGTGGTCCCTCATGAAGTTGAATCCGTTGAACTTCTGGACCCTGATTACCTTTCATAAAACGGAATCTGCCTAGTTGATAGCATTAAACTCAGTACAACTGTCTGGCTGAAGACGTTAAACATAGCGCTACTAAGAGGCAACCTAATATTCTTTTGTGTTAATATTTATTGAAATTCTGTCGTTACATGTACTCTGTGAATCTTTCTCCAGCTTTAGGTAGTTTGGGTTTTAGCCCTGAGAAACATTCATAGAGGTACTAAATGTTGTTATACTAGTGGTCATTGTACGTTTCTGTGTGCGGTTAGCTTAATTGTATAACTCTGTCTTATAGTGTGAGCTATTCCACCAGCTTAATGTAGTTTGGGTCTGTTGGATATTACTTAATAAGGTAGTTAGGAGTGTGAGCAAACACCAGATGTAACGTCTGTGACGTAAAGCCCCACTATAATAAACTTTGACCTTGTGGAACTGGCTTTGGCCTTAAGTGTGCCGAAGGAAAGCACTAGATGTCGTGAGCGCAGAAACCTCTGGAAAAGCTAGTCTTTGTAAGAGTATCAACTCTAGAACCCCAGAAAAGAGTCTAAATGGTTTGGGTAGTTTATTTATTTGCTTTATGTATTAGTTAGTACCCTTGACCATAATTCTTTTTGACCTCCCTCCCTTATATTATTTTGTATAGGTTAACTATTATTTTTTGCTGTGTTGGTGATAATCTGTAAAACGCTTTGTCTACTAATCTTTAATTGCAGAATGATACATCTTTTGGCAAAAGTTAGTAGAAAAGCTTTGACATCTACATAGAAATGTTTCACAACAGGTGATATCTTTCCTTACTACATTTCCCTTTATACCTGATCAATATGCACTAAAGAGTAAGCAAACCATAGGTTTGGGGATGTAGCAATTATCATTATGTTATTTCTTGCATATTACACTCTCACTGTCTTATATTGCTATTTGTTTAAGGACAAGCAAAGTTTCGATGTGGGGGTGCATATATTTCATGAAAAACATTTTAAAAATATGCATTTTTGTTCTTGAGAATAGTAGTTTGCTACCTTACTTGTTTAAAAGAAAATGATTTAGATGATTTTAGAACCTGTTTTGTTAGCTATGCATTATGAAAAACTCTGAGGAAACTCTGTAAGAGAAACTTTGGGGTACTGTATTCATGATTAAACCTAGTTGTTCTTCTTTTGTTCAATTGATAGCTATGGGATTATGAAAGGACTAAGATTTTATGAGACCTCCTTGTGATTGAAACTTGAACCCTTGTGCCATGGCTATACAATATGTTATGTTACTCTGTTTGTATGTACACTCAGAAAAAAAAAAGAAGAAGAAAAAGAAAAACAATGAAAAAAATAGAAAAAGGAAAAAGAGTTTTACATACCGTTACTGTTGAATAAAATTTTTGGTGTAAATATGATTGTAAATCTTTAAGCACCACTATCCTAGACATTATAATTTGGGATATGTGTCATAGTGTAAAGTTTCGAGCCTGGATATCTCGAGTGATTAAGGCACGTAGGGGTCCCTTTGAAACCTGGCAACCTCAGTCACAATGGTAGGGGATTGTTGGCCTTAAAGCCTGCTACATGGGATATCTAGAAAGCAAAGGGAATTAAACACTATATAGAGATATAGTAAGTTGTACTTTTATATTTCTAGCAAATGTTAAAGGGTTAAGGCATGATCAAGAGTTTGAGTCCAAATGTAGGTAAGAATATCAAAGTCCGATCTGTTTGAATAGCTTGAAAGTTGAGAATTGCATGAACTTAATCTGCTTAGTTTATTTCTAAATATGTACTCCGAAGCAATCAATAGTCGATTTCCAATAAGGGTACCTATTTCAGAAAACTTTGTACAAAGGTTCACTTATCATGTTTATCATCAACTGCTGAATAGGTTTAAGATAGTAGTCTGCATTTGTCATGTTTCATACTTGGAAAATATTTGACAAAAAGATAGGTTAGATTATTTCATCTATTTTTGACTTGTAAAATTTTTCTGCAAATTGCACTTTCACATCTGTTTTAAAGACAGTCTTGCTTGAGGGCAAGCAAGGTTTAGGTTTGGGGATGTTGGTATTTGTACTATATTTGCATCTTAACTTGGGAATTATTGCAACACTTTGATACTTTCGATGCAATATAGGATAATACCGAAAAGTGAAATTCAGACTCAAAATGATCCAAATGTAAGTCAATAAGTAAAGAAGGAGGAATGCACGCGGAACAGTGAAAGAATGAAGCTGATAGAGTTGGAATTTGGCCAAAACTAGCACGTAATCAGACTCGGAATGGTAAAAATAGCCCGAAAATGCCTCGGTCAACGCTCGATCAAAAGTCAACAAACGGAGCTAGAAAGTCAACAGACGGGCCCTCGAGCGTGCCCTCTCGGTGCTCGAGCACCCTATGCAGATTATTCCACCATGTTCTAGAAGAAAACGCGTGTCATGAAGTCAACGATGGAGCAGAAGCGTTCTCGAGCAAGCCACAAGAATCTTTCGAAAGCCGCCACGTGTCAACGAATCAACAGACCACACAGAAGCGTGCTCGAGGGCACCTCTGAATTTTTGTCTATAAATAGACCCCCCTCCCTCCTAATTATTTAATTAATTTTGGATTTTGATTATTTTTTTAATCAATTTTCGAGTTAATTCTAGATAATTTTTAGCTTTAGTCATATTTAGTTAGTACAATACGGGAGAAATCCCACCTAGGTAGTTCTTATTTGGGAAAATTTTGTCCGAATAGCTACTATTAGGGGGAAGTCCGACCCAAGTAGTTATTATCCGGGAGAAGTTCTGCCCGAATAGCTTTTAATAGGAAAGCTCTTATTCGGGGGAAAATTAGCTATGCCTGAATAGCTACTTTGCACCGGACCTCTGCTCAAATTTTAGAGTTCAGAAATACGCGTTCATCAATATGGGGGAGCCTTTCTTGACTCTCTCTTATTTATAGAATTTGTATTCATTTATGTCTGAGTAGATTGATATTTAGGGAGAATATTGTAAATGTTAGTATTTTAATATACGGTCTCGGATTCAGATTATACGCTTTTAATGCAATACATGGCTTGTTTTGATTTAGTAATGTCTTTCATACGTAATGTGTGAGACCCCGTACCGAGACTGTATAGAGCTCGTGTGCATTTTACAGCATTTCATAAAGTTTGCATCATTTAATGTACCTTTATGTTAATTAATGCATTTACATCATTTTACGAGCACATGCCTTGTTTAACGTACATTTAAATTCAATTACGTGTCTCATGATAATTTATGTAACGTAGATATTAACTAAATTATTTTACATGTTTTAAATTGATTTATATGCATTTATCTCAATTTACGTGCATTTTATCGTTTAACGTGCATGTGAGTAAATTATATCGTGTAGTTAGTAATTGGATCAACTGAGTTCAATAACCAACTAGGGTAACTAAACTAAAACCAAGATAGTTATAATTAACACTAGAATGGAAAACTAATAATACATAGGTTAGTTGAGGGGCAAGGTGGTCTTTTGGGCCTTTAGATATTTCCCCTACCAACTAAAATACACAACACACTACACACATACACTAAAACACTGCAGCACACACACACACACACTCTCTCTCTCTCTCTCTAATTTTCGAGCAAGAGAGAAGAGAAAGAAGAAGAGAAAAAGAGAGGAAGGAAGAAGGAGAAGAGGAAGAGGGATGAAGTTCAGCCATTTTTGTGTCACCCTCAAGCTATTTTCTCTCTCACACAAGCTTTTTATCACTTGTTCTTCCATTCAAACTCAAGAGCTAAGGTGAGGGAATTTTTCATAAATTGTTTTTAAAGGATGCATTCAAGTTTATTAATGTTCATTGGTGTTTATATTGCTTTGGCTTGCATATCTTAGATGATGAAAAGTTGTGTATATGTGTTATAGATCTAAGAATTGAAAATGTATGTTGGGTGTTGTGGTTTGTTGAGGAGAGGTGATTTGGGTGGAGTTTGAACCCTTATATGATGCCCAAAAACTATATTGAACATGCTTGGTTGATGGTAGGAGGTTGTGGGGATTGTTTGGATAATTATTGTAGAAAATGTGCCTTTCTCGTCCAGCTATTCGGGTGTTACAGCCCCTATCTGGTCGCCTGGATAGAGGCCCCAATGCCCAGCAAAAAATTCCCATTCGGGCGTTACCTACTTCATCCGGTCGACCGGATGAAGGCTACAATGCCCGGATATTTGACAGCTCTGCGCAGTGATTTTTCGGAGGCCATATCTTATTCGTTTCAACTCCGAATTGCATTATGTTTGATTCTAGAGTTATCTACATTCGATAAGCTTAGATTCTAGACTAAATTCAGATTAATTGGAGTTTGGGAAAGTATGCAAATATACCTCCTAAGTTAGGCTAATGTAGGAGTATTGGATTTGTTTAGTGTAACAGCCCGCTCCCTCACGAGACCGGAGGCTCTAATAGCTATGCTAATCACAACCCAATTTCAACCCGGTCACAAAGTTTAGGGAAAACGGATAGAGTTTTCCCTATTTATAGGACTATTTGGAAACCTGTAAACCACAACATACAACCACAAGACTATAATCCACAACTTCAATTTGGTTCATCCCTATCAGCATGCAAGTCAACTAAACAGAAGAGTAAACAATTGATGTTATTACAAACCATTAGTACCTAGTCATCAAACAAACTAAAACTTTAATATTACATTCCTTGATATAACATAAATACATACATGGGCACAAAGTCTCAAATACAATACAAGCATATCATGATCACATTCTTCTATGTTTTACACACTGATAGAGAAAGTGGGTCACACAGGAGGCAATCCAATCTTCAGCTTTTCCTGAAATATGTTGAAAAGAGGAATGAGTAACCAAGTTACTCAGTGAGGGAGGTGATGCAACATACCGGGCGTGCAATATGATACGCAACACAAGAAATCATATATATACAACATAAACCAGCAAGAAAGAAAGCCAAGTAATTAACCTCATTAAAAAGGATATGGTTCCACTTCAAGTCTTCAATCACGAGCCACGAACTTCACGCAAATACCGACAAACCCCTTACTCCAACAAGTTGGGATACTCCGGATGTATCCCGATCCTACGACCCTTTCTCTTGAGGTAAGTCCATGCCTAGTAGGTAAACCACGCCTCTGGAGTAGTGGAGTATGCCTCAGCGAGAAGGGAATAGGCACCATGGTAGTCGAGAGAGCACGGCAAGCCCGATGCCGCCCGTGTTTCTCGACGCTACCATGTCCGAAAAAGGTTACACAACCCCGAGACAAGTTCACAAGTATCAAAATATCACATAACACGTAAGAGGGTCGACAAAGTAGGCCGCCCTAACATATAAGCACAATAACAAGAAAAGACACAAGATAGCAAGTAAATAATACATATAAACTTGGTTTAAAATCATTACCATGCATATAAGCCAATACACAAAATTAGTTGATAGATACACAAAATCAGTCGGCAGATATACAAAATCAGTTGGCTGATACACAAAATCAGTAGGTCGATACACAAAAATCAGTCGGATGATACACATTCAGCTACGTAAATTTCACCCTCAAATTCCAATTCTTTCTTTCTTCTTGCAACACATGGGTATACATACAATCTTCATTATACCACAACTCTAATACCTCACTTAGCATGCTTATACATCATTTAATTAAGATTATATACAAGAATAATCAAAAGCCCTAAAAAAATACTATTCATCATCTCTTTCATTCAATCTCAACATTCAACCATAAACTTTGATAACAAGCTTCAAAAGTTAACTCTATAGGCTCTAATAAACACATATTAAGCATTTATAAAAAGTATTATAGCTATAATCAATAAATCAAGAATTTCAATATATGAGCATAAACTTTGAAAGCTATAAAATGCAACTCCCTCACAATTTATGAAGATGTAGGTGTGAAGTAGAAGCTCCTAGTTGTCATCAATCTTCCCTAGATCAAGCCAAGAGCCAAGCATGCAAGATTGATGAAGAAAATCTTCTCTTTTTCCCTCTTGAAGTGGTCGGCCAAGGAGCAGACAAAATTGGAATTTTTGCAATTGTTTTGGTGATCAAATATTTGTGTGTTGTGTTATGTTATGCATATGGTTATTATATGTTAAGTTTGCTAAGTCAAAACTCATAAAAAGATTGGTCAAATAAGCTTAAACTTTAATCTAATGATAACTAATTGAAATTAGTATTGTTACATACGTAACAATATTCAAATGGTGCGAAAAACATTTTCTAATTATATGCTCCCGAGCTCAAAAGTCCAAAATGAAAATTTCCCGATTCCTATTATGTATCATATGACCTAGGAAAAAATATTAAATCGCACATCCGAGACAGTAAATTTTCTTATGAATAGTGCCTTAGAAATAAACAATTAAAGAAGACAAGAAATGCACGTAAAATGCACAAGTAGTTTATGCAACAGTTATTTAAAATATGTGTGATAAAATTCTTGGGCGTCACATTTAGTGTGTGCTATTGGTAGGCGATATTGTGATACCCCAAACCCGGCATGCACTTAATAGTATTTAACTGCATTTAATTAAGTGTTTAATTAGTTAATCATCCATTTTTGCACTATTTTGATATTTCTTTTAAAAGCATTCAATAATTTTTATATTGATTAATTAAAAGATTATTACCTATTTTTATTATTTATAGAAATTGGATTTACTTTCTTGTATTTAACTAAGTGTTATCTTAAATGTTAGTATTTAATTGCATTTGATTACGTGTTTATATTAACTTGTTTATTCGTATCTTAGCATTAATTTTGTAATTCTTTAAAATATTCTAGAAATAGTTAAATTAGTTATTTTTAAATGAATATTGATTATTTTGATTATTTTAATAATCGGTTTTAATTTTCTTGCATTAAATTACTCGATTTTCAATTAAATGAGAAAAGTAACTCTGAGCCGGAGTGAATTTTAAACTATTCTAATATTCTACTTTTAAAAAATTATAGTTTTATATTATTGCTCATCATTTGATTGGCGATCATTTATTGACCGTTTGATCGTAGTGGATCGAAATGAGAGTTAGAGAAATATTCCTCGAACTTAGTGAAAAATGTTTTTAGCTTAATTTAACTAGTTTTAGTTGTTTTTCATTTATTTGCATTGTTTTAACTTGAATTAGATTAAATGGCATCAAAATAAGTTAGTTTGACCATATTTTCACTTAAGCTTGATTTTGCAAAAGACCAAAATGCCCTTTGTCATCTTTTAAAAATAAAACAAGGCAAAAATCAAAACAAACAAAACCAAAAATTCCCTTTGTATCCCCCCCTTCTCGGCCGAAACTCCCCAAGGAAAAAAGAAAAGATTTTGCTTCCATTTTTCTTGTGCAATCATGCGGGGAATTGCTCGGGGGTCGTGGCTCGGGTCCTTGCGAGTCTTGGTCTTCAATCTCTGTGAGGGTTTTCACGTTTTTGTGCATTTATATTCAAATTTGATTTTTGATTCAATTTCTTAAATTTGATATTTAATGCGTTATAATGCTTGAAATTGCTTGGAATTGGCTCTTTAGGGTTCGTAGAGCATTGCTTGTTAGTTATTTAGTGATTTTTACGGTTAGAAATGCAAATTGAATTTAGGCAAGAACGTGAATAGTAAAACCCTAGAATTTCAGATTTTTTATCCGAATTGCGATTTCTTGATTTGGATAGGTGCCATTAATGATAGAAGGATAAAATGTGTAATAAAAACGGACCGGCCTTTGTTAAAATTGAAAATTAGACAAAAGAAACAGAAAAAGGGCCATTTGACCAAAAGTTGACCATGCTCGAATTGAGTTGGGGGTTTTGCTATTGAGGGCATGGAAGCACTTTTGGCGCTGTTGTGGCGTTGATTGAGCGACTAGTTAACATAGTTGTAGTTCAAACGCAGTAGGTGGACTTTCGGGCTTCGGTTGGAAAAATGAAGTTTCATGACATAGAAACATGCCTTGTAGTGCCTAAGTGAATGTAGTGAAATCGGTTTCCTAATCCCGTAGCTCGTTTGCTCGTAATTGCCTTTGGAAGTTAGAGATTAAATAATGTTATTTGTCATTTTTCGTGTTTGAACTGCTATTGCTTGTTTAATCGGTGTTCTCGTTGTTAATAATGATAATCTTGCTTGAAATGTCAATTAATTGCTACTATTGATTTTAAGTGCTTGATATATTGAAATTTGATATTAAACTGTACTTTGGTGCTATCGCTCGTTTATTGCTTGTATCTCGTATTGCATTGCAAAGTGTCAGACGCGTGAGTGATGGGCCTCTCTGGGTAGTCTCGGGCTGCCAGGGTTGGTTTGCTCTAGCTCTGTGTCCTATTCACTTTCTCGCTAAGGGTGCCGCCCTGGGAGATTTTGGTCGTAAATGTGTCGGGGTACATCTAGAGTACACCCAGTGGATGTTATAAGGTGGTTGCGCGCTTATTGTCATCGTTGTCAACATCAAGCTCGAGATTGATGTATTGCTCGTGAAATGGTACATTGCTCGTATGAGTGAACCGTGATCTTCAAAGTGTGGTATAGTTTTAAATGGTTGTGTTAATGCTTTCTTTAATTGTTTATTGTATTGTCGTGTATATTGAATGCTTTCTTATTAATTATATTGCTTAACTGTACCTATTTGCATTGCACAATTTTCTTTCTCTCCACCTCGATATCTGTCTCGCCCTCACTGAGTATACGTGTTGTGTATACTCACTCATCACCACCACATTTTAGGAAATACCATGTTAGCTGGAAAGTTCGTGGTTATGTGGTAGATCGTGCTTGAAGAGTTGCCTTGCGTGCTATGTGGCTTGAGTTGTCAAAGATGCAAAGATGTATATTTTCATGTAATGTATGTATTTAGTGTTAAAAGTTATGTAATTAACTTAACTAGGTTTATTAGAATGGTGTGATAGTCTATTTTATGCAATGGGTTAGTATAGTTTAATTGCCAAGCATGAATGTACTTGTCAAAGATGAAAAGAGATAGGTTAGCTTTTAAATTGGAAATGTATATTTACTTGTGTTCGCTTGTTGAGAACCAAGGCTCGGATGGCCTTGAGGTGTTTGTATGGTTGGACACGGTGCTGGTCCACTTATATGCTATTGCAGGTTTTGCATTTTGCCTAGAAACAGGGGAGACTCCATCCGTCTTTCCCTAAAATTTTATGCCCGGGTTTGGAATTGGGTTGCGATTAGATTGATTGATAGAACTTCCGGTCTCGAGAGGGATCGGGGTGTTACAAGTGGTATCAGAGCTTAGTTAGCTCATAAGCCGGGACAGGGTCCTCGGTCTGGTGGGTAGTGACCCTTGAATGTGTGCTTGTTAGGTGTGTTTTGAAAGTGTGTGCCTGTATGTGAGATTGTGTGTCTTGAATTGAATGTGTGTATCTATGTGATATAGTTATGTATTATGTGCTAAATGTGTGCTAAGTGAAGTGAAGTGTCTAGTTGAGCATTGAATTGACCTATTGAATTGACCTCGTGAATCGAATCGACCTCATGAATTGTTAGTTACCTGAATTGTTGCTTGTAATATGTGTAATTGAATGTCTTGGATTGAGTTGTGTTGTGATTGACGTGCTTGAATGACTTTGATGTTTAAACTGTTTTATAAATTCTTTTATAAACTTGCTTGCATAATAGTTTAAGTCATGTATGTATAAATGTGATTTTTTGGCATTCATATATGTCCCGTGAAAATGGTAAGTAAGTCCTCTTTCTCCCCTGAAGAAAGTGGTTCACAGCTGGCCTTTCAACGTGTATGGATTGGCAGTAAATAAATGTCATTTAATTATCCTTTATTTTGGAGTTGGTGTCTGTCTTTGGTGCTCGGTTATTGGAATCCTTCTAAGACTCTTCTTTGTGGTTGGCAATCATAAAAAGATAACTTTCTTTGGGGTTTCTGTATGATGGCTCTTGGTAGCATTCTTTTGGTATTCTCTTATTGGGTTTTCTTATTGGCAAGGTTGTATGAAGTTCTCACTTGGAAAACAGTGCAGGGGCCTCGGAGTTTGGTTTTGTATATTGTGCACCAGCTCGGTATTTTCCCTCAGCATTTGATAGCGATACTCGGGATCTAATTGGTTATCCTATGGGGTTATTATTTGGAAGACTTCTCTGGAACTTTTGAAGTATATTTGATTGGGTTTTCTTAGTACTTTTCTCAGCACTCCTAACAGGGAATTCTTCTATGAAATTCATAACCAGCGGGGTACTTCTTTGGGCCTCTGGATGGAACCTTTATTTGAGCCTTTAGTTGGCCTCCTGCTTGGGTATTCTCAGGCAATAATAGTTGAACTTCTACTAGAGAATCGTATGTGGGGTATTCATTCGGTATTCTTCTTATCATTAATATGTGATGTTAATTTTATCTACAGTATCTTTGCTTCAGCCTTTAGTTGGTATTTTCTCGACATTCTTGGTTGGGATTTCTATTCGGGTTTTCCTACGAGCATTCTTATTCACTATCTTGCTCTGTACCCGATGAAAATTAGTCAGAGTTGGGTTTCAGATGATGCTGAGTTCTATTGGAAGAAGAAATGCGATGACGCAATTGTTTTAAGGGGGGAAAGATGTGATACCCCGAACCCGGCATGCACTTAATAGCATTTAATTAAGTGTTTAATTAGTTAATCATCCATTTTTACACTATTTTGATATTTCTTTTAAAAGCATTCAATAATTTTTATATTGGTTAATTAAAAGATCATTACCTATTTTTATTATTTATAGAAATTTGATTTCTTTTCTTGTATTTAATTAAGTGTCATCTTAAATGTTAGTATTTAATTGCATTTGATTACGTGTTTATATTAACTTGTTTATTCGTATCTTAGCATTAATTTCATAATTCTTTAAAATATTCTAGAAATAGTTAAATTAATTATTTTTAAATGAATATTGATTATTTTGATTATTTTAATAATCGGTTTTAATTTTCTTGCATTAAATTACTCGGTTTTCAATTAAATGAGAAAAGTAACTCCGAGCCGGAGTGAATTTTAAACTATTCTATTATTTTACTTTTCAAAAAAATTATAGTTTTATATTATTGCTCATCATTTTATTAGCGATCATTTATTGACCGTTTGATCGTAGTGCATCGAAAATGAGAGTTAGAGAAATATTCCTCGAACTTAGTGAAAAATGTTTTTAGCTTAATTTAACTAGTTTTAGTTGTTTTTCATTTATTTGCATTATTTTAACTTGAATTAGATTAAATGGCATCAAAATAAGTTAGTTTGACCATATTTTCACTTAAGCTTGATTTTGCAAAAGACCAAAATGCCCTTTGTCATCTTTTAAAAATAAAACAAGGCAAAAATCAAAACAAACAAAACCAAAAATTCCCTTTGCATCCCCCCCCCCCCCCATGGCCGAAACTCCCCAAGGAAAAAAGAAAAGATTTTGCTTCCATTTTTCTTGTGCAATCATGCGGGGAATTGCTCGGGGGTCGTGGCTTGGGTCCTTGCGGGTCTTGGTATTCAATCTCTGTAAGGGTTTTCACATTTTTGTGCATTTATATACAAATTTGATTTTTGATTCAATTTCTTAAATTTGATATTTAATGCGTTATAATGCTTGAAATTGCTTGGAATTGCCTCTTTAGGATTCGTAGAGCATTGCTTATTAGTTATTTAGTGATTTTTACGATTAGAAATGCAAATTGAATTTAGGCAAGAATGTGAATAGTAAAACCCTAGAATTTCAGATTTTTGATCCGAATTGGGATTTCGTGATTTGGATATGTGCCATTAATGATATAAAGATAAAATGTACAATAAAAATGAACCGGCCTTTGTTAAAATTGAAAATTAGACAAAGAAACAAAAAGGGGTCGTTTGACCAAAAGTTGACTGTGCTCGAATTGAGTTAAGGGTTTTGCTATTGAGGGCATGGAAGCACTTTTGGCACTGTTGTGGCGTTGATTGAGTGACCAGTTAACATAGTTGTAGTTCAAACGTAGTAGGTGGACTTTCGTGCTTCGGTTGGGAAAATGAAGTTTCGTGACATAGAAACATGCCTTGTAGTGCCTAAGTGAATGTAGTGAAATCGGTTTCCTAATCCCGTAGCTCGTTTGCTCGTAATTGCCTTTGGAAGTTAGAGATTAAATAATGTTATTTGTCATTTTTCGTGTTTGAACTGCTATTGCTTGTTTAATCGGTGTTCTCGTTGTTAATAATGATAATCTTGCTTGAAATGTCAATTAATTGCTACTATTGATTTTAAGTGCTTGATATATTGAAATTTGATATTAAACTGTACTTTGGTGCTATCGCTCGTTTATTGCTTGTATCTCGTATTGCATTGCAAAGTGTCAGGTGCGTGAGTGATAGGCCTCTCTAGGCAGTATCGGGCTGCTAGGGTTGGTTTGCTCTAGCTCCATGGCCTATTCCAGTTCTCGCTAGGGGTGCTGCCCTGGGAGATTTGGGTCGTATATGTGTCGGGGTACTTCCGAAGTACACCTAGTAGATGTTATAAGGTGGTGGCGCGCTTATTGCCATTGTTGTCAACATCAAGCTAGAGATTGATGTATTGCTTGTGAAATGGTATATTGCTCGTATGAGTGAACCGTGATCTTCAAAGTGTGGTATAGCTTTGAATGGTTGTGTTAATACTTTCTTTAATTGTTTATTGTATTGTCGTGTATATTGAATGCTTTCTTATTGATTATATTGTTTGACTGAACCTATTTGTATTGCACGATTTTCTTTCTCTCCACCTCGATATCTGTCTCGCCCTCACTGAGTATACGTATTGTGTATACTCACTCCTCACCACCACATTTCAGGAAATACCACGTTAGCTGGAAAGTTTGTGGTTATGTGGTAGATCGTGCTTGAAGAGTTGCCTTGCGTGCTATGTGGCTTGAGTTGTCAAAGATGCAAAGATGTATATTTTCATGTAATGTATGTATTTAGTGTTAAAAGTTATGTAATTAACTTAACTAGGTTTATTAGAATGGTGTGATAGTCTATTTTATGCAATGGGTTAGTATAGTTTAATTGCCAAGCATGAATGTACTTGTCAAAGATGAAAAGAGATAGGTTAGCTTTTAAATTAGAAATGTATATTTACTTGTGTTCTCTTGTTGAGAACCAAGGCTCGGATGGCCTTGCGGTGTTTGTATGGTTGGACACGGTGCTGGTCCACTTATATTCTTTTGCAGGTTTTGCATTTTGCCTAGAAACAGGGGAGACTCCGTCCGTCTTTCCCTAAAATTTTATGCCCGGGTTTGGAATTGGGTTGCGATTAGATTGATTGATAGAACTTCCGGTCTCGAGAGGGATCGGGGTGTTACAAACATTGTTTAAGTGGTTAACTTGCAAATTCATGTTATCATGTGCTAATACTAGATGAGCTTACATGCTAGGTATTGTGTGTGTTACACATCCATATGAGTGCAAGACAAATGCTTGACACGTTCACATGATGCGAAATATAGAATGTACACGAATGTGCGATATGATTGACTAAACTTACTTGCTTATGTAAATGCATATGTATACAAATTGTAAATGCGCATGTCGGTTGAAACCATTATTGAATACGGTAGCAACGAGACCTCCGGGCAGCAATGGGCTCGCCGGTATATCTCGTCTACCGAGGTAGTAACGAGACCTCCATGCAAAGGTAGGGTTTGCTGGTATATCTCGCCTACCAAAATGTTCGTTCCTTCTCCCCTAAGATACATTGATCTTCCTACGGGTCGGGACCCAGTAATATCTTGGAAAGTAAAGGTTACACAACTATTATTGAATACTCTTATCAAGACTCATTGATCCTCCTACGGGTCAGCACCCAGTGATATCTTGGAAAAGTTAGGTTATTTAAATGTTATTGAATCTTGATTGTATATGTTGTATTCTCGTTTGTTAACTCTTGTGTGCATGACATGTTTTATCAAATTGATTTCGAAAAGATAAAACTTTTGCGAAAATCCTTCCTTGTTTACCTCCTCACTGAGTTATATGCGAGGATCTAGCTCACCCCTCTATTCTACCATTATAGGTTGTCCAGAGATGGAGCTTAGCTTAAGAATAGTTGCTCATTTTGGTTAACCTTTTGGTGTAATAGAATGAGCTAGGCATGTGACTTATTTGATGTAATGTATTAGTCTTGTGGTGATTTAACTATGTAACTAATTTGATACATTACTCTTTTAAGGCCTAGTTGTAGTAGTTGGACCTGTGTGAACTAACGTAGTGAATCCAGGTCTTGTAATTTGAACTTAGTGGTTATAATGTTATTTACTAGTGATGAAGTTTGTATAATGGGTGTTACGAGAAATGGTGTAATATATGGTTTGATGTTTTATTTTATGGTTAATAGTGCTCGGGCAATTATATTGTTCTTTAACGGACTTAGGCAGAGTGATATTCTTAAGCCCGTGGCATCACGATCCCAGAACGCTTGAGGATTCGTAAGCATAAATTTTTAATTCCCTGTCATTATTGTGGTATCAGAGACTATTTCAATAGTTAAGAAATGGGGTCGTGACAAAGTGGTATCAGAGCTTAGTTGGCAAACTAGGCGTAGTCCAGGTTTAGACACTACAAAAAAAAGGTTATTAGCAGCGGTTTTATTCACTATTCACGGCGGTTAAAAATCGCCATTAAACCTTTCGCTGCGGTTAGGTGAACCGTAGCTTCTGAACGCATTGCAAAAAGTATTTGTAGCGGTTCACTAAACTGCCGCTAAAATACCTTTCGAGGCGGTTCTAGGAACTGCCGCTAAAACCTTTCGCGGCGGTTCTAGAACTGCCGCTAAAACATTTCACGGCGGTTGAACCGCCGCTAAAACCTTTCGCGGTAGTTCTTGGAACCGCGGCTAAAACATTTAGCGGCAGTTTCGACAACCACTGCTAACACCTCTTCTGACGGTTCGTGCAACCGTCGCTAATACCTTAATAGCTTCCATCTCCCATCGCTAACATCTTCTACAACGATTCCAATAACCGCCACTAATACCATTCCATGGCGGTTACCAGGACCGCCGCTAATAATCTTTTGCTTCTTGTCTTTTTTGCATGTTTTGCTTCTAATTACTTTTTATATATATTAAATCATGTAACAATTAATTATATTGGATGGATAAAGAATAGGGGAAAGGCATGTACAAAAACAAGCTAAGAAAATTAAATTGCTCTTAAAGGTATAATTGTTTAATATGTACAAATCAAAAGTTAGAATATCTACAATAAAGAAAATTAAGTTACGATAGTTATAATCAAGTATAATTGTTTAACATGTACAGATCAAAAGTTATATAATTAAGTTACAATAATCATGCTTTATATATAAAGCACTTGATACGAGGGCAAAAAAATCAAAAGTTTTCAACTATTCCTTGTTCTTAGTTATCCAACAAACTTAAACCATCCTTCGATAATTTGCAATTTGAGTATAGGATCAAAAAGACTGGATGTGAAACCCCACTTTTCTATATTATCTCAATTTGCATGTTTTATCTCGTTTTGCGTGAATTAACCTGTTTATGTGCTATATGACTTAGAATGTGTTAATTCTGTGACTAATACTCTTAATACATGCTAAGTGTGCATTTATGAAATTTTCATCAAAAATGGAATCAAAAATTTTATCGTCAGTTTTAGTGAATAGTATTTTGAGCACTTTTCCGCTAAAATTTTTATAGGGGTGTTTTAAATGTTTTAAAACCTAGTTCTCGGGTATTAATAGACCTGTGTTTGATTAAAATGGATTTGGAATCGGTTTTGGAATTTTAAATATTTTTACACTTTCTTTTGCAAGAAAACGAGTTTTAAGCTGACTCGGGTAGAATTGTTTGAATGTAAAACTTCTTGTCACCTAAAAATAAATTACTTGAGATAGTTTAGGTGTTGCATAAATGTTTTGAGCAAAGAAATAGCTAAAATGAATTAAAAGACAAGAAAATACTAAAAATAACTAGTTTTCACCTTTGACCTTGATTTAATTTGTTTGACTTTGCATAATATAACATCAACACACACTTGCAAAGCACAAAACATACTCATTTTACACCTACATGGCCGAGAGCTTCAAGGGAGAAAAGAGAAGTTGATTTTCAAGGTTTTCAAAGCAAAATTTCATAGAAAAGGCTAGTTTTTGTCCGTAGTTTTTTGTACCGAGTTGGATTCCGCTTGTTGGGCACGCATAGCACGCATATCTAGGCTTGTTTCGGATCAAAGGTGAGAGAAAAATTCTAGATCTCAAAAGTCATCTTTTGTATTTTTGCGTATAATTGAATATTGAACCATTAGAATGTTAAGTTGAAGTTATATTATTGCCCAGTGTATGCTGAGGATCGATTATATGTATTCTTATGAGATTTGAACCGTTGTAGCATAAATTTTTATTTTTGGGTATTTAAAGTTGATAGTTTGGCTATTTGTTGATTATTTTGAGTTGTAGTGGTTGGAATCGATTGCCGTTGATTTGTAAAAGTTTGTTAATTATGTGGTAGCGCTGTTGTAATGCCGAATTTTCTATTGCGATGTTGGTGTAAAAGTCCGGAAATTTCAGCCTTGACGCATTAGGGTTTTAGGGTAGTTGGGCTTGATTTGGATGTTTTTTGGTTGGTTTCTGAGAGCGCGGATGTAGTTGATTCAATGGGTGCGTGATAGAAACTGGTTTGGAGTTGTTTGAATTAGTAGAATGTAAGATATGATTATTAGAAGTTTAGGTTGTCTTTCTTTAAAATGTTGTTATATGCCTTTAGATGATCGGGTGGTGTTTGAGTGATTGAACTGTGAGTTGTTGATGATTAGATTAGGGTTTGGTTGTGTGTCTAATGCATGTTAAGTTGGGTGGTCTACTTTATCATCTAACTTAATTGTTTAATGATTATATAGTTGATGATTGTTAAATGTTGTTTATTTCATTGTTGAAGTGCAGATTAATTGATTATTGATTATTGATTGTTGTTACAAAACCATGAGGAGCACACTCGGGGTTAATCCAGGGTGTTACATTGTTAACTAATTGTTATTGTTATTATGAGTCAGGAGTCGGGCAACCAATGTTGTTGACTTCTCGAATTGGAATTGTTATTGTTATTATGAGTCGGGAGTCGGGCAACTAATATTGTTGACTTCTCGAATTGAGTCCCATTGTTATGAGCTTTGATAATGTTGTGTTACCTCGGGAGGCATCCTGGGTTGCGGGCACAGTTTTCATGGCTAATCCCTCTCTCGCATAGGCGGAAAGGCCATGGGGTGTGGGTCTAGGTCAAGGTACCTCAGGATTGTGTCATTGAGTTTGGAGGAGTTGTTGAGCATTGAATTGGTGTATGAAGCTTCATCAGCAAATGTATCGTATCCTTATTGTGTGTTTACAGTTATTGCTATTGTTGCATTTATAATGATATCAATGTTCATTGTGTGTTTACTGCTCAAATGATGATTTCCAAGGAGTATAGTAAATACTGTTAGAGATCTATCAGATCCTCACTGGAAGTTTTATATAAGCTCACTCTCAATTATTGCATGCATGCAAGTGTTACTGAGCCTGACTACGGGTACGTGCCTCTTGAAGAGGAAAATGTGCCTATCGTGGATGAGTCTTATGTGTAGGAGTCTTTGCCATGAGATTGTTTGTAGTTGATGTATTATGATGTATTATAAACCTACTTTAACTTAAAGACTTATGTATGATGGTTTAGTAGTTTTTCTTTTGATCATGTTTAGATTACTAAGTCGGTTATAATCTATTTGGAAATGAATGTGTAGCCTATGTATAATGTTGGAACGGAGGCACGTAACTATGAAAGAGTTGATGAAAGAATGTTTAATGTATGAAGTGGTTGTGTTGTATGTTGTTAATTTGATTGTGGAATTGGTTGGTGATTTATGGAGGTTGATGTATGTTGTTCTTAAGGGTTGGTTTAGAGCCCTGATATTCATGTTACTGTCGTTATGCTGCCGAAATTCCGTTGCGTCCTGACTGATCGTAGGAGGGGTCGAGTTGGGGCGTGACACTAGATGATATTCAAAATTTGCTTACCTGTCAATTAAAAGTATTGAAGAATATTAGTCAAAAGAAAATTAGATTTTTATTATTCCTACATAACCAAATAGTAATAGATGAACATATGATTTTGTATAGTTAGCAAAGAAATTGTCTATATATGCATATATCACTTACAAACCACATTCACATACCTATGTTACTATCATCCGATGCTCAAGCATTTTGCAAACTAATTGATTTGAAAACTAAAGATGATGGAATACATTGGGAAAAGTGTAAAAGAAGCGAAATGAATTTTGTCATAATCTATGCATTGTTATTATGGTCCAAGGAAAAAAACCTACCATTTCCCTTGATGGTGAAAAGAAGCATTCACGAACTCAATGTGTCCCATTAGCCTCTTTAGCTTAACTCATGTTGACAGGTAAATGCACAATTGATGATGATAATCTAGAATAGAAATGAACTACTAGTACTTAAGGCAATGAAAGAAAATATATACATCGAGTGCTATCAAGTATTAGAACGTAGTAACATACAAGATACAGAGTTTTATACATCAGATATCATCATGTACAAATGAATGAGGTGCAAAACAATTTTTTTTCTTTTTGATGTTTTTATGTCCTTTTTCCTGAGCGGCATAGGGAAGTTCTGCACAGATGACCATATAACCAAGCTAATAAACAGGACTTCAACAAAACAGTATAGAACAAACAATTCAGAGAAAACTATATTTATTAACGTTTAATGATGAAACTTTGACTAGTTTATCTGCTTGTTGACATAGAATAGAACATGCATCTCGACTAACCAAACCAAATTGATATATGTGATCAACAACAAGGGTTCATAATCAAAAAGTCATTTTCATGCACAACAGAGCTTCCACTTAAATGCACTGCCATCAAGTTTGTGGAAGTTATGTGACGCCTGAGATTTTAGTCGTACATTCATTTACTGTTACATCTATTGTTTGTGCATTTCCTTCTGTGCTTTATTAACTGTCTTCTTTAGCTACTATTCATCTCATTTTTAAACTATATTCTACTAATGAATTATCATTTTTATTAAATCACATTAATTGTTAGAGGAGTGGAAAAAATGTGCAATTGAGCTAGAAGTGATAGAAGAGCTCGTTTAGAAAATGATTTTCGTAGTTCAATGAATAGTGTTACGTAACTAACTTAGTGTTTTAATTAGCTAGCCTATGTTTTACACCTTAGGCTCGTTTTTAAGCTAGCAACGCGCATTTTAGAAGTCCACTTAAGCAACCACTTGACCCCACCTCAACTTAACCTCACTATATAACCTTATAAGCACCAAAACACAAAACAAAAGAAAACATATGTGCAGGAATTACTATAGCAGGGTCGAAAACACCAAAGGAGAAGGAAAAAAGATGATTTTGCTCTTCAACTCTTCAAGCCAAGCCAATCCAAGCCTAGAGCTAGTAGTTTATGGTGTGTGCAAGCTTCCTAGGTGCTCTTACCCGCATTGGTGAGGGATTTCATGGCTTATTTTCGCATTTTAAAATATTTGCTATTTTCTTGATTTGTTGAAAATGTGACCAAATGCTAATGTATTGATTATCTATGCTATTATACCTTGTATATGAGTGCTAGAGAACTTATTTGAGCCATTTTTTCGCTTTTTAAACGGTTAGAATCGTTAGTTTGATTTATGAGGTGAATAGTGATGTTTTTCTAGGGTTTTGTGTAATTGCATGTATTAGCTTGATTCAACACTCCTAATAGATGCTTTAGGTGCTAATGAAGATAGTCTAATAGTCCCGTACACTTGAATTACTCTAAAATCGCATAAAACGTGGAATAGTTGACTTTAACAAAGGGGTTTCGGGGTTAATGCGAATCTGGGCGGATTCGGGCTTCACTTTTAGTATTCTTAGGCTACCTAGGTGCTATAGAAGCTTTGCTAACCCCTATTTGAAGCCCGGATGAGACATGTGTAGTGTAAAGCTATAAGAGGGAATTTGGGGCTTTCGGGGTTGTTGCGGGCGTTTGAATGTGTTAGAGGGTTGAAAGGGCTCCTTGAAGGTTAGTTAGAAGGTTGGTAGAGTTTCCCTTTGAATTGGAATCATTAACTTTGGTTTGGAAGAGAAATAGCTTGAATAACAAAAGGGTTTAGGTGCAATTTCGGTTGTCTCGCGCTTCTAAGACCTTGGCATGACTTCTTGAATGTTTAAAAGTGGTTTCAAGTTGGTTTGGAACTTTTGATGTAATTTTAATTATATCTTGTATATGCCCCTTTGTAAAACTGCTTATTTGCTTGTATAAACTGCTTTTATTCTAACTGCTTCGAGGTCAACCTACTTTGTTGATCCTCCTACGTGTTATTGCTTATCTTATTGATATTAACTTGCCATTGTAAAGTGCATTGCATAGTGGTTGCGTAACCATAGTGTCAGGGGCGGATGTGTTGAATATCGGTTGTGCGGCAGAGGGCTTGCCAGTGGATATTCAAACTCCGTGCTCTATTCCCTCACTCGCCTGGTCCAGAGATTGCCAGGGGGTGTTGGGTCGTAGGAATATCGGGGTACATCCGGAGTACACCCATTGGAATGTTTGGGATTATGCCGGCTTATCGTTATCGTTATCGTGATCGTGATTCGTGGATCGTGTTCGTGGATTGAAGATATGGAGTATGGGGTTAAGTGAAATGTATCCTTTTATTTTGTGGTTACTAGAACTTGTTATTTCTGAATGATTAACTGCTTTATTTGTCCAATTGCTTTACTTGTTACATTGCACGCCCCGGGAGACTATATCCCTCACTGAGCAACAGTGGTTGCTTATACCTCGATATATGTTTCAGGATGTGTTGAGGGTAATCCCCATCTAGTTGAGGTGATAGTAGAAGAGAAAGAAGTTCAGGCTGAGCCTTTGCCCTAGTTGTTGTGTATTTGTTGTCTAAGGTGGATTTGCCTTCTTGTTGTTACATGGTGTACTTGTATTGCTAGAGCATGATCTATATTGTGGCCTTAAGGCTATGTATATTCTTGTAGTTGCAAGTTGATAGTTGTTGGTTGTAATGTTAGCTTTGAGATATTATGGCTTGTAATAACTTTTAATTCTCCTTTTTGTTCTTGCATGCTTGGGGGTGTATGTTTAGAGGTGTTGAGTTCAACTTCTGAAATTGCTCTAATGTTATCATACAATGGAAAGTTCAAAAGGTTTAATGAAAAGTAAAGTTGGGTGCATGCATGTGTGATTTAGAGCTGTTCTTTGTCTCCTGGCTTGGATGGCCTTGAACCATTGAATTTTAATTATAAAAGCTTGTTTTAGTATATTGTGGCTATTTTGAGCATTTACAGGTTTGAAAAATGTCCGCGGTACAGAGGAAACTCTGTCCATTTTTCCCTAAAATTTTGTGACCGGGTTTGGTATTCGGTTGTGATTAGCATGGCTATTAGAGCCGCCCGTCTCGTGAGGGATCGGGGCGTTACAAGTTAAGCTTTCAATCTGTTTAAATATCTATTGCTAATCATACCAAGTAGTTTTCTTCCCCCAATAGATTAAAAGGACCCAGAAAGAGCATGTAAAAACATAGAAACTGCAATATCACACCTCTACTAGAAGAGCAGAAACAATCTACAAAGTGCAGAATCTTGCCTTTTGATGAGAATTGATCACAAGGCAAGAGATTCATTAGTTGAAAAGTTTTTCACAAAGAGTATCTACTACAACCCCCAAACACATAATAATGTTGAATTTCATTGTCTAAAAAGCAAACTTCAGTTCAACATGTAAGAAAATAAGATGTATAAAAACTCTCGTCACTTATTATGCATGTGTAAGAATGACTAAAATATAACAATAGAGGAAAACTACTGAGAAAAAAAAGAGAATGAACAATCTCAGTTGGGGTTACAATGCAAGGATAACATAGCGTTACTCATTAATTTTGAATTACGTCTTTAGATCACAATGCAAGGATAATATAGCATTAGTCATTAATTTTTATTATTCTTACATAACCAAAAAAGTCATACTTTCATTTTACCTGCTCAAGTATAAGTCAAGCGTTTGTTGTAGCCTATTGAGATGTGCCTCAGTCTTGTCATGCTTAGCCCGCTCAGCAACTAATTGTGCCTCCATGTTAGCACGTTCAACTACTAATTGTGCCTCCCTCTCCTCATCACGTTTCTTCAAAAGTTGAACTTCAGCGAACAAACTTGTTAAATCATTAAACATACCATGCCGCCTAGAGCCCAAGAATGATGAAGGTGTAGGTCCCCGCCCTACCCCTCTAACACGACCAGAGTGTTCCGGGTCCCGTACTTCACAAATGATCTCATTCTCTAAGTCAATAACATCAACTCCATATGAGATTCTTTGCTTCTTAAGAGACTCGCATTCATCCTAGACATTTTCAGACTCAAATCAAGTTTTATACAACTTGTACAAACCAAAGAAAAGACTAGAATAAATGCATCATGAAATTGTTATAGGGCAATAAAAGAAAAATAATACTCTGAATTTAAGATATAATATCAACTAGCATGCTAAATCAAAATAAAGTTATATACCATGTGCTTAAGTGTTTATTTGATACAAACTCTAAATGAAAGTAAACACCTTTCATTAGAGGTGTGTTGTAGTTGAATAAAGCTAGTTCAGCATTAAAAAATTGCAATGTGCAAAAAAAATATATATATGGTCCATTTCATATTAACATAACAAAAATTTATCCAAAAAAGCAAGAAAACAATTACCAAAATGTTTGTAGAAGTTGGATTCATTTCATCATTTTTGCTCTTGTGTGTTTCCTGATAAAATACAATGGGACTCACTGGTCCACCTTGATCTATTTCCTACAACATATGTAAGTTTAATTGTAAGGTTAGTCATTTAGTGTGAAATTCTAACAAATCTAAGAGATGGGGTTTCAAATACCATAGCATTCTCCTTTTGTGCATAACTCAGTCTACCTAATGTGTGCACTTCTATTTGCTTGCTCTTATTCTTTTTTGCTTGATCTAATTTTGCCTGCCAATATTATCATAAAAGTTATAGGACTAACTTAATCATGACAACTATAACTACATATATGAGAAGTCAATGTCATGGTACTTACTTTGGCCTCGTTGGATAAAGAATAATTGACAAAATCTATCCACTAGGTATCCTCAACCTTTTCTAGAACAATAGCATGAATTTCTTCTTTGGATTTTCCTTCCTCCACATACTTGTTTATTTTTTTCCTTAAATCATGTTTATGGTTCCTCCATTTCTCGCCGATAGAGCCAAACACATATTTTGTGAACTTTTCATACTTTGTCTTATCATCAGGAAAAATATAACATTCCTACCACATATAAGACTAATTAGTATAAAAAGAGCATACATAGAAATATAAACCTAAAGTATAGCTAAAAACATTGAAATTTAGAGAAGCGTATGTTGACATTAACCTTCAAGTAACTAATAAATTTTTCCTTCGTGTGAGCATCTTTGATGATGTGTCTCCAATCATTTTTAGCTATGGAACAATAGTAGCCCATTCGAGCAACTAATCCGAGACAAGTAGCTAAATCAACCGATCCATTCCCAATAGGTTGACCGTGATTATTACATTTGATTCTAGTTCGTTTGTCATCATCCAAGTGCCAAATTTGTTTGCACCTATTTTTGCCACGAGTCTTTCTTCTTGCAATAGTTTCTGATTATTGTTACACAAAAAGAATTAATAACAAATGAATCATAGTACTGTTAGTTTCTAAATGTTTGATAAATTAATCAAAAAATAATTACCTGAATGATCTTGATTGTTAGGGCCTTCTCTATTTGAGGATGATGGAGTATTTGATCGGCTTCTTAGGGCTATTAGCTGAAAATTTTGAACACAAAGCTGAAAAACTCTGATCATATCTTTTACAAAGAAAGAAACATAAAATTGCAAGTATAAGAAAAACTGTATCACGAATAGAGTTTCATCTTTGACCAATGAGATGGTCAGATTTTCAATTTTAATCTCTTTCACCTAATATAAAGTTTTTGGGTGTTGAAATCATAGCCTTTGCCATAGCCATAGCCATTGACATACACCTCACCATATCCATCATAACCATAGAAAGAGCCAGCTGAAGCCTCAAGCATTCTAACAAGTTAGTCTAAAATTTTTGAAAGATTTTATCCTAAGAGTTAAACCCCCATGAATTATGCAAGTTAAAAATTTAATTCCTTCATGGTTTCAAGTTGATATAAACTTCCAGGCTAGCTAGTAACAGGAAGGAAAACATAAATAAAAAAATGAGAACTAAACTTTTGAAAAAAAAATCACCCACAAAGATTCTACGTTGCTTGAAAAAAAAAAGATTATACCTTGGTTTTTTGAGGTATCGTAAGCTCCTCATTGCTATCATCAACATCATCATCCTCAACAAAAGAACTTAATCCCTGAAGCTCAGCATCCTCAACTGGCCTATAATTATCATCAATCTTTCTTTTACCCATCCTCTCTGATTCTGTACTCTTACTCTTCCCACTCTTTTTCTTGTCATTTTGAACAGAACCCATCAAAGATTTAGCCATTGTTGTCAAACCCATAGCCTTCATTCTTGCTCTATTCCCTTCAATTCTCTTTAATCTTTGCTTCTTACAGGCTGCCATCTTCTTATGCATTCAATAGCTGTAAAGAAATGTAGAGGGCATGTATAACATCAACATTCTACAAGTAAGATAAAAAATCTTAGCCTCCAACTGGAACCCAGTGGTCACACAATATAATCTCCTTTCTACCACTCAAACAGGGCAAAGAAAATGAATTGCCCTGACATGGTTTGAATTAATAATATAAACTAAAATCATCGATAGAATAAACGATCGCGGTTACAAAAATAATCAGATTTTATCATCATTTGCTTAAGCTATGAGCAATCAGAAGTAACTTGTCATGAATGCAACATCAACACCTCCTAACAAAGGCAAGCAATGTGAACCATCTAAAAATAGGCTAAAAAGGAAGTGAGTAGAATTGACAGATTAGAAATTAATGTAAACATTGGTGCAGGTTATAATCCACTAGACAGAGAAGTGAATAATACCAAAGAAATCTACTAGGGCTATAATTATTATGTAGACAGAGAAGTGAATAATACCAAAGATCGACACTGACACATTGTAATTGATTTTTTTTATCTCATCCATTTAACAGTATGTGTAAAGTAGTGAGATAAATTGAAGATAGATGTCAGACGCTAAAGGTTTTGATCTGCAAATGGTTTTAAGTGTTCAATAATTAGACAAGAACAATAGTAAAACTGAGTTACAGATAACAAAGTACAACAGAGATGCTAGAGAATTTTTTTATTGATGCAGATTGATTGCGAAGAATTAAAGCGGTGATAATTCCCACAACCAACCCATTTCGTAAATGTGAAAAAGAAACAAGAAGCAAAACAAAACAAAGCTTTTTCAATAATCCTCAGCATTCTACATTCTAGAGTTTTTATACTACTTTCTATTGAGTGGAATCTCATAGTCTATCTAATGATTTGGTGTGTTCCTTTGGCGTGTGCTCCTTCGTAACTGAATGTCGTTGTTGTTGTTATTTGGTGTGACTTGGATGGTGTTGTCAGCAGGTGAATTTGTTGCACAAACTGAAACATATTTTGGTGATTCCGTTCAGTTACGGAGAAGCTCACGTATCAAAAGTAGACTTAAATGGTTGAAAATGAGAAAATTATGCGAAAATGTAGGGATATATTAAAATACTTAATAGAGTTGTATTCTAATATATCTAGAGAAAGAGTGTGTTATGCCTAGCCCAAATCAGAATTTAAACCAAGCTCAATCATCAGCTTTAGTGCATAGAAGAAATCAAAGAGCTAGAGTAACACCTACATATTTGAAGGAGTACGTGGCTTAAGCAACTAAGGCAGAACTGATCATATTTTTAGCTTGTGGGGGTAAACGCACACCACTGATGTAATAGTTATGTATATATAGCACAAGAATAGGCACGATGAAAGGGCAAAGAGAGATAATCTTCTTCATTTCAACTTTCTTACATATTTTTAGCTTGTAATTCTCTTTATTTAACCAATGAACTTGCGCAATTGCTGGTATCTTGGTTCTGCAACTTCTGCAATTAGTCCCAATTCGTTACAGTGTGTGTGTGTGTGTGTTCTGTGTGAGAGAGATCGCAGAAACATATACCTGGGTGCTTCTTTGGAGAAGTTTTAGGTACGATTAAAATTGGGTCCGATGAGAAGTTATGGTGCAAGATAGTTTTGGTGCCCTTGAAATTTTGGTGGGTGAGAAGTTTTGGTGGATGTTTTGGTGAAGTAAAAATTTTGGTCGGAGAAATTATGGACGGTTTTGGTGGGTACGCGGGAATTACTTTAGCTAATTTCATCAAATCAAATAAAAACGTGATGCTAGAGCCAGACAAGTCGGTGTACAGCTTGAGAGTTGCATCAAAAAACCATCCCCACTAACTAACAGTATTCAAACAACAGTACTATAAGCATTTCATCCATAATATATATATATAATAACATACAATGTTTTAAAAACCATATAATATAATACATTTTTTAGTGGAATAACTAGCCGACGTTATTGAGTTTGAAGGATTATTTTAATGTTGTTAATTATGTAGATTACAAGAGTATTAGTCATATAACTCTGAATTGATTTGGTGGGTGTCTTGGCTTTAGTAAAAATTTTGGTGGTTTAGGAATGATTTTTTTTATTAAAAAAAACCAAAAAAAAGGTTATATGCTTTTATTTTTTCTTAATCATAACAAAAAGATAAAAAATATATATTTATATTTGTGAGTTTTTGTCGGAACATTATATTTTCTTTAGTTATATATGTATATTTGTATGGATTTGGTATTTTTTATAATTAAAGAATATGAACATTTGAATTTATATAAATAAAATTTTGTTCCAATCAATATCAATGATAAATAAGTGCATGTTGATGAACAAAAGTTGTACTATTACTTGATATAATTAAAATAGTAGGATAGATAAACTTTAACAAAATAGCATATGATGAATTAATTAAGATAATGAGCTTCACGACTAATTACAACTAAGATTTGTGTATTATATTCAAGTGCGTATGAATAATAAATAATTTTGATAGAAAGGTACTACCCAACTATGAAGTACATCATCAAATGTGATAATAGTGTGTTCCTCATTAGGGTTATGAAAATGGGCTTTTGGAACACTAATAGACACAAAACCTATCTTCCAAAAATTTATTGATTGAAATAATAGAGAAGTAAGAAGACTTAGCGATTCATGGCAGAGTATCTAGAATAAGTAAGTACATAGATCCAAAACATATAAAATGCGATTAAATTGATTAAAACATAAATCATAATCTAAACTAATGTGACTAAAACTTAATTATAAAATTATTATAACATATTAAAATTATAATAAGAAAAGACTGTAGTATATAAAATTCTAAATCTAAAACAATTGTTCACAGTCTATTATGGCTCAAGCTAAACATTGGCGGCAAGAGTTTGAATTCAAAAAAAAGGTCGGGTAACAGAAAAAATATCAGTCAATTGGAAAGTAGTCATGATAGCAAAAATATGATGAAAATCAGTACTATTTGTATTTTATGACCATAATACCCATGGACAAAGTTGTCAAGACAGGCACGTTTGTCAGGTTAAAATTGTCGAAACATGCATATTTGTAGGTCGTCACTGCTTTAGAATGTTTGTACTATGTTCTAGCAATATTGTACTTCTTATTTTTAAGACCATAAATACCCTTGGACAAAGTTGGCAACTCAATGCATATTTATAGATCATGAATGCATTAAGAGGATTGTACCATATTTTAATAATTTTGTACTTCTACTTTTATGACCATAATACCCTTTAGTGGTATCTGAAAGTTTTCTTTACCTTTTCTTATCACGTCTCTTTCTCACACACACGATCGGGCTTCAAAAAATTTCTCCTGAAGTTTCTTCAGCTCTCTCTCTCTTTCTTTCTCCTCTCTACATACACACACACAGAACAATTTTTGAATCTGAATCTCCGAACCCTGCGTCTCGTCACAACACACAGAATCACAAAGGATTGGCGGGTCTGTCGCTTGAATTGTTTGTGTTCTTTGATTTGAGGTAAACAAGTTTGTAGCTTTGAAATTTTACCTTTTTAAAACTTTTGATTTGGGTTTTGGTCCTTACAATATTCTATGGTAGAGTTACTAACCCTAGATCTGCAAATGCCCTTGTTCAAGATCTGAACCCAAATAACAAAAACATAAACCCAAGATTTTTATTGACTAAGCACTTTGTTCACATATTCATCTTTCTTAGCTGAATTGATAAGGGAATTTTTTAGATATGGGTAAAACTGTGAGTTGGCGAAAAATTGTGAGTCGTGTTTACTGTGTGAGAATTGAGTGTTAGGTGTGTATGTGTGTGTACTGTCACTCTTTGAGCACACATAGAGACTTGATAAGGGAATTTTTTAGATATAGAAAAAAGGAGTAAGATGGCAAGTTCTGTATGTATGTGTGCTGAATTGATAAGGGAATTTTTTAGATATAGAAAAAAGGAGAGAGATGGCGAGTTCTGTGAGTCGTGTTTACTATGTGTACTGTGTGAGAATTGAGTGTTGGGTATGTATGTGTGTTTACTATATGTACTGTGTATGTGTGTATCTAAGGGAATTTTTTAGATATCTGTGGTTTTATTTTGTCCTTGAGCTGCTTTTTGACCTTTTGTTTGCTTTTTTGGTCTTTTTCTCTTTTCTTTGGATTTTTGTTTTCTAGCAAATGTGTTAGTAAGATGTTTTAGTAACATGATTGTACAAATTATGAAGAGTTACTGTGCAATGAAATTGAAGGAGGGTTGGTCTAGGCAAATTTCATATAGATTTTTTTCCTTCTAAGAGTATGTTGCAGCAACATTTCCATGTTTACCAAATACTAGGATACCACTTATTTTCGTCGATCATTGTGGGCATTTGATGTTCCTATTAAAGGCAAAAGAAAATGAAAGGGAAATATTCTACCACTTTTCTGGTGCTTTATAATAAAGTAGGGACGATAATTAAAAAATTGACAAAATCCAACCCCATGCAAGTTTTCCATTTTGAGCATTAGTGTTAAGGAAACATAACTGTTTTCTTGTATTAGATTATGGAGAAATTATCTTATCAATTCGAAGTGACATTATTGGTAGAGCACAACATATGGCTTACAAAACTTTTGTTTGTTTTATTATTGGCATGCTTCACTAATTATGTGAGAGATTTATAAATCCGTATTGATATGAGTATAGATCCAACTAAACTAAAAATTATTAGCTGAAGCCTCACAACTTTTTTCTCAGCTCTCTTTTTTCTAAAGGTAAAAGCTTTATTATTTTTAGGCATAAAAAAGAAGATTTACTTTTTTATTCATATGTATTTGATATTTTGATTTGAGAAACATTTTAATTTGAAGATTTGTTGAATTTATTGCATAATGTTGAATTGTTGATGTATGATTTGTGGGTATTGTTAATAAGGTGTCTTGGAAATGAATAAAGTTTGGATCTTGATACTTTTGACTTTTGATCCATGTAATCCATCTGGGGTTGTTGAGTTTATGGAAGTTTGTACAACTTGATGTGTTGGTTGGGTGAAAGATTTGGTTTTGATAAGTTGTTTGGAATATTTTGGGGGTTTAATTGGTGATTAGTTGTTAAAAAGGATGTTATGTGACAAGTTGAGTCGAATTCACATAATATTTCATCGTTGATGGCATGAAATTGAGGTCTTAATGTATAGATCTTTACATAATTCCAATTATGAGCTGAAAGCGCTGTGTTGTGGAGAAAAGTTTGGATTTTGAGCAGCTTGTGTTGAATAATTGCATGTTTTGCGATTGAATTGTATGTGCTCATAGTAAATCTTAAACTAGTGCTTGGATTCAGATGGAAACTGTTCGTGTTCGATTCCTACTCATTAATAATTGGCCTTAGTGATTTAGATATATTTGAATCCTACAAGGTAATCTAGGAAAAATCCAGCTATGATCCCTACTTAAGGCTAGCTCTTGTAACCACCACCAACTTTACCACGTTATTGAGGATTTTTACCAACAACCCCATCATTAATAGATAATACGTCCCTTCTTGAGACATTGTGCAATAGGATAAAGATTACCTATCCTTTTGTTTTCTAAATTTCTTGACACTATTTGGCGTAAGGACATATTTTTAACTTTTATATTGAAATGTCATTAGGATATATCAACTAGCTTGGCAACTGACGTGGCCAAAGACTTTTTACAAGTAGCTAAACTAAGTTCAGCTCTAGAGTGTCTTGATCATAAGAGAAACAAGGTAAGTATTTTGGTACAAAAGCTTTATCTTGTGATTATTTATTTTTACTAGTATGTAAATTCCTTATATTGTTTAATTTTGCTTATTCTTTTGCTATATATATCTTCTCATTATTTGTTTGTTATTGGTGAATCAGTTATATAGGTAGAACAGTTTTATTTTGTCATACATCTTTTTCTGTTGTACATCAATATCAATATTAATATTGGAAGTCTCAGTTGTAAAGTTTCACCTTGGAGAATCCATTAATCTTGGGAACTCTGTTAATTTAAGATGTTTAATCAATTGTTGTTGAAATTACCAGCTAATGGCCCGAACAAAGATGTCTAGTAGACGATCTTCAAATGTGGAAGGCACTACCCTTAACAATCAAGAGGAAGACCATCCAGGTAGTTGTTAAGAGTACAGGAATTACTATGATTTCTTATTATGTTATACATTTATAATTGTTGTACTTGTTGGATTCTTCATATGCTACTCAAAAAAGAAAGTCCCGAGGACCGTCTATGGGCAACATAGATTGGGCATTGGATCCATAAAAAAGAATTAGAGTAGACTTTAACGAACATGGGCAGCCTATTGGGGATCAGACGGCTGGTTTCGTAACTAGTAGTGGAGTAGTTGCTCGAATGGGCAAATTTTGTTATATAACTAAAAATGATTGGACGGATTTCTCCGACTCTAAGAAGGGAAAACTTATGGGTTACATGAAGGTTAATGCCAAATTACGCTATTCTAAATGTTTGTGCTTTTCATTATGCTTTTAGTTGTCGTTTATGTTTGTATATATGCATTTGTAGTTGTCTTAGGTTTCAATTATACTCATCTTATACTAATACTTTTATATGTGGTAGGAGCGCTTCATTTTTCCATAGGAGAATGATGCATATGAAACTTGTGAAAGAGTTTTTCTATAATCTATTGGGCATAAATGGAGAAATTATAAAGGCAGACTGAGGGATTTTATAAATATAGATTTAGAAAACGTGTGATAACCCGAACTCAACACACATTTAATGGCATTTAGATGCATTTAATTGATTGTTTAACTTAGTTTATTCATTTTGCATTGATTTCATATTTCTTTTTAAAAGTATTTCAGTAATGCTTACATTAATTATTTTAAATGAGTATTAACTATTTTGATTGTTTTCAAAACTCGAATTTATTTTCTTGCACTTAAATTACTTTATTTTCAACAAAATAGAAAAGTAACTCTGAGGCGGAGTAGGTTTTAAACTATTCTACTATTCTACTTTTCAAAAATTAAAATTTTATATTATTCTTTATCATACTTATCGTGATTGTTTGTTGACCTTTTGATCGTAGTGCATCGAAAACGAGAGTTAGAGGAATATTTCTCGGGTTTCGTGAATAGTGTTTCTAGTTTAATTTAACTAGTTTTTAGTTGATTTTTATTGAATTGCAAGGTTTTAACTTGAATTAGATTAAATGGCATCAAAATAAGCTAATTTGACCATATTTTCACTTAAGCTTGACTTTGCAAAAGGACCAAAATGCCCTTTGTCATCTTTTATAAATAAAACAAGGCAAAAATCAAAACAAAACAAAACCCAAAATTCCCCCCATGTCCACCTATGGCCGAAACTCAAGGGAAAAAGAAAACAAAATTGTTTTGCATATTTCTTGCACAATCTCGAGTGGAATTGCTCGGGGATCGTTGCTCGGGTCCTTGCAAGCCTTCCTCTTCAATCTTTGTGAGGGTTTTCACATTTTTGTGCATTTTTATTCGAATTTGATTTTTGATTCAATTTCTTAGATTTGATATTTAATGCGTTATAATGCCTGAAATTGCTTGGAATTGTCTCTTTAAGGATCGTAGAGCATTGATTGTTAGTTATTTAGCAATTTTTACGGCTAGAAACGCAAATTGAAATTAGGGAATAATGTGAATAGTAAAAATGAATAGTAAAACCCTAGAATTTCAGATATTTGTTCTAAATCACGTTTTCTTGATTTGATTAGATGCCATTAATGTTAGAAAGATAAAATGTGCAATAAAAATGGACCGGCCTTTGTTAAAATTGGAAATTAGACAAAGAAACGTAAAGGGGTCGTTCGACCAAGAGTTGATCGTGCTCGAATTGAGTTAGGGATTTTGCTATTGAGGGCATGGAAGCACTTTTGGCACTGTTGTGGCGTTGATTGAGCGACCGATTAGCATAGTTGTAGTTCAAACGCAGTAGGTGGACTTTCGGGCTTTGGGTGAGAAAGTGAAGTTTCGTGATATAGAAACGTGCCTTGCAGTATCTAAGTGAATGTAGTGAAATCGGTTTCCTAATCCCGTAGCTCGTTTGCTCGTAATTGCCTTTGGAAGTTAGAGATTGAATAGTGATATTTGTCATTTTCGTGTTTGAACTGCTATTACTCGTTTAGTTGATGTTATTGTTGATATTGATGATAATCATGCTTGAAAAGTTAGTTGATTGCTATTATTGATTGTAAGTGCTTGATATATTGAATGTTGATACAAATCTGCACTTTCGTGCTATCGCTCGTTTATTGCTTGTATCTTGTATTGCATTGCATAGTGTCAGGCGCGTGAGTGATGGGCCTATCTGGGCAGTCTCGGGCTGCCAGGGTTGGTTTGCTCTAGCTCCGTGTCCTATTCCCATTCTCGCTAGGGATGCCTCTCTGGGTGATTTGGGTCGTAGATGTGTCGGGGTACATCTGGGGTACACCCAGTGGATGTTATAAGGTGGTTGTGCACTTATTGTCGTCGTTGTCAACATCAAGCTCGAGATTGATGTATTGCTCGTGAAATGGTACATTGCTCATATGAGTGAACCATAGCCTTCAAAGTGTGGTATAGCTTTGAATGGTTGTGTTAATGCTTTTATTAATTGTTTATTGTATTGTTGTTTATATTGATTGCTTTACTTTCAGTTATATTGCTTAACTATCTTATTTGCATTGCACGATCTTCTTTCTCTCCTCCTCGATATCTGTTTTGCCCTCACTGAGTATACGTGTTGAGTATACTCGCTCCTCACCACCACATTTCAGGAAATATCATGTTAGCTGGAAAGTTCATGGATATGTGATAGATCGTGCTTGAAGAGTTGCCTTGCGTGCTATGTGGCTTGAGTTGTCAAAGATGTAAATATTTTACTTTCATGAGATGTATATAATCAATGTGTAAATAAAAGTCATTTAAGTTTTATGTATAGGTTAGTAAGTTATGATTTCAATGCATGTTTGTATTGTCTAAAGGAAAGAGTAAGAATAGTCTGGGTACTTGGAAATGTATATATACTTGTTGTGTTTAATTGTTGAGAACCGGGGCTCGGATGGCCTTGAGGAATTGTGAATGGTTGGACATGGTACTGGTCCACTTATATGTTGTCGTAGGTTTGCATTTTGCCTAGAAACAGGTGAGACTCCGTCCGTTTTCCCTAAATTTTATGCCTGGGTTGGAATTGGGTTGCGATTAGATTGATTACTAGAACTTCCGGTCTTGAGAGGAATCGGGGTGTTACAAGTAGTATCAGAGCTTGTTTAGCTCATAAGCCGGGACAGGGTCCTCGGTCTGGTGGGTAGTGATCCTTGAATGTGTGCTTGTTATGTGTGTCTTGAAAGTGTGTGCCTGTATGTGAGATTGTGTGTCTTGACTTGAATGTGTGTACCTATGTGATATAGTTCTGTGATATATGTTAAAGGTGTGTTATGTGAAGTGAATTAACTACTCGTGTATCAAATTGGCATTGTGAATCAAATCGACCACATGAACTATTATTTGCTTGAAGTACTACTTGTAATGTATGTATTGGAATGTCTTGAATTAGTAGTGACGTGATTTGAATTGATTATGTTGTGCTTGACTTGATTGTCGTGCTTGAGTGACTTAGTTGAATAAACTGTTTTATAAACTATTTTACAAACATGATTGCATAATAGATAAAGGCATGTGTGTATAAATGTGATATATTGGCATTCATACATGTCCTGTTAAAATGGTGAAAAAAAAAGACTTCTTCCTCCCCCGAAGAGAAGTGGTTAGTAGCAGGCCCTCCAAGTTATGTGGATTGACGGGAATGAGCAGTATTTGACAAGCCTTGATTTGGGAGTTGGTGTTTGTCTTTGGAGCTCGGTTATTGGCGAATCTCTAAGGTCCTCCTCTGTGCTTAACAGTTGTGAAAGAATAGCTTTCTTTTGAGGTTCTACTTGGCTGTTCTCTGGAATATTCTTTGGTTTTCTTATTGGGTATTCTTTGGAAACTTTTGTTGGCACTTCTCGTTGGACTTGGCTATTGGGATCTTAATCGGACTTACTGCACGGTATTGTCTATGGTGTATGTACCTCGATCTTTATTGGTGTTTTACTGGTATCCCTTATTGGAATTCTTTAATGGCGTTCTCTAGAATTTTGGTGGCCATTTATTTAGTACCTTCTTATTGGCATTCCTTAATAAATTTCGTATTTCGGATTCTTATCGGACTTCTATATGGTATCATCTATTCTATGCAAGCTCAATTTTCCATTGGTAATCTTTACAGTACGTTTGCTTTAGTCTTTATTGGTATTATCTCGGCGCTCTTGGTTAGAATTTTATTCGTGTCAGCGGGATTCTTGTTTGGATTTATGTACGGTATCTTCATTTGAGCCTTTATTTGGCATTATTACTTGGAATTTCTTCTTAAGCTTCCCTATTGGCCTTCTTGTTTAGTATACTCGCTCAGCAACCGATGAAGATTAGTTAGAATTGGATTCAGGGGATGCAGAGTTCTATTGGAAGAAGAATTGCGAGGACGCAATTGTTTTAAGGGGGGAAGGATGTGATAGCCCGAACTCAGCACACATTTAATGGCATTTAGATACATTTAATTGATTGTTTCACTTAGTTTATTCATTTTGCATTGATTTCATATTTCTTTTTAAAAGTATTTCAGTAATGCTTACATTAATTATTTTAAATGAGTATTAACTATTTTGATTGTTTTCAAAACTCGAATTTATTTTCTTGCACTTAAATTACTTTATTTTCAACAAAATAGAAAAGTAACTCTGAGGCGGAGTAGGTTTTAAACTATTCTACTATTCTACTTTTCAAAAATTAAAATTTTATATTATTCTTTATCATACTTATCGTGATTGTTTGTTGACCTTTTGATCGTAGTGCATCGAAAACGAGAGTTAGAGGAATATTTCTCGGGTTTCGTGAATAGTGTTTCTAGTTTAATTTAACTAGTTTTTAGTTGATTTTTATTGAATTGCAAGGTTTTAACTTGAATTAGATTAAATGGCATCAAAATAAGCTAATTTGACCATATTTTCACTTAAGCTTGACTTTACAAAAGGACCAAAATGCCCTTTGTCATCTTTTATAAGTAAAACAAGGCAAAAATCAAAACAAAACAAAACAAAACCCAGAATTTCCCCCATGTCAATTGCTCGGGGATCGTTGCTCGGGTCCTTGCAAGCCTTCCTCTTCAATCTTTGTGAGGGTTTTCACATTTTTGTGCATTTTTATTCGAATTTGATTTTTGATTCAATTTCTTAGATTTGATATTTAATGCGTTATAATGCCTGAAATTGCTTGAAATTGTCTCTTTAGGGTTCGTAGAACATTGCTTGTTAGTTATTTAGTGATTTTTACGGCTAGAAACGTAAATTGAAATTAGGGAAGAACGTGAATAGTAAAAATGTTAAAACCCTAGAATTTTGGATTTTTGATCCGAATCGCGTTTTCTTGATTTGATTAGGTGCCATTAATGTTAGAAAGATAAAATGTACAATAAAAACAGACAGGCCTTCGTTAAAATTGAAAATTAGACAAAGAAACGTAAAGGAGCCGTTTGACCAAGAGTTGACCGTGCTCGAATTGAGTTAGGGATTTTGCTATTGAGGGCATGGAAGCACTTTTGGCACTGTTGTGGCGTTGATTGAGCGACCGATTAGCATAGTTGTAGTTCAAACGCAGTAGGTGGACTTTCGGGCTTTGGGTGAGAATGTAAAGTTTCGTGATATAGAAACGTGCCTTGCAGTATCTAAGTGAATGTAGTGAAATCGGTTTCCTAATCCCGTAGCTCGTTTGCTCGTAATTGCCTTTGGAAGTTAGAGATTGAATAGTGATATTTGTCATTTTCGTGTTTGAACTGCTATTACTCGTTTAGTTGATGTTATTGTTGATATTGATGATAATCATGCTTGAAAAGTTAGTTGATTGCTATTATTGATTGTAAGTGCTTGATATATTGAATGTTGATACAAATCTGCACTTTCGTGCTATCGCTCGTTTATTGCTTGTATCTTGTATTGCATTGCATAGTGTCAGGCGCGTGAGTGATGGGCCTATCTGGGCAGTCTCGGGCTGCCAGGGTTGGTTTGCTCTAGCTCCGTGTCCTATTCCCATTCTCGCTAGGGATGCCGCCCTGGGTGATTTGGGTCGTAGATGTGTCGGGGTACATCCGGAGTACACCCAGTGGAAGTTATAAGGTTGTTGCGTGCTTATTGTCATCGTTGTCAACATCAAGCTCGAGATTGATGTATTGCTCGTGAAATAGTACATTTCTCGTATGAGTGAACCATAGCCTTCAAAGTGTGGTATAGCTTTGAATGGTTGTGTTAATGCTTTTATTAATTATTTATTGTATTGTTGTTTATATTGATTGCTTTACTTGTCGGTTATATTGCTTAATTGTCTTATTTGCATTGCACGATCTTCTTTCTCTCCTCCTCGATATTTGTTCCGCCCTCACTGAGTATACGTGTTGTGTATACTCACTCCTCACCACCGCATTTCAGGAAATACCATGTTAGCTGGAAAGTTCGTGATTATGTGATAGATCGTGCTTGAAGAGTTGCCTTGCGTGCTATGTGGCTTGAGTTGTCAAAGATGTAAAGATTTACTTTCATGAGATGTATATAATCAATGTGTAAATAAAAGTCATTTAAGTTTTATGTATAGGTTAGTAAGTTCTGATTTCAATGCATGTTTGTATTGTCTAAAGGAAAGAGTTATAATAGTCTGGATACTTGTTGTGTTTAATTGTTAAGAACCGAGGCTCGGATGGCCTTGAAAAATTGTGAATGGTTGGACACAGTACTGGTCCACTTATATGTTGTCGCAGGATTGCATTTTGCCTAGAAACAGGCGAGACTCCATCCGTTTTCCTTAAAATATGTCCGGGTTTGGAATTAGGTTGCGATTAGATTGATTAATAAGACTTCCGGTATCGAGAGGGATCGGGGTGTTACAAAATGGATTTACTAAAACGCAAATTTATGGTCGTGTTCCCAAAGGGGTGGAGAAATCTCAATGGAATGATTTTGTTGATATAACTTTATCGGAGGCATTCATAGTAAGTAACATACATTGGATTTTTGTATATATTTTACTTAGGAGTTATATTTTTCTTCATTTAACTGCAACATTGATGTTCATATTGGCAGGAAATATCAACCAAGGCAAAAGAGTACAAGAAACAACAAACAGAGACCCACATAGGCAGTAGTAAGAGTTTTGTCCAAAAGAGGAAGAAGATGGTATTTGGAACTAAATCTCTTAGATTTCATTCATAGTTGATTAACTTTACAATTAAATTATGTATAAACTTGCAAGAAAAAGTCAAAGGTGGACCAGTGGGTGAAGTCGAATTATATGAAGCTACCCACAATAAACCAAATGGTGCAGTAAATCCTACTTCTGCTGGGGTGTTGGTAATTTCTAGTGACATGTATCTCATCAGGTACTTGCTTTTCTACTTTGTTTTAGTGTATGTTTATGATTGTGGTTTCCATTTTGTATGTCTAGGACAAATCTTGGCGCCTCGTAGAGGAAATAAGAACCTCATCTGAACTTGATAAAATTGAGTTACAAAGTCAAGTAATTCGTGAGGTACGGGGCCCAGAACACCCCGGTCGTGTAAGAGGACAAGGATTAGGACCAACGCCATCAACATTCTTTGGCACTAAAAGGCATGCTACATCTACTGACATAAGACGTTTGGAAGCTGAAGTTGAGCTTTTGAGCCAAGTAGATAGCCTAAGAAAAATATTATACTTATACGTGAGCCAGGTAAACTTTTAGTTTATTACTTGCATTATTGAGTTTGGAAACTTTGACATACATCTTACTATGTTGTATGTTGAAGTGAGGGTCATTGTCGACCACCAAATTTTGATATGGGTGATAATGTTGTGGAAAAGTGAAAGGTAGCTATTACATTTATTTTATTAACGTGGCTAATTTTCTTTCATTCTCTTAATTGCCAGGGAAGCAGTTCTTAAATCTCTATCAAGAAATGAACAAAGGATTCTGTTTTGTTGAAAGGATTATGATGTTATTTGTATTGGTTCAGACTGTTTAGCTTTAGATGCTTAGCTTTAGATCCTTGTATTAGGCCAATTATTTAAATTTAGCTAATTATATTGAGTGTTTTTGGATATGCTTTACTGCTTGGATTGCTACAACAGTCGGTTCTTTCTGTAATGCACCTTACCAAAATTTACAATAGTTGATTTGCATCGACTAATCAGCATTAAGAACTATTTTGTTTTCATTGATCATCTAAACTTCAAGGATACTTGCACCTATTAAATTGATGTTAATACGAGTGGGTGGATATGTACTATAGTTATTTGATTCAATTATCTTGTGAATGACGAAATATTTGTAGAGCTTAGTATTTGCAGTGGCTGATTGTATATGTTGTTGTATGGCCTTTGGTTTAGCCGTTTCTCAAGTTATCTTTTTAAGGATTGGTCTTTGGCATTTTACATGTCTCTGATCCTCACTATTCTCAAGCCTAGATACTACTCATGTAACCACCAGAGGACCTCAATGACTCATTAGGAATAGGACTTAGAGCAACATCAACAACAGACATTGTATTTGAAATTAATGTCTTTTAGGACCTCAATAAAGAGACTCTAAAATACATATATATTTTTTGATATTCACATATATTTTAAAACTTCAACATAGAGGCAGATACAATGCAAATAATTGAACAAGGCTAGCTTCTCAATCAAGTATTATTACATAAGTTCAGTTTTGATCATATATACTACGTTACTTGTTGAGCAATACATACTAGCATAAGTTTGCATTCTAATATTATCTATTACACAATGGATACTAGTTTCCATAGATTTGCAGACTATTCACTACCAAGTCTGCATCCAACGGTCATTCCTCATCGTTTGCAAAATGTAATACTATTAGATGAACAAATGGCTCAGTAACTATAATGTACCCCAAGAGTTTATATAAGAGCGAGAAATTATGTTTAAATAAATATAACAACACGAGAGTAAAAGCATTTAAATAATTTGAATAATCAACAAACAGTATCTATAGAATAGTAATGACAAGTTGAAGAAAAATGATATAAGTTCAATCGAAAATACAGGGCCGAAGATAATATAATGCTTTTCTAAATTAAAATCAAACTAAATGGCAGTAAGAGCAAATGATGGCATGTCTAAGAAAAATTCTTTCAATCTTTTAATAGTAGCAAACAAGGCGAATTTAAAACACTTTAAATCAGAGGCAGAGATTTAGTCAATACATATTCAATATCATTCTATTGCCATTTTAGAAAACTGAAGTTGATAAAATTGGCCAGAAACAGAGACAATCCAAATGGGCAATTGATAAAGACAATAACTATTCAGAATAACCAACATAAAGGCTCAAATGGAAGGAGTAATTGTAACGCTCCGATCTCTCACAAGACCGAAGTCCTGATCCAAATCCCGAAGTCATGAAAAATGAAGGAAAATGAACTGAGTTTTCCCTATTTCTAAGACTAACCGGTTACCTACACAAAAATAAATGACCACAACCATAATATACAAAATTCATTTCACAACTTCCCAAGTCTACAAGGCCATCCGAGCCTTTCTATTAGCATAATATAACATACAAGCATGCATTTCATTAGCTGTTGAACACCTATGATGATAATTCCACTTATCTTACCATTCTAATATTTTCCATTTCATTAACTTAGATTTTTAAGCCGTTCAACCAACCTCCATACAATCCATGCAAGCATGCAAGCCAGTTAGACAATAAAGTAAATCATTAAAGTTATTACAAACCAACTACACCTATCAAATCATATGAGACTTTAACTTTACATTACATTTCTTATAAACCAATATATACAAGGCACGCAGGCCTAAAAAAAACATAACTATCACAAATATACATAGAAACAAACAACTATAACAAGAACATCCGATCAAGGAGAATCCCGTGTTTTCTTTACCTCAGACTCTGAAGGCACCGAACTTGAAATGGTTAGAAAGAAAGAGTGAGCAACACAATTGTTCAGTGAGGGCGGGGAAACAAATATTTGTGGTGTCACAGTAATGCTACTTACCTTTGGTCCAAATCAGCAAAGCTAAGACTATATTTTGATCCAAAGCCTAAGTTCCAACCTTGTAAATCTCAAACACTTGGTGCACAGAAGTTAAGAGTCTCCTATTTGCCTAGACTTGTCCAAACTTTCGCCCATAGATGCATCATTTACTGATTTGAAGAAGAAGGTAAGATTAGGAATTCGTTATCTTTGATTTTGCTATCCATATGACAAACTTATCCCCACAAACCCACTCTTCAAATGAAAAGGAAAATACAAGATAAAGAGACTAATATTTACTTTATATACAGAAATAGGAGTCTAAATGCCCGGATACAAGTTCAAAGTCAATTGCAAGCTTAGAAACAGTACTCCTCCAATATGCAATAGACAAATCAGTTTCTACAATTATACTATTGACACTTTCATCAGCAATCAAAAAGCAAGCAGAATTAGCTAACCAACTCGATGTCTCCTTTTTCTGCATTTTGTATATTAACACCTGATTCAACCAAGAAAAAATTATTTATAACACAATTAAGATAAAGAATTAACGCATTACCTAAGTAAAGCTCACCAGAAGACCCACTCGCAATCTTCCTCCCCAACTTAAACTTCCCATCTACAATTTCATCCATGCCCTCCATTCGCCACCTAACTCCTTACGGATCAAAAATTATGGGCACCTGAGCGATGGATAGCTGGTTACACGCCCTACGCCCTCAGTTTTTGGGCCCAGCCTCTACGTGAAGTGAATTTGTCTTGCCCAAGGTACCATGGGATTCGGTAATAGAAATGTGATGGATTAGGTTGTCATCCTTTTCGCTGCTCACGATGTACGATCCAGGACGGGAAAACAGCGCAAAAGAAGAAAATTGTCCCGAAACTGATGAAAATGTTCAATTTTGTGTTCAAAAAATGGGCGCAACAAAGCAAGCTTCCTACCCCCGTCATAGAGATCTCGGAGAGCTTTCCAACGGTATGCTGTGCACCGCGTAACTCCTTACGAATCAAAAGTTAAGGGCACCGGAGCGTCGGATACCTAGTCACAAGCCCTATGCCCTCGGTTTACGGGCCCATCCTCTACGTGAAGTGAAGTTGTCTTGCCAAAGGTGTCATGGGATTCAGTAATAAAAATGTGATGGATTAAGTTGTCGTCCTTTTCGCGGCTCATGACGTACGATCCGGGACGGAAAAACAGCCCAAAAGAAGAAAATATCCCAGAACTGATGAAATTAATCAATTCTGGGCTCTGAAAATAGGTACAGACGAGTAGGCTTGCTGCCCTCATCGTAGAACTCTCGGAGAACTTTCCAAATGTATGCAGTGCGTCGCATAACTCCTTACGGATCAAAAGTTATAGGCAACAAAGCGACGGATACATGGTCACATGCCCTACGCCCTCGGTTTGCGGGCCCAGCCTCTACATGAAGTAAAGTTGTCTTGCCCAAGGTGTCGTGGGATTCGGTAATAAAAATGTGATGGATTAGGTTGTCGTCCTTTTTGCGGCTCACGACATACGATCCGGGACATAAAAACAACGCAAAAGAAGAAAATTGTCCCAAAACTAATCAAAACGTTTGATTTTGGGCTCTGAAAATAGCCGTAGCCGAGCAGGCTTGCTGCCCCCGTCGTAGAGCTCTCGGAGTGCATTCCAACGGTATACTGTACGCCGCGTAACTCTTTACGGATCAAAAGTTTTGGCACCGGAGAGACGGATAGCTGGTCACACACCCCACGCTGTTGGTTTGCAAGCCCAACCTCTACGTGAGGTGAAGTTGTCTTGCCCATGGTGGCATGGGATTCGATAATAGAAATGTGATGGATTAATTTATCGTCCTTCTCGTTGCTCACGACATATGATCCGGGATGGAAAAAAGTGCAAAAGACGAAAAGTGTCCCGAAACTGATGAAAACGCTCGATTTAGGGTTCTTAAACCAGGCGCAACGGAGCAAGCTTACTGCCCCCGTCGTAGAGCTCTTGGAGAGCTTTCCAACGGTATGTTGTGCGCCGCGTAACTTCTTAAGGATCAAAAGTTATGGGTACCGGAGCGACAAATACCTAGTCACAAGCCCCACGCCCTCGGTTTGCAGGCCCAGCCTCAACGTGAAGTGAAGTTGATTAGCCCAAGGTGTCGTGGCATTCGGTAACAGAAATGTGATGGATTAGGTTGTAGTCATTTCCGCGGCTCACGACGTACGATCCGGGAAGGAAAAACAGCGCAAATGAAGAAAAGTGTTCCGAAACTGATGAAAATGTTCAATTATGGGCTTTGAAAACAGGTGCAGCCGAGCAGGCTTGGTGCCCCCGTCGTAGAGCGCCAGGAGAGCTTTCCAACTGTATAATGTGCGCAGCGTAACTCCTTACGGATCAAAAGTTATGGGCACCGGAGCGACGGATACCTGGTCACGAGCCCCACGCCCTCGATTTACGGGCCCAGCCTCTACGTGAAGTGAAGTTGTCTTGCCGAAGGTGCCGTGGGATTCAATAATAGAAAAGTGATGGATTAGGTTGTCGTCCTTTTCCTCACTCACGACGTACGATCCGTGACGGAAAAACAGTGCAGAGGAAGAAAAGTGTCCCAAAACTAATCAAAACATTAGATTTTGGGCTCTAAAAATAGGCGGAGGCAAGCGGCTTGCTGCCCCCGCCGTATAGCTCTCGGAGAGCTTTCTAACGGTATGATGTGCGCCGCTTAACTCCTTACGGTTCAAAAGTTATGGGCACCGGAACGAAGGATAGTTGGTTACACGCTCCACGACCTCAGTTTGTGGGCCCAGCCTCTACGTGAAGTGAAGTTGTCTTGCCTATGGTGGCGTGGGATTCGATAATATAAATGTGATGGATTAGGTTATCGTCCTTCTCGCGCCTCACGACGTACGATCCAAGACGAAAAAATAGCGCAAAAAAAGAAAAGTATCCAGAAACTGATGAAAACGTTGGATTTTGAGATCCGAAAATAGGCGTAGCCAAGCAAGCTCGCTTCCTCCATAATAGAGCTCTCGGAGAGCTTTCCAACAGTATGTTGTGTACCACGTAACTCCTTACGGATCAAAAGTTATGGGCACCAGAGCGATAGATACTTGGTCTCAGGCCCTACGCCCTCGGTTTGCAGGCCCAGCCTCTACGTGAAATGAAGTTGTCTTGCCTTTGGTACCATGGGATTCAGTAATAGAAATGTGATGGATTAGGTTGTTGTCCTTTTCGCGGCTCACGGCGTACGATCCGTGATGAAAAAATTGCGCAAAAGAAGAAAAGTATCCCAAAACTGATGAAAATGTTCGATTCTGGTCTCCAAAAACAGGCGCAGCAGGGCAGGCTTGCTGCCCTAGTCATAGAGCTCTCCGAGAGCTTTCCAACGGTATGTTGTGCGCCCCGTAGCTCCTTATGGATCAAAAGTTATGGACACCGGAGCGACGGATACCTGGTCACAAGCCCCACGCCCTCGGTTTGCAGTCCCAACCTCTATGTGAAATGAAGTTGTCTTGCCCAAGGTACGGTGAGATTCGGCAATAGAAATGTAATAGATTAGGTTGTAGTCCTTTTCGCGGCTCACGACCTACAATCCTGGACAAAAAAACCAAACAATAGAAGAAAAGTATCCCAAAACTCATCAAAAAGTTAGAATTTGGGCTCCGAAAACAGTCGCAGCCTGGCAGGTTTGCTTCCCTCTAAGATCGCATAAAGCGTCTCCTAGCCTAGGGATCGAAGCTTCTCTTTCTATGAGAATCCCACCCAGATTCATAGAGCTCTCGGAAGGCTTTCCAACGGTATGTTGTGCGCCACCTAACTCCTTACGGATCAAAAGTTATAGGCACCTGAGCGACGGATAGCTGGTCACACGCCCTACGCCCTCGATTTTCAGGCCCAGCCTCTACGTGAAGTGAATTTGTCTTTCCCAAGGTACCATGGGATTCGGTAATAGAAGTATGATGGATTAGGCTGTCATCCTTTTCGCTACTCACGATGTACGATCCGAGATGGAAAAACAGTGCAAAAGAAGATAAGTGTCCCAAAACTAATGAAAACGTTCGATTCTGGGCTCTGAAAATAGGCGCAACCGAGCAAAATTGCTGTCCTCGTCGTGTAGAGATCTCGGAGAGCTTTCTAACGGTATGCTGTGCACCGCGTAACTCCTTACAGATCAAAAGTTATGGGCACCGGAGCGACGGATACCTGGTCACACGCCCCACGCCCTCGGTTTGTAGGCCTAGCCTCTACGTGAAGTGAAGTTGACTTGCCCAAGGTGTCGTGGAATTCGGTAATAGAAATGTGATGGATTAGGTTGTCGTCCTTTTCGCGGCTCACGACGTACGATCCAGGACAGAAGAACAGCCCAAAAGAAGAAAATATCCCAAAACTGATGAAATCATTCGATTCTGGGCTCTGAAAATAGGCGCAGACGAGCAGGCTTGCTGCCCCAGTCGTAGAGCTCTCGGAGAGCTTTCCAACAGTATGCTGTGCGCCACGTAACTCCTTACGGATCAAAAGTTATGGGCACCAGAGCGACGGATACCTTGTCACATGCCCCACGCCCTCAGTTTGCAGGCCCAGCCTCTATGTGAAGTGAAGTTGTCTTGCCCAAGGTGCCGTGGAATTTGGTAATAGAAATGTGATTGATTAGGTTATCGTCATTTTTGCGGCTCACGACGTACGATCCGGGACATAAAAATAACGCAAAAGAAGAAAATTGTCTCGAAACTGATCAAAACATTTGATTTTGGGCTCTTAAAATAGTCGTAGCTGAGTAGGCTTGCTGCCCCCGTAGTAGAGCTCTCGGAGAGCATTCCAACGGTATACTGTATGCCGCGTAACTCTTTACGGAGCAAAAGTTATGGCATCGGAGAGACGGATAGCTGGTCACACACCCCACGCCCTCTTTTTGCAAGCCTAGCCTCTACATGAGGAGAAGTTGTCTTGCCCATGGCGGCGTGGGATTCGATAATAGAAATGTGATGGATTAGTTTATCGTCCTTCTCGTGGGTCACGACATACGATCCGGGACGAAAAAAAGTGTAAAAGACTAAAAGTGTCCCGAAACTGATGAAAACGCTCGATTTAGGGTTCTGAAAACAAGCGCAACGGAACAGGCTTGCTGCCCCGTCATAGAGCTCTTGGAGAGCGTTATAATGGTATGTTGTGCGTTACGTAACTCCTTACGGATCAAAAGTAATGGGCACCGGGGCGACGAATAGCTAGTCACAAGCCCCACGCCCTCGGTTTGCACGCCCAGCCTCTACGTGAAGTGAAGTTGTCTTGCCTAAAGTATCGTGGGATCCGATAATAGAAATGTGATGGATTAGGCTGTCGTTCTTTTCGAGGCTCACGACGTACGATCCGGGACAAAAAAATAGTGCAAAAGAAGAAAAGTGTCCAAAAAATGATGAAAACGTTCTATTCTGTTCTCTGAAATTGGGAGCAATCGAGCAAACTTGCTGCCCTCGTCGTAGAGCTCTCAGAGAGTTTTCCAACGGTATGATGTGCGCCGCGTAACTCCTTACGGATCAAAAGTTATAGGCACCGGAGCGACGGATACCTGGTCACACGCCCTATACCCTCGGTTTGCGGGCCCAGCCTCTACGTGAAGTTAAGTTCTCTTGCCTAAGGTGCCGTGGGATTCGATAATAGAAATGTGATGGATTAGATTGTCGTCCTTTTCGTGGCTCACGACGTACGATCCGAGATGGAAAAACAGCGCAAAAGAAAAAAATAACCCAAAATCGATGAAAACTTTCGATTCTGGGCTCCAAAAATAGATCGTAGCTGTGCAAGCTTGCTGACCCCGTCGTAGAGCTAGACGAGCGAAAAGAATGGAAAAAAATGTGAATTAATTAACAAACTTGTCGGCAATTATTTACTTACCAGTGATTTTTGTACAACATCACATAACAAATCTTCATTAACATCCTCCCAAATCAAGTCACTTTCTTCCAATTCCTGGCATTCGTAAGGAATACTTCTTGCAAAACTATCACCATTATCTTGAATATCCTCTTTGGATTCAATCTCCACACTAAGATCAAACACATCCCTCGAGGTTGTTTTTATCACAACAGGCCTTAGGGGACACAAAGGATCTTTCACATAGAAAGCTTGTTGGACTTGAGAAGGTATAACAAATGGCTCATGAGTGATCCGTTCCCCAGTATGTGCCAAGCGTGTGAAATTTACAAGTGTAAACCCAAATTCGTCTTTCTTCACCCCTATCTCCTATGTTAGATCAACCCAATTACAACGAAACAACACCACCTTAAATTTTCCAGAATAGTCTAATTCAATTATCTCCGTGAGTTCACCAAAGTACTCAACTTCTCCGTCAACTAGATTTGGATCTCGAGAAGAAGCTACGCTTGGCATTGTCGATGTTACAACTACTCCATAATTTTGTGTTCTTTTTCCCCTATTTTCTTCCTTAGTGCGAAACTTAATCCCATTGAAAATAAAACATTTGCAACTTTTTACAAATTTTGAAGGACCCATAGAAAACCATCTTATTCTTTCTGGCACATTTTCGTTATCCATATTTGATACCTATATTGTGAAAGATCAATATTTTCAGTCAAAAAAATTAAGCTCGTATGACATGAATTTTAAAAAAAAAGTTCATACTTACATGGGTTTTAAACCATGCATGAAATTCCTCCACCACCAACTGTTGCAGTGCGCTTGGATTGTTGTCATATCTCCTATGACAAAAATTTTGAATCTTGTATCTCTTAAATTCTCTACATAAAAAAAGAAAACAAATTTCATTAAAAAAAACATCCTTAAATAAAACCCAAGAATGGATATAAAAGACGCGACTTACTCAACATATGATTGTATTTCATCAAGATGTAACAAGACATATCGGTGTGCTTGCACCAATGATAAATCATCTAATACTTTAACCTCAATTGCTCCCTTGAATATACCACCACTTGAAAATAAATATTTATCTCTTCTTATGGGATCAATGTCATTATTCCGACATGGTCGATTAAAAACTGTCTCAATCCCATCAAAATATCTGGAGCAAAAAGTATGACACTCTTCCGCAATATAACCCTCCGCAATTGAACCTTCAGGATGTGCTCTATTACCGATATACTTTTTGAATACTTTCAAGCACCTACAGTAGATTTCAATGAATTATATGAGATTAAGAAAAATCAATTTGTAGCATATCTGTGAATGCACACATCTAATTAAAATAATAATACCTTTTAATTGGATACATCCATCTAAATTGAACGGGGCCTGCAATCTTTGCCTCATCTCCAAGGTGGATGACCAAATGTACCATTATAGTAAAAAATGAGGGCGAAAAACATCTTTCTATGTGACACAGTACTAATGCTGCACGAGACATCAATATATCTAACTCATCAATATTGAGTGTCTTACTGCATATAGCCTTGAAAATGCTACTCAATTTGATTATAAGCTTTGTAAATTGTTTGTTCATAGACGAGCGCAATGCAATATGAAGTAGATCTTGCATCAATATGTGATAATCATGGGTCTTAAGGGATTGTAGTTTTCTATCTTTAACATTAATACCCCTTGATATTTGTGATGCATAACCATCAGGTACTTTGACATCTTTCAATATACTCAAAAATATTTCTTTCTCTTTTCTAGTCATTGAATAAGAAGCAGGATGAAAAAACACTTTTCCATTAGGTTGCTCCACAGGATGAAGTTTTTCCCGTATTCCCATGTCTCTCAAGTCATAGCGTGCTTTTGGATCATCTTTACTCTTTCCTTTGATATTCAACAATGTTCCAAGCACATTTTCACATACATTTTTCTCAATATGCATAACGTCAAGATTATGACGCATTATATTGAACTCCCAATAAGGTAGTTTAAAGAAAATGCTTTTTTTTCCATGACATTGAGTCACCAACAATCTCATCACCCTCCTCAATTTCTATCTCATCAAAAGACTCATTTACTGGACGTGCAGTTCTTTTTCTCTTTCTTTTAGAAGTGTTTGCCTTGTTCCTCAAATTAAATATGGCCTCATCAATGAAATTAATCCCTTCCAATTGTCTTAATGCATCTGACCTGGACAATGTTTTCGGTGCTATTCCCCATTCCTCAGTCCCGTCAAAATCATGCTTTCGTGCTCGAAACTTGTGTGATTCACTCAACCACCGATGATGTCCTAAATAACAAAATTTGCGCCCATTAGGTAACCACTTTGATTTTGTCATATTTGTACAACATGGACATGCTTTATTTCCTTTAGTACTCCAACCTGATAAAGAAGCGTAGGCAGGAAATCATTAATAGTCCACATTAATGAAGCTCGCATTGTGAAATTATTTTTACTTGTTGCATCATATGTTTGGACGCCTTCCCACAAGTGTAGCAACTCATCAATAAGTGACTGGGGCCTGTTTTCCTGGGATGATCATCGACAATATTAATGAGGATTGTTTCATGCACATCCACGGGGGTAAATTATAAGGGATCAAAATTACAGGCCATATGTTATATGCATTGCTCATCAATCCAAATGGATTAAAACCATCGCTCGCTAATCCAAGTCTTACATTACGAGGATCATTAGCAAAATCAGGATATCTTTGATCAAATGCCTTCCACGCATATGAATCAGCAGGATGCCTTAAAAGTCCATCATTTGTGCGACTCTCATTATGCCACAACATTGAAGAAGATGTCTTTGACAAAGTATACAATCTTTGTAACCACGGGATCAAAGGGAAATACCTCATAACTTTACAAGTTGTCTTTTTATTTCTATGTCCTCTGGTGCTACTATCATCGTCTTGTTGCCAATGAGAAGCATTGCAAATGTGACAGGATTGTTGCTCTGCTTTATCTTCCCTATACAACATGCAATTATTCAGGCATACATCAATGTTCTCATACCCCAAACCAAAAGCATTTGTTATCTTCTTTGCTTCATATAGAGATGTCAGAATGTTTGATTCTGGAAATTGTTGTTTTAAGAATTTAAGGAGCATGCCCACTGATGTTCCACTCCATTTGTAGTATGACTTTATATGCATCAGTTGGACTGTAAATGACAAAATGGTTGATTTGGATCCAGGATAAAGTTCTTTGTTACCTTCCTCAAAATATTAAAAAAATCCAGTAGCTTATGCATTAGGACCATCATCAGTTTGAATGTAAGGTTCAGTATTATCATTATCATCCTTATTACTTTCTTCTCCCTCTATATTTTCATTCGTTGGATTTAACATATCATGAAGTCCAAATGCATCCCTCACTAAGTCATGCGCATCAAAATGGTCTTCGAGTGGACTATCATGTGACCTATCTATAGGAGTAGGACGTGGTGTATCTCTAGCTATAAAATCTTCTCCATGGCAAACCCAACGATTATACCCTTTAGTCATCCCATTCCAGACTACGTGACTTCTCACATTATCTCGAACTTTCCATTTACGATTGGCGCATGAAACACAAGGGCATAATATCTTTACGAAACTTGTACCAGTGTGACTGAATTCAAAGTCAAGAAATTTGTCCAAACCGTCAAGGTATTCATCGCTAAATCATGGTTTCACCATCCAACTCTTATCCATTGTAATGTTTATGAAAATAAAAGCAAGGTTCAACATTAAGAATGTATGCCACCTATAGGAAGAATCCAATTTCTACTAAACAAGATTATCTTTTCTTATTTCAATTCATTAACATGCTTTCATCTAAAGCAGAACTGTATTTAACAATGTTCCCTTTTGTCTAGGCAAATTTATAAAATTCACAATTTTTCTCGTACTCAGCTTAATCTTCATAATTCACAATTTTCTTTTTTTATGGGGGGCTTCTGTTTGTGGGTTTTTTCCTAAGAAGCATTGACACAAACAAATGTAGTTCAGTTACGATCATAGTGAGAAAAGAAGAAAATAAATGAAATTGAAATAACCAATCGAGATGAAAACAAGAGGAACTTGATAAGGTAGAGCAATTGAGATCAATTCCAGCACTTGGGATTGAATATTTCTCGTGCTTTTTCTTCTCTACTGCAAATCAACAAGAATTTGTATCCAACTAGGATACCAAAAATAAATCAGGAAATGTAGATATATACATCAAATGTAGTTTTATGTGCTGTTAAAAACAGTTTGTTAGTAGTATGCTGACATCTATTAGTTTTTATTCTTCATTCTATTAGGCCATGAGACCTCTATTAGGTTTCTTATAGAAATTCAGTGAATATACAAAGTAATGATCAACAACATACCCTTCAACAGCCACTTGCTATGACCCTAAAGGACCAGTCCACTCAGCCTAATCAGCAAACACATAAGAGCAACCGCATAACAATTGGAGGTCGAAATATGAGACTAATTTAAAGGAGAAAAAAGTGCTAAGGTCAAATCAACCTATGATTTTGAAGGCTAATTTAAAGAAGGAAAATATAACTATGATTTTGAAGGCCAAATCAACCTGTAACCTCAAATAATTCTATTCTGAAGTCTAAGCAAGATATAACTATTCAAAATTTATAAGAGAGTGGTTTTGAAAAGTTTCAATGTTGATCAGAAATATAGATAGAGAAGATCTCCAACCTTACGAAAGTCACCCTCCAACAATTTCTCAATTAGCTTGGCTCCTGATGAAAAGAATCGCCCGCAAGAGGACTGTATGTAACAATTCTGATGCCAAGTTCTCTGATGCAATAAGATACTAGAAACTCCGCATGCTTGATTTCCCAGAATAAATGAGTACCACAAAAGACTCCTTACCTACAAGTAGGAACTATTTCTTGCTCTAGATCTCTTGACCACAAGGACCACTCATTCTGAACAACTGTTATCAGATGAACATCATGAACCCTCCTAATTGTTGAAGTAGAGGCCTCTGATAAACCTATATATTTGATTTTACCCTCTTCAACCAGTTTCTTAAGTTCTCCCATCTAGCCAAAAGTAAATAATATGAGGCACAACTCAAACGTATAAAAACAAAACCAAAAAGTCAAAAGAAAGAGCATATGTGGAGATATCCATGGAGTGCAGAGATCATTTCTATAATGTTATGTACATTATGTAGAACTTCATCATATGCTCATGGAAATCTCTCAGATAATGTTCCAGCTATCTCTTTCATGAGTTCTCCTCGGCCACAATTAATCCCCAACATCCAGAAACAACACTCTAATTGTCACGCCCCGACCCAACCCCTAAGCTAAAGGCTAAGTCCGGACCCGACACACGGACAGAGTCTCCCCTGTACCGTGGATATTCTGAAAACCTGTAATTACTCAAACAAAGTCCCAACAATACAATACAAGCTTTTCTTAATTAAACAACAAAGTTCTAAGGCCATCCGAGCCTTATGGTACACAATAGTTCCAAAACACACAAGCATGCGAGAACTTGTTATCAACATAGTTTTATAATCATGACATCCTAGGAAATCAATTAAACATAATTGAAAGGTCAAACATTTCTACTTTAAGCCATTCACTCCCAAGCAAGCAAAGCGAATAGAAGTAGATCATAAGTTATTACAGTACATAGGCTTTCAAAGCTACAACACAACCAACTAGTCTTCAACTTATACAACAAGCATATACATAGCCCGTAGGCTACAAAATAGTACATAAGATAATCAGATGAATCTTCCACATAGCAGCAAATTCATTAACCACCTCAAGTTATCAGGCACAGCAACTAAGGTAAAGGCTCAATCTGAACTTCTTCTTCCTCAACTAATTCAACAAGCTGGGGATCACCCTCAGCTTCTCCTGAAACAGATATCGAGGTATGAGCACCCACTGTTGCCCAGTGAGGGATATAGTCCCGGGGCGTGCAATGCAACATATAATACAGTTATACAACAATATCACTTAGACAATTTAAGAAACAATGATAACTTAAATAACCACACATTTAAAAGGATACATTTCACACAATCCCCTATACACCAATCTTCACTGGTCTTCAATCACGATCCACGAACCACGAGCACGATCACGATAAGCCGGTATAAACCCAATCACTCCAGTGGGTGTACTCCGGATGTACCCCGAATCATACGACCCAACATCCCCTGGCAATCTCCGGACCAGGCGAATGAGGGACTAGGGCACGGAGTTTGAATATCCACCGGCAAGCCCTCTGCCGCCCAGCCGATATTCAACACATTCGCCCCTAACACTATGGTTGCGCAACCACGATGCAATGCACTTAACAATGGCAATTTAATAGCAATAATATAAGCATTAACACATAGGAGGATCAACAAGGTAGGTTGACCTCAATGCAACTAGATTAGAAAATTATATAAGCAAATATGCAGTTTTACAAAGAGACATTAGCAAGATAAGTTTAGAATCATACCAAAGCTCCAAATCAACTTAAAATCACCTATAAACACTCAAGAAGTCATGACATGGGTTTAGAAGTGTGAGACAACCTAAATTGCACCTAAACCCCTTTGTTTTTTTTCAAACTAATTCTCTTCCAAACCAAGGTTAATGATTCCATTTGCAAAGGAAACTCTCCCAACCTTCTAACTAACCCTCAAGGTACCCTCTTAACCCTCTAACTCATTCAAATGCCCACGATTACCCCAAAAGCCCCAATTTCCCTCTTAAGGCTTTAAACTACACATACCTCATCTGGGCTTCAAATAAGGGATATCAAAGCTTTTATAGCACCTAGGTAGCCTAAGAACACTAGAATTGAAGCCTGAATCCACCTGGATTCGCATTAACCCCGAAAGCCCCAAATTAAAGTCGGCTATTTTCCATTTTAAGCGATTTAAGGTCAATGCAAGTGCATGGGGCTATTAGACTACCTTCACTAGCACCTAAGGCATCTATTTGAAGCATTGAATCAAACTAATTCGAGCAATTACGCAAAACCCTAGAAAAACGTCACTATTCACCCTAAAAATCAAACTAACGATTCTAACAGTTTAAATTGAGAAACGATGGCTCAAATATGTTCTCTAGCATTCATATACATGGTATAATAGCATAGATAACTACTACAATGGCATTTGAACACATTTTCAACAAATCAAGAAAAGATCAACTATTTAGAAATGTAAAAACAAGCCGTGAAATCCCTCACCAAAGCGCGTAGGAGCACCTAGGAACCTTGCACACACCCTACACTAGTTGCTCAAGGCTTGGCTTGGCTTGAATTGATGATTTGATTAAGCAAAATCTCCAAATGCACAAGGGAGGGGCTGTCAGGTTTTGGGCACTGTTCACAGCTGAAATTGTTTTGTTTTTGTGCTCAATTGTGCTTGTGTTATGTTTTAATAGGTAGGTCTTGAGGTGGGGTCAAGTTTGGGTGCTTAAGATGGCTTTTAGAATGCGCGTAGTAAGCTCAAAAACGAGCCTAAGGTGAATGTCACGCCCCAACTCGACCCCTCTTACAATCAGTCAGGACGCAACGGGATTTCGGCAGTATAACGACAGTAAATAGGACACCGAGGTTCCAAACCAACCTCATTAAACATCATACATCCAGCAACTCCTTAATTCAAACAACAACATACAACACAATCATAATATACAATAAAACATCCTCGTTATACGCCTCCGTTCCAACATGACATACAATACCTCAACTTTTATCATACATTTCAAAAGTAAGTTGAGACACAACTACAATTTAACCATAGACAAAAGGAAACCGCTAAGTTAACATCATTTGGTTCATCATCTTTTCAATATCTATTACATTAAGAACCGCAAAGCATATAAAAGTCTATTAAACTAATACACAAGACATTTAACAACATAAAGTCATGGATAAGACTCGGGAACATATGACTCGTCCACGTAAAGCACATTTTCCACATTCTCCTCTCCAGGAGGCACATACTCGTAATCCGGCTCTGCAACACCTGTAAGCATGCATTAATAGAGAGTGAGCTTATATACATAAGCCCAGTGAGGATCCGATAGATCTCGACAGTATTCACTACGCTCCTTGGATTTAGTCCTTTGAGCAAGTAAACACACAACAATAATAATAACATAAATAAAGCTATCATCACATAACTATATGACCATTCAGTAAGGATACTCTATTTGGTGTAGCTCCAAACGCCATCACGATCTCAACAGTTCTTCTTATAACTCCCCATTACTCACGCACCCGAGGTACCTCACTATCCCCTTCCCTCCATGACATCTCCGTCATGCGAGCTGGGGGTAGCCTATGGCAGTCATGCCGGTTTCAACCCGACAGCCCGACGCTGCCCGAGATGTGGCACACACATACCAAGGCTCCATATTCATCAATCATCATGCAAGCATAAATCGATCAATCAATTGGGAGATCAGCAACAAGAGTGCCCGATTCCCGCATTCAATAATAATCAATATCATTTTATCATCATCAATAATCATATCATCATCATCAATAACATCAATAATCAATTAAACAACAAATAACTAAGTTAGATGACAAAGTAGGCCATCTAACCGAACATGCATAATATACATAATTAAACTCTAAATTACTCAACAACAACTCACCATTCATCACTCGAACACTACCCAACCATCTAAGGCATCGTTCAAGAAATTAAAGAATGACAACCTAAACTTCTAAAATTCATAACTTACAATCTACTAATCTAAACATTGCCAAATCAGTTCCTATCACTCACCCATTCAACCTACTACATTAGCCCTCTCGGAAATCCACCATAACACCTCCAAATCATGCCCGATAACCCTAAAATCCTAAGATGTCATGGCTGGATTTTCCGGATTTTCACACAAACAATGTAATCGAAAATTCGGCATTACAACAGCGCTAACACGTAATTATCAAGTATTTAGAAATCGACGGCAATCGATTTCGAGCAACGCAACTCAATTAAATCAACTTTGAACATTTTAATCAAAATTAAATACCCGGAAAATAAAAATTATGCTATATCCGACAGAAACTCGTAGTATTAGTATATAATGATCCCTAGCATGCAAGGAGCAATAATCTAACATCAGATTACAATTCTAACGGTTCAATCTTCATTTATACGCAAAAACACAAAAATGACATTTTGAGATCTAGAATTTTTCTCTCACCTTTGATGCGATAAAAGCCTAGGAATGCGTGCAATGCGTGCCCAACAAGCGGAATCCAAGTCGGTGCGAAGTTTCACGGACAAAAACTAGGTTTTTCTTTGAAAAATTGGATTGAAAAGCTTTGAAATTCTCTTTCTTTTTCTCTCCTCTTTCTCTCGGCCATGTGTGTGTTTGTGGAGTGTGTTTTGTGTTGTGTGAGTGTGTGTTGATGACAAGGAGTATTTAAAAGCTTGGTCAATTAAAAAAAAATGCAAAGTCAAAGTTAGTTTTAATAGGTATTTTTGTGTTTTTAATGACTTTAATTGCATTTTAGTGCTCACCAAGTTAAAAATAATTATGCAACCCCCAAAATATCACAAGTGGATTATTTTTAGGTGACAAGAAGTTTTACATTCAAAGAATTCCACCCGAGTCGGCTTAAAACTCGATTTTCGCAAAAGTCGGTGTAAAAACCCTAATAAATTCTTAACCCGATTTTAAAACCGTTTTCATCAAACACAGGTCTATTAAAGTCCGTGGACTAGGTCTAGAAGGGTTAAAAAGACCAGTTTCAAAATTATAGCGGACGTGTTTCGAAAACACTATTCACTGAAATCAACGATAAAATTTCTGACTCCGTTTTTGATGAAAATTTCATGAATGCACATTTAGCACGTATTAGAAGTATTGACATCAAAATTATAACTTTCTAGGTCCTATAGCACATAAACAGATCATATGCACGCAAAACGAGGTAAAGCACGTAAAACGAGATAAGCAGGAAAAGTGGGGTTTCACATTCTCCCCTCCTTAAAACAATTGCGTCCGCGCAATTCTCGAACTGACAGACAATTAAATCCTCAATCGTTACACTTAATAATACTTCTCTTAGTTCTCATTTATCTCTTAGGATGACAACTAACCAAAGACCTCAAAAGAACAACCTCTGTTGACTGCAAGTTGATGATCATAATTCCAAGACAATCTTCAATTCATAATTCTCTCCTACCTAATATCATATTGCATATGAAAGAAATCGCAACTCCAAAGTCTTAGCATGACACCACTAATTATCAATCATCCCCTACTACAGAAAATAACTCTATGAACACCCCGAGGGTTTAAAAAGTCATTCACGATAACATGAATGATTACTGATCAAGGAAATACCTCAAAAGTGACATTGGTCAGAATATGGCTCTTATGAAATTTACAAGGAATTAAGAATATGGAAAGTCATATTCGAGCCAACAATCAAGTGAACAAGATGCCAAACAGGTTAGAGAATCAAGAGGCTAATAGTTTAATAAGGAAGCATGATAACTAAGATAAGAAATGTCTCAGCACCTTTTAGTTAAATAAGTATGAACAAAGGATTATGACGGGTCAAAACAGTGCTGAGTATGTTGAACAAAAATTCTTGAACAAGTAGATATTTCAATTCTCGATAATTGTTCAAGGAACCAACAAGTAAGTTGTACTTGAGGCGAAATGAAATTAAGAAATAAGAGATGATTAATTCAATAGAAAATATGAGTGTCAAGATAATGAGTATCTCAGCACGCAATAACCAAAGAAGTATTAATAAGAAGGACAATGCCGAGTATATTGAATGAGCAATTACAAGCAAAGTAATGACTCAAGATTTAATAATGAAACAATAGGATTAACAAGGATCAACAAGAATGACAATGATGTACTTAGGTAGGGAGTACATCAAGCAGGTGAAATTCGAATAAGTAAAATGGTATACCAAAGGAAAAATTACTTTCAAATGAGTAGAAATAGGATGAAATGAAATATTGAAACGAATGGCTAGAGATATAGAATGAAATATAGAAGTCTCAAACCTTAACTCCAATAAGCGACATTGCTATAAGAAGCAAATATGAATGTTAAGAATATAAACAATGTCAAATGAGTATAGGATCCATTAATCCAATAAGGAAAACTTTCAAGAAACAATTGATAGGCTAGAAAAATGTAACTCTCTCTCAAATAGTGAGAATAGAGTAAAAGATAATAATAACACTGATAGAATTATGAAGTACAAGAAGGGTGTCCCACCTATACATTTAAACACTAACCAGACAACTCCTACAATCTATCTTCCACCAAAACAAGACACTAAGCAGATCTAAAGAACCTCAGGAGTCATAACAATCACCAAACAAGATAACTCACTCCAAAATTTTACATTCCGTACCAGACCAATCACTAAACAAGATAAATCACCGATTACCCAACAAGAATAACTAATCAGGCCTCCAAAATCTGATAACACAATACAGATTCATACTAACCCATTATAACACAAGAGAATCCTCAATCAACAATTTAGAAAGTCATACCACCTAGAACTCAAAAGCTTGACGTAGGTAAGTAAATGTTCAGTCACCAAAATGCATTCTTATTTCCTCAAATAATTCTATCTCCCAACAATTACATCTTCGAATAACGTAACTTTAGTCAGGAATCACTCCAATTATTTCCAAGGTTTAAAGATCAAAACTCCAAAATATCCATTAATAATATAGCAATCCCAAATAGTAGACATATTCACATGTTATACCACACTTCATTCCATTCACAAATATACATCACTAATTCCTCAAATAAATTCATTCTAAAATAACCTCAAGAAAGTATAATCTGAGTTCAGACTCCAAAAGTGTCTAATCACAACCTCACAAAAACCTCAACTTATGATTCATCTCCAAGTAATAATAAATTAAACATGGCAACAAAAGTAATTATAATCATCAAGATACGTTGCTATTTCCTCGAACAACTTCATTCTCGCTAAAGGAATATCGAGATCAATCCACTAAGCCGAAATTAAAATCCATAAGCATAACAATTAAAATCTAACTGATAAACTTCTAGAATAATAATAATTCAAAATCATGGCCTACCACTATTTCCGAAAACTCTTGCAATCATCCTTACTTCACCTAAAAGAATCACCCACAGTTATAGAATATATACAATTACATCACATGAAAACAGGTACAACGTAATGCATGATTATCATATAATTTAACATTATCACATAACACACAATTCAACATATAAGAAGCCAACATCACATAAACAGGTTATATCACAGAAGTAAGTTATAAACAATTAAAGTCACATAAGCAACAAACTTCACATAAGACAAGTTGATCACGTAACTCACATTGGTCACTTAAAGTACATTGAGCACCTAAAGCACGTTGTTTCACATAAGCTAGTTATAAACAATTAAAAGCACATAAACAACTAACTTCACACAAGGCACAAAATCACATAAAACACAATTGTCACATAATACACATTAATCACATAATGCACATTAATTACAACACATTGAGTACGTATAACACGTTATCACATAAAACATATTGACCACATTAATTCACTTAACACACAAGGCATATTGGTCACATAGAAAGTTAGACACATAAGTAAATTAATCACATAAACATATTAACATATCTTTCACTTTTCTTTCACTTAATACATACTTGCATGCTTAGACCACTACCCACATTCCGAGGATACCCCGGCTGACAGCTAATCAAGCTCTGATACCACTTAAACTGTCACGCCCCAACTCGACCCCTCTTACAATCAGTCAGGACGCAACGGGATTTCGGCAGTATAACGACAGTAAATAGGACACCGAGGTTCCAAACCAACCTCATTAAACATCATACATCCAGCAACTCCTTAATTCAAACAACAACATACAACACAATCATAATATACAATAAAACATCCTCGTTATACGCCTCCGTTCCAACATGACATACAATACCTCAACTTTTATCATACATTTCAAAAGTAAGTTGAGACACAACTACAATTTAACCATAGACAAAAGGAAACCGCTAAGTTAACATCATTTGGTTCATCATCTTTTCAATATCTATTACATTAAGAACCGCAAAGCATATAAAAGTCTATTAAACTAATACACAAGACATTTAACAACATAAAGTCATGGATAAGACTCGGGAACCTATGCCTCGTCCACGTAAAGCACATTTTCCACATTCCCCTCTCCAGGAGGCACATACCCGTAATCCGGCTCTGCAACACCTGTAAGCATGCATTAATAGAGAGTGAGCTTATATACATAAGCCCAGTGAGGATCCGATAGATCTCGACAGTATTCACTACGCTCCTTGGATTTAGTCCTTTGAGCAAGTAAACACACAACAACAATAATAACATAAATAAAGCTATCATCACATAACTATATGACCATTCAGTAAGGATACTCTATTTGGTGTAGCTCCAAACGCCATCATGATCTCAACCGTTCTTCTTATAACTCCCCATTACTCACGCACCCGAGGTACCTCACTATCCCCTTCCCTCCATGACATCTCCGTCATGCGAGCTGGGGGTAGCCTATGGCAGTCATGCCGGTTTCAACCCGACAGCCCGACGCTGCCCGAGAGGTGGCACACACATACCAAGGCTCCATATTCATCAATCATCATGCAAGCATAAATCGATCAATCAATTGGGAGATCAGCAACAAGAGTGCCCGATTCCCGCATTCAATAATAATCAATATCATTTTATCATCATCAATAATCATATCATCATCATCAATAACATCAATAATCAATTAAACAACAAATAACTAAGTTAGATGACAAAGTAGGCCATCTAACCGAACATGCATAATATACATAATTAAACTCTAAATTACTCAACAACAACTCACCATTCATCACTCGAACACTACCCAACCATCTAAGGCATCGTTCAAGAAATTAAAGAATGACAACCTAAACTTCTAAAATTCATAACTTACAATCTACTAATCTAAACATTGCCAAATCAGTTCCTATCACTCACCCATTCAACCTACTACATTAGCCCTCTCGGAAATCCACCATAACACCTCCAAATCATGCCCGATAACCCTAAAATCCTAATATGTCATGGCTGGATTTTCCGGATTTTCACACGAACAATGTAATCGAAAATTCGGCATTACAACAGCTCTAACACGTAATTATCAAGTATTTAGAAATCGACGGCAATCGATTTCGAGCAACGCAACTCAATTAAATCAACTTTGAACATTTTAATCAAAATTAAATACCCGGAAAATAAAAATTATGCTATATCCGACAGAAACTCGTAGTATTAGTATATAATGATCCCTAGCATGCAAGGAGCAATAATCTAACATCAGATTACAATTCTAACGGTTCAATCTTCATTTATACGCAAAAACACAAAAATGACATTTTGAGATCTAGAATTTTTCTCTCACCTTTGATGCGATAAAAGCCTAGGAATGCGTGCAATGCGTGCCCAACAAGCGGAATCCAAGTCGGTGCGAAGTTTCACGGACAAAAACTAGGTTTTTCTTTGAAAAATTGGATTGAAAAGCTTTGAAATTCTCTTTCTTTTTCTCTCCTCTTTCTCTCGGCCATGTGTGTGTTTGTGGAGTGTGTTTTGTGTTGTGTGAGTGTGTGTTGATGACAAGGAGTATTTAAAAGCTTGGTCAATTAAAAAAAAATGCAAAGTCAAAGTTAGTTTTAATAGGTATTTTTGTGTTTTTAATGACTTTAATTGCATTTTAGTGCTCACCAAGTTAAAAATAATTATGCAACCCCCAAAATATCACAAGTGGATTATTTTTAGGTGACAAGAAGTTTTACATTCAAAGAATTCCACCCGAGTCGGCTTAAAACTCGATTTTCGCAAAAGTCGGTGTAAAAACCATAATAAATTCTTAAGCCGATTTTAAAACCGTTTTCAACATACACAGGTCCATTAAAGTCCTTGGACTAGGTGTAGAAGGGTTAAAAAGACCAGTTTCAAATTTATAGCGGACGTGTTTCGAAAACACTATTCACTGAAATCAACGATAAAATTTCTGACTCCGTTTTTGATAAAAATTTCCTGAATGCACATTTAGCACGTATTAGAAGTATTGACATCAAAATTATAACTTTCTAGGTCCTATAGCACATAAACAGATCATATGCACGCAAAACGAGGTAAAGCACGTAAAACGAAATAAGCAGGAAAAGTGGGGTTTCACAGTGAACATGTGTGCTAGCTAATTAAATCCCTAAGTTAGTTACGTAACACTATTCATTCAACTACAAAAGTCATTTTCTAAACGAGCCCTCCTAACGCCTTTAGTTCGAATGCACATTTTTCCCACAACTTTTACAATTAATATGATTTAATAAAAATGCTAATTAACCAATAGAATGCAGTTTAAAAATGAAGTAAATAGTAACTTAAGAAGCCAGGGAATAAAGCATAGAAACAGATGCGCAAACAAATAAAGCAACAGGAACTAAATGCATGGCTAAATCTCGGGCGTCACACTAATGCTATGATGCGACATAGATTTAGATGGAAAAATTATCCATCAAAGCGAATGGCATATATCATTTTACAATCAAGCTTCACAACCAAAACAACATGGAGTCATAATTAAAACAAAAGCCATCAGCATTTTAGCATCAAGGATATGTCAAATAATGCACAAATAGTCAATAGTTAGATAAGTACATTTCTATAACCTATACAAAACTTGGACTAGTTATGAAGCCCTTGCACAATGTACACATGGTGTAACACCCGAGCCCGGAATGTGTAAATATCTTGTTTATTGTTTTGAAAATTATATTTCTTTAGATTCTCTGAGATTTAATTGTTACTTCCTTGCTGTCGCAACGTGCATTGCATTTAGGGAGCGATAGCTAGAGAACGGTTTCTAGTCCTCAGCAAATAGTAAAACTAGTATTTAGATGACTTAAATTTTATATTTTAATTGTTGCTAACTATAATTAATTTTTCCTTAGTTAAGATGGCTTTAAAATGCACAAAATAAGGCCATTTGACCCAATTTTAAGTTGTTTGACCAAGGGCTTTGACCCTTTGACCAAGCTTGTCACATAATAGGCTTAAAACATAACAAAATTAAAAAAAAAAACAAAGCAAAGAATAGAACCTGTTGGCCGAAGCTATCAAGGGAAAAAAAAAACCTTTCAACTTCCAATAGTTCAATCTTCGTGTGAGCTCGTGCGGGGTGGTTTCCGAGGTGACCAGCGTTGTTTTCCTAGCGACTAGGAGTGCCTAAGGTGAGGGAAGCATGTTATTTGCGCATTTAAATGTCAAGTATGTCAACTTTGTGATTTTTAGATTTTATCCGTAGATTGTTGTTTAAAGCGTTTTGATGCTTCTAGAATGTTCCTTGGCAATTATAGAACGTATATTTATAGCTTTTTAACATTTTTTTGCTGTTAAATGTTGAGATTGCAATTTAAAATGTTAATTAAATAGTATTTTATGAATAGTAAACCCTTGAAACGATGAAGTTGCGCTGTTATGCTATCCGTTGATGTAGAAATGTGCTAGGTATGCTAGAATACCTAAATGCATGGTTTTTTTGGGTTGCGTAATGAAAAAAATGAGAAATATGCCTTGGTGGAAGTTGGGATCGTTTAGGTCGAGTTTGGCCTTTTCTCGTTTTGCGTGTTGGCATTGTTTCGGGAGGCCATGGAAGCACTTTTGGTGCGATTATGGCGTTGGTTGGGTGTTTGGTTGGTATAGTTGTAGTTCAAACGAGCAAAGGGGGAAATCGGGACTTTGCGTGAATTCTAGGGTTAGGTAGGGTTTCGGGGTCTTTAGACGTGCCTTATGGTGACCTAGGAGGATTGGCGAAGTCGGTTTCCAGAACTCGTGGCTCGTTTGGAAATGGTAGTGTTTTGATAGTTGGGGCCGATTTGTGATTTTGCTTGTTTTCTTGATATTATGCCTATAGAATGCTTAGGGTTGCTTGATATACTTGTTTGAATTGATTTTGATTGAAATGCTTATCAACTGTTGCTATTGCGTGCGAGAGTAACCTACTTTGTTATTCTCCCACGTGTGGCTTTATTGCTTGTTTATCGCCTTGTATCGAGTCTTGCATTGCATAGTGTCTCGCGCGTGAGTGATGGGCCTCTCTGGGTAGCCTCGGGTTGCCAGTGTTGGTTGCTCTAGCTCCGCTGCTATTCCCCCTTCTCGTTTGGGTTGCCTCCCAAGGAGATTTGGGTCGTAGATTGATGGATACTTCCAGGGTATTCCAAACTGGTGTTATAAGGTGGTTTGGGTCGGCGCGTCGTCATCGAATTCGTGATTGAAAGTTGCTCGTGAAAAGAGTATCGTATCCTTTGAATAAGTGTTTATAGTATAAATGCTTGCCTTGCTTTATTGACGTTTTTATTTGTATCTCTATATAATATTTGTATGTATTGCTTGACTAATTGCATTGCATACTCCTCTCATCTCCGTCCTTGAGACCAATTGCCCTCGCTGAGCAATAGTTTTTGCTCATTCCTTTCTATACTATATTTTTACAGGAGTAGTTGAAGCAGACCCTATTGAGGTAATAGAGGAGGAGGAGCAGGTGGAAGTGTTTCCATGATAGCACTTCTTTGCTTTGCTGGTGGTTGGTTACCAGATTTTGTGCGAGCCTTGCTTGATATGTATATTGCTTGGATGACGCTTTATTTTGAGGCTTGTAGCCTTGTATGTATTTCCTAGTTTAAGGCCTCTATGGTCTTATGTTGTATAAGTTGAAAGAATGTAAAGCTGTAAAAGTTTACTCTTATGACTAGTAAAGAAATGCATGCTAATAGCTAACTGTTTAGTGGCATAAATACTTGTGTAGTATGCATGGCATTTTTGTTTGGAAGTTGGTTAATAAGAAATGTATGTTTTTTTTAAAGAAAGTCGGATTGTTTTAATTGTTTTATGGCTTTCGCAAGTATTATGTTGATTTTAGGGTTTACGGATCATCCGCGGTACAGAGGAGACTCCGTCCGTGTGTCGGGTCCGGGCTTGGCCTTCTGCGGGGTCGGGTCGGGGCGTGACATCTTTAGGTGGTATCAGAGCATGATAGTCTTGCATGAGCCTGGATATGTTTCTCGGTCTGTGGGGTAAAGGTCCAAAATGCTAGAGTGTTATTGTATAATTGTTAGGTGGAAAGAAAATGTTATAGCATGACTTTGTGAACTTGGAGTGCTTATGTGTTTAAAGTGAATTAGTTTGGCATGTCAATCTTGTGTTATGTGAATTGCGTGTTAGAATGATTGATTGTTATTGACTTGAGTGTTATCTAATCTTATGTGCTATATTTCTGTCTATAAATTGCTTTTAAATGTTGCCAGCTATTGTGAATTGCTACTATGCCGCCACGTCGTGGTACTCAAGGTATAGGGTCAAATGAAGAGGCAGCAGAACAGGGTCAGCAACCGTTACCTAAGTAGTTTATGGCTACTATGACTCCAGCGGTTGACCGGATTACCCAAGTACTGCATGAGCAGAGGCAGGACAGGAATAATAATTCCCAGGGAAATCAAGCTAATCCTGGTGGACAGGGGTATAGAGTTGAGAACAATCAGTTGGAGAAATTTCTGAGGCAAGCACCGGGAAAGTTCTTCGGAGAGCCGAATGATGAGGCAGCTGAGAGATGGATTAATCGTGTTGAGAAAATTTTCACCGCTTTGAGGTACACTGATGAGGCAAGAATAAATTATGCGTCATTCCTGTTTGAGGGCGACGCAGAGCTGTGGTGGAATACTGTCCGGAGGAGGTGGGATTGTGAGGATGTACCACATTTGTGGGATGATTTTGTAAGTGAGTTTTGGGACAAGTATATTCCCGAGACGGCTATGGAAAGGTGGGAAGACGAGTTTGTGGCCCTGAAGCAGGGAAATATGACTGTTGCACAGTACGAGGCTAGGTTTGTTAGCCTGTCGAGGTATATGCCCGAGTTGGTACGGCCGGCTAGGAGGATGATTCATAGGTTTGTTCGTGGGCTGAGAATGGACACATAGTTGCATTTGACTGGGCAGACCTATACTACTTTTCTCGAGGCATTCCAGGCAGCCTCGAAGTTTGAGAAACGGAAGGCTGAGATGTTAGCTGAGAGTAGTCAGCCAAGTAAGAAACAGTATTTGGGCCAGAGCAGCCAGAGTCAGCCGAGGCAATATCAGACTTCTGCGCAGGTTCCTCAGCAACGTCCGTATCAGCCACAGCAGCAGATTCAGGCTAGGCCAGCTATGACTAGACCCCAACAGGGAGGTACAGTTCCTACCACTGCCAGAGCCCCAGTACCTACAGGAAACACTGTTGTAAGGCAGAATCAGCAGTGTAACTATTGTAATCGATCGGGGCATATTGAGGCTAATTGCTGGAGGAAGAGTGGTAAATGCACAGGTTGTGGAAGCGATGATCATAGGGTGAGAGATTGCCCTAAGTATAACAATGTTCAGGGCCGTACTGGAGGCCAAGGTGTTCAGAATAGGGTTGCAGGTGCACGTCCAGCACAGAGGCTTCAGGCTAGGGTCTTTGCACTGGATGCAGAGGAGCTACCCGATACTACAGCTATAGTGGAAGGTACCTTTCTTCTCAATACTCAGCCAATTAAAGCTTTGATTGATCCCGGAGCTATACATTCGTTTATAACTCCTGAATGTGCACGATTAGTGAATGTTTGCATTGATAAACTGCCGCATGAAGTTGAAGTTAGTACACCTTTGGGTGCAAAATTTGTTACTGAGTCTATTTGCAAATCTTGTGATATATGCATTGAGAACCGTAAATTTCCTGCTGATTTAATTATATTGCCATTCCGTGACTTTGAAATCATTTTGGGAATGGACTGGTTGGGGAAGTACTATGCTCAGTTGGATTGTAGAACAAAGATTGTTTATCTTCAGGTTCCTGACCTACCGGTACTGGAGATTGTTGGGAACTGCAGGGCTGCCCGAATTCCTCTTTTATCAGCGATCAAGACTTCTAAGTTGTTGAATAAGGGTTGTGAAGCTTACTTAGCTTATTTGATCAATCAGCCTACTGATAAGTTGAATTTGAATGAGGTTCCGATTGTTAGAGACTTCCCTGGTGTATTTCCCGAGGAATTACCGGGTTTACCACCGGATAGGGAGATTTAGTTCGTGATTGATCTTGTTCCAAGCACTGCGCCAATTTCTAGGAGTCCTTATAGAATGGCATCGGCTGAACTTCAGGAGTTAAAAATTCAGCTTCAAAATTTGCTTGAGAAATGGTTTATACAACCTAGTTCTTCGCCGTGGGGTGCGCCTGTGTTGTTTGTAAGAAAGAAAGACGGCACGCTACGGTTATGTATTAATTACAGAGGACTTAATCAAGTCACGATTAAGAACAAATACCCCTTGCCGTTGATTGAAGAATTGTTTGACCAGTTGCAGGGTGCGAGTGTTTACTCTAAATTTGACTTGAGGCAGGGCTACTATCAACTTAGGATTCGGAGTGATGATATACCAAAGACGGCATTCAGGACTAGATATTGCCACTATGAATTTGTTGTGTTGCCGTTTGGATTGATGAATGCACCAGCCGCATTCATGGACTTGATGCAGAGGCTTTTTTGACCTTATCTTGATCAATTTGTCGTGATCTTTATTGACGACATTTTAGTGTACTCGAAGAATGAGGCTGAGCATGAACAACACTTGAGGATTGTGCTACAGACTTTGCAGGAAAACAAGCTTTTTGCTAAATTCAGCAAGTGCGAGTTCTGGTTGAATCAGATATCTTTTCTAGGCCATATCATTTCAGATCAAGGAATTTCAGTGGACCCAGCTAAGATTGAAGTTGTTTCATCTTGGAAGAGACCTGAGACGGTGTCAGAGATTCGGAGTTTTCTTGGATTGGCAGGTTACTACCGGAGGTTTGTTAAAGACTTTTCCAAAATTTTTGGACCTTTGAGCCAGTTGACTCGAAAGAAAGTTGCTTACAATTGGGATGCCAAATGTGAATCTAGTTTCCAAGAATTGAAGAAGAGACTAACTACAGCTCCTATATTAGCTTTACCTGAGGGAACAGAGAACTTCGTTGTCTACAGTGATGCATCTAAAGAAGGTTTGGGCAATGTTTTAATGCAGAATGGTAAGGTAATTGCTTATGCTTCTAGGAAGTTGAAACCTTATGAAGTCAATTACCCTACATATGATCTTGAGTTAGCTGCAGTTGTGTTTGCTTTGAAGAAGTGGCGTCACTACTTGTGGGGTAGCAGATTTGAAATTTTTATTGACCACAAGAGTCTCAAGTATTTGTTTTCACAGAAGGATTTGAATATGAGGCAGCGGAGATGGCTAGAGCTATTGAGTGGTTACAACTGTTCTATAAACTACGTGTCAGGTAAAGCAAATGTTGTGCTGATGCTTTGAGCCAAAAGGCTACTGTTGCAAGCTTAATTATCAAGGATTGGGAGACTTTGGAAGAAATTTGTTCATGGAAGCCAGAAGCTACTGAGGTAGGGATTCGATTTGCTAGTTTGTAGATTCAGTCAGGGTTGCTAGCACAGATCAGAGAGGCTCAGAAGACTGATCCTCACATCTTGAAAATCCAAGAAAAATCAAAAGGGGGAGAGTCGGAGTTTAAATTACATGCAAATGGTATCTTCAGATTCAGGGACATGGTATGTGTTACTAGTGATCCGACTTTGAAGAATGAGATTCTGTCCGAGGCACATAATTCGAGGTATACGATTCACCCGAGCAGTACAAAAATGTATAGAGACTTGAAACAACACTTCTGGTGGAACAATATGAAGAGGGAGATTGCTGGGTATGTATCCAGATGTTTGACTTGTCAGAGGGTTAAAGTTGAGCATCAGAGGCCAGCCGGGCTTCTACAGCCGTTGTCGATTCCGCAATGGAAGTGGGTACATATAACAATGGACCTTGTGACCAATCTTCCTAGATCTCTGAGAGGATGTAATTCTGTTTGTGTTGTTGTGGACCGCTTGACTAAAGTTACACATTTTATTCCCGTGAACAAACATGATAGCCTTGATAAGCTAGTTGAGCTTTATGTTGATAATATTGTGAAATTGCATGGTGTGCCACAGAGTATAGTGTCAGATAGAGATCCCAGATTCAGATCTCGTTTTTGGCAGAAGTTGCAAGAGGCCATTGGAACTAAGTTGAGCTTCAGTACTGCATATCATCCACAAACTAATGGCCAGTCTGAGAGAACTATCAGGATCTTAGAGGACATGCTTCGGGCATATGTGCTAGACTTTGGGAAGAACTGGGAGAAGTTTTTGCCTTTAGCGGAGTTCGCCTACAATAATAGTTATCAATCTACTATAGGTATGGCTCCCTATGAGGCGTTGTATGGTCGGAAATGCAGATCCCCATTGTATTGGGAAGAGGTTGGAGAGATGAGAACAGTTGATCCGACTGTGTTACCTAAGATGATTAAGATGGTAGATAATGTTCACCATATTCGCCAGCGTATGCTTACAGCTCAGAGTCGTCAGAAGAGTTATGCGGATAAGCACCGTCGGGACCTTGAGTTTGATTTGGGAGATTGGGTGTTTCTTAAGATTTCTCCACGGAAGGGATTGATTCAGCACGGTAAGAGCAGGAAACTTAGTCCCAGGTATGTGGGTCCGTATAAGATCACCGAAAAGGTAGGTCCTTTAGCTTATCGGTTAGCTTTGCCTTCGAGCTTGTCGAGACTGCACGATGTTTTCCACGTGTCGATGTTAAAGAAATACCATCCAGACTCTTTGCAGATTGAAGAAAATTTGTCTTATGAAGAGAAACCGATTCGAATTGTGGATCGGAAGGTTTAGGAACTTCGCAGAAAGAGTATTCTGTTAGTAAAGGTTCTGTGGAATCATCATGGGTTTGAGGAAGCAACTTGGGAAAGAGAGGACCAAGTTCGGAATCAGTATCCGGAGTTGTTTGTTGACCAGATAAGAATTGCGTGGGCGCAATTTTTTTAAGGGGGAGAGGGTGTAATACCCGAGCCCGGAATGTGAAAATTTCTTGTTTATTATTTTAAAAATTATATTTTCTTAGATTCTCTGAGATTTAATTGTTACTTCCTTGCTGTCGCAACGTGCATTGCATTTAGGGAGCGATAGCTAGAGAACGGTTTCTAGTCCTCAGCAAATAGTGAAACTAGTATTTAGATTACTTAAATTTTATATTTTAATTGTTGTTAGCTATAATTAATTTTTCCTTAGTTAAGATGGCTTTAAAATGCACAAAATAAGGCCATTTGACCCAATTTTAAGTTGTTTGACCAAGGTCTTTGACCCTTTGACCAAGCTTGTCACATAATAGGCTTAAAACATAACAAAATAAAAAATAAAAAACAAAGCAAAGAACAGAACCTGCTGGCCGAAGCTATCAAGGGGGAAAAAAAACCTTTCAACTTCCAATCGTTCAATCTTCACGTGAGCTCGTGCGGGGTGGTTTCCAAGGCAACCAGCGTTGTTTTCCTAGCGACTAGGAGTGCCTAAGGTGAGGGAAGTACGTTATTTGCGCATTTAAATGTTATGTATGTCAACTTTGTGATTTTTGAGATTTATCCGTAGATTGTTGTTTAAAGCGTTTTGATGCTTCTAGAATGTTCCTTGGCAATTGTAGAACGTGTATTTATAGCTTTTTAACATTTTCTACGGTTAAATGTTGAGATTGCAATTTAAAATGTTAATTGAATAGTGTTTTATGAATAGTAAACCCTTGAAACGATGAAGTTGCGCTGTTATGCTATCCGTTGATGTAGAAATGTGCTAGGTATGCTAGAATGCCTAAATGCATGGTTTGTTTGGGTTGCGTAATGAAAAAAATGAGAAATATGCCTTGGTGAAAGTCGGGGTCGTTTAGGTCGAGTTTGGCATTTTCTCGTTTTGCGTGTTGGCATTGTTTCGGGAGGCCATGGAAGCACTTTTGGTGCGATTATGGCATTGGTTGGGTGTTTGGTTGGTATAGTTATAGTTCAAACGAGCAAAGGGGAAAATCGGGACATTGCGTGAATTCTAGGGTTAGGTAAGATTTCGGGGTCTTTAGTCGTGCCTTATGGTGACCTAGGAGGATTGGTGAAATCGGTTTCCAGAACTCGTGGCTCGTTTGGAAATGGTAGTGTTTTGATAGTTGGGGCCGATTTGTGATTTTGCTTGTTTTCTTGATATTATGCCTATAGAATGCTTAGGGTTGCTTGATATACTTGTTTGAATTGATTTTGATTGCAATGCTTATCAACTGTTGCTATTGCGTGCGAGAGTAACCTACTTTGTTATTTTCCCACGTGTAGCTTTATTGCTTGTTTATCGCCTTGTATCGAGTCTTGCATTGCATAGTGTCTCACGCGTGAGTGATGGGCCTCTCTGGGTAGCCTCGGGTTGCCAGTGTTGGTTGCTTTAGCTCCGCTGCTATTCCCTCTTCTCGCTTGGGTTGCCTCCCAGGGAGATTTGGGTCATAGATTGATGGATACTTCCGGGGTATTCCAAACTAGTGTTATAAGGTGGTTTGGGCTGGCGTGTCGTCATCGAATTCGTGATTGAAAGTTGCTCGTGAAAAGAGTATCGTATCCTTTGAATGAGTGTTTATAGTATAAATGCTTGCCTTGCTTTATTGACGTTTTTATTTGTATCTCTATATAATATTTGTATGTATTGCTTGACTAATTGCATTGCATACTCCTCTCATCTCCGTCCTTGAGACCAATTGCCCTCGCTGAGCAATAGTTTTTGCTCATTCCTTTCTATACTATATTTTTTTACAGGAGTAGTTAAAGCAGACCCTATTGAGGTAATAGAGGAGGAGGAGCAGGTGGAGGAGTTTCTGTGATAGCACTTCTTTGCTTTGCTGGTGGTTGGTTACCAGATTTTGTGCGAGCCTTGCTTGATATGTATATTGCTTGGATGACGCTTTATTTTGAGGCTTGTAGCCTTGTATGTATTTCCTAGTTTAAGGCCTCTATGGTCTTATGTTGTATAAGTTGAAAGAATGTAAAGCTGTAAAAGTTTACTCTTATGACTAGTAAAGAAATGCATGCTAATAGCTAACTGTTTAGTGGCATAAATACTTGTGTAGTATGCATGGCATTTTGGTTTGGAAAGTTGGTTAATAAGAAATGTATGTTTTTTTTAAAGAAAGTCGGCTTGTTTTAATTGTTTTATGGCTTTCGCAAGTATTATGTTGATTTTAGGGTTTTCGGATCGTCCGCGGTACTGAGGAGACTCCGTCCGTGTGTCGGGTCCGGGCTTGGCCTTTTGCGGGGTCGGGTCGGGGCGTGACACATGGAATGTGGGGAAAATGAAAAGATCACCATGCTTAACTGTTAGGAAAGAGTCCCAAGTATCTAGACAACCTGATGTGCCCAACAAACTCCCATAGATAAGGCATAGCTAAGCAGATGTTAATCCCACTATTCGTGGCATGTTTCTTGTATATTTAATTCTATCGTTTTGTATGTTCAATGTGTATATATTACACCAGTACAGATGAACACAATTGAGTTGCTCTTCTACTCACTTATCTATATCAAACCTTTATATGGTATCAAGAGCTAACACCTCTCACGAGCATCTGGTCCTTTTTTTTTTCTTTTTTAGTTCTGCTGTGCTATCACGGTTACTAGTGCATCCACTACATCTGCTACCTCTTCGCCATCTACCTCTGAATTTCCTACCACCCAAGCTCCCTTCAACCTCATTGCCATCAATGTTGCAAATCAACTACCTCTCAAACTCACACCCTCAAACTATTACTCATGGAAATCCCAATTTGATGCCCTTCTATATGGCTATGACTTGCTAGGCTATATAGATGGCACACATCCGTGTCCTTTTGCTACCATTTCAGTTGACGACAAGGACACTTCTAACTCAGACTATTTATTTTGGATGCGTCAGGATAAACTACTACTCATTGGCATCATTGGATCGCTAAGACCAAATGTAGTTCCCATCGTTCTGCTCACTTATCTATATCAATCCTTCATATTAACTTACTAGATTTTTATGTTTTTCATTGATTAGTTTTCCTTCTAAGTAAACATCTAACCCCAATTCATTCTACAATAAAATTTGGACTCATTGAAACATTACATCGAACACTTTGAACCATACCAAGCATACAATAAAATTTCTTTACAAATACGGAACCAAAGTGACCAACAATCTTAAGTTCACAAACAAAATGCTCAAAACACTATAAAATTAAACAAAAAGAATCATACCTTTCATTTCACGTTGATTTTCTCCCAAATTTCTTCTTTTTTCTTCCTGTTTTTTATTTCTTTTCTTTCTTTAAAGCAATGTTTTGTATTTTTTGAAATGATTAATTTAGAATCTCAGATCAACACATCTCTATTTATACAATATTCTCTAAGGATTCAAATTTTTTTTATCGTTATTGTACTTGGTGGCTTTCAGTTTGGCTCTAAGTGCTACCTCTGTTTTTCGTGTTTATGATATACTGTTGCTTTTTTTAGTTTTGTTTATGCTCATCAGTAATAGACCACAGGTGTGTGGTCTAAAAATCATAAAGAAATAGGCGGCGGTCGTCAGAACCGCCGCGTATTCCAACTTATTCATTATAGGCGGTGGTTCTCACAACCGCCGCTAATGTTAACTCAATTTTTCCTCGCCCCCAACAAGCCAGAGATATTCACGGCGGTTGTTCAAAACTAATCGCGGCAGTTCAGAGAACCGCAAATGGTTATCGACTTCCCTTAATTAGCGGCGGTTATTTAAACCACTACTAACTAAGTGTCACCCATGTCCCTTTTTTTTGTAGTGAGAACCCCTAGTCAGTGAGTAATAGTCCATAAGTGATATGTGTTTTGGATGATTATGCTTGTTCAATGTGTTTATGTGCTATGTGAAAACTTGTTCAATGTGCTTTGTTACTTATTTTGGTTAATGTAAAGGTTTACGATGATGACCTTGATGTGATGTAGTTTGTAAATCACGATCTTAGAGTACCTATAATGACTAATAATGGTTGATACATATTTGGAGTTATTCTATCCTTAGGGGTTACTTATGGATCTATCTATCGATTTTAAGGTTTGGATTAGACTAAGTTATTTTAAACATAGTGGACCCTTGAGAGATTAATAGATTGTTAGTAAGATTAATCTTAACCCTTAGAGTTAACATCACTTGTGAACAAGTTGATGACTTTATGGTTATATAGAACTATGATTGGATCTTTAATTCTGTAATGGTTGTGTGTAGATGATTGTGAAGGTGAGCAAGGGCTCTGAGGAATGTAAGAGCATAGAAAGTTGGGACTTAGATAGCTCGTAGGCAGAGATAGAGACCTCGGATGGTCAGGTTATAATTCTGATGTGTACTTGTCTTGAAGAGTATGTGCGCATGTATTATGTGTTGCGTAAATCAAATGTGGACCATAGGTTCTATATGAATAACGTGTCTACGTGATTTATGTGTACTGTATGCTTTAGATACTTGTTATATTATAATGTTTCATGTATGTTAGGATGTACATAAGTGATAATGTTGCATCATATAATAGTTACGCATTAAATTAAAGTTATTATATGTAGTATGATCATATAAGTACATATTTGTTCTTCATGTAACATAATTGCATATGTACCTATCATATTGGGGTGCCTCTTTTTGGGAGAAGTAAGAATGGTTGAAAGAACCCTCGGAATCAAGGGAAAACTTTGGAGGAATAAGTTCATGACTTTCAAACAAAGGGAATTAGCTGTTGCACGGTACAAAGCTCAATTTACTCAATTGTCACATTATGCTCTGGGAATGGTACAAACTATAGAAAAGAGAATCCAAAGGTTTATTCAAGGGTTGAGGCCAGAGATTCGAGACAACTTGGTTCTTCCACAGCTTTCCACCTATGGTGAGGCCTTTTTTGCTACAACAATAGTGGAGAAAGGAAAGAAAGAGAAAATGGCAGGGTCGGGTCAATAGAGTAGGGGTTAGAAGAAAGACTATCCGAAACGGAGGAAAACACAAGGGCTGACTATTGGTAAATGCACTCTGAGTCATGGCCAGAGTCAAGAAGGACCAGTTGATGCTAGGCCACAACAAGAAACCTCAGTCACCCGTCAGCTCGTGGTACATTAGCAAGTATGACTACCTCTCAGATGTCATGTGTACTCATTGTAACCGAAAAGGGCACACTGAAGCCCAGTGTTGGAAAAAGTCTGGCAAGTGCCTTGCATGTGGGAGTAACCAACACCAAGCCAAGGAATGTCCTAGATGGTAGAGGAATCGTGTTCGGACTGCAGGCAGTAGCCATGGTTGAACGTAAACCATATTTATAAACCTATGAGCTAAAATATTGATTGACCTCGAAGTTGCCTATATTTTTCTTATATTATCTTGAGTGCAATGTGCTAATATGCAAGTAGGGAGTTGTTTTACCTAATTGAAGTCCGTATATGCATGATGTTAAGTTGGTGATCGAGTAGTATGTGAAGTGGCAACATGGGGAATTCCAGTTAGAAGTTAAGAGTCGTTGTTGCCTTTATTCTACATCTGTTAAAAATGATGCAATTATAGGGGAATGGATTGACTTGTGAAGTGTCTTGTGGTATTCATGTTGATCATGTTATAGAATTGCCACTCCACCGCGAAGCTGTTGACTATTAAGATTCTTATTTGGTACTCTTATTTAGAGATCATCGTTCAGAATTCTTATTCGGCAACTAATATCAAATATCTGAGATTCTACGTGACCTTCTTATGTCGTATTCTTCTTCGACAATCATAGTCGGCACTCTATTTTGGAATTCTTGGTTCGTTCTTCTTATTAAGTATTCTTCTTGGTGGGCTTATTCGAAACCTTTATTTGGCCTCTTTTCTAGAGATTTCTTACATGGTATTTTCTTGAAATTCTTATTGGGCTTTCTTATGAGAACTCTTGTTTAATAGTCGGATTTCGGTATTCGACACTCCTATATGGGATTCTTATTTGATATATTTATATGGTATCTGTGCTTGGGATTCATATACGGTGCTATTTAGAATTCTTATTTGGAGTTTGTTGATTGGTGTTCTTCCTCAGCGGTCATTTGAATTCTTACAAGCAGTGCTACAATTATAATTGGCCGGCTATTTTCACGGAACCAGATTCTTATTTGTTGGTTGGGATTCTTGGATTGCTTCCAGTATTCGAGTTGATCCGAGAAAGGGGAAGGAATTGCAAAGGAACAATTCTGTTAAAGAAGGGAGGTTGTGAGACCCCGTACCGAGACTGTATAGAGCTCATGTGCATTTTATAGCATTTCATATAGTTTGCATCATTTAATGTACATTTATGTTAACTAATGCATTTACATTGTTTTATGAGCACATGCCTCGTTTAACGTACATTTAAATTCAATTACGTGTCTCAAAATAATTTAGGTAACGTAGATATTAACTAAATCATTTTACATGTTTTAAATTGATTTATGTACATTTATCTCGATTTACGTATATTTTATCGTTTAACGTGCATATGAGTAAATTATATCGTGTAGTTAGTAATTGGACCAACTAAGTTTAATAACCAACTAGGGTAACTAAACTAAAACCAAGATAGTTAGAATTAACACTAGAATGGCAAACTAGTAATATATAGGTTAGTTGAGGGGCAAGGTGGTCTTTTGGGCCTTTAGATATTTTCCCTACCAACTAAAACACACAACAGACCACACACACACACACTAAAACACTGCAGCACACACACACATACACACACATTCCCTGATTTTACCAAGAGATAAGAGAAAGAAGAAGAGAAAACGAGAGGAATGAAGAAGGAGAAAAGGAAGAGGGAGGAAGTTCAGCCATTTTTGTGTCACCCTCAAGCTATTTTTTTGCTCACACAAGCTTTCTATCACTTGTTCTTCCATTCAAACTCAAGAGCTAAGGTAAGGGAATTTTTCATAAATGGTTTTTAAAGGATGCATTCAAGTTTATTAATGTTCATTGGTGTTTATATTGCTTTGGCTTGCATATTTAAGCTTAGATGATGAAAAGTTGTATATACGTGTTGTAGATCTAAGAATTGAAAATGTATGTTGGGTGTTGTGGTTTGTTGAGGAGAGGTGATTTGGGTGGAGTTTGAACCCTTATATGATGCCCAAAAACTATATTGAACATGCTTGGTTGATGGTAGGAGGTTATGGGGATTGTTTGGATGATTTTTGTAGAAAATGTGCCTTTCCCGTCTAGTTATCCGGGCGTTACAGCCCCTATCCGGTCGCCCAGATAGAGGCCCCAACGCGTGGCAGAAAACTCCCATCCGGGCGTTACCTACTTTATCCAGTCGACCGGATGAAGGCTACAATGGCCGGATGTTTGACAACTCTGCACAATGATTTTTCGGAGGCTATATCTTATTCATTTCAACTCCGAATTGCATTCTGTTTGATTCTAGAGTTATCTACATTCGATAAGTTTCGATTCTAGACTGAATTCAGATTAATTGTAGTTTGGGAAAGTATGAAAATATACCTCCTAAGTTAGGCTAATGTAGGAGTATTGGATTTGTTTAGTGTGTGCTATTGGTAGGCGATATTGTTTAAGTGGTTAATTTACAAATTCTTGTTATCATGTGCTAATACTAGAGAAGCTTACATGCTAGGTATTGTGTGTGTTACACATCCATATGAGTGCAAGACAAATGCTTGACACGTTCACATGATGTGAAATATAAAATGTACATGAATGTGCTATATGATTGACTAAACTTACTTGCTTATGTAAATGCATATGTATACAAATTGTAAATGCGCGTGTCGGTTGCAACCATTATTGAACGCGGTAGCAACGAGACCTTCGAGCAGCAATGGGCTCGCCGGTATATCTCGCCTACCGAGGTAATAACGAGACCTCCATGCAGAGGTAGGGCTTGCTGGTATACCTCGCCTACCAAAATGTTCGTTCCTTCTCCCCTAAGATACATTGATCCTCCTACGGGTCGGGACCCAGTAATATCTTGGAAGGTAAAGGTTACACAACTATTATTGAATACTCTTATCAAGACTCATTGATCCTCCTACGGGTCTGGACCCAGTGATATCTTAGAAGAGTTAGGTTATTTAAATGTTATTGAATCTTGATTGTATATGTTGTATTCTCGTTTGTTAACTCTTGTGTGCATGATATGTTTTATCAAATTGAATTCGAAAAGATAAAACCTTTGCGAAAATCCTTCCTTGTTTTCCTCCTCATTGAGCTATATGCGAGGATCTAGCTCACCCCTCTTTTCTACCATTACAGGTTGTCCGGAGCTGGAGCTTAGCTAAAGAATAGTTGCTCGTTTTGGTTAACCTTTTGTTGTAATAGAATGAGCTAGGCATGTGACTTATTTGATGTAATGTATTAGTCTTGTGGTGATTTAACTATGTAACTAATTTGATACATTACTATTTTGAGGCCTAGTTGTAGTAGTTGGACCTGTGTGAAGTAATGTAGTGAATCCAGGTCTTGTAATTTGAACTTGGTGGTTGTAATATTATTTACTAGTAATGAAGTTTGTATAATGGGTGTGACTATAAATGGTGTAATATATGGTTTGATGTTTTATTGTATGGTTAATAGTGCTCGGGCAATTATATTGTGCCTTAACGGACTTAGGCGGAGTGATCTTCTTAAGCCCGTGGCATCACGATCCCAGAACGCTTGAGGATTCGTAAGCTTAAATTTTTAATTCTCTGTCATTATTGTGGTGTTAGAGACTATTTCAACAATTAAGAAATGGGGTTGTGACATAATGATTTATGTATGATTACTTTACTATTTAATATTGTCTTTCAAAACGTAATGCTTTAAGTTGATGTTATGTTAGCTTTACTTTCGTGCCATGTATCCATGCTTTAAACGAGAATCAAATAGCTTGACAAACTTAGAAGATTCCAAAGAAACAATAAGTAATGCTTTAAAGTAGACCATAGTTTCTAGACTAAGAAAGGAGAAGTCGATTGCTTAGTTGAAACCGACCTTTTACGCCAGGTTCCAAGGATAAATCCATACGAAGGATGGAACAGCACTTACATCAGAGCTAGTAATCAGGATTTTAATAAGCTAAGTCAATTGATTAGGTTAATGCTTGTAGCTGAACTTCTTGCATAGAATCAGATAATCTTGAATACTGAGCCTAGATTAATTGCCTCATTTACTTATTCGATCCCTAGATCCCAACCCCTCGTATCCATAGTTAGTTAGTTTAGTTTAGTTGTAGTATAATCAACCGCCTTGTATAAACTGTTATACTTCTACTTTGAACACTTTCACACACTAATTCACCAACTCGCTAACGCGCTTCCCTGTGGTACGATTCCTCACTCTAAGCACACTACACTGCAAAGAACCATGCTGTCACGCCCTAACTCTACCCCTCTTACGATCAGTCAGGACGCAACAGAATTTCGGTAGCATAACGACAGTAATATGAACATCAGGGCTCTAAACCAACCCTTAAGAACAACATACATCCAACACCATAAATCACCAACCAACTCCGCAATCAAATTAACAACATACAACGCAACCACTTCATACATTAAATATTCTTTCATCAACTCTTTCATAGTTACGCGCCTCCGTTCCAACATAATACATTTACTATATAACATTCACTTCCAAAATAGATTATAGCCCACCTAGAAACCTAATCATATTCCAAAACAAGATTACTGAGCTAGCAACATTTAATCTACTATCTTTACAACATCCTGTATAACATGAACTTTTAAGTGAAATACAAGACAACTAAGTTTAATATACAATATAACAAAAGTACATCATAAATCAGGGACAAGACTCTGGCACATAGGACTCGTCCACATATGGCATATTATCCTTTTCTAGAGGCACGTATGTAACACCCCGATCCCTCTCGAGACCGAGAGTTCTATCAATCAATCTAATCATAACCCAAATCCAAACCCGGGCATAATTTTTAGGGAAAACAGACGGAGTCTCCCTTGTTTCTAGGCAAAAAACAAACCTGCGACAACATATAAGTGGACCAATACCATGTCCAAACATTCAACCACCTCAAGGCCATCTGAGCCTTGTTCTCAACAAGCAATCACAAGCAAATATACATTTCCAGATTACAGACTAACCTACCTCTTCACATCTTTTACAAGTATATTCATGCTTGACAATTAAACCATACTAACCTATTTCATAAGTTAGACTATCAAACCATTCTAACTATTTTCCTTTGGACATTACAAACATGCATTGAAATTAAGCCATACTAACTAAATACATAAGCTAGCTTTTCAAATCACTTCAATAACCTAGTAAAACTTAAATTACATTCTTTTAATATTAAATACATACAATACATGAAAGCATACATCTTTGCCATTTCGACAACTCAAGCCACTTAGGCCCACAAGCCAACTCTTCAAGCACGAACTTTCACATAACCACGAACTTTCCAGCTAACACAGCATTTCCTGAAATGTGGTGGTGAGGAGTGAGTATACACAACACGTATACTCAGTGAGGGCGAGACAGATATCGAGGTGGAGAGAAAGAAGTTCGTGCAATGCAAATAAGGCAGTTAAGCAATACAACTGATAAGTAAGAAATCAAGACAAACAATCAATATAATAAGCAATTAATGAAAGCATTAACACAACCATTCAAAGCTATACCACACTCTGAAGGCTATGGTTCACTCATATGAGCAATGTACCATTTCACGAGCGATACATCAATCTCGAGCTAGATGTTGACAACGATGACAATAAGCGCGCAACCACCTTATACCTTCAGTTTGGAATACCCTGGAAGTATCCATCAATTCTACGACCCAAATCTCCTTGGGAGGCATCCCAAGTGAGAATGGGAATAGGACACGGAGCTAGAGCAACCAACACTGGCAGCCCGAGACTACCCAGAGAGGCCCATCACTCACACACCTGACACTATACAATGTAAGACACGATACAAGACGATAAACGAGTGATAGCACAACAATACAGATTAGAGGCGATGAACGAGATAACAAGCATTTACAGTCAATACTAGTATTCAAATAACTTTTCAAGCATAACTATCATTAATAGCCAAAATAACACCAATTAAACAAGTAACAGCAATTCAAACACGAAAATAACAAATATTACTATTTAATCTCTAACTTCTAAAGGCAATTACGAGCAAACGAGCTACAGGATTAGGAAACCGATTTCACTACATTCACTCAAGCATTACAAGGCACATTTCTATGTCACTAAACCTCACTTTCCCAACCGAAGTTCAAAAGTCCACCTACTGCGTTTGAACTACAGCTATGCTAACCGGTCATTCAATCAACGCCACAACAGCGCCAAAAGTGCTTCCATGCCCTCAATAGCCAAACCCCCAACTCAATTCGAGCATGGTCAACTTTTGGTCAAACGGCCCCTTTACATTTCTTTGTCTAATTTCCAATTTTAACAAAAGTCGATCCGTTTTTATTTCACATTTTATCTTTCTATCACTAATGGCACCTATCCAAATCAAGCAATCGCAATTCGAATCAAAAATATGAAATTCTAGGGTTTTATTATTCATTTTTACTATTCACATTCTTGTTTAAATTCAATTTGCATTTTTAACCGTAAAAATCGCTAAATAACTAACAATCAATGTTCTACGAACCCTAAAGAAGCATTTCCAATCAATTTCAAGCATTATAACGCATTAAATATCAAATCTAAAAATTTGAATCAAAAATCAAATTTTATATAATATGCACAAAAGTGTGAAAACCCTCACAGAGATTGAAGACCAAGACCCGCAAGGACCCGAGCCATGACCCCCGAGCAATTCCACGCACGATTGTAGAAGAAAATGCAAGCAAAAATCATTTCTTTTCCTCTTTGGTGCATTCGGCCATGAGAAGGACAATTTGGGCATTTTGAATTTTTTTTTTATTTTAGCCTTGTTTTATTATTCAAAAGGTGACAAAGGGCATTTTGGTCTTTTGCAAGGTCAAGCTTAAGTTAAAATTGGTCAAATAAGCTTATTTTGATGCCATTTAATCCAATTCAAGTTAGAGCAATGCAATTTTAATGAAAACCGACTAAAACTAGCTAATTTAAACTAGAAACATTATTTACGAAATCCGAGAAATATTCTTCTAACTTTCATTTTCGAAATGCTACGATCGAACGGTCAATAAACGATCACTAATAAAGTGATGAGCAATAATATAAAACTTTAATTTTTTTTGAAAAGGAAAGTAGTAGAATAGTTTAAAATTCATTCCAGCTCGGAGTTACTTTTCCTATTTATTTGAAAACCGAGTGATTTTAATGCAAACAATTAAAACCGATTATTAAAATAATCAAAACAATCAAAATAATCAATATTCATTTAAAAATAATTAATTTAACTATTCCTAGAATATTTTAAAGAATTATGAAGTTAATGCCAAAATACGAAAGAATAAGGAAATATAAACATGTAATTAAGTGCAATTAAATATTAACATTTAAGATGGCACTTAATTAAATACTAGAGAATAAATTCAATTACTATAATTAATAGAAATAGATAATAATCTTTTAATTATTCAATATACAATTACTAAATGCTTCCAAGAGAAATATTAAAATAGTGCAAATTAGTTGATTTAACTAATTAAACATTTAATTAAATGCAGTCAAATGCTATTAAATGCATGCCGGGTTCGGGTTATCACAACGTACCCGTAATCTAAATCGGTAACACCTGTATACATGCAATAATTGAGAGTGAGCTTATATAAAACAAGCCCAGTGAGGATTCGATAGATCTCTAACAGTATTTACTATACTCCTTGGAAATCATCCTTTGAGCAGTAAACACACAATGAACATCAATAACATAATAAATGCAACAATAGCAATAACTGTAAACACACAATAAGAATACGATACATTTGCTTATGAAGTTCCATACACCATTCAATGCTCATCAACTCCTTCAAACTCAATGACACAAACCTGAGGTACCTTGACCTAGACCCAAACCCCATGGCCTCTCTGCCCATGCGAGATAAGGATTAGCCATGATAACTGTGTCCGCAGCCCTGAATGCCTCCCGAGGTGACACAACATTATCAAAGCTCACAACAATGGGACTCAATTCGAGATGTCAACAACATTGGTTACCCAACTCCCGACTCATAATAACAATAACAATCACAATTCGAGAAGTCAACAAAATTGGTTGCCCGAATCCCAACTAATAAAAACAATAACAATTAGTTAACAATGTAACACCCCGGATTAACCCCGAGCGTGCTCCTCACGGTTTTGTAACAACAATCAACAATCAATAATCAATTAATCCGTATTTCAACAATCAATTAAACAACATTTAACAATCAACAACTATATAATCATGAAACAATTAAGTTAGATGACAAAGTAGGCCATCCAACTCAACAGGCATTAAACACACAACCAAACCCTAGTCTAACCATCATAAACCCACAATTCAATCACTCAAATACCACCCAAACATCCAAAGGCATAATTCTACATTTTAAAGAAAGACAACCCGAACTTCTAAAAGTCATAACGTACATTATACTAATCCGATAACCTCCAAACAAGTTTCTATCACTCATCCACTCAATCAACAACATTAGCCCCCTCGGAAACCAACCATAATCCATCCAAATTAAGCCCAACAACCCTAAAACCCTAATGCACCATGGCTGAAATTTTTGGACTTTCACACCGACATTGCAATCAAAATTTTGTCATTACAACATTACTACCACGTATTTAACAAACTTTTACAAGCTAACAGAAATCGATTCCAACCACCACAACTCCAGATATTCAACAAATAGCCAACAATTCAACTTTTAATACCCGAAAAATAAAATTCATGCTACAACAGTTCAAATCTTATATAAACACATATAAACGATCCTTAGCATGCACTGAGAAATAATATAACATCAAATCAACTTTCTAACGGTTCAAAATTCAATTATATGCAAAAACATAAAAAATGACATTTGAGATCTAGAAATTTTCTCTCACCTTTGATGTGTTATGAAGCTAGAAAGGTTCTCAATGAATGCCCAACAAGTAGAATCAAGCCTTGGATGATGAAGTTTGGCCTTGAATTGCAACTTTTAATGAAAATTTGGCTTGAAATAATGTTGAAAAACCTCTCAAAATAGCTATGGAGTTTCGGCCTCCTTATGTGTGTTTTGTGGTATTTTTTGTGTTGTTTCATTGTGTGTTGATGATATATTAAGCAAATGTCAATCAAATAAAAGAAAGTCAAAGTTGACACTTAGTTTTTAGTATTTTTAGTCTTTTAATTCTATTTTAGACTATTTCTTGCTCAAAACATTGATTTGACACTTAGACTATTTTAAGTAGTTTATTTTTTAGGTGACAAGAGTTTTCTCATGCAAAGACTTTCACCCGACTCGGCTAAAAATGCGATTTTTGCAAAAGAAAGTGTATAAACCTTTAAAATTCCAAAACCGATTCAAAATCCATTTTAATCAAACACGGGTCTATTAATAGAGGACTAGGTTTTAAAACATTTAAAACACCCCTGTAAAAATTTTGGCAGACAGGTGTTCAAAATACTATTTACTAAAACCGGCGATAAAATTTCTTGTGCTGATTTTGATGAAAATTTCATGAATGCACATATAGCATGTATTAGGAATATAAATCAAATATTTAGAACATTCTAATTAATATAACACATAAACAGGTCAAATTACGCAAATCGAGGCAAAGACACACAAATTGAGGTAAAGACGAAAACTAGGGTTTCACATTCTCCCCTCCTTAAAACAATTGCGTCCTCGCAATTCTGCACTCAAGTACTGCTGGCTCAAACATACGGAATGAAAAACCAAAAATCAAATTCTGAATACCAACTAAGTATGTCAACTAGAAATGCCGAACAAGAAGCTTGAATAGGAATGCTGAATAAGAACACCGACTAGGACTTTCGAATAAGAATCTCAAATAACTACCGAAGAAAATGCCAAACATAGATCCCGTAATAGAGCACTAATCAAGAATACCAAGTAATAACTTCAACAAGATCACCGAGCGAGAATACCGAATAATAATCCCAATATCAGAACTCCGGATAATACTGTATAAGCATTCCACATAAGAATACATCATAGAAAATACCATAGAAGAAGTCCAAAGAAGTATGCTGAATAAGAATCTCCATATAGAAATCTCGAGGAAGAATGCAGTATAAGATCACCAAATAAGAATCCCAATAATCAATATATAGTCGTAAAGTAGCTTGACCCCTAATCGGAATTTCATATGCTTCAGCGTCACATACTACTCAGTCACCAATTGATATAATGTACGTGCCAACTTTAATCGCATACGGCAAACTCTCTACTCACATTTTAGCACGTTGCACTCAAGGAGATATGATATTTAATTGGTTGAGAATAAATAAGTTACATTTCACCACTGCTGCCGCCTCTGGCAATTCCTCCAAGTCCACTGTGTAGGCCCTAGCCTGAGCCTACTGCTGCTGAGGTGTACTACTTGCAGGTCTACCCTAATAACCCTGGACTACTGGCTGACCTGTAAAACCTTGATACCTGGGGCAATCTGTGAGGCCCGATCTCGATTTGCGTGCGATACCTCATTTCGTGTATCCTAACCTAGAATTGCGTTCATTGACCTAGGTTGAAGAGTCGTGTCTCGTTTTATGTGTCATGCATCGAATTACGTGCATTCATTTAGGGTTGCGTGCATTTGCTCGAAAAATGTGCATTCGTCTCGTAGTTCATGCTTTACCTCGTAGTGCATACCCAAAACCTAGAAAAGCGTGCCCGCATGCTAATCAAGAAAGCATCTTACACGAAGCACTAGATTATTAATTAATTCTACAAATTCCACTAACTAATATTATTATCCTAATTCAACTCACTAGAAGACGAAATTTCACCAAAACCTAAACATTCTTATTCTTTATTCTTTATTCTTTTGCATATCCCAAGCACACACAAAAAATAAAGCTCAAAAGAAGACAAAAATTCAGAATTTCCACTTGCCTTTGGCCGACCATACCTTGCTTTTGAACAACATTTGCATAAATTAAACTAATCCTAGACAAACTATGACAATTACTTCAAACAATGCATTAAAAAATGACCTAAAACCCTACCCAATGCTCCACATTCTCGGCCCACTCAAATGCCCATGCTAAGACAATTAAAAACATGCTTTAGATGACACAAAATCAGAAATTTTAGAAGCTCAAGGCCGACACATGCTCACACAAACATTTCATTCTTTTCAAACTTCTCATTCTCTCATTTACACACACTCTCTCTCGGCCTTCGCTGCAACCTTAGGCTCTATAGCTTAATTTTTCATTCTAAGGCTCTCCTAGACATGCAAGAACTCTAGGAAGCTCGACCAAGCAAGCAAGAAGCAAGGAGATTTGCATGGAAGCTCATAGAACACTCATTTCAGCCCTAGGTATGTTGATAGCTTTTCTTTCATCTCCCTTTTGTTCTAACCACATGCACATACTAAGGACATGGTAACTCAGCTAGGAATTAAGGAAATCAAGCAATATCTCTCGGCCAAACAAGGAGAGAAGACCATTTGTGCATCTTCAAGAGTTTTGAGCATCATTTGTTGTCAATAGGCTAAGGTGAGGGGTAATCTTTTTTAAAAGCTTTCAAAAACCACATGCATGCCTTCATATGTCTATTTTTACCTCTGTACTTGTGGTATATGTGTGTACATGAGCTTTTGTAACCATGCATGGCAAGATATTTAGCTAGAACTTGGAGATAGGTAAAATCGCGAAAATGGCAGATTTCTGACTTGTTAGAGCGAAGTGAATTTGGCCTGGTAGATGATGTTGAAAATGCATAAAAATTGGTAGGTGACTAGTTTTGCCAGTTCTGAGAATTTTTCATAGAAATAGTCCAAGGCCAATTTTGATTTTAAGGTCTCCAAAATGGCAAAACATCGAAGGGTGTCTAAATCTGGAAAATCTGGGAAATGGAGCTGGTTTTTGGTAGTTCACTGTCCTTGTAGAACGAAACAATATTTACTTAGTAAATGATATCTAAAATACATGAAATTTGGTACGTGTCTATATTTTTTAGTTCTGGACATTTTTTTCAGAAATAGACTAAAGCTAAATTTGACCCTAAGACCCTCAAAAATGGAAAATATTGAAATATGTACGAATCTGGACAGTTTTGCATAGTCTCACGGTTTTAGCTATAACTCTTGAATCCGAACTCCAAATGATGCAAGGTTTGTTTCTGGATTTAGTTCACTCAATAAGCTTTAATTTGAAATTTTATTCACTGGAATTGGAGATTGTTTTCTTGTCTAAATAATTGTGGGAAGACAGACCATTGCGGTGAGGTTTTTATCTAGCGATATGCTCTGAAAATTTTTGTAACTCCTCTTGTGGTATTGAATGCTTGGGATTGTGGCACGTAGATGTTGTGTGGACTATTTTGGATGATTGAGGATGTTTTAATTAATCGATGCATGGCTTGGGATTAATTATGTAACAACTTGCGGCTTAATCGCACGTGTAAGCATGAATTGAAACCCTATTGACTATGAAAACTCGCTAAGTGTTGATCCTATAGTTATTGCATCTAATTGTGTGATTAGTGGGCTGCCTAATAAATGTTAAGTATGCTTGAAATGTGATTCCAATGATTACATTGTTCGTAAGTAGACTTTTCTTGCACCCGGCCCCACGTAGACGTCGTTGCATGCTTGTATAAACTCATTATCGGATTACGTGAACCCCGAAATGAGTTATATGACTTGAATTATATGTGTTACATGGCTGCCCATTTAATATTCATATAACTCCATGTGTTTTACAAGTGAAATTAGATGTCAAAACTTGCCTCGTGTGTTTACTTGTCAATGTGTGATCTTATAACTGCTCGGAGGCAACCTACTTTGTTGTCCTCCTAATGTGATATATTAAATACTATAAATGTGCATTGCATACAAGGTTGCAACATTTCATTCTGGCGTGGTAGCGTTTCACGCATACCGGGTGGCATCGGGCTTGTCGGTGCAACTGTGACTACCATTGTCCAATTCCCTCTCTCGCTTGGGGACTAGACATTCTCGGAGAGTTGGGTCGTAGGATTTCGAGGTACATCCGGAGTACACCCATTTGGCGTGATAAGTGGATGATTTGAAGTCGGCCGCAACAATTGATATCGGAAATGAATTAAGAGCAAAAGCTCACCGTATCCTTTTCAATATATGTATAAGTACTCTCGCTTGGTTCCTAGAGGACCTCGGGGAGGAAAGACGGGTAATTGTGTTCTTTTACTTTTATATTACCTTATAAACTTACTTGTGTTATATGTCATGCTTTCGAAAAGGGTTTTTCATAAGTTGTACTGGAAAAGGAGTTTCAAAACGTATTTCTCATTCCCTCTCGCTGAGTTCATAAGGACTCACTTTCTTTTATCATCACAGGTGAAGAAGATCAGGAACAGGTACCCGAGGATAACATGCCTATTGATGACTCCTTGGAGTGATTGTCTTCCCTACGTGCCTTACTTGACTGTGGCCATTTTGTGAACGATATGTTTTTTTTGAAGATTATCTCTTATGTTGTTTGTCGTTGCTATTGTAAATGACCCCCGTTGTAATTTAGAGTCTAATTTTGGTTTGTACTGATCATAACTAGATAGACACTCTTCTGGTCATTTTGCTATCGCTACTTTGTTTAGTAACTACTACAGGCTTATGAAGTATTAGGCAAAGGGCTAAGTAAAATGAATCTTTCCAATCTTAAGCAGGTACTCATGTGTAAGCTAAGACCAACAGGTACTTGTGTAACAGGAATTGACACATAAACGAGACATAATTAATATGCTAGGTGTTAATCAAACGAGACTTGAGATAAATAGTGGACATATCAATTGGTGATAGATAGTAATCTTAGTTGGAATCGAATTTGAGATTGAAAGTTTTGAGGCGTTTAGGAAATTAGGTCAAACTAAAGAGCCTATTACAGCCGTTATGTTGTCGGTTTTTCGGAGAATCTTTTGGAGTTCTAGGCTAACGTTAAGCATTAAACCTTAATGAACGATTAAGTACGTGAAATGATATGAATGTTTAGATTACACCCTAGTCTAACCTCTATAGGTCAGGTTGGGCATGACATAATCACTCGCCCGATGTTGGTTGCTGCCGCAACCTAAACACGTCCCTACCTTCTTCTGACAGTCGGCCTCCAGATGGCCTGTACATTTACAATAAGTACACAGCGGTATCGGTATACTGAGACTGCCTCCAGAAGACCCAGAAACTGAATAAGAAGTTATACCAGCCTGCTGCTGTGGTGACGCAACACTAGGCCTATACCAACCCTGAGACAGGGCCGACCTGTACTGTGACTGTGCCTGAAAGGAGCCCTGCTGAAACTGAGGCCGATAGTAACCCTGCTGACCTTGTGGTCGCAAAAAACCTAGCTGTACTGAAGGACTATAACTACCCTACTGTACCTGCGGCTGAAATGGCCTCTTGCTAGGCTGACTAGGTCCGATCTGTTCCCTTTTCCTCTTTTCCAGTCTGGATGCCGCATCAAAAGCCTTAGAGAATATATCATACTGATTCAGGGCCATCGCGTCCTAAATCTTCGACGTCAAACCCAACATAAACCTCTGGGTCTTGCACTCCTCATCTGCTACAAACTCCGGTGCATACCGGGATAGTCTAGTAAAAGTGGCCTCATACTGAGCCACTGAAGCATCCCCCTGAACCAAGGACAGGAACTCTGCCTCCCTCCTTTCCCATGCAATCCTCGGGACATACTTCGCCCGAAACGCTCTAAGGAAGGTATCCCAAACATACGGAGTACCTCTTGCCTCCCAACCGACTCTCACTGTGCGCCACCATTCCTCTGCCTCATCATCAAACAAGTAAACGACATAAGTGACTTTCCTCTCGTCAGTATAGTCTAGAGGATCGAATATATTCTCTATCTTATTAATCCACGCTTCCTCCTTCCTATCATCTGGCTCCCCCTGAAATCTCGGCGGATAATACCCTAAGAAATCTTTCAGCGTACCACGCCCGTGGTAACCACCCTGAACGTTCAACAACAGAGTCTGTAACGTCTATGCTTGGGCAGCCTGCCCTGCTAGTATCTGCGCTTGCCCTGCCATAATCTATGCAATCCTATCCATGGATACACCAAAATGGTTGTCACCCCTATCTCGGCCCGGTGCCACATTATCCGGTGCCTCGTCAACTACCTCAGGCCTACCTCTGGTTCTTGGTCTACCAGTCATTCTACTAATCAAAGAGTTAGCAAAGGTTATAGCACATAGACAGCTATATACAACTATTAGCACATAAACAACAAACTCACATAAAACACATAAATCACTTAAGTATCAATCATATAAACAAATCAATCACATTATCACATAGTCACTAAATTACATAATCAATTAATCACTTAATCATATTAACACATATTTCACTTTTCTTTCACTTCATACATACTTGCATGCTTGGACCACCACCCACATTTCGAGGATACCTCGGCTGACAGCTAAACATGAGCTCTGATACCACTAAATGTCATGCCCCAACTCGACCCCTCTTACGATCAGTCAGGACGCAACGGAATTTCAGCAGCATAACAACAGTAACATGAACATCAGGGCTCTAAACCAACACTTAAGAACAACATACATCCAACTCCATAAATCACCAACCAGCTCCACAATCAAATTAACAACATACAACGCAACCACTTCATACATTAAACATTCTTTCATCAACTCTTTCATAGTTACGCGCCTCCGTTCCAACATAATACATTTACTATATAACATACACTTCCAAAATAGATTATAGCCCACCTAGAAACTTAATCATGTTCCAAAACAAGATTACTAAGCTAGCAACATTTAATCTACTATCTTTACAACATCCTGTATAACATGAACTTTTAAGTGAAATACAAGACAACTAAGTTTAATATACAATATAACAAAAGTAAAACACCATAAATCAGGGAAAAGACTCTGGCACATAGGACTCGTCCACATATGACACATTATCCTTTTCTAGAGGCACGTACCCATAATCTGGATCGGTAACACCTGTATACATGCAATAATTGAGAGTGAGCTTATATAAAACAAGCCCAGTGAGGATTCGATAGATCTCTAACAGTATTTACTATACTCCTTGGAAATCATCCTTTGAGCAGTAAACACAAAATGAACATCAATAACATAATAAATGCAACAATAGCAATAACTGTAAACACACAATAAGGATACGATACATTTGCTTATGAAGTTCCATACACCATTCAATGCTCATCAACTCCTCCAAACTCAATGACACAAACCTGAGGTACCTTGACCTAGACCCACACCCCAGGGCCTCTCTGCCCATGCGAGATAGGGATTAGCCATGATAACTGTGTCCGCAGCCCAGGATGCCTCTCGAGGTGACACAACATTATCAAAGCTCACAACAATGGGACTCAATTCAAGAAGTCAACAACATTGGTTGCCCAACTCCCGACTCATAATAACAATAACAATCACAATTCGAGAAGTCAACAAAATTGGTTGCCCGAATCCCGACTAATAAAAACAATAACAATTAGTTAACAATGTAACACCCCGGATTAACCCCGAGCGTGCTCCTCACGGTTTTGTAACAACAATCAATAATCAATAATCAATTAATTCGTATTTCAACAATCAATTAAACAACATTTAACAATCAACAACTATATAATCATGAAACAATTAAGTTAGATGACAAAGTAGGCCATCCAACTCAACAGGCATTAAACACACAACCAAACCCTAATCTAACCATCAACAACCCACAATTCAATCACTCAAATACCACCCAAACATCCATAGGCATAATTCTATATTTTAAAGAAAGACAACCCAAACTTCTAAAATTCATAACTTACATTATACTAATCCGATAACCTCCAAACCAATTTCTATTACTCACCCACTCAATCAACAACATTAGCCCCCTCGAAAACCAACCATAATCCATCCAAATCAAGCCCAACAACCCTAAAATCCTAATGCACCATGGCTGAAATTTCTAGACTTTCACACCAATATTGCAATCAAAATTTTGGCATTACAACATTACTACCACGTATTTAACAAATTTTTACAAGCTAATAGCAATCGATTCCAACCACCACAACTCCAGATATTCAACAAATAGCCAACAACTAAACTTTAAAATAAATTTCATGCTACAACGGTTCAAATCTTATATAAACACATATAAACGATCCTTAGCATGCATTGAGCAATAATATAACATCAAATCAACTTTCTAACGGTTCAAAATTCAATTATATGCAAAAATATAAAAAATGACATTTGAGATCTAAAATTTTTCTCTCACATTTGATGTGTTATGAAGCTAGAAAGATGCTCAATGAATGCCCAACAAGTAGAATCAAGCCTCGGATGATGAAGTTTGGCCTTGAATGCAACTTTTAATGAAAATTTGGCTGGAAAAAATGTTGAAAAACCTCTCAAAAAAGCTATGGAATTTCTGTAATACCCGTGCCCGGAACGTGAAATTTTCCTGTTTATTTTTTCTAAAAATTATATTTTTCTTAAATTCTTTGATGTTTAATTGTTATTTGTCTATCGTCGCAAATTGCATTGCATTTCAAGAGAGATAGTTAGAAAATGATTTCTAGTCCTCAGCAAATAGTGAAAACTAGTATTTAGGGTTTTAGTTTTAGTATTTTAGTTGTTGTTGACTAGAATTATGTTTGTGTTAGTTGATTTAAGTTTAAAATGCATTAAATGAATTAGTTTGACCAAGTTTAGTTAGCTTTGACCAAAGCCTTTGTGATAACCCGAACCCGGCATGCATTTAATGGCATTTAATTGCAATTACTTAAGTGACATCTTAAATGTTAGCATTGAATTTCGTGTTTATTCTTAAGTTAAACATTTATTTCTAGCATTATTTTCATATTTCTTTTAGAAGTAATTAAATAATACTTGAGTTAATTATTTTAACGGTATATCCACTACTTTCATATTTGTGTTAATCGATTTTATTTTTCTTGCACCTTAATGCTCGATTTTCAATAAAATGAAAAGTAGCTCCGAGTCGGAGTAAATTTTGAACTATGTTACTTTTCAAAAATTATATTTTATTAAATTCTTTGAGATTTAATTGTTATTCTTTTATTGTCGCAAAGTGCATAGCATATCGAGAGCGATAGTTAGGAAATGATTTCTAGTCCTCAGCAAATAGTGAAAACTAGTATTTAGTATTTTAATTTTAGTATCTTAGTTGTTGTTGATTAGAATTAAATTTGTGTTGGTTGTTTTAGCTTTAAAATGCCTAAAATAAGCTTATTTGATCAATTTTTAAGTGGTTTGACCATTGAACTTGTGTCATCTTTTATAATAGCACATTATAGCACAAAATAAAAAAAAGGAAGCTGAAAATAGAATAGGGCTGGCCAAAAATACAAGGAGAAAAAAAAAGATTTTCAAGCCAAATCTTCAAATCTTCGCGTGAGCTTGCACGGGGTGGTTTCCGAGGTATCCAAAGAGGTTTTCCTAGCGTCTAGGAGTGTCTAAGGTGAGGGTTTCATCGTTATTTGTACATTTGAAATTGTTTTGTCTAAACTTTAATTTTTGGGTTTTATCCGTAGATTGTTATTTAATTCGTTTTGATGCTTGAAGAATGTTCCCTAGCAATTGTAGAACATGTATTTATAGCTTTTTAGCATTTTCTGCAGTTGAATATCGAAATTGAAATTGAAATTGATAATTGAATAGTAAATTATGAATAGTAAATCCCCGTTTCAATGAAGTTGCTCCGTTATGCGTTCCGTTGATGTGAAAAGATGCTAGATATGCTAGAATGCCTAAATGCATGATTTGTTTGGATTGTGTAATGGAAAAACGAGGAAAAATGCCTTGGTACAAGTCGGGGTCGTTTAGGTCGAGTTTAGCATTTTCTCATTTTGCGTGATAACATTGTCTCAAGAGGCCATGGAAGCACTTTTGGTGTGGTTATGGCGTTGGTTGGGTGTTTGGTTAGGGTAGCGGTAGTTCAAACGAGTAAAGGGGAAAATCAGGGTTTTGTGGGAATTCTAGGGTAAAGTAGGGTTTCGGGGTCTTTAGACGTGCCTTATGGTGACCTAGGAGGATTGGTGAAGTCGGTTTCCAAAACTCGTGACTCATTTGAAAGTAGTAGCGTTTTGAAAGTTGGGGTCATTTTGTGATTTTGCTTGTTTTCATAGTGTAATGCCTATAGAATGCTTAATGTTTCTTGTTATGCTTGTTAAAGTTGGTTATGATTGAATTGTATATCAATTGTTGATAATGCTTGTTAGTGTTGTTCTTGATACTTTATTGAATGTAAATGCTTGTTATCTCGATTATCGCCTTGTATCGTGTCTTGCATTGCATAGTGTCAGGCGCGTGAGTGATGGGCCTCTCTGGGTAGTCTCGGGCTGCCAGTGTTGGTTGCTCTAGCTCCGTGTCCTATTTCCATTCTCGCTTGGGTTGCCTCCCAGGGAGATTTGGGTCGTAGAATTGATGGATACTTCCAGGGTATTCCAAACTGAAGATATAAGGTGGTTGCGCGCTTATTGTCATCGTTGTCAACATCAAGCTTGAGATTGATGTATCGCTCGTGAAATGGTACATTGCTCGTATGAGTGAACCATAGCCTTCAGAGTGTGGTATATCTTTGAATGGTTGTGTTAATGCTTTTATTAATTGTTTATTGTATTGATTGTTATATTGAATGCTTACTTGTCAATTCTATTGCTTAACTGCCTTATTTGCATTGCACGACTTTCTTTCTCTCCACCTCGATAACTGTCTCGCCATCACTGAGTATACGTGTTGAGTATACTCACTCCTCACCACCACATTTCAGGAAATGCCATGTTAGTTGGAAATTTCGTGATTACGTGAAAGTTCGTGCTTGAAGAGTTGTCTTGCGTGTTATGTGGCTTGAGTTGTCAAAGACGCAAAGATGTATGTTTCATGTGTTGTTTGTATTTAATGTTAAAAAGGAATGTAATTTAAGTTTTACTAGGTTATTGAAGTGATTTGAAAAGCTAGTTTATGTATTCAGTTAGTATAGTTTAATTTCATTGCATGTATGTAATTGTCTAAAGGAAAAGAGTTAGAATAGTTTGGGTACTTGGAAATATGTATATTGCTGTGTTTAATTGTTGAGAACCGAGGCTCGGATGGCCTTGAGGTGGTTGAATGGTTGGACACGGTGCTGGTCCACTTATATGCTATTACAGGTTTTACATTTTGCCTAAAAACAGGGGAGACTCCGTCCGTCTTTCCCTAAAAATTTTGCCCGGGTTTGGAATTGGGTTGCGATTAGATTGATTGATAGAACTCCCGGTCTCGAGAGGGATCGGGATGTCACAGGTGGTATTAGAGCTTAGTTAGCTCATAAGCCGGGACAGGGTGCTCGGTCTGGTGGGTAGTGATCCTTGAATGTGTGCTTGTTAAGTGTGTTTTGAAAGTGTATGCTTGTATGTGAGATTGTGTGTCTTGACCTGAATGTGTGCTCCTATGTGATATAGTTATGTGTTATGTGTTAATTGTGTGCTAAGTGAAGTGAAGTGTCTAGTTGTGCATTGAATTGACCTATTGAATTGGCATCGTGAATCGAATCGACCTCGTGAAATGTTATTTGCCTGAAGTATTGCTTGTAATGTGTGTATTGGAATGTCTTGAATTAGTTATGCCGTGATTTGAATTGATTATGTTGTGCTTGACTTGATTGTCGTGCTTGAGGGACTCTCTTGAATAAACTGTTTTATAAACTTGCTTGCATAATAGTATAAGGCATGTGTATAAATGTGATATCCTGGCATTCATACATGTCCCGCGGAAATGGTAAGTAAGTCATCTTTCTCCCTTGAAGAAAGTGGTTCACAGTTGGTCTTTCAAGGTGTATGGATTGACAAGAAATGAATATCATTTAATTAGCCTTTTTTTGAGAGTTGATGTTTGTCTTTGGAGCTCGGTCATTGGCGAATCTCTAAGGTCCTCCTCTGTGATTAACAGTTGTGAAGAGTAGCTTTCTCTTAGGGTTTTATTTGGTTGTTCTCTGGGGCATTCTTTGGTTTTCTTAATGGGTATTCTTTGGAGACTTCTGTTGGCACTTCTTGGTGGACTTGGCTAGTGGGATTTCAATCGGACTTACTGCACAGTATTATCTATGGTATATGTGTCTCGGTCTTTATTGGTGTGATACTGGCATCCCTGATTGGAAATTCTTCAATGGCATTTTATAGAATTCTTAGTGGGCATTCTACTAGTATCTTTCCTTGATGGCACTTATTGGAAGTCTTACACTTGGAATCTTGTTCAGACTTATTATCTCATATTGCTTATGGTATGCTGTGGAATACTTTGGGCTTTCTTGGTGGTAAGTTGTATAAAGTTCTCACTTGGCAAACAGTGAAGAGGCCTTAGAGTTTGGTTTTGTATATTGTGCACCAGCTCGGTATTTTCCTTAGGGTTTTTGTCTACCTGGGAAACTATATTTGTTATTCAACTTGGTTGTCTTATTGGGCACATTATATTTTCTTTGCTATTCCCTTTGACATTCTTCTTAGCATTTGATAGCGATACTCGGAATCTAATTGGTTGTCCTATAGGGTTATTATTTGGAAGGCTTCTTTGGAACTCTTGAAGTATATTTGATTGGGTTCCTAGTATTTTCTTCAGCACGCTTAACAGGGAATTCTTCTATGAAATTCATGACCAACGGGGTACTTCTTTGGACCTCTGGATGGAACCTTTGATTGAGCCTTTATTTGGCTTCTTTCTTGGGAATTCTCGGGCAGTAATAGTTGAACTTATACTAGAGATTCGTGTATGGGGTATTCATTCGGTATTCTTCTTATCATTAATATGTGATGTGATTTTATCTACAGTATCTTTGCTTTAGTCTTTATTGGTATTATCTCGGCGCTTTTGGATGGAATCTTATTCTTCTTTGGTATTCGTGTCAATGGGATTCTTGTGCGGTATCTACATTTGAGCCTTTATTCAGCTTTACTACTTGGAATTTTTTCTTAAACTTCCCTATTGGTTATCTTGATTAAAATACTTGCTTAGCAACTGATGAAGATTAGTCAGAGTTGGATTTCAGTGGATGCAGAGTTCTATTGGAAGAAGAATTGCGAGGACGCAATTGTTTTAAGGGGGGAAGGATATGATAACCCGAACCCGGCATGCATTTAATGGCATTTAATTGCAATTACTTAAGTGACATCTTAAATGTTAGCATTGAATTTCGCGTTTATTCTTAAGTTAAACATTTATTTCTAGCATTATTTTCATATTTCTTTTAGAAGTAATTAAATAATACTTGAGTCAATTATTTTAACGGAATATCCACTACTTTCATATTTGTATTAATCAGTTTTATTTTTCTTGCACCTTAATGCTCGATTTTCAATAAAATGAAAAGTAGCTCCGAGTCGGAGTAAATTTTGAACTATGTTACTTTTCAAAAATTATATTTTATTAAATTCTTTGAGATTTAATTGTTATTCTTTTATTGTCGCAAAGTGCATAGCATATCGAGAGCGATAGTTAGGAAATGATTTCTAGTCCTCAGCAAATAGTGAAAACTAGTATTTAGTATTTTAATTTTAGTATCTTAGTTGTTGTTGATTAGAATTAAATTTGTGTTGGTTGTTTTAGCTTTAAAATGCCTAAAATAAGCTTATTTGATCAATTTTTAAGTGGTTTGACCATTGAACTTGTGTCATCTTTTATAATAGCACATTATAGCACAAAATAAAAAAAAGGAAGCTGAAAATAGAATAGGGCTGGCCAAAAATACAAGGAGAAAAAAAAAGATTTTCAAGCCAAATCTTCAAATCTTCGCGTGAGCTTGCATGGGGTGGTTTTCGAGGTATCCAAAGAGGTTTTCCTAGCATCTAGAAGTGTCTAAGGTGAGGGTTTCATCGTTATTTGCGCATTTGAAATTGTTTTGTCTAAACTTTAATTTTTGGGTTTTAGCCGTAGATTGTTATTTAATTCATTTTGATGCTTGAAGAATGTTCCCTAGCAATTGTAGAACATGTATTTATACCTTTTCAGCATTTTCTACGGTTGAATATCGAAATTGAAATTGAAATTGATAATTGAATAGTAAATTATAAATAGTAAACCCCCGTTTCGATGAAATTGCTCCATTATGCATTCCGTTGATGCGAAAAGATGCTAGATATGCTAGAATGCCTAAATGCATGATTTGTTTGGGTTGCATAATGGAAAAACGGAGAAATATGCCTTGGTACAAGTTGGGGTTATTTAGGTTGAGATTAGCGTTTCCTCATTTTGCGTGATGGCATTGTCTCAGGAGGCCATGGAAGCACTTTTGGTGTGGTTATGACATTGGTTGGGTGTTTGGTTAGAGTAGCGGTAGTTCAAATGAGCAAAGAGGGAAATCGGGGCTTTGCCTGAATTCTACGGTAAAGTAGGGTTTCGGGGTCTTTAGACGTACCTTATGGTGACCTAGGAGGAATGGTGAAGTTGGTTTCCAAAACTCGTGTCTCGTTTGAAAGTAGTAGCGTTTTGAAAGTTGGGGTCATTTTGTGATTTTGCTTGTTTTCATAGTGTAATGCCTATAGAATGCTTAATGTTTCTTGTTATGCTTGTTAAAGTTGGTTATGATTGAATTGTATATCAATTGTTGATAATGCTTGTTAGTGTTGTTCTTGATACTTTATTGAATGTAAATTCTTGTTATCTCGATTATCGCCTTGTATCCTGTCTTGCATTGCATAGTGTCAGGCGCGTGAGTGATGGGCCTCTCTGGGTAGTCTCGGGCTGCCAGTGTTGGTTGCTCTAGCTCCGTGTCCTATTTCCATTCTCGCTTGGGTTGCCTCCCAGGGAGATTTGGGTCGTAGAATTGATGGATACTTCCAGGGTATTCCAAACTGAAGATATAAGGTGGTTGTATGCTTATTGTCATCGTTGTCAACATCAAGCTTGAGATTGATGTATCGCTCGTGAAATGGTACATTGCTCGTATGAGTGAACCATAGCCTTCAGAGTGTGGTATATCTTTGAATGGTTGTGTTAATGCTTTTATTAATTGTTTATTGTATTGATTGTTATATTGAATGCTTACTTGTCAATTCTATTGCTTAACTGCCTTATTTGCATTGCACGACTTTCTTTCTCTCCACCTCGATAACTGTCTCGCCATCACTGAGTATACGTGTTGAGTATACTCACTCCTCACCACCACATTTCAGGAAATGCCATGTTAGTTGGAAATTTCGTGATTACGTGAAAGTTCGTGCTTGAAGAGTTGTCTTGCGTGTTATGTGGCTTGAGTTGTCAAAGACGCAAAGATGTATGTTTCATGTGTTGTTTGTATTTAATGTTAAAAAGGAATGTAATTTAAGTTTTACTAGGTTATTGAAGTGATTTGAAAAGCTAGTTTATGTATTCAGTTAGTATAGTTTAATTTCATTGCATGTATGTAATTGTCTAAAGGAAAAGAGTTAGAATAGTTTGGGTACTTGGAAATATGTATATTGCTGTGTTTAATTGTTGAGAACCGAGGCTCGGATGGCCTTGAGGTGGTTGAATGGTTGGACACGGTGCTAGTCCACTTATATGCTATTACAGGTTTTACATTTTGCCTAGAAACAGGGGAGACTCCATCCGTCTTTCCCTAAAAATTTTGTCCGGGTTTGGAATTGGGTTGCGATTAGATTGATTGATAGAACTCCCGGTCTCAAGAGGGATCGGGGTGTCACAACCTTGACCTTTGACCTTTTGTTGTCACCTTATATACGCATATTTTAAGCAAAACAAAAGCTCAAAAGCTGAAAAAAAAAAAAAAAAAAAAAGGCCAAGGGTCGAAACTACAAGGGAAAAAGAAAAAAAAAGATTTTCAACTTCAAATCTTCAAATCTTCGTGAGGGCTTGCACGGGATTGTTTCCGAGGCTTCCAACGTGGTTTTCCTAGTGTCTAGTATTGTCTAAGGTGAGGGTTGCGTTGTTATTTGCGCATTTGAAATTATTGTATCTAAACTTTAATTTTTGTGGTTTAGCCGTAGGTAGTTATTTTATCCGTTTTGTTGCTTAAAGAATATTCCTTGTTGATGGTAGAACATATATTTGTAGCTTTTTAGCATTTTCTACGGTTAAATATAGCAATTGCAATTTAAAATGCGAATGGAATAGTAAAATATGAATAGTAAATCCCTGTTTCATAAAAGTTGATCAGTTATGCATTCTGTTAATGTGAAAAGATGCTAGATATGTTGGAATGCTTAAATGTATGATTTGGTTGGATTGTGTAATGGAAAAATAGAGAAAAATGGCTTGGTACATGTTGGGGTCATTCCGGTCGAGTTTGGCAATTCCTCGTTTTGCTAGAAGGCATTGTCGAGGTATGTCATGGAAGCACTTTTGGTGCAGTTATGACATTGGTTGGGTGATCGGTTGAGGTAGCTGTAGTTCAAACGAGCAAAGGGAGAAATCGGGGCTTTGCGGGAATTCTAGGGTAAAGTAGGGTTTTGTGGTCTTTAGACGTGCCTTATGGTGTCCTAGGAGGAGTGGTGAAGTCGGTTTCCAAAACTCGTAGCTCGTTTGGAAGTAGTAGCATTTTGAAAGTTGGGGTCGTTGTGTGTTTTGTTGGGTTTTAGCATGTTTTGGCTTTTAGAATGTTATTGTTGCTTGTTGTTGCTTATTGTGCTTATTATAGTTGATTGTGGTTGAAATGTATATCAACTGTTGCTATTGCGTGCGAAAGTAACCTACTTTGTTATTCTCCCACGTGTGGCTCTATTGCTCGATTGTTGCATTGTATATTGTATTGCAGTCATAGAGTTAGGGGCGGTGTGATGGGCCTCTCTGGGTAGCCTCGGCTTGTCAGGGTTGGTTGCTCTAGCTCCGTGTCCTATTCCCTTTCTTGCTTGGGTTGCCGCCCAGGGAGATTTGGGTCGTAGAATTAATTAGATACTTCCGGGGTATTCCAAACTGAAGTTATAAGGTGGTTGGGCCGGCGCGTCGTCATCGGATTCGTGATTGAAAGTTGCTCGTGGAAAGTGAATTGTATCCTTTAATTGAATGATTATAGCCTTAATGATTGCCTTGATTTATTGTTGGCTTAGCTTGTATCTCTATATGTTAAATAACTGATCTACTTGACTATTTGCATTGCATTCTCCTCTCACCTCTGTCCTTGAGACCAATTAACTCTCGCTGAGCAATAGATTTTGCTCATCCCTTTCTATACTATATTTTACAGGAGTAGTTGAAGCTGATCCTATTGACGTGGTTGAGGAGGAGGAGGAGCAAGTGGAGGTGTTTCCTTGATAGCACTTTCTTTGCTTAGCTGGTGGGTGGTTGCCAGTCTTATGTGGGGGCCATGCTTGATGGGTATATTGCTTGGTTGTCGGTTCATGTTGAGGATTGTAGCCTTGGATGTAGGATCTGTTTTGAGGCCTCTATGGTCTTATGTTGTAAAAGTTGAAAGGTTGTAAAGTTGTAAAGATGTACTCTCGTGACTAGTAAAGAACTGCATGCTAATGGTTTTACTGCTTAGTGGCATAAGTACCTGTGTAATATGCATGTCATTTTTTGTTGCAAAGTTGGATAATGAGAAGATGTATGTTTCTAAAAGAAAGTTGACTTGTTTCAAATGATTTTTGTGGTTTTCGTGAATATTATGTTGAATGTAGGGTTTTCGGATCGTCCACGGTACAGAGGAGACTCCGTCCGTGTGTCGGGTCCGGGCATGGCCTTTTGCGGGGTCGGGTCGGGGCGTGACATCTTAGGTGGTATCAGAGCATGATAGTATTGCATGAGCCGGGATATGTTTCTCGGTCTGTGGGGTAAAGGTCTAAAATGATAAAGTGTTATTGTGTGATTGTTAAGTGAAAAGTGTTATAGTATGATTATGTGAACTTTGAGTCTTTATGTGTTTAAGTGAACTAGTTTGGCATGTCAATCTCGTGTTATGTGAATTGTATGATAGGATATTTGATTGTTATTGACTTGAGTGTTATCTAATCTTATGTGTTATATTTCTGTCTATAAACTGCTTTTATATGTTGCCAGCTACTGTAAGTTGTTACTATGCCGCCACATCGTAGTACTCAAGGCCAAGGGGCAGATGAGGAGGCAGCAGAACAGGGTCAGCAACCGATGCTTGAACAGTTTATGGCTACTATGACCGCTGCAGTTGACCGGATTACTCAGGTACTGCATGAGCAGAGGCAGGAAAGGAATAATAATCCCCGGGGAAATCAAGCTAATCCTGGTGGACAGGAGTATAGGGCTGAGAACAATCAGTTGGAAAAATTCCTTAGGCATGAACCGGGTAAGTTCTTAGGAGAACCGGATGACGAGGCAGCCGAGAGATGGCTTAACCGTGTTGAGAAAATTTACGCTGCTTTGAGGTACACTGATGAGGCAAAGATAGCATATGTAGCATTCCTGTTTGAGGGCGACGCGGAACAATGGTGGAACACTGTTAGGTTGAGGTGGGACTGTGAGGATGTTCCGCATTTGTGGGATGATTTCGTGAGTGAGTTTCGGGACAAGTGTATTCCCGAGATGGCTAGGGAAAGGCGAGAAGAAGAATTTGTGAGCCTGAAGTAGGGAAACATGACTGTCGCATAATATGAGGCTAGGTTTGTCAGATTGTCGAGGTATATGCCTGAGCTGGTGCAGCCAGCTAGGAGGATGATTAGTAGGTTTGTTCATGGGCTGAGAATGGATATACAGCTGCATTTGACTGGGCAGACTTATGCTACTTATCCCGAGGCATTCCAAGCAGCCTCGAAGTTTGAGAAACGAAAGTCAGAGATGATAGCTGAGAGTAGCCAGCCGAGTAAGAAACAATACTTGGGCCAGAGCAGCCAGAGTCAGCAGAGGCAGTATCAGACTGTTGTTCAGGTTCCTCAGCAGCGCCCGTATCAGCCACAGTATCAGATTCAGGCGAGACCAACTGTGACTAGACCCCAACAGGGGGGTATAGTTCCTACCACTGTCAGAGGCCCCGCACCTACGGGAAATACTGTTGTAAGGCAAAATCAGCAGTGTAACGTTTGTAATCGATCGGGGCACATTGAAGCTAATTGCTGGAGGAAGAGTCGTAAGTGCACTGGCTGTGGGAGCGATCATCATAGGATGAAAGATTGCCCTAAGTTTAAGAATGTTCAGGGCCGTACTAGAGGCGAGGGTGTGTAGAACAGGGCTACAGGTGCAGGTCCAGCACAGAGGGTACAGGCTAGGGTCTTTGTACTAGATGCAGAAGAGTTACCCGATACCACAGCAATAGTGGAAGGTACCATTCTTCTCAATACTGAGCCAGTTAAAGTTTTGATTGATCCCGAAGCTACGCATTCATTTATAACTCCTGCATGTGCACGATCTGTGAATGTTAGTATTGATAAATTGCCATATAAAGTTGAAGTTAGTACGCCTTTGGGCGCGAAATTTGTTACTGAGTCTATTTGCAAATCTTGTGATATATGCATTAAGGACCGTAATTTTCCTGCTGATTTAATTATACTTCCCTTCCGTGACTTTGAAATCATTTTGGGAATGGACTAGTTGGGGAAATACTATGCTCAGTTGGATTGTAGAACAAAAATTGTTTATCTTCAGATTCCTGACCTACCAGTACTAGAGATTGTTGGGAACTGCAAGGCTGCTAGGATACCCCTTTTATCATCAATCAAGGCTTCTAAGTTGTTGAATAAAGGTTGTGAAACTTACCTAGCTTATCTAATCAATCAACCTACTGATAAGTTGAATTTGAATGAGGTTTCAATTGTTAAAGACTTCCCTGGTATATTTCCCGAGGAACCACCGGGTTTACCACCGGATAGGGAGATTGAGTTTGTGATTGATCTTATACCGGGCACTACGCCAATTTCTAGAAGTCCTTATAGAATGGCACCAGCTGAACTTCAGGAATTGAAAATTCAGCTTCAGAACTTGCTTGAGAAAGAGTTTATACAACCTAGTTCTTCGCCGTGGGGTGCACCTGTGTTGTTTGTGAGAAAGAAAGACGGCACGCTACGGTTATGTATTGATTACAGGGGACTTAATCAAGTCACGATTAAGAACAAATGTGAAACCCCACTTTTCTATCATGTCTCGTTTTGTGTGTTTATTCTCGTTTTGCGTGATTTGACCTGTCTATGTGTCATATGACTTAGAATGTGATAATTTTGATATCAATACTCCTAGAACATGCTAAATGTGCATACATGAAATTTTCATAAAAAACGGAGTCAGAAATTTTATCGTCGATTTTGAGTGAATAGTATTTTCGAAACACGTCTGCTAAAGTTTTGAAACTGGTCTTTTTAAACCTTCTAGACCTGTGTTTGATGAAATCGGTTTTTAAATCGGCTTAGGAATTTATTAGAGTTTTTACACCGACTTTTGCGAAAATCGAGTTTTAAGCCGACTCAGGTAGAATTGTTTGGATGTAAAACTTCTTGTCACCTATAAATAAGTTATTTGAGATAATTTAAATGTTAATTTAATAGTTGAGCAAGAAATACTCAATAAATGAATTAAAAGACTAAAAATACAATTAAAAGACTAATTTAAACTAACTTTGACTATTTTTAAATGTTGACCTTTATGCATATATCACCAACACACACTCACATAGCACAAAAACATACTCAAAAACACCTAGATGGCCGAGAGTTTCATGGGAGAATAAGCCAAGGTTTTCTTCAAGTTTTCCAAGCAAAATTTCAAAGAAAAATCTAGTTTTTGTCCGTAGAATTTCATGCCGAGTTGGATTCCGCTTGTTGGGCATCCATTGCATGCATTTCTAGGCTTATATCGCATCAAAGGTGAGAGAAAAATTATAGATCTCAAAACTCATATTTTGTGTTTATGCGTATAAATAATTATTGAACCGTTAGAATGTTAATTTGAAGTTAGATTATTCATCCATGCATGCTAGGGATCGTTTATATGTATTCTTGCGAGATTTGAACCGTTGTAGCATAATTATTTATTTTCAGGTATTTAAAGTTGATTAATTTGCTAAATGTTGATTATCTTGAGTTGTATTGGTTGAAATCGATTGCCGTCGATTTCTAAAAGTTTGTTAATTACATGGTAGCGTCATTGTAATGCCGAATTTTCGATTGTGAGGTCGGTGCTAAAATCCAGAAATTTCAGCCATGACACACTAGGGTTTTAGGGTTATCGGGCATAATTTGGAGGTGTTATGGTGGATTTCCGAGAGGGCTAATGTCACGCCCCGACCCAACCCCCAAGCTAAAGGTTAAGTCCGGACCCGACACACGGACAGAGTCTCCCCTGTACCGTGGACATTATAAAAACCTGTACTCACTCAAACAAGGTCCCAACAATACAATACAAGCTTTTCTTAAATAAACAACAAAATTCTAAGGCCATCCGAGCCTCATAGTACACAATAGTTCTAAAACACACAAGCATGCGAGAACTTATTATCAACATAGTTTTATAATCATGACATCCTAGGAAATCAATTAAACATAATTGAAAGATCAAACATTTCTACTTTAAGTCATTCACTCCCAAGCAAGCAAAGCGAATAGAAGTAGATAATAAGTTATTACAGTTCATAGGCTTTCAAAGCTATAACACAACCAACTAGTCTTCAACTTATACAACAAGCATATACATAGCCCTTGGGCTACAAAATAGTACATAAAGTAATCAGATGAATCTTCCACATAGCAGCAAATTCATTAACCACCTCAAGCTATCAGGCACAGCAACTAAGGTAAAGGCTCAATCTGAACTTCTTCTTCCTCAACTAACTCAACAAGCTGGGGATCACCCTCAGCGTCTCCTGAAACAGATATCGAGGTATGAGCAACCACTGTTACCCAGTGAGGGATATAGTCCCGGGGCGTGCAATGCAACATATAATACAATTATACAACAATAACACTTAGACAATTAAAGAAACAATGATAACTTAAATAACCACACATTTAAAAGGATACATTTCACACAATCCCCTATACACCAATCTTCACAAGTCTTCATTCACGATCCACGAACCACGAGTACGATCACGATAAGCCGGCATAATCCCCAAACACTCCAGTGGGTGTACTCCGGATGTACCCCGATAATCCTACGACCCAACATCCCCTGGCAATCTCCGGACTAGGCGAATGAGGGAATAGGGCACGGAGTTTGAATATCCACCGGCAAGCCCTCTACCGCCCATCCGATATTCAACACATCCGCCCCTGACACTATGGTTGCGCAACCACTAGGCAATGCACTTAACGATGGAAAGTTAATAGCAATAATATAAGCATTAACACATATGAGGATCAACAAAGTAGGTTGACCTCGATGCAATTAGAATAGAACAATTATATAAGGAAATATGCAGTTTTGCAAAGAGACATTACAAAATAACCATATAATTATACCAAAAGCTCCAAATTAACTTAATATCACATATAAACACTCAAGAAGTCATGCCGTGAGTTTAGAAGTGTGAGACAACCGAAATTGCACTTAAACCCCTTTATTTTACAAACTATTTCTCTTCCAAACCAAAGTTAATGATTTCATTTTCAAAGGAAACTCTCCCAACCTTCTAACTAACCCTCAAGGTACCCTCTCAACCCTCTAACTCATTCAAATGCCCGCATTTACCCCGAAAGCCCCAAATTCCCTCTTATGGCTTTAAACTACACATACATTGTCCGGGCTTCAAACAAGGGATATCAAGGCATCTATAGCACCTAGGTAGCCTAAGGATACTAGAATTGAAGCCCGAATCCACCCGGACTCGCATTAGCCCCACAACCCCCAAATTAAAGTCGGCTATTTTCCATTTTAAGCGATTTAAGGACAATGCAAGTGCACGGGGCTATTAGGTTACCTTCACTAGCACCTAAGGCGTCTATTAGAAGCATTGAATCAAGCTAATTCGAGCAATTACGCAAAACCCTAGAAAAACATCACTATTTACCCTAAAATTCAAACTAACGAGTCTGACCGTTTAAATTGCGAAACGATGGCTCAAATATGTTCTCTAGCATTCATATACATGGTATAATAGCATAGATAACAATTACAATGGCATTTAATCATATTTTCAACAAATCAAGAAATTGACAACTATTTAAAAATGCAAAAACAAGCCGTGAAATCCCTCACCAATACGCGTAGGAGCACCTAGGAACCTTGCAAACACCCTACACTAGTTGCTCAAGGCTTGGAGTGGCTTGATTTGGAGAGTTGATGAGCAAAATCTTTTTTTTTTTCTCTTCTCCTTGCTCTCGGCCCAGCTACAGGATTTCTACCCACTCTTTTTTTTTTCTCTTGTTTTGTGTTTTGTGAGCCTTAGTTGCTATTTAAGGTTTTTAGTTGGGTGGGGTCAAGCTTGGGTGCTTAAGGTGGCTTTTAAAATTCGCGTAATAAGCTTAAAACGAGCCTAAGGTGATACGTGTGTGCTAGATAATTAAATCTCTAAGTTAGTTACGTAACACTATTCATTCAACTACACAAGTCATTTTCTAAACGAGCTCTCCTATCGCCCCTAGCTCAAATGCACATTTTCTCATTACTTTAATAATTAATATGATTTAATAAAAATGCTAATTAACTAATAAAATACAGTTTAAAAATGGAGTGAATAGTAGTCACAAAAGTCATTTAGTAAGGCACATAAATAAATGAACAAACAAGGGATGCAACAGTAATTAAATGCATGGCTAAATCTCGGGCGTCACAGCTAATGTAGTTGATTGAATGGGTGAGTGATAGAAACTGATTTGGAGTTGTTTAGATTAGTAGAATGTATGAAATGATTATTTGAAGTTTAGGTTGTCTTTCTTTAAAATGTTAAATAATGCCTTTAGCTGATTGGGTGTGGTTTGAGTGATTGAATTGTGAGATGATGATGGGTAAACTAGGGTTTGATTGTGTGTTTAATGCATGTTCGGTTAGATGGCCTACTCTCTCATCTAACTTAGTTATTTGTTGTTTAACTGATTATTGATGTTATTATGATGATAATATGATTATTGATGGTTATTAATTGATGATTGATGCCGGGAGATAAGCAGTTCTGCTAGACTTTCGTCCTGTGAATGATTGATGTTTATTATTATTGCTGAGTCTTTGGTATGTGTGTGCCACCTCTTGGACAACATCGGGCTGTCGGGTTGATAACGGCATGACTACCAGAGACTGCCTCCAGCTCGCATGACGGAGGTGTCATGGAGGGAGAGGTTATTAGGGTACCTCAGGTGCGTGAGTTTATGGGAGTCACAAGAAGGCTGTTATGATCATGATGGCGTTTGGAGCTACACCAACTAGTGTATCCTTTATTGAATGGTCATTATAGATTATGTGATGATAGTATTATTGATGTTATTGTGTGTTTACTTGCTCAAAGAATTATTTCCAAGGAGAATAGTGAATACTGTTAGAGATCTATCAGATCCTCACTAGGCTTATTTTATATAAGCTCACTCTCTATTATTGCATGCTTACAGGTGTTCTTGAGCAAGATTACGGGTACGTGTCTCCTGAAGAAGAAAATGTGCCTTTCGTGGATGAGTGTTATGTTCCGGAGTCCTATGCTTGATGTTTGATGTGTTGAACACCTTATTATCTTGTATATTGTCTAGTTAACTTTTATATGCTTTGTAGTTTATAATGTATAAGATGTTGAAAAGATAATGAATTAGTTGATGATGCTATCTTAGTAGTCTTTCTTTTGCCTATGTTTAGGTTGCTAGGTTGGTATCAATATATTTTGCAATGTGTATTAAGGTTCATGTATTATGTTGGAACGAAGGCGTATAACGAGGAATGTCACGCCCTAACTCGGCCCCAACTCGACCCCACCTACAATCAGTCAGGACGCAACGGGATTTCGGCAGTATAACGACAGTAAATAGAATACCGAGGTTCTAAACCAACCTCATTAATGCCATTAACCATCCAATTCCATAACCATACAAACAACAACTCCTCAACAGCATAACAACACACAACATAACCGTATTATACAATAATCAGTCCTCGTTATCTGCCTCCGTTCCAACATAACATACAATACCTCAACCTTATCATACATTTCAAAAATAAGTTGAGACCCATCTAACAACATAACCATAGACAAAAGAAGCTGCTAGAATAGTAACAACCAATTTATACTCTTTACAGCATCCTATACAACAAGAATTATAAAGCATAGAAAAGGCTACTAAGCTAATATACATGATAAATAACAAAATAGAATCACGGATAAGATTCTGGAACCTCTGACTAGTCCACGTAAGCCACATTTTCCTCCTCAGAAGGCACGTCCGCGTAATCCTGCGATAGTACACCTGTAAGCATGCAATAATAGAGAGTGAGCTTATATAAATAAGCCCAGTAAGGATTCGATAGATCTCGAGCAAGGTCTACTAAACTCCTTGGAATAATCATTTGAGTCAGTAAACACACAATGAACATCAATAATCATTATAAATGCAACAATAGTAATAACTGTAAACACACAATAAGGATACGATACATTTGCTGATCAAGCCCCATACACCAATTACATGCTCAACAACTCCTCCAAACTCAATGACACAATCCTGAGGTACCTTGATCTAGACCCACACCCCATGGCCTCTCCGCCCATGCGAGATAGGGATTAGCCATGATAACTGTGCCCGCAGCCCAGGATGCCTCCCGAGGTGACATAACATTATCAAAGCTCACAACAATGAGACTTAACATAAATAAACCGAGAGATCAGCAACAAAAGTGCCTGATTCCTGTATTCAATAATCAATCAATAATCTGAGAGATCAGCAACAAAAGTGCTCGATTCTGGTACTCAATAATAAATAAATAAACTGGGAGATCAGCAACAAAAGTGCCCAATTCCCATATTCAATAATCAATCAATAAACTGGGAGATCAGCAACAAAAGTGCCCGATTCCCGTAATTAATAATAATCAATATAACATCAATATAACATCAATATTTAATTAAACAACAAACGACTAAGTTAGATGACAAAGTAAGCCATCCAACTTAACATGCATGAAACACGTAATCTAACCCTAGTCTAACCATTAACAACTCAAAATTCAATCACTCAAACACACCCAATCATCTAAAGGCTCAATTCAACAATTTAAAGAAAGACAACCTAAACTTCAAATAATCATATCTTACATTTTACTAATCCAAACAACTCCAAATCAGTTTCAAACACTCACCAATTCAATCAACTACATTAGTCCCCTCGGAAACCAACCAAAACACATCCAAATCATGCCCAATAACCCTAAAACCCTAGTGTATCATGGCTGAAATTTCCGGATTTTGGCACGGACATCACAATTGAAAATTCGGCATTACAACGGCGCTACCACGTAATTATCAATCTTTTAGAAATCGACGGCAATCGATTCCGATCAACACAACTCAATATATTCAACATTTAACAAATTAATCAACTTTAAATACTCGAAAAATAATAAATAAGCTACATCCGATCAAATCTTGTAGTATTGCATATAAATGATCCCTAGCATGCATGGAGCAATAATCTAACATCAGATTAACATTCTAACGGTTAGATATTCAATTCTACGCAAAAACACAAAAGATGAGTTTTGAGATCTAGAATTTTTCTCTCACCTTTGATGCAAACCAAGGCTAGAAATAGGTAGAATGGATGCCCAACAAGCAAAATCAAGCTTTGAATGAAGTGATTTGGCCTTGAAATGAAGTTTTTATGTGAAAATTACTTTGAAAAACCTTGAAAATGCTCTTATTCTTCCTCCCCCTTGAACTCACGGTTTTGTGTGTGTTTTGTGGTGTTTTTGGCTTGTTTTAATGTGTGTAACTACTTATGAGCAAGGTGGTCAACATTTAAATGAAAGTCAAAGTTAAAAACTTAGTATTTTTAGTGTTTTCTTGTCTTTAAATGCATTTTCTTGATCACCAATGCTCAAAACAATTATGCAACACCCAAGTTATCTCAAGTGGGTTATTTTTAGGTGACAAGAAATTTTACATTCAAACAATTCCACCCGAGTCGGCTTAAAACTCGATTTTCGCAAAAGTCGGTGTAAAAACCCTAATAAATTCCTAAGCCGATTTTAAAACCATTTTAATCAAACACAGGTCTATTAAAGTCCGTGGTCTAGGTCTAGAAGGGTTAAAAAGACTAGTTTCAAAATTTTAGCGGACGTGTTTCGAAAACACTATTCATTGAAAATCGACGATAAAATTTCTGACTCCGTTTTTTATGAAAATTTCATGAATGCACATTTAGCATGTTCTAAGACTATTGATATCAAAATTGTCACATTCTAAGTCATGTAGCACATAGACAGGTCAATTCATGCAAAATAAGAATAAAACACGCAAAGCGAGATAAGGTCAAAAATTTGGGGTTTCACAAGGAATGATTGTTGTATAATATGGTTATGTTGTATGTTGTTATTTTATTGAGGAGTTGTTTGTTGTATGGTTTATGGAGTTGATGTATGATGTTCTAATGAGGTTGGTTTAGAGCCTCGGTATCCTATTTACTATCGTTATACTGCCGAAATTCCGTTGCGTCCTGACTGATTATAGGAGGGGTCGAGTTGGGGCGTGACAACAAATACCCATTGCCGTTGATTGAAGAATTGTTTGACCAATTGCAGGGTGCGAGTGTTTACTCAAAATTTGACTTGAGGCAAGGTTACTATCAACTCAGAATTCGGAGTGATGATATACCTAAGACGGCATTCAGGTCTAGATATGGTCACTATGAATTTGTTGTGTTACCGTTTGGATTGACGAATGCACCAGCCGCATTCATGGACTTAATGCAGAGGGTCTTTCGACCTTATCTTGATCAATTTGTCGTAATCTTTATTGATGACATTTTAGTATACTCTAAGAATGAGTCTGAACATGAACAACATTTGAAGATTGTGTTACAGACTTTGCAAGAAAATAAGTTTTTTGCTAAATTCAGCAAGTGCGAATTCTGGTTGAATCAAATATCTTTTATGGGCCATATCATTTCACATCAAGGAATTTCAGTAGACCCAGCTAAGATTGAAGTCGTTTCGTCTTGGAAGAGACCTGAAACCGTGTTAGAGATTCGGAGCTTTCTGGGGTTGGCAGGTTACTATCGGAGGTTTGTTAAAGACTTTTCCAAAATTTCTGGGCCTTTAAACCAGTTGACTCGAAAGAAAGTTACTTACAACTGGGATGCTAAATGTGAATCTAGTTTCCAAGAATTAAAGAAGAGACTAACTACGGCTCCTATACTAGCTTTACCTGAAGGTACAGAAAACTTTGTTGTCTACAGTGATGCATCTAAAGAGGGATTGGGCTATATTTTAATGCAGAATGGTAAGGTGATTGCCTATGCTTCTAGAAAGTTGAAACCATATGAAGTCAATTACCCTACACATGATCTTGAGTTAGCTGCAGTTGTGTTGGCTTTAAAGAATTGGCGTCATTACTTGTGGGGTAGCAGATTTGAAATTTTTACTGACCACAAGAGTCTTAAATACTTGTTTTCACAAAGACATTTGAATATGAGGCAGCGAAGATGGGTAGAGCTATTAAGTGGCTATAATTGTTCTATAAACTATGTGCCAGGTAAGGCCAATGTAGTTGCAGATGCCTTAAGCCGAAAGGCTACTGTTGCAAGCCTAATTATCAAGGATTGGGAGACTTTGGAGGAAATTTGTTCATGGAAGCCAGAAGCTACTGAAGTAGGGATTCGATTTGCCAGTTTGCAAATTCAGTCGGGATTGCTAACACAAATCAGAGAGGCTCAGAAGACTGATCCTCACATCTTGAAAATCCAAGAAAAAACAAAAGGGGGAGAGTCGGAGTTTAAATTACATGCAGATGGTATCTTCAGATTCAGGGACAGGGTGTGTGTTCCTGGTGATCCGACTTTGAAGAACGAGATTCTGTCTGAGGCACATAATTCAAGATATACGATTCACCCGGGTAGTACTAAAATGTATAAAGACTTGAAACAACACTTCTGGTGGAACAATATGAAGAGGGAGATTGCTGGGTATGTATCCAGGTGTTTAACTTGCCAGAGGGTTAAAGCTGAGCATCAGAGGCCAGCCGGGCTTCTGCAACCGTTATCGATTCCGCAATGGAAATGGGTGCATATAACAATGGACCTTGTGACTAATCTTCCGAGATCTCCGAGAGGGTATGATTCTGTTTGGGTTGTGGTAGACCAATTGACTAAGGTTTCACATTTTATTCCCGTGAACAAACAGGCTACCCTTGATAAGCTAGCTGAGCTTTATGTTGCTAATATTGTGAGGCTTCATGGTGTGCCACAGAGTATAGTGTCAGATAGAGATCCCAGATTTAAATCTCATTTTTGGCAGAAGTTGCAAGAGGCTATGGGAACTAAATTGAGCTTCAGTACTGCATACCATCCCCAAACTGATGGCCAGTCTGAGAGAACCATTAGGATCTTGGAAGACATGCTTCGGGCATGTGTGTTAGACTTTGGGAAGAATTGGGAGAAGTTTTTGCCTTTAGCGGAGTTTGCCTACAATAATAGTTATCAATCTACTATAGGTATGGCTCTCTACGAGGCGTTGTACAGTCGTAAATGCAGATCCCCATTATATTAGGAAGAGGTTGGAGAGATGAGAACAGTTGATCCGACTGTATTACCTAAGATGATTAAGATGGTGGATAATGTTCATCTTATTCGCCAACGTATGCATATAACTCAGAGTCGTCAAAAGAGTTATGCGGATAAGCACCATCGGGATCTTGAGTTTGCTTTGGGAGATCGGGTGTTCCTTAAGATTTCTCCTCGAAAGGGGTTGATTCGGCACAATAAGAGCGGGAAACTTAGTCCTAGGTATGTGGGTCCGTTTGAGATCACCGAAAAGGTGGGTCCTTTAGCTTATCGGTTAGCTTTACCTCTAAGCTTGTCGAGACTGCACGATGTTTTTCACGTGTCAATATTAAGGAAATATCATCCAGATCCTTCACATGTACTTGAACCGGAGCCTTTGCAAATTGAGGTAAAGTTAACTTATGAAGAGAGATCGATTCGAATTGTGGATCGGAAAGTTCAGGAACTTCGCAGGAAGAGTATTCCAATGGTAAAGGTTCTGTGGAATCATCACGGGTTTGAGGAAACAACTTGGGAAAGAGAGGACCAGGTTCGGAGTCAGTATCCGGAGTTGTTTGTCCACCAAGTAAGAATTGCATGGACGCAATTGTCTTAAGGGGGAAAGGGTATAATACCCGAGCCCGGAACGTGAAATTTTCCTGTTTATTTTTTCTGAAAATTATATTTTTCTTAAATTCTTTGATATTTAATTGTTATTTGTCTATCGTCGCAAATTGCATTGCATTTCGAGAGCGATAGTTAGAAAATAATTTCTAGTCCTCAACAAATAGTGAAAACTAGTATTTAGTGTTTTAGTTTTAGTATTTTAGTTGTTGTTGACTAGAATTATAATTTGTGTTAGTTGATTTAAGTTTAAAATGCATAAAATGAATTAGTTTGACCAAGTTTAGTTAGCTTTGACCAAAGCCTTGACCTTTGACCTTTTGTTGTCACCTTATATATGCATATTTTAAGCAAAACAGAAGCTCAAAAGCTGAAAAAAAAAGGCCAAGGGCCGAAACTACAAGGGAAAAAGAAAAAAAAAGATTTTCAACTTCAAATCTTCACGAGGGCTTGCACAGGATTGTTTTCGAGGCTTCCAACGTGGTTTTCCTAGCGTCTAGTAGAGTCTAAGGTGAGGGTTACATCGTTATTTGTGCATTTGAAATTATTGTATCTAAACTTTAATTTTTGTGATTTAGCCGTAGGTTGTTATTTTATCCATTTTGTTGCTTAAAGAATGTTCCTTGTTGATGGTAGAACATGTATTTGTAGCTTTTTAGTATTTTCTACGGTTAAATATAGCAATTGCAATTTAAAATGCGAATGGAATAGTAAAATATGAATAGTAAACCCCTGTTTCGTAAAAGTTGATCCGTTATGCATTCTGTTGATGTGAAAAGATGCTAGATATGTTGGAATGCTTAAATGTATGATTTGTTTGGATTGTGTAATGGAAAAACGGAGAAAAATGGCTTGGTACATGTTGGGGTCGTTCCAGTCGAGTTTGGCAATTTCTCATTTGCGTGAAGGCATTGTCGAGGTATGTCATGGAAGCACTTTTGGTGCAGTTATGACATTGGTTGGGTGATCGGTTGAGGTAGCTGTAGTTCAAACGAGCAAAGGCGAAAATCGGGGCTTTGCGGGAATTCTAGGGTAAAGTAGGCTTTCGTGGTCTTTAGACGTGCCTTATGGTGTCCTAGGAGGAGTGGTGAAGTCGGGTTTCAAAACTCGTAGCTCGTTTGGAAGTAGTAGCATTTTGAAAGTTGGGGTCGTTGTGTGTTTTGTTGGGTTTTAGCATGTTTTGGCTTTTAGAATCTTATTGTTGCTTGTTGTTGCTTATTGTGCTTATTATAGTTGATTGTGGTTGAAATGTATATCAACTGTTGCTAATGCGTGCGAGAGTAACCTACTTTGTTATTCTCCCACGTGTGGCTCTATTGCTCGATTGTTGCATTGTATATTGTATTGCAGTCATAGAGTCAGGGGCAGTGTGATGGGCCTCTCTGGGTAGTCTCGGGTTGCCAGGGTTGGTTGCTCTAGCTCCGTGTCCTATTCCCTTTCTTGCTTGGGTTGCCGCCCAGGGAGATTTGGGTCGCAGAATTGATTGGATACTTCCAAGGTATTCCAAACGGAAGTTATAAGATGGTTGGGCCGGTGCGTCGTCATCAGATTCGTGATTGAAAGTTGCTCGTGGAAAGTGAATTGTATCATTTAATTGAATGATTATAGCCTTAATGCTTGCCTTGATTTATTGTTGGCTTAACTTGCATCTCTATATGTTAATTAACTGATCTACTTGACTATTTGCATTGCATTCTCCTCTCACCTCCGTCCTTGAGACCAATTAACCCTCGCTGAGCAATAGTTTTTGCTCATCCCTTTCTATACTATATTTTACAGCAGTAGTTGAAGCTGATCCTATTGAGGTGGTTGAGGAGGAGGAGGAGCAAGTGGAGGTGTTTCCTTGATAGCACTTTCTTTGCTTAGCTGGTGGTTGGTTGCCAGTCTTTTGTGCGGGCCATGCTTGATGTGTATATTGCTTGGTTGTCGCTTCATTTTGAGGCTTGTAGCCTTGTATGTAGTTTCTATTTTGAGGCCTCTATGGTCTTATGTTGTAAAAGTTGAAAGGTTGTAAAGTTGTAAAGATGTACTCTCGTGACTAGTAAAGAACTGCATGCTAATGGTTTTACTGCTTAGTGGCATAAGTACCTGTGTAGTATGCATGTCATTTTGGGTTGCAAAGTTGGATAATGAGAAGATGTATGTTTCTAAAAGAAAGTTGACTTGTTTCAAATGATTTTTGTGGTTTTCGTGAATATTATGTTGAATGTAGGGTTTTCGGATCGTCCACGGTACAGAGGAGACTCCATCCGTGTGTCGGGTCCTCGCTTGACCTTTTGCGGGGTCGGGTTAGGGCGTGATAGTTTCGGCCTCCTTGTGTGTGTTTTGTGGTATTTTTTTTGTGTTGTTTCATTGTGTGTTGATGATATATTAAGCAAAGGTCAAACAAATAAAAGAAAGTCAAAGTTGACACTTAGTTAGTTTTTAGTATTTTTAGTATTTTAATTCTATTTTAGACTATTTCTTGCTCAAAACATTAATTTGACACTTAGACTATTTTAAATAGTTTATTTTTATGTGACAAGAGTTTTCTCATGCAAAGACTTTCACCCGACTCGGCTAAAAACGCGATTTTTACAAAAGAAAGTGTAAAAACTTTTAAAATTCCAAAATCAATTCAAAATCTCTTTTAATCAAACACGGGTCTATTAATACCCATGGACTAGGTTTTAAAACATTTAAAACACCCCTGTAAAAATTTTAGCGAACAAGTGTTCAAAATACTATTCACTAAAACCGGCGATAAAATTTATTGTGCCGATTTTGATGAAAATTTCATGAATACACATATAGCATGTATTAGGAATATAAATCACATATTTAGCACATTCTAATTTATATAACACAAACTGGTCAAATTACGCAAATTAGGGCAAAGACATGCAAATCGAGGTAAAAACAAAAATTAGGGTTTCACACATACACTTGCGAGTATTTTAATTTGGTCGTTTAACACCGATTTTTAAAACACACAATTGATCACATCAATTCACTTTATCAGACGTTTTTTTAGTTGTAGACATGTTTCTACAATTCAAATGGAAAATTATTACAAAGCAGTGCAAATTTCCACAAAGAAAATAATACAAACCAAAATGAGGAATCAAATATGCTTTTATCACGCAGACTTAGAATATGAAATAGATGTTTAAAATTGTAACCTTTGTCAAAAGATAAAGACATAAGTTATCTAAGTCAGACTTCAAATCTAAACTTTTGAAACTTTAGAGACATAATATAATTAATCAAATTAACTAAGTCAGACAAAATCTAAAATTTAAAAATTTAAATTAAAATAAATAAAAAAGGTATTTAACAACTTTATTCTGTTACACTTAGAATTAATAATGCAAGTTATTAAGTCCAATATCGTCTTAAGATTGTTGGGAGATTTGGGAAAAACACAGTAATGAACAATAATTATAGCATGATCTTGACCATGTAATCACACATGAAATCAAGATCTGAATAAAGAAAAGGAAATGAATTACAGAATTTAAACTATAGAATAACTAGACCATGTAATTATACATGAAGTCTAGGAAAGACAAAAGGAAAAATAAACGGCTCTAGGTCATATATTTACACATGTAACCGAGATCAAAAAGTAAAGTATTAATTTAGATAACATATTTACACATGTAATCTGAATTGTGTTTAATAATTAAAAAAAAAGAAATGATAAAGGAAACCGAGAATAGAAATTATAGAAATATAAAAGAGCTTATTTCAATGTAGAGCAAAAAGTTCAGATAAACGCAGAAACTTCAAAGAGTTTCACCAAGGTCTGAAGAACTCAGTTTTCTTAAGACAATATCGTCCCGCTACGATGCTTACGGACTCTTGGCAATTGTCTCTTAGAACGGTGTGATATCTTTAATAAGAGCACTCTAAATTGAAGAAACTTGGCGAACCTTAAATGTTTGAATCTCTCTCACACAATGTTATGATTTGCAATAATATAGTTTAATACAATGTTTCTCTAGAAAATCAATGCCCTAAAAAGGTTCAGAATGCCAGCTATTTATAGGCAACTTTGTATCATTTCATGAAAGGGTGTAAAGCTTAAAGAAATTCTTCCTGTTGGTGCTCACTGCATTAGTCAGTTGAGTCGAGTCGGTTGAGTCACTCGACCGGCTACTCGACCGGTCAGTCATTCGAGTTAAGTTAATTGAGTGACTCGACCGACTGCTCGACCGGCTAAACAAATAAACTCTCTGGAATAATTGGTCGAGACTCTCGACCGACTTTCTCGGACCTCGTCCGACTGGATCCTCAAATTTCAGTAACTTTAAGTCCTAATTTCGCATTCACTTTTTGTTGGGTCAACCTAAATGATCCTACAATGATCATCGACCCTCTGATCAAATTGAGACAAAGTTAGTCACACACACTTGGGGTTTATTTCACCCAACACTAACACTTTTTTGTTTTGTTTTTTGGGTTCTTATATAGTTTGAGCCAAACTCTTTTTTGTATCTGCGTGCATAAAAAAGAGATAACGGTCCTTTCTTATATTTATATTCTCATTTTTTTAAATTACCTCTAAGGGTATTTAATCAAAAAAGAAAAAGAAAAATGCCCCTACATATGGCTAGTTATGTAATTCAGAGACAAGTGTCCCTCTCCTCAATCTCTGTTCGGCATGACCAAAAATAAATAAATAAATCTCTATTCGGCGAGCACTTTCCAGGAGTCAATAAATGTCCTTCACATACAACAAAGCGAATAAACAGATGAGAAGGACACCTTAAAGAGACACGTAACATTCTGCATGAACATACAACATGGCACGTGTAACATAACAAACAACCATGTGCTACGTGGGCACGTTCAAAGTTAATTTAAAACTGCTCAGACATTTTCGGACAGCCGGACAGGTAACTTCTACAGATTCAAACTCTTGGAAAATATATGTTTTTTAGAGAAAATAATAGAGAGAGGATAGAAAATGATGAATGTTGTGGCTTTAGGTCTCGTATTAACTACACTTGTAACAGCATGTCTATGGTCTCCAACACCATCATCAGAGAAGCAAAATCCAAGAGAAGACGTTATAGTGAAGGAAGGCCATAGGGTGGTGGTGGTTGAATTTGAGAAAGATGATGGCTATACTAAAGTTTCAATTTCACCACAAGACAAGCCTTTAGAGATTGATGGGGAAGGCTATGCTTCAAATGTAAAAGAGAAGCTAAGTCATGTGGTCGAGGATGCAAAGGAGAAGTTGAAAGAAGCATCTTCTTCTCTGCCTAATGTGGGGCAAGGCATATCATCTCTTCATAAGAAAAATCTAGAGCATAATGGTCATGGTAATGCTCATCATAGGCCTAGCGCCACAGAGCTTGTTTGTGATGTCTTTGGCAAGTGCAAGCGTAAAATAGACAGTGCATTTGGGAAAACTAGAGAAGTTGTTTCTGAGAAGGCACGGGACGTGGCGGATAAGGTGTACGAAGTTGAAGAGGAAGCGAAAGAGGGTGTTAGCGAGGCAATAGGCAAAGTGAAAGATACTGTGAAACATAAGACTCATCAGGCCTCTGATGTAGCTCACGGGGCAAAAGAAAAGACGAAAGATGCAGCAAGCTGGGCAAAAGACACGGTTGAAGGTGGTGCTAAAGAGGCTGCTGAGAAGGCAAAACATGATGCTAGCAAAACAAAAGAAGCGGTTGAAGACCGTGCCAGAGAGACGGCGGAGAAAGCAAAGTGTGGAGCTGGAGATATAATTGACACAAGGCAGACGATAAAGCAAGACGTAAAGAGAAATGCCTCTAGAAAAATGGAGGAAACCAAAGGTCGGGTCTCCAAGGCAGTGGAAGATACCGAGGAAATGGTTGAAAATGCAACAGAACAAGTAAATCATGGTGCTGATAGGATTAAGGAAGAAGGGAAGAAGGAGTTGAAAGAAATTCTTCAGCGCGGTCGAGAACTATTGTATGATGTGTTTGCATATGCCGTATCGCCCGAGAGTCTGGGTTCATATATGGGAATTTTGCATTTGTTGGGCTTAGGCGCGGCTTATGGGATGTGTGTATGGGTAACATTTCTTTCCAGTTATGTGTTAGCCGGGGCATTGCCAAGGCAACAGTTTGCAGTGGTGCAAAGTAAGATATATCCTGTTTATTTCACGGCCATGGCTTATAGTGTTGCCATTGCTTTGGTAGGCCATCTTTGTAGCCAAAGGAAAAGGTTGTCCATGGGTTCCCTGGAAACGGTCCAGGGCTTCAATCTTTTCTCTTCACTTTTGATGATTTTGGTGAATTTTCTCTACTTGGAGCCTCGGGCGAGTAAGGTATATACTTTTTGTACACTTACCATTTTAATTTTTGATGATGTTTAATGAACTGTTCTGCATTGTTAGAGGTGTTTGAAAGTTCTCCAAAAAGTTTAAAACTGCTTTCCGAGTACCTGTTTAGGAGCATTTAATTTTATGATGATGTTCAATGAACTGTTCTGCATTGTTAATTAGAGATGTTTGGTGACTGGCATTTGCTAGTATGTATATTATTTAATCAGATCTTTGTAGTTCTAGTAATTTGTGATGTAGCTGTTGAAGAGCTAGATAGATCCTCGTTAATTTTGTTTGTTCATTCATAAGCGAGTTGATTTCCAGTATCGGGGTGTACAATAATTTCCTCTGTACGTGTTTAGCCAACCATATGTTCATTCAGTACTGAAATCTGAAGGGGTGAGTTTACCAGCATTTAATAGGTGATAGTCTATAGATCTCTGCATGATCCTTGTATCATTTTCCTTCTTATTAACACTTAGAATACACCTCTTAATGAAAGTACTCTTATTGAAAGATCTTGTGTGTGGTGCTACTGATTTATTTCTTGCTCTCACAAACAAGTGCATGATTGAGCAGGACCAATTTGCAGATCCAATGCATGGAAGTAGTACGCATGAACATATTTGATGATGTACTAGAACAAAGAAAGTCTATGTATACAATTTTAAGAGTTTTGTACCTCGTCTGGTACAAGATGCATCTCGTAATCTATTTAATCAGAACATAGATTATGTTCTTCCTGCGGAAGTATCTACTTAGTTACAGAATATAGTAAATTTTCGGTATAAAGGCAGATGTAGTAGGGGTTGCAAGCCGGACAGTACACAACTTGGTTTTGGAAGATATGGAAGGGTTGGTGTTATTTATGGTCAAAAGTCGATTTCTAATGGTAACTAAATCTTCAATTTCTCCACAATGAAATGTTTCTCATTTTGATACTACGTACTATGGCCAATGCAGGTGATGTTTGAGAGACTAAAATGGGAGAAGGACGAAGGCAGAGGGACACACGGCGACGCTAGTACTGAATCAAGCAGCGGAGGAGTAGCTGATTCCTTCCATGATCCTTCAGGGACAACCACCACACCCGCTGGAGCTGCAACTGCAGAAAGGCCCTTGAAAATCGTCAAATTGAGTGAGACACTAAGGAAGCTAAATTCATATTCATCGTTTCTCAATGTCCTGACACTAATGGGCCTCACTTGGCACCTTGTTCACACGGGTCAGCGCCTACATACAGCTTGTTAATCTATCCAGATGTGGAACATAAACTTTATAAAGCGCTTCACAATGTAAATATAATTTTGTTAAAGATTGATGTTGGTTAAATAGACGTCATGATGTAGCTAAGTTTTGTTTTAAGTTGTTTATCTGTCATTTGTCGACATGCAAGATTTCATGTTAGTACTTGTATCTAGCTAGCTCATTTTAGTTTTTTTTTTCTTTTTTATTTCTCTTTACGGTATATTTTCTTTATCTTTGCCATCCTCTTGAGCACCAGATATCTTCTTAATATGTTGAAATCATCTTGGATTAATGGGAATTTGAAGCAGAATTTTCATTCCTAAAGGAAAAGGGATCTTCATTTCGTTTTCTCCTCTCTTTCTCACTTCAAGCTTTCCTGTTTTCATTAAAAAAAAAAAAAAATCGCACTTCACATCTTCTGTTTTCATCTTTTTCAGCTTTAAATTTGTTTTTATATTGGTTTTTTTTCTTCGTTTTTCAACCTTAATGGTTCTAAATATTTTTATTTGTTGTCAGTCGTGTCCAGTGTATTGTCCATAATAAAAAACTTGAAAATATGACATCAAATTATTAATCAGAATCGTGTATTTTTTTTAATTTGGTTAGTAAAAATTTTATTGCAGAAGTTAACAAAATCAAAAGGATTTTAAAAGCAAAATTAAAAGGCTCCATTGACCCACAAATAAAGAAACATAAAAATTAAAGTAAATCATAAGAAACCAAACAAACAAATGGAAATCGTGAAGCAGTCGAAGAGAACTCCGTCAACTTCGATCATGAAAATTAATCAGAGAAGTCAATGATGCAAAAGATCTATTAACAAATTTCAGACATCTCACTTAGAAAAGAATTAATAAGTGTTTCGACTGATATTATTGGTTTAAAAGTTAACAACAAATTGACATTATATTTTGTAAATCATTATATTGAAAGTGAAAACAAACACAAAAGCAAATTTAGAGTTAAAAAAATAAAAAAACAAAAAAAAAACGTGAAGTATCAAAATTGTTCTTCATTTAAAGCTTTTGTTCTTTAGCAAAAATGGTAGATGAGAATGATAGAGAGAGTGGGTAGGGTGAGAAAGATAAGCTTTTGTTCTTTAGCAAAAATGGTAGATGAGAATGATAGAGAGAGTGGGTAGGGTGAGAAAGATAGAGATGAGAGTTAATTTTTTTTTGGGTGAAAAACAGGAAGTGGGGAAGTGAGGGAGAGAGAAGAAAACGTGAGTGGGGTATTGGGAGAGAGAAAAAGCAAAAAAAGTATTTTAGATTAAACTCAGATTTTTTTTTTAGATTTAATTGAAATGAATGGCTGAGATGGCTTATAATAATATGAATGGTTGATATTTTTCTCTCGTAATATTATGAGAGAAAAGTTAATTTGAGAGGATCCAGACCCAAAAGAGTACATAAGAGAAATATAGAGAGAAGACTGAAATTCTTATTGATTTTTGAATATGAATTACATTTCAATGGAACTCTTCTATTTATAGAGTTTCGGAAGTTCCTGGTTGTACAAGCACTAATGCAGTATTAAGCTATTAAAGCCGGTTGGTTGCAAGCTGCTAAAGCAGGTTGGTTACAAGCTGCTACAAATCAAAAGTAGGTTGCTGATACAGGCTGGTTGCAAGCTGCTTATGTTGTTTAGTGAATATCCACCAATCGATATTTTATGACACTTCCCCTTGAATATTCACCATAAGAATATGATTCATTAAAACTTTATTAGAAAAAAAACCAAGTGCGATAAAAATTATAGTGAATGAAAAATAGTACAATATTCTTTGTATACGCTTTTGTACTACCTCACTAAAAACCTTGCCAGAAAAACCCAGTAGGACAAAACCTGTGCTGAGGGAAAAATAGTACAGCGCATATGTCTCCCCCTTTTGTGGGTATATCATGAATGATCACAAAATTTACACATGTCAATCTTGATAGCTAGTTCATCATTGTCAATGATTTTGTGGATGCTCCAGTAACATTCTTACTTTACTGAATTTGATGAGAACTAGTGTCACACATTTCTCTTAAATTCATAGAATCTCTGTATGACATACTTGTATTTGGCATGCCTCGTTAAAACCTTACCAAAAAAAATCCAATGGAAAAAAAATTTGGTGAAGGAAAAATAGTACAACGCACAAATACCTTATCCCCTCTTATTACAACATGACTCATTGGTGATAGATCTTAGTTATATACATTCTCAACCAGCCACATGAATTGTCGTAATCTCAGCATGATTTCGAGATGGAGCATCCATGATCTGTTTAATGGATCAGCATGAAATACTTGTCACCACAACTGAATACATAGGTTGTTTGTGATCTTACTTTGTGAGGTCAAATAAATAGTCGGTATCTGTAGGGTCGACATTTGATGATTTCAATGTTCTTGGATAAGATAAGTCCATATGTGATGTTTCACATAGATAGCACGATATGTGACGCCCGAGAACTTCACCATACTTCTGTTAATTGTTGCATCCGCTATTTGTGCATTTTCGATGTGCATTACTTGTTACTTTCTCTGGTTACTATTCATTAAATTTTTCAACCACTTATTTACTTCGAATTATCATTTTTCTTAAATCGTATTAATTATTTTAGGAACGAGAAAAATGTGCATTTGAGTGATTAGTGTTGAGAGCATCTGTTTAGAAAATGTTTTAATGAATCTAATGAATAGTATTACGTAGTCTAACTTTACAGATAGTTAGCTAACATTTAATTACATCATTGGACTTATATTAAGTTGGTTTGACTCATATTAATAGTCAACATATGCACACAAACATAACATATATAACATCTACACTTAATAATATATACACATAACAAAATAAGCTCAAGAAACAAATTAGAAAATCCCTCTTTGCCCTAAGCGCCCTATAACAGCCAAGGAGGAGTTTTTGCTTCACCAATCTTGCATCTCAAGCTCTCTCAAGCTAGGATTAGGTGTTTTCAAGGGTCCTCTACCTTCCTACAAGTTTTTTCGCGCATTGGTGAGCGATTTGCATGTACATTTTGTAATTTTTAAATGTTGCAACTTTCTTGATTTTAAAGATTTACTAGTAAATGCTTATGGTATGCTCAAATATGATATTATATGATGTATACATGTTGCAGAGACTAAGTTTACGCTATTGTTTCGACCTTTAACCGGTTAAATTCGTTGGTTGATTGTAGGGTGTGAATAGTGACGAATTTCTAGGGTTTTGAGAAATTGTACATATTAGCTTGATTCATTGCTTCTAATAGGTGCCTTAGATGCTTATAAAGATAGATTAATAGTCCCGTGAGGTTGAGTTGCTCGAAACTTGGCTAGAACGTGAAATTTGTGACTTTTTAAAAGGAGTTTCGGGGTAAATGCAAATCCGAGTTAATTTGGCATTCACATTTAGTGTTCTTAGGCTATATAGGTGCTACATATGCTTTGCTAAACCTCGGTTGAGTTCCGGTTAGGGTACTTGTAGTACAAACTCACAAAGGGGCAATTGGGGCTTTTGTGGTAATCGTGGACAATTCGATAGTTTCGAGAGTCCTAGGGGTGCCATATTGGATAATTAGAAGTATGGAATAGCACACTCATTTAAATAGAACATTAACTTGTGTTTGGAAGAAAAAAGGCTTAAGTTATAAAGGGAAAAAAGTAGGAAATTGATTGTTTTGCACTTCTATGACCTTGTAAATGTTTCTTAGGTGTTTAAATGCACTTTTAAGTTAATTGTGAGCTTTTGGTAATATTTTGAGGGAAATATGTAAATTACCCATTTGTATACATTTGGTTAATTTCGTGGTAATGCTTATAGTTTAACTGTTTTTTAGGGCAACCTACTTTGTTGTCCCTCCTAAGTGTTATTGCTTTCAATGTTATTATCTTGTCCATTGTTAAAGTGCATTCCATAGTGGTTGCGCAATCATAGTGTCAGGGGCGAATGTGTTGGATATCGGCTGGGTGGCAGAGGGCTTGCCAGTAGATATTCGATCTTCGTGCTTCAGTCCCTCACTCTCTTGGTTCGGAGATTGCCAGGGGTATTGGTCGTAGGTTTATCGGGGTACATCCGGAGTACACCCATTGGAGTGATTAGGGCTTCTGCTGGCACATTGTTCGAGGTTCATGGTTCGTGATCGAAGATCAGTGAATTCTAGAGTGTTGGGTTAAGTGAATTGTATCCTTTTTAAATGTGTGGCAACTTTACATTTATATTTCTCTCTTGTTGTTTAATTGTTTTCCTTGTTTTAACTATTACATTGCACGCCTCGGTAGACTTTATCCCTCATTGGGCAATTATGGTTGTTGATACCTCGCTAATATGTTTCAGGAGGTACTGAGGTTGAACCCCAACTTGATTTGGTTAAGGGTAAGGAGCAGGAGGTGCAAGCGGAGCAGTTGCCTTAGTTGATGTGTCCTTTGTGCTTGAGGTGGCTGTGTTCTTGTTGTTATGTGAAGAATTTTCTTGTTGTATATTATGTTCTATTTTGTGCCTTTGGGCTTGTATTTATGTGTGGTTTGTTGAAGGGAATGTAATAGCTAGGTTATTTTTGTGGCTTGTATGATGTTGGGCTGTAATAGCTTATATTTCTTCTCCTAGAATGTTGCATGCCTAGGTGTGAATGCAGGAGTTGAATGGATGACTTTAATTCTTAAGTATGTTTAAATGCTATCATTGAGTGGCATGATAAATGGTCTTATGTAAAGAAGATAGTATTGTGGAATGCATGCTTGTATGTATCTAAACGGTTTGTAATGCTTAAGGCTTGGGTGGCCTTGAAGTTGGGATTTAATTAGAATTGGAGTTTGAGTTTGTTTGTGGCTTTATTGAATGTTTTCAAGTTTTCAAAATGTCCACGGTACAGAGGAGACTCTGTCCATTTGTCAGGTCCAGACTTAACCTTAGTGTGGGGTTGGGTTGAGACGTGACATTTAGGTGGTATCAGAGCTTATATAATGCATGAGCCAGGATATGTTTCTCAGTCTGTGGGGTAGAGGTCTAATATGTGAAAGTGTAATTGTGTGAATAGGTGTTTCTTTTGATTGAATAAGTGAAAGATTGAATTAGTAAAGGACATGCTAGCATGAAAATGAGAATGTGAAATGTCTTTAAGAGTCTTTGTATGAAAGTGAAAGTTTAGAATGGAAAGTATGACTAAGTGCTTTATTTGTATCTTTTGTGTATAAAGCGCTTGTACGATCTTATATATAAATTTATGTGGACTTATTTGAACTTCTCCTTATGTGATTTACTTGCGAATTATATATATGCCTGTCATAATACTTTGCATTCTAGTTATTCGGAATGGGGCCCAGCCGTCAGACCAGAAATCAGAATACCGGGGAAGAAGAGGTAGATCAACAGACTCTCGATGCGCAATTAACTGCTGCAATAGGCCAGATTGCACAAGTATTATAGAGGCAGGGAGGATTTGTACCCGCAGGTAATCCGGGACAGGGTCAAGGTGGAGCAAAAGGCAATAATGGTAACTACCTTGAGAAATTTTTACATCGTGGTCCGTCTAATTTCTTCGGAGAACCCGATGATATGTTGGCTGAGCAATGGCTGAATAAAGCAGAGAAAATTCTTACTGGCCTCATGTACAATGACGCAAGGAGGGTTGCTTGCGCTAAGTTTATGCTCGAGAGAGATGCCAAGCAGAGGTGGCATAACGTGAAATCCAGATGGGAAGCTGAGGTAGTACTGCGGACTTGGGATGAGTTTGTCAAAGAGTTTCGGGATAAATTCATTACTGAGACAGCTATTGAGAGACGAGAGCAAGAGTTTATCAATCTAAAACAGGGCAACATGACAGTTGATCAGTATGACGCTGCTTCCACCTGCTTGTCCCGTTATGTGCTAGCCTTAGTACAACTGGAGAGTAAGAGGATCCAAAAGTTTATTATGGGGCTGAGGCCCGATATTTCGTTGAATCTGTCTACCCAGGATTATCCCACTTACTCTGCAGTAGTCATAATAGCTACCAGATATGAGAAATGGAAAGCGGATCTATTTGGGGAGCCGAGTCAGCCCAGTAAACGACCACATCAAACGCAGAGTCAGGGGTATCAGAGACAAACTGTTTCAGTTGGCCAGAGTCAGCAGCCGAGGCAGACTCAGAGTTATACCAGGCCTACTTAGACTCAGGCACGACCAGTTCATAGTCAGAATCAAGGGTCGTCTCGTCCAGCTGTAGCACAATCTCTACAGGGTAGTTCAACTATTTTTTCTTACAAAGCTCCTACGGGAGGCGCTGTTGCAAGACATCACCAGCAGTGCAGCTTCTGTTAGCGTCAGGGCTATACTGAGGAGAATTGCTGGAGAAAATTGAACAGGTGTATAAGTTGCAGGAGTAACCAGCATAGGGTCAAGGATTGCTTGAAATTCAAGAACACCAAGGGTCAGACATCAGGACAGAGTACTCAGACCAGGGCACTAGCTGCAACACCAGTACCATGGGGGCAAACCCGAGTATTTGCTTTAGATACAGAGGAGCTTCCTGATACGACTGTAGTTGTGGAAGGTAGTTTTCTTCTCAATAATAAATCAGTTACATTTTTAATTGAACTCGGGGCTACACACTCATTTATCACACCTATGTGCGCACAATCTTCTGCATTGAAAATTGATAAATTTCCTTACAAGATTGAGGTAGGTTCACCTATGGGCCCAAAGTTTTTCACTGAATTTGTGTATAAAGCCTGTGAATTGTGTATTGGGGGTTGATTCATTCCTGTTGATTTAATTATCTTGCCTTTTAAAGACTTTGAAATAATTATGGGCATGGACTGGTTGGGTGAGTATTATGCTTATCTAGATTGTAGAAGAAAAATTGTGAAACTAGAAATGCCTAATCAACTCGCATAATTTCTTCTATTAAGGTGACTAAAATGCTAAGTAAAGTTGTGATGCTTATTTGGCCTATTTGATTAATCAACCTACGGATAAGCTAAAACTTAATGAGGTGCCTATTGTGAGTGAATTTCTAGGGGTGTTTCTTGAAGAGTTACCTGGGTTGCCGCTTGATAGAGAGATAGAGTTTGTGATTGACTTATTGCCAGGGACTATACCTATCTCTAGAACTCCATATAGAATGGCTCCACCCGAATTGCAGGAATTGAAACTTTAGTTGCAGGGTCTACTTGAGAAGGGATTCATTCAGCCGTGTTCTTCGTCTTGGGGTGCATCAGTCTTATTTGTTAAAAAGAAGGATAGATTTCTTTGCTTGTGCATTGATTATCAAGGCCTCAATTAGGTGACTATCAAGAACAAATATCAATTGTCTTTAATTGAGGAGTTATTTGATCAGTTTCAAGGTGCCAGGGTATTTTCTAAATTTGATATGAGGTAGGGTTATTATCAGTTGAGGATCAAGAAAGATGATATGCCTATAACTGCTTTCAGAACTCGTTATGGCCATTATAAGTTTGTTGTTCTGCCGTTTGGTTTGACTAGTGCTCACGCCGCATTTATGGACTCAATGCAGAGGGTATTTTGTCTGTATTTGGACCAATTCGTGGTTATTTTTATTGATGATATTCTTGTGTACTTTAAATCTGAGGCTGAGCACGAACAGCATCTCAGGATTGTATTACAGATACTTCAAGAGCATAAATTGTTTGCAAAATTCAGCAAATGTGAGTTCTGGTTAAAACAAGTTGCTTTTCTCTATCATATTATCTCGCAGGATGGTATTTTTGTTGATCCGGCAAAGATTGAGGTTGTATTGGCCTGGAAACGGCCCGAAACTGTTATTGAGATCCGCAGGTTTCTGGGTTTAGCAGGTTATTATAGAAGATTCGTCAAGGACTTCTCTAAGATTGCTGGACCTTTGACTCAGCTTACTCAAAAGAAAACTGTGTTTGACTGGAATAAAAATGTGAGGCTAGGTTCCAGGAATTGAAGAAAAGGTTAACCACGACTCCTATTCTTGCATTACCTGAGGGTACTGATAATCTGGTGATCTGTAGTGATGCTTCTAAAGATGGTTTGGGCTGTATATTGATGCAGAATGGAAAAGTTATTGCATATACCTCTAGGAAATTGAAACCCTATGAGCTCAACTATCTAACGCATGATCTTGAGCTTGCGGTTATTATCTTTTCACTAAAGAAGTGGTGTCACTATCTCTGGGGTAACAAATTTGAAATCTTTACAGATCATAAGAGTTTGAAATATCTCTTTTCACTGGAAGAATTGAACATGAGGCAGAGTCGTTGGCTGGAATTACTTGAAAACTATAATTACACTATTAATTATCTACCAGGTAAAGCCAATATTGTTGCTAATGCTTTGAGCCAAAAGGCTTCAGTTGCTAGCTTGATTATCAAAATTGGGAGTTCATGGAAGAATTATGTTTATGGAAGCTCAAAACATCAAATTCTGGTATTCAATTTGCAAGTTTGCAAATTCAATCTCTATTATTATCCAGGATTAGAGAAGCTCAGCAGACTGATCCACAGTTGTTGAAAGTCCTAAAAAAGTCAAAAAGGGGAGAGTTGGACTTCAAACTGCATGATTGTGAAATCCCAGTTTTCGCCTTTACCACGATTTGCCTATCTTTGCCTTGAATTACGTGTTTTAACCTGTTTATATATGTTATATGAATTAAAATGTGCTAATTAAGTGATTAATACTTCTAATAAATGATATGCGAGCATTCATAAAATTTTTATCAAAATCAGCATAAAAAATTTTATCGTCGGTTTTTGTGAATAGTATTTTGAACGCACGTCTGCTAAAATTTTTACACGGGTGTTTTAAACGTCTTCAAACCTAGTCCTCCATTAATAATAGACCCATATTTGAATAAAAATTATTTCTGAAACTGATTAGGAATTTAAATAGATTTTACGGGCGAAAAGTACGTTTTAAAGCTAAAATATTGATTTTTACTCAAAACGATTCTTGCGTTGACTTTCATTGACCTAGTATATATTAAATACAAATTATATTTCATTTTAAATATTTATAAAATGGCAATTGAAAAATGCATTTAAAAGACATTTGAAAACAGATAATATAACTTTCATCTTCATTTACAAAAATCGAGTGTTTACCCGAGTTGGGTGTAAATATATGCATGTGGAACTCCTTGTCAACTAAAAATATGATACTTAAAATAGTCTAGGAGTTAATTTCATGTTGGTGAGCAAAATAGTCAATAAATAGAATTAAAAGACTAGAAAATAATTAAAAGACTAAAAAATACTAACTTTGACCAATTCTTTTTGCATTGACTTATTACTTAACTTAATATATACTCAAATATCAGCCAAAATACCCCAAAACACATCAGAAACTGTGGCTCCATGAGGGAGAAGAAAGAATGCATTTTTAAGGTTTTTCAAAGCATTTTTCTCATAGATTTTGCATTTCAAAGCCGAATTGAGTCATTCAAAGCTTGATTTCACTTGTTGGGCACCTATTGCACACATTTATTGCATCAAAACACATCAAAGGTGAGAAAAATTCTAGATCTCAAATTGTCATTTTTATGTTAATTCATATAATCAAATTTTTAACCGTTGAAATGTTAAATTGATGTTATATTATTGCTCAGTAGATGCTAAGGATTGATTATATGTATTTATATCAGTTTTGAACTGTTGTAGTATGCATTTCTATTTTCGGGTATTAAAAATTGAGAATTTGGCTATTTGTTGAATAAATGATGTTGTGGTTGTTGGAATTGCTTGCTGTCAGTTTCTAAAAGTTTGTTAAATACATGATAGTAATGTTGTAATGCCGAAATTTTGATTGTGATGTCGGTATGAAAGTCCGAAAATTTCAGCCTTGATGCATTAGGATTTTAGGGTTGTTAGGCTTGATGTGGATGGGTTATGGTTGGTTTCCGAAGGGATTAATGTTGTTGATTGAGTGGGTGAGTGTTAAAAACTGGTTTGGAGGTTATCGGATTAGTAGAATGTAAGTTATGACTTTTAGAAGTTTGGGTTGTCTTTCTTTAAAATGTTGAATTATGCCTTTGGATGTTTGGGTGGTGTTTGAGTGATTAAATTGTGAGTTGTTGATGGTTAGACTAAGGTTTGGTTGTGTGTTTAATGCATGTTAAGTTGGGTGGCCTACTTTGTCATCTAACTTAGTTCCTTGTTGTTTATTTGATTAGTTGTTGTTATGTTGTTGAAATGATGATTATTGATTGATTATTGTTGAACCGGAAGATAAGCAACCTACTTTGTTGTCCTCCTATGATAATTGATTATTGATGAGCCGGGAGATAGTCAACGTGAAAGGTTGTCCTCATGAGATTTGAATGATTATTATTATTGTCATGAGTCTTGGTATGTGTGTGCCACCTCTCGGGCAGCGTCGGGCTGTCGGGTTGAAAACGACATGACTATCATAAGCTACCCCCAACTCGCATGACGGAGGTGTCATGGAGGAAGGGGCTAGAGAGGTACCTTGGGTGCGTGAGTAATGAGGAGTTACAAGAAGAACGGTTGAGATCGTGATGGCATTTGGAGCTACACCAACTAGAGTATCCTTTATTGATTGGTCATTATAATTAATGTGCTTATATTGTTATTGATGATTATTATGTGTTTATTGCTCAAATGATGATTTCCAAGGAGTATAGTAATACTGTTAGAGATCTATCGAATCCTCAATGGGCTTGTTTTATATAAGTTCACTCTCAATTATTGCATGCATACAGGTGTTACCAATCCAGATTACGGGTACGTGCCTCCAGAAGAGGATAATGTGCAATATGTGGACGAGTCCTATGTGCCAGAGTCTTATCCTTGATATCTGAGATGTAGTTCTCTTTTGTTATCTTGTATATTAAAACTAGATGTTTTGTATTTATGTAGATGTTTATGATGTATAAAATGTTTTAAAGATAGTGGATTAAATGTTGCTAGCTTAGTAGTCTTGTTTTGGAACATGATTAGATTGCTAGGTTGGTTATAATCTGTTTTGGAAATGTATGTTATATAGTAAATGTGTGATGTTGGAACGGAGGCGTGTAACCTATGGATGAAATGGTGAAAGCACGTTTAAGTATATTTTGGGTTGCGTTGTATGTTGCTATCTTGATTGTGGAGTTGTTGTTAATCTTTGGGGTTGGATGTATGAACTTAAAAAGAGGTTGGCTTAGAGCCTCGGTATCCAGATTACAGTCGTTATACTACCGAAATTTCGTTGCATCCTGACTGATCTTAAGGGGGGTCGAGTTAGGGCGTGACATTTAATGGTATCAGAGCGCATGTTTAGCTGTCAGCCAGGGTACCCTCGGAATGTGGGTAGTGGTCTAAGCATGCAAGTATGTTTTAATTGAAAGAAAAGTGAGACATATGTTAAAATGTTTATGTGATTAATTTATTTATGTGTCTAACTTTCTATGTGATCAATATGCTTTATGTGTTAAGTGAACTACTGTGGTCAATATGTTTTATGTGATAACGTGCCTTACGTACTCAATGTGATGTCATTAATGTGCATTATGTGATTAATGTGTATTATGTGACAACTGTGTTTTATGTGATCAAAGTGCCTTGTGTGAAGTTAGTTGTTTATGTGGTTTTAATTGTTTATAACTTGCTTATGTGAAACAACGTGCTTTAGGTGCTCAATGTACTTTGAGTGATTAATGTGAGTTATATAATCAATTTGACTTATGTGTAGTTTGTTGCTTATGAGACTTTAATTGTTTATAACTTATTATGTGATATAACCTGTTTACGTGATATTGGCTTCTTATGTGCTGAATTGTGCGTTATGTGATAATATTGTTTTATATGTTAATTATGTATTATGGTGTACTCGTCTTCATGTGATATAATTGTATATATGTTATAACTGCGGGTGACTCTTTTGGGTGAAGTAAGGATGACTGTCAGAGCTCTTGGAATTAGAGGAAGACTCCGTAGGAATGAATTCATGTCTTTGAAACTGGGTAGCCTATCTGTTACGCAGTATGAGGCCTGATTTCATAATCTGTCACATTATGCTCCAGGTATGGTGCAAACTACAGAAAAGAGGATTCAGAGATTCATTCGAGGGTTGAGGCCGGAAGTTCGAGATAGCTTGACTTATTTTCAGTTTTCCACATACGGTGAAGCCCTTACTGTTGCAACAAGAGTTGAGAAAGGAAAGCATGAGGTAGGTGCAGGGCCGAGTCAATCAAGTAGAATACCTTCACATTCTCAAGACCAGCGAAGATATTTTCATCCTCGAAGTCGGCAGAGTCAGCTTCAGAGGCAAAATAGGCCAGTGGTCATAAGGATACAACAGAGCAGTTTAATGGTTTCTCCAGTTCAGGGTTTCGTGGGTAATAGTGCTACTCTTCATGTTCCATTTTGTGTTTTCTGTACCAAGAAGGATCATGTTGAGACCGGATGTTGAAAGAAATCGGGAAAATGTCTAGATTGTGGCAGTGATCAACACATGAGAAATGACTGCCATAAATGGCAAAATGATCAGGGTTTGACCACAGTCAGGGATGCCCAAGAAAAGCCTACTATAGTGAGAGCTCAACAAGATGGTTCAGTTACTTCCTTGGTTCTAGATTCTTCTTGGAATCGTGCTGCGGATCAAGTTAAATATTGTACCTGTTGCCGCTGAAAAGGCCATCTCGAGTCTAGCTGTCGGAAGAAGGCAATGACATGTTTGGGTTACGGCAGCAACCAACACAGAGCGAGGGATTGTCCTAGATATCAAAGGTCTGAGGGTCGGCCAAAGACCCAGAGTAACCAAGGTAGACCGCTGGGCAGTGCATCTAAGCAGCAGCGGGTTCAGGCTCGGGCCTACGCAGTGGACTTGAAGGAATTGTCAGAGGCGGCAGCAGTATTGAAAGGTAACTTACTTATTCCCAACCAATTAGATATCATATGTCCTTGAGTACAACGTGCTAAAATGTGAGTAGAGAGTTTTCCTTATACGATTAAAGTTAGCACGTGCATTATATCAGTTGGCGGCTAAGTAGCATGTGACGCTGAAGCATATGAAATTCTGATTAGGGGTCAAGCTACTTTATGACTATGTATTAACTATTGGGATTCTTATTTGGTGATCTTATTCGGTATTCTTCCTCAGGATTTCTATATGAAGATTCTTATCCGGTATACTTGATTGGAATTCTTCTTTGGTATTTTCTATTGGTATTCTTATGTGGAATTCTTATATGGTGTTATTCCGAGTTCTTATTTCGGGATTAGGATTATTATTCGGTATTCTCCAACGGTGATCTCGTTAGAAGTTCTCAGTTGGTATTCTTGATTGGTGCTCTATTACAGGATCCATGATTGGCGTTCTTCTTTGGTAATTTATTTGGGATTCTTATTCAGAAATCCTAGTTAGTGTTCTTATTCAGCGTTCCTATTCAAGCTTCTTGTTCGGTGATTCATATTCGATGATCTTATTCAGTGTTCCTACTTGGTGTTCTTAGTTGGTATTTGGTATTCAGTCTTTCATTTCGTATGTTTGAGTCAACTACGCCTGAGTTACTTCGAGGATCAAGCAATAATTGTACAGACGCAATTGTTTTAAGAAGGGGAGAATGTGAAACCCCAGTTTTCGAATTTACCTCGATTTGTCTGTCTTTGCCTCGAATTACATGTTTTAACCTGTTTATATGTGTTATATGAATTAAAATGTGCTAATTAAGTGATTAATACTTCTAATACTTGATATGTGAGCATTCATAAAATTTTCATCAAAATCGGCATCATAAATTTTATCGTCGGTTTTTGTGAATAGTATTTTGAACGCACGTCCGCTAAAATTTTTTCACGGGTGTTTTAAACGTCTTAAAACCTAGTCCTCCATTAATAATAGACCCGTATTTTAATAAAAATTATTTCTGAAACTGATTAGGAATTTAAATAGATTTTTCAAGCGAAAAAGTACGTCTTTAAGCTAAAATAGTTATTTTTGCTCAAAACGATTATTGCGTTAACTTTAATTGACCTAGTATATATTAAATACAAATTTTATTTCATTTTAAATATTTATAAAATGTCACAGTTGAAAAATGCATTTAAAAGACATTTGAAAACAAATAATATAACTTTCATCTTCTTTTGTAAAAACTGAGTTTTTAGCCGAGTCGGGTGTAAATGTATGCATGTGGAACTCCTTGTCAACTAAAAATATGCTACTTAAAATAGTCTAGGAGTTAATTGCATGTTGGTGAGGAAAATAGTCAATAAATAGAATTAAAAGACTAGAAAACAATTAAAAGACTAAAAAATACTAACTTTGACCAATTTTTTTGCATTGACTTATTACTTAACTTAATATATACTCAAATATCAGCCAAAACACCACAAAAACACATCAAAAACCGTGGCTCCATGAGGGAGAAGAAAGAAGGCATTTTCAAGGTTTTTCAAAGCATTTTTCTCATAGATTTTGCATTTCAAAGCCGAATTGAGTCATTCAAAGCTTGATTTCACTTGTTGGGCACCTATTGCACACATTTCTTGCATCATAACACATCAAATGTGAGAGCAAAATTCTTGATCTCAAAATGTCATTTTTATGTTAATTCATATAATCGAATTTTTAGATGTTGAAATGTTAAATTGATGTTATATTATTGCTCAGTAGATGCTAAGGATTGATTATATGTATTTATATCAGTTTTGAACCATTGTAGTATGCATTTCTATTTTCGAGTATTAAAAATTGAGAATTTGGCTATTTGTTGAATAAATTATGTTGTGGTTGTTGGAATTGCTTGCTGTTAGTTTTTAAAAGTTTGTTAAATACGTGGTAGTAATGTTGTAATGCCGAAATTTTGATTGTTATGTCAGTGTGAAAGTCCGGAAATTTCAGCCTTGATGCATTAGGATTTTAGGGTTGTTGGGCTTGATGTGGATGGGTTATGGTTGGTTTCTGAGGGGGTTAATGCTGTTGATTGAGTGGGTGAGTGTTAGAAACTGGTTTGGAGGTTATCGGATTAGTAGAATGTAAGTTATGACTTTTAGAAGTTTAGGTTGTCTTTCTTTAAAACGTTGAATTATGCCTTTGGATGTTTGGGTGGTGTTTGAGTGATTGAATTGTGAGTTATTGATGGTTAGACTAAGGTTTGGTTGTGAATAATTGAGCTTAGAAACCTTCTTGAGCTAGTATAAACTCTCTTTCAAGCATTAGATCAAGCACTTCATATACACATTTCATCATATACAACCATAACCCTAACCACAACTACTATAACAAAATCTTTCATGTTTAGCTAGCACACAACACTTAACGTCCCATAAGATTCATGAAAATCAATTATCTAACTAAGACAAGATTTCAATACTCCCCCTCAAGGTGGGGCAAAGATATCAACGAGCCCGAGCTTAACAAGAGTTGATTGAAGAAGTGACGGTCCAATTGACTTAGTAAACATGTCAACAGCCTGCTCGGATGATGTAACAAAACAAGGTATGATAATGCCTGAGCGAACTTTCTCCCGAATAAAATGGATATCAACTTCAATGTGTTTTGTCCTCTCAAGAAGGACTGAGTCAGAGGACAACATAATGGCAGATTTATTATCACAAAACGAGGTAGACGAGTCAATCACTGAAAAACCCAACTCAGTCAAAAGATAGCCTAACCAGAGAAGTTCACATGTTCCTTGAGTCATAGCACGGTACTCAGCTTCTGTGGAAGATCGTGAGACAACAGCTTGCTTCTTAATTTTCCATGAGATAAGATGATTTCCACAGAAGGTGCACATCACCGAGGTAGAACGCCTATCACCTTTTGACCCTGCATAATCAGCATCAGTGTAACACGATAGTCCCTCCTATATACCTGTTGCGTAGAAGATACCGAGACCAGGACATTATGTTGGAGTTGAGTCGTATAGCTTCCCATTTGTTATGGCTAGGCCCTTTTATGGCAGATATTGGGGCACAAACCTTCTTTAGCCCGAACCGAGGAATCCCTTAGATATGATGCAAAAACAACTTGGACAAAAAGGAAGTGACTTGGAATTGGGATATGGATGGAATATAATGGAATAGAGCCACTTTTAGATTTCATCCATATGAGATGTGCGAGGTGCATGCATAAACTGGCTTACAACACTCACTGCATATGTAAGGTCCGGCCTTGTATTAGTTAAGTAGATAAGTCGGCCTACAAGTCTCTAATATACTGATGGCTCAGTTAATAATTCCCCTGATTCTGCTGTTATCTTAAGATCGGGATCTATAGGACTAGAGATAAGTCGACAACCAAGCATAACCGTATCCTGAAGGAGATCTAATGTATACTTTCGCTGGGATAAATATATACCCTAGTAATTTCGAGCCACCTAAATACCAAGAAAGTATCGTAGCATGCCTAAATCCTTAATGTGAAATATCGTCCCAAGGTCATGCTTTACTTGAACTATCCCTGCAGTGTCATCTCCAGTAATGATAATATCATCCATATATACTGAGATAATGATGCATCTACCCTGAGGATAGCGACAAATGAAGCATGTATGATCTGAATGACACCGAGTGAACCTCATAGTAAGGACCACCTCATTGAAACGACTAAACCAAGCTCGAGAGGACTGTTTAAACTCGTAGAGGGATTTACGAAGGCAATATACTTTCCTTGAAAACTCCCCATGAGCCCAAAAACCTGGTGAAGGATCCATGTAGATTGTCTTAGATAGGTCGCCATTGAGGAAGGAATTCTTGACATCCAATTGGTGAAGAGGCCAAGAATGAGAGGCAACCTAAGAAACAAGGAACCGGACGGTAGTTAATTTGGCAACAGGGGCAAATATGGCACCAAAATCTTTGCCTGGTACTTGAGTGAACCCTTTTAGCCATAAGACGAGCCTTATATTGATCGATGGTATCGTCTTCAAGGTACTTCACACTAAATACCCATTTACACCCAACTATCCGTTCACTTGCTGGAAGATCGACCAGTTCCCACGTCTGATTCTGCTGTAGGGCATCCATTTCTATTTTCGTAGCAGCTACCCATAAAGGATTCTGGAAAGCCTCATGAACGGAGCGAGGAATAAAAACTAAATCAACTTGGCCAAGGAAAGATTTATATTGATCGAAGAGACCTTGAAAAAATACAAACTTGGCAATAGGATGATTAGTACTACTCGAAAGCAAGTAATGTGAAGGGGGGCACCGTTCATGAGTAGGATAACGAGGGGGGACAAGTTCAGGTACCAAGGGACAAGTAAGGTTACCTAAATTCGAAGAAGAATCTGACAGTAGAGGTAGAGCACAAGGACACCGAGAGTATACCTGTAATGGGACTAGAGACGAAACAGGTGGTAGAGAGTCATTGGTATTAGGTGGTAGTTTGGTAGGCAGAGATATGTCAAGTAGAGGAATAGGTGTGGGAGCAAAGGAGGATCTGAAGTAGATAACTTCTCAGGAGGTTGCTCTAAGGATGAAGAAGGAGTAGAGAAGAATGGGGTAGTCTCGAGGAAAGTGACATCCATAGAGTGGTGAAAGTGACGAGTTACAAGATCATAACACATATATCCTTTAGACATGGAAGAATACCCAAGAAAGATACAATGATAGCCTTATCGTCTAGCTTAGTATAGGTAAGGCTACGATTTTGAACAAAACATATAAACCCAAATACTCGTGGGAGATAGGGAAGAGAGTAGTATTTGGCAGTAGAATGTGCAAGGGTGTTTGACCTTGGAGGACATGACTAGGTGTGCGATTTATGATGTATGTAGCAGTGAGGATAGCCATGTGCCAAAAAATATTTCGGGACATTCATACCACGTAAAAGACACCGAACCATAGACATAATGTCGCGGTTCTTTCAATCTGTCACACCATTCTGTTCAGGTGTATAAGGACAAGTAAGTTGCTGAAGAATGCATCTCTTATTAAGTTCGGCTCAAAAATCATTGGTTAAGTATTCCCTACCATTATCAGACCTGATATTACGAATGACAGTGTGGAATTAGGTTTTCACCATTTGAAGAAAGTGAGTGAAATGGATGAAGACTTCAGATTTTTTTCTTCATTAGGTAAACCCAAGTACAATTATAAGAATGCAAAATGTCATATTTCTCTCCATTAATGTTTAATCTCTTACACCTATTTGATGCCTAAATGTACTCATTATTTTTATATTTTGATTTAGGATGCAAATGGAGGCGTTAAATGCAAAACGAAGCTAAAATCGTGCGATTTTGGACAGCTCCGACACTGTTACATTTCTGGGCATAACTCTCTCGTCCGAGCTCCGATTGAGTGGATTCAAGATGTTATGGCAAGCTAAGAAGAAGATCTACAACTTTTATGTTTTACATTTTAAGAGACACTCACTGCATCAAGGTCAAAATTGGACGTAAAGTTGCTACACCTGTGCTGTTTAACGGTTTGGAATGTTCTTTATCTAGAAACTTCTAGTTGATGGTGGAGGATGTGGTGCACAAAAATTCCAGTTATTTTAGCTATCCTAATTATATTAGGACTTTTCTAGTTGTTTTAGGCTTTCCTAGTTATATTAGGACTTTACTTTATTTTTAATATTTTTCTTATTCTATTTAGATTAGGATTCCATTATTTTGTAGGCTTCACAAACTATAAATAATGAGAGAAATCATAAGATTTCGACCACCTCTTTTTCTCTCCTCTTATTTTTCGAGTTTTCTTCATGCCGCTACATGGTTAAACTTTTACTCTTGGTCAAAGGAAACTGAAGCCTCCGAATCAAGAAAACTGTGAGATCTAATTAGTTTTTATTGTTCAATTTATGCTTTAAGTATTGAATGTTTTTCTGTGTTATTTCCATGATTCTTTCGTTTAATTGCTAGGGAGGCGATTTAGGTTGTGTTAAAAAAAAATCGTGGTTTTCAATGTTTTTTTTTTTTTTTGTGCATGGCATGAGCAAGGTGCAATTAAGCTAGAAAGATTTAGAACATGATTGAATAATTACTCTTTTCACTTAAAATTAATTAGTTTAGTTATTTTCCTTGAGCATGGTAGTGACTGAATTACGTAGACAAAAGCTGGTGAGATTTTGAGCCTTTAGACTGACACCATCTATAATCAGTCTCACTTTTTTTTTTCCTGAGAGATATTCTTCGATGGATTTGTTCCTCTAGAGTTTGCCTTGATTCTCTTTAAGGTCACATTGATGCATGCATGCATGAACATGATTAAGGCCTTCCTTGATTTAACTACATAAGCCAAATAGCCTACCTTGTACTTAATATTTCCCTTTGTTAAACCCTTTTGAGCTTTATTGACCTTATTTATTGTGAACCCACATTACAAGCTTTAAACCCGAAACACAAAGTCTTTACCCAAGCCTTAGGAATAGTGGAGCATTGTTCAACGTTATGATGCGTATGAGTGTCCTAGAAATGAGTGTGGGGTGTTTGGATTTGTGGTATGGAAATGACTGGTGAAATGGAACAAGTTTTCGTTCTCAGTTTGTGAGTTCCATTGTTGATGTAATTTTGGTGAAAAATAATAAGGAAAAAAAGAGGGAAAAAATAAAATAAAAATATATGTAATAAAAAAAAGGAAGAAATAAAGTGATGGAGGAAATTTCTTTTAAACTGTCCATGTGTATAATTCCTCCTAAAAATTTCAAGAAAGGGTTATGTTTATACATGATATATACGAAGGTGGAAGCTATTGAATGGAGTGATTGGTTTTTACATGTCTTACATATTCGAGCTTGGGTTGGTTTATTTTTGCTTCGCTAGTTTCGATGGCTTTTGTGCTACATTCCCCAAATATTTCCCACATTTGTCCTAAACCCCGTTACAACCCTTGAAAAGTCCTTATGATTTGTGTAATGCATGTGATCTTAGTGGTGGAGAATGAGAAGATATGCAAGCCTATGGTAGATCATTTTCATTAGAATGAATTTGAGCAAAGCACATACCCTTCAAACACATGAGAGTCGAATGTTTATTTCTATGAGGGTCTATGTATTTAGTTTACTCCATCTTCGAGTGAGAATGCTTACTAAGTAATTATAAGTTGGTTAAGAATGTTTGCTCATGATATGTTATGAGTTTTGAAGAGTTTGGTTGTTCTTTATTGATGGCGTGACAACTTTGGTATTCTTGAAAATTTGAGTTTTGCCCGAGGACGAGCAAAGATTAAGTGTAGGGGAATTTGATAAGAATGCAAAATGTCAAATTTCTCTCCATTAATGTTTAATTTCTTATACCTATTTGATGCCTAAATGTACTCATTATTTTTATATTTTTATTTAGGATGCAAATGGAGGCGTTAAGTGCAAAACGAAGCTAAAATCGCGCGATTCTGGACAGCTCCGACACTGTTACATTTTTTGGGCATAACTCTCTCGTCCGAGCTCCGATTGAGGGGATTAAAGATGTTATGGAAAGCTAAGAAGAAGATCTACAACTTTCACGTTTTAAGTTTTAAGAGATCCTAGCTACATCAAGGTCAAAATTGGATGTGAAGTTGTTGTACCTGTGCTGTTTAGCAGTTTGGAATGTTCTTTATCTAGAAACTTCTAGTTGATGGTGGAGGATGTGGTGCAAGAAAATTCTAGCTATTTTAGCTATCCTAATTATATTAGGACTTTTCTAGTTGTTTTAGGCTTTCCTAGTTATATTAGGACTTACCTTTATCTTTAATATTTTTCTTATTCTATTTAGATTAGGATTCCATTATTTTGTAGGCTTCACAAACTATAAAGAAGGGGAGAAATCATAATATTTCGACTATCTCTTTTTCTCTCCTCTTATTTTTTGAGTTTTCTTCATGCCTCTGCGTGGCTAAACTTTTATTCTTGGTCAAAGGAAACTGAAGCCTTGTAATCAAGAAAATTGTGAGATCTAATTAGTTTTTATTGTTCAATTTATACTTTAAGTATTGAATGTTTTTCTGTGTTAATTCCATGATTCTTTCATTTAATTGGTAAGGAGGCCTACTAGTTTATTATTCGTTATAATCTACTGCTAAGTTAGATATCAAATCTGTAATTGTTTGATCCCTCTAATTTGTGAATCAACTAAGATTTAATAAATTGTTGCGTCAGAGATTATTAGATTTTAGGAAGAACGTTCAACTAAATTAAATGCAACCGCGTGTGCTTGTGTTGTTTAGCTTCATCGATCCCTCTAATTCTTAAGACTGCTACTAGATTAAACCTTTAACGCATGTCTGAGGTTGTTTAGTGGTTAGGGTTAATTAGGTCGCGTGTATTTTAATTTACTAGGACTAAGGAGAGATAGGAAAATAATTCCAACGGTGAATATTTAAAGTTTGAATTGATATATACTTGTATCAATGATCAGTTACAAGATTCCGATGGTAGATGTTGACTTAGACCAAGGTTTGTATTCTTGATTAAATTCGATATTTTTAATTTCGGTAATTTTTCTTAAGTTTTCGTTATACGCAAATCCCCCCTAACCTTGTTTACGTAACATAAACATACATACACATATATTTTCGGCTAAGACAAGGAGAGGAGAGAGAACTTCATCTTCTTTATTTTTAAGCTAGAACTTTCGGCCATGGCTAGAAGTTCATGAAGCTTTTTCTCTTTGATCCATAACCACACATATATAGCTTCATACATTGAAGATATACTAGCACATTTTATCTTCAAGGTAGGGTATGACTTTGGATGCTTGGTGGACCAACTAGGGCCTTCAAGTTAGAAGGATTCTAAAGCTAGTCAACCAACTTCTTCATCCCCATGGTGATCTACTAGTGAGGTATACCTATGAACCTCTTTATTTCTATATGTATTGTTGATATATATAGCATGTGTTGATAAACAGTGGATATAATGTAGTTTTAGCATGTTGATTATTCTTGTGAAACTTGGAAAAAAATTTGTAGATGGCCTATGTAGGTTTCGGCTATGTCAAGATATCCATGCATGACATTCACGATCTTGAAACCAACTAATGATTATGTTTAGACATGATATCTATGTTGGCCTAGCACCCCTTTCAAGTGGTATCAGAGCCATGTTGTTATGTCTATTGATTATCAAATGTTGGTCATGTGTTTTTGAATCCTATGGCCGAAAATGTGCTTGTTGATTTGTAAGTTTTTGATGTTGAGACTTTAGCCTATACTCATGCATGTTCATATCTAGTTTAGATCTTTAATTGATAATGTAGATATTGAATATATATATGTGTGTGTGTGTGTGTGTGTGTGTGTGTGTATATGTCTTAGCTTGTACTTGCATGCTATATCTTTTTGTAGAGATGGCCGAAAATCACATCTATCTTTAGATGTTTTGTCTTCTTATTTAAAGTGCAACTTGTGAAGATAAATGGAGATTTGGTCTTTGCATGTTGACTTTTGACTTGGAATAAGTAGACTATCTTAATATGTTCCAAAAGGGATACTTGTTTAAAAGAGTCCTTTTTGTAGATTCATAAAGTCAAAAGTTTAGAAAAGCCAAGTCTTGCATTTATATGGTGATGGCCGAAAATATTCTTTGTTGAAGGAGATTGATTTTGCTTTTGTTGTATGTGAAAAGATGATAGAAGTTTCCTTGAAGTCCTTAAAAGAATATTTATATTATGTGCATGTGTTAAAATGAAAGTTTAAAAGATAGTTTTAAGCTTATTTTTAGTGTTCATGCATATGAGTTTGGTTGAGGACTACTTGATGATTAAAAGTGTTTAATAGTCAAGATTGTAACTTATCTATGTGTCTTGAATATGGAAAAATATATGTCACATAGTTGGCCTATATGTTTAATCTTGAAATTAGAAATTATCAAATAAGTAGTATTGAGATATTTCTATATTTAAGAAAGTTGAAAGTTGATCATTTAATGATATAATACTTTCAAAGGACTATTGGGCTATAGTTAATGTATGCGGGCCTTAAAAGACATGTTGATTGGGCTTGGGCCTAATGTACATCTATTTGTGCTCAATTTTAACCTATTGGGCCACTTTGTGTGAATGGGCAATGAACTTGTGCTTTCTATAAAGTTTTGGACTTGCATGTGATTAATTATAAAGAGTTATGAATTAATGGGTCATTATGATTTGCATTAATGAAAGGTATTTTTCAAGATAATGTAAATTAGTGTTGATAAGTTTTTAATTTTTCATGATGATGAGTCAATTAAACTTATATACTAATCTATTATATGTGGATTATTATATATTTGATATGAATAATCATGCATATTTATTATTTTGAGAATGGTGAATTTGATCATGGACTTGGGCTTTGGGGTCAAAAGTTATTGGGTTATAATATGAGACATAAGTCTCATTTTTTCTTGTCTTTTGAGAGAATTATGTAGTGAGGACAATTATGTAATTCTTCAAAGAGGAACTAGCAAGTAGGCCCATTGGTTTTCTAAGGAGTTGGAGGCCCAATGGACTTTTCCAAGGAGTTGGAGACCCAATGAAGATTTCAAAGTGTTGAAGATCTTTTAAATATAATAGTTTTATTTCTTTAAACCCAAAAAGTCAAGCCTGTGATCCGCCATTCATATATCTTTGCATTCATACTATTTAAATTGCTATAATTGTGATTATTAGCTTAATAGTATGTAGAATGCCTATTGTTTTGATGAAATTGTTTTTACTCCCTACGTGCAAACAAATATTAGATTTTCAAACAGTAAAAGGGGTTTTATCATAGTCCTCCGCCATCCTATGATATTTAATAAGACCCAAATGAATACAATCCTTCTTACCCAAAGGTAGAGGATATGTTTTAAAGTAAATTTATTAAAATCGCTAGAATGAAACATAGTGATGTGGTTGTCTGCCAAAATCTAACGGTCAACATAGCCACAACGGCTTGAGGCTATTGATTCAATTTGAGAGATAACTAAGTGATGGCGGGTCCAATCTAACTAGATCACTTAATCAACATAGCCACAAAGGTTTGAGACCAAAGTGATTTAGGGACTAAAGTAGACCATACCCTATTTAGAGAAATAGACAACAAGGAGTTGTTGACCTTTAGTATTCATATTTCAACATAGCCACAAAGTTTTGATAAATGTGTCTGATCATAGGAACTTGGTCATCCCACTTTGAGTCTTTTCATAGATTTATGTTTTCTCATTAAGGGAGTACAAGATTTAAAACAAATAGTGGGAGTAGCTATTATATCTTGCAATTTAATAGCTTTACATATATTCTTATTAGCCTGCAATATTACTTTCTATTATATTTACTTTTTCTACAGTATAATGGCTTCATTCATAAATCCTATTTTATCCATCCTTAATCATGATTATTTAATTGGACCAAATTTTGAGAAATGGTACAAAAGTTTAAGGGTAGTCCTCCGATTTGAAAGAATTGAGTATATTTTGGATGTCCATACATTTGCTCCAGTAGATGAGACTGCTTCTGAGACCGACAAGATCACTTACTATAAGTGGGTCTAGGATGACATGCGTTCTAGGGGATACATTCTTTCATCAATGAGCGATGATCTGCGTCGATTCTATGAGGGGTTGCCTCATTCCGTAGATATCATTCGTTGTTTGAAGGAATCCTTTGGCCAGCGCAGTCAGTCTATGAGATTCCAATTGACCCGTGAGCTTTTTAGTATGAAACTTGAAGAAGGGGGTGATGTGAGCCAGTACTACCTTAGGATGATTTACCTGGTAACTCAACTGGAGGCGTTTGGTTTCGGCATGGATCCCCGACTTCAGGTAGACTTGATCTTGTAGTCTCTTCCATCATCCTACTCTCCCTTGATCTTGGACTTACACGTACATAGAATTGAGGTCACCTTGAATGAGTTGCCAGATGTTTTGACTCGCTGGCAGAATCATGATTTGGGTACAGGACCCGATCCTCATGTTGAGTCCTCTCCTTCTGTGGCTGAGCCTAGCCGAAACAGAAACAGAAGAAGGAGGATGAGGAGACATAGAAGGAGTAGGGTTGTGGCATTCTTGTCGGGAGATCTCTCATCAGGAGGGGATTAAGTAGTAGATACTGTTTGTGCATGATTTGGTTGTTTTGGATTGGCTTAGTATGCGATCCCAATTTTGAAAATTGTTTATAAATGTTCGGATTAGTTTGGACATCTCTTTAAATAGTAGTAACTATTATCAAATCTTTTCTTACTATGGGTAATTTTGGAATTGATCCTTTGTAAGAAATGATTGGCATTTTGTATATCTTTCATTAATAGTAATGAAATGATTGGAATGTGTATCAGGAGAAAGAATATCTTCAAACTCAAACATTTATATTTCATTGCTTTGCATTTATTGAAATGACTAAATAACAAATCATACATATATTGTCTTGAACTTTGAAATGGTCAAGAGTTAAAGACTATAATTCTTGTATTTATCTATCTAAATGAGTTTGATAGATTAATTATTCTTTTTGACAAAAGAGTTTGTTCAAAATAAATAATTGAATGAAATGGAGCTTATAAGACTTGTCCAGAATATGGTGGGTTATAAAAGAAGATTATAGAATGCATTTTCTATCACCAAAATCCTTCAAATTAATTTTAAACTTATACCATGTTTTAATTCTATAGTTGTATAGAATCTAAACTCCTTCATGCATAGTTTCTTTAGAGAAAGGTAACTATGATGAAATGATTAAAATGAAAAGATAGAGATCATTTTCATTCATAAAGATAATATCTAAATTTATAAGAAAGGTTAGTAGGAGTTCATGCCCTAACAAGTCTTGTGAATTTATGATACCTTTGATTCGCCAAGGTCCAATCAAATTCTATATCATGTTGTATTTTTGGGGAAACTAATCATGTCTTGTAAGTATCGTGTCTATGAAGTACAATGATATGATTGATTGTTTTCTCACTACCTATACACCCAGTTACGATCTTATAGTTCTCTTTAAGATGGAGGAATCTAAGAAATTTTAGTCTCTAGTCTTAATGACAGGGTATCCGTCTTTTCTTGTAGATTTCCTTCCGACTATTAAGGAAAAGTTGCGAATAGTTTTTGCACCTAATCCTTCCGCTGTTTGCATTCTTCTTTAAATGCAATGGCAAGTACTTGGCACGATATGATGTAATGAGTTACATGATAGATATCGGAGAGAATACATATAAGTTCTAGTGATCTTATTACTATAATGATCTCTATATGAACTTTAACCCAGAATTTTAAGGTTTATGGTTATAGTGAAGTTCTTAGTGAAGAATTCACTTAAAAGGATAAAAGTGTATTTAATGGATTTATGAATTATTGGAAAGAGTTCCGAATAATGATAAATAACTTTTATGTTATTATTTGAGCCAATATGCTGCTTGACTTTTATGATGTTTGGAAATTATGTGGTTCTATCTATTGATGGTAGCCGATATCATGTGATATGGTAACTATTATAGAGGCTTTTTGCACAAGCTTAAAAGAACCCGATCGCATCAAGAGTCTGAACTTGTAAAGAGTCAATTCAAGATTTTCCTTCTTGATAGAAAATGATTTAACAGATAAAGATCCTATAGTTGTTTCTATAGTTGACCCACTGATCCTGTAAAGATAGTTACAATGGATCACCATCTTGGAGAAGATGAGTATAGAGATACGAATGTAACATGCCTAGATCCTATGGTTGATAGCATTAGTGCAAGTAGGAGATTGTTGAGGATATGCCAATGCTAAAGTTTGAGATGACCTTATTAGGGTTTAATAAGAATATGCTTTAGTGTTTTATACACTATGTTATTTATATGATATTCATATTCTTCGCTTTGATGTGAATATGTCCCTAATGTTTATCCGAGAAGAGAAATGTTCTAAAAGGGGTTTAGGATACTTCGCATTTTCTCTTCGATATGATAAGCATTAAGAAACGATTCATAACCCTTCAGATTATTCAACCGGGACTAGAATAATCGAGTACGGGTTATCATATGTTATTACATTTGATTAACATAGAGATGTTAATGATAAAGGATGGCGTGCGAAATGCCAGAACAGCATGGTGATGTGAACTAATAAATATATGAGTGATTGTCTGTGTACGGATCATTGAATGTGACAATAAATAGTGAACTACATGATTTCAGGTTAATAGTTTACTGTTTAGTTGAGAATTGTGCAAATTAATCCTCAGACTTGAGAAATTGCAGCTGCCGGTTATATCAGGGGCTAAATACTGCATCTAGACAATACCCATCTTCCATAAGGTGGGTTACGGCCTTTCGCGTTTTAGTCTTGTGGTATGAACCAACAGGTAATTGTCAAGATAGAATCTGTTAACCTCCGGCGCGAGGCGATGTCCTATGATATCTGGGATCGGTTGGTAAACGAGAAAGTCCTTGGCCAAGGCGAGTATGAAGTGATGGAAATGGGTTTTCCATGGTAGTCATCTCTCGTTTCACCGATTCAGATTTATACATAGTATCGGATGTGGGCTTAACCATTTCATGGTCCTTTCCCGATCAGGGCACTTCTAACAAAAGGATCGGACTGTACGCTAATTCTCGACAGTTAAATGGATTCATGAAAGACGTCATCTTCATTATCATTTACATTCTCATGATACGTTCGTTGCTAGTGCGTCACTCATGAGCATAAGGGTATTTCGATAAATGACAGAGACATTTCTGAAATAGATAAGGAGGTTTATCAGGTCCCTCATCAGTATGCGATTATGAATGTAGAAGGTCACACACTTAGAAGTATCATGAATAAGTTCACCAGAAGCTTGTATAATGTGGTTGGTGGCTTTAAAGTGTTAAGAGTCATCAATGTTGGTATTTGGGCCAAAAGTATAGTTTTGAAAAGTTTTGGGGTCAAATTGTTATTACCAAAACTTTTGGGGCCAAACTGCAAATATTGAAAACTTGTTTCAATATATTTATTCTAATAGAGATTAGAATGGACAAGGAAATAATATATATATATATATATATATATATATATATATATAAAGGTATTTATATATGTATATGTGTAACGATGATGTAATTTGTTAAATGCTACGTCATCATCTTAGTTGTCAAAATATGAATTGCAAATTAATGACTAGATAATTACATGTGGCATGTGCATGTAGAGATTGATGACTAGGATAGTCCATGTCATCAATCTTAGTCATTAGAATTTGAAATGAATGGATAGGATTCATTTTTGAATAAAGACAAAAGAATCTTGACCATTGCTTTTGTTGATAAAGCCTTTTTGACAAGTGTCAGGAGAGAGAATAAAGTTACATTTAGATTGTAATGATTATAATCCTAAGGCTTGCATGACTTTTACTTTAGAAGGAAGCAATTGTGATTGGCTATCTTATAAAGTAACATTATATATATAATTATATGAGTATGTTATATATATATATAATAATAGATGACAAACTTCTCTCTCCACCCACTTGCAATTTCGGACAAGGGGTAGAGGAGAGAGAAGATGATCATATTTTATCATCTAAAGCTAATGATTGAAATCAAATGGCTTGCATGGCTTGTCATGAAAAAGGTGACAATGGTGATTGGTCACTTAATATGTTATTGGCTTATATTAGATGATATACTCTCTTTCATCATGTGACAACTTGACATACATACACATATATTTTCGGCTAAGACAAGGAAAGGATAGAGAACTTCATCTTCTTTATTTTTGAGCTAGAACTTTCGGCCATGGCTAGAAGTTCATGAAGCTTTTGCTCTTTGATCCATAACCACACATATATAGCTTCGTACATTGAAGATATACTAGCACATTCTATCTTCAAGGTAGGGTAGGACTTTGGATGCTTGGTGGACCAACTAGGGCCTTCAAGTTAGAAGGATTCTAAAGCTAGCCAACCAACTTCTTCATCTCCAAGGTGATCTACTAGTGAGGTATACCTATGAACCTCTTTATTTCTATATGTATTGTTGATAAATATAGCACGTGTTAATAAACAATGGATATAATGGAATGTTAGCATGTTGATTCTTGTTGCAAAACTTGGAAAAAATTTTGTAGATAGCCTATGTAGGTTTCGACTATGTCAAGATATCCATGCATGACATTCACGATTTTGAAACCAACTAATGATTATGTTTAGACACGATATCTATGTTGGCCGAGCACCCCTTTCAACGCTATCCAAATATATTGAAGGCATCACTATTTTACCACTCGTGACGAACACAACCACTTATATCATCCTAGTAGACATAACTCTGAAAGTACGTAGAATGGTACAAACCTCTCATCATGGACAGACTCGGCCCAAGCTATGGGCAACTTGGGCCTGTGCCCAAGGCCCCCTTAGCTTGGGGGCCCCAAGTTAAAAAAAAAAAAAAACTAACTTAGTAAAAGAATGTCAAACGCCCAGCACTTAATCGATTTTTGAACTATTGAAAGCCCAACTATTGAAGGCCAGCACTTAAACGATTTTTGTTTATTGTGATATTAATTTTGCATATAATATAAGAAAGCAGGGCTGGCCCAAGAAAGAAAGTATAGAGGTATATATTCAACTCTTCTTTTTATTTTTTTATGTGATAAATTTTGATATTGTTTACATACTTATATATATCTTAACTTGAAATAATTAATTTTTTAATTAATTTTTCTTATATGCAATAGACTTAATAAAGCTTAATTATTAAAGCCCAAGAAATATGTTGAAGAAAGACTCAATAAAGAGAAAGAACATTGGAGAAATGTCTTTTTATTTATAGTGATTATTTTAGTAAAAAATTTAGAGTTTTTTTTATTGAGAAAAAACTTAATTATTAAGACCCCTATTTAGATGATCGCCCAAGGTCCCCAAATTATTTGAGACGGCACTGATCATGGAGCTCTTCATCCATGAACCCAAGAAGGGATAGACACATGGTAGTCATGTCCTTGCCTGGTAAGTTTGTTGCCTACTAGTGTGACATGACACTATCATGTCAAAATAAGCCCCAAGAGTACAAGCACAAGAATAGGTTGCAACCTTTTTCCTGTAGTAATCAGTTCAATTCGAAGGAGCGATTAGGTAGGCGGCACTAATTAACAATGACATTTGATAATATCACGAGTAAATAGTGAAGTAGGCTGCTATATCGTGCGAATAAACAAGTCATATCAATTATCTATTGCTACAATATGTCATGTAAACGTATGATTCTTAAATGAAATCCATAAGCAGTTCCTAATAGAAAATGCAGCAAGGCTCAGATGTATGATATGATTATACTGAGGCATATGGAACATTCCATTAAAATAATATAAGTTAGCATGTCATGTTTTTTCTGTGAATCTATTACTCTCCTCTCTCAAACACTAAAACCATGTGCCTTAGTCGCTCAGCAATTGGTCACAACGAATTCTTCTTCCTATTTTCAGTCAAGTAATTCACCAAATAGTAAAGGTGTACCAAGCTATCATTTAAGCCATGCCTCTTACCCCAGATGAAAACCCATCTAATAGTAGTAGTTAGGTAATAGCTAAAGTTTTACAATAACAGCTATACATATTGACACGGAAGTGACCAAAGAGCTATGCAATATACAAAGATAAAGAGAAGACTAAGCATTTTCAAGTTCAATGAATGAAGGAAAATTAGAAGATTTTGGTGCATGCAACTTACCAATGAAAAGCCATTTTACATTTTCAAGATTCATGAATTTTGTAATTCCTAGGTTCATTTATGCATTTATTTAGGTTCATGCTCATTCCTATTTTCTAAGTTATTTGTATTTCCTAGGTTCATGTTCAATTTAATGTATGCATGTATTTAGAATTTCCTTTAGGCCTATAAATACCCATCATCTTTTGTAATAGAGGATGAAGTGAGTTTATTCAAATATATATTTCCCAGTTAAGAGTGTTCTCTCCTCAAAATTTTCTGTACCTCTTTGGTGGATTCCTTAGAGTGGTGAGATTTATACTCCTCGTATCCCTAATTGATCTTTAAGGGTAGTGATTTGTCTGTATCCCTTAATATTTTCTTTGGGGTGGTGAGCTTTCCTTATACTATTTTGTCCATTTCTTTCTAAATATTATTAGCCCGGTATCAATTTGGTTATCAGAGCTTAGGTTGTCATGGTTGGTCGTGGTCGTGGTCGTGCTCAGAATATTGATCCTCCAGCTAATGAACGTGATCTAAGAGATATTGAGATGGATGAATTAAGGAGACAAGTGCAACAACTCCAGCAGCATCTAGAACGCTTTGAAAATTTAAAAGTTAATAAGTCACATCATGGTTCTGATGCAAGATCATTTGACGGTGAAGAAATTAATCCATTTCATGTCGATGCTAGTCATGCATCGAGTGAAGAATTAATTTTTAATCGTCATGCTCGAAGGATCCATAATTACCAGAGAGACTTTGATGTTAAAGTTGATATTCCTGAGTTTGAAGGAAGAATTCAAACAGATGAATTTCTTGATTAGCCCAACACAATAGAACATGTATTTGATTACAAAAATTCCGGATCACAAGAAGGTGAAAATTATGGCAATAAAATTAAGAAGAAATGCTTCCTTATGGTGGGAAAATATCGAGAGGCAATGAGAATATGAAGGAAGATCAAGGATGTGACTTGGGCAAAAATGAAGAAAGAACTTAAGAGAAACGTTTTGCCATAAAATTATCGGCGATATATATTTTTATTTAAGTTTCAAAATTTTAAACAAAAAGATATGTATGTTGAAGAGTATACAATAGAGTTTGATCATCTGATGATGAAATGCGGTACAGTTGCAGCTTTATTGGTCTTACAATGATGTTTGTAAGCTTGCTTCTAAGGTAGAAAAACAACAAAAGGAAGCTCGTGGAAGTGATTCTAGATTTGTGGCTCTTGAACGTGTTAGGAATAATGCCCAAAAGTCAATAAATTGTATTTTAGAATTATGGATAATGTGTTATTTAATTTATTAATTTATTTAATATGGGTAGTTTATTTATTGATTATTAATGTTTTGATTAAATAAATAAAGTCTTTAAAATATTATTTATAGATTCCATCCTTAGGAGTAAGGATATGAGTGACGGAATCTATAATCATAAATATATTCTAAAAGTCCCCGATCATAGGATAAACCAATTGGGCGTTAGTTTATCCGGATAGATTGGATTACAGTCTACTAATCAAATTATATGAGATATTAGTTTGGGCGATTTGTCTCATATCATTGTAGTGAATGTATAATTACTTATTGCGAATAAGTAACTGGACTTGACCACCGATATAACGAATTACATGAAATGTCAATAATTTGTTGTATCATGTAATTATGCAATTGATCCTTAGACCTGAGACACTATGATTATCTCATGATTAGAAATGTCATAATTTGCTGGTGCAAATAAGCTAGTCCTACTCATGGATTAGACAATGTATTCAGTGGTTGTGATTTATTCCGTCATGCAAAAATGTATGTGTAGATACAGAAACTGTCAATTGAGTGTCCTATGCAATCTGATTAATTGAGTGACTTGAAATCCTTGACCAAGGTGAAATAGTGAAAGTTGTTTCACGAATTATTCATTGGTCACTAATTAATTGGGTTTTAACATATGGTCGAGTAAAAGAGTTTGACGACCCAATCCATGACTCTGGCTTGATCGGGATAGACTATTTGGGTTCGTATGCTTGCACTTCATCTTTAATTGGGTAATCATGATACACTGCTAGATGTCACTCACGATTTGTGAATTAATTAGAAAGAGTTCTAATTTAATTAATTGGTTGAATTAATTATCTGCTGCCAATTAAATATGAATCTGAGAGGTTACACACAAATGGAATTTGCAGATTAATTGGATTTGAGAAAAGATTAAATTAAATTTAGGATGAAGTCCTTTACAAACCTACGGTAATAACCCGCCAAGCCAAGAAAGCTACGGACCTCAGAAACATTCTCTGGCCGTTTCCAAGATATCACCACTTCAATCTTAGTGGGATCCATAGAAATACCGCTCTGTGTGATAACATGACCAAGAAAAGATATGCGTTACAACCAAAATTTACATTTGCTGAACTTGGCAAACCACTGATGCTCTTGGAGCTTCTGTAAGACAAGCCGTAGATGTTGCTCGTGCTCTGATTCAAATTTAGAATAGACCAAGATATCATCAATAAAGATTACCACAAACTGGTCCAAATACGGCTGAAAAACCCGATGCATAAGGTCCATGAATGCTGCCGGTGCATTAGTTAATTCAAAGGGCATAACAACAAACTCATAATGCCCGTACCGAGTCCTAAAGGCAGACTTCGGAACATCCTCCATACGAATCTGAAGCTGATAATACCTCTGCCTCAAGTCAAATTTAGAATAGACTTTAGCTCCCTGAAATTGATCAAACAACTCGTCAATCAGTGGTGAAGGATATTTATTCTTGATGGTCACCTGATTCAAACCACGGTAATCAATACACAATCTCAAGGTACCATCCTTCTTCTTCACAAATAAAGCAGGAGCTCCCCAAGGTGAAGAACTCTGCTGAATAAAACCCTTCTCTATTAACTCCTGCAACTGAGTTTTCAACTCCTACAACTTAGCTGGTGCCATCCGATACGCTGATTTAGAAATAGGTTGAGTACCGGGAACAAGATTGATCACAAACTCCACATCTCTCTCTGGCGGTAACCTTGGCAACTCCTCGGGAAATACATTGGGATATTCCCGAATAATAGGGACTTCCTCCAACTGTAACTTACTAGATGGCTTGTTGATCAAATAAGCTAGATAACCCAAACACCCCTTACTCACCAACTTAACAGCTTTAGTTGCTGAGATAACAAAGCTCGTCTTAGCACCCCGGTTCCCTACTACCTCTACTGCTGGCTGATCTGGCAATCGAAACCGTACTACCTTGGTTCTACAGTTTAACTAGGCATCATACTTAGAAAGCCAATCCATACCCAAGATAACATCATACCCCTGGATAGGAAATAAGATAAGGTCCGAAGGAAAACTATGCCCCTTAACATGTATTTTACAATCCTTACATACTAAGCCAATAACATACTTATCAGTCAAAGAGGTACTAATCTCAACCACATAAGGCAATCTTTCTGGTTGCAAATTAACACATTGCACACAAGCAGGAGTAATGAAAGAATGCGTAGCACCAGAATCAATCAACACTTTAACAAGTTGATCAAGTATAAGGAAGTTACCTTCCACCACTGCAGTCTCCTCAGGCATCTCCTCCAAATCAACTGCGTAGGCCCGAGCCTGGACCCGCTACTGCTGAGGTGCACTGCCCGCAGGTCTACCCTGATAACCCTGAGTCGCTGCCCGACCCTCAGTCCTCAAATATCTAGGGCAATCTCTCGCCCTGTGTTGATTGCTGCCGCATCCTAAACACGTCCCTGCCTTCACTCTGCAATCGGCCTTTACATGCCTGGTGCGCTTACAATGTGTACACTTCGGTGATGATGCACTAACACTACCCCTGGAAGAACCAGAAGTTGAAGAAACAGCTGAACCAGCCTGCTGCTGAGGCCTTACCAAACTAGGCCTGTACTGACCCTGAGACTGGGCTGGCCTAAACTGGGACTGAACCTGATATGACCCCTGCTGAAACTGAGGCCGATAATAACTCTACTGTCTCTGTGGCCTAAAAGAACCCTGCTGAGCTAGTAGCCTGTACACAACCTGCTGTACGGGAGGCCTATACATACCCTGCTGAAACTGCGGCTGATACGGCCTCTTACTGGGCTGACTAGACACAAGCTGATCCCCCTTTCTCTTCTCAAGCCTAGAGGCTGCATCAAAGGCCTCAGTGAATATATCATACCGATTCAGAGCCATCGCATCTTGAATCTCGGGCCTAAACCCCAACATCAATCTACGAGTCCTCCGCTCCTCATCAGCCACATACTCCGGTGCATATCGGGACAATCGAGTAAAGGTGGCCTCATACTAAGCCACTAGGCGTCCCCCTGAATCAAAGACAGAAACTCAGCCTCTCTCCGCTCCCTCGCGATCCTCGGAACATACTTTGCCCAGAAAGCTAACAGAAAGGTACCCTAAACATACGGAATACCCTGAGTCGCCCAGCTAGTTCTCACCGTGCGCCACCATTCTTCTGCCTCATCATCTAGCAACTACACGACAAAGGAGACCTTCTGCTCATCGATATAATCAATAGGATCATAAATCTTCTCCACCTTACTAATCCACGCTTCAGCCTTCCGATCATCGGGTTCCCCCTGAAACCTAGGTGGATGATACCCTAAGAACTCTTTCAGGGTACCACGCCCGTGGTTTCTACCCTGCACATTCAATAACTGAGCCTGCCAAGCCTGAGTCTGGGCAGCCTGCCCTGCTATCAACTAGGCCTGTCCGGCCATTAACTCAGCAATCCTATCCATAGTTGCCCCCAAACGATCATCACCCCTATCACGGCCCGGTACCGCATTACCAGGAGTCTCATCTACTACCTCGGGCCTACCTCTGGTCCTTGGTCTACCGGCCATTCTACTAATCAAAGAGTTAGCACAGGTTATAGCACGTAAACAGGTTATAAACAACTATTAGCACATAAACAACAATGTCATATTAAGCACATAAATCACATAAGTATCAATCACATAAACAAATTGATCACGTAATCACATAAGCACTAAATCACATAATCACTTAATCACTTAATCATTTAATCATATTAATTCATAGTTCACTTTTCTTTCTTTTCATACATACTTTCATGCTAAGACCATTACCCACATTCCAAGAATACCCCGGCTGACAACTAAACATGCGCTCTGATACCACTTAAATGTCACGCCCCAACTTGACCCCTCATATAATCAGTCAGGACGCAACGGAATTTCGGCAGTATAATGACAGTAAATAGGATACCGAGGCTCTAAACCAACCTCAATAGAACATCATACATCAACTCCATAAACCATTCAACAAACAACTCCTCAATAAAATAACAACATACAACATAACCATATTAAACAATAATCATTCCTCGTTATACGCCTCCGTTCCAGCATAATACATGAACCTTAATATACATTGCAAAATATATTGATACCAACCTAGCAACCTAAACATAGAGAAAAGAAAGACTACTAAGATAGCATCAACTAATTCATTATCTTTTCAACATCTGATACATTATAAACTACAAAGCATATAAAAGTTAACTAGATAATATACAAGATATTAAAACAATACAACATCAAGGATGGGACTCCGGAACATAAGACTCATCCACGTAAGGCACATTTTCCTCTTCAGGAGGCACGTACCCGTAATCCTGCTCAAGTACACCTGTAAGCAGGCAATAATAGAGAGTGAGCTTATATAAAATAAGCCCAGTGAGGATCCGATAGATCTTTAACAGTATTCACTATACTCCTTGGAAATAATCCTTTGAGCAAGTAAACACACAATAACATAAAAAATACTATCATCACATAATCTATAATGACCATTCAATAAAGGATACACTAGTTGGTGTAGCTCCAAACGCCATCACGATCATAACAGCCTTCTTGTGACTCCCATAAACTCACGCACCCTAGGTACCCTAATAACCTCTCCCTCCATGACACCTCCGTCATGCGAGCTGGAGGTAGTCTCTGGTAGTCATGCCATTATCAACCCGACAACCCGATGCTGCCCGAGAGGTGGCACACACATACCAAAAACTCAACAATAATAAGAAACATCATTCACAGGAGGACAGTCTAGCAAAACTACCTATCTCCCGGTTCATCAATCATCAATCAATAATCAATCAATAATCATATTATCATCATAATAACATCAATAATCAATTTAACAACAAATAACTAAGTTAGATGACAAAGTAGGCCATCCAACCGAACATGCATTAAACACAAAATCAAACCCTAGTTTACCCATCATCAACTCACAATTCAATCACTCAAACTACACCCAATCAACTAAAGGCATAATTTAACATTTTAAAGAAAGACAACCTAAACTTCAAATATTCATATCTTACATTCTACTAATCCAAACAACTCCAAATCAGTTTCTATCACTCACCCATTCAATCAATTACATTAGCCCCCTCGGAAACCAACCAAAACACATCCAAATCATGCCCAATAACCCTAAAACCCTAGTGTGTCATGGCTGAAATTTTTGGACTTTAGCACCGACCTCGCAATCGAAAATTTAGCATTACAACGGCGCTACAACGGTTCAAATCTCGTAAGAATACATATAAATGATCCTAGGCATGCACTGAGCAATAACCTAACATCAAATTAACATTTTAACAGTTCAATAATCAGTTCTACGCAAAAACATAAAAGATGAGTTTTGAGATCTTGAATTTTTCTCTCACATTTGATGCAATAAAAGCCTAGATATGCATGCAATGCGTGCCCAACAAGCGGAATCCAACTTGGCACAAAAATCTATGGACAAAAACTAGCTTTTTCTTTGAAATTTTGCTTTGAAAACCTTGAAATAAACTCTTGGCTTTCTCCTATGGTGCTCTCGGCCAACTAGGTGTTTTGAGTGTGTTTTTGTGCTAATGTAATGTGTGTTGGTGATATATGCATAAAGGTCAACATTTTAATGAAAGTCAAAGTTGAGAACTTTAGTATTTTTAGTGTTTTCTTGACTTTAAATTCATTTTCTTGATCACCAATGCTCAAAACAATTACTTAACACCCAAGATAGCTCAAGTAGGTTATTTTTAGGTGACAAGAAGGTTTACATCCAAACAATTTCAACCGAGTCGGCTTAAAACTCGATTTTTGCAAAAGTCAGTGTAAAAATCCTAATAAATTCCTAAGCCGATTTGAAAACCATTTTCATCAAATATAGGTCTATTAAAGTTCGAGGACTAGGTCTAGAAGGGTTAAAAAGACTAGTTTCAAAATTATAGAGGACGTGTTTCGAAAATACTATTCACTAAAAGTTGACGATAAAATTTCTGATTCCGTTTTTGATGAAAATTATATGAATGCACATTCAGCATGTTCTAGGAGTATTAATATCAAAATTATCACATTATAAGTCATATAGCACTTAAACAGGTCAATTCACGCAAAACAAGATAGAGCACGCAAAACGAGACAGGATAGAAAAGTGGGGTTTCACAATGAGGTCTTTCTATAATGAGAAAATGTCCCAATATCTTACTTTCTTTCAGACAATTCTATCTGATATGTAGTTTTTATGTTTTGTAGGATTTGTAATCAATGGCGCCTTTGGCTGTCTTTTTTTTATGTGGATGGATATAGCCTCATTATGAGCCCTAAGTTATATATGGATTAAGGAATCCCCCATAAACTTGTTGTAGGTTGGGGAGGGGTCAGTCTAACCCCTATCTTAGTCAACCTCCCGAAATCTAATCCTATTTTTATCGTGGCAATTCTTTTCATTTTGTTTCATCTTCTCTTATGGCAATATGTCCTATCCGCTTGGTGGCAAGATCTTTCAAGAGAGAGCCATAATGAAAATAATACACTGTCAAAAATATTATTAATACTGGCCAATAGACTCTTTGGTGCTTTCCTGTTATATCAGGGCTAGCATTTTTTGCTCTTTTTAATTACATTGTGCAACAATTGGGGTTGCCCAATGGATTTTGTATTGGGGATGAATGATGTCAGTCTTTTCCACGCATTATAAACCCCCAGGTAAAACCTGTCGAATGAATTTGTAGAGCTTATTTATGATTGCGGACTTTTCCTCTAGCTACTAAGCTCAGAAGGAACGCTAGAAGAAAGAAATAAGAAATTTATTTCCCTTTAGCATATGCTTATGTAGCACTCCTCTTTTGAAGTTTCTTATGGGAAAATACTAGAATATGATTTTCTCCACTCGGAGTAGGCTTTATCTTTCTTTGGGAAAAGAAGTAAGTCAGCAAGTGAGCAAGCAAGCCCATAATATTCTTTTTCTATTCCGTCTCCCTTTTCAGTTGAAGTTACATAGGAGAGGTACATTGGGGCACTAGTTACTGGTTAGGTTACATCGGTCCATAGGCGCGTGAATAGGGTCCATCCAGTGTATTCTTTGGGGGTTGCCTTCATCAATGCTGCCTGATTTTTGAAAAAACTCTTTCTTTCTACTAGTTCTTACATAAGCAATTTGAAGGAAGTAAACGAAGTCTTTCTTCCAAAATCGAAATCTACTCCTGAAGTCACGTCTTTCAGTACTGGGACTCAAGTCAAATACTTTCGAGTTGCTCTTCGCCTAAAGCCCTCCTTCCGACTTAGAAATACCAATTATAAATAGCTTTAACATCTTTTGATAAGAAAAGGTCTTTATAGAGCTAAGGGGAAGGTTTGGAACCGTAGTAGCAGAATGGAATCAGTTTACCAGGCTGACTTCCATGCCAACACGAGTAGTTTAACCCATCACTACCTCGCAAGGGGGTTGTGAATTGTTTTTGCTCTTTTTGTTAAACACTTTGTAATAATAAGTATTCAAAAAGCCTTTGCATAGTTTACGAATTCTGTTTAGTAGGGACCTAAACACATGAATGGTTTTTATCAGAGTCAGACTACGCCTTATGACGAAAGAGGGAAAAAGGACGGATTACATGTCGATCTTTGATCAAAGAAAACTATACTTGAAGAATTGGATACAGATTGATAGGCACAAAAGCCATATCTATTTATTTACGCTCATTGATGAGACAGCGATATAGAGAAAAAAGTATACCGTTTGTCATTGTCACCCCCCTTGTCACTTAAAAGTAAAGAAGAGATACACACTTTGGAATGGAAGAAGTCGAAGGGGTGAATGAGCGCTGCGGTAATGAGCCGTAAGAAAGATGACCAGAGCATTATTTTTGTAGGCCTTTAGACTTTATAGGAGTAAGGGAGCGTGGTGAGATAGATAGACGTCGAAGCCTGCAACAGCTAGTTGCTCGGCCTTAGTCTTGGGCTGATCTCACACTTCAATCAACCCCTTTGTACTTAAAATTAATCAATCGATCGATCAAGAGGCGTCTCTCTTTTGTTTGGGCCGGTAAAGTCCTTGCTTTCTCTTGAACAAGGGAAGGGCAGCATAGCATTAGCTTCAATTGAACAAGCTCAACCTTGAAAAATAAATGAGGTAGGCCAAAGAACCGTTGAAGGCTTCAACTTGGCCACTGAAGAAGGCGAAGGCTAGGCGAGAGACTAGACCAGCTTACTGCTTACTGCCATGCCATGGTTGAAACTTTAGGCTCCATAGACAGAACTATGTATTAGATATAAGCGAGGGGAGGTTTGGAATGAAAGAACGCATGCATGGAGATTCTGTTTGTCGGAGGTTCGAGAATCTAGGAAAAGACATCTAAGGCCAAGAAAAAATTCAAAGAAGTCCATTACTGAGAGAAGTGGTGATCTCGTCTTGCTTGCTAGGAGAGAGGAGGCTTTCGGACTGCCTTTTCCAGCCAGATAGTGAGCGATCACTCAACAATGAACACTAACTGAAAGCGGCCGGGAATGAGTACCTATCCCCTACGGGAATTGAACCCGTGTCTTCGAAATGAAAGGATGATGTCCTAACCACTGGACAAAAGGGACCAAAAAGCCATTCTTCATATACCTCATCCCCGAGAATAGAAGTGCTTCGTTTTGTTTCTATACCCAATTCAAGATTTCGTTTGTGTTCATGTTGGCGATTTCTTATGTTAATTCAACGGGTCGTCCTCCCTTCCTACGGGTTCCCCCACTGACCTAGTGACACACCAACCAAGCCCCTTCTCTTTCTCCAATCATAAAGCACCATGATCCCTTTATTTTTCTTTTATCCTCCTTGAATAAGTAAGACCCCGCTCTTTCGAATTGAAACAAAAAAAAAAAAGTACGTTGAGGTTACGAAGTAAGGTCAGCTGGTTAAGGAAAGCTCAGGTTATGAAATCGCTTATCCGTTAATTAATTTAGTAGCAGTAAGGCCTCGGTACGGAGTTGTATCAGCTGTGGATATAGACTAGGCTAAGGGACGGACTTCATCTCTTCTATTCTCTTCACTTACACCTTACACTTCAGTTGAGTCTAATGAGGCTCAGGTGCGGAGCCTTCCACTATGGACCCAGACTAGGCAAAGGTAGAACACCATAGAAACTTCGTTGACTTTATCATAAACCTTGATTTTGCTACACTCAATAAGAATCCGGAATAGCAAAAATTGGTTCGTGTTCCACTTCCAAAGTCAGTCGTCTTTGCCCAAGTGTGAACTGCAGCCAACTCTCTAGTGGTTCCATTCCTTCTTACTATACTTCTGGGTCAACCCAACCCGAATGGGAAGAATAGGGTCAGCCAAACTGTGGTCAGCTGGTTAAGGAAAGCTCAGGTTATGAAATCGCTTATCCGTTAATTAATTTAGTAGCAGTAAGGCCTCGGTACGGAGTTGTATCAGCTGTGGATATAGACTAGGCTAAGGGACGGACTTCATCTCTTCTATTCTCTTCACTTACACCTTACACTTCAGTTGAGTCTAATGAGGCTCAGGTGCGGAGCCTTCCACTATGGACCCAGACTAGGCAAAGGTAGAACACCATAGAAACTTCGTTGACTTTATCATAAACCTTGATTTTGCTACACTCAATAAGAATCCGGAATAGCAAAAATTGGTTCGTGTTCCACTTCCAAAGTCAGTCGTCTTTGCCCAAGTGTGAACTGCAGCCAACTCTCTAGTGGTTCCATTCCTTCTTACTATACTTCTGGGTCAACCCAACCCGAATGGGAAGAATAGGGTCAGCCAAACTGTGGTCCACTTTGTACGTTTACTGAGCAGACCAATCAAGTATTTTAGAAAATGGAATGGAACTTCTCACCGAATGAGGCTGGAAGCTACCGCTTCTAGAATGGAAGCTTATCCTTGACTTTTTTTTAGAGCGTATCACTATTTTGAAATAATCCATTTTATAGATGAAGTAATCGGAATGACAAATGGTTACAGTTTTGAAAAACGGAGAAAGTCGGGAACTGTCGGTTACCTTTTGAATCAAAGTAGCGACGAGCCGAGTATTATGACTACAGAGGGAGAAGCAAAGCTTCGTAGACAGTTTCGCTTCCTCGTCGCTTCTTTATGGTGACTCCCTTCTCAAGTGGGTGGCTTGGTAAGCAAGCTACCTTCAGCATCGGTAAAATCCCTATCAATAATTGGCCGGAATGGTAGGGAAGGAGGCCCTCCCTACTTCAATGGAAATGGGGGAATCACCATTTCACAGTTGCTCTTCTACAACTACCTTTTGCCCAACCTAATCAAGAGCGAAGACAGAGAATTGCGTAGATAGGAAGAAGAAACAAACCAAGCCACTTGTCCTGATCGGAACGATTGAAGAAAGAAAGAGAATGGTGGTTCATTTCAGGGGATATTATCGGAGAACAATGTCAGGGACAGGTTGAGAACCTTCCGTTGGTTATACCCTTTAAGTGTTGGTTCTTCCATATTTAGATATGGAGATAGATCCATATAGAGATCTATATCTTTCTATAGATAGATAGATCTATTGAGAAATGGATATTGATCTGGTTTCAAGATCTATGAACAAGAGAGATCCCTAAATATCCATTTGAAAAAAAGAGATGAATAAATAGGGCGAAGCCAGCTGAGGGAAGGTCGCGTTAGCGCGCCCCCTACCCCTATTAATTAATTAGATTAGTTTAGTCATAAAGGAACTAAAGGAAAGCCTTTTGACAACCTTACTAATAGAAAGGGGATGCGCTCAAGCATGCGAAGAAAGCTCTTCGAGCTTCTCTTATATTATAGAGAGGTTTGTAGAAAAGGGCTTCTTCTAATATCCCATTAGGGGCTTCAAAGAAAGCTTGTAGTTTAGGGGTGCGCGGGTTTGGAACCCTATACAAGACAAGGGATTAGCACGCAATGGCTTCTCTGATAGAGGCTCCCTTCTTCAAGTTCCATTTGCTGCTTTTCATTTTGATAGGAATAGGTGCTTGCTGCTCGCTTGCTATGTACTAAATGAGCCTTCACTGCCTGCCCGACCCCTATCTTTAATCTTAAGTAAAGTGAAGTCAAATGAAGTGAATAGGCCAACCTCTTTGTTGGTAGCTTTGCCATGAAGCTTTTACTTGTTGAAGATTTGTTTCCCTAACACAACAATAGACTTGCAACTAGAGTGACGAAAAAAGTTCATCTTGTATAGTGGTCATAGGGGAGTTCATAAAGGATCTAATCGTAGATAGATCAAGGTAGTGGATTGTGAATCCACCAAGTGCGGGTTCAATCCCCGTGCCCATCAATAAATGGACCATTTGTTTCGGAGACACAAGACAAACCTAGAAAGCATTTTTTCTACAAGTCATCTCGAGGTTTTCAAATGTATCCAAGCAATTGGTATCCGATTGAAGCATAGAAATCATAGATTCGTGTCGCCTACTTGCTGAAAACAAAAATGGAATGGCCGATAATTCATTGTATGACGTTTTTAAGACCTCACTAATCAACCTTACACTTTTGAGTTCATAATGAATGAAATGAACCCCCGGATGCAGAGAAAATATCCCCTCCCCTTTACTAAACAATGGGGAGCCCCGAGTAGTTTACCGGACAAATTGAGTTATCGTGATGATACCTTTCTTAGTGGAAGATCGGAAAAGACTGATCTTCATCATGAGACTGATCAGATATGTCGTAGACACCCGAGAGACCTCTACAAGGCAGGCTAAAAGAGTAAGAGGACAAGAAGCAAAGAGTTATGCTTTCATTTCTTTGTTGAGATTGAAATAAAGTTCTTTAAAAATGGGGTAGGTATAATGCACGCAGGCCAAGTCAAGAAAAGGACTACCTTAGTTTTCTTTCATAGTAGTCTTAATGAATAGTAGTTTGAAGCCTTAAGAAACCGGTTTTTTATTTTATTTTTATTTTTATTGTAGCATCCACCATCTCCCTATAGGTCGAGCATCTACCTTCCTCTCCTTAACAGTCAAGCTAAATTCTATCTAGCATCTCCTTATCGGTCGAGTTACTTCATACCTTGTTCTATCAAACAAGCTTGTAAACACCTTTCGGGTCCAAGTTTCTCTGAAATTCTTCCTTTGGTTAGCGGGAAAGGCTTACCTGCCTTTATCATGATCGGTCTACTGATGTATCTTTCAGTAATAGAAGCATCCACGGGTTGTGTCCTTGGTTAGGACGATTGAGGAATGAGGCTTGTTCTTCCAAGATTGGTAGCACTCGTTCCAGAACGAGGGTAGGGGTTTCATCGGCATACTTTTTTGGGGTGCTTCTATTACAACGACTTCACTCTAAGGCCTCTTACCTACCCCATGATTCTACCTGGATGCTTCATCGTGATTATTGGCCAGTGAGTGCGAAGTCAAAGTGGGAAAAAAAAGATGCGCTCGGGACCATTCTAACAAAGCTTAGGGTAGAATAGACCGACTTGATGTAATGGATGTCACTTTCTTAATTTTTGGGGCAAAAGACGACACTACCTTTATTCATTCATTTATTCACCTCTGTCTCTATCCCCGTTGGGGGGTCCTGATCTAGATCAAATGCAACTTACTATTCTTTTACGGTTGAGGCGATCGGTAATGTGTTTTTTTATGGGAGTGGGTTGGACCTGGATAATTCTGGTTGATTCTTTAGTGAGGCATTAAAGAATCTCACATTAATTAAAGTCTTTGATCTTCCCCGGTCAGTCAAAAGAAGATGAGTAATTTGATCGGGGACAGGCATGTGGTAGAGGCGCTGAACTACATTATAAAGATCATGCCTAAATGCAGTCGTGATCTTATATACGATACCACCAGACGCACCTTGGTACTTTTCCATCCACCAATCAAGGCTAGTAGAACGAAGGGATCCAAAAAAGGTGATCGCCCCTACGCGAGCCTTATTGAAAAGGCCTCTTACTATAGATAGGGTGTTACCGCTTTACTAATAAGATAGAAAGGGGCAAGCCAAAACACTCCTAACAAGTGGGTGAGTTCGGCTTTCGGGGCTACCTACTTTAGGGCTTATGTATGTAATATATAAAGAAGAGCCCTCTTAGGGCCTTTTTGTTTAAGGGCTGCTCGCCTTTTGAATAGAAGGAAGTGGGAGTGCGGAGGTGATTTCGGTAAACCGATGCATGAGTTAAGGCTCCCATGTCCCGCCGACCTTCCGAAAAAGTAAGGTTGTAAAACTGCTCATAGGAAAGAAGAAGCAAGTAGAGTCAAAGGCAGGTCAAACTCACATAAGTAGAGGGGAAGACACATTCATGAAAAGCGAGAAGCCGTGCTGTGGGGGGCTGACCAACTATGAATAGATCTTACTTACAGGTAAGAGTAGGAACATCTATTAGTCCGTATCATAGGTCTACTTGTTGCAAAAGGCGAACATCCCCATTCCAAAATATTCATATAGGTCCTCAGGTAGACATTGTAAAGGGGACGAAAAAAGTCTGTTTCCCTTTACAATATTCCGGAATGTATCATGGCTCTATCTATTCATTTTAAAAAAAAAAGAGTTTTGCATCTCTCCTGGGCTGGGAGAACAAATAGGCGTGGGGAAGAGGGAGAGGGGGGCTACGAGCCCTTTCCCGTTGTTGTTCCCAGACTACGCATCCCTTCCTTCCCCTTCGTCCGGCCCGGTGAGATCAGATTTCTCGAACGAAGTGAAGTGATAGGAAGAGAAGACTGCTGGGGGGAGATCTCTATTCTTTTTAAGCCCCATGTATAATAAGGGGAAACCGAAAGTGCGCTCCTACGCACCAGCTGAAGAAAGGAGCTTTGGAAGCTTACCTTATTATTATTAAAAGGGGAAAGGGTTCCAAACCTATCAACCTAATAAGAAGAGAGGGACAAGCCAAAACACTCCTAACAAGTTGCTGGATTGAAGTAGCTCATTCTCCATCCGCCAGCAGCAGCAGAGGGGGTTCGATTCCCGTTATACGCAATGTGGCGAAAAAGACTGATTCAACGAGATATGCCTTGCCTGCATTAAGATTCAAAACTTGTCGTTTGCTTTCAGGAAATGTTTGGAACAAAGAACTAATAATAATACAACGCCGCATTCTCCGAAGATTAAGAAACAAGAAGAGATCTATTAAGAGAATTATTTATTCGAGAGAAATTCTTAACAGTTACATTCAATTACAAACTACACGAAAGTAGTCCCTTTTTTCATGGAGATTTACCCATCACAAAGATGCACAGAGGAACAGAACGAACTTTATATATCCATTTTCTACTCAATCCAGAAACAATATTGGACGTTATTCTTGTTCGTCTCCATTTTCGTGAAACTATTCCTCAAGCAAGGCAGCCGATAAGTTATCAAAAGGTTTGTGTGAATAATGGAATGGTAAGCATTACTCATTTTAAAGTGTCCCACGGTGATATAATATCTTTTCAAGAAAATCATGCGGTTGAAAAAATATCAGTTGAAAAAATAATAGGTAAATTCCTAGATCACCCGATAAGAATGTGGAGAATAAGCAAAACAGAATGGTTCCGCCTACTCAAACTAAGAGGGGATACCACCTAATACTAAAATCCCGCTTTTTGCAACAGTTGCGTTCTTCTATGCAAGAAGAAGACTTAGAAAGAACAAATAAGTTTTGATCCGAAAAAAGTATGCTTAGGTAGTTCTTTCGCTGAGCACAACAGAATGAAGAGGAATTTGTATCATTTCAAATCCTTATTCTTATTGAAGACAAGGAATGAGAAAAACCGAAATATTCCTACTCGAACAAGAAGTCCTATAGTTTACAACTCTTCTTTATATAGTAATTTGACCTATTGCTCTGCATCCCCCCATCAGAAAACTATGAAGAGAAAAATAAAAAGGATCGAACTACCTACTCATTATTCAGAGGTGAATCATAGAACAACAATACCTGTGGTATCTTATGGACCTAGCATAGGTCACATCCCTCACGACATAGATTGAAAGATCTAAACCTTCTTCTTCGGAGCAGAAACAGATGTGGCCAAAACATATAAAGATCGGTGTAGTCGCTCATAGGGACATATATTTCCGGATAGAGGATAGTGACGATCGATTCATAGATAGATCGCTCTTCATATAGATAGGTATCTCTGTGGATAGAGATAAAGATAGGGATCCATCTAGATCTTGATTCACTATTTCTATTTTTTTCTTGATTCTGATTGATTGCCTTTTTTTGACGACAAGTTTTAAATCTTAATGCAAGCAAGGAAACATCATTTTTCAATTATTACTTGCTGGGTTGGAGCGTAGATGAATGAGCAGAGCCGAGGAAATAGGGAAGGTCGTCATAGAGCAGTCGACTAAAAGTAGAAGACTGCTAGCCTGAGAGAAGGCGGCCTCTCTCGGGAAACATGGCCCGATTTCTTTTCTTTCTTTTTGATTTCAACTTTCTTTATTTTTTCATGGGCCCAGAACGCTAAAAGGCGGGAGAGAAGGAAGCCGAATCTCTAATCAACCATCACACAACCAAAATTCTCGGTGTCGAGAAAGATTTGAGATTCCGTAAGTAACTCTGTGCTAAGAAAGGCATGGGAGAAAGAAAATAAACCAGGCTCGAGCTCAAAATGTGGGAAGATCTGACGGTCTACCTAGGAATGCCCTATTCAACTTGGTTGAATAGTAAATTCATGTGCACTTCGACTTCGTGCATCACATTAAATCTTTCTTACTTAGTAAATTTGAAGAATTCTTCAATGAAGATGACGTCGATTTTCGGAACCCATTCTCGAAACTCTCTTCCTTTATTACGTAATTTCGACCTTATAATCTAACTTTTGAAGAGAGATTAGTGAAAAACAACTGAGTGCACACTCATTATATCTGCACTAACATCCAAAGGAAAGAACAAATTCATCCTAAAGCTCGAACCGAAGTGCGAGGGAGTGAAGATTCATATCCCACGGTGTGCTCGAAAATAGGATCTGTAACGCCCTAATCCCTCACGAGACCGGAGGCTCTAATAATCATGCTATTCTCAACCCAAGCCCAAAGCCGGACACAAATTTTAGGAAAAATGGACAGAGTCTCCCCTGTACCGTGGACATTCTGAAAACCTATAAGCATTCAAATAAGTCACATAACAACAAGAACACTATTTCTAATTCAAATCCTAGTTTCAAGGCCATCCGAGCCTTAAGACACACAACAGTTTAGATACAAACAAGCATGTATCCTGAAATATAACTCATTTACAAAACCATTTATCATACCACTCCATAAAAGCATTTAAACTTCATAGAAATTAAAGTCAACCCTACAATCCCCTGCAACCACACCCAAGCATGCAGCAACTAAAAGTAGGAAGTTTAGTTATTACAGGGCATGGGTACTTATCATACATTACATTCAACTTACAGCTAAACAATATACACAAGAGCCCATAGGCTCCAAAATAGGGCATAAGTAATACAAACAAAGTCTTCATATGTCCAATAGGAAACACATCCACCTCAAGAAGGTATCACACAACAACTAAGGCAACTCCTCCTCCAATTGCACCTCCTGAAACATGTTAGTAAGGTATGAACAACCATAATTGCCCAGTGAAGGAAAAAGGACTACCCAAGACGTGCAATGCAACATTTATAGCAATCAAGCAAGAAAAGCAAGAAAAGTGCATTTGAAACAGTAAGTAACCACACATATCAAAGGATACGATACACTAAATCCCCAACACTCCAGAATTCTCTTTTCTTTGATCACGAACCTTGAACCATGAACCACGATCAATGTGCCGGCATAACCCCAATCACTCCAATGGGTGTACTCCGGATGTACCCCAATAATCCTACGACCGAATACCCCCTGGCAATCTCCGGACAAGGCAAGTGAGGGAATAGGGCTTGGAGATCGAATATCCACTCGCAAGCCCGCTGCCGCCTAGCCGATATTCAATACAACTGCCCCTGACACTTTGGTTGCGCAACTACTGTGCAATGCACTTAACAATGGCAGTATAATATCAATAATAGAATTGATAACACATGGGAGGAACAACAAAGTAGGTAGCCCTCAAATCAATTAGAAAATAAGCAATTTCATGTAAGTAATTAAGCTAATTACAAAGGGAATTTGCAACATTCACATGAAACTATACCAAATGCTCCAGAACATCTTGACATTTAAACACTTAAGGAGTCATGACAAGGCCTTAGAAGAATGAGACAATCGAATTTGCACTTAAACCCTTTTGTAACTCAACCTGTTTTCCTTTCAAACTTATGCTATGGTTCTAGATTAGTAAGCGGCCTATTCCATGCTTCTAGTTAACCACTTAGGCACCTTTGGAACCCTCGAAGTCTTGCAATTACCCGCATTTAGCCCGAAAGTCCTAATTTTTCCCTTATGACTTTGTACTACACGTATCTCAACCGGGACTCAAATATGAGCTAGCAAAGCTTATTTAGGACCTATGTAGCCTAAGAATGCTAAATGTGGAGGCCAATTCAACCCAGATTCGCGATAACCTCGAAACCCCTTTCTAAAAGTCGGCTATTTCAGTATTTTTCTAGGTTATGAGCAATTAAACCTTACGGGGCCTTTATACTGCTGCCACTAACATCTAAAGCACCTATTAGAAACATTAATTCATGCTATAAGGTCCGATTTCACAAAATCCTAGTTTTCTTATCACTATTCATGCCCTACGATCAACAAGCAATTTCAACCGTTTAAACTATGAAACAATAACATAAATTAGGTCTCTACTACTTATATACAACATACATAAGCATATTCAAGCATTGCATATTCATTTGATAGCAAATCTAGGAATTCAAGAAAGTTGTCATATTTTTCAAATGCAAAAATAGGTATGAAATCCCTCACCTATTGCGCGTAGGAGTTCCTAGGAGGCTAGTAAATACCCTAAACCACTTGCACCTAGCTTGGCTTGGCTTGGAATGAGGATTTGTTGAGCAAAAATCTCTCCTCCTCCTCATATGCTGATTTTCGGCCCTGTTACAGTGTTTTCAGCTTTGTTTTTTTTTTTTTTTTTTGCTAACTTATGAGCTTAGTTGTGTGTGCATGTGAGTATATAATAAGTTGGGGTTAAGTTGGGTGCTTAAATGGTCTATTAAACTAAGCCTAGTTAGCTTAAAAACGAGTCTATTGCGCATAATTTAAGTTAGCTAACTAAAACATAATGTTTCATACGTAACACTATTCACTAGATTGGTAAAACATTTTCTATACATTTTCCTACCACTTTTAGCTCAAACGCACATTTTTCTCAATCCTAAAACAATTAATATGATTTAAGAAAAATGCTAATTCAAGGTAATTAAGTAGTTGAAAAATGAAATGAATAGTAGTCAAAGAAGACAACAAGTAAAGTACAGAAGAAATGCGCAAATAGTGGATGCAATAGTAAACTCGAAGTACAGTTAAGATCTCGGGCATCACATCATCTCCCCCTTAAACAAATTGCATCCACACAATTCTTCTTTCAAAGAACTCTTGCTGTGCATTCTAAAAGCTCCCGAATAAAACCTCACATGCAAATACCATCGAAGTTTTCAAGGAAGTATATAAGAGGAACATTTCAAATAAGAACTTCGTAGTAAAATGCCAAGAAAAATAACAACGCATCTGCTGAAGGAATACCGTTGAAAACCCTAGTAGACCAACAAATGAATTATCATATAGGAAGTCTAACAATAAGGATGCCAAAAAAGGCTCCGAATAGGAATACTAATCCGAAAGTCTGAGAAAATACCAATCAAGAAATCTGTAGCAGAAATCCCGATGGAGATTGCCAAATAAAGGCCTGTTCAAGAATTCCAAATAAGATTCCAATTAAGGTTGTATATAAGAAGTCTCAATAGGAGTGTCAAGTGGAAATTCCCAAGAGAATACCTTACGAGCTTAACTGGAGATTTCCCGGCAAGATAAGATACACAAATAAAGGCTCCGATAAGAGATCCGAATAAGGAAACTTGCTAAGAACACCAGTTGTATATCTCTGGAAGATCCGTTACTGGCCATCTCTTTATAGGGGAGGGTTACTTACCAAGTCAAGGGACAATACATGTATGCAATGGGTTAAACATAGAATAAACACTTAATATACATTATCACACGTATCTAGGGTAATAAGTTCTCAAGGAATCAATTAGATGCAAATTAACCACATAAACATACTTACCACACAACGTTTACATATTGCTCAGTTAAGACACATAAGTACAAGTAATTCGACTAAAAACAACACTAGTACGCACAGTTACACAATTTCACATCCAACACATTCTTCATATTTCAATTAAGCAATTAACGCAGGATTACATTTCCATTTAAGTCACCCAAAATCACATAGTTACACCTATCTCATAACCTTCCTATTTGATGCCAATATAAAACATAGGAATTCATTTTCACTCAAACAACTCAAACCTACAAGCAAGCATACACTTATTCAAAACACACTTCACAAGCACAATCTCAGGGTTCACTACCCAGCAGACCGAAGACCCTATCCCGGTTGTGAGCTACTAAGCTCTGATACCCCTAGTAACACCCCGATCCCTCACGAGACTGGAGGCTCTAATAATCATGCTATTCTCAACCCAAGCCCAAACCCAGACACAAATTTTAGGAAAAACGGACAGAGTCTTCCCTGTACCGTGGACATTATGAAAACCTGTTAGCATTCAAATAAGTCACAGAATAACAAGAACACCATTTCTAATTCAAATCCTAGCTTCAAGGCCATCCAAGCCTTAAGACACAACAATTTAGATACAAATAAGCATGCATCCCAAAATATAACTCATTTACAAAACTGTTTATCATACCAATCCATGATAGCATTTAAACATTCTTAGAAATTAAAGTCAACCCTACAATCCCCTCCAACCATACCCAAGCATGCAGCAACTAAAAGTAAGAAGTTTAGTTATTACAGGCCATGGCTACCTATCATGCATTACATTCAACTTACCGCTAAACAATATACACATGAGCCCATAGGCTCCAAAATAGGGCATAAGTAATACAACCAAAGTCTTCATATAACCAATAGGAAACACATCCACCTCAAGCAAGTATCACACAGCAACTAAGGTAACTCTTCCTCCAATTGCACCTCCTGAAACATGTTAGCGAGGTATGAGCAACCATAATTGCCCAGTGAGATAAAAGGACTACCCAGGATGTGCAATGCAACAGTTATAACAATTAAGCAAGAAAAGCGAGTAAAGTGCATTTGAAACAATAAGTAACCACACATATCAAAGGATACAATACACTCAATCCCTAATACTCCATAATTCTCTTTTCTTTGATCACGAACCACGATCAATGTGCCGGTATAACCCCAATGGCAATCTCCGGACCAAGCGAGTGAGGGAATAGGGCATGGAGATCGAATATCCATTGGCAAGCCTGCTATCTCCCAGTCGATATTCAATACAACCGACCCTAACATTATGGTTGAGCAACCACTGTGCAATGCACTTAACAATGGCAATATAATATCAATAATAGAATCAATAACACATAGGAGGAACAACAAAGTAGGTTGCCCTCAAAACAGTTAGAAAAGAAGAAATTTCATGTAAGTAATTAAGCAAATTACAAAGGGCATTTGCAACATTCACATGAAACTATACCAAAAGCTCCAGAACATCTTGAAAACACATTTAAACACTTAAGGAGTCATGACAAGGCCTTAGAAGCATGAGACAATTGAATTTGCACTTAAACCCTTTTGTAACTTAACATGTTTTCCTTCCAAACTCATGTTATAGTTCTAGATTAGTAAGCGGCCTATTCCATTCTTCTAGTTAACCCCTTAGGCACCCTTACGAACCTCGAAGTCCTGCAATTACCCGCATTTAGCCCAAAAGCCCCAATTTTTTTCTTATGACTTTGTACTACACGTACCTGAACCGGGACTCAAATAGGAGTTAACAAAGCTTATTTAGGACATATGCAGCCTAGGAATGCTAAATGTGGAGGCTAATTCAACCTAGATTCGCGATAACCCCGAAACCCCTTTTTAAAAGTCGGCTATTTTATTCTTTTACTAGGTTATGAGCAATTAAACCGTACGGGGCCTTTACACTACTTTCACTAACATCTAGAGCACCTATTAGAACCATTAATTCATGCTATAAGGTCCGATTTCGCAAAAGCCTAGTTTTCCCATTACTATTCATGCCCTACGATCATAAAGCAATTCAACCATTTAAACTATGAAACAATAGCATAAATTAGGTCTCTACTACTTATATACAATATACATAAGCATATTCAAGTATTGGATAAGCATTTGATAGCAAATCTAGGAATTCAAGAAAGTTGTCAAAATTTTCAAATGCAAAAATAGGTATGAAATGAGGATTTGTGCGTAGGAGCTCCTAAGAGGCTATTGCGCATAGGGCCTCCTAAGAGGCTAGTTTACACCCTAAACCACTTGTACCTGGCTTGGCTTGGCTTGGAATGAGGATTTGTTGAGCAAAAATCTCTCATCCTCCTCCTATGCTGATTTTCGGCCCTGCTACAGTGTTTTCAGCTTTCCTCTCTCTTTTTTTTTGCTAACTTATGAGCCTAGTTGTGTGTGCATGTGAGTATATAATAAGTTGGGGTTAAGTTGGGTGCTTAAATGGTCTATTAAAATGAGCCTAGTCAACTTAAAACGAGTCTGTTGCGCATAATTTAAGTTAGCTGACTAAAACATAATGTTTCTTACGTAATACTATTCACTAGATTTGTAAAACATTTTCTAAACAGGCGTTCCTACTAGTTTTAGCTCAAACGCACATTTTTCTCATTCCTAAAACAATTAATATGATTTAAGAAAAATGCTAATTCAAGGTAATTAAGCAGTTGAAAAATGAAATGAATAGTAGTCAAAGAAGACAACAAGTAAAACACGAAAGAAATATGCAAATAGTGGATGCAATAGTAAACTCGAAGTACGACTAAGATCTCGGGCGTCACATGATCTATTCCGCTTACTCTCATGGGAAATCCTTTACCAAAAGGGTCTCACTAATGCCGGTTGCAAACAGACCAATAGTCAATAGGAAGCCTATTTGACTCAACATAGGTCTCATCTGACATTCTTGCTGGATCAGCGATTGAGGGATAAATATCCTTCCTTCAGGCGTTCTCTAGTGCTAATAATCCAACCTGCTGAAAAAGGTCTTTGGTTTGAATGTTTAATCGACTTCTTTTCTTATTTGATTCCTGATCTAAAGGTGCAATCAATAGAAGTTTGAGCAAAGGGCTTGTCGAAGGACCATCTTTGGGCATTAAAACTTCCAAGGCGGATACTCACCTCTATGCCTGGCTTTCTTCCTCCACAGAACACTTTCTACCGTGGCGTGGGATAAAATTTGCTTATCTTCAAACCCGGTCGAGCATCTTCAAACCTTGATATTTACCGTTGTGCCCTGTGCTATCAAGAAGAAGGAATACCAGGAAAAGTGCCTTATACTCATAGCGGGTTATTTCACTCCTAAATTCAGGTAGTGAACTTGGTTTGCACAAGAATAGGTTGAGAGCTTTAAGCTAAGATCGACACAGGAACATAACTGAAAGCAAGTAGACAGATAGGTTGTTTTCGACGAATCCCCTGCTTGAGAATCAGTGGTTTGCGTTTCTCTCACGCTATAGTCGGGAGAAAAGAAAGTCTCGTGGGTCTCTCCGACTCTAATTAGTGAAATAAAGAAGAAGATTTTTTCCATTTTAGCTGCTAAGATAGCAGCATAAGACATTTTGTTCATTCCTGCTTGATTGACTTCTTTCCTAAAAGCTACCTAAACTGGATCAATAGAATATCACACATGCGCCATTACCATGCCTCACGTTCTAGCTCTAGTTCTAAGCGTAAGGAACTGAATTAGTCTAAGAAAAGAATAGGAAAGAGCCGGGCACGGTAAATCTGTCACGCCCCGACCCGACCCCGCAAAAGGCCAAGCTCGGACCCGACACACGGACGGAGTGTCCTCTGTACCGCGGACGATCCGAAAACCCTAAAATCAACATAGTACTTACGAAAGCCATAAAACAATTAAAACAAGCCGACTTTCATTCAAAAACATACATCTTCTTATTAACCAACTTCTCAAACCAAAATGCCATGCATACTACACAAGTATTTATGCCACTAAACATTTAACCATTAGTATGCAATTCTTTACTAGTCATAAGAGTATAACTTTACAACTTTACAATCTTTAAACCTTTACAATAAAAACCATTAAGGTCTCAAAATAGAACTACATACAAGGCTATAAGCCTCAAAATAAAGCGACAACCAAGCATTAAACACATCAAGCATGGCTCGCACAAAAGTCTGGCAACCAACCACCAGCAAAGCAAAGAAGTGCTATCACGGAAACACCTCCACCTGCTCCTCCTCCTCTATTACCTCAATAGGGTCTGCTTCAACTACTCCTGTAAAAATATAGTATAGAAAGGAATTAGCAAAACTATTGCTCAGCGAGGGCAATTGGTCTCAAGGACGGAGATGAGAGGAGTATGCAATGCAATTAGTCAAGCAATTCATACAAATATCATATAGAGATACAACAAAGCCATCAACAAAGCAAGGCAAGCATTAAAACTATAAACACTCATTCAAAGGATACAGTACTCTTTTCACGAGCAACTTTCAATCACGAATTCGATGACGACGCGCCGGCCCAAACCACCTTATAACACCAGTTTGGAATACCCCGGAAGTATCCATCAATCTACGACCCAAATCTTCCTGGGAGGCAACCCAAGCGAGAAGAGGGAATAGGACACGGAGCTAGAGCAACCAACACTGGCAACCCGAGGGTACCCAGAGAGGCCCATCACACCGCCCTGACTCTATGAATGCAATACAATATACAATGCAACAATCGAGCAATAAAGCCACATGTGGGAGAATAACAAAGTAGGTTACTCTCGCACGCAATAGCAACAATTGATAAACATTTCAACCAAATCAACTATAACAAGCATATCAAGCTATTTTAAACATTCTATAGGCATAATATCAAGAAAACAAGCAAAATCACAAATCGGCCCCAATTATCAAAATGCTACTACTTCTAAACGAGCCACGAGTTCCGGAAACCGACTTCACCAATCCTCCTAGGTCACCATAAGGCACGTCTAAAGACCCCGAAACCCTACTTTACCCTAGAATTCACGCAAAGCCCCGATTTTCCCCTTTGCTCGTTTGAACTACAACTATACTAACCAAACACCCAACCAACGCCATAATCGCACCAAAAGTGCTTCCATGGCCTCCCGAAACCATGCCAATATGCAAAACGAGAAAATGACAAACTCGACCTAAATGACCCCGACTTTCACCAAGGCATATTTCTCATTTTGTCCATTACGTAACCTAAACAAACCATGCATTTAGGCATTCTAGCATACCTAGCACATTTTTACATCAACAGAAAGCATAACAGCGTAACTTCATCGTTTCAAGGGTTTACTATTCATAAATTACTATTCAATTGACATTTAAATTACAATCTCAACATTCAACTGAAGAAAATGTTAAAAAGCTATAAATACATGTTCTACAATTGTCAAGGAACATTCTAGAAGCTTCAAAATGATTAAAACAACAATCTATGGATAAAATCTAAAAATAAAAAAGTTGACATACATAACATTTAAATGCGCAAATAACGTGCTTCCCTCACCTTAGGCACTCCTAGTCGCTAGGAAAACAATGCTGGATGGCTCGGTAACAACCCCGCACGAGCTCACGCGAAAATTGGAAGTTTGGAAGGTTGAATTTTTTTTTCCTTCTTGGTTTCGGCCTGTTCAAGGTTCTGTTTTCAGCTTTAATTTTTTTCATTTTGCATTGTTTTAACTATTAAAAGATGACAACTTGGTCAAAAGGTCAAAGCACTTGGTCAATATAGCTTAAGTTGGTCAATTAGACTTATTTTCATGCATTTTTAAGCTAAAATAAACATCACCAACTTAAATCTAGCTAACAACAAGTAAAATATAAAATTTAAGTCACCTAAATACTAGTTTCTACTATTTGCTGAGGACTAGAAAATACTCTCTAGCTATCGCTCCCGAAATGCAATGCACTTTACAACAACTAAGAAATAACAATTAAATCTAAAAGAATCTAAGAAAATATAATTTTCAGAATAATAAACAAGAAAATTTCACATTCTGGGCTCGGGTATTACACCCTCTCCCCCTTAAAACAATTGCGCCCACGCAATTCTTACCTGGTCAACAAACAACTCCGGATACTGATTCCGAACTTGGTCCTCTCTTTCCCAAGTCGCTTCCTCAAACCCATGATGATTCCACAAAACCTTTACTAACAGAATACTCTTTCTGCGAAGCTCCTGAATTTTCCGATCCACAATTCGAATCGGTTTCTCTTCATAAGACAAATTTTCTTCAATCTGCAAAGGCTCTGGTTCAAGTACATGTGAAGGATATGGATGGTACTTCTTTAACATTGACACGTGGAAAACATCGTGTAGTCTCGACAAACTCGGAGGTAAAGCTAACCGATAAGCCAAAGGACCTACCTTTTCAGTGATCTCATACGGACCCACATACCTGGGACTAAGTTTCCCGCTCTTACCGTGCCGAATCAATCCCTTTCGAGGAGAAATCTTAAGAAACACCCAATCTCCCAAATCAAACTCAAGATCCCAACGATGCTTGTCCGCATAACTCTTCTGACGACTCTGAGCTGTAAGCATACGCTGGCGAATAAGGTGAACATTATCTACCATCTTAATCATCTCAGGTAACACAGTCGGATCAACTGTTCTCATCTCTCCAACCTCTTCCCAATACAATGGGGATATGCATTTATGACTGTACAATGCCTCGTAGGGAGCCATACCTATAGTAGATTGATAACTATTATTGTAGGCGAACTCCGCTAAAGGCAAAAACTTCTCCCAATTCTTCCCAAAGTCTAGCACACATGCCCGAAGCATGTCTTCCAAGATCCTGATGGTTCTCTCAGACTGGCCATCAGTTTGTGGATAGTATGCAGTGCTGAAGCTCAACTTAGTTCCCATGGCCTCTTGCAACTTCTGCCAAAAACGAGATCTGAATCTGGGATCTCTATCTGACACTATACTCTGTGGCACACCATAAAGTCTCACAATATTAGTAACATAAAGCTCAGCTAGTTTATCAAGGCTATCATGTTTGTTCACGGGAATAAAATGTGTAACTTTCGTCAAGCGGTCCACAACAACCCAAACAGAATCACATTCTCTTAGAGATCTAGGAAGATCGGTTACAAGGTCCATTGTTATATGCACCCACTTTCATTGCAGAATCGACAACGGCTACAGAAGCCCGGCTGGCCTCTGATGCTCAACTTTAACCCTCTGACAAGTCAAACATCTGGATACATACCCAGCAATCTCCCTCTTCATATTGTTCCACCAGAAGTGTTGTTTCAAATCTCTATACATTTTAGTACTGCCTGGGTGAATCGTATATCTCGAATTATATGCCTCGGACAGAATCTCATTCTTCAAAGTCAGATCACCAGGAACACACACCATGTCCCTGAATCTGAAGATACCATATGTATGTAATTTAAACTCCGACTATCCTCCTTTTGCTTTTTCTTGGATTTTCAAGATGTGAGGATCAGTCTTCTGAGCCTCTCTAATCTGTACTAGCAACCCTGACTGAATCTGTAAGCTAGCAAATCGAATCCCTACCTCAGTAGATTCTGGCTTCCATAAACAAATTTCTTCCAAAGTCTCCCAATCCTTGATAATTAAGCTTGCAACAGTAGCCTTTCGGCTCAAAGCATTAGCAATAACATTCACCTTACCTGGCACGTAGTTTATAGAACAATTGTAACCACTTAATAACTCAAGCCATCTTCGCTGCCTCATATTCAAATCTTTTTGTGAAAACAAATACTTGAGACTCTTGTGGTCAGTAAAAATTTCAAATCTGCTACCCCACAAGTAATGACGCTACTTCTTCAAAGCAAACACAACTGCAGCTAACTCAAGATCATGTGTAGGGTAATTGACTTCATATGGTTTCAACTTCCTAGAAGCATAAGCAATCACCTTACCATTCTGCATTAAAACACAGCCCAATCCTTCTTTAGATGCATCACTGTAGACAACAAAGTTTTCTGTTCCCTCAGGTAAAGCTAGTATAGGAGCTGTAGTTAGTCTTTTCTTCAATTCTTGGAAACTGGATTCACATTTGGCATCCCAGTTGTAAGTAACTTTCTTTCGAGTCAACTGGCTTAAAGGTCCAGAAATTTTGGAAAAGTCTTTAACAAACCTCCGGTACTAACCTGCCAACCCAAGAAAACTCCGAATCTCTGACACCGTTTCAGGTCTCTTCCAGGACGAAACAACTTTAATCTTAGTTGGGTCCACTGAAATTCCTTGATCTGAAATGATATAACCTAGAAAAGATATCTGATTCAACCAGAACTCGCACTTGCTGAATTTAGCAAGAAGCTTGTTTTCTTGCAAAGTCTGTAGTACAATCCTCAAGTGTTGTTCATGTTCAGCCTCATTCTTCGAGTACACTACAATGTCGTCAATAAAGATCATGACAAACTGATCAAGATAAGGTCAAAAAACCCTCTGCATCAAGTCCATGAATGCGGCTGGTGCATTCATCAATCCAAACGGAAACACAACAAATTCATAGTGACCATATCTAGTTCTGAATGCCGTCTTTGGTATATCGTCACTCCGAATCCTAAGTTGATAGTAACCCTGCCTCAAGTCAAATTTAGAGTAAACACTCGCACCCTGCAACTGGTCAAACAATTCTTCAATCAACGGCAAGGGGTATTTGTTCTTAATCATGACTTGATTAAGTCCCCTATAATCAATACATAACCGTAGCGTGCCGTCTTTCTTTCTCACAAACAACACAGGCGTACCCCACGGCGAAGAACTAGGTTGTATAAACCCTTTCTCAAGCAAGTTCTGAAGCTGAATTTTTAATTCCTGAAGTTCAGCCGATGCCATTCTATAAGGACTCCTAGAAATTGGCGCAATGCCTGGCATAAGGTCAATCACAAATTCAATCTCCCTATCCGGTGGTAAACCTGGTAATTCCTCGGGAAATACACTAGGGAAGTCTTTAACAATCGGAACCTCATTCAAATTCAACTTATCAGTAGGCTGATTGATCAAATACGCTAAGTAAGCTTCACAACCCTTATTCAACAACTTAGAAGTCTTGATCGATGATAAAAGAAGAATTTGGGCAGCCCTGCAGTTCCCAACAATCTCTAGTACTGGTAGGTCAGGAACCTGAAGATAAACAATCTTTGTTCTACAATCCAACTGAGCATAATATTTCCCCAACCAGTCCATTCCCAAAATGATTTCAAAGTCACAGAATGGCAGTATAATTAAATCAGCAGGAAATTTACGGTTGTCAATGCATATATCACAAGATTTGCAAATACACTCAGTAACAAATTTTGCACCCAAAAGGGTACTAACTTCAACTTCATGCGGCAGTTTATCAATGCAAACATTCACAGATCGTGCACATGCAGGAGTTATAAACGAATGTGTAGCTCCAGGATCAATCAAAACTTTAACTGGCTGAGTATTGAGAAGAAAGGTACATTCCACTATAGCTGTAGTATCGGGTAGCTCATCCGCATCTAGTGCAAAGACCCTAGCCTGTACCCTCTGTGTTGGACCTGCACCTGCAACCCTATTCTGAACACCCTGGCCTCCAGTACAGCCCTGAACATTCTTATACTTAGGGCAATCTCTCACCCTATGGTCATCACTCCCACAACCAGTGCATTTACCACTCTTTCTCCAACAATTAGCCTCAATATGCCCCGATCGATTACAAAAGTTACACTGCTGGTTTTGCCTTACAACAGTGTTTCCTGTAGGTGCAGGGGCTCTGGTAGTAGTAGGAACTGTACCTCCCTGCTGGGGTCTAGTCACAGCTGGCCTCCCCTGAATCTGATGCTGAGGCTGATACGGACGTTGCTGAGGAACCTGCGCAGAAGTCTGATATTGCCTCGGCTGACTCTGGCTACTCTGGCCCAAGTACTGTTTCTTACTCGGCTGACTGCTCTCAGCTAACATCTCAGCCTTCCGTTTCTCAAACTTCGAGGTTTCTTGAAATACCTCGGGAAAAGTAGTGTAGGTCTGCCCAGTCAAATGCAACTGTATATCTATCCTCAGCCCACGAACAAACCTATGAATCATCCTCCTAGCTGGCCATACCAGCTCGGGCATATACCTCGACAGGCTAACAAACCTAGCCTCATACTGTGCAACAGTCATGTTTTCCTGCTTCAGGGCCACAAACTCATCTTCCCGCCTTTCCATAGTCATCTCGGGAATATACTTGTCCCGAAACTCACTTACAAAATCATCCCATAAATGTGGAACATCCTCACAATCCCACCTCAATCTGACAGTATTCCACCACTGCTCTGCGTCGTCCTCAAACAGGTATGACGCATAATCTATTCTTGCCTCATCAGTGTACCTCAAAGTAGTGAAAATTTTCTCAACATGGTTAATCCATCTCTCGGTTGCCTCATCATCCAGCTTTTCGAAGAACTTACCCGGCTCATGCCTCAGGAATTTCTCTAACTGGTTATTCTCAACCTTATACCCCTGTCCACCAGGATTAGCTTGATTTCCCTGGGGATTATTATTCCTGTCCTGCCTCTGCTCATGCAGTACCTGGGTAATCCGGTCAACTGCTGTAGTCATAGTAGCCATAAACTGCTCAGGCAACGGTTGCTGACCCTGTTCTGCTGCCTCTTCATCTGCCCCTAGACCTTTAGTACCACAACATGGTGGCATAGTAGCAATTCACAATAGCTTGCAGCATATAAAAGCAGTTTATAGACAGAAATATAGCACATAAGATTAGATAACACTCAAGTCAATAACAATCAAACATTCTAACACGCAATTCACATAACACAAGATTGACATGCCAAACTAATTCACTTTAAACACATAAGCACTCTAAGTTCACAAAATCATGCTATAACACTTTCTTTCCACTTAACAATCATACAATAACACTCTAGCATTTTTTACCTTTACCCTACAGACCGAGAAACATATCCCGGCTCATGCAAGACTATCATGCTCTGATACCACCTAAAGATGTCATGCCCCGACCCGACCCCGCAACAGGCCAAGCCTGGACCCGACACACGGACGGAGTCTCCTCTGTACTGTGGCCGATCCAAAAACCCTAAAATCAACATAGTACTTACGAAAGCCATAAAAACAATTAAAACAAGCCGACTTTCTTTCAAAACATACATCCTCTTATTAACCAACTTCCCAAACCAAAATGCCATGCATACTACACAAGTATTTATGCCACTAAACATTTAACCATTAGTATGCAATTCTTTACTAGTCATAAGAGTATAACTTTATAACTTTACAATCTTTAAACCTTTACAATAAAAACCATTAAGGTCTCAAAATAGAACTACATACAAGGCTATAAGCCTCAAAATAAAGCAACAACCAAGCATTAAGCACATTAAGCATGGCTCGCACAAAAGTCTGGCAACCAACCACCAGCAAAGCAAAGAAGTGCTATCATGGAAACACCTCCACCTGCTCCTCCTCCTCTATTACCTCAATAGGGTCCGCTTCAACTACTCCTGTAAAAATATAGTATAGAAAGGAATGAGCAAAACTATTGCTCAGCGAGGGCAATTGGTCTCAAGGATGGAGATGAGAGGAGTATGCAATGCAATTAGTCAAGCAATTCATACAAATATCATATAGAGATACAACAAAGCCATCAACAAAGCAAGGCAAGCATTAAAACTATAAATACTCATTCAAAGGATATGGTACTCTTTTCACGAGCAACTTTCAATTACGAATTCGATGACGACGCGCCGGCCCAAATCACCTTATAACACTAGTTTGGAATACCCCAGAAGTATCCATCAATCTACGACCCAAATCTCCCTGGGAGGCAACCTAAGCGAGAAGAGGGAATAGGACACGGAGCTAGAGCAACCAACACTAGCAACCCGAGGCTACCCAGAGATAACGAGCAAACCCTTTTCGAGGAGATAATTTCAAGAAAACTCGATCCCCGATTGCAAACTCCAAATCCCGACGACGTTTATCAACATAACTCTTGTATCTGCTCTACGCTGTAAGCATTCTCTGCCTGATCAACTGAACATTCTCAATCTTCTCTAGAAGCTTTGGCATAATAGTCGGATCAATAGTCTTCATCTCTCCTACTTCATCCCAATACAAAGGTGAACGACACTTACGGCCTTAGAGAGTTGCAAAAGGTGTCATCCCAATAGTAGCTTGATAACTATTGTTATAGGCAAACTCGGCAAGTGGTAGATGTTTTCCCCAGTTCTTCCCGAAGTCCAGAACACAAGCTCGGAGTGTCATGCCCCGACCCAACCCCCAAGCTAGCATATTCATTCCTTATTCAAATTTCACTTAGGCACATCAAAATCAAAGACTCATGCATTCATAAAGCCACATAACAAATCTCTACCCACAGACCGAGAAATTTAACCCGGCTTCATGCAATCTACAGCTCTGATACCACTTAAATGTCACGCCCTGACCCAACCCCCAAGCTAAAGGCTAAGTCCGAACCTGACACACGGACAGAGTCTCCCCTGTACCGTGGACATTCTGGAAACCTGTAAACTTACAATTAAAGCAACTACAAGGTAAACATACTTTTCATGGCTATATACAAGGATTCAAGGCCATCCGAGGCTTGAAGTAAACAAAAATTCCAAAACCACACAAGCATGCAAGAACTTTGTTTACAACATAGTCTAGCAGCAATGACATTCTAGGATATCAATAAAACATAATTAAAAGATAACACATTTCTACCTTAAGCAAATCACTCCCAAGCATGCAAAGTGAATAAAGGCAGAAACATAGTTATTACAAGACATAGGCTTCCAATACTACACCACAATCTACTATCCTTCAACTTTACACAACAAACATATACATAGCCCTTAGGCCACAAAATAGTACATAAGACAATTAGTTGAACTTTTCACAAAAGCAGCAAGAAATTCAACCACCTCAAACTATCAGGCTCAGCAACTAAGGCAAAGGATCAATCTGAACTTCCTCCTCCTCAACTAACTCAACAAGCTGGGGATCACCCACAGCGTCTCCTGAAACATATATCGAGGTATGAGCAACCACTGTTTCCCAGTGAGGGATATAGTCCGGGGCGGGCAATGCAACAAATAGTACGGTTATACAACAATAACACTTAGACCATTAAAGAAACAATGATAACTTAAATAACCACACATTCAAACGATACATTTCACAAACCCCTATACACCAATCTTCACAGGTCTTCAATCACGATCCACGAACCACGAGCACGATCACGATAAGCCGGCATAACCCCAAACACTCCAGTGGGTGTACTCCGGATGTACCCCGATAATCCTACGACCCAACATCCCTTGGCAATCTCCGGACCAGGCGAATGAGGGACTAGGGCACGGAGTTTGAATATCCACCGGCAAGTCCTCTGCCGCCCAGCCGATATTCAACACATCCGCCCCTGACACTATGGTTGCGCAACCACGATGCAATGCACTTAACAATGGCAAATTAATAGCAATAATATAAGCATTAACACATAGGAGGATCAACAAAGTAGGTTGACCTCGATGCAATTAGAATAGAAGCATTTATAGAAGCTAATAAGCAGTTTACAAAGGAACATATACAAAATAAGCATAGAATCATACCAAAAGCTCCAAATCAACTTGAAACCACATATAAACACTTAAGGAGTCATGCCATGGGTTTAGAAGTGTGAGTCAACTGAAATTGCACCTAAACCCCTTTGTTTTTCAAACTATTTCTCTTCCAAACCAAGGTTAATGATTCCATTTTCAAAGGAAACTCTTCCAACCTTCTAACTAACCCTCAAGGTACCCTCTCAACCCTCTAACTCATTCAAATGCCCGCGATTACCTCGAAAGCCCCAAATTCCCTCTTATGGCTTTAAACTACACATACATTGTCCGGGCTTCAAACAAAGGATATCAAGGCTTCTATAGCACCTAGGTAGCCTAAGGATACTAGAATTGAAGCCCGAATTCACCCGGATTCACATTAACCTCGGAAGCCCCAAATTAAAGTCGACTATTTTACGTTTTATGCGATTATAGAGCAATGTAAGTGCGCGGGGCTATTAGACTACGTTCACTAGCACCTAAGGCATCTATTAGAAGCATTGAATCAAGCTAATTCGAGCAATTACGCAAAACCCTAGAAAAGCATCACTATTCACTCTAAAAATCAAACTAACGATTCTAACCGTTTAAATTGCGAAACAATGGCTCAAATGTGTTCTCTAGCATTCATATACATGGTATAATAGCATAGATAACTAATACAATGACATTTGATCACATTTTCAACAAATCAAGAAAATAGCAACTATTTAGAAATGAAAAAATAAGCCGTGAAATCCCTCACCAATGCGCGTACGAGCACCTAAGAACCTTGCAAACACCCTACACTAGTTGCTCAAGGCTTGGCTTGGCTTGAATTGATGATTTGATGAAGCAAAAATCTCCAAATGTACGAGGGAGGGGCTGTCGGGTTTGGCACTGTTCACAGGCTGAAATTGTTTTGTTTTTGTGTTGTAATGTGCTTGTGTTATCTTTTATTGAGTGGGCCTTGAGGTGGGGTCATGTTGGGTGTTTAAGTGGCTTCTAAAATGCTCGTAGTAAGCTTAAAAACGAGCCTAAGGTGAAACATGTGTGCTAGTTAATTAAATCTATAAAGTTATTACGTAATACTATTCATTTAACTACTAAATCATTTTCTAAATGACATCTCCTATCGCTTCTAGCTCAATTGCACATTTTTCCCACTACTCTAACAATTAATATGATTTAATAAAAATGCTAATTAACCAATAAAATGCAGTTTAAAAATGGAGTGAATAGTAACTTAAGAAGACAGTTAATAAGGCACAGAAAGAGATGCGCAAACAAAGGATGCAACAGTAACTAAATGCAAGGCTAAAACTCGGGCGTCACATCCTCTCCCCCTTAAACTAATTGCGTCCACGCAATTCTTACATGATTCGGCGAATAACTCTGGATACCGTTCCCGCATCTGATCCTCTCTCTCCCACGTCGCATCCTCTACTCCGTGATGATCCCATAGAACTTTAACCATCGGAATGCTTTTAGTCCTCAACTCCTGAACTTTCTGATCAACAATTCGAAGAGGTTTCTCTGTGTAGGTCAAAGTTTCACTGATCTCTAGCAGTTCCGGCTCAAGTATGTGAGAGGGATCTGGCTGATACTTTCGTAGCATAGAAACATGGAATACATCATGAATTCTGCCCAGACTGGGAGGTAAAGCTAGACGATAAGCCAAATCACCAACAGTTTCAGTTATCTCAAATGGTCCCACATATCGAGGACTGAGTTTACCTCCTTTACCATGCCGAATCAAACCCTTGCGAGGAGAGATTTTCAGAAATACTCGATCCCCTACAGCAAATTTCAGATCACGACAGCGTCTATCTGTATAACTCTTTTGCCGGCTCTGTGCTGTAAGCATTCTTTTCCTGATAAGCTGCACATGATCAATCATTTTGTTCATTTCAGGTAAGAGAGTAGGGTCAATAGTCTTCATTTCACCAACATCATCCCAGTAGAGAGGAGACCGGCATTTACGCCCATAAAGTGCCTCATAAGGTGCCATACCAATAGTAGCTTGATAACTATTGTTATAGGCGAACTCTGCTAGTGGCAAATATTTCTCCCAACTTTTACCGAAGTCCAGAATACAAGCCCGCAACATATCCTTGAGGATTAAGATAGTTCTCTCGGATTGACCATTTGTCTGAGGATGATAAGCTGTACTGAAATTCAAAGTCGTGCCCAAAGCTTTCTGAATCTTCTGCCAGAACTGCGATGTGAATCTGGGATCTCTATCTGACACAATACTCTTTGGAATTCCATGAAGTCGGACAACATTCTCAATATACAACTCTACCAACTTATCAAGAGAATCAGACTTCTTTTTAGCAATAAAATGAGAAGTCTTGGTCAATCTATCCACAATAACCCAAACTGAGTCATTACCCTTCGAAGACCTCGGTAAATCAGAGACGAAATCTATGGTAATATGATCCCATTTCCAAACAGGAATAGCCAAAGGCTGCAACAACCCTGCAGGCCTCTGGTCCTCTGCTTTAACTTTCTAACAAGTAAGACATCGAGCAACATAGTCAGCAATCTCTCTCTTCATATTATTCCACCAGAAATTCTGCTTCAAATCTTTATAATTTTTAGTACTGCCTGGATGGATAGTTTATCTGGAACTGTGTGCCTCAGCAAGAATATCCTTCTTTAGAGTTGGATCATTTGGAATACAGATTCTACCTTTGAATTTGAGAATACCATCGTCGTGCAGTTTGAAATCCGACTCTCCCCCTTTAGAATTCTCTAAGACTTTCAACAATTGAAGATCAGCTTGTTGAGCTTCTCGAATCCTGGATAATAACAAAGATTGAATCTGCAAACTTGCGAATTGAATACCAGAATTTGAAGTACTAGGCTTCCATAAGCACAATTCTTCCATGAATTCCCAATTCTTGATAATCAAGCTAGCAACAGTAGCCTTTCGACTCAAAGCATCAGCAACAATATTGGCCTTGCCCGGAAGATAGTTAATAGTACAGTTATAGTCCTCAAGTAATTCCAGCCAACGCCTCTGCCTCATGTTCAACTCTTTCTGTGAAAACAGATATTTCAAGCTCTTATGATCTGTAAAGATTTCAAACTTGTTGCCCCATAGATAATGACGCCATTTCTTTAATGCAAGAATGATGTCGGATAGTTAAGTTCATAAGGCTTCAGTTTCCTGGAAGCATAAGCAATAACCCTGCCATTATGCATCAATACACAACCTAGACCTTCCTTTGAGGCGTCACTATAGATCACCAAATTATCATAACCCTCAGGTAAAGCAAGAATAGGAGCTGTAGTCAATCTCTTCTTCAATTCCTGGAAGCTGGCCTCGCATTTATCATTCCAGTCAAATACTGTTTTCTTCTGAGTAAGTTGAGTTAAAGGCCCTGCAATCTTAGAGAAATCCTTGACAAACCTCCGATAATACCTAGCTAAACCAAGGAAGCTACGAATTTCCATGACAGTTTCAGGTCGTTTCCAAGATAACACAACTTCAATCTTCGCTGGATCAACAGAAATACCATCCTGCGAGATAATATGGCCAAGAAATGCAACTTGTTTAAGCCAGAATTCACATTTGCTAAACTTCGCAAATAACTGATGCTCCTGAAGAGTCTGCAACACAATTATGAGATGTTGTTCATGTTCCACCTCAGATTTAGAATAGACAAGAATATCATCAATGAATATAACCACAAATTGGTCCAGATAAGGACGGAATACCCTCTGCATTAAGTTCATGAATGCGGCGGGAGCATTTGTAAGACCAAACGGTAAGAAAACAAACTCATAATGGCCATATCGAGTTCTGAAAGCAATTTTAGGAACATCATCTTTCTTAATCCTCAGCTAATAATAGCCTTGCCTCAAATCGAATTTATAGAATACTCTGGCGCCTTGCAACTGATCAAATAACTCTTCAATTAAAGGCAAAGGATATTTATTTTTGATGGTTACCTGATTAAGACCCCGATAATCAATGCATAGGCGAAGAGATCCATCTTTCTTTTTAACAAATAGAATTGGCGCGCCCCACGGTGAAGAACTCGGCTGAATGAATCCCTTCTCAAGCAAGCCCTGCAATTGAACTTTTAATTCCTGCAATTCGGGTGGAGCCATTCTATACGGAGTCCTAGAGATAGGTGAAGTCCCCGGCAATAAATCAATCATGAACTCTATCTCTCTATCATGCGGTAATCCAGGTAATTCCTCAAGAAAGACCCCCGGAAACTCCCTCACGATAGGTACATCATTCAATTTCAATTGATCCCCAGGTTGATTAATCAAATATGCAAGATAAGCCTCACAACCCTTGCTCAATAATTTAGATGCTCTAATAGAAGAAATAATAGGAGTTCCCGTAGATTTTCTACTACCAACTATTTTGAGTACAGGCTGGTCAGTCATTTCTAGATATACAATCTTCTTTCTACAATCAAGCTGGGCATAATATTTACTTAACCAGTCCATCCCCAATATAATTTCAAAGTCATTGAAGGGTAGGATAATCAAATCAGCAGGAAAGACACGACCCTCAATAAATATACTACACGCTTTGCAAATAGATCTAGTAACAAACTTCGGACCCATAGGAGTATAAACCACAATCTCATGCAACAATTTATCATGTTTCAGTTTAGCATTTTGTGCACAAGTGGGAGTAATAAAAGAATGCGAAGCCTCGGAATCAATTAAAACCTTAACTGATTGATCATTAAGAAGAAAAATACCTTCTGCCACAGCGATAGTATCCGGAAGCTCCTAAGCATCCAAAGCAAATACACGGGCCTGACCTCGTGGTGGTGGTGCTGCAGTTGGTGCCCTGGTTTGAGAGTTCTGAGCTGATGTCTGACCCCTAGGGTTCTTAAATTTCTGACAGTCTTTAACCCTGTGCTGATCACTGCTGCAACCTGTACACTTGTTATGTTTCTTCCAACAAACATCCTCAGTGTGGCCCTGGCGCTGACAGAAGCTGCACTGCTGGTGACGTCTTGCAACAGTGCCTCCCGAATGAGCTCTGTAAGTAGAGGTAGCTGAACTACCCTGCTGCGAACGGGAAACTGCTGGACGGAACTGACTCTGAGTCTGACTCTGAACTGGTCGTGTCTGAGTTTGAGTAGGCCCTGTATAACTCTGAGTCTGCCTCGGCTGTGAACTCTGCCTAACTGATACAACCTGTCCCTAGTACCCTTGACTCTGAGACTGAAACCGTTTACTCGATTGACAGGTCTCGGCTAACACATCGGCCTTGCGTTTCTCATATCTCGAGGAGGCTCGGACTACTGCAGCATAGTTAGGAAAATCATTTGCAGACAAGTTCAGCATAATATCCCTCCTCAAACCCAGGATGAACCTCTAGATCTTCATGTCCTCCGGCTGAATCAAAGCTGGTGCATAACGGGAAAGCCGGGTAAAAGTAGCCTCATATTGATCTACTGACATACTCCCCTGTTTCAGGTTTATGAACTCTGATTGACGCCTCTCGCGGGCAACTACCGATATATACTTGTCTCGAAATTCTCGGACAAAGTCGGCCCATGAATGATGAACGCCCTCGGCTTCCCATTTCTCACTGACGGTACGCCACCAATCTTCAGCATCACCCTCGAGAAGGAAAGTGGCATAAGTAATCTTCCTGTCATCATGGCACTCGAGTATTGCTGCCACTCTCTCAAACTTCCTTAGCCACATCTCAGCCTTCATATCGTCCGGTTCTCCAAAGAAAGTATAGGCCCCATGATGAATGAACCGGTCATACAGATTACCTCCGGTAGGGCCACTACCTCCGGCTCTCGCAGCCTGATTACCTCCAACGACCCCTGGCTGACCCTACTGTGTCACAAACTGGGCAATAGTGTTCATAGCAGTGGCCATCGTGGCCAAGATCTGTGCAGTGCTCAGTTCTTGAACCTGCGGTGCATTTTCAGCCACCTCAGCCTCTTGCCCATGTACCCCCTCGGGTTCTCCACCAACATTCGGATTTTCAGTACGACGGCGGGGCCCCATCTCGAATAGCTAGAATGCAAAGTGTTATGACAGGTATATATATGTATATATGCAATTTATAAGTAAACACATAAAGAAAAATCCAAATAGATTCACATAAAGTCAAGTACATAGAAGTTCAAATAAATATTCCACATTCTTGAAGTACACATAAATCACTAGATCATACTTGACATTCTAGACTCTTGATATTCTATTTCCATGCTAGCATGTTCATTCCTTATTCAAATTTCACTTAGGCAAATCAAAATCAAAGACTCATGTATTCACAAAGTCACATAACAAATCTCTACCCACAGACCGAGAAATTTAACCCGGCTTCATGCAATCTATAGCTCTGATACCACTTAAATGTCACGCCCCGACCCAATCCCCAAGCTAAAGGCTAAGTCCGGACCTGATACACGGACAGAGTCTCCCCTGTACCGTGGACATTCTGGAAACCTGTAAACTTACAATTAAAGCAACTACAAGGTCAACATACTTTTCATGGCTATATACAAGGATTCAAGGCCATCTGAGCCTTGAAGTAAACAAAAATTCCAAAACCACACAAGCATGCAAGAACTTTGTTTACAACATAGTCTAGCAGCAATGACATTCTAGGATATCAATAAAACATAATTAAAAGATAACACATTCTACCTTAAGCAAATCACTCTCAAGCATGCAAAGTGAATAAAGGAAGAAACATAGTTATTACAAGACATGGCTTCCAATTCTACACCACAATCTACTATCATTCAACTTTACACAACCAACATATACATAGCCCTTAGGCCACAAAATAGTACATAAGACAATTAGTTGAACCTTCCACAAAGCAGCAAGAAATTCAACCACCTCAAACTATCAGGCTTAGCAACTAAGGCAAAGGACCAATCTGAACTTCCACCTCCTCAACTAACTCAACAAGCTGGGGATCACCCACAACGTCTCCTGAAATATGTATCGAGGTATGAGCAACCACTATTGCCCAGTGAGGGATATAGTCCCGGGGCGTGCAATGCAACAGATAATGCAGTTATACAACAATAACACTTAGACAATTAAAGAAACAATAATAACTTAAATAACCACACATTTAAAGGATACATTTCACAAACCCCTATACACCAAACTTCACAGGTCTTCAATCATGATCCACGAACCCCGAGCACGATCACGATAAGCCGGCATAACCCCAAACACTCAAGTGGGTGTACTCCGGATGTACCCCGATAATCCTACGACCCAACATCCCCTGGCAATCTCCGGACCAGGCGAATGAGGGACTAGGGCACGGAATTTGAATATCCACCGGCAAGCCCTCTACCGCCCAACCGATATTCAACACATCCGCCCCTGACACTATGGTTGCGCAACCACGATGAATGCACTTAACAATGGCAAATTAATAGCAATAATATAAGCAATAACACATAGGAGGATCAACAAAGTAGGTTGACCTCGATGCAATTAGAATAGAAGCATTTATAGAAGCTAATAAGCAGTTTACAAAGGAACATATACAAAATAAGCATAGAATCATACCAAAAGCTCCAAATCAACTTGAAACCACATATAAACACTTAAGGAGTCATGCCATGGGTTTAGAAGTGTGAGTCAACTGAAATTGCACCTAAACCCCTTTATTTTTCAAACTATTTCTCTTCCAAACCAAGGTTAATGATTCCATTATCAAAGGAAACTCTCCCAACCTTCTATCTAACCCTCAAGGTACCCTCTCAACTCTCTAACTCATTCAAATGCTCGCGATTACCTCGAAAGCCCCAAATTAAAGTCGGCTATTTTACATTTTAAGCGAGTTAAGGACAATGCAAGTGCACGGGGCTATTAGACTACGTTCACTAGCACCTAAGGCATCTATTAGAAGCATTGAATCAAGCTAATTCGAGCAATTACGCAAAACCCTAGAAAAGCATCACTATTCACTCTAAAAATCAAACTAACGATTCTAACCGTTTAAATTGCGAAACAATGGCTCAAATGTGTTCTCTAGCATTCATATACATGGTATAATAGCATAGATAACTAATACAATGGCATTTGATCATATTTTCAACAAATCAAGAAAATAGCAACTATTTAGAAATGCAAAAATAAGCCGTGAAATCCCTCACCAATGCGCGTAGGAGCACCTAAGAACCTTGCAAACACCCTACACTAGTTGCTCAAGGCTTGGCTTGGCTTGAATTGATGATTTGATGAAGCAAAAATCTCCAAATGTGCAAGGGAGGGACTGTCGGGTTTGGCACTGTTCACAGGCTAAAATTGTTTTGTTTTTGTGTTATAATGTGCTTGTGTTATGTTTTATTAAGTAGGCCTTGAGGTGGGGTCATGTTGGGTGCTTAAGTGGCTTCTAAAATGCGCGTTGAAAGCTTAAAAACGAGCCTAAGGTGATACAGGTGTGCTAGATAATTAAATCTCTAAGTTAGTTACGTAACACTATTCATTGAACTACTAAAATCATTTTCTAAACGAGCTCTCCTATCGCTTCTAGCTCAATTGCACATTTTTCCCACTACTCTAACAATTAATATGATTTAATAAAAATGCTAATTAACTAATAGAATGCAGTTTAAAAATGGAGTGAATAGTAACCTAAGAAGACAGTTAATAAGGCATAGAAGGAAATGCGCAAGTAAGGGATGCAATAGTAATTGAATGCATGGCTAAATCTCGGGCGTCACACGGAGCATATCTTCCAGAATCTGAATAGTCCTCTCAGACTAATCGTTGGTCTATGAATGATACGCGGTGCTGAAGTTTAGCTGAGTACCCAAAGTCTCCTGAAGTTTGTCCCACAAACGAGAAGTAAACCGAGGATCTCGATCTGAGACAATACTAGATGGAATCTCGTGAAGTCTAACAATCTGATCCAAATAAAGATCTGCCAACTTTGCAACCTCATCCCTTTACCTCATCGGAATGAAATGAGCTGACTTCATCAAACGATCTATGACAACCCAAACTGTGTCATTACCTCTTGGTATTCTAGGGAAACTAGAGACGAAGTCTATCATAATATGCTCCCATTTTCACTGTGGTATTGCCAACGGCTTAAGTAACCTTGCAGATCGCTAATGTTCGGCCTTCACTCGCTGATAAGTTAAACATCTAGATACAAACTGAGCAACCTCCCTTTTCATGTTATTCCACCAATAATGTTGTTTCAAATCTCGATACATCTTGTTTCCACCGGGATGAATGGTGTACTTAGAATTATGAGCCTCCTCTAGAATACCTCGCCTCAAACCTGGTTCATCGAGAACACAAACCCTGTTTCGAAACCGAAGAATACCATCTTCATGTAATTTGAAATCAGACTGATCATTCGTGATCTGATCCTTGATCTTCAGAAGTTTTGGATCAAGCTGTGGAGCTTCTCTGATCTGAGATAGCAATAAAGGTTGAATACGGAGATGTGAACACATCACCCCAACCTGAGTCAACTCTGGTCTCCAGTAAGTGAATTCCTCAAGAACCTCCCACTTCTTGACAGCCAAATAAGAAACACTCGCCTTACGGCTAAGAGCGTCTGCCACAACATTTGCCTTCCCAGGCAGATAACTGATAGAACAATTATAATCTCTGAGAAGTTCCATCCATCTCCATTGACGCATATTCAACTCCTTCTGTGATAAAAAGTACTTAAAACTCTTATGATCAATGAAAATCTTGAACTTACTGCCCCATAGATAATGATGCTACTTTTCAGTGTGAATACAACGGCTGCCAACTCAAGATCATGAGTCGGATAATTCACCTCATACGGATTCAACTTCTTGGAAGCATACGCAATAACCCGGCCATTCTGCATAATTACACAACCCAAACTATGAGACCCCATATTTTGCCTAACCTCGATTTGTGTGTTTTGCCTCATTTTGTGTGGTTTGACCTGTTTATGTGTTATATGAGTCAGAATGTGTTAAAAATGTGATTTATATTCCTAATACATGCTATATGTGCATTAATGAAATTTTTATCAAAAACAGAATCAGAAATTTTATCGCCGGTTTTAGTGAATAGTATTTTGAGCACCTGTCCGCTAAAATTTTTATAGGGGTGTTTTAAAACCTAGTCCTCGGGTATTAATAGACCCGTGTTTGATTAAAATAGATTTGGAATTGGTTTTGGAATTTTAAATGTTTTTACACTTTCTTTTGCAAGAAATCGATTTTTAAGCCGACTCGAGTGAAATGTTTTAATGTAAAACTCTTTGTCACCTAAAATATATTGTATAGAATTAATTTAGGAGTCAATTTAATAGTTGAGCAAGAAATAGTCAAAAATAGGATTTAAAAGACTAAAAATACTAAAAATAAACTAAGTAACTAACTTTTTACTATTTTAATTGTTTGACCTTTACTTATTATGCATCAACACACATTTGAAAAGCACAAAAACACCATCACACACACACACAAGGCCAAGACATCCATAGGAGAAAAAGAGAAAGAAAACTCAAGGTTTTTCAAGGAGATTTTTCAATAAAACTTGCGATTAAAGGCCAATCTTCATCAACCAAAGCTTGATTCCACCTATTGAGCATCCATTGAGCATCTTTCTAGCTTCAAAACACATCAAAGGTGAGAGAAAAATTCTAGATCTCAAAATGTGATTTTTATATTTTTTCGTATAATTGCATTTTGAACCATTAGAAAGTTGAATTGATGTTATATTATTGCTAAGTGCATGCTAAGGATTGTTTATATGCGTTTATATAAGATTTGAACTGTTGTAGCATGAAATTTTATTTTCAGGTATTAAAAGTTGAGTTATTAGCTATTTGGTGATTATTTTGAGTTGTAGTGGTTGGAATCGATTGTCGTCGATTTGTAAAAGTTTGTTAAATAAGGGATAGTGCCGTTGTAATGCCAAAATTTTGATTGTGATGTTGCTGCCACAATCCAAAAATTTCAACCTAGGTACATTGAGGTTTTAGGGTTGTTGGGCTTGAATTGGATGTAGTTTGGTTGGTTTCTGAGGGGGCTAATGTACTTGATTGAGTGAGTGAGTGATAGGAACTGGTTTGGAGTTGTTTGGATTAGTAGAATGTAAGTTATGATTATTAGAAGTTTAGGTTGTCTTTCTTTAAAATGTTGTTATATGCCTTTAGAAGATTAGGTAGTGTTTGAGTGATTGTATTGTGAGTTGTTGATGGTTAGGTTAGGGTTTGGTTGTGTGTCTAATGCATGTTAAGTTGGGTGGCCTACTTTGTCATCTAACTTAGTTGGTAATTGATTAATTGATGTTGTGTTGTTATAATGTTATTAATTGATTGATGCATTATTGATTATTGATTATGGAATATTGATTATTGATGAACCAGGAGATAGTCAACAAAAAATGTTGTCCTCATATGATTGAATGTTTATTATTATTGCTGAGTCTTGATATGCGTGTGCCATCTCTCAGGCGGTATCAGGCCGTCGAGTTGAAAAGGACATGGCTATTAGAGGCTACCATCATCTCACATAGGCGGAGATGCCATGGAGGGCAGGGCTAGTGAGGTACCTCGGGTGTGTGTGTTATGGGGGTGATAAGAAGTTGGTTGAGATCGTGATAGCGTTTGGAGCTACACCAACTAGAGTATCCTTTATTGAATGGTCATTATAGTTTATGTGTTCATATTGTTATTGATGTTTATTGTGTGTTTACTGCTCAAAGGATCATTTCCAAGGAGTATAGTAAATATTGTTAGAGATCTATCGGATCCTCACTGGGCTTGTTTTATATAAGCTCACTCTCAATTATTGCATGCATGTAGGTGTTACTAATTCTGACTACGGGTACGTGCCTCTTGAAGAGGGAAATGTGTCGTATGTGGATGAGTCTTATGTGCAGGAGTCATTGCCATGAGATTATCCTAGTTGTTGTAAAGCAATGTATTATATAACCTATCTTAATAGAAAGAAATATGTATGATGATTTAGTAGTCTTTATTTTGATCATGATTAGATTACTATGTTGGTTATAACCTATTTTGAAATGTATGTATAGCCTATGTACTAAGTTGGAACGGAGGCGTATAACCATGAATGGGTTTTTGAAGGAATGATTATTTTATAATATGGTTATGTTGTATGTTAATTTAATTGAGGAGTTGATTGTTGAATGGTTTGTGGAGTTAGTTGTATGATATTCTTAAGAGGTTGGTTTAGAGCCTCGGTGTCATAATTACTGTCATTATACTGCCGAAATTCCGTTGCGTCCTGACTGATTGTAGGTGGGGTTGAGTCGGGGCATGACATTAAGTGGTATCAGAGCACATGTTAGCTGTCAACCGGGGTATTCTCAGAATGTGGGTAATGGTCTTAGCATGAAAGTATGTATGAAATAAAGAAAAGTGAACTATGTGTTAATATGATTAAATGATTATGTGATTATGTGATTTAGTGCTTATGTGATTATGTGATCAATTTGTTTATGTGATTGATACTTAAGTGATTTATGTATTTATGTGAATTGTTGTTTATTTACTAATAATTGTCTATCGCCTATCTATGTGCTATAACCTGTGATAACTCTTTGATTAGTAGAATGACAGGTAGACCGAGAATGAGAGTTAGGCCCGAAGCAGTTGGCGAGGTTCCGGGTAATGTGGTACCGAGCCAGGAAATGGGTGATGATCGTTTTGAATCAACCATGGATAGAAATGCAGAGGTTACGGCCGGTCAGGCACAGTTAATATGCAACATGCAAGACTGCCTTATGTGGTTGAGATTAGTACCTCTTTGACTGATAAGTATGTGACTGGCTTAGTATGTAAGGATTGTAAAATACATGTTAAGGGATATAATTTTCCTTCGGACCTTATCTTATTTCCTATTCCGGGGTATGCTGTTATCTTGGGTATGGATTGACTTTCTAAGTATGATGCCTAGTTAAACTGTAGAACGAAGGTAGTACAATTTTGGTTGCCAGATCAGCCAGTGGTAGAGGTAGCAGGGAACCGAGGTGCTAAGACGAGTTTTGTTATCTTAGCAACTAAAGCCGTTAAGTTGGTGAGTAAGGGGTGTTCGGGTTATCTAGCTTATTTGATCAACAAGCCATCTGATAAGCTACAACTGGAGGAAGTACCTATTATTCGGGAATATCCCAATGTATTTCCCGAGGAGTTGACAGGGTTGCAGCTAGAGAGAGATGTGGAGTTTCTGATCAATCTTATTCCCGGTACTCAACCTATTTCTAAATCAGCGTACCGGATGGCACCAGCAGAGTTGAAGGAGCTGAAAACTCAGTTGCAGGAGTTAATTGAGAAGGGTTTCATTCAGCAGAGTTTTTCACCCTGGGGAGCACCTGTTTTATTTGTGAAGAAGAAAGATGGTACCTTGAGATTATGCATTGACTATCGTGGTTTAAATCAAGTGACCATCAAGAACAAGTATCCTTTGCCATTGATTGACGAGTTGTTTGATCAACTTCAAGGAGCCAAAGCCTACTCTAAGTTTGACTTGAGGCACGGGTATTATCATCTTCGGATTCGCACGGAGGATGTTCCGAAGTCTGCCTTCAGGACTCGGTACGGGCATTATGAGTTTGTAGTTATGTCCTTTGGATTAACTAATGCACCGGCAGCATTTATGGATCTTATGCATCGGGATTTTCAGCCATACTTGGACCATTTCATGGTGATCTTTATTGATGATATCTTGGTTTATTCTAAGTCTAAATCAGAGCACGAGCAACATCTACGGCTTGTCTTACAGAAGCTGCAGGAGCATCATTTGTTTGCGAAGTTCAGAAAATGTGAATTTTGGCTACAACGCATATCTTTTCTTGGCCATGTTATCACACAGAGCGGTATTTCTATAGATCCCACTAAGATTGAAGCGGTGATGTCTTGGAAACTGCCGGAGAATGTTTCGGAGGTTCGTAGCTTTCTTGGCTTGGCGGGTTATTACCGTAGGTTTGTGAAAGACCTTTCTAAGATTGCCGGGCCACTTTTTAAGTTAACTTAGAAACAGACTAGCTTTGTTTGGGATGAGAAATGTGAGAGTGGGTTTCAGGAGTTGAAAAAGAGATTGACTACCGCTTCAGTACTTGCTCTACCAGAGGGGACCGATAATATGGTTATCTACAGTGATGCATCCAAGGAGGGCTTAGGATGTGTACTTATGCAGAATGGTCAGGTTATTGCCTATGCTTCTAGGAAGTTGAAACCGTATGAGGTGAATTATCCGACTCGTGATCTTGAGTTGGCAGCTGTTGTTTTCTCACTGAAAAAGTGGCATCATTATATGTGGGGTAGTAAGTTTGGGATTTTCACCGATCACAAGAGTCTTAAGTATTTTTTCTCACAGAAGGAGTTGAATATGTGTCAACGGAGGTGGATGGAACTTCTCGGAGACTATAATTGTTCTATTAGCTATCTGCCTGGAAAGGTAAATGTTGTGGCAGACGTTCTTAGTCGTAAGGCGAGTGTTTCTTGTTTGGCTGTCAAGAAGTGGGAGGTTCTTGAGGAATTCACTTATTGGAGACCGGAGTCAACTCAGGTTGGGGTGATGTATTCACATCTCCGTATTCAAGCTTTATTGTTGTCTCAGATCAGAGAAGCTCAGCAACTTGATGTTAAACTTCAGAAGATCAAGGATCAGATCACGAATGATCAGTCTGACTTCAAATTACATGAGGATGGTATTCTTTAGTTTCGGAATAGGGTTTGTGTTCCCGATGAACCGGGCTTGAGGTGAGGTATTTTGGAGAAGGCTCATAATTCTAAGTACACCATTCATCTCGGTGGAAACAAGATGTATCGGGATTTGAAGCAACATTACTGGTGGAATAATATGAAGAGGGAAGTTGCTCAGTTTGTATCTAGATGTTTGACTTGTCAGCGAGTAAAAGCCGAGCATTAACGACATGTAGGTTTGCTTCAGCCGTTGGCTATACCACAGTAGAAATGGGAACATATTATGATGGACTTTGTTACTGGTTTGCTTGAAACACCGAGAGGTAATGATGCAGTTTGGGTTGTCGTGGATCGTTTGATGAAGACAGCTCACTTTATTTCGGTGAGGATGGGAGATGAAGTTGCAAAGTTGACGGATCTTTATTTGGATCAGATTGTTAGACTTCACAGAATTCCATCTAGTATTGTCTCAGATCGAGATCCTTGATTTACTTCTCGCTTGTGGGAGAAACTTCAGGAGACTTTGGGTACTCAGCTTAACTTCAGTACAACGTATTATCCACAGACCGACGGTCAGTCCAAGAGGACTATTCAAATTCTTGAAGATATGCTCAGGGCTTGTGTTCTGGACTTCGGGGAGAACTGGGAGAAATATCTACCACTTGCCGAGTTTGCCTATAACAATAGTTATCAAGCTACTATTGGGATGGCACCTTTTGCAGCTCTTTACGGCCGTAAGTGTCGTTCACCTTTGTATTGGGATGAAGTAGGGGAGATGAAGACTATTGATCCGACTATTATACCAGAGTTATGCTGATAAGCGTCATCGGGACTTGGAGTTTACAGTCGGAGATCGGGTTTTCTTGAGATTGTCTCCTCGTAAGGGGTTTGCTCAATATGGTAAAGGCAGAAAGCTGAGTCCGAGGTTTGTAGGGCCATTTGAGATTACCGACAGAGTTGGCAAGTTGGCATATCGGTTGGCTTTACCGGAGAATTTCTCTAATGTTCATGATGTCTTTCACGTGTCTCATTTGCGGAAGTATAATCCGGATCCTTCTCATATTCTAGAGCCAGAACCGTTACAGCTTCGTGAGAATCTGACTTATGATAAGAGACCAATTCGCATTCTTGATCAGATGGAACAGAAACTGAGATCGAAGAAGATTCCGATGGTCAAAGTGTTGTGGAAGCATCACGGTATTGAGGAGGAAACTTGGGAGAGGCGAGATTAGATGCAGCAGCAGTACCCAGATCTTTTCTGTTCAGCAAGTAAGCATTTCGGGGACAAAATTTCTTTAAGGGGAGGGGGGGGGGGGGGGGGAAGAATGTGAGACCCTATATTTTGCCTAACCTCAATTTGTGTGTTTTGCTTCGTTTTGCGTGCTTTGACCTGTTTATGTGTTATATGACTCAGAATGTGTTACAAATGTGATTTATATTCCTAATACATGCTATATGTGCATTCATAAAATTTTTATAAAAAACGGAATCATAAATTTTATCGCCGGTTTTAGTGAATAGTATTTTGAGCACCTGTCAGCTAAAATTTTTACAGGGGTGTTTTAAACGTTTTAAAACCTAGTCCTCGGGTATTAATAGACCCGTGTTTGATTAAAACGGATTTGGAATTGGTTTTGAAAATTTTAAGGTTTTTATACTTTCTTTTGCAAGAAATCGAGTTTTAAGCCGACTCGGGTAAAAATGTTTTAATGTAAAACTCTTTGTCACCTAAAATATATTGTCTAGAATTAATTTAGGAGTCAATTTAATAGTTGAGCAAGAAATGGTCAAAAATAGGATTTAAAAGACTAAAAATACTAAAAATAAACTAAGGAAACTAACTTTGACTATTTTAATTGTTTGACCTTTACTTGTTATGCATCAACACACATTTGCAAAGCACAAAAACACCATCACACATACACACAAGGCCGAGACATCCATAGGAGAAAAAGAGAAAGAAAACACGAGGTTTTTCAAGAAGATTTTTCAATAAAACTTGCAATTAAAGGTCAATCTTCATCAACCAAAGCTTGATTCCACCTCTTGAGCATCCATTGAGCGTCTTTCTAGCTTCAAAACACATCAAAGGTGAGAGAAAAATTCTAGATCTCAAAATGTCATTTTTATGTTTTTGCGTATAATTGCATTTTGAACCGTTAGAAAGTTGAATTGATTATATATTATTGCTCAGTGCATGCTAAGGATCGTTTATATGCTTTTATATAAGATTTGAGCAGTTGTAGCATGAAATTTTATTTTCGGATATTAAAAGTTGAGTTATTAGCTATTTGGTGATTATTTTGAGTTGTAGTGGTTGGAATCGATTGTCGTCGATTTGTAAAAGTTTGTTAAATACGGGGTAGTGCCGTTGTAATGCCAAAATTTTGATTGTGATATTGGTGCAAAAATCCAAAAATTTTGGCCTAGGTGCATTGAGGTTTTAGGGCTGTTGGGCTTGAATTAGATGTAGTTTGGTTGGTTTCGGAGGGGGCTAATGTACTTGACTGAGTGAGTGAGTGATAGGAAATGGTTTGGAGTTGTTGGGATTAGTAGAATGTAAGTTATGATTATTAGAAGTTTAGGTTGCCTTTCTTTTAAATGTTGTTATATGCCTTTAGATGATTGAATTGTGAGTTGTTAATGGTTAGATTAGGGTTTGGTTGTGTGTCTAATGCATGTTAAGTTGGGTGGTCTACTTTGTCATCTAACTTAGTTGTTAATTGATTAATTGATGTTGTGTTCTTGTAATATTATTAATTGATTGATGCATTATTGATTATTGATTATTGAATATTGATTATTGATGATCCGGGAGACAGTCAACGGAAAAGGTTGTCCTCCTGTGATTGAATGTTTGTTATTATTGCTGAGTCTTGATATGCGCGTGCCACCTCTCGGGCAGTATCGGGCCGTCGGGTTGAAAAGGGCATGGCTATCAGAGGCTACCCTCATCTCGCATGGGCAGAGATGCCATGGAGGGCAGGTGATAAGAAGTTGGTTGAGATCGTGATAGCATTTGGAGCTATACCAACTAGAGTATCCTTTATTGAATGGTCATTATAGTTTATGTGTTCATATTGTTATTGATGTTTATTGTGTGTTTACTGCTCAAAGGATCATTTCCAAGGAGTATAGTAAATACTGTTTGAGATCTATCGGAGCCTCACTGGGCTTGTTTTATATATACTCACTCTCAATTATTGCATCTATCTTAGTTGTTGTAAAACAATGTATTGTATAACCTATCTTAATATAAAGACATATGTAAGATGATTTAGTAGTTTTTATTTTGATCATGATTAGATTACTAAGTTGGTTATAACCTATTTTGAAATGTATGTGTCACGCCCTAACCCGGCCTATAAGGTTAGACTAGGGTGTGATCTAAACATTCAAGTCATATCGCGTACTTAACCATTTATGAAGATTTCACACTTAATGTTTTTGGCCTAAACTCCAAAATTTTTCAGAAAATCGGCAGCATAACGGCTGTAATTGGGCTCTTTGGTTTGGTCTAATTCTCTAAACGCCTCAAAATTTTCCAATCTCAATTTCGTTTCCAACTAGGATTACCATTTAACATCAATTGAATTGCCTATTGGTTATTTCGACGTCTCGTTTGATTTATAACCTAGCATGATGCTATGTCTCGTTTGTTTGTTTATCCTTGTTACAAAAGTACATGTTGATCTTAGCTTAATAGCGAGTACCTGTTTAAGGTTTGGATGGTTCATCTTACTTAGCCCTTACCTAATACTTCATAATCCTATTATAGCTACTAGCGATAATAAAAGCAAAACGACCATAGCAGTATCTAGTAACTGTCTAGAAATATTAGTACAAACCAAAATTAGACCCCAAATTACAACGGGGGTCTTTTACATCAATAAACAACGAGCAACATAAAAGAAATAGTCTTCAAGTAGCATAGTTCACAAATAGCCATAATCACGCAAAGCACACAAGACAGGCAATCACTCCAAGGAATCATCGTTAGGCACATCGTCCTCGGGTACCTGTTCTTGATCTTTTTCACCTGAGATGATAAAAGAGGGTGAGTCCTTATAAACTCAGTGAGGGGGAACGAGAAATAGGTTTTGAAACTCATTTTCCTATTCAATCTTATGAAAACCCTTTTGCAAGCATGATGTGTATCACAAGCAAGTACATAACGTAATATAATAGTAAAGAACGCAATTACCAGTCTTTCCTCCCCGAGGTCCTCTAGGGACCAAGCGAGAGTACTTATACACGTAGTAAAAAGGATACGGTGAGTTTTTGCTCTCAGATCAATTCCAGTATCAGTTGTTGCGGCCGGCCTCAATTCATCCCCATATCACGCCAAGTAGGTGTACTCCGGATGTACCCCGAAATCCTACGACCCAACTCTCCGAGGAAGTCTAGCCCCCAAGCGAGAGAGGGAACGGGACCATGGTAGTCACGGGTGCACCGGCAAGCCCGATGCCGCCCGGTGTGCGTGATCGCTACCATGCCGAAATGAAAGGTTGCAACCTTGTATGCAATGCACATTTATGACATTTAAAATATCACATTAGGAGGACAACAAAGTAGGTTGCCTCCGGACAGTCATAAGATTGCACATTGACAAGTAAACAAGTGAGGCATGGATAGACAAGTAATTTCACTTGAAAAGCTCATGGAGTTATATGAACATTAAACGGACAGCCATGTAACGCACATAAATCAAGTCATATAACTCAATTCAAAGTCCACGTAATCAAATAATAAGATTATATAACATGCAATAACATCTACGTGGGCTCGGATGCAAGAAAAGCCTATTTGTCAACATGCAATGATCAAAATCACATTTATGACTATAAGGGCATCTACGGGCAGCCTACTAAGCATATAATTCCACACAATATCCAAATGATCAACACTTAGCAAGACTACCTAGTCATTAGGGTTTCCATTTCGTGCTTACCCGTGTGATTAAACCTCAAGTCAATCCAAAATCATCCTCAAGCCATACATCAATTAATTCAAACATCCCCAAGTATTCAAAACAGTCCACACAACAACCCAAAGCCACAATCCCAAGCATTTAATTCAACAAGAGAAGTTACAACAATTTTACCAAGCATATAACTAAGTGAAATCCTTACTGCAATAGGCTGTATTCTCACAATCATTAGGACAAGCAAAAAATCTCCAATTTTGGTGAATAAGATGTCAAACTAAAGCTTAAGAATTGAACTAAAATCAGAAACAAACCTTGCATCATTTGGAGTTCGGGATCATTAGTTATAGCCGAAACAGTGGGATAGCACAAAACTGTCCAGATTTGCACACATTTCAATAATTGACGTTTTTGAGGTCCTTAGGGTCAGTTTTAGCCTTGGTCCATTTCTGACAAAAATGTCCCGAACTGAAAAATATAGCAGAAAACCAAATTTAATGTATTTTGGACATCATTTACTAAGTCATATATGGTTCGTTCTACTAGGTCAGTGCATCTGCCAAAACCTGCTTCATTTTTCCAGATTTCTAGATTTGGACACATTTCAAATATTTTCCATTTTGAGGACCTTAGATTCAAAATTAGCTTTGGCCTATTTCTTTTTAAAATGTTCAAAACTGGCCAAAATAGTCACCTACCAATTTTCATGCATTTTTCACATCATTTTCCTAGCCAAAGTCACCTCGAAACAACAGGTCAGAGAGCTGTCACATAATCCGACTTCACATATCATCACTTTCAAGCCAAAATCTTGCCATGCATGGTTGAAGAAGCTTATGAACGAACATATAACTCAAGTACAGAAGCAAAGACATACATTTAAGAGCATGCATATGGATTTTTGAAGGATTTTCAAAAGGTTTTAACCCTTACCTTAGCAAATCAACAAGAAGATGCACAAAAACTTGTTGAAGCACAATTTTCTTCTTCTTCTTTGCCTAGCTGAGATTCCAACTTGGTTTTCTTTATTTTTCATAGCTTAGTGACCAAGCTCTTAGTACATGCATGTGGTTAGAACAAGAAGAAAAGAAATGGAAGCTTAGTAACTCACCTAGGGCCGAAATGAAGACTCAAGGAGCATGCATGTGTGATTTTCGCATCCTAGCTAGTTTGGTTGAATTCCTTTGCTTGTTGTTTGTCTTGATGCACCATAGGATGATGAAGATGAGCTAAGGGATGAAGAAACTCAGCCCAAAACCGAGATTGAGAGAGAAGAATGAGAGGGAGAGAGGAGAGTGAGAGAAATAAAAGAAAAATGATGGCTTTGCAAAAGATGAAGCATGGGTTGGCCTTGGGCATACAAAAATTCAGATTTGGGTCTCCAAGAAGCTGAATTTTGAATCACCTAGCATGGGCAAGGAGTCTTTGTCGAGATTGGTAGAGTTTTGAGGAGTTTTGAGCTAATTTTTTTATGCATTTGTGTCATAGAATTGTCATAGGAATATTGGGAAATTAGGGAATCTAGGTAGAATAAAATATAGGAATGTTTGTTGATGAGTTGAATTATGAATAGAATAATAGATAAGGAGAAATGTAGGAATAGTTTAGTATTATTTTATTGTTGGTGGAGTTTGTAGAGAATTTGAATTAGGAATATAATATTGGTTAGTGGATTGTGTAGGATTATTTTAGTGTCTAGTGCTTTGTGTAGGATTCTTTCTTGATTAACGTGGTGGCACATACTTCAAGACTAATGCACGCAATCCTAGGTGAATGCACGTAAACCAATGCAAGGCACGTAATTCAATGCAATGTATGCAAATCAAGGCACGACTCTATATCTAGGTTAAGGTATGCAGTTCAAGGTTAGGGCACACGAAACGAGGTAACGTATGTACATCGAGGTCAGGGCACGTATATCTAGGTATCGCACGTCAGTCAGGGATTAGGGCACACTATTCTAGGTCAAGGCACATATGACAAGGTATGCACAAAAAACAAGACAAGACACGTAATCCAAGGTCAGTCATATAATTAGGGGTTTATGGCACACAAATCGAGGATGACACGTTATTCGGGTTCGGGCCTCACAGTATGTATAGCCTATGTACTAAGTTGGAATGGAGGCATATAACTATGAATGGGTTATTGAAGGAATGATTATTGTATAATATGGTTATGTTGTATGTTGTTAATTTAATTGAAAAGTTGATTGTTGAATGGGTTGTGGAGTTAGTTGTATGATATTCATAAGAGGTTGGTTTAGAGCCTCGGTGTCTTAATTACTGTCGTTACACTGCCGAAATTCCGTTGTGTCCTGACTTATTATAGGTGGGGTCGAGTTGGGGCATGATACAAACCATCCTTGGATGCATCACTGTAAATAACCATATTATATGTCCCCTCTAGAAGAGCAAGTACTGTAGTGGTAGTCAATCTCTTTTTCAACTCCTGAAACCCACTCTCATATTTCTCATCCCAAACAAGGCTGGTTCGTTTCTGAGTTAACTTAGAAAGTGACCCTGCAATCTTAGAAAAGTCTTTGACAAACCTACGGTAATAACCCGCCAAGCCAAGAAAGCTATGAACCTCCGAAACATTCTTCGGCCATTTCCAAGACATCACCACTTCAATCTTAGTGGGATCTACAGAAATACTACTTTGTGTGATCAAATGACCGAGAAAAGATATACGTTGCAGCCAAAATTCACATTTGCTGAACTTCGCAAACAACTGATGCTCCTGCAGCTTCTATAAGACAAGCCGTAGATGTTGCTCGTGCTCCGATTCAGACTTAGAATAAACTAAGAAATCATCAATAAATATTACCACGAACAGATCCAAATACGGCTGAAAAACCCGATGCATAAGATCCATGAATGCTGCCGGCATATTAGTCAGTCCAAAGGGCTTAACAACAAACTCATAATGCCCGTCCCGAGTCCTAAAAGTAGACTTTGGAACATCATCTGTACGAATCCGAAGCTGATAATACCCCTGCCTCAAGTCAAACTTAGTGTAGACTTTGGCTCCCTGAAGTTGATCAAACAACTCGTCAGTCAGTGGCAAAGGATACTTGTTCTTGATGGTCACCCGATTCAAACCACGATAATCGATACATAATATCAAGGTACCATCCTTCTTCTTCACAAATAAAACAGGTGCTCCCCAGGGTGAAGAACTTTGCTGAACGAAACCCTTCTCTAATAACTCCTGCAACTGAGTTTTCAATTCCTTAAGTTCAGTTGGTGCCATCCGGTATGCTGATTTAGAAATAGGTTGAGTACCGGGAATAAGATTGATCACAAACTCCACATCTCTATTTGGCAGTAACCCTGGCAACTCCTCGGGAAATACATTGGGGTATTCCCGAATAATAGGAACTTCCTCCAGCTTCAGCTTATCAGATGGCTTGTTGATCAAATAAGCTAGATAACCTATACACCCCTTACTCACTAGCTTAACAGCTTTAGTTGATGAGATAATAAAACCCGTCTTAGCATCTCGATTCCCTGCTACCTCAACCACTGGCAAATCTGGCAAACGAAACCGTACTACCTTCGTTCTACAGTTTAGCTGAGCATCATACTTAGAAAGACAGTCCATACCCAAGATAACATCATACCCCTGGATAGGAAATAAAATAAGGTCTGATGCAAAATCCTGACCCTTAACATGTGTTTTACAGTCTTTACAAAATAAGCCAGTCACATACTTATCAGTTAAAGAAGTACTAATCTCAACCACATAAGGCAATCTTTCAGGTTGCATGTTAACACGTTGCATACAAGTATTTGTAATGAAAGAATGCGTAGCACCAGAATCAATCAACACTTTAACAAGTTGATTGAGTATAAGGAAGTTACCTTCCACAACTGCCGTATCCTCAGGTGCCTCCTTCAAATCAACTGCGTAGGCCCAAGCTTGAACCCGCTGCTGCTGAGGTGTACCACCAGTAGGTCGACCCTGATAACCCTGGGTTGCTGCCCGACCCTCAGTTCCCCGAAATCTAGGGCAATCCTTCACCCTATGCTGATTGCTGCCGCAACCCAAACACGTTCCTGCCTTCGCCCTGCAGTTGGCCTCTATATGGCCGTGACGCTTACAGTAAGTACACTGCGGTGATGAAACACTGCCACTGCCCCTAGAAGAACCAGAAGCCGAGAAAGCAGTTGTACCAGCTACTGAGGTCTCACAACACTAGGCCTATATTGACCCTGAGACTGGGCCGGTCTGTACTGTGATTGAGCCTGATAAGACCCCTACTGAAACTGAGGCCGATAGTAACCCTGCTGACCCTGCGGTATGAAAGAACCCTGTTGCACCGAAGGCCTATAACCACCCTGCTGTACCGAAGGTCTATACATTCCCTGTTGGCCCTACGACTGGAAAGGCCTCTTACTAGGCAGACTGGGTCCGATCTGTTCCCCTTTCCTCTTTTCCAGTCTGGATGCAGCATCAAAAGCCTCAGAGAATATATCATACTGATTCAGGGCCATCGTATCCTGAATCTCCGACCTCAAACCCAACATAAACCTCCGGGTCTTGCGCTCCTCATCTGCAACAAACTCCGGTGCATACCAGGACAGTCTAATGAAAGTGGCCTCATACTGAGCCACTAAAGTATCCCCCTGAACCAAGGACAGAAACTCTGCCTCCCTCCTTTCCCGTGCAATCCTCGGGACATACTTTGCCCAAAAGGCTCTCAAAAAGGTATCCCAAACATACAAAGTACCTCTTGCCTCCCAACCAACTCTCACTGTGTGCCACCATTCCTCTGCCTCATCATCAAACAAGTAAATGGCATAAGTGACTTTCCTCTCGTTAGTATTATCTAGAGGATCAAATATCTTCTCTATCTTGTTAATCCAAGCTTCCGTCTTCCTGTCATCTGGCTCCCCCTGAAATATCGGCAGATAGTACCCCAAGAATTCCTTTAGCGTACCACGCCCGTGGTAACCACCCTAAATGTTCAACAACTAAGTCTGCAACGTCTGTGCTTGGGCAGCCTGCCCTGCTAGTATTTGTGATTGCCCTGCCATAATCTCTGCAATCCTATCCATGGTTGCACCAAAACGGTCATCACCCCTATCTCGGCCTGGTGCCACATTATCCGGTGCCTCGTCAACTACCATAGGCCTACCTCTGGTTCTGGGTCTACCAGTCATTCTACTAATCAAAGAGTTAGCACAGGTTATATCACATAGACAGGCTATAGACAATTAATAGCAAATAAACAACAACTCACATAAAACACATAAATCACTTAAGTATCAATCACATAAACAAATTGTTCACATAATCACATAATCACTAAATCACATAATCATTTAATCACTTAATCATATTAATACATATTTCACTTTTCTTTCACTTCGTAAATACTTTCACGCTAAGACCATTACCCACATTCTGAGAATACCCCGGCTGACAACTAAACATTAGCTCTGATACTACTTAATGTAACGCCCCAACTCGACCCCTCCTACGATCAGTCAGGACGTAACAGAATTTCGACAGTATAACGACAGTAATTAGGACACCGAGGCTCTAAACCAACCTCTTCAAAACCGATACATCCAACTCCACAATAATTCAACATTTTACAACACAACCCCAATATATAATAAACATTCTTTACCATTTCATCCATAGGTTATATGCCTCCATTCCAACATCATACATTCACTATATAACATACAATCCCAAAATAGCTTATAACCAATCTAGTAGCCTAATCATATTCCAAAAACGAGACCACTAAAATAGCAACATTTAATCCATTATCTTTACAACATCTTATATGACATAAACTTTTAAGTGAAATACATGACAACTAAGTTTAATATACAGTATAACAAAGGATTATAACATCATAAATCAGGGACAAGACTCTGGCACATAGGACTCGTCCACATATGGCACATAATCCTCTTCTGGAGGCACGTACCCGTAACTTGGATCAGTAACACCTGTATGCATGCAATAATTGAGAGTGAGCTTATATAAAACAAGCCCAGCGAGGATTCGATAGATCTCTAACAGTATTTACTATACTCGTTGGAAATTATCCTTTGAGCAGTAAACACACAATAATCATCAATAACAATATAAACACATTAACTATAATGACCAATCAATAAAGGATACTCTAGTTGGTATAGCTCCAAACACCAACACGATCTCAACCGTTCTTCTTGTAACTCCCCATTACTCACGCACCCGAGGTACATCACTAGCCCCTCCCTCCATGACACCTTCGTCATACGAGCTGGGGGTAGCCTATGGTAGTTGTTAATTGATTAATTGATGTTATGTTCTTGAAATGTTGTTAATTGATTGATGATTAATTGATTATTGATTATTCATTATTCATTATTGAATATTGATTATTGATGAACCGGGAGATAGTCAACGGAAAATGTTATCCTCCTATGATTGAATGTTTATTATTATTGCTGAGTCTTAGAATGAAGAGCTACCATAGGCTAACCTTAGCTCACATGACAGAGGTGTCATGGAGGGAGGAGCTAGAGAGGTACCTCGGGTGCGTGAGTAATGGGGAGTTACAAGAAGAACGGTTGAGATCGTGATGACATTTGAAGCTACATCAACTATAGTATCCTTTATTGATTGGTCATTATAGTTAATGTGTTTATATTGTTATTGATGATTATAGTGTGTTTACTACTCAAAGGATGATTTCTAAGGAGTATAGTAAATACTGTTAGATATCTATCGAATCCTGACTGGGCTTGTTTTATGTAAGATGACTCTCAATTATCTCATGCACACAGGTGTTACCGATCCAGATTACGGGTACGTGTCTCCAAAAGAGAATAATGTGCCATATGTGGACGAGTCTTATATGCCAGAGTCTTGTCCTTGATATATGATGTTATACCTTTTATTATATTATATATTAAAACTAGTTGGTTTGTATTTATTTAGAAGTTTATGATATATGAGATGTTGTAAATATAATAGATTAAAAGTTGCTAGTTTAGTGGTCCCGTTTTTGGAATATGATTAGGCTACTAGATTGGTTATAATCTATTTTGGAAATATATGTTATATAGTAAATGTATGATGTTGGAACAGAGGCGTATAACCTATGGATGCAATGGTAAAGAATGTTTATTGTATGTTGTGGTTGTGTAGTTAATTGTTGAATTATTGTGGAGTTGGATGTATGAGTTTCGAAGAGGTTGGTTTAGAGACTCGGTATCCGGGTTACAGTCGTTATACTGCCGAAATTCTGTTGCGTCCTGACTGATCTTAAGGGGGGTAGAATTGGGGCGTGACAACAACAAAGTAGGTTGCCTATCTCCTGGTTCAACAATAATCAATCAATATTCATCAATTCAACAACATAACAACAACTAATCAATTAAACAACAAACAACTAAGTTAGATGACAAAGTAGGCCACCCAACTTAACAGGCATTAAACACACAACCAAACCCTAGTCTAACCATCAACAAGTCACAATTCAATCACTCAAACACCACCCAAACATCTAAAGACATATATCAACATTTTAAAGAAAGACAACCCGAACTTCTAAAAATCATAACTTATATTCTACTAATCCAATAACCTCCAAACCAATTTATATCACTCACCCACTCAATCAACAACATTCACCCCTTCGGAAACCAACCATAAACCATCCACATCAAGCCCAACAACCCTAAAACCTCAATGCATCTAGGCTGAAATTTCTGGACTTTCACACCGACATTGCAATCGAAATTTCAGCGTTACAACATTAGTACCACGTATTTATCAAACTTTTACAAGCTAACAGCAATCGATTCCAACCACCACAACAATATTTATTCAACAAATAGCCAAATACTTAACTTTTAATACCCAAAAAATAAAATTCTTGCTACAACGGTTCAAATCTTATATAAACACATATAAACGATCCTTAGCATGTACTGAGCAATAATATAACATCAATTCAACTTTCTAACGGTTCAAAATTCAATTATATGCAAAAACATAAAAAATGACATTTGTGATCTAGATTTTTTCTCTCACCTTTGATGTGTTATGAAGCTAGAAAGATGCTCAATGAGTGCCCAACAAGTAGAATCAAGCTTTGGATGATGAAGTTTGGCTTTCAAATGCAATTTCTAATGAAAAATCTCTTTGAAAACTTGAAGAAAACTCTTTGTTTTTCTCTCTAATGGCTCTCGGCCATGTGTGTGTAAAATGAGTGTGTTTTGTGCTTTGCTATTGTGTGTTGATATATATTAGGCAAAGGTCAACTAAATTAAAAGAAGTCAAAGGTGGAAACTAGTTTACTTTTAGTATTTTCTTGTTTTTTAATTCTATTTTAAGACTATTTCTTGCTCAAAGATTAAATTGACACTTAAACTAATTCTAGATAATATATTTTAGGTGACAAAGAATTTTACTTTCAAATATTTTCACCCGAGTCGGCTTAAAACTCGATTTCTTGCAAAAAAAGTGTAAAAATCTTTAAAATTTCAACGATTCCAAATCCGTTTTAATCAAACACGGGTCTATTAATACCCGAGGACTAGGTTTTAAAATTTTTAAAACACCCCTGTAAAAATTTTAGCGGACAGGTGTTCAAAATACTATTCACTAAAACCGACGATAAAATTTATGGTGCCGATTTTGATGAAAATTTCGTGAATACACATATAGCATGTATTAGGAATATAAATCACATATTTAACACATTCTAACTCATGTAACACATAAACAGGTCAAATCATGTAAATCGAGGCAAAACACGCAAATCGAGGTAAAGGCAAAATATAGGGTCTTAAATATCAGCTGGTCATAGGCGGCCACTTTCTCTCTTACTTTCTTTCATTTAGTTAGGCGTGGTAAAGGATATTGCTCGAAAGAGACTCTTGGTTCACCTACTCAATTGGAATGACTCTTACCCTTACTTATTTATTTACTTAGAGAAGTCCCTCTCGGAGCTATTCCCCGGTGCTGTCTTCTTTCTCCTTACTCTGGGAATGAAGCCGTAAGCCAAATAGAATAAGGACTTGTTTGCTCTATTTGATTCAGGACCTCTTGCTGCTGCGTCTCTTTCAGATTCAGTTCCTAATAAAAGAAAAAGATTGAAGGCCTGGCTATTCCAATTCAGAATATGGAAGAGGCTATGAAATAGAAGAAATAAGGTGGGTTCGAACTTTAACTCAAGAGCCATTACTCAAGATGGTTTCTCTTCCTCTTATTGTCAAAAGTCAAATGGTTAAGTCCAGTTGGGGCAATTGGGCCAAACGACATTGATAGCGGAGTTTTTGTAGTAAGGTACTGGGTCTTGGGCAGACATACTCAACTGGTACAAATAGAAAGGCTCGTCTAGTGAGTGATGACACTGGCGAGTAAACTGCAAAAGGGTCTTGCTTGGTATAATATAAGCGGATGAATTAGTTATAATTCACTCAAATGTGACTTCTTTGCTTGGTTTTGGTTGGTTGACTCAATAATGGCCCTTCAAAGACATTCACTCCGTATTTATGTGAGAGCGATAGAACTCCTTTTTTGACCTCTGTCACCTCTCAAACTCAGCAAAGCAGTCTGCCTTTCTTTCAATGCTTTAAGATGGAAGTTGGTCGAGTGCTGTCATAGGGGGAGTCCAGATGGACTTGATTGCTTATTTCATTCCATCTCTACTTCTGGAAACAAATCAAGATCAAGGATCTTAAAAAGACAGAGTCAACCGATAGATCAAAGAGTCACAAACCTTGCTGCCACCTAATCGATGAATTTTGTCCCCTTTTTATGGCTTTAGCCTGCTTCTTGTTACCTTGTTACTATAAAATTTGGGTGCATATAGAATGGGATCAAGACCAGTAGGTCGGTTTTCTCCCGAGTATCATTAGTGCGTCCACATACTTTTTTGATAAAAAAGAAAGGATAGGTCCGGGGACCCCTAATATAATAGAATTGGATTACTCCTCTGTTGTCGTGGATGGACTCTTATTCGATGTCAATCGCTCAGCATCTTTGTTTAATGAAGGCCCATTCCCCCTGAGTGAGGCCATTCATTTGTCTTAACTAGAGCTGAAAAGGTAGATTAGCTCTATATTTCACTCTTTTTGATTTCAAGCTACTTGCGCCTATTGTTTATTGGTCCAATGGCCTTACCGTTGGTTGTCCCTCTATTAAAATGTTGGGCAAGTGGTGGGGAATTACCTATATTCAGTACGAGCAGAGTGGAAACTGCTCATACCTTTCAAAGTTTGGCATTCGCCTATCACCCGTAATCCGAAAAGACTAACCTCAATAATGTTCACAATCAGACATTAGATCCGGATCGAAATAATACCCGATATAAAATTCATCTACGTTGGCAAAAGCACTTTCAGAGCAATTGTCCCATCGGCGTGAAGGTTTTTTGTTTAAGACTGCTTTTCGTGCCCTTACTTTGGAGTCTATCAGTTGCAACAAGGGCTGCGGGAACGAGTGCTTTCTATGGGATGAGATGACTTTTTATATATATAAGATAGCGGTAATTAAGCTAGGGCGTTTAGCTTACTTAGTTTACTCCCAAGCACTCATGACATACTTTCAAGATTTGGCATCTCCCGCCGCTCTTCCTATGTAAGAGTTGAGCCCTCACTTCTCCCTCCCCCAAGTGGATCTCCCATATGTTATATTAGAATCTATTATTTTATTGGTTCAAATCCTATTGATCGACTCAACCTAACTATCGCCCAACCAATGAAGAGTAGTTCTAGAAAACCTGCCTCCTCTGGCCGATAGGAAGAAAAGGCTTCGTAGTGCTTTGGATGATGGCATATCTTCCTTCTATTTGCATACTATAGTCGATCGAGTGGGAGGAAGAGAAAAGCTTGAATCCGCGGCTGCTGAAAGTAGGAAGACGTGTCAATAATCAGAGTTCATTTGGCTGGGGGGATCCTACTACCCCATAGATGGAATCCCAATATCGATGCTCACCCTCCTGGAAGTGTTTTGACCTTTTGCTTTTATTCCCGAGTGGATTCCCTATTTGATGTACTTTCTGAAGGACTTGATTCTAGTACGAACGAGTACAAATGATACCATACGTTACGTTTCAAAGATCAGGACATCGTCTATATAAGCTACAACACAAAAGTCAAAGGGTTTGACTATCTTGTCCAAAATTCTTTACCTAGCTCTCACCTATCGATACCACTCGCAACGAGAAGAGCTCGATTACTACGCTTGCCGCTGACCAAAATCTTGTTCTTTCTTCATCACGAGCAAAGTCATAAGCAGGTGGGGCCCTCTTTTAGTCGCGAAGTTGAGCTCACTCCCTAACTTTTCTTCAGAAATAACATAGTGCAGTCTCTCTTAGAAAATAGGGAAACACATGTTGTAGCCACTCTGTTCACTAGGAATCTCCTTTTTTCTCCTCGTACGCATCTTCCTCAGTTCGGGCATTCTGACCGGCGGGATAGGCATTCATAGAATCAGCTTAGTTATTTGAGGCACCTCCATTAGATGAGTTGACCTCACCTCTTTCATTTAGATCTGCAGAGACAACTATAACATAAGCTGCACTGGAAGAGGTAGCTAAGCCTGCTGAATCTTGGGAATTAGCATTTGTTACCAACCTATGTTGAAAGTCAACCAGCAGATAACTGCTGAGTAAGAAAGGCAAGGTAGGTACTGTGTAGGTGGAACAAAGTAAGGTGGAGAGTCGCGAGTAAACCAAGTAAGTAGTAGTAAAGTCTCGAAAGCGGAAGACCAGGAAGAGTTAGGCACCTTAGCATATCCATATCTACTATGAATGGAAGATTTAAAGCAAGAATGGGACTTTGATCAATAGGTTAGGGACTCGTAGAATCAATCCGGGCATCCAAAATAAGATGCAAATTGAACTAAAGAGCTTGGACACAGATCAAGACATGTTTAGGACGTTGATGTATGGTAGTGGTTCTTGTAGATAGGTCTATGGCAGTGCTTCCTATAATGAGTAGATCACTGAGCCCGTCAGCGACAACAAATGCTTCCACAAAATCCATTCTTAGTGCTCTAAAACCCCCATCCTCAAGTTATAGTGTAACGTTCTTCAGTTAATCAACTCATCCGATGCATGCCCCTTCCGTATTCAAATCCCGGGCCAACCATAAGGGCGAGATATACGTCCATTGAATGAGTTGACTTACTTGTTTCATACAGATTTGCATGGGTAGCTGGATCAGTGGGGGTGGCTAAAGCCATTAAATCTGGAAAATTTGCATCTCCTGTTATTATTAGAGTTTTGTATCAATATCTTCTTGAAATTGACTTAGATAGAGGGATCTACAATTGCGGGGCAAACATCTTCCCATGTTGTAGAGAAAACACTTTTTTAGTAAAGGGGATAAACGAAAGAAAAAGGCCCTTTGATAAGATATATAAAGTAATTCAAATGTTATATATAGACCATGGTCCTATCCCTGATTTTTAATAGAAAAGGTTGACCAATATGATTAAGGTTATTATTTATTCAAACTAACCTTGGCTAAAAGTTTCATACTGCATGCGGCGTGGCCTACTTCTACTTTCACTACTAGAAGGACAAAGTATGTGAGTCCATGATATAGTGCGAGGATGGAAATAGTGCTTCGTTTTAGTGAAGGCAATTGAGCTTGTTAGCGGTGGCTAGAATTCTTGCTTTGGTTGGGCAGCAAGCACCGATCCTAGCCCGACAACAACCCTTTTTCATCCTTTCTAGGATCATTCCATAGTGCCTGTTGAGGAATGAGCCGGCGACTCATAGGTAGTGGCTTGGTTAAAAGAACACACCGGAGCCGCAGCGAAAGCGAGTCATAGCTTATGGCCCCGAACCTAGGTGATCTATCCATGACCAGGATGAAACTTGGGTAAAGCTTGAGTTCGCTAGATGTGCTTGGTGGGAGCATATGTACATGCACTGAGAATCTAGTCCATAACCAAATTGCCGAGAATTTCTAACAAATGAGCTCGAGGCTCACAGAAGACGCAAGAGCAAATGCTAGAGCTAATGCTTTTGCGATCGCCCTGGCTTCTACCCTGATGGGAAATATGCTTAATGTTGTTACTACTTCTAATATAACAGATTGTAACATAAACTCGTACTTTTCTAATGTTTGTTGAGTCCGTAAGAAAGAAAGAACGTAGTGCGACTTGATCCCTTTTTGGGTGTACTTTTTTAGAAAAGTCGACTCCTGAATTAAAAGGTAGGCTACGGCTCTACCCCTTTTTGGAATCAAATGTAGCTAAAAGGTGAGGCCCCTAGCGATAGGGGGAAAGAAGTGTGGACAAGTGGCCTTCTTTCACTCACTTTTGTTTTGGAGAGAGCATTGTGGAGCAGCAAAAGAAGCACTAAGCTATAGCAAAAGTGTCAAATGCCCAACTGTCCCTTGTAGCCGAAGATCTGCTTCATAAGATGGCCCATTTCATGCTAACTCATGTCATGACGACCCTGATGAAACTATGAAATCCATGAAGCCTGCTTGGCTACCTTAAGAAAGTGCTGCCTTTATTCCCGCATTTCTTTGGACCTCGTTCTGAAGAAGCAAAGATCGAGCGGTGAGACCCCTCGCCTAAGGCATATGAATGGGAAAGCTTGACAGCTGTAGATTGAGCCCTGGGCGCAATTTTCCTCACGGTTCACTGTCAATGTTCTACACTCAACTTGGCTCATGACTAGACTTTCTAGGGATGATGAAAAAAAAATGAAATCCAACCCGTGAAGAGCGTAATTGCCTGAAGTGGAGGGCTACCTTTAGGAAGGAAAACGGAAGTGGAAGTTCTTGTGGGTGGGGCTATAAAAATGAAACGTGGTATATAATGCAAGGAAAGGCCATACAAACCAAGCGTCTAATCGCTAGTCTGCACTAGCTAGCAATGAAGAGTTGAGTAGGAATCTTTCCCCCTACTTCTGGTTCATCTCGACATTCTTTCAGCCTTGGTATGAGATATGGTCAGATATAGTAATAGAGAAGTGTAGCAGGTGTTCCCACAAGACATCGGGACTAGTTCCATTAATTCCAGCTTCTGTTCTAGATTTGGTCCAAACTATCAAGGAAGAGAGCTTCAAGAAAAGATAGACGGAACTCCGCACCAATTGATTGGGAAATCATCCCATGTTGTTGTTTGGTTTGAGCTTCAGCCCAGCTATGTACTGAAGAAGAAGCCCTAACCTGACCCTACTTCTACAAATACCTCAATGGTACTTCTTTTAGTTTAGGACAGCACCAGTCGCTAATGATTTGGCATTCCAACTGAAAGGATTAATCCCAACCTTCTAGATCTCCTCCCTACTTACTATCAACCTTGTTCTTAAGGGAGAACTCTTCCATTTCAATCTATTTCGGTACCATCGCCGACAATCTACTCTACAAAAGAAGAGGAAAGTGCCTTTCTATAGGGTTATTCTAATCTCGTATTAAAAGCAACAAATAGGCTTTCGCACTTCTAGTGAAACAAAAAGCACTTAATAACCAGTTCCCCAGCTCAAAGGTTAAGTGAGAGGTTTGTCTCGGCAATCCTTACATTCCATTCTAGGCCTACGATTGGCTTTCGAAAGAGAAAAGAACTGACTGGCAAAGACCTTTATACCAATATATTGAAGATGAAGGACTGAGCTTTGTTCGAAAAATGTCTACCTATCTATCACATTAGTCTAGTCAACTAAGGAATAAGGTAGACCCAACTTTCTAATGAATGAATGAATTTCTTAGGAAGTCAATCAGAAGCTGCTTAGCTAGCCTCATTTCCCTTCGGCTTTTTCTGCAATTCTGACTTTCCAATAGCCCGAACGAAGGTCTAGCTTTGTGAAGAAAGTGGCTTTGGACAATCTGTCGAAGAGATCTGCCACCAAAGGGACAGGATACTTGTTCTTCACTGTCACTTTGTTCAGTGCACGATAGTCTACACACATGCGCAAAGAGCCATCTTGGTTTTTCTGGAACAGCACAGGGGCCCCATATGGTACCTTGAAAGGCTGGATATAGCTTGTATCTAACAACTCTGTCAACTACTTCCTAAGTTCTGCCAGTTCCAAGGGCGACGTCCGATAAGGTGCACGTGCAGGGGGCTTGGTACCAAGGACTATATCGATCTTGTGATCAATGGCCCGTCTAGGGGTAAGGTTCTTTTGGAGTTCTGATGGCATTACATCTACAAACTCTTTGAGAATCTTAGCCACTTTGTCCGGAATTTCCACCTTGTGGTCAGGTTTGACCTCAATAAAAGCCGAAAGGTAAGTGACAACACCCTTCTTCAAACCATTGCCTACTTGTATAGCAGATAGTATCCCATGCCTTTGTTTTCCTGCCTTTGTCTGGTAGGCTGCATCCATGCATAAGTAGCCTCTCATCCGCGATCAACATCCCACTGAGGTGCGGCATCAACGCCACTTTGCAGCCAGAAAGAAGTCATTGCCCAATATGACATCAAAATCATCTAAGGGTATTACCATTAGATTCAATTGTCCCATCCATGGAACCAATGCTCATATGCACACCATAGGCCATACCCAGCACTGGTTGGGCTGCCAAATTGACATCCTTAATCTTGCTTGGATTCTTACCCACCAAGTCTGCACCATCCGTTCAGCCACAAAATGGTGCATGACACCTGTGTCAACCATAGCCAACACATCATTCCCATTAAACAAAACCTTAATCTACAAGACGAGAGGACTCCGTATGGATGGCATTCTACTATTGTAGAGGATTGACTCGTGTTGCGCTCTCAGAGTCAGATTCCACTTCCTTTGCTCATTCGGTAACAAAGGCACTTAGCTCATCTCGCTTTAGACAGTCTTTTTCTCGATGGGGACCATTGGCAAATGAAAGAGCCAGAGTTTGTCTTTCCCTAGCTCTCTTGTCCATCTGCTTTAGGCTTGGCTTTGTCCTAGCTCCACGGTTATTCCCTTTGGGAAGAACTATGAGACCCTATCTCAAACTACAAAGAGAAAATGCGGTAGAAAATCCTTTGTGTTATGGATACGAGCGAGGAAATAATGATATAACTCCGATATAGCCCTTAGCAAACCCAAAATAGGACCCTGGTCTTATAGGATAATACGGACTTTTGGAGCCCTTTCTAATGGGCAGAAATTTGTCGACAGCCACAGGGATATTCTAGAAAAGGTACAACCGCTTAGTTCCTTGAACTTCTACTGCGCCAAGTGAGAGGAGGTATCATGTATAAGAAGATAAGGAGTCGTTCGGGCCCCAGAGCTCTTTGGGTCACGAACTCTATCTCGCAAGACTTAATACTTCACCTAAGTGACAGTGAAATTGGCTACTTTCTCATAAACCGGTGATTTAGGCAATCAATTTGGATTATATGATAGGACTCGCAAAGGAAATTAGGTCCTTCCCGGGGCACTTCCTATATTTTTTCAAGGTCCATTCCCTTCCTTCCCCTTATAAAAAGAAAAGAGCAAAAGCCTGGAGCAAGTACTCCTCTTTCGAACTCTTTTTTCGCTCCTATATTCGCCTTCTTCAATCTAACAACTGGCTTCTAAGCATATCTCTTTCTCTTATAGAATAACCCATGGTAGCTTTGTTCGCTTAACGGGTGTTCAGTTCTTTAATTGCACCTTTCGTTTAATCTCTATTAAAAAGATTCATGAAATCTAAAGTAAGCAATGACAAGTAGGTTTGCTTCCCTGGCCTTTGGACTTTGGACTCATCTTTCTGACTCATGAATAGCGGGACGGTAAAACACTAATTCTTAAGCTTAAGTAGCTTTCATAAGACTAAGATTGAAGGCTTATAGCTCTAAAGCATAACAAAGCAAGCGCAAGACTTCTAGGGTTAACTACGCTAAGAGGTTTCAAGTTCTAACAAAAAAGATGGAGTCTTCCATTTTGCGGCGGGGGTTGAGGTTCTTGCAGGTATATAGTTAATACTACATAATCTCTAATAAGCCTAAGGGAAAGTCAGAGAGGAAGAATGCACGGAAAGAAAGATCCTAAGAGACAATAGAAAGGCGAGAATGGAATGCTAAGAGAAAGAAAACATATTAAGCTAGTCGAATCCTACTGCCTTTACTTAAACTTGAAGCACCAATCTAAGAGTCTGCTCTTACTACCCCCGAAAAAAGGGTCAACCGAAGCCAGGAAAAGTAAAGTAGCAGGTAAAAAGAAAATAGCCCCTTTTCTACTACACCTTTCGACCCTTCCGGGTAGTTCTGTTAAGAAAAGAAGGATCTTCCCTGCCGACTTCACTCGCCTAAGGGATGTAGCGAGCTATGGCCAATTCAATAGCAGGGATTTGTGAAAAGAGTCATTCTGCTAGTTTAAGTATTTCCTTCTCAAACCCCTTCCTTACCTAAAGTCTTCTTCCTATTGAGTTATTTCTATGTCTCCCGAGAATGATCAGTACATATGGTCCTTGCCTTGCCCCTAGGAAGTTTTGATAGGCTGCAAGCAAATTTCATTTCATTGCTAAATGCCCTTCCCTCCGTAATGACTTCTCTAGGCATTGAGTTACTCCTAGAGAAGTTCGAGTAGCTTTCGATCTTGGTCCATGCGAGCTCTCTGCCAGCCCCTGAAATTGCTTCTGATTTTCATACTTTTTGTTTTGAGCTAGTGGAAGTGCCCTTTGCTCTCGGTCCCTGGTGAGGTTCCTTGAAATGCACTCTCTTTAGGAGGCTAAAGTTGATTATAGGTCAAAATCGGGTTTCACAAGCTAGTCAGTGACAGTGACTTTCGAAAAGCGCCATCAGGAGATTCAAATATCCATGCTTTCAGGCAATAAAAGGTAGAATAAGAACATCTAGATTTTTCTTCATTTTTACCCTACAACAATTGCTTATCCCTAGACTTAGTCTTACTGGAATTTGTTTCATGCTATGTGTAACACACGCTAATCAAAGTCTAGTCCCGGGTAGAAGGAAGCAGTTAAGTAAAGAAGGCACTTGAGACTTGTTGTAGAACTTTCACTTGAACCTATACTAGCACTAGAAAGTGACACGATTCCCACTTTTGACATGTTAACAGGGTCTTATAGAATCCATCCATTTAGATAGAATTCCTCTTAGCGAAATAAGTATTGGGTGAAAGAAATCAAACTTATGGAATAAAGATTATGGGAGGGGTTAAAAAAGGGGATTCTCAAAATAGGTTTTTGGAGAGCTAAAATAGAAAAAAAGTTCAACGATCGAAGTCGAGATAGAAAAAATAGATACTCAGTGCTTTGGCTACTAGAGATGGAACCAGATAGCTCTTTCATCCATGATCCGAGAGTTCTTCCAATATGTCGGTCAGCTTTCTTTGGCAGGTTAATAGTGGAAAGTGGATCCGACGGATCAAGCTTCAAGGCTTCAAAACTAAGATAACTTAGAGAAATGGGATAGAGAGATTGAGCGAAGCCCTAAAAGGTACAGTCATCGAAGCAAGGTTATTTTTCTTCTTGTAGTCGGCCAACCAGGGAATGAAGGACTTCAGTAAGCCTGCTGGCCTTGGGAAATACTCCATCAAGGGAATCACTGGAAGGGGTACTATTGATATAGGGACTGACTTCTTTCAAACTCCACAATACTCCTGCTCTCTCAAGCTTCTTCCTTGGCCTACCATCTAAGGGCAAGGGAACTCAATAGCAGTTTCAAGAAGAGAGAAAAAACCTACACCATATATGGAACACATGAATTAATCTATCTATTTAAACCTACCATAGAATCTTATATAAAGTCCTCCCATGGAAAAGACACTGATCAGGATGGAATACAACTCCCAATGTATGGAAAGGAAGGAGGACTAAAAGCAACCTATCCCCGCCTAGGGACCTATGAAACCCTATCCAACAAGAATCCAATGGAACTAGATGCCAGAAGTGACTTGAAAGGAGAAGGTAAGAAAAACTTCCCTAGGGGAAAGAACTTTCAATACATATCTAACTGGATAGCTAGGAGAAGAAAAACAACCTTAATTTGACCTCCTACGGATTCAAAATAAATAAAAAAATAGAAATGAATCAAAGGTCCAATACTACTCTACTGGAAGGATTCATCTTTGGCTGATAGGTACTGTAACTGGTATTCCTGTGATCGGTTCAAAAGATCTTTTCTTTTACGGTTCATATTTCGAATTGGGTTCATCCCCTTTTATATCAATAGAGCCCGAAATAGGCTGTGTCGAGACTGCAGTTATGACTTTTGGGTTCTTTCCCCAGCCAGTCGCCCCTGTGTGGGCGGGGTCAAGCTTGAAGACTTATTATTTGTGGGGAATCAAACTATCACCCAACTTGCATTCTAGTTCTACATATCGAATTGGGGAGTTTCGGTTTTCTAAGATTCCCTATTGCTAGCATAGCATGGACTACAGAAACCATAGTTGCAAAGAAATTATCTACCGGATAGAGGACTGTTGGTCCAATTAATTACACAATGTTTTATTAACGATATGGCTATAAAAATTTCTCCTATCTTTTTTCAGCCCTCTTTACGCCTTCAACAATGAGATTTCAAAAGGCGATTTTTTCTCCACTGCTTCCTGATGAACGATTGATAGGAACGGATTGCCTAGGCTTCCCTGCATCCGATCAACTCATACCTCCCAGCCCTCTCTCCAAGATCTCATTCAATAGATCCAACCTATTTCTAGGGTAGGGTAGATAGAGGAGTTCGTCCCCCACTTCCTTTGCTCCATTGGCACCAAAGATCAAGAATTCTAGATAGAAAGAAAGATCGGTTGGTGGGTTGTTAAGTCCCCTATCACAACAAGGTGGATAGCGGAAAGGTGAACAGCTATAGCTTCATTGTTCATCTTCCCCTCGCTACAGGATGAGTGAACTCTACCCGCCTATGCTGGATGGGATCACCCTTAACCATTAGTCCTTGGGGGAGCATATCTTGAGATAAGATTGAATCCCCTACAAAGCTGGGTTGCATTAGGAGAATAGGTAGGCCTTGTTATGCTTTGGCCCTTCTGTGGTCTTTCATCGAGGAAAGCAGGCTTGATAGGCCCAAGTCTTCATTTGTAGGACTTTCTTTGATGGTTCATCATGTAAGCTTGGGTCTTTCATTCGGGCCCTCTTGGGACACCTTGAGGGCCAATGCGTATAAGCTTGGGCTTTCTTAACGCGGCTCATTTGACGACTCAGTACATGGATGGCACGAGTCCATTGGCGTAGAATATGGAATCTTTTCTACGTAAGCTAGTTGTGCAAAGTTTTTTTGTTCATACAGGCAATGTGATTTGGGGATATTTTGTTTACTCCCCAAGGTAGCCGGAGCTAGCCAGTTTTTCATTAAAAAGGCATTAGAGTATTCAACTACAGAAAAGTAGTGCGCAGAACTAGTAAGAATTGTGCCTGCCATCTAGTTCGTGACGCATGACGAGATTCCTCTACCATTCTATAAATAGAGGCTCGATAAGTGTCTTCATCAAATTCAAATAAAAGAATTTGAGTACTAGCACCTATGGTTGCAAATAGGCTTTCTGCAATTGCTGCCAAAATGGGGCAACTGCAAAATGAAATTCAAGAGCACCGTTGAGTGCTAAACATCCTTTTGAGAAGTGATAGAACAATGGATCCTGTAAGGAAAAAAGCGTGCATTCGCACTACCAGAGAGCGCATAGAGCGTTTGGAGGAGAAGCAGCAAGCACTGCGGGCAGAGTAGCAAGCGCTCATTGTTCATGGAGAACTCGGTCGCCTAGAAGACTAGAAGAAATTAACAAAAAGTAGTTAAGTCACCTTCAGGCTTTCTTATTCCAGGAAAGTATGTAGTTGAAAAAAAAAAACAAGAGTAGTTATAAAATCAAATGTTGGCCCTATTAGTTGTTGTGGGTCATGAGCATGTAACTTGTTTTGAATTTCTGTTTATTTTATATAAGCCCTTTCCTGAAGGCGACTTTTGAATTGTGTCCACTGCAGTACTCTAACTCTTTTATAGTATACAACATTACATGAAATGTAGTTCATGATTTCCCATTCAATCTCTTTAGCATTTTGTTTAACACCACGCAGGCGGCTGGTACCTTCCCAGCTTCTTCATCAGGTAACCTGCCAATTCAACACATTGTCAATGGCATTTTGCCTGTCAAAATTCATTAATGAATTAGTATCTCCTTTACTTGAACACGGGTTTCGACTTTCCCATTGGGCTCTTAGCTCTTTAAGGAAGATTTTACTAGACTCTTATACTCCCTATCGGCAAATCGGTTTTTGGTTTATAGAGAAAGAGAAGAAAGTATTGCAGCTCACCTCGTGCTTCCATCAAACGAAGCACTCGACTCCCACTTTGTTAACATCAGACATAAGGAAGTTCTTTCAAACAAAAGGAAGTCCCACTTTATTCCAAAATGGTTTTGTCCAATTTCCAGAGTTACACGAATTCCGACCTCTTTTGCTTATGTGATGTGCAAAATTGGCTTACTTGTAGTTACTCATAACTACTCTTTGTATAGACAAAGAAAATCATGGGTGCTTCCTATATATTAGCATTCTTGAGTACGGGTTGAGGTTAGTGCTTGGGGCTCGACTAGATGGCATGGGTAGAGCTATCTTGCCTTTCTTCATATAGTACGATGCGCTCTCGTCACCCCCGGTGGCATGGTATGCCTTCGTTGATCTGTTCTGACAATACAGATGAATGTCTCTTTCTCCTCCATTAGTCAAATGCTTTTATTTATGGTTCAATGTTTGTCTTTCTTCCTTGAAGTAGTCAGAATAATTCTAATCAAAATATCAGTAAAAATAATACACCAAGTACAGTATGACCTTTTATAGCAATAACTCTAAGTCACGCAGAAACCAGAAATATCTCTCAAGAAGAAGTAAGGAAAATCTTTTATGGAGCGCTTAAGCATACGTCAGTGATTGTAGCAAAAGAGAATCATAAAGAAAAGGGTTTTCATTTTCACGCGGTAGCACATACAACTAATGCCTCTAAAAACACTGCTAAGAGAATGATCAGAGAACTATATCCGGAGTTTGAAGGGAGACAATGTGACATCAATTTCATGTAAGGGTGGGAAGCCGATCTTGCTTACATAATCAATGAAGACAAGGAACCCCTAGTGTGGGGAGAGTTATCAAGAGAGAAAACTTTAGAATATCGGAAAAACAGAGACTACCCCCAAAAAGATTGAAAATTCCATTGTTATGTTGGGCATAGCACTAAGAGATGTATATCTATTAGGCATTTTCTTCAAGACCTCATTGAGGAGGATAAGATCCAACTTGATGGGTATTTTTTCCACAAAAAAAAAACAACGAGCTAGCCTTAATCAGACTTCTCATCCTTATGTTATGGAAACTTTGACAAGCAGTCTACGACACCTAAACATCCGCTAGTGATGATTCCTTCTCCGATGGTTATTCTTTTTTTTGTAGCACAAAATCTGAATAGGATTGAAAGGCTATGAATGTCGAATGGTCCCATAGGCGCTTTCGCTTGCCCTTTCTTTTGTGCTGAGACCCTGCTTTGGCCATTCATTAGTTCAGACATTTAGTTAGTTAGTCTTAAAAAAAGCTCTTCCTTGGCGAAAGTCTTAGTTGAGATGTAGCCGATGCATCCTACCAGCAGGACAGAGAAAGCAAGCCAATCGCATTCAGACTGGGAAAGAAAATAGAAAAAGATATTTCTTTCCTGAGAAGATTCCTATTGACATCCCTATCTGTGTATCGGCACAATCCAAGAAACTTGGTTTCCCTTCGTTGCACTAACATTTTCTTTTCTCAGGGAATGAGCACACCTTCAACTAGTCACTAGTGCCCAGGTTTACTGTCTCTACCAGCTCGTAACCTCGCTCGTGACTATTCATATTCACGGCTTATTCATAAAAAAGGCTGTAACCTCCTAATCGAGGAGTGGAATTCTCTGTTCCCCTAGGAAAACTCTATTGCTTTGACCATACTCAATGACCTGAGGATGCTTCTTCCCCTCAAAGAAGAACAATTGACCACTCCTACTATAATGGAGAAAGGACAATCTGCCTTTTAACCCGAAGTCCAGGTATTCCGGCCCCAATTTCCCAAAGAGAGAGCGTGCCAAAGCCCGATGAATAGACATGGGATGGAAAGTCCTCGCGTTCAGGGAGGAAGAAGATGAAGAAGTCGTTGGTATTCCTGCCTTTCTGTCCAAAATACAATAAACATAGAAGAGAAAAAGACTGGCATCCCCCCGTTTCAAAGGAGGTCTAGCCTCTATTTTCAATGGAAGTTGAGCTTGTCGAATTTGCTGCTCGTGACGTGAGTGATCGTTGACCCTATGCTTGCCCCTTCTTATTGTTATCTGTGATGTCGAGTGCTTAAGTGAGATCAGCGGTCAGGCAGGTCCTTGGATGCTGGCCCTTATAGTATAGTCTACTTGGACCACTACTTTGAAAAATAATAATAATAATAAAATGATCCACGCTCTACCTTCCGTCCTCCTTAAACTAGGCTTTCTTGCGTAGTAGCCTTCCTTTGGTCTCAGGTTCGCTCCTTGCAAGCCTAGAGCTGACCCTGGCTGTGATCAAGAAGTCTGTAGCTAATTATAGTTTTAGGGACGCCATTCTATTGTCCCGCAGCACGCTCGTCCTTGAACTCGCGGGCATTGAGAGGGGTAGCCAAGGGGTCCCACTTATTGAAGCCAAGTTGAGCGATGAGGATATCCACTTTAGCCAAAGGGTCCAATCACAGAATAGAATAGAGACGAAGGCCAAGCTTTTTCTAGATAGAAGGGGAAGCCCTCATTCTATCATCCTTATTGCGCTCATTCTATTCTCCAGAGTTTAACAACTCAGTGATTTGCATACCATAGTCTAGCAACAAAGCTTCGTTACCAGCTCCACAACTCGCTCATTTTCATTCTTTTTCCCCACTCCAGCTTCCATGATATGCCCAAGACCTTTTATTATATTACTAAGACAAAAGGAATTGGTCAACAAGGAGACTGTCTTCAGCCTCTCGATGGCTTGAAAGCTTTTCTTTGACTACCATTAATAAGGATAGAATAGGAATTGGAGTCTAAATTCATTATATAATGAGTTTATTGAGAATGAGAGATAGAGGTTTGAAGATGCTCGACCGTTAGGGAGATGAATGGTAAGATGAGAGAGCATGTCTTTTTCTTTAATGAATTTCCATTCCAATCTATTACCATATGCTTTGTCAAGATCGTCTTTGATGGCCCAAAGAAGAAGGCCCATTGTTCTTCAACCTGTGTCACTCTTACTAAAAGTATGTTTGATTTCCTGCACCACTATATATACTAGGACATTCTAACAAACAATAAGAAGACGTCCAGGGACAAGTAGGCTGCCTTGTAAAGGTCCAATGAGGTCTGGTAAGAAACTTCTCATTCTCTCCACACACATTTTAGCCACTGTTTTAGACTAGGTCAACCATAGACCAATCGCTATGAATTGATGGATAAATTAGGGCTTTATGACTTAGGGGATGAGGCAAAGTCAAGTTCTTTCTATTCAAATTCTGATGGAGAAAATATCACTCATAAATCTTAGCTGAGCAAACCATATAGAGGTACTGATAATAGGCTAGCATTCTTGATAGAAATTGGCTTGGAAAGGAGACTGAGTTCGAGTGAAAGTAGTTCAGGTAAGAATAGGGTACATTTGACCATGTCTTCTTTACTTTCATGGCCCAGATAGCTGGCCTATATTTCTCTCTCTTACTTCCCCTTTCATTCCAAGTAGCCAATCAACTTGGTTTGTCCTAATCCAATCTATCGATCCTAGTGCTAAGCCCATCATCCCTTCTATTAAAGGAGAAGTTCAGTCTTTAAATGGGACCCCTCTATCTATCTCTAGGCCCTAGTTCAGAACTCTCATCGTCATGTTCCGTAGAATGATAATTCATCTTCTATATTGGATGAGAAAGGCTGTTATTTCAAAGGCAAGTAACGCCTAAGTGAGCTAGACTCAGCATCAGGAGAAAAGTTAGACGAGGTCCCTTCAGCCCTAGTAGCAAGGGCAAGAATAGAGGAAGAAAAGGAAAAGGTATAAGAAAAGAAATAAGAAGAAGCTCGTACCTCGCTCTTCTACTTGTCTTGGCCCTCGTCGATGAGAGGTTAGCGTGCCAGTTGGTAGCCGACCCCCTATCTTTTCTTCTCGTTTGTTTTGGGCCATTGGCCTGTTCTCTGATGTCAATTCTCTCAGTTTTAGTTCAATTCTTGTGCTGGTTGGTCTTTAACCGTCAAAGAAAGAGTGAGAAGAGTTAAAACCTCTTTGACATCCACCAAGCCATTAAGCCAGTGTAGAACATGGGCTACTGGACATAGTGCTTCCCCGATGAGATCCTTTGAGACTAAATGCTTTGAGTTGGGTTCCTTTCAAAAGACAGATTGGGAAATAGCTAAAGGTTAACCCTAAACTTGCTTTCATTTTTGCTTAATGGTATATAGGTGAACCTGAACCAGGTCAAATTTTTTCTCTTCTTGACCCCGACCCTGAAGTAAGGCCGGTACTAGGAATCTATCAATATCCATCCCGGGATAAAGAATCAATGTGGCATGCAGTCCACTGATTATTGTCGCCTCATGACTTCTTTCCCTAATCGAATGTAAGGCCTACGGTATCCCTACAGCTAGTAGTCAGAGTCTTCCCCGGTATGTCTCTATAGCAAAGTCCAGCTATTTTCTTGCAATTTCCCTTTTTTCTCTAATCTATGGGGATGACTCCAAATAGTTTATGTAAAGTAGAGTCCTATCATCCCACGATGCTTTCTCTTGTCGAATGAAAGCTTTTTCACCTCCGCTATGAAACTCGGGCATTCCTCCGTAGGGCAATCGTTCCCTTAGCTTTTGTGCTTGTAGTCTGCCGTAGTGGTGTAGGGAAATGAGGTGAAAACAAATCACCATGAGACTAGTACCTGTAGTGCCCATTGCTGACTTGGGGGAGTAGGAAAAAGCCCCAATTCCTGATTTGATCAGCGATCGTATGTAATAGATTGGGCTGGTTCCTCATTTGAGGCTACCCGCTCCCTACCCTATTGTCTTGGTAAAGTGGCCTGAGGGTGCTGGGACAAATCCCTATCGTCCAATCTCATAGGATGGTCACAATCTCGATAGTAAAATATAAGGAATATCTTCCACTGGCTGTGACAAAGACATATCTGCTAGAACGAGTGCTTTAAGAGTGCGGTCGTACAGTCTTTCTTTCCCCAAGGCAAGGGCAGAAGGGGCAATTCAAGTCGAGTTTTTTCTAAAATTAAAAAAAAATCAACCAATAGCCAACTAATGGATTGAGTTATATAGTGCCACCGAGGTTTAGAACCCACTCTTTAGAAGTTCATGTGCATGTGTCATCACCTCATTAGTCGGAGGTCCAAAAAGAAGATAAATTTGCTTATTTTGCTTTTTCAATTTCTACTTTTAGTTGTTTTTAGAAGAGAGAAATAGTATAAACAAAGGGTACGCTCAGAAGATTTGCTTGGAGTTGTTCACTTTCACTTGGTCGCCTGGTATCTTGAAACCTCTTTGCTTGCGGGGACAGGAGTGGAAACGTCTGAGAGAGCGCTTCACGAAAGAATCGTGTGGAGCGGTGAAAGGTTTCCCATTGGGGTTTCTGACCCTCCAAGTCTCCACCTACTTGTGAAAGATGGGGGGTTCCTTGATATTAAGGTGTCATGGTGGTCAAAGAAGGCCACAAGTCGAAGCAACCGAGACTTTGATCATTCAGTTGACTCCTTCCAGCCAGTCCGTGTTTGCTGTATTGCTAGCGAAAGCATGGGGCTTCAGTCGGTTTTACCTACTATTGGATTTGAACCAATGACTCTCACCGTATGAAAGCGATACTCTAACCGCTGAGTCAAGTAGGTCAAGTTGAGTCAAGTCAGAGAAAATAGACCCCTATAAGAGAAAGTCGCGCAATCAAAGTTCCCCTTAATATACAAGGAGGGGCGGAGCGCTAAGAAAGAGAAAGCGTTATCACTATACGAAATTAAGCAGTGGTTAGCACGCTAAGCTAAGATCAACCACTTGGAGAACGTGGAGCCTTTCTAACTCGATCATCTGTCTTAATAAGTGGATTTCGATTCATGCAGTCATTCTCTGCTGCATTGGTCTTTTCACTCCGCACTTTCCACCATAACAAAATGATTCTATTATATCTCAGGAGTAGTCAAAGGTATGAAGTAAGTCGACTGATAAAGTGTTTACAAGCTTGTTTGATAGAACAAGGTATGAAATAACTTGACTAATAGGGAGAGGCTGGATGGAATTCAGCTCGACTGATAAGGAGATGAAGGTAGGAAGAACCGCTTTAAGCCTATTGCTTCTGTTAAGTACAGACAGACCTCAACCAGAAATCCCTCACTCAGCATGTACTAATGCACTTACCTAAGTACAGTCAGACTTAGGACATACGGTACTAAAGGCTGGTAACCTTCGCTTCAGTCGATAGCAAAATGGAATTTCTCTCACAAAGGTCGCTAGTAGCTCAAAGGACGACAATCAATATTGGACTTCTCACCGGGTCAAAAGCAGATGGAGCAGGGAAATCTGTATCGGAGACTCCTCTGAGAAGGACTATTGGGTGAAGAAGACTAACAGACTCCAATACTAAAGGCCTATAGTCAACTCCACGCCTACTAACCTCATCGTAGAGTTTCCATATGATACAAAAACGGATCAAATGTGGATCCTCATGACGCACTGCAAAGTGCGTTGTTACGACATGAGATTTAAAGAAGTCCTTGAAAGAGACACATGGATGCAAGGCTACGGTAAATAGAGTACGATAGGAACAAAGGAAGCCACTGGGAAATCCACGTCTTAACCAAAGTAATCTCCTATAGTACCTCAAAGACCTCTCCCTATAGGTCGAACATCTTCAATCCTCATATTCATATAAGTGAAGAGGCGCTACCTTCAATTCCTTAGGCTTAAAAGCCTCTCTAAGCATCTCTAACGAGATACCTCGAAGGTAAGGCGATAGAGGTGCACAAGCAACCAAGCCATAAGTCAAAGGGAACCCTACTCTTTAACCAGACCGCCGCGAGCCACAAAACTCCATGCGTTCAGGAGTGGTTGAGATGTGAGAGAACTCTAAATCCAAGTCCAAGTATTTGACAAAATGTGCATGAACCTCTTCACATTATAGATGTGAATGATGGAAAAGACACTTGGTAGATGATGGGAGTTGGATAGGTTTCACACTAACACAGGAGAGAAATCCTTAGTCAAGTGTTTACACATGAATCTCTTAGCAAACTCAGCCCCTCCAATCTCGGAAACCAGGGACTTATGTAAAGATATAGATAGACCTAGTTCTGAACAAGAGCAAACCGTCGGAAAGATATCAAGCTGAGTCAACCAACGATGGTCTCGGTCTGTCCATCTTACTTTAGGAAGCAAAGGCAAGTAGACTAGGCAGCAGAGGGTGTCTTCGCGGAAGGGGAAGTGTAGGAGGCTTTGAGTCGGGCATCAAAACTTTTCGTAGATAGAAAGTCCGCCACCCATTCAAGCGGCTTGTAAGGCTACAATACTGCTTCATATAAGATGTACCGTCAACAAGCTTGACTTATAGCTAATTCCATAGAATTGGGCCGGCTGCCTGGAATAAAAAAAGTTTCAAACTCGTTGAACATCCTTGTGGCTCCGGATCCCTCCAATCCAACCGATTCCGAATCGACCAATTCCAGGATCTTGTGCAGCGAAGGCCTGTCATCAAATTCTTCAAACCTGAGGCATGTCAATGCTGAATAAAACTAACCATGATTGATCCTACTATCAATCAATCCATCATACAAAGGCCTAACTCCGACTCTCTCTACGGGTGGAAGGAGGGGCAATAGCCTTGTCAAGGCCCGGGCCAAGCCAAGTCAAAGTGAAGCGATTTATGCCGAGTAAGAACCTGCACCAGAATAGGAAAAGCTAGACATTCATTCTTTTCAGAATTCTAGTCCTGCGGGCCTGCCCGAACTGTCAACGATTCAAACAAAGAGTCGGGGACGAGTGATGTGCTTGCCACGATCGATACCACCATTCATTATTGTGAACCAGCCTTGGCCTTCATTTAAAAGTCAGATGAGTCCTCTCATGAACTTGGGTCCATACTCTAGTGAAAAAATGAAATTAGGCTTCTCTTTCCTCTTTTTAACTTATATCATTTTTCGTACTTAGCCCTTCTTTGGCATCCTTCCTTATGAATATTTCAATCTCGGGAATTCTTGTCGATTGGTTAATTCCTCGCATTTTCTTCTTTCCTTTCTTGGAGACTGGTTCTAGTATGGCTGGCAGTCATACGCTCCTTTCTCCGGTTAGTGGCGGTTAATTCCTAGTTTGACATGGATCTTCCTTCTATCTCAGAGGTTGCGTATCTAGAAGATGGAGCCTAAACCCTGGGTTTGGTGCGCATGACGGAGTAATCTCTTCGTCTAATCACGAGGCCATATGGACTTTATCTGGGATTTCTTTTTTTTCATTAGATGCATTGGTTGCTGCGCAGCTAACTACCGACCCTGAAATTTCATATTGAAAGAGAAAAGGTTTGTATTGTTTGATCATTGAATTGAGTGCGGTGCACGGTAAGACTGAACCTCCCATTGCTCTATCTCTGATATCATGCAGCCGATAAGGAAGACAGATATATAGAAAGTGTATAGTGAGGGAACAAGCAAGGGGCACGAAAGTCGTTGCGCTAACGCACATTCGTTTTCTTGCTATGTAGCTAGTCTTTACTTAACTCGGTCGAAACAATGCCCATAGACTCCCATGCCTTTCTTGGTCGGACCAACCCAACCAGTGATTTTCGTCTTCCTGAATTGGGAGAGCAAGAAAAAGTCTCTCTTTTTTTGGGAGGAACAGAGTAGTGAAAGAATGAACCAAAGCAAATGATTGTTCTAGAATGGCTATTCCTCACAATTGCTCCTTGGGATGCAGCGGAACCATGACAATTAGGATCTCAAGACGCAGCAACACCTATGATGCAAGGAATAATAGACTTACCTCATGATATCTTTTTCTTGCTCATTCTGATTTTGGTTTTCGTATCATGGATCTTGGTTCGCGCTTTATGGCATTTCGACTATAAAAAAAATCCAATCCCGCAAAGGATTGTTCATGGAACTACTATCGAGATTCTTCAGACCATATTTTCTAGTATCATCTCGATGTTCATTGTTATACCATCATTTTCTTTGTTATACTAAATGGACGAGGTAGTAGTAGATCTAGCCATTACTATCAAAGCTATTGGACATCAATGCTATCAGAGTGCGCCTCTTCACGAGGGTGATTTAAGTGCAATGAAATGCCTTAAAGTAGAATATGGTTCGCGAAGCATCTGGCTTACTGGTAATCTCCCATTCCCGCCGTCGAGAGACTTTAATAATTATAGCATGCCAGAAACGGGGAGTTGAGGTGGTTAGACATATACCCCGAAATGCTCCCAGTATAGGAGCCTATGGTTCCATTCTTGTTGTTGCTGGAGGTACATATCCCTCTTCTAGGTGTAGAACGATATACGAGAAATAGATGCTCACCCTGTAATGTCCAATAACGGCGTTGAAGTAGTGAATCTATCGGCACCATAGCAGTGGCATACAACTTTGGACCTAAGGGCCGGCCTAGTAACCTTTCGGAATGGGGGATCCCTGTTGGCAACAACCACGATAGTAGTTGCGGAACTACTAGGCTAGGAGAGGACAACCTGTTGTTCCTACTCCTCTTTCTTCACTTTGGGGACGGAGGTCCTACGGTAGGTTACAGCAGGCACAAGCAACTTGACCGAAGAGGACCAGCGCTTCTACTCCTCCACCGAGGAGTCGTTCACAGCGAGAAGCAAGGAATGTCGTGAACGATGGGAGGTCATAGAGAATTTACCTATTCATAGAGTGATCCTATGATCGATATAGGATATAGACTATCACTTTCTTTATTCTATTATTTTTCTGAAAAAAAACGATGAGCTTTTACTAGGTTGGAGCTATGAAGCTTACCTTCTCATTAGAGAAAAGGGAATGGAAAATGGGATCAAGAGAAGACATAAAAAAAAATCACAGGCCGGTGAGTTGATTTTCACATGCATTCTGGTGAGAAAAATGAAAAAAAAGTACGTGAAACTCAAAAGCTAGGGAAAGCGTCCCGTCCGCTGGAATGAGCAGTAGTAGGATCTTATTGTTGGAAGCTTAGCTCATGTCTGAACAGATCCAAGTCTGAAGCGCCTCGCAACTGACTTGCTACAACGAAAAAAAAAAAGAAAGGTGACTCAACTTCTCAGCTAGAGTTAGGGGTGGGACCTCTTGGCATAATGCACACTGGAATGTGGGAATTCGAGGTCTCATGAACTACTACTAAAAACCTACTTTATTTTTGTTTGTGGACAAAGGATATCCGATCAGGCCTATGGATGGATCCTTTTAGATCTATTAGCCCTGGTCGTTCACATGAACATAGGAAATCTATACTCGAGCGTTCAACTGGGCCCCTGACAGGAAATATGAGGAATCACTCTAGATCTAATTTTTGGGCCTACAACTTCGCCAAGCCGACTAGCATCCCTTTCCACTGCGCATTTTTTGAACAAAGAAGAAGACTCTAGGATTGAATTCGCTTTCCGTCGTGAACTGGTCGTCCCATATCTTCTGCCTATCTCATATGTGTAGAACCAGGTCTTTTTTGGTTCCTGCCTTACCCTCGAATACATAGGGTAGGTAGGGTTGGGTGAGAAACGGTTCCCTGTTGCCAATCTACTTTCCCCGGCCCTCGATTACCCTTACTCATAAAGGGGATTACAGTTAGGAGAACTACCTAACTAAAGAAAAATAGTGTTCTTTCTAAGAGTAGGCATGGAGAGCTTTTTGCAGGGATACTTGCAAGTACAGTTTGAGGAGATGCGGGCATCGACCCAACCTTATTTGTATTCAGACTATAACAATTCCAATGAACAGTCACTCACTTTTGATAGTTTTACGATTCCAGACGATGATCCAGAATTGGGTCAATCACATTTATTAGAAGTGGACAATAGAGTGGTTGTACCAGCCAAAACGCATTTACGTATTATTGTAATATCTGTTGATGTACTTCATAGTTGGGTTGTACCTTCCTTAGGTGTCAAATGTGATGTTGTACCTGGTCGGTTAAATCATACCTTTTATTTCGGTACAACTTGAAGGAGTTTACTATGGTCAGTACAGTGAGATTTGTGGAACTAATCATGCCTTTATGTGTACGCCCGGAAACATAGGCCGACTGTTGAGCCTACTCTGCCTCAGCCGCACCGCCCAGGGTACAAGCCACTCGAGAATCAAGCTATTACAGCAAGCGGCTGGAGCAGTATGGAGCCGAGGAGCAAGGCAGTAGATAAGATAGAAGAAGGGGCCAGGCTCTCGGTGGAGCAAAGGAGACGGTTGGGATAGCGAACTTGAAATGCGAAGCCCAAGCAGCCGGTGAACGAGTGGTTAGTGACTAATGGCACCCTAGTTGATGGCATTCCTCTCTACGGCTGGAACTCAAGGAACCACGGGGCATTCCATATAGAGCAAGCAATTCTTAGGGAAAAGACGCCCATGCAAGGACCTCAATTCTCATTAGAGGTCAAACCAAGGACCTATGGAAGTCGGGGCTACCTCGTCCCCATGGGCAATGCAAAAGTGTCCTGAGGGAGGAGTTTAGAAGCCTTATAGTAGCACAGGCTTCTTTTTCTTACTAGGTCATGCGAAGGGGGCCAGTCCAAGATTGTACTATTCCTCTACAAAGACAAGAGACGCTCTCGTTAGGCGTGACTCTCTTTCTGAGTTATTCCAGCTTCTTTATGATTTCGTGCCGCGGTGAACAAACAAAAAAGAAAAAGTGGGTCGTCTCAGTAGAAAGAGAAGGACTTGCAACGGTAGAGACTACTGATCCTCTTCCCGGTCAAGATAGATGGGAAAGAGCTCTATCAAGTAAAGGCCATAACCAGTCTTTTTTTTATGTACGTACACTTTTGTTTCAGGGTGGGGCCGCCCTTCCTCCTGCTAATCTGGCCATTTCTGAACCTATATTTTTCACCCTATTCAATTCAATGAAGGACTTCTCAATTCTTACAATTCTCAACCCTCTTAGCTTATTGTTATATTCATAAAATACTAAAATTGGAGAATAATAAGAAAAAGCTCTCCCTTTAATAAGGAAAAAGGTAAGGCTATGAAGCCTTTCCTTCAGCTAGTTTTGCATTTCCTCTTCGATAGGTTGGAGCTATGAAGCTTACCTTATTATTATTAAAAAAATGACTTGGCTTTTTCAGCTTGTTGCTCGCTTTCTCGCTGTCGAGAGGAGAAGGGGGCCTGACTTACGGTTTCCACGCTTGGTGCGAAGCGAAGAGACTAGATTTAACCTATGATCAGATCAGTGGGCAACCATAGTTGACTTTTTTCATGGTGTTGTTGACATTTGTAGAAACCGAATTTTGAAGTAGGCCTCGCTTTTGGAGTAGCTCCCAACTTACATTATGATGGAGGAGGCGCCGTGAAGATCTAGGAGTGTGAGCAGTACGAGTGGAAAGGCTCCCATACTGTTTGGAGGGCAGGGGCATAGATGCCAAACAAACCTAACCCCTATCTATCGTTGTGGAAGCTGTTCCTAGGAAAATTATGGTTCTCGGGTATCCAATCAATTAATCCCTCAAACCACGGAAGCTTAAGCGGAAATGAAAGAGTAGGGTGAGGGAAAAGTAGGGAAGCCATTAAATTGAAGGCTTCGCTCGCTCTAACGCTCATTGAGTAGACAGCGAGTGGAGTGCATAAGCCCCTTTAGAGATATGGGCGAGTACTACACGAGCACGTAAGTAAAGTAAGAAACGAACCTTGTCTACAAAGCAGAATGACATCATCTTGCTTGCTTCTGGCACTAGATAATAGGCATTCTGGTATGGCAGGAATACTACTTTTTAGGTCGACGACTACATAGGAGTGATAGCTAAGCCAAGTCGTAGAAAGGCGAGCAACCCTTACAGCAATAGCAAACGGCCTACTTATAGCCCTATTTTCCCATTCATTCGGGCCTTACAAGCTCTTAAAATGGCAATTCTTCACGTTTTCCTCAGACAGTGGGAATGAATTCTATTACTTGATTGACATTGATAGATATGTGTACCAGACCGAACAAAGAATATGCTAATATGCTTTATGTACTAGCCAAGCCAGCTCGACCGTATATAGTATAAGGAATTCTCCTTTGCATCAAACAGAAGACTTCAAAAGCACACTCAGATTCAGTAGCAAGAATCGGCAAAGTTGAAGACGCCGGAGCAGAGGCGGATGGAAGAAGGAAGAATGGACAGCCCGACTGATGAGAGTAGCGCAGACTATAATATAAATAAGAAGGTCACCAGAGAAGTCTTTTTTCACAATACACATTAGAACTAGTAGAATAGGGCATGAATTTCCCTATGTTGCTGGGAAGAGGAAGAAGCTAAGAGTCACCAATATGAATGATCGCTCGCTGCACCACTCTTCGGGTGGGCAATTTTTCTCTGCCCCGAAGTTCAAGCAAACCGTCATTGTTGTTGACAATGTGTGGGAAGGATCCGTTGAGCTTAGTAGCTCAGGATCTGCATCTTTTCCAATAAGGTGCTTATGCAATAAGTGACTATGTTATGTATTCCGATCTGAGGCATGGTCAAAAAATCGAGTTCTGATTCCGATTTTGCTTATCCGCCAATAGGAGACAAGGCTTTCGCAATCCCTTTTCAGGAAGATTTGGCAAAGTGGGAATCATTAACAAATCTTGTGGACTTTTACAGTAGGGCTGGACGACTCAATTTGACTGATTCACCAGAGCCTGTATTGACTTCTTCTCATGATCAAGACCCAGATTCATTTTCATCACTACCAAAGAAAGAGTCAGCGGCTGGAGGAACTTCGTGTAATAGATTAAAACTTCTTTAGAAAAGGAAGCCTGACATAGATATTGATTTGAACAAAGGAACTTAAACTAGTACCAGAAAGTAAACAAGAGATGGAATTCCAGATTGAACAGATGACCGACCTACAATAAGACGAAAATCTAATTTCGCCTTCCATTCTCTAAGACGAACTAAAGGGATGTCTCTAGGCAGCCAAGGCCAAGAGCAAGCAGGAGTAGTCCTATCTACCTAGAAGGATTTGATAAAGAGAATGTGAGTGGACAGGAGGTCAATAAACACAGAAAGAGAAGACCAAAAGGAGCATAAGGCACTCAATTGTTTATGTGAAATCAAGGAGCAACAGGTTACACTTTGACACTTTTCTGAAAAGAGCTCGAAGCAATAAGATGAAAGATGGCATAAGGTACTAGCCTTAGCACAGAAGATCAATTATTGGATTGAGCCTTAGGACACTACCAAAGAGCAATGGAGGATCATAACACTTGAGAGATGATCCCTACTTGAAAAAGGGGAGACAATACCTCTTGTTGCGACAAATCGAGTTTCAAAAGCCCATTTATAAATCACATTCTCAGGCACACCTTTCAAAGAGCAATCAAACTTGTAAAAGTCACATCTTTGACTAATATACACGAGAGGATTCTTTAATCAACCAAAACCTGCAACAGAGTCCAACATTTTTGAATTTCTACCACTTACAAGTTGAGAGATGTTTCATTCCTAATCGCAAAAGAAGGATGCAAGCTGAAAGGACTTGGACAAGATATTCTTTACTTGGACAAGAGATGCAGCATGCTTAGCGTCGCTCTACATGGGTGTGCTATAAAACTAGGAGAAGAACAGAACTAAACAAATCAATTCCTTTGACCGGTCGTTTCGAACTTCCAGTTCTTTTGGATTGCTAACATGGTTCGATGACGCCGATGGAAGGAACCACTAGAAATTCATCCAACTTCGATCCCCTAAAGGCAAATGCGTAGGCTATAGAATCCCAAATAGAGCTCATTCGGCTCTAAATAGCTACTGTGCTTATTTTGTCTCTCAGCTACTCGGCCAGCTACTGACCTAATTGGGAGCTTTTTAGTCAAGGTCGTCAGATTTAGAGGTCCTTTCTTTCACAAGAGTCCAGATCATTCTATTAGGGAGAAACCAGGAGTGTTCCATATATTGATGAATAATACCAGTGGAGTTGAATAATGCTGTGCTTTCACTTACGAAAAAAGGGACTCCCACATTAGAAAGAAGAGTGGCACATCAACCAGCCACAGCCGCATTAGCAATTCATGTAAAATTAGACTAAACCAAGGTCAGAGAGGCCTTAGGCAATAAAATTGTTGAGATGCCTTCAATTTAGACAAGGAGGATTGGAAATGGCGTACTTATTGCACATGGCACTAAGAACTCGAGTGTCGCTGCTGCTACGGGGGAGATTTTTAAAAAGATAGGAAGTGCTATTGGACTTAGGCCTTGCCAGTTAAGAGTGGAGCCTTAACCAATTCCAAAAGGGATTGATTCCTGGGAATGAAAATGCTACCTTGACAGAAGATTTAACTAAACTTCCATAACCTTGAATGAAAAAATAGATATTTTGATATATCATTAAGAGAAGAACTATTCATTTACTGATTGGAATGGTATTCTTTTTATTGGTTGCACCTACCATAAAGTCAGATATGTTCTTTACTCACTTCGCTATCCAAGCAGGATGAAACTTTGGGAGAAGTTTCCAGATGAACAGGAAGGGCTAGAGGACATATTGAATGGAAAGAACTAAGGTGACATACGTACTGGATTGACTAACGTGTGCCAACTATTCTAATTTCTTATTTCTTGCTTTTTCACCTCCCCTTATTGGTGTACTCTTTCCCCCAATTCACTGATAGAGAAGAAAGAGATAAGCAATGACCGGACTAGACCAATGAAAGCAAACCAAGGTTTTTATTCATTAGCCAAGCGCGCCTATTATAGAAGTGAAAGCAATATGCCTTATTGCCTAGCCGAAGAGCATCCTTATAAAAGAATGAATGGTAAGCAAGCCTGCTCTATATTGCATTAGTTATGTTTACTTCACCCCCCACGTACTCCTCTATTCTTATATTCGAATTCCGTCTCTAAGCTTCCCCCTTAGTGCCTGCTGAGACTTATTTCCTCTCAAAGTTGAATGGAAGTTTCATTTCCTAAGTCTCAGATAATGTCATTTATTGAGTCCCCATAGTTCATCCATTCCCCTACATAGTATTTAGAGTCATTTTTCACTAAGAAGGATTGCTAGATAAAAAAGAGAATTCCAGATTAAAGATCTCTTGACCCATATACAATTCAGTTGTACATCTTAGCACTGAATTAATGAATAGAGATTGAGCTTCACTACGCAAGTTGGGAATGTCATCATGTATTAAATATTCCAAAGTTCTAGCATTGACAAGAGATTCGCTAAAGAGGTGGCCAGGCAGTTGACCAGGCCCTACCACATACAGACAGCAAACAAGAGCTGCGTCGGCTTATCCAGAAAATGAAATTCTTGCCACACTAAATGTTACTACCTCAGGATATAGAATATGAGGGGGTTGGAGGTAGGGTCGAAGAGTTAGAGACTATAATATAAAGCCTTCAATCATGCTCTTGCCAGTGGAATAGATTGTATATACTCTCGCCGATTAAGGAAAATTATGCACTCCACGAAAAAACTTAGGGGTTATCCTTGGACTTAATAAGGAAGGAAAAAAAAGTGCCCTTATGACTGATGTTCTAGTGAAAGGGATGAAAGTATAGATGTGCTCTAGTTGAATGGGTAAAAGTTCTACGGTGAAGAGCCCGGTCAAGGCGACCTTATTAAAGCAAACATTCAGGACATCAAAGCCGATACTCATGTAATCTTGTCCTTAGTTGCCGAATCTAATGGAGCTTTCAATCCGCCAAATCAACCGTAATTGGTAGGTAAAACGAGGCCTCGACGTAGATGATGGATGGGAACTCCTACTCTTACTAGAATTGCAATCTCTAAGCGGGATTTTCAGTCATCTATCCTTTTTCTTTCTCTAGCAAGTGAAGAACGAATAGATGTTTTGAACGAGTATTGAGTGAGTGAAGTGCCCCATAAACTATAAGGGCAAGCCATATGTATAAATTCTGTGAGCAGTGATTGAATTGAACGTTCCAAGTGCATCCAACAGGAATCGAACCTACGAATTTGCCCTTTTACTAGGTTGAGCGCTTTAACCATTCAGCCATATATGCAAAGACTCTCAGCGAGTGAACTAGGTTTTGGTATTCCTTCTAGAGCTTTTATTTCTTCCGTTATGGGATATTCGAGAAAAGATGGAATAGGAAGACGTGTTTCCAGAACGAAAATGATACGGGTTGAGAAGGGGCAGTTAGCAAAGTAAGACAAGATTGGAATGGGCATAGGAACATGTATTGATGTACCAAATCGGGTAATGCTTCCAGGTTGATACGATGTATTCCACCAGTTGACAGAAGACTTGATTATTGGTATATCAATCGGTCCAGCACGGATTGAAATAGGAGTCGGTTCAACAGGAAGCTTTTGAAACTGTAGTGCACCCAGGTAAATAAAGAACGAGATAAATACAGAGTTTAAATGAGCATCCCATCCCCAAAAGGTGCTCCACATAGGTAATGCCCGAAACCCTCTACGAAACTCCAGTTTTTGTCTTTGCCTAGATTTTCGTGATTTGACCTATTTATGTTTTATATGAATTAGAATGTGCTAAATATGTGATTTATATTCCTAATATATGCTATATGTTCATTCATGAAATTTTCATCAAAATCGGCACCATAAATTTTATCGTCGGTCTTTGTGAATAGTATTTTGAACGCACGTTTGCTAAAATTTTTACACGGGTGTTTTAAACGTCTTAACACCTAGTCCTATATTATTAATAGACCCATGTTCGATAAAAATTGATTTTAAGCCGGAATAGTAATTTAAATAGACTTTTCGGGCAAAAAGTACCATTTTTGAGACAAATAGTGATTTCTTCTAAACCCGATTCTTGTATTGACTTTTGTTGAACTAGTATATATTAATAAAAATGTATTTATATGTGGTATTAAATGATTTTAGATTAATTGTGCATTCAAAATACATTTGAAAACAAATAATATGACTTTTCACCTTCTTTTGCAAAAATTGAGTTTTTAACCGAGTCGAGTGTAAGTCTATGCATGTGAAACTTGTTGTCAACTAAAAATATACTACTTAAAAATATTCCAAGTGTTAATTGCATTTGGGTGAGCAAAAATAGTCTTAAAACAATTAAAAGACTAAAAATACTAGTTAAAAGACTAAAAATACTAACTTTGACTTTGCAAATTTTGTTGACCTTGAGCTTATATCATCAACACACGTTAAAAACAAAGCAAACACACTCCCAAAACACACACATTACCGAAAATCCTTAGGGAGAAGAAAGAAGGCATTTTCAAGGTTTTTCAAAGTATTTTTCACATAGATTTTGCAATTCATCCAAATCACATCATTCAAACCTTGATTTCTTGGGCATCCATTCTACATCTTTCTAGTATCAAAACACATCAAAGGTGAGAGAAAAATTCTAGATCTCAAATGTCATTTTTTATGTTTTTGCATATAATTCAACTTTGAATTGTTAGAAAGTTGAATTGATGTTATATTATTGCTCAGTGCATGCTAAGGATCTTTTATATGCGTTTATATAAGATTTGAACCGTTGTAGCATGAATTTTATTTTTTGGGTATTAAAAGTTGAGTTGTTGGCTATTTGTTCAATATCTGGAGTTGTGGTGGTTAGAATCGATTGTTGTTAGCTTGTAAAAGTTTGTTAAATATATAGTAGTAATGTTGTAATGCCAAAATTTTGATTGTGATGTTGGTGTGAAAGTCTGGAAATTTCAGCCTAAGTACATTGAGGTTTTAGGGTTGTTGGGCTTGATTTGGATGGATTATGGTTGGTTTCTAAGGGGCCAAATGTTGGTGATTGAGTGGGTGAGTGATAGAAACTGGTTTGGAGGTTATCAGATTAGAATAATGTAAGTTATGACTTTTAGAAGTTTGGGTTGTCTTTTCTTTAAAATGTTGAATTATGCCTTTTGATGTTTGGCTGGTGTTTGATTGATTGAATTGTGAGTTGTTGATGGTTAGAATAGGGTTTGGTTGTGTGTTTAATGCCTGTTGAGTTGGATGGCCTACTTTGTCATCTAACTTAATTGTTTCATGATTATATAGTTGTTGATTGTTAAATGTTGTTTAATTGATTATTAAAATACGGATTAATTAATTATTCATTATTGATTGTTGTCACAAAACTGTGAGGAGCACGCTCGGGGTTAATCCGGGGTATTACATTTATTAACATATTGTTATTGTTTTTATTAGTCGGAAGTCGGATAACCAATGTTGTTGACTTCTCGAATTGGAATTGTTATTGTTTTTATTAGTCGGGAGTCGGGCAGCCAATGTTGTTGACTTCTCGAATTGGAATTGTTATTGTTTTTATTAGTCAGGAGTCAGGCAACCAATGTTGTTGACTTCTCGAATTGGAATTGTTATTGTTTTTATTAGTCAGGAGTCGGGCAGCCAATGTTGTTGACTTCTCGAATTGGAATTGTTATTGTTTTTCTTAGTCGGGAGTCGGGCATGCAATGTTGTTGACTTCTCGAATTGTTATTGTTATTGATATTATGAGTCGGGAGTCGGGCAACCAATGTTGTTGATTTCTCGAATTGAGTCTCATTATTGTGAGCTTTGATAATGTTGTGTCACCTTGGGAGACATCCTGGGCTGCGGGCACAGTTATCATGCCTAATCCCTATCTCGCATAGGCAGAGAGGCCATGGGGTGTAGGTCTAGGTGAAGGTACTTCAGGATTATGTCTTAGAGCTTGGAGGAGTTGATGAGCATTGAATGGTGTATGGAGCTTCATCAGCAAATGTATCATATCCTTATTGTGTGTTTACAGTTATTGCTATTGTTGCATTTATAATGATATTGATGTTCATTGTGTGTTTACTGCTCAAAGGATGATTTCCAATGAGTATAGTAAATACTGTTAGAGATCTATCGAATCCTCACTAGGCTTGTTTTATATAAGCTCACTCTCAATTATTGCATGCATACAAGTGAAGTTGATCCAAGTTGTGATAACCTGAACCCAGCATGCATTTAATGGCATTTAACTGCATTTAATTAAATGTTTATTTAGTTAAATCATCTATCTTTCACCATTTTGATATTTCTTTTAGAAGAATTCATTAATTTTTATATTGATTAATTAAAAGATTATCACCTATTTTTATTATTTATAGAAATTGGATTTACTTCTTGTATTTAATTAAGTGTCATCTTAAATGTTAGCAATTAATTGCATTTGATTACGTGTTTATATTAACTTGTTTATTCGTATCTTAGCATTAACTTCATAATTCTTTAAAATATTCTAGAAATAGTTAAATTAATTATTTTAAATGAATATTGATTATTTTGATTGTTTTGATTATTTTAATAATCGGTTTTAATTTTCTTGCATTAAAATTACTCAGTTTTCAATTAAAGGAGGAAAGTAACTCCGAGCCAGAGTGAATTTTGGACTATTCTACTATTCTACTTTTCAAAAATTATAGTTTTATATTATTGCTCATCATTTGATTAGCAATCGTTTATTGACCGTTCGATCGTAGCATTTCGAAAATGAGAGTTAGAGAAATATTCCTCGGACTTAGTGAAAAATGTTTTTAGTTTAATTTAGCTAGTTTTAGTTATTTTCCATCTAATTGCATTGTTTTAACTTGAGCTAGACCAAATGATAACCAAAATAGCCTTAGTTGACCAATTTAACTTGAATTTTGACTTTGCTAAATGACCATTTTGCCCTTGAGCTTTGTCAATTCTTTTAAATAGCCAAAAATCAACAAAATGATCATAAAAACAAAAACAAAATACCACCCAAGTCCCTCCACCCCCATGGCCGAAACTTTCCAAGAGAAAAAAAAAAGATTTTGCTTCCATTTTTCTTGTGCAATCATGCATGGAATTGAGCAAGGATCGTGGCTAAGGTTCTTGCGGGTCTTGGTCTTCAATCTCTGTGCGGGTTTTCACGTTTTTGTGCATTTATATTCAAATTTGATTTTTGATTCAATTTCTTAGATTTGATATTTAATGCGTTATAATGCTTGAAATTGCTTGGAATTGCCTCTTTAGGGTTCGTAGAGCATTGCTTGTTAGTTATTTAGCGATTTTTACGGTTAGAAATGCAAATTGAATTTAGGCAAGAACGTGAATAGTAAAAATAAATAGTAAAACCCTAGAATTTCGGATTTTTGATCCGAATTGCGATTTCTTGATTTGGATAGGTGCCATTAATGATAGAAAGATAAAATGTGCAATAAAAACAGACTGGCCTTTGTTATAATTGGAAATTAGACAAAGAAACGAAAAGGGGCCGTTTGACCAAAAGTTTACCGTGCTCGAATTGAGTTGGGGGTTTTGCTATTGAGGGCATAGAAGCACTTTTGGCACTATTGTGGCATTGATTGAGCAACCGATTAGCATAGCTATAGTTCAAATGCAGTAGGTGGACTTTCGGGGTTCAGTTGGAAAAATGAAGTTTAGTAACATAGAAATGTGCCTTGTAGTGCCAAAGTGAATGTAGTGAAATTGGTTTTCTAACCCTATAGCTCGTTTGCTCGTAATTGCCTTTGGAAGTTAGGGATTGAATAGTGATATTTGACATTTTCGTGTTTGAACTGCTATTACGTGTCTAGTTGATGTTTTTGTTGAAGTTAATGACAATCATGATTGAAAAGTTAATTGAATGCTAATGTTGATTGTAAATGCTTGATATCTCGTTTATCGCCAGTAATCTGCAGTTTCGTGCTATTGCTCGTTTATTGCTTGTATCTCGTATTGCATTGCATTAGTGTCAGGCGCGTGAGTGATGGGCCTCTCTGGGCAGTCTCGAGCTGCCAGGGTTGGTTGCTCTAGCTCCGTGTCCTATTCCCATTCTCGCTAGGGATGTATCGGGGTACTTTCGGAGTACACCTAGAGGAAGTTATAAGGTGGTTGCGCACTTATTGTCATCGTTGTCAACATCAAGCTCGAGATTGATGTAATGCTCGTGGAATCGAATCGCATGGTACATTGCTCGTATGAGTGAACCATAGGCTTCAGAGTGTGGTATAGCTTTGAATGGTTGTGTTAATGCCTTTATTAAATGTTTATTGTATTGATTGTTTATATTGATTGCTTACATGTCAGTTATATTGCTTAACTGCCTTATTTGCATTGCACGACTTTCTTTCTCTCCACCTCGATATCTGTCTCGCCCTCACTGAGTATACTTGTTGTGTATACTCACTCCTCACCACCACATTTCAGGAAATGCCATGTTAGTTGGAAAGTTCGTGATTGTGTGAAAGTTCGTGCTTGAAGAGTTGTCTTGCGTGCTATGTGGCTTGAGTTGTCAAAGATGCAAAGATGTATGTTTCATGTGTTGTTTTTATTTAATGTTAAAAAGGAATGTAATTAGAGTTTTACTAGGTTATTGAACTGATGGAAAAACTAGTTTACGTATTCAGATAGTATAGTTTAACTTCAATGCATGTTTGTAATGTCCAAAGGAAAAGTGTTAGAATGGTATGATAGTCTATTTTATGCAATAAGTTAGTATAGTTTAGTTGCCAAGCATAAATGTACTTGTCAAAGATGAGAAAAGATAGGTTAGCATTTAATCTCGAAATGTATATTTACTTGTGTTCGCTTGTTGAAAACCAAGGCTCGAATGGCCTTGAGGTGTTTGTATGGTAGGACACGATACTGGTCCACTTATATGCTATTGCAGGTCTTGCATTTTGCCTAGAAAAATGGGAGACTCTGTCCGTCTTTCCCTAAAAATTTTGCTCGGGTTTGGAATTGGGTTGTGATTAGATTGGTTGATAGAACTCCCGGTCTCGAGAGGGATCGGGGTGTTACAGGTGGTATTAGAGCTTGTTTAGCTCATAAGCCAGGACAGGGTCCTCGATCTGGTGGGTAGTGACCCTTGAATGTGTGCTTGTTAAGTGTGTCTTGAAAGTGTATGACTGTATGTGAGATTGTATGTCTTGACTTGAATGTATGCACCTATGTGATATAGTTATGTGTTATGTGTTAAATGTTTCTCAAGTAAACTGAAGTGACTACTCGTGTATTGAATTGGCATCGTGAATCGAATCGACCTCGTGAATTGTTATTTGCTTGAAGTATTGCTTGTAATGTGTGTATTAGAATGTCTTGAATTGGTTGTGCCCTAATTTGAATTGATTTTGTTGTGCTTGACTTGATTGTCGTGTTTGAGTGACTTTGTTGAATAAACTGTTTTTACAAACATGCTTGTATAATAAATTAAGGCATATATGTATAAATGTGATATCTTGGCTTTTATACATGTCCTATTGAAATGGTAAGAAAGACTTCTTCCTCCCCTGAAGAGAAGTGGTTAGTAGCAGGCCCTCCAAGTTATGTGGATTGACGGGAATGAGCAGTATTTGACTAGCCTTTAATTGGGAGTTGGTGTTTGTCTTTGGAGCTCGGTTATTGGCAAATCTCTAAGGTTTTCCTCTATGCTTAACAGTTGTGAAAGAGTAGCTTTCTTTTGGGGTTCTATTTGGTTGTTCTCTGGAGCATTGCTTCGGGTATTTTCTTTAGTGTTCCCCAGTAGGTTTGGTATTTGGAATTCCTATCATACTTATTGTATAGTACCACTTACGGTATTCTTTGGAATTCTTAGTGGGCATTCTACTAGTATTTTCCATGTTGGCACTATTGGAAGTCTTACACTTGGAATCTTGTTCAGACTTATTATCTCATATTGCTTACGGTATGCTGTGGAATACTTTGGACTTTCTTGGTGGTAAGTTGTATAAAGTTCTCACTTGGCAAACAGTGAAGAGGCCTCGGAGTTTGGTTTTGTATATTGTACACCAGCTCGGTATTTTTCCTTAGGGTTTTCGTCTAGCTGGGAAACTATATTTGTTATTCAACTTGATTGTCTTATTGGGCACATTATATTTTCTCTGCTATTTCCTTAGACATTCTTCTCAGCATTTGATAGCAGTACTCAGGATCTAATTGGTTATCCTATGGGGTTATTATTTGGAAGGCTTCTCTGGAACTTTTGAAGTATATTTGATTGGGTTTTCTTAGTACTCTCCTCAGCACTCCTAACAGGGAAATTCTTCTATGAAATTCATGACTAGCGGGGTATTTCTTTGGACCTCTGGATGGAATCTTCAGTTGAGTCTTTATTTGGTTTCTTGTTAGGGAGTTCTCGAGCGGTTGTAGTTGAACTTCTATTGGAGATTCGTGTGTGGGGTATTCTTCTTGTCGTTATTGTGTGATATTAGTGACATCTACAGTATCTCTACTTCAGTCTTTAGTTGGTATTTTCTTGGCATTCTTGGTTGGGATTTCTATTCGGGCTTTTCCTACGAGCATCCTTATTCACTATCTTGCTTAGCAACCAATGAAGATTAGTCAAATTTGGATGTCAGATGATGTAGAGTGCTATTGGAAGAAGAATTGCGAGGACGCAATTGTTTTAAGGGGGGAAGGATGTGATAACCCGAACCTGGCATGCATTTAATAGCATTTAACTGCATTTAATTAAATGTTTAATTAGTTAAATCATCTATCTTTCACTATTTTGATATTTCTTTTAGAAGAATTCAATAATTTTTATATTGATTAATTAAAAGATTACCACCTATTTTTATTATTTATAGAAATTGGATTTACTTTCTTGTATTTAATTAAGTGTCATCTTAAATGTTAGCAATTAATTGCATTTGATTACGTGTTTATATTAACTTGTTTATTCGTATCTTAGCATTAACTTCATAATTCTTTAAAATATTCTAGAAATAGTTAAATTAATTATTTTAAATGAATATTGATTATTTTGATTGTTTTGATTATTTTAATAATCGATTTTAATTGTCTTGCATTAAAATTACTCGGTGTTCAATAAAAAGAGGAAAGTAACTCCGAGTCGGAGTGAATTTTAAACTATTCTACTATTGTGACGTCCGAGATTTAGCCATGCATTCAATTGCTGTTGCATCCTTTATTTGCGCACCTCTTTCTATGCCTTATTAATTGTCTTCTTAAATTACTATTCACTCCGTTTTTAAACTGCATTCTATTAGTTAATTAGTATTTTTATTAAATCATATTAATTGTTAAAGTAGTGGGAAAAATGTGCAATTGAGCTAGAGACGATAGGAGAGCTCGTTTAGAAAATAATTTTTGTAGTTGAATGAATAGTGTTACGTAACATAACTTAGGGAATGAATTAGCTAGCATTCATTTTACTATCTAGGCTCGTTTTAAGCTAACTAAGCGCATTTAGTGAACCATTTAAGCAAGCAACTTAGCCCCATTTAATATATAACTCACACAACACACACATTAGCTCATAACTTAGCAAAAAAAAAAAAGAGAGCATGCTGAAAACACTGTAGCAAATCCGAGAATTGCATTGGAGAAGAAATAGAGTTTTTTTGCTCAACAAATCCTCATTCCAAGCCAAGCCAAGCTAGGTGCAAGTGGTTTAGGGTGTCTACTAGCCTCCTAGGAGCTCCTACGCGCATTGGTGACGGATTTCACGGCTTATTTTCACATTTTAAAATAGTTGCTATTTTCTTGATTTGTTGAAAATGTGTTCAAATGCTATTGTATTGATTATCTATGCTATTATACCTTGTATATGAGTGCTAGAGAACATATTTGAGCCATCGTTTCGCAATTTAAACAGTTAGAATCGTTAGTTTGATTTTTAGGGTGAATAGTGACGTTTTTCTAGGGTTTTGCGTAATTGCTCGAATTAGCTTGATTAAAGGCTTCTAATAGATGCCTTAGGTGCTAGTGAAGGTAATCTAATAGCCCCGTGCACTTGCATTGTCCTTAAATCGCTAAAAATGTAAAATAGTCGACTTTAATTTGGGGCTTTAGGGGTTAATGCGAATCCGGGTGAATTCGGACTTCAATTCTAGTATCCTTAGGCTACCTAGGTGCTATAGAAGCCTTGATATCCTTTGTTTGAAGCCCGGACATTGTATGTGTAGTTTAAAGCCATAAGAGGGAATTTGGGGCTTTCGGGGTAATCGCAGCCATTTGAATGAGTTAGAGGGTTGAGAGGGTACCTTGAGGGTTAATTAGAAGGTTGGGAGAGTTTCCTTTGAAAATGGAATCATTAACCTTGGTTTGGAAGAGAAATAGTTTGAAAAACAAAGGGGTTTAGGTGCAATTTCAGTTGACTCACACTTCTAAACCCATGGCATGACTCCTTAAGTGTTTATATGTGGTTTCAAGTCGATTTGGAGCTTTTGGTATGATTCTATGCTTATTTTGTATATGTTCCTTTGTAACTGCTTATTAGCTTCTATAATTGCTTCTATGCTCATTGCCTCGAGGTCAACCTACTTTGTTGATCCTCATATGTGTTAATGCTTATATTATTGCTATTAACTTGCCATCGTTAAGTGCATTGCATCGTGGTTGCGCAACCATAGTGTCAGGGACGGATGTGTTGAATATCGGCTGGGCGGCAGAGGGCTTGCCGGTGGATATTCAAACTCCGTACCCTAGTCCCTCATTCGCCTGGTCCGGAGATTTCCAGGGGATGTTGGGTCGTAGGATTATCGGGGTACATCCGGAGTACACCCACTGGAGTGTTTGGGGTTATGCCGGCTTATCGTGATCGTGCTCATGATTCGTGGATCGTGAATGAAGACCAGTGAAGATTGGTGTATAGGGGATTGTGTGAAATGTATCCTTTTAAATGTGTGGTTACTTATGTTATCATTGCTTCTTAAATTGTCTAAGTGATATTGTTGTATAACTGTATTATCTGTTGCATTGCACGCCCCGGGACTATATCCCTCACTGGGCAACAGTGGTTGCTCATACCTCGCTAACATGTTTCAGGTGGCACAGTTGGTGGAGTTGCCTTAGCTGCTGTGTGATATTTGTCTGAGGTGGATGTGCTTTCTAGTTGCTATGTGAAGAATTTGTTGTCCTATGTATAATCTATTTTGGGGCCTTAAAGCTCATGTATGTATTTGAGTAATATGTAAGCTGGAAGTCTGATAATGTAGTAGCAGTGGTAATTCTATGGCTTGTAATAACTTATATTTCTATTTCTAGTTGCTTTGCATGCTTGGGAGTGAATGGCTTAGTGTAGAATGTTTTATCTCTAAGTATGTTTTAATATTATCCTAGAATGGCATGGTTATTAGACTATATTATAAACAAGTTACTTGCATGCTTGTGTGGTTTTGGAACTGTTGTTTGCTTCAAGGCTCGGATGGCCGTGAATCTTTAAATATTTAGCCATGAAAAGTTTGTTTACCTTGTAGTTACCTTATTTGAGAATTTACAGGTTTTTAGAATGTCCATAGTACAGGGGAAACTCTGTCCGTTTTTCCCCTAAAATTTTGTGACCGGGTTTGGTATTGGGTTGAGAATAGCATGGTTATTAGAGCCTCCGGTCTCGTGAGGGATCGGGGCGTTACAGGTGGTATCAGAGCTTAGTTAGCTCTAAGCCGGGACAGGGTCCTCGGCCTGTCGGGTAGTAACCCTTGCGTGTGTGCTTGATTAAGTGTGTGTCTTAAAAGTGTATGCCTGCATGTTTGATTGTGTGTCTGGTATTGAATGTGTGCACCTATGTGATATAATTATGTGTTACGTGCTAAATGTGTGCAAGGTGAAGCAAAGTGGCTAGTTATGCATCAAATTGACTTTGTGAATTATTAAATGCTTGAACTGTTGCTTGTAATGTGTGTATTTGAATGTCTTTGATTGAGTTGTGTTATGCTTGACTTGATTATCGTGCTTGAATGACTTTGATGATTACACTGTTTCACAAACTCTTTCATTAACATGTTTGCGTAATAGTTTAAAGAATGATTATACATATGCAATTGTTTAGCATGCATACATAGCCGTCGAATGGTAAGAAAAACTCCTTCCTCCTTTGAAGAGAGGTGATTAGTGGCAGGCCTTCCAAATTATGTTGATTAGCAGAAATGAGAGGCAATTAATCAGCCTTTATTTGGGAATTGGTGGATATAGTTGGAGCTCAGGTATTGGGATTCTTCTGAGGCCTTCTTCAGTGCTTAGCGGTCATAAATGAGTAGCTTCTTTTGGGGTTTCTATATGACAGTTCTCTGGAGTATATTCTTGGTATTTTCTTATCAGCTATTCATTTGGTATTCTTTTGTCGGCATCTCTCATAAGAATTGGTATATGGGATTCTTTTTAGCCTTATTATCTGGTATTATTTACAATACTCCTGCTCGGAACTTTTATTGGTATTTTCTCTCCGCTCTTAGTTGGGATTCTATTCTTCTATGGTATTCGTACCAGCGGGATTCTTATTTGGATTTCGAAGAAGCGTCACTATTGGAGCCTTTATTTGGCCTTATTAAGTGAGGTTCGCAGACAATACTACTGGGATTTCTTAATGAGCTTCCACGATAATTCGTATATGGTATTCTTGCTTAGCAACTGATGACGAATAATTAGAGTTTGTTTTCAGTTGATACACATGTTCTATTGTGAAGAAGAAATACGTGGACGCAATTAGTTTAAGGGGGAGAGGATGTGACGTCCGAGATTTAGCCATGCATTCAATTACTGTTGCATCCTTTATTTACGCACCTCTTTCTATGCCTTATTAATCATCTTCTTAAATTACTATTCACTCCGTTTTTAAACTACATTCTATTAGTTAATTAACATTTTTATTAAATCATATTAATTGTAAAAGTAGTGGGAAAAATGTGCAATTGAGCTAGAGGCGATAGGAGAGCTCGTTTAGAAAATAATTTTTGTAGGTGAATGAATAGTGATACGTAACATAACTTAGGAGAAGAATTAGCTAACATACATCTTACTATCTAGGCTCGTTTTAAGCTAACTAAGCGCATTTGGTGAACCATTTAAGCAAGCAACTTAGCCCCATTTAATATATAACTCACACAACACACACATTAGCTCATAACTTAGCAAAAAAAAAAAAAGAGAGCATGCTGAAAACACTGTAGCAAATCCGAGAATTGCATTGGAGAAGAAATAGAGTTTTTTTGCTCAACAAATCCTCATTCCAAGCCAAGCCAAGCTAGGTGCAAGTGGTTTAGGGTGTCTACTAGCCTCCTAGGAGCTCCTACGCGCATTGGTGAGGGATTTCACGGCTTATTTTTGCATTTTAAAATAGTTGCTATTTTCTTGATTTGTTGAAAATGTGTTCAAATGCTATTGTATTGATTATCTATGCTATTATACCTTATATATGAGTGCTAGAGAACATATTTGAGCCATCGTTTCGCAATTTAAACGGTTAGAATCGTTAGTTTGATTTTTAGGGTGAATAGTGACATTTTTCTAGGGTTTTGCGTAATTGCTCGAATTAGCTTGATTAAAGGCTTCTAATAGATGCCTTAGGTGCTAGTGAAGGTAATCTAATAGCCCCGTGCACTTGCATTGTCCTTAAATGGCTAAAAATGTAAAATAGTCGACTTTAATTTGGGGCTTTCGGGGTTAATGCGAATCCGGGTGAATTCGGACTTCAATTATAGTATCCTTAGGCTACCTAAGTGCTATAGAAGCCTTGATATCCTTTGTTTGAAGCCCGGACATTGTATGTGTAGTTTAAAGCCATAAGAGGAAATTTGGGGCTTTCGGGGTAATCGCAGCCATTTGAATGAGTTAGAGGGTTGAGAGGGTACCTTGAGGGTTAATTAGAAGGTTGGGAGAGTTTCCTTTGAAAATGGAATCATTAACCTTGGTTTGGAAGAGAAATAGTTTGAAAAACAAAGAGGTTTAGGTGCAATGTCGGTTGACTCACACTTCTAAACCCATGGCATGACTCCTTAAGTGTTTATATGTGGTTTCAAGTCGATTTGGAGCTTTTGGTATGATTCTATGCTTATTTTGTATATGTTCCTTTGTAAACTGCTTATTAGCTTCTATAATTGCTTCTATGCTAATTGCCTCGAGGTCAACCTACTTTGTTGATCCTCATATGTGTTAATGCTTATATTATTGCTATTAACTTGCCATCGTTAAGTGCATTGCATCGTGGTTGCGCAACCATAGTGTCAGGGACGGATGTGTTGAATATCGGCTGGGCGGCAGAGGGCTTGCCGGTGGATATTCAAACTCCGTACCCTAGTCCCTCATTCGCCTGGTCCAGAGATTGCCAGGGGATGTTGGGTCGTAGGATTATCGGGGTACATCCGGAGTACACCCACTGGAGTGTTTGGGGTTATGCCGGCTTATCGTGATCGTGATCGTGGTTCGTGGATCGTGAATGAAGACCAGTGAAGATTGTTGTATAGGGGATTGTGTGAAATGTATCCTTTTAAATGTGTGGTTACTTATGTTATCATTGCTTCTTAAATTGTCTAAGTGATATTGTTGTATAACTGTATTATCTGTTGCATTGCACGCCCCGGGACTATATCCCTCACTGGGCAACAGTGGTTGCTCATACCTCGCTAACATGTTTCAGGTGGCACAGTTGGTGGAGTTGCCTTAGCTGCTGTGTGATATTTGTCTGAGGTGGATGTGCTTTCTAGTTGCTATTTGAAGAATTTGTCGTCCTATGTATAATCTATTTTGGGGCCTTAAAGCTGATGTATGTATTTGAGTAATATGTAAGCTGGAAGTCTGATAATGTAGTAGCAGTGGTAATTCTATGGCTTGTAATAACTTATATTTCTATTTCTAGTTGCTTTGCATGCTTGGGAGTGAATGGCTTAGTGTAGAATGTTTTATCTCTAAGTATGTTTTAATATTATCCTAGAATGGCATGGTTATTAGACTATATTATAAACAAGTTACTTGCATGCTTGTGTGGTTTTGGAACTGTTGTTTGCTTCAAGGCTCGGATGGCCGTGAATCTTTAAATATTTAGCCAGGAAAAGTTTGTTTACCTTGTATTTAGCTTATTTGAGAATTTACAGGTTTTCAGAATGTCCATAGTACAGGGGAGACTCTGTCCGTTTTTCCCCTAAAATTTTGTGACCGGGTTTGGTATTGGGTTGAGAATAGCATGGTTATTAGAGCCTCCGGTCTCGTGAGGGATCGGGGCGTTACAACTATTCTACTTTTCAAAAATTATAGTTTTATATTATTGCTCATCATTTGATTAGCGATCGTTTATTGACCATTAGATCATAGCATTTCGAAAATGAGAGTTAGAGAAATATTCCTCGGACTTAGTGAAAAATGTTTTTAGTTTAATTTAGCTAGTTTTAGTTATTTTCCATCTAATTGCATTGTTTTAACTTGAGCTAGACCAAATGATAACCAAAATAGCCTTAGTTGACCAATTTAACTTGAATTTTGACTTTGCTAAATGACCATTTTTCCCTTGAGCTTTGTCAATTTTTTTAAATAGCCAAAAATCAACAAAATGATCATAAAAACAAAAACAAAATACCACCCAAGTCCCCCTCCCCCCCCCCCCCCCACCATGGCCGAAACTCTCCAAGAGAAAAAAAAAAGGTTTTGCTTCCATTTTTCTTTTTCAATCATGCGTGGAATTGAGCAAGGATCGTGGCTAAGGTTCTTGCGGGTCTTGGTCTTCATTCTCTGTGCGGGTTTTCACGTTTTTGTGCATTTATATTCAAATTTGATTTTTGATTCAATTTCTTAGATTTGATATTTAATACGTTATAATGCTTGAAATTGCTTGGAATTGCCTCTTTAGGGTTCGTAGAGCATTGCTTGTTAGTTATTTAGTGATTTTTACGGTTAAAAATACAAACTGAATTTAGGCAAGAATGTGAATAGTAAAAATAAATATAAAACCCTAGAATTTCAGATTTTTTATCCGAATTGTGATTTCTTGATTTGGATAGGTGCCATTAATGATAGAAAGATAAAATGTGCAATAAAAATGGACCGGCCTTTGTTAAAATTGAAAATTAGACAAAGAAACGAAAAGGGGCCGTTTGACCAAAAGTTGACCGTGCTCGAATTGAGTTAGGGGTTTTGCTATTGAGGGCATGGAAGCACTTTTGGCGCTGTTGTGGCGTTGATTGAGCGACCGATTAGCATAGTTGTAGTTCAAATGCAGTAGGTGGACTTTCGGGCTTTGGTTGGAAAAATAAAGTTTAGTAACATAGAAACGTGCCTTGTAGTGCCTAAGTGAATGTAGTGAAATCGGTTTTCTAACCCTGTAGCTCGTTTGCTCGTAATTGCCTTTGGAAGTTAGGGATTAAATAGTGATATTTGACGTTTTTGTGTTTGAACTGCTATTACGTGTCTAGTTGATGTTCTTGTTGAAGTTAATGACAATCATGCTTGAAAAGTTAATTGAATGCTAATGTTGATTGTAAATGCTTGATATCTCGTTTATCGCCACTAATCTGCACTTTCGTGCTATTGCTCGTTTATTGCTTGTATCTCGTATTGCATTGTATTAGTGTCAGGCGCGTGAGTGATGGGCCTCTCTGGGCAGTCTCGGGCTACCAGGGTTGGTTGCTCTAGCTCTGTGTCCTATTCTCATTCTCGCTAGGGATGCCGCCCTAGGTGATTTGGGTAGTAGATGTGTCGGGGTACTTTCGGAGTACACCTAGTGGAAGTTATAAGGTGGTTGCGCACTTATTGTCATTGTTGTCAACATCAAGCTCGAGATTGATGTAATACTAGTGGAATCGAATCGCATGGTACGTTGCTCGTATGGGTGAACCATAGCCTTCAGAGTGTGGTATAGCTTTGAATGGTTGTGTTAATGCTTTTATTAAATGTTTATTGTATTGATTGTTTATATTGATTGCTTACATGTCAGTTATATTGCTTAACTGCCTTATTTGCATTACACGACTTTCTTTCTCTCCACCTCGATATTTGTCTCGCCCTCACTGAGTATACGTGTTGTGTATACTCATTCCTCACCACCACATTTCAGGAAATGTCATGTTAGTTGAAAAGTTCGTGATTGCGTGAAAGTTCGTGCTTGAAGAGTTGTCTTGCGTGTTATGTGGCTTGAGTTGTCAAAGATGCAAAGATGTATGTTTCATGTGTTATTTGTATTTAATGTTAAAAAGGAATGTAATTTAAGTTTTATTAAGTTATTGAAGTGATTTGAAAAGCTAGTTTACGTATTCAGATAGTATAGTTTAACTTCAATGCATGTTTGTAATGTCCAAAGGAAAAGAGTTAGAATGGTATGATAGTCTATTTTATGCAATAAGTTAGTATAGTTTAGTTGCCAAGCGTGAATGTACTTGTCAAAGATGAGAAGAGATAGGTTAGCATTTAAATTGGAAATGTATATTTACTTGTATTCGCTTGTTGAAAACCAAGGCTCGAATGGCCTTGAGGTGTTTGTATGGTTGGACACGATGCTGGTCCACTTATATGTTATTGCAGGTTTTGCATTTTGCCTAGAAACAGGGGAGACTCCATCCGTCTTTCCCTAAAAATTTTGCCCGGGTTTGGAATTGGGTTGTGATTAGATTGGTTGATAGAACTCCCAGTCTCGAGAAGGATCGGGGTGTTACACAAGTTACGGGTACGTGCCTCCAGAAGAGGATAATGTGCCATATGTGGACGAGTCCTATGTGCCAGATTCTTGTCCCTGATTTATGATGTTGTACTTTTTGTTATATTGTATATTAAACTTAGTTGTCTTGTATTTCACTTAAAAGTTCATGTTATATAGGATGTTGTATAGATAGTAGATTAAATGTTGCTAGCTTAGTAATCTTGTTTTGGAACATGATTAGGTTTCTAGGTGGGCTATAATCTATTTTGGAAGTGTATGTTATATAGTAAATGTATTATGTTGGAACGGAGGCGCATAACTATGAAAGAGTTGATGAAGGAATGTTTAATGTATGAAATGGTTGCGTTGTATGTTGTTAATTTGATTGTGGAGTTGGTTGGTGACTTGTGGAGTTTCATCTATGTTGTTCTTAAGGGTTGGTTTAGAGCCCTTATGTTCATGTTACTGTCGTTATGTTGTCGAAATTCCGTTGCGTCCTGACTGATCGTAAGAGGGGTTGAGTTGGGGCGTGACATTTAGTGGTATCAGAGTTTGATTAGTTGTCAGCCGGGGTATCCTTGGAATGTGGGTAGAGGCCTTAACATGAATGCATGTACTAAGTGTAAAGTGAATTACATGTTAATATGTTTATTTGATTAATCTACTTATGTGACTAACTTTCTATGTGATCAATATGCCTTATGTGTTAAGTGAATTAAATGTGGTCAATATGCTTTATGTGAATAGCGTGCCTTACATGCTTAATGTGTTTTATGTGACCAGTGTGTGGTACGTGCTCAATTTGCTTATATGAAGATTTTGTACTTAGTACATTTATGTGACATTATGTGTGTTTAATTGACTTTCTGGGTACATGCTTTTCGTATTGGTAACAACGTGTGAATCTATCTTCTATAGATTATATTTTAAATTGTGCTAGATATCTTACAAATCTGATTAGGTATTAGTAAACTCTAACATTGTTACCAGATTCATAGAATGAGCAAATTGAACTAAAAGTGTTATGTGTGTTATGAACAGTTTACTTTATATGTTATTAACTGTGTAAATGCATTACCTGTAAAATAGTAAGTAATCTCTTCCCATGAAAGAGTCGGTTAGTAGCGGATCTCCCAAAAAGTGGATTAACAGAAGAAGAAACAGTAGATCAATGGTTATGGTGGTCAGTAGGTGGTACTCAATGCTCAGAGTTGGTATTTAGTGATCAGCCTTCGGCTTTTTCTTCTGTATCGTCATTTGGAATTCTTGCTTAGTGTTCTTATCCGGTATATGACTTTCGGTATCTGGTATTCCATTTGGAATTCTTATTTGGATTATTTTGGGGCAAACAGTAATCTTATACGGCATTCTTCCTCGGGATTTCTATATGAAGATTCTTATTCAGCATACTTCCTTGGACTTCTTGGTTGGTATTTTCTATATGGTATTCTTATGTGGAATTCTTATACGATGTTATCTAGAGCTCTTATATTGGGATTATTATTCGGTATTCTCGCTCAGTGATCTTGTTGAAGTTCTTACTTGGTATTCTTGGTTTGTGCTCTATTACGGGATCTATGTTGGACATTTTCTTCAGTAATTATTTAAGATTCTTATTCGGAAGTCCTAGTCAGTGTTCATATTTAGCGTTCCTATTCAAGCTTCTAGTTTAGTATTCCTAGTTGACATACTTAGTTGGTATTCAAAATTTGGTTTTCGGTCTTTCATTCCATATGTTTGAGTCGGCAATACTTGAGTGAAGAATTGCGAGGATGCAATTGTTTTAAGGAGGGGAGAATGTGAAACCCCAGTTTTCGTCTTTGCCTTGATTTGCATGTCTTTGTCTCGATTTGCGTGATTTGACCTGTTTTTGTGCTATATAAATTAGAATGTGCTAAATTTGTGATTTATATTCCTAATACATGCTATATGTGCATTCATGAAATTTTTATCAATATCAACACCAGAAATTTTATCGTCGGTTTTTGTGAATAGTATTTTGAACACACGTCCGCTAAAATTTTTACACGGGTGTTTTAAACGTCTTAAAACCTAGTCCTCTAATATTAATAGACCCATATTGGATAAAAATTGATTCTGAAATGGAATAGTAATTTAAATAAACTTTTCAGGTGAAAATTAGCATTTTTGAGCCAAATAGTGATTTGTTCTAAACCCGATTCATGTATTGACTTTCGTTGACCTAGTATATATTAATATAAATGTATTTATATGTGGTATTAAATGATTTTAGATTAATTGTGCATTCAAAAGATATTTGAAAACAAATAATATGACTTTTCACATTCTTTTGCAAAAATAGAGTTTTTAACCGAGTCGGGTGTAAGTCTATGCATGTGAAAGTTGTTGTCAACTAAAAATATACTACTTAAAAATGGTCCAAGTGTTAATTGCACTTGGGTGAGCAAAATAGTCTAAAAACAATTAAAAGACTAAAAATACTAGTTAAAAGACTAAAAATACTAACTTTGACTTTGCAAATTTTGTTGACCTTGAGCTTATATCATCAACATACATTAAAAACAAAGCAAACACACTCACAAAACACACACATTACCGAAAATCCATGAGGGAGAAGAAAGAAGGCATTTTCAAGGTTTTTCAAAGCATTTTTCACATAGATTTTGCAATTCAAGTCCAAATCACTTCATTCAAAGCTTGATTTCACTTGTTGGGCATCCATTCTACATCTTTCTTGTATCAAAATACATCAAATGTGAGAGAAAAATTCTAGATCTCAAATGTCATTTTTTATGTTTTTGCATATAATTGAATTTTGAACCGTTAGAAAGTTGAATTGATGTTATATTATTTCTCAGTGCATGCTAAGGATCGTTTATATGCATTTATATAAGATTTGAACCGTTGTAGAATGAATTTTATTTTTCGGTTATTAAAAGTTGAGTTGTTGGCTATTCGTTTTATATCTGGAGTTGTGGTGGTTAGAATCGATTGCTGTTAGCTTGTAAAAGTTTGTTAAATATGTGGTAGTAATGTTGTAATGCCAAAATTTTGATTGTGATGTTGGTGTGAAGGTCCGGAAATTTCAGCCTAAGTGCATTGAGGTTTTAGGGTTGTTGGGCTTGATTTGGATGGATTATGGTTTGTTTCTGAGGGGGCTAATGTTGTTGATTGAGTGGGTGACTGATAGAAACTGGTTTGGAGGTTATCGGATTAGTATAACGTAAGTTATGACTTTTAAAAGTTTGGGTTGTCTTTTCTTTAAAATGTTGAATTATGCCTTTGGATGTTTGGGTGGTGTTTGAGTGATTGAATTGCGAGTTGTTGATGGTTAGACTAGGGTTTGGTTGGGTGTTTAATGCCTGTTGAGTTGGATGGCCTACTTTGTCATCTAACTTAATTGTTTCATGATTATATAGTTGTTGATTGTTAAATGTTGTTTAATTGATTGTTGAAATACGGATTAATTGATTATTGATTATTGATTGTTGTTACAAAACCGTGAGGAACACGCTTGGGGTTAATCCGGGGTGTTATATTGTTAACCGATTGTTATTGTTTTTATTAGTCGGTAGCCGGGCAGCCAATGTTGTTGACTTCTCGAATTGGAATTGTTATTGTTTTTATTAGTCGGGAGTCGAGCAGCCAATGTTGTTGACTTCTCGAATTGGAATTGTTATTGTTTTTATTAGTTGGGAGTCGGGCAACCAATGTTGTTGACTTCTCGAATTGGAATTGTTATTGTTTATATTAGTCGGGAGTTGGGCAGGCAATGTTGTTGACTTCTCAAATTGTTATTGTTATTGTTATTATGAGTCGGGAGTCGAGCAACCAATGTTGTTGACTTCTCGAATTGAGTCTTATTGTTTTGAGCTTTGATAATGTTGTGTCACATTGGGAGGCATCCTGGGCTACGGGCACAATTATCATGGCTAATCCCTATCTTGCATGGGCGGAGAGGCCATGGGGTGTAGGTCTAGGTCAAGGTACCTCAGGATTATGTCTTTGAGTTTGGAGGAATTGATGAGCATTAAATTGGTGTATGGAGCTTTATCAGCAAATGTATTGTATCCTTATTGTGTGTTTACAATTATTGCCATTGTTGCATTTATAATGATATTGATGTTCATTGTGTGTTTACTGCTCAAAGAATGATTTCCAAGGAGTATAGTAAATATTGTTAGAGATCTATCGAATCCTCACTGGGCTTATTTTATATAAGTTCACTTTCAATTATTGCATGCATACAGGTGAAGTTGATCCAGATTACGGGTACATGCCTCCAGAAGAGGATAATGTGTCATATGTGGATGAGTCCTATGTGCTAGAGTCTTGTCCCTAATATATGATGTTGTACTCTTTTGTTATTATGTATATTAAACTTAGTTGTCTTGTATTTCACTTAAAAGTTCATGTTATATAGGATGTTGTAAAGATAGTAGATTAAATATTGTGAGCTTAGTAATCTTGTTTTGGAACATGATTAGGTTTCTAGGTGGGCTACAATCTATTTTGGAAGTGTATATTATATAGTAAATGTATTATATTGGACCAGAGGCGCATAACTATGAAAGAGTTGATGAAGGAACGTTTAATGTATGAAATGGTTGTGTTATATGTTGTTAATTTGATTGTGGAGTTGGTTGGTAACTTGTGGAGTTTCGTGTATGTTGTTCTCAAGGGTTGGTTTAGAGCATTGATTTTCATGTTACTGTCGTTATGCTGCCGAAATTCCGTTGCGTCTTGACTGATCATAAGAGGGGTCGAGTTGGGGCATGATATTTAGTGGTATCGAGCTTGATTAGCTGTCAGCCGGGGTATCCTCGGAATGCGGGTAGAGGCCTTAACATGAATACATGTACTAAGTGTAAAGTGAATTACATATTAATATGTTTATTTGATTAATCTACTTATGTGACTAACTTTCTATGTGATCAATATGCCTTATGTGTTAAGTGAATTAAATGTGGTCAATGTGCTTTATATGAATAACATGCCTTATGTGCTCAATGTGTTTTATGTGACCAGTGTGTGGTACATGCTCAATTTGCTTATATGAAGATTTTGTACTTAGTACATTTATGTGACATTATGTGTGTTTAATAGATTTTCTGGGTACGTGCTTTTGGTATTAGTAACAACGTGTGAATCTATCTTATGTAGATTACATTTTACATTGTGCTAGATATCTTACAAATCTGATTAGGTATTACTAAACTCTAACATAGTAACCAGATTCATAGAATGAGCAAATTGAACTAAAAGTGTTATATGTGTTATGAATAGTTTACTTTATATGTTATTAACTGTGTAAATGCATTACCTGTAAAATAGTAAGTAATCTCTTCCCCTAAAAGAGTCGGCTAGTAGCGGATCTCCCTAAAAGTGGATTAACAGAAGAAGGAACAGTAGATCAATGGTTATGGTGATCAGTAGGTGGTACTCAATGCTCATAGTTGGTATTTAATGATCAGCCTTTGGCTTTTTCTTCTGCATCTTCATTTGGAATTCTTGCTTGGTGTTCTTATCCGGTATATGACTTTCGGTATTTGGTATTCCATTTGGAATTCTTATTTGGATTATTTTGGGGCAAACAGTGTGACGCCCGAACTTTTGCCTTGCATTAACTTACTGTTGCATCCCTTATTTGCGCATTTAATTCTGTGCTTTATTTATTGACTTTCTTAGCTACTATTCACTTCGTTTTCAAACTGCATTCTATTGGCTAATTAGCATTTTTATTAAATCATATTAATTGTTAAAGTAGTGGGAAAAATGTGCAATTGAGCTAGAAGCGATAGGAGAGCTCGTTTAGAAAATGATTTTTGTAGTTGAGAGAATAGTGTTACGTAACATAACTTAGAGATTTAATTAGCTAGCCTATGTTTTACACTTTAGGCTCGTTTCTAAGCTATCTACGCGCATTTTAGGAGTCCACTTAAACACCCACCATGACCCCACCTCAACTTAACCTCACCATATAAACACATAAGCACCAAAACACAAAACAAAAGAAAAAAATTGTGCAGATTTCACTGTAGCTGGGCCGAGAGCCAAAGAGAAGAGGAAAAAGTGATTTTTTGCTCATCAACTCTCCACTTCAAGCCACTCCAAGCCTCGAGCAACTAGTGTAGGGTGTTTGCAAGGTTCCTAGGTGCTCCTACGCGTATTGGTGAGGGATTTCATGGCTTATTTTCGTATTTCAAAATAGTTGATATTTTCTTGATTTGTTAGAAATGATGTTTAATGCTATTGCAAGGCCCAAATAAGCTTATATATGTTGTGTATATGTAGTAGAGACCACTTTCATGCTATTGTTTCATGAATTAAACGGTAGAAATCGATAGTTAGTTCGTTGGGGTGAATAGTGACGGAAATTCTAGGGTTTTGTGTAATTGCTCGAATTAGCTTGATTTAATGCTTCAAATAGATGCCTTAGGTGCTAGTAAAGATAACCTAATAGCCCCGTGCACTTGCATTGTCTTAAATCGCTTAAAAATGAAAAATAGCCGACTTTAACTTGGGGCTTTTGGGGTTAATGCGAATCCGGGTGGATTCGGGCTTCAATTCTAGTATCCTTAGGCTATCTAGGTGCTATAGATGCCTTGATATCCCTTGTTTGAGGCCCGGACAATGTAGGTATGGTTTAAAGCCAAAAGAGGGAAATTGGGGCTTTCGGGGTAAACGCGGGCATTTGATTGAGTTCGAGGGTTGAGAGGGTACCTTGGGGGTTAGTTAGAAGGTTGGGAGAGTTTCCTTTGAAAATGAAATCATTAACTTTGGTTTAGAAGAGAAATAGTTCAAAAAACAAAGGGGTTTAGGTGCAATTTAAGTTGTCTCACACTTCTAAACCCATGTCAGGACTTCTTGAGTGTTTATATGTGATTTTAAATTGATTTGGAGCTTTTGGAATGATTCTATGCTTATTTGGTATAAGTTCATTTGTAAACTGCTTATTAGCTTCTATCTTTGCTTCTATCCTAATTGCAACGAGGTCAACCTACTTTGTTGATCCTCATATGTGTTAATGCTTATATTATTGTTATTAACTTGCCATCGTTGAGTGCATTGCATAGTGGTTGCGCAACCATAGTGTCGGGGCGGATGTGTTGAATATCGGCTGGGCGGCAGAGGGCTTGCCGGTGGATATTCAAACTCCGTGCCCTATTCCCTCATTCGCCTGGTCCGGAGATTGCCAGGGGATGTTGGGTCGTAGGATTCGGGGTACATCCGGAGTATACCCACTGGAGTGATTGGGGTTATGCCGGCTTATCGTGATCGTGCTCGTGGTTCGTGGATCGTGATTGAAGACCAGTGAAGATTGGTGTATAGGGGATTGTTGAAACGTATCCTTTTAAATGTGTGATTATTTAAGTTATCGTTGTTTCTTTAATTGTCTAAGTGTTATTGTTGTATGATTGTATTATATGTTGCATTGCACGCCCCGGGACTATATCCCTCACTGGGCAACAGTGGTTGCTCATACCTCACTAACATGTTTCAGGTGGCGCAGCTGGTGGAGTTCGCCTAGCTGCTGTGTGTTATTCTGAAGTGGCTGTGCCTTCTTGTTTCTATTTGGTATTTGTGTATCTATTTTGTGGCCTAAGGGCTTTGTTTATATTGGTTGTTGTAAGAAGTTGAAGGATAGTTAGTTGTTGTGTAGATTTGGGAACCTATATCTTGTAATAACTTATATTTCTGCTATTAGCTTCTTCGCATGCTTGGGAGTGAATGGCTTAAAGTAGAAATATTTGATCTTTCAATTATGTTTAATTGATTTCCTAGAATGTCATGATTATAAAACTATGTTGATAATAAGTTCTCGCATGCTTGGGTGTTTTGGAACTATTGTGTACTATAAGGCTCGGATGGCCTTAGAACTTTGATGTTTAATTAAGAAAAGCTTGTATTGTATTGTTGGGACTTTGTTTGAGTGTTTACAGGTTTTCAGAATGTCCATAGTACAGGGGAAACTCTGTCCGTTTTTCCCCTAAAATTTTGTGACCGGGTTTGGTATTGGGTTGAGAATAGCATGGTTATTAGAGCCTCCGGTCTCGTGAGGGATCGGGGCGTTACAGGTGGTATCAGAGCTTAGTTAGCTCTAAGCCGGGACAGGGTCCTCGGCCTGTCGGGTAGTAACCCTTGAGTGTGTGCTTGTTAAGTGTGTGTCTTGAAAGTGTATGCCTGCATGTGTGATTGTGTGTCTTGTATCTAATGTTTGCACCTATATGATATAATTATGTGTTACGTGCTAAATGTGTGCTAAGTGAAGTAAAGTGGCTAGTTATGCATCAAATTGACCTCGTGAATTGTTAATTGCTTGAATTGTTGCTTGTAATGTGTGTATTTGAATGTCTTGGATTGAGTTGTGTTATGATTGACTTGATTGTTGTCCTTGAATGACTTTGATGATTACACTATGTCATAAACTCTTATATAAACATGTTTGCATAATAGTTTAAAACATATATGTGTAAATGTGATATCTTGGCATTCATACATGTCCCATTGAATTGGTAAGAAAGACTTCATCCTCCCCCCCCCCCTGAACGGAGGTGATTAGTGGCTAGCCTTTCAAGTTATATGGATTAGTAGGAACGTGAAGCGGTTGATCAGCCCTTTTATTTGGGAGTTGGTGTTGTGGGCAGAACTCAGTTATTGGGATTTCTTCCAAGGCATTTTTCTATGCTCATTAGTCAGAAATGAATGGCGTCCCTTGGGATTTCTATATGATTGTTCTCTAAGGCATTCTCTTGGTATTTTCTTATTTAGCATTCTTCTGGTATTTTCTTATTGGCATTTCTCTGAAGATTTGGTATTTGGAATTCTATTTAGCCATATTATATGGTATTATCTACAGTATTTAAGCTCCAATCTTTTATTGGTATTTTCTCGCCACTATTAGTTGGGATTCTATTCTTCTATAGTATTCGTGCCAGCGGGATTCCTATTTGGATTTCGAAGTAGCATCTCTATTGGAGCCTTTATTTGGCCTTATTACGTGAGGTTCGCAGGCAATACAACTGAGATTTCTTAATGAGCTCCCCCACGAGAATTCGTGTATGGTATTCTTGCTTAGCAACTGATGACGAATAATCGGAGTTGGTTTCCAGTTGATGCAGAGTTCTCTTGTGAAGAAGAATTGCGTGGACGCAATTTGTTTAAGGGGGAGAGAATGTGACGCCCGAACTTTTGCCTTGCATTAACTTACTGTTGCATCCCTTATTTGCGCATTTAATTCTGTGCTTTATTTATTGACTTTCTTAGCTACTATTCACTTCGTTTTCAAACTGCATTCTATTGGCTAATTAGCATTTTTATTAAATCATATTAATTGTTAAAGTAGTGGGAAAAATGTGCAATTGAGCTAGAAGCGATAGGAGAGCTCGTTTAGAAAATGATTTTTGTAGTTGAGAGAATAGTGTTACGTAACATAACTTAGAGATTTAATTAGCTAGCCTATGTTTTACACTTTAGGCTCGTTTCTAAGCTATCTACGCGCATTTTAGGAGTCCACTTAAACACCCACCATGACCCCACCTCAACTTAACCTCACCATATAAACACATAAGCACCAAAACACAAAACAAAAGAAAAAAATTGTGCAGATTTCACTGTAGCTGGGCCGAGAGCCAAAGAGAAGAGGAAAAAGTGATTTTTTGCTCATCAACTCTCCACTTCAAGCCACTCCAAGCCTCGAGCAACTAGTGTAGGGTGTTTGCAAGGTTCCTAGGTGCTCCTACGCGTATTGGTGAGGGATTTCATGGCTTATTTTCGTATTTCAAAATAGTTGATATTTTCTTGATTTGTTAGAAATGATGTTTAATGCTATTGCAAGGCCCAAATAAGCTTATATATGTTGTGTATATGTAGTAGAGACCACTTTCATGCTATTGTTTCATGAATTAAACGGTAGAAATCGATAGTTAGTTCGTTGGGGTGAATAGTGACGGAAATTCTAGGGTTTTGTGTAATTGCTCGAATTAGCTTGATTTAATGCTTCAAATAGATGCCTTAGGTGCTAGTAAAGATAACCTAATAGCCCCGTGCACTTGCATTGCCTTAAATCGCTTAAAAATGAAAAATAGCCGACTTTAACTTGGGGCTTTTGGGGTTAATGCGAATCCGGGTGGATTCGGGCTTCAATTCTAGTATCCTTAGGCTACCTAGGTGCTATAGATGCCTTGATATCCCTTGTTTGAGGCCCGGACAATGTAGGTGTGGTTTAAAGCCAAAAGAGGGAAATTGGGGCTTTCGGGGTAAACGCGGGCATTTGATTGAGTTAGAGGGTTAAGAGGGTACCTTGGGGGTTAGTTAGAAGGTTGGGAGAGTTTCCTTTGAAAATGAAATCATTAACTTTGGTTTAGAAGAGAAATAGTTCGAAAAACAAAGGGGTTTAGGTGCAATTTAAGTTGTCTCACACTTCTAAACCCATGTCAGGACTTCTTGAGTGTTTATATGTGATTTTAAATTGATTTGGAGCTTTTGGAATGATTCTATGCTTATTTGGTATAAGTTCATTTGTAAACTGCTTATTAGCTTCTATCCTAATTGCAACGAGGTCAACCTACTTTGTTGATCCTCATATGTGTTAATGCTTATATTATTGTTATTAACTTGCCATCGTTGAGTGCATTGCATAGTGGTTGCGCAACCATAGTGTCGGGGCGGATGTGTTGAATATCGGCTGGGCGGCAGAGGGCTTGCTGGTGGATATTCAAACTCCGTGCCCTATTCCCTCATTCGCCTGGTCCGGAGATTGCCAGGGGATGTTGGGTCGTAGGATTCGGGGTACATCCGGAGTACACCCACTGGAGTGATTGGGGTTATGCCGGCTTATCGTGATCGTGCTCGTGGTTCGTGGATCGTGATTGAAGACCAGTGAAGATTGGTGTATAGGGGATTGTTGAAACGTATCCTTTTAAATGTGTGATTATTTAAGTTATCGTTGTTTCTTTAATTGTCTAAGTGTTATTGTTGTATGATTGTATTATATGTTGCATTGCACGCCCCGGGACTATATCCCTCACTGGGCAACAGTGGTTGCTCATACCTCACTAACATGTTTCAGGTGGCGCAGTTGGATGAGTTGCCCTAGCTGCTGTGTGTTATTCTGAAGTGGCTGTGCCTTCTTGTTTCTATTTGGTATTTTTGTATCTATTTTGTGGCCTAAGGGCTTTGTTTATATTGGTTGTTGTAAGAAGTTGAAGGATAGTTAGTTGTTGTGTAGATTTGGGAACCTATATCTTGTAATAACTTATATTTCTGCTATTAGCTTCTTCGCATGCTTGGGAGTGAATGGCTTAAAGTAGAAATATTTGATCTTTCAATTATGTTTAATTGATTTCCTAGAATGTCATGATTATAAAACTATGTTGATAATAAGTTCTCGCATGCTTGGGTGTTTTGGAACTATTGTGTACTATAAGGCTCGGATGGCCTTAGAACTTTGATGTTTAATTAAGAAAAGCTTGTATTGTATTGTTGGGACTTTGTTTGAGTGTTTACAGGTTTTCAGAATGTCCATAGTACAGGGGAAACTCTGTCCGTTTTTCCCCTAAAATTTTGTGACCGGGTTTGGTATTGGGTTGAGAATAGCATGGTTATTAGAGCCTCCGGTCTCGTGAGGGATCGGGGCGTAACAAAAAGTAATCTTATATGGCATTCTTCCTCGGGATTTCTATATGAAGATTCTTATTCAGCATACTTCCTTGGACTTCTTGGTTGGTATTTTCTATATGGTTTTCTTATGTGGAATTCTTTTATGGTGTTATCCGGAGCTTTTATATTGGGATTATTATTTTATATTCTCGTTCGGTAATCTTGCTGAACTTCTTACTTGGTATTCTTGGTTGGTGCTCTATTACGGGATCTATGTTTGGCATTTTCTTCAGTAATTATTTGAAATTCTTATTCGGAAGTCCTAGTCGGTGTTCTTATTCAACGTTCCTATTCAAGCTTCTTGTTCAGTATTCCTAGTTGACATACTTAGTTGGTATTCAGAATTTGGTTTTTGGTCTTTCATTCCGTATGTTTGAGCCAGCAGTACTTGAGTGAAGAATTGCGAGGATGCAATTGTTTTAAGGAGGGGAGAATGTAAAATCCCAGTTTTCGTCTTTATCTCGATTTGCGTGTCTTTGCATCGATTTGCATGATTTGACCTGTTTATGTGTTATATGAATTAGAATGTGCTAAATATGTAATTTATATTCCTAATACATGCCATATGTGCATTCATGAAATTTTTATCAAAATCAGCACCAAAAATTTTATCGTCGGTTTTATAAATAGTATTTTGAAAACACATCCGCTAAAATTTTTATACGGGTGTTTTAAACGTCTTAAAACCTAGTCGTCTATTATTAATAGACCCATGTTTGATAAAAATTGATTCTGAAATGAAATAGTACTTTAAATAGACTTTTCGGGCAAAAAGTAGCGTTTTTGAGCCAAATAGTGATTTCTTCTAAACCCGATTCTTGCATTGACTTTTGTTGACCTAATATATATTAATATAAATGTATAGATTAATTGTGCATTCAAAAGACATTTGAAAATAAATAATATGACTTTTCACATTCTTTTGCAAAAATTGAGTTTTCAACCAAGTCGGGTGTAAGTCTATGCATGTGAAACTAGTTGTCAACTAAAAACGTAGTACTTAAAGATATTTCAAGTGTTAATTGCATTTGGGTGAGCAAAAATAGTCTAAAAACAAATAAAAGACTAAAAATACTAGTTAAAAGACTAAAAATACTAACTTTGACTTTTCAAATTTTGTTGACCTTGAGCTTATATCATCAACATACATTAAAAACAAAGCAAACACACTCACAAAACACACACATTACCGAAAATCCATGAGGGAGAAGAAAGAAGGCATTTTCAAGGTTTTTCAAAGCATTTTTCACATAGATTTTGCAATTCAAGTCCAAATCACTTCATTCAAAGCTTGATTTCACTTGTTGGGCATCCATTCTACATCTTTCTTGTATCAAAATACATCAAATGTGAGAGAAAAATTCTAGATCTCAAATGTCATTTTTTATGTTTTTGCATATAATTGAATTTTGAACCGTTAGAAAGTTGAATTAATGTTATATTATTTCTCAGTGCATGCTAAGAATCGTTTATATGCGTTTATATAAGATTTGAACAGTTGGAGCATGAATTTTATTTTTCGGGTATTAAAAGTTAAGTTGTTGGCTATTTGTTTTATATCTGGAGTTGTGGTGGTTAGAATCGATTGTTGTTAGCTTGTAAAAGTTTGTTAAATATGTGGTAGTAATGTTGTAATGCAAAATTTTGATTGTGATGTTGGTGTGAAGGTCCGGAAATTTCAGCCTAAGTGCATTGAGGTTTTAGGGTTGTTGGGCTTTATTTGGATGGATTATGGTTGGTTTCTGAGGGGGCTAATGTTGTTGATTGAGTAGGTGAGTGATTGGTTTGGAGGTTATCAGATTAATATAATGTAAGTTATGACTTTTAGAAGTTTGGGTTGTCTTTTCTTTAAAATGTTGAATTATGCCTTTGGATGTTTGGGTGGTGTTTGAGTGATTGAATTGTGAGTTCTTGATGATTAGAATAGGGTTTGGTTGTGTGTTTAATGCCTGTTGAGGTGGATGGCCTACTTTGTCATCTAACTTAATTGTTTCATGATTATATAGTTGTTGTTTGTTAAATGTTGTTTAATTGATTATTGAAATACGGATTAATTAATTATTGATTATTGATTGTTGTTACTAAACTTTGAGGAGTATGCTCGGGGTTAATCCGGGGTATTACATTGTTAACTGATTGTTATTGTTTTTATTAGTCGGGAGTTGTTTTTATTAGTCAGTAGTCAGGTAGCCAATGTTGTTGACTTCTCGAATTGGAATTGTTATTGTTTTTATTAGTTGGGAGTCGGGCAGCCAATGTTGTTGACTTCTCGAATTGGAATTGTTATTGTTTTTATTAGTCGGGAGTCGGGCAGGCAATGTTGTTGACTTCTCGAATTGTTATTGGTATTGTTATTATGAGTCGGGAGTCGGGCAATCAATGTTGTTGACTTCTCGAATTAGGTCTCATTGTTGTGAGCTTTGATAATGTTGTGTCACCTTGGGAGGCATCCTGGGCTGCGGGCACATTTATCATGGCTAATCCCTATCTCGCTTGGGTGGAAAGGCCATGGGGTGTGGGCTAGGTCAAGGTACCTCAGGATTGTGTCTTTGAGTTTGGAGGAGTTGATGAGCATTGAATGGTGTATGGAGATTCATCAGCAAATGTATCGTATCCTTATTGTGTGTTTATAGTTATTGCTATTGTTGCATTAATAATGATATTGATGTTCATTGTGTGTTTACTGCTCAAAGGATGATTTCCAATGAGTATAGTAAATACTGTTAGAGATCTATCGAATCCTCACTGGGCTTGTTTTATATAAGCTCACTCTCAATTATTGCATGCATACAGGTGAAGTTGATCCAGGTTACGGGTACGTGCCTCCAGAAGAGGATAATGTGCCATATGTGGACGAGTCCTATGTGCAAGAGTCTTGTCCCTGATTTATGATGTTGTACTTTTTGTTATATTGTATATTAAATTTAGTTGTCTTGTATTTCACTTAGCAGTTCATGTTATATAGGATGTTGTAAAGATAGTAGATTAAATGTTGCTAGCTTAGTAATCTTGTTTTGGAACATGATTAGGTTTCTAGGTAGGCTATAATCTATTTTGGAAGTGTATATTATATAGTAAATGTATTATGTTGGAACGAAGACGCATAACTATAAAAGAGTTGATGAAGGAATGTTTAATGTATGAAATGGTTGCGTTGTATGTTGTTAATTTGATTGTGGAGTTGGTTGGTGACTTGTGGAGTTTCATGTATGTTGTTCTTAAGGGTTGGTTTAGAGCCCTGATGTTCATGTTACTGTCGTTATGCTGCCGAAATTCCGTTGCGTCCTAGCTGATCATAAGAGGGGTTGAGTTGGGGCGTGACAACCCCCAGTAACTAGGTAAACAATGTAGAAAAAGTACCCATTTCTATACCGGTTCTAGAAGAGCGAAGAAAAATGGGATGTTTTGGTAATAGGGACAAGAAAATGTTTATAGCCGTAGCGATATAAACAAGAATACTTATCCGAGCCGCAGGAACATGTACATACAGAATACAAGAATTTTCAATTTGTTGAAGATCTGGTGGTGCAACACGAAGACTTAAATGAATAGCCATCGCTGTTAAGAACAACCGAGATCTAGTTAGAATTTGCATGTAGCTTCTGGTCTTTGACATAAAAAAAGAAGGTTGTAATAACGAAAGGGACATCTGTCACGCCCCGACCCAACCCCCAAGCTAAAGGCTAAGTCCGGACCCGACACACGAACAGAGTCTCCCCTGTACCGTGGACATTCTGGAAACCTGTAAACTTACAAATAAGGTAACTACAAGGTAAACATACTTTTCATGGCTATATAAATAAAGATTCAAGGCCATCCGAGCCTCGAAGCAAACAACAATTCCAAAACCACAGAAGCATGCAAGAACTTTGTTTACAACATAGTCGAGTAGCCATGACATTCTAGGATATCAATAATACATAATTAAAAGATAAAACATTTCTATCTTAAGCCATTCATTCCCAAGCATGCAAGGAAATAAAACAGGAATAAAAGTTATTACAAGACATGGATGTCCAATTCTACACTTCAATCTACTATCATTCAACTTTATACAACAAGCATATACATAGCCCTTAGGCCACAAAATAGGACATAAGATAAACAGTTGACCCTTCCACAAAACAGCAAGAAATTACACCACCTCAAGCTATCAGGCACAGCAACTAAGGTAAAGGATCAATCTGAACTTCCTCCTCCTCAACTAACTCAACAAGCTGAGGATCACCCTCAGCGTCTCCTGAAACATATATCGAGGTATGAGCAACCACTGTTGCCCAGTGAGGGATATAGTCCCGGGGCGTGCAATGCAACAGATAATACAGTTATACAACAATATCACTTAGACAATTTAAGAAACAATGATAACTTAAGTAACCACACATTTAAAAGGATACATTTCACACAATCCCCTATACACCAATCTTCACTGGTCTTCATTCACGATCCACGAACCACGAGCACGATCACGATAAGCCGGCATAACCCCAAACACTCCAGTGGGTGTACTCCGGATGTACCCCGATAATCCTACGACCCAACATCCCCTGGCAATCTCCGGACCAGGCGAATGAGGGACTAGGGCACGGAGTTTGAATATCCACCGGCAAGCCCTCTACCGCCCAGCCGATATTCAACACATCCGCCCCTGACACTATGGTTGCGCAACCACTATGCAATGCACTTAACAATGGCAAGTTAATAGCAAAAATATAAGCATTAACACATAGGAGGATCAACAAAGTAGGTTGACCTCGATGCAATTAGAATAGAAGCAATTATAGAAGCTAATAAGCAGTTTACAAAGGAACATATACAAAATAAGCATAGAATCATACCAAAAGCTCCAAATCAACTTGAAACCACATATAAACACTTAAGGAGTCATGCCATGGGTTTAGAAGTGTGAGACAACCGAAATTGCACCTAAACCCCTTTGTTTTTCAAACTATTTCTCTTCCAAACCAAGGTTAATGATTCCATTTTCAAATGAAACTCTCCCAACCTTCTAACTAACCCTCAAGGTACCCTCTCAACCCTCTAACTCATTCAAATGCTCGCGATTACCCCGAAAACCCCAAATTCCCTCTTATGGCTTTAAACTACACATACATTGTCCGGACTTCAAACAAGGGATATCAAGGTTTCTATAGCACCTAGGTAGCCCAAGGATACTAGAATTGAAGCCCGAATTCACCCGGATTCGCATTAACCTTGAATGCCCTAAAATAAAGTCGACTATTTTACATTTTAAGCGATTTAAGGACAATGCAAGTCCACGGGGCTATTACGTTACCCTCACTAGCACCTAAGGCATCTATTAGAAGCATTGAATTAAGCTAATTCTAGCAATTATGCAAAACCCTAGAAAAATGTCACTATTCACCCTAAAAATCAAACTAACGATTCTAACCGTTTACATTGCGAAACGATGGCTCAAATATGTTCTGTAGCATTCATATACATGGTATAATAGCATAGATAACTAATACAATGACATTTGATCACCTTTTCAACAACTCAAGAAATTCACAACTCTTTAGAAATGAGAAAATAGGACGTGACATCCTTCACCAATGTCCGTAGGAATACCTAGGAGGCTTGCACACACCCTAATCTCCTTGCTTAACGCTTGGCAAGGCTTGGATTGAATAGGTGAAGACCAATTTTTCCTCCTAGAGCTGCTGCAAAGTTTCGGCCCTGCTACAGTGCCATTTCAACATTTTTTTGTTTTGATTTTTGCTTGTTATGACTTAAGGTGAGTTGTGTGTGTGTTATATAAGCTTAGGTGAGTTATTTTAGTTTAAGTGTATGGTAAAATGTGAGTCAAACTAGTTAGAAACAAGTCCTAAGCATAAATTTAATGTTAGCTAATTAAACTCCAAGTTAGTTACGTAACACTATTCATTTGACTACTAAAATCATTTTCTAAATGAGCTCTCCTATCGCCTCTAGCTCAAATGTACATTTTTCCCACTACTTTAACAATTAATATGATTTAATAAAAATGCTAATTCGTTAATAGTATGAAGTTTAAAAACGGAGTGAATAGTGACTTAAGAGGACAGTTAATAAGGCATAGAAAGAGATACGCAAACAAGGGATGCAACAGTAATTAAATGCATGGCTAAATCTCAGGGGTGACATCCTCTCCCCCTTAAACTAATTGCGTCCACGCAATTCTTACATGATTCGGCGAATAACTATGGATACCGTTCTCGCATCTGATCCTCTCTTTCCTATGTCGCATCCTCTACTCCGTGATGATCCCACAGAACTTTAACCATCGGAATGCTTTTAGTCCTTAGCTCCTGAACTTTCTGATCAACAATTCGAAGAGGTTTCTCTATGTAGGTCAAAGTTTCACTGATCTCTAGCGGTTCCGGCTCAAGTGTGTGAGAGGGATCTGGCTAATACTTCCGAAGCATAGAAACATGGAATACATCATCAATTCTGCCCAGACTGGGAGGTAAAGCTAGACGATAAGCCAAATCACCAACAGTTTCAGTTATCTCAAATGGTCCCACATATCGAGGACTGAGTTTACCTCCTTTACCATGCCGAATCAAACCCTTGCGAGGAGAAATTTTCAGAAATACTCGATCCCCTACAGTAAATTTCAGATTACAACGGCGTCTATCTGCATAACTCTTTTGCCGGCTCTGTGCTGTAAGCATTCTTTTTCTGATAAGCTGCACATGATCAATCATTTTGTTCATTTCAGGTAAGAGAGTAGGGTCGACCGTCTTCATTTCACCAACATCATCCCAATAAAGAGGAGACCGGCATTTACGCCTATAAAGTGCCTCATAAGGTGCCATACCAATAGTAGCTTGATAACTATTGTTATAGGCGAACTCTGCTAGTGGCAAATACTTCTCCCAACTCTTACCGAAGTCCAGAATATCCTCGAGGATTAAGATAGTTCTCTCTGATTGACCATCTGTCTCAGGATGATAAGCTATACTGAAATTCAAATTCGTGCCCAAATCTTTCTGAATCTTCTGCTAGAACTGCGATGTGAATCCGGGATCTCTATCTGACACAATACTCTTTGGAATTCCATGAAGTCGGACAACATTCTCAATATACAACTCTACCAGTTTGTCAAGAGAATCAGACTTCTTTTTAGCAATGAAGTGAGAAGTCTTGGTCAATCTATCCACAATAACCCAAATTGAGTCATTACCCTTCGAAGACCTCGGTAAATCAGAGACGAAATCTATGGTAATATGATCCCATTTCCAAACAGGAATAGCCAAAGGCTGCAACAACCCTGCAGGTCTCTGATGTTCTGCTTTAACTTTCTGACAAGTAAGACATCGAGCAACATAGTCAGCAATCTCTTTCTTCATATTATTCCACCAGAAATTCTGCTTCAAATCTTTATACATTTTAGTACTGCTTGGATAGATAGTATATCTGGAACTGTATGCTTCAGCAAGAATATCCTTCTTTAGAGTTAGATCACTCGGAATACAGATTATGCCTTTGAATTTAAGAATACCATCGTCGTGCAGTTTGAAATCCGACTCTCCCCCTTTAGAATTCTCTAAGACTTTCAACAATTGAATATCATCCTGTTGAGCTTCTTGAATCCTGGATAATAACAGAGATTGAATCTGCAAACTTGGGAATTGAATACCAGAATTTGAAGTACTAGGCTTCCGTAAGCATAATTCTTCCATGAATTCCCAATTCTTGATAATCAAACTGGCAACAGTAGCCTTTTGGCTCAAAGCATCAGCAACAATATTGGCCTTGCCCGGAAGATAGTTAATAGTGCAGTTATAGTCCTCAAGTAAATCCAACCAATGCCTCTGCCTCATGCTCAACTCTTTCTGTGAAAATAGATACTTCAAACTCTTATGATCTGTAAAGATTTCAAACTTGGTGCCCCAGAGATAATGACGCCATTTCTTTAATGCAAGAATGATAGCTGCAAGCTCCAGATCATGAGTCCGATAGTTGAGTTCATAAGGTTTTAGTTTCCTGGAAGCATAAGCAATAACCCTGCCATTCTGCATCAATACACAACCCAGACCTTCCTTCGAAGCATCACTATAGATCACCAGATTATCATAACCCTCAGGTAAAGCAAGAATAGGAGCTGTAGTCAATCCCTTCTTCAATTCCTGGAAGCTGGCCTCGCATTTATCACTCCAGTCAAATACTGTTTTCTTCTAAGTAAGTTGAGTTAAAGGCCCTGCGATCTTAGAGAAATCCTTGACAAACCTCCGATAATACCCAGCTAAACCAAGGAAGCTACGAATTTCTGTAACAGTTTCAGGTCGTTTCCAAGACAACACCACTTCAATCTTCGCTGGATCAACAGAAATACCATCCTGCGAGATAATATGGTGAAGAAAAGCTACTTGCTTAAGCCAGAATTCATATTTGCTAAACTTTGCAAACAACTGATGCTCCTGAAGAGTCTGCAACACAATTCTGAGATGCTGTTCATGTTCCGCCTCGTATTTAGAATAGACAAGGATGTCATCGATGAATATGACCACAAATTGGTCCAGGTAAGGACGGAGTACCCTTTGCATTAAGTCCATGAATGCGGCGGGAGCATTAGTAAGACCAAACGGCAAGACAACAAACTCATAGTGGCCATATCGAGTTCTGAAAGCAGTTTTAGGAACATCATCTTTCTTAATCCTCAGCTGATAATAGCCTTGCCTCAGATCGAATTTAGAGAATACCCTGGCACCTTGCAACTGATCAAATAACTCTTCAATTAAAGGCAAAGGATATTTATTTTTGATGGTTACCTGATTAAGACCCCGATAATCAATGCATAAGCGAAGAGATCCGTCTTTCTTTTTAACAAATAGAACTGGCGCGCCCCACGGTGAAGAACTCGGCTGAATGAATCCCTTCTCAAGCAAGCCCTGCAATTGAACTTTCAATTCCTGCAATTCAGGTGGAGCCATTCTATACGGAGTCCTAGAGATAGGTGAAGTCCCCGGCAATAAATCAATCATGAACTCTATCTCTCTATCAGGCGGTAACCCAGGTAATTCCTCAGGAAAGACCCCCGGAAACTCCCTCACGATAGGTACATCATTCAATTTCAATTGTTCCCCAAGTTGATTAATCAAATATGCAAGATAAGCCTCACAACCCTTGCTCAATAATTTAGATGCCCTAATAGAAGAAATAATAGGAGTTCCCATAGATTTTCTACTACCAACTATTTTAAGTATAGGCTGGTCAGGCATTTCTAGATACACAATCTTCTTTCTACAATCAAGTTGGGCATAATATTTACTTAACTAGTCCATCCCCAATATAATTTCAAAGTCATTGAAGGGTAGGATAATCAAATCAGTAGGAAAAACACGACCCTCAATAAAAATACTACATGCTCTGCAAATAAATCTAGAAACAAACTTCGGACCCATAGGAGTATAAACCACAATCTCATGCAACAGTTTATCATGTTTCAATTTAGCATTTTGTGCACAAGTAGGAGTAATAAAAGAATGCGAAGCCCCGGAATCAATTAAAACCTTAACTGACTGATTATTAAGAAGAAAAATACCTTCTACCACAGCGGTTGTATCCGGAAGCTCCTCAGCATCCAAAGCAAATACACGGGCCTGACCTCGTGGTGGTGGTGCTGCAGCTGGTGCCCTAGTCTGAGATTTCTGAGCTGATGTCTGACCCCTAGGGTTCTTAAATTTCTGACAGTTTTTAATCCTGTGCTGATCACTACCGCAACCTATACATTTGTTATGTTTCTTCCAACAAACATCCTCAGTGTGGCCCTAGCGCTGACAGAAGCTGCACTGCTGGGGACGTCTTGCAACAGGGCCTCCCGAAGGAGCTTTGTAAGTAGAGGTAGCTGAACTACCCTGCTGCGAACGGGAAACTGCTGGACGAAATTGACTCTGGGTCTGACTCTGAACTGGTCGTGACTAAGTCTGAGTAGGCCCTAAATAACTCTGAGTCTGCCTCGGCTGTGAACTTTGCCCAACTGATATAGCCTGCCCCTAGTACCCTTGACTTTGAGACTGAAACCGTTTACTCGATTGACTGGTCTTGGCTAACACATCGGCCTTGCGTTTCTCATATCTCGAGGCGGCTCGGACAACTGCAGCGTAATTAGGAAAATCATTTGCAGACAAATTCAACATAATATCTCTCCTCAAACCCAGGATGAACCTCTGGATCTTCATGTCCTCCGGCTGAATCAAAGCTGGTGCATAATGGGAAAGCCGGGTAAAAGTAGCCTCGTATTGATCTACTGTCATACTCCTCTATTTCAGGTTTATGAACTCTGATTGACGCCTCTTGCGGGCAACCACCGATATATACTTGTCTCGGAATTCACGGACAGAGTCGGCCCATGAATGATGAACGCCCTCGGCTTCCCATTTCTCACTGACGGTATGCCACCAATCTTCAGCATCACCCTCGAGAAGGAAAGTGGCATAAGTAATCTTCCTGTCATCATGGCACTCGAGTATTGCTGCCACTCTCTCAAACTTCCTTAGCCATATCTCAGCCTTCATATCGTCCAGCTCTCCAAAGAAAGTATAGGCCCCATGATGAATGAACCGGTCATACAGATTACCTCCGGTAGGGCCACTACCTCCGGCTCTCGCAGCCTGATTACCTCCAACGACCCCTTGCTGACCCTGCTGTGTCACAGACTGGGCGATAGTGTTCATAGCAGTGGCTATCGTGGCCAAGATCTGTGCAGTGCTCGGTTCTTGGACCTGCGGTGCATTTTCGGCCACCTCAGCTTCTTGCCCAGGAACCCTCTCTAGTTCTCCACCCACATTCGAATTTTCAGTACGACGGCGGGGCCCCATCTCGAATAGCTAGAATGCAAAGTGTTATGACAGGTATATATATGTATATATGCAATTTATAAGTAAACACATAAAGAAAAGTCCAATTAGATTCACATAAAGTCAAGTACATAGAAGTTCAAATAAATATTCTACATTCTTGAAGTAGACATAAGTCACTAGATCATACTTGACATTCTAGACTCTTGATATTCTATTTCCATGCTAGCATGTTCATCCCTAATTCAAATTTCACTTAGGCAAATCAAAATCAAAGACTCATGTATTCACAAAGTCACATAACAAATCTCTACCCACAGACCGAGAAATTTAACCCGGCTTCATGCAATCTATAGCTCTGATACCACTTAAATGTCACGCCCCGACCCAACCCCCAAGCTAAAGGCTAAGTCCGGACCCGACACACGGACAGAGTCTCCCCTGTACCGTGGACATTCTGGAAACCTGTAAACTTACAAATAAGGTAACTACAAGGTAAACATACTTTTCATGGCTATATAAATAAAGATTCAAGGCCATCCGAGCCTCGAAGCAAACAACAATTCCAAAACCACAGAAGCATGCAAGAACTTTGTTTACAACATAGTCGAGTAGCCATGACATTCTAGGATATCAATAATACATAATTAAAAGATAAAACATTTCTATCTTAAGCCATTCATTCCCAAGCATGCAAGGAAATAAAACAGGAATAAAAGTTATTACAAGACATGGATGTCCAATTCTACACTTCAATCTACTATCATTCAACTTTATACAACAAGCATATACATAGCCCTTAGGCCACAAAATAGGACATAAGATAAACAGTTGAGCCTTCCACAAAACAGCAAGAAATTAAACCACCTCAAGCTATCAGGCACAGCAACTAAGGTAAAGGATCAATCTGAACTTCCTCCTCCTTAACTAACTCAACAAGTTGGGGATCACCCTCAGCGTCTCCTGAAACATATATCGAGGTATGAGCAACCACTGTTGCCCAGTGAGGGATATAGTCCCGGGGCGTGCAATGCAACAGACAATACAGTTATACAATAATATCACTTAGACAATTTAAGAAACCATGATAACTTAAGTAACCACACATTTAAAATGATACATTTCACACAATCCCCTATACACCAATCTTCACTGGTCTTCATTCATGATCCACGAACCACGAGCACGCTTACGATAAGTCGGCATAACCCCAAACCCTCCAGTGGGTGTACTCCGGATGTACCCCGATAATCCTATGACCTAACATCCTTTGGCAATCTCCAGACTAGGCGAATGAGGGACTAGGGCATGGAGTTTGAATATCCACTGGCAAGCCCTCTACCGCCCAACCGATATTCAACACATCTGCCCCTCACACTATGGTTGCGCAACCACTATGCAATGCACTTAACAATGGCAAGTTAATAGCAAAAATATAAGCATTAACACATAGGAGGATCAACAAAGTAGGTTGACCTCGATGCAATTAGAATAGAAGCAATTATAGAAGCTAATAAGCAGTTTACAAAGGAACATATACAAAATAAGCATAGAATCATACCAAAAGCTCCAAATCAACTTGAAACCACATATAAACACTTAAGGAGTCATGCCATGGGTTTAGAAGTGTGAGACAACCGAAATTGCACCTAAACCCCTTTGTTTTTCAAACTATTTCTCTTCCAAACCAAGGTTAATGATTCCATTTTCAAATGAAACTCTCCCAACCTTCTAACTAACCCTCAAGGTACCCTCTCAACCCTCTAACTCATTCAAATGCTCGCGATTACCCCAAAAGCCCCAAATTCCCTCTTATGGCTTTAAACTACACATACATTGTCCGGGCTTCAAACAAGGGATATCAAGGTTTCTATAGCACCTAGGTAGCCTAAGGATACTAGAATTGAAGCCCGAATTCACCCGGATTCGCATTAACCTCGAATGCCCCAAAATAAAGTCGACTATTTTACATTTTAAGCGATTAAGAACAATGCAAGTGCACGGGGCTATTAGGTTACCTTCACTAGCACCTAAGGCATCTATTAGAAGCATTGAATTAAGCTAATTCGAGCAATTACGCAAAACCCTAGAAAAATGTCACTATTCACCCTAAAAATCAAACTCACGATTCTAACCGTTTACATTGCGAAACGATGGCTCAAATATGTTCTCTAGCATTCATATACATGGTATAATAGCATAGATAACTAATACAATGGCATTTAATCACATTTTCAACAAATCAAGAAAGTGACAACTATTTAGAAATGCAAAAATAAGCCGTGAAATCCCTCACCTATGCGCGTAGGAACACCTAGGAGGCTTGCACACACCCTAATCTACTTGCTCAAGGCTTGGGAAGGCTTGGGAAGGCTTGGATTGAAGAGTTGAAAACCAATTTTTCCTCCTAGAGCTGCTGCAAAGTTTCGGCCCTACTACAGTGTCATTTCAGCATTTTTTTGTTTTGATTTTTGCTTGTTATGACTTAAGGTGAGTTGTGTGTGTGTTATATAAGCTTAGGTGAGTTATTTTAGTTTAAGTGTATGGTCAAATATGAGTCAAACTAGTTAGAAACAAGTCCTAAGCATAAATTTAATGTTAGCTAATTAAACTCCAAGTTAGTTACGTAATACTATTCATTTTACTACTAAAATCATTTTCTAAATGAGCTATCCTATCGCCTCTAGCTCAAATGCACATTTTTCGCACTACTTTAACAATTAATATGATTTAATAAAAATACTAATTCGTTAATAGTATGAAGTTTAAAAATGGAGTGAATAGTAACTTAAGAGGACAGTTAATAAGGCATAGGAAGAGATGCGCAAACAAGGGATGCAACAGTAATTAAATGCATGGCTAAATCTCAGGCGTCACAACATCTGCAAATTTGGTCCTAGCTAGTGGAACAAGAAACACATGGATCTATATTCAATACGCAATCAAAGGATTTCTCCCTCAAAAATAAAAGAATTCCAATTGTTTTCTTTTCACTCCGCTCGTGCGTGGCACTCTTTGCTCGTAGAGCGGCATACCGAAAAAAGAAAAGAGTCAATGAAACTAGCAGACGGATCACTAAATAGATAAGATACATTTTTGGAAAGGCTCGGCTTCAAAACCGTACATGGGGCTTTCATCTCATACGGCTTCGTCCCGGAATCAGGACTCAGACGAAGATATTTTTTTGATTTTATTGGCGCCTCTGCAAAGATTCACACCATTTGCAGAAAACCCTCATCCTTTCCCGACTAGCGCGTTCCTTGCGAAGTTCTATCTGCATAAGGTCCTCCCAATAATTGAGAAGCCAATGAGCAACACAGAGATGTTTTACGTTTTTTCGCAATTCAGCTCTAATAGCCTCCCTTGATAACCCGTGAGAAGGGTCAGGTTGCTGCTCCAGTTCCTAAGTTGGAGGTTTGTTGAGAACTAGCTCCAGTTTAGGGGTGAGGTTAAGATCGAGAACCAGGCATCTCGAAGAGTCGGCATTGCTTTCGCTGCCTCCAATGGAAAGAGGCAGGTTCTCTATTTGAGAGAGCAAAAAATCGAGAAAGTCAAGATAGAAATGGCCACACCAATGTTAGAGATATGTCTTAATGCTACATATTTGGATGACATATATTGGGGCATTTTGACATTTACTTATGGCATTAGTGTTTATATGTTCGTTTACATATTGACATAATTTGGACATTCATATTCTCCTTCTTACGTATATGAATAAGTCTCTAGTATTTTCATTAGAGGAATGTATTCCAAAAGCGTTTAGAATATGTTGGCGTATTTCCTTAATATGATAAATACTTAAAGTGTTCATTGTCCTTAGATTATTTGATTGGGACTTTAATAATCAATTACGGACCAAACTCTTTGATTAATGTTATCATCTAAGAATGGTTTTTAAACTTAATAAAATTTTAGATGTATCAAAATGAAAAGTTGTAGTACTTATGGATGATAAGTAAAACAAATTAAATATGCTAAAGATTTGTATTCTTTCATATTTTGCATAGGGGTATGCAAGATGTAAAGAATATAATTTTAAACTAGCAAATGGTTTTGTGGTAAGCATATTTAATACATAATATTAGATATAAATGGAATTCATTCTCATATTTGTATTTCCTATTTGGTTAGTGGTAATGCAAAGAAAAAAGACAGAAATAGATGATTTCTATTAGCCAGTGGGAGCATATCTAAGAAGAAAATTAAGGATTGTATAGGCATGTGTAAATGATGTTTTCATAGCCTTAAAACAGGACATTAAAAGAGGTTTTAATCCAAAGTATCTTTATATCTTGAATGTCAAGGTTGTAAAGCTACTATGAATTATAAATCTTCTTTGATTGTGATTGGTACTACTTTATGGATTCTAATGAAACATTAGTGAATGTGTTCGAGGATAGAATCTTAATCTCAGTAGTGCGCTTTCGGAAGCGTGGAATATTTTCAGTGTTAACAAATGAAACAAAGGTTGTTGCGTTAGCTAAAGACACTTTGTTTGGATGCCTTCTGGATATATTTTATATTTTAAGGATTATACCTAAATGATATTAGGAATAAAATGTATATTCCTAAAGCTTGTAAAAGCGCATTATGGTGTAGTCTTTACTTTCTTGATATGGATGAAAGAATGTATTGCAAGCATATTGTCAACCGTTATAACCATCCACCAAATTTTAAGATTACTCAAATAATCCAAATTAATTGTAGTTTCTACATGATTAGGTTTTTCTAACAATAAGATGATGATTAGGTTGATTTGATCAACTAATACATCTTATTTATTGGAATGGTAACCAAATTATCCTTTGTTTGATAAAAGATTAAAACTACTAGGCTATTTGGATTAGTACATGTTGATGTATTTAGAGCTATTTGTGAATAGGCTCGTATAGAAAAATGTATTAGTGTCTTATGATTAGATCATGAAGGTAAAATACTTAAGTACTATTTTATTTGAGTATCCTAAAATTTTGATGTAGTATAGAAATTAATAATGGCCGGTGTACCACAAATAAATAGGGTTTTCTTAGTGAAGAAACCGTGCTTTGTTGGACGTAGTAGAGTTGTTGATTAGTTTGACTAATCATTCTATTTATTTGTGGGTCATGCTTCCCTTAATTTAATATTATATTGAATAGTAAATCCCTACTGTTGCTAGAACTTTATATTTGATATAAGTTGGAAAACAATCAAGGATTAAATGTGTTAATTTTGATTTGTCCTACTTTTATTGAAAAGTTTTATAGGGACTAGTGGGAGTTTTGGTTAAAGGTAATTTTATAGTATATCCTAATTTTGTAGGATATGATTTCTATTTAATGATCAATGTGTATTGATTTATTAGATAATAATATTTCTTGAAGAAAAGGTTTTGTTCAAGAAAATATTACTTTCTAATAAAATAGAAATTGAGAAAGTATCCTCAAAAGCTATAAAATCACCTAGACCAAAATAATGAATCTATTCAATAAGGTTTAGAATGTGTCATCACGCAAGATCTTTGCAAATCTAGTAGTGTATCTCATATTTAAAAGGAATATATGGATATCCTTTTAGGATGCACAAACATTGTTTGTGTATTTAAGATAATTATCAATTAGTTGATCCTACGATTTACAAAAAAAGGGTATATTTGATAACGACTCCAAGAAACTATATAATGCAAAGCATAATAATGAGACTTCATATACTTTAGCTTAATCTGGATATTGATCTCCGAGATAAAGGTTGAAGTTAATAGAAAAAGGTAATGACCTTTTATAGCTATATTAGTTTCTAAAAGATATCATCAAAGTCAAAGTGTTAGCTATGATGAAGTCCTTTTACCAATTATTGTGCTTTAGTCTCGTTGTATTATGCTAGTCATTATAGCACATTGTATTACTATATTGATGATTCTGATATTTTGATATGAGTAATATGTGCATGTTGATATATGTCAATATCCACCTCTTCATAATAAGTATCGTTAATTATATGGTAGCATAAATTAATGATTCCGACTTAAACGTCGATGAGGTCAAAAGAGATCGCGATGGCTACAAGAAAGAAGTTCGGGAATTTGGAATTACCTAAGATGACGTCGGGTTGATGCAATGCTAAAGTTAGCCAATTTGACCAAAGGAAACTTCCTAGAAGTTGACTTGGATGCTAGCCACCCATGTGGTCAATTGTAGCCACCCATGTGATAAATATGGGTGGCTAATACTTTGAACATGGTTGGTAAAGCCAACCAAGATTGAAATGTTTGATAGGAAAGTCTCCTATGGCGGGCTAGCTGAATTCTATAAATAGGCATGCATTAGTTCATCATTTTCATCCACAACACAATTCCAAACACAATTCTAAGTTAGTCTTTCTTTCTTGTATTCTTCTTGTAAGTCCAGAAGCCATTGAAGCTCTAATCTAGAGAGCGCACGGTGGGACAATTATCTTGTAAGTGTTATATTGAATTGTTATAAAGAGTAGTGTTGTCTTTCTACTTGATTGTTGTTAAGACGTTTCTGGGAAATTGGTTATATTCTTACATGGTATCAAGAGCTTAAGGGGCTCTTAACAACAATCTTGTCTAGTAAAGCTCAACAACTATGACTACTCAAGGTGCTAGTTCTTCTTCTACCAGTTCTAGTTCTGGTTTAGTACCAACAATTCGTATCCGTCCCCCTACCTTCACAGAAGGAAAACTTGATGGCACGAACTATCTTTTGTGGAAGTTCAAAATCACTACAGTTCTGGACTCCTACGAACTCCTTGATACAGTGTTAGGCACAGATGCAGAACCAGTTGCAGTCCGTGCTGAAGATGACACAAAAAAGGTCACACCTCCAGATCCTCAGCTTGTCAAAGAATGGAGGAGACGAAATGCTGATGCACTTTGTGCAATTGTAACAAGTGTTCAGGATTCTGTCCTTACTCTAATTCAACACACAACCAAGGCAACTGAAGCTTGGAACATACTGAGAAATCAGTATGAAACAAGGAACCAGACTCGCATTCAAAACTTGGAGAATCAGTTAGCTGCTGAGAGATTAAGTGAAGATGAAGCAGCTGAGTCATTTATCAGTAGGATGAAAAACCTACGTGATCAAATGGCTGCAGTTGGTATTGCCAAATCAACCGAGGAACTAGCTCGAAGGTGCATTAGAGTGTTGCCTCCAAAATTTGACGGCCTTGTGACAGCACTCAATACACAAGTTCGCATTCCTCCTTTGACGTTTGAAGAATTCACTGCCATGTTGATGGAGGAGGAGATGAGGCTGAGGAGCAGAGAAAATCAACTTGACTCTGCCTTTACAGCCAAGGCGAGGAGTAACCAAGAAGAAAAGAAGAAAACGTTCTCTGGATCGTGCTACTACTGCAATAAGAAAGGTCATGCTGTCAAAGATTGCAGGAAACGAATCCATGACGAGAAGAACGGAACTTTAAAGCCAAATTGGAGAAATAAAGAATCTGCCAATACGGCTGAAACGGAAGTGCATCTGTTTACTGTAACATATGTATCGGAGGAAACGTGTACTAGCGCACATGTACATCAAACAAGTGCATGGGTGTTAGATAGTGGAGCTTCCCGACACATGACCAGCAAGAAGGAGTTATATGACTCCATAAAACCTCTACAAGAACCAATGAATGTTGTCGTCGGGAATAATGCGAGGTGTCTTGTTGAGGGCACTGGAACCATCTCGCTCGTGTCTCAAGATGGAGGAAGCAAGAAGCTGTCCAACGTACTCTTTGTACCCCAGATCACCAGAAATTTGCTATCTGTAGCTGCTATTACAGATAATGATCTAGAAGTGCGGTTCAAGAAGACGGAAGCTTTGATTCTTGACAAGGATCAAAATATCGTAAGTAAAGGTATTCGCAAAAATAATCTTTACGAAATCAACTCTCTTTCTGCTGTCGTGGATGCCAAAACAAGTCAACTTTGGCATGAAAGGTTCGGGCACATTTCCTATCCTGTGTTAAAGGAAATGCAAAAGAAGAAGATGGTGGCCGACTTGCCTTCAATTGAAGAAATTGAAGGACCATGTGAAGCTTGTATGCTGGGCAAGCAACATAGACAGTCATTTCCCAAAGAGAGTCATAACCGATCAAAGGCTCCTCTAGAGTTGGTACATGCTGACCTCTGCGGAAAAATGACTACGACGGCGTTGGGAGGATCTTCCTACTTTATGCTGTTAGTCGACGATTATAGTAGGAAGATGTGGGTGTACTTCCTTCGGGACAAGGCTGATGCTCTTGAAAAGTTTAAAGTGTGGCACAAACTTATGACAAATGAGAACACAACTCAGTTGAAGAAACTTCGTACCGATCGTGGGGGGGAATTCTGTTCTACAGAGTTCACCAACTACTGCAACAAGCTTGGGATTAAGCGCCAATTGACTGCTCGATACACACTACAACAAAATCGAGTTGTCGAACAAAGAAATCGAACAATTGTAGAAATGGCTTGATATATGTTGAAAGGTATTGGCCTACCTGACACATTTTGGGCTGAAGCAGTCAACACAGCGGTATACATCCTCAATCGATGCTCAACCAGGACACTCAACGATAAGACTCCTAATGAGGCTTATTATGGTACGAAACCTTCTGTGTCTCATTTAAGAAAATTTGGGTGTGAATGTTTTGTACACATTCCAAATGAAAATCGAAAGAAATTGGATGTCAAGAGCAAGAAGGGCATTTTCTTGGGATAGAGTGAAGAGTCTAAAGAATACAGTCTCTATGATGTAGAGGCCAAGAAGGTGATCTTAAGTCGAGATGTGGTGTTTAATGAGCGACCACACTCAATGGAGGATAGCGGTCCTGCTATTTCGTCATCAACTGATGAAGTAATCCACCAAGTGCCTGAACAACGACCGTTGAACAATGAAGAAGTCTCTAATGATGAGGAGACTGAAGACCAACCTGTTGTACCCACAAGGAAGCCACAACCGAAGTGGTTCCAACAGCTCTTTGATGGAAGAAATCCAGGAATTACTGATGATAGTCCACGTCCTGATGGACTAAAACGATCAAAGAGAATAGAGGAGCAGAACAGATCAGGACAACAACTAGTAAACATGGCTTTGATGACCCAAATCATCAAGACGGTAAAAGAACCGGTAACTGTGGAGGAAGCCATGTCAGATCCAAATTGGAGAGCAGCTATGCAAGCCGAGTATGATAGTATCATGAAAAATGATACTTGGGAGATCGTTGAAAAGCCACCGAATAGAAAAATTATCGGCACCAAATGGATCTGGAAAGTGAAGTACAAGGCAGATGGAAGTCTTGAAAAATACAAGGCACGCCTTGTAGCACAAGGATTTTCGCAAGTCGAAGGTTTCGATGTATATGAAACCTTTGCTCCAACAGCAAAAATGTCAACAATCAGGCTAGTTGTTGCAGCTGCCGCGCATTATGAATGGATTGTACATCAAATGGATGTCAAGTCAGCTTTTCTTAATGGGCAACTTGAAGAAGAAGTCTACGTTGTACAACCCCATGGCTTCCAAATACCAAGTGAAGAAGAAAAAGTCTGCAAATTGAAAAAGGCTTTATATGGGTTAAAGCAAGCACCACGAGCTTGGTACAAACGTATAGACTCTTTCTTCTTGCAACATGGTTTATGTAGAAGCAAATCAGAGGCCAACTTGTATGTTCTAAGTGAACAAGGAAAGAAGGTAATTGTAGTCCTATATGTGGATGATCTTGTAATCACTGGTGACCATGAAGATAATATTCGGAAGACGCAAGAATGGTTGAGCCAAGAATTTGAAATGACAAATCTTGGTCTTCTTCATTATTGCTTGGGAATCGAGGTATGGCAAAAACCTCATACTATCTTCATCTCGCAGCAACGATATGTTCGTGAGCTTCTGATTGCATTTGGTATGTCCGAGTGCAAATCAGTTGTCACCCCGATGGAAGTGAATACAAAGTTATCAATTGACGATCCTTCAGAACAAGTTGATAACAAGCTCTACAGAAGATTGGTGGGAAGTTTAATCTTCCTTTGTAACACAAGACCTGATATTAGTTATGCTGTGGGAGTTCTCAGTCGTTTTTCAAATAAACCGAAACAAAGTCACTGGCAAGCAGGGATGCGGATCCTCAAATATCTCAAAGGCACGTTGGAGTATGGGATATCATACAAGTCTGGAGATACTTTATCTGGGTACTGTGACTCAGACTGGGCTGGTGACATTGACTCAAGAAAATCTGTTACAGGTTACGTATTCACATTCGGTGGTGGAATCATCTCATGGGCTAGTAATAAGCAACCCACCGTTGCACTTTCATCAACGGAGGCAGAATACAAGGCTGCTTGTATAGCATCATGTGAAGCTGTTTGGCTATGACGCATCATGACTAATATTGGTATTCCAATAGAGGAAGCAACAATGTTGAAATGTGACACTCAGAGTTGTATAGTCATGTCAAAGAATCCGGTATTTCATGATAGAACAAAATACATAGAGATTCAGTATCATTATGTGAGGGAACTGATCGAGGAAGGTGAAATCTACATGGAGTATTGCCCTACAGAAGATAATTGTGCAGATATCTTCACTAAAGCGTTAGGGAGCGTCCAATTGAGCAAGCATCTTCAAACATTGGGTGTTGGCCCAATAGTTTAGTCAACATGAGGTGAACATTGAGGGGGGGTGTTGATATATGTCAATATCCACCTCTTCATAATAAGTATCGTTAATTATATGGTAGCATAAATTAATGATTCCGACTTAAACGTCGATGAGGTCAAAAGAGATCGCGATGGCTACAAGAAAGAAGTTCGGGAATTTGGAATTACCTAAGATGACGTCGGGTTGATGCAATGCTAAAGTTAGCCAATTTGACCAAAGGAAACTTCCTAGAAGTTGACTTGGATGCTAGCCACCCATGTGGTCAATTGTAGCCACCCATGTGATAAATATGGGTGGCTAATACTTTGAACATGGTTGGTAAAGCCAACCAAGATTGAAATGTTTGATAGGAAAGTCTCCTATGGCGGGCTAGCTGAATTCTATAAATAGGCATGCATTAGTTCATCATTTTCATCCACAACACACTTCCAAACACAATTCTAAGTTAGTCTTTCTTTCTTGTATTCTTCTTGTAAGTCCAGAAGCCATTAAAGCTCTAATCTAGAGAGCGCACGGTGAGACAATTATCTTGTAAGTGTTATATTGAATTGTTATAAAGAGTAGTGTTGTCTTTCTACTTGATTGTTGTTAAGACGTTTCTGGGAAATTGGTTATATTCTTATAGTGCATACTTGATAAATCCTTTTTTGGATTTTTAAGTGAACTCCTTGGAAATGTTTCACCTATTTCAAATGAGATTAAAGAGTTAGATTTCATTTAAAATGGAGATGAACCTTGTGATTGCAAAAGAATAGTGGGAGTGCATCCACTTTTCTATGATTGCAATAATGATGACTTCAATATCATAGTTGATGATATGTGTATTGTGATATTAATTATACTCTAGTCTTATTAAATACTCTCCATTTAGAACTTGTCGTTTGTATCTTGTGAATTTGTAGCTATAATGATAGTACAAATAGATTACTCGGCATATTCCTTAGTTTGTACATAAGAGTATTTTTTAAAGTGTTCAAGAAACTCTAGTTGCGTAGCAAATTTGTATTCAAAGTTACAGTAACTTCATATTTGTTATACTATGTACAAGACTTGATATTGCATAAACTGTAAAATTTTACGAGTAAATATCAGTCCAATCCAGGTTTCGGAAGAGTGGATAAAATTGAAGTATATTCTTAAGTACTTGGGAAGCACTAAAGATATATTTTAGTTCATGGAGGAGGTAAATTCCGTAGTGACAGATTTACAAGTTTAGATTCTTAATCTGAATTTTATAATAGAATGTCTATATTAGGGTTCACGTTCATTTGTAGTGGGAGCTCAGTAATTTATAAAGGTTCTGAGAAAACTGTAGATTCCATTACATAACTCATGTCTTTTTGTGATATGTAATATTATGAAAGAAGTTGTTTGGATCGAGAAAATCATACGAGTTGCTTATGGTTCCTATCGTTAAGTTGTGATCCTTTTGTGTTACGACTATATGGAGCTATTGCACAAGCTTATGGAACCAAGGTCTCACTATATGTCCAAACATTTGGAAAAGTGTTTCCATCTTCGTGTGTTGCATCTGTAGCCAATAATCATATTGAGATATGTCTTTGCAGAAAACGGCCACATCTCTTGATGTAGCTGACCCACTTACCGTAGCTATGAATCAGTCACAGCTAGGTCCTCGTTTTGAGAAGATGAGTACACGATATCATTGTTTGTTATACTAATACTATGTTTCATAGCATTAGTGCAAGTGGGAGATTGTTAGAGATATGCCCTAATGCTACATATTTGGATGACATATATTGGGGCATTTTAACATTTACTTATGGCATTAGTGTTTATATGTTCGTTTACATATTGACATAATTAGGACATATATATTCTCCTTCTTTACGTATATGAATGAGTCCCTAGTATTTTCATTAGAGGAATGTATTCTAAAAGCGTTTAGAATATGTTGGCGTATTTCCTTAATATGATAAATACTTAAAGTGTTCATAGTCCTTAGATTATTTGATCGGGACTTTAATAATCAATTACGAACTATCACATGTGTTGTTACCTTTGATTAACATAGAGACATTAATGATAAAGGATGGTGAGCCACGTGCCATAACAGCATAGTGATGCGACTAACAAACATGTGGATGACTATTAGTTGAATAGATCATTGAATGTGACGTAAATAACAAATTACATGACATTGGATTAATAATTTGTTTTCATTGTGTCACGCCCCCAACCCGACCTATGGAGGTTAGACTAGGGTATGATCTAATCATTCACGTTTTTTTTTTTTTTTTTTTACGATTATAATTGTTTAACGAAGGTTAAGCTTATCCGTTAGACTAGAACTCCAAAAGTTTTCTGAAAAACTGGCAGCATAACAGCTGTAGTTAGGACCTTTTAGTTTGACCTAATCTCTAAACGCCTCAATTATGCAAATCATTAATCTAATTCCATTAAGGACTCCTATTTTGTCATCAACTGATATGCCTACTAGTCTATCTTGAAAGTCTCGTTTGGTTAATAAGCCTAGCAAGATAACTATGTTCCGTTTATTTGTCAATTCCTTTACGCGAGTACCTGCTATCCTTTAGCCTATGAATAAGTACCTGGGTAAGATTAGATGGATTCATTTATTTGATCATACACCTAATGTTTCAGTTGCCTATGATAGTTACTAGATCAAAATAGTGATAGCAAACGATCAAATAAAGTGTTCATCTAATTATAATCAGTACAAGCCAAAATTAGACCCAAATTACAACGGGGTCATTTACATGAACAAAAAAAGTAGTCTTTAAAGCAAACACAACGTTCACAAAATGGCCACAATCAAGCAAGGCACATAAAGCATGCGATCACTCCAAGGAATCATCAACAGACACATTTTCCTCAGGTACTTGTTCCAAATCTTCTTCACTTGTGATGATAAAAGAGAGTGAGTCCTTATGAACTCAACAAGGGGAAATGAGAAATAACGTTTTGAAATCCTTTTCCGGTTAAACTTTATGAAAACTCCTTTGAAAACATGTCAAATAGAATAAGTAAGTATATAACATAACATAAATATAAATGAACACATTTACCCGTCTTTCCTCCCCGAGGTCCTCTAAGAACCAAGCGAGAGTACTTAAAACACATAGTAAAAGGATACGGTTGATACGTACAGGACTCTAGAGGTGACTCATACGGGCTCAAGAGGTAGCTCCCACCACATTTAGGTGTAGCACTTTCCCCCGCATAGCACTTACCTCCTGCCGTTCAAGTTCATTTTCAATAACAGTTGTTGCGGCCGGCTTCAATCATCCACTTTTCACGCCAAATGGGTGTACTCCGGATGTACCCCGAAATCCTACGACCCAACTCTCTGAAGAAGTCTAGCCCCCAAGCAAGAGAGGAAATTAGACCATGGTAGTCACGGTAGCACCGGTAAGCCCGATGCCGCCCGGTGTGCGTGAAACTCTACCATGCCAAAATGAAAGGTTGCAACCTTGTATGCAATGCACATGTATGCCATTTAACATTTCATATTGGGAGGTCAACAAAGTAGGTTGCCTCCAAGCAAGTATATGATCACATTTTGACATATTGGCATATAAGGCATTGTAAGAACATGTAATCATTTCATATATCAATTTGAAAGCAATTAAACTTCAACGGGCAGCCAAGTAATCATGTTCATATAAACCATAGAATGTCTTTTAACAATTCACATTAGGAGGTCAACAAAGTAGGTTGCCTCCGAGCAATTATAAGATCGCATATCGATAAGTAAACTTACAAGGAAACATGTACATTCACTTTGTAAAACACTTAGGAGCATGTGAACATTTAACGGACATCCAAGTAACACCATATAAAGCAAGTCATATAGCTCATTCTAGTTCACATATTAAGTGTTGAGGTCATACGAGCATGCAACGACACTTATACAAGACCGGGTGCAAGAATAGTTCACGTATCAACATGCAATCATCAAGAATCATGTTTAGAGCTATATGGACAATTCCGGGCAGCGAACCCACGGGGCCATTAGGGTTTATTACGCTGTGCTCGGGGTTAGTTTCATTTGCTAAGCACCACAAGTAATACTTAAACCACATCAAGCCTATATAACATTTATTGGGCAGCATACTAATCACACAATTTGACACATTTAATCAATAGACCATCTCTTAACAAAAGTCATAAGTGTTAGGGTCTCAATTCCGTGCTTAAACGTGCGATTAAGCATACCATTAATCGATTAATGATCCCAAACCATACATCAATCACATTAAGCAACTTCAACCAACCACAACAGTCCACAAAATATCCCAGTATCACAATTCCAAGCATTCAATACCCCAAGCAAGGTCTCAACATGATTCTAGTTTTCCATCTACTGGATCACTAAAAGCTAATAATAGGGATCAAAACCTCACTATCCTTATGAGTGTTATTTCTACGATTTGCATGTGTTAAGCATATAACTATCCTTAGTTCTTAGCCTGGATCAAACTCCTCCCTTGGGTCGCCTTCTCCCTCTCTTTTTCGATATGGCAAGAAGACCTAAAAGAACAAAGCTTTTATAGGAGACCAGGACAGTAGTTAGCCCTCTTGCTCTTATATTCCTCCTTCGTGTAGTAAGGATTCAAATCAAATGAATTACAACTAAGAGCTACAAGCAGATAAGTATAGGATAAGTAGTAACTACCTATAGCATACTGTTTTCATTGGCCTTATAAAATTACCAACACAGGAATGAATAGTTTTCGTTCCTACTAACTGAGTTGAAGAAGGTTAGATTTTCTTACCATGAATAGTTGAAAGACATCGTTTCAGGTCCATAGTTGTATTCAGTAAGTTGGGTAGCTCAATTCTAATCTTTCAGCCTAGCACTTATTCTTACTGGAAAAGCGATGCCAGGAGTCGTGCTAGCTGGAGACTGAGACTTAGCCTGAGACTGAGCTTGAGCTAGAAGTTGAACCGCTTACCAACAGTTCTTTTTTACCGCTTTCTACCCGCAAGAGGAAAAGAAGAGGTTTAGGGGAGAGGGAAGGGGACCGAGAAATAGGGATCAAACATTCAGTTCAAGGTGGAGACCCTATAGTTACGTTCAACACAGCAAACTACTAATCTTTGGGGTTACCTTTCTATCATTAAAAGAGATTCAGATACAATTGGAGTCACTTGACAGAGGCATCTCTATTGGATCCCCCGGTTGGCACTAAAGAAGGAGGGTTCCCCTTAAGTTTTATTCCATTCCTTCAGGTGGAGAATACACGTTGCAAGAGTTTAATGATTATTTATAGTAGCATGGGATCCTTCATCAGTTTATCTACTCCCACATTTCGCAGCAATTCCCTCAGCAAGGTTATGGAGCACCTCCAGCACAAGGTTATATGTTCCCTAGGGCCCATACCGCACCACGCTCATCAAAGCAGTGGCATCCCCCTTACCGGCCTATAGTATATCAACCTTTCTTCTTCCTAACCTACTTATAGAAATAAGACTATTCTCCGAATCGACGAATAGTCTGATATTGGTGTTTATAATATCCCCATCCCTTAAAGATAGAACTCAATCTCTAGTTTTTCCTTCTAACTCCCGCTTCTATGGCAAGGGCTCGTTTCTAGCTCTAGTTCACCACCGGGGGGTTCTTAGGGGGGGCTAGAGACAGCTTTAACGACCTTTCGGCCTTTTAGGCTTCATTTAGCTAATTATAAGACTGAGTTCAAGCAAGCAAGTAGTATTAGTATAGAAAGAGAGAAAGTCGGGGGATGGGTTTATTAGAGTTATTAGAATTCCTCTTCGCACTTCTTACAATTGTTTAAAGAAGTTGTTCTCTCTCATCGCTTTATTCCTTCCCTGAGTATGATAGAAAGGTGGGTTCATTTTCTCTTCTCTTCTTTCATTGTTTTTAGCTTCTTGCTTGTTGTTTTCAGTCTGACTACGAAAAGCCAGGAAAGTGCATTTTTACAGTCATCTCTAAGATGCTGCTCACACCTTAGGAACCCCATCGTTCTTGGTTACAAATTCGTTATCGCCCCAACTTATAACGCTACGATAGAATAGTGAGCACACCAAATAAAGAATCATCGTCACTTGAGAAAGCTATTTCTATGGCCTGTAACACACTTTGATCCAAAAGAGCTGCTGGTAACCGTCGAGATCCAAAGGAACGAAGGGAAGAAAATCGGACATCTCATTTGTTTGGCAATCAAAGAATGATATAACAAACAAATAAGCTTTTCAGTTCTCCGGAATACTAAGCCTATCTCGAATACGATGCGGTAGGGTCCTCGTGACCCTGCTGGTGGCTGCCACTGCCTCGCACTTAAATGCCGCCAGCTCCATCTTTTTACTTAAGGCATCCGCGACTTGGTTGGTCCATCCAAGCTTATATTCAAACACCATATAAATCAAACTTGGCAAATTTGTCTTGCTGTCATCGTCCCTGTTTTGGCGTGAATTTTTTATGGGTTAGGAAATCATTCGTTGCCAAATTATTTGTCACGAATCATGACCTACCTCCACATTTTCAAGTAGTGCACTATTCCTGTCATCCCCTTCTCTTGGACCGTACCTCTCAGTCTCATTTAGCTTTCGACTCTCATATGCGATAGGGTCACCTTATTGTACTATCACACCGCCTATGGCATAGTCTGACGCATCCGTGTGTACTTCAAATTGCTTAGTATAATCTGGAAACTACAATACGGGGTCATCAATCACTGCCTGCTTTAGGTCCTCAAAAGCTCTTTGACACTCTTCCAAAAAGTGCAGTGCCATGATCGGTCCGTACGTCCTTCTTTAGGAGGTTTTTGAGTTGAGCAGAACTCTTCGAGTTACTTACAATTAATCTTTGGCAATATAGTTCACGAGCCCTAAAAACTATCTTAGCTCACTCACCTTGGCAGGAGGTGCTTGCTACTCCTCGATGGCTCTGATGCCCGTCCAATGCCCTAGGAAAATGATCTTCGTCTATCCAAAGGAGCATTTCTATTTCTTTCCATAGAGGTGATTCTTCCTTAATGGTTCGGAGGTGGCTAACGTGGTCGTTTAATGAATGGCTATAGCCCACGATCAAAGTATACCACCAGTCGTCTAAATACGGGTAGAATAACTCATTGTGGAGGGTACAGAATGTGGCAGGGGCATTGGTGAGTCCAAAAGGCATAACAAAAATTATCAAACGCCCTTTTATTAGTAAGGTTGCTTGTTTGTCACACAGGTCATCTTTGGCTCATCTCCTTCCGTGACACGCACTTGATAGTAGCCCAACCCTAGATCCATTTTCGAGAAGTATCTCGCGTTTATTGATTAGGGCAAAGAAGTCTGCAACCAAAGTAGATACTTGTTCTTGATGGTTAGGTTATCGTATTGAGCGCCCGATAATCAATGCGAAGGCTCCCACTTTTTTGGGAATAAAACAGGGGCTCCCCAACCTTCCCAGCAAGATAGGGAAAAACTGCATGTTCAGCTGGAATAGAAATAGGCCTCAATGAGTTCCTTAAATTCTTTCCTAAGCTCAAGCGAGCCCCAAGACTAATAGATGCTAGTTGGGGAGGTCATCCGTTAAACCCAGCCCCAGTCTAAGTAAGTTAAGGGGCGCTCCAGGCCCCAACTCGATCTTTTGGTAAACTGCCCTCCTAGGGTTTACTTGGCAACTAACTCGTGGGCCATGATATCCCAAAAATCCTCAAGTACTTGCTGCACTTCCTGAGAAAGAAGTCGTCTTGGTATTGGATCTGCTCCTCTGTTAGCATGAACATGAATTAGATTCTATTTGTCTTCTTTATTCTTAAGAGAACCCCCCACCCAAACCTTTCTTAAGACTGCCAAGCCCTCTCGAATGAGTTCTACTATAGAAGCTTTCAATGTAGACCCGGGGACAAATCTTTCACTCATTGAGAAGTGAAAACCTGTGACTAGATCGTCCTGAAGATGGATCCGACGGGTTGAATTGGTATTTGAAAGTGTTGCTGACTTAACATTTAGGTTTCGGCATAACAAAGCTTGCACTGTGTTTTCACACTTAGGCGCACAGCGTGCCATTGGTAATAATTCTACTACGGTGCCACAAATTCACAAGCTGATCCTAAGTAATCGTTGTTGTTCATTGGATTCCGTAAGAACTACTTTGTTAGGATTGAGGAATTGCTGCGATTCTTCCTGAATAGCCTGGATTCTCCCGTTGGGAGTCACTTTGAAAGTCTTACCTAAACTCTTTCGACTGGATATGATAAAGCCTATAAAACAACGAGCTACTATCATTTCTTCATTATAGATTCGGATCTTCTTCGAACTTGATGCACAATTAGATAGAATAGTAGCAAATAGCATCTTTCTAGCCTGCATATTCGTGGAACTCAATCTCATTTAGAAATCCTTATCTCTATCTTTCAGCAATTGAACGGGAAGTGGTTTAGGAAAGGACTTTAGGATCGGATGCGCTCGCCCAGCAAGAAAGGCCCTGACCCTGCCAACCAAGTCAAAATCAAAAAGAAAGAAGAGAACAAAATGAGAAGAGAACTTCATATTTTGGCAACTCTGACGGAGTAATGTTTAACCTTGAATGCTATTAATAGATTCTACAACAATAGTCCCTCGGACTCGGAAAGTAATAACGAAAATAGCTAACCCAATAGCAGATTCCGCAGCTACCACCGTTGGAACCAATTAAGCAAATAATTGACCCATCATATCATTGTAAGAAATGAAAAATACTAAAATGTTCGAATTCACAGCTAATAACATTGATTCAATTGGCATTGACATAATAGGAATATTTCGTCTATTAAGGAGGATTCCCCGAATACCTGAAATAGAGATGATCATAGAAAATGTAAAATATTTGATAGGATCCGTTTCGGGAACATAGAATGTAAGATAAATTCAAATGTTATAACTCCAGTACGTCAGGAACCATCAGAAAAAGAAAGACTACCCGCCAAGAAATTGTATAACTTGGAGAAAGTATTCACTTTGCATTCCCTAAGAAATAAGATCACAAAAAATATCATGTAGAAGGCTCTAGTCTGCAAAAAATAGATGTGCGCTTACCTCTTGGAGATTGACTCCTGTTGGTAAGTTTACATCTTCAGTAGTATCTCTATAGATTCTCAAAAGAATTGAGAGTTGCTCAATGATCTTTTCCTTAACAACATCTATGGTAACAGATGTTATCTTTGTTTCCATATTAAGACTATTTATTTGTTGGATCATTCGGCCAGCCGTAACGGCTACAAGAATAGCTACAGGCAGAGCCAAACCCATCCTAGAAATGAAATCAGCAACGAGTTGATCCATAATGAGTATTAGAAAAAAGTGCTCTTAAATAAGACCGCCAACTCGTATCCCGAAGATACAAGACAAGCAAAGCGCCCGGTCCTATTCTCTTGTGTCGAAGTATAGTGTGGTGAGGTTTGCCTCACAGAAGGTTGGGGAAAAAGAAAAAATGGAACTAACAAAGATTGAGGTATACTCCGTGCTGCGAAACGGATTCGATCAGTACAATACTGAGTCTTATTGAGGCAATAAAGACGGACAGCGCTTTTAGCCTGCCTGCCTATAGGGTTATTTTCGATCTTGTACCCATGGTTTGGTACACTTCACACCAAGCCAATCTCGACAAAGTAAAAAGTGGAATCGATTCGATCATTCAAATCGGATAGCATTTATCTATGCCGACCTACGTTAACAGCTTTATTCTCTTATGTAATTTTGATTTAATAGCAAACAATGGTTATTGCAAACACCGTCTACTGTTCCACCAACTGATCAGTGGGTTCATGCCGCACATAAATCGAGACCTGAGAAGGAGGCTATAGGAGAAAGTCCAGCATAACTGAAATCATCTAAGTTGACAAGGACCCTGAAAATGAGGATTCTGAGGAAGAAGGCTTCAGTGAAGAGGAAAATACAGACTGAAGCAGAGAAGGCAACCGAAGGAAGGTATGATGGTGAAGTACCCAGCAGAAGGTAAGGCTGGGAAAGACCACAAGAAGGGATAGACCTTGTCAACGCGGTTTTCTTATGAACTTTCTTTCAAAAGGCTTGGCTCCGGAAGATGACCTGATGGAGGAAGACTTCAAGGTTGGTAAGTCAGACCCAGGTTAAAGAAAATGAGCCAAAGTTTCAAGTTCAGTTAGGTAACTTACCTGATAAGGTAGATTGCAAGATGATCCTAACTTTGCCAAGAGAGTTCATGGCAAAAACCAATCAGAATGAATCTTTGGAAATGGATGTGGTAGATACTCAGTAAGCTTGCCATGAGGTAGTGATGCCCAAAGTTCCAGCCTTGAGAAGGTTACCTGAAGAAGGTTCTTCTCATTATCACTGATGGTCTAACCAAGGAACTATGTATTAGAGCTTACCTGTTCTCCATGTCTATTATTAGGATAGGACGGAAGTCGAGGTGGCTGCACTGCTCTTTATATCTTAAGCAGTGTGCTTCTTCCCTTCAGAATGGATTGGTCAAGCTCTTCTTATCTTTCCAACTCGAAAGCCAGCCACTATTCATAAAGGTTTTGTTAAAGGGGCACAGATCAAGGAATGGAAAATTGGATGCTAGGTATCGAAGTTTGACAGTTTTACATTATCTCTTTCAATGGCTCTATCACTCTTGAGCGATAGCTGGAACTAATGACTGGTATTAGAAAGCTAAACCTAGGATTCTACATAGCCTTTAAGTTAACAAGAAAGGCTTGCCTAGATCTCGTATTCCATCTGCCATATACGCTTTCTTTCTTTTTACTACGCAAGCAACCCGGGGAGTGAGGAAAGCGGAAGTGGGACAGGAACAAACTAGTAACAAGAACCAGTCCACTTATAATAATATAGTCTTCAAGTTCATCAAGACATCTAAGAACAATAGAAGAGGGATATGTAAGGGCATTTGTAACATTATGTGCATTCTGGCCTTATGCTACAACCCACATGGCAGTATGGGCATTTTTTACACCTATGGCATTTGGAACAAAAAGAAAGGAAGAAGACGGGTTAAAGCAGGAATCAGGCCCCCTTGGATCAAATAAGAAATTAAGTAAAGGTATCTTTTTGCTGGGTCTTATCATAAGCTTTTATACTATTCCAGCATCATCCGAATAGGGTGTTGATTGAATTGTAAACTTTCGAGTTAATCGATATACTCCGGGACAAGGAAGATGTCATTGAAAAAGTAAGTTTGAGCTTGAGTGCCCCTTTCCGGATGGGGTTTCAGTCTATTAAATAAATTCTTTTTTATAGTTTCATGGAATGATGAAGGAAGACCATGCCATTAGAGTAAGGGTGTTTGCTTACTTAGTCTTATTGAGCGAGAAGTTCTTATAATGAAGATGCTCGCTAAGCTTCGGTCTCGATCGTTGGTTAATTAGGTAGGTGTCGACAGCAGTAGAACCCATTCTTTGGTCCATACCACGAAAAAAGAAAAGTATGCCCTTTATTTCACTAGATAGGTAACCCGTACGGATACGTGCTTGTCCAGTTTTTCAGGGATGGCTTCATCAATAACAACTGTCACTAAGAAAGGTTTTTACATGGATGTACAGGAACCAAAGGCTCTATTTAAGTAAGTAAGCCCGCAGCATCACTACCAGATCGAAAGTCAGGGTAAGTTTTGGTTCTAGGTAAAAATCCATAACCACCAGTCCTTCATCTAGTAGCCTTCGTATCCATCCCCTGTCCTAAAGTCTATCGGTCTTCACCTGTTATTTGCCAAAAAGTGAGAAAAAGTTCTAAGCCAATCTTTAGTTGGAGTTCTCCTGCTGCCCTTGGGAATTCCCTTAATCGAGAAGGAATTTCCTTTGGTTGTCGGTCCAGTTCTAGTATAAATAAATAGGGGTAGCCTTGACGGATGATAACCAAGAAGCCATCTTTTTAGTATGATCGCAGAACGTCAGTCGGCTGCCTAATTCATTTCTGGGGAAGGTGCCTTGTGCCTCCCTACATGCATAATCTATCTCGAGCTAGGTCTCATATGCCGAGACCTCCTTATTTATGAAGCATGCTTATCAAAGATGTCGAGGGAGTATTTCGTTGCAAGTTGCCGGCCAGCTGATGAGAGTTTGCTTAGGAAAATAGGTAAGAGATTGAAAGGCATATTTCAAACAAACCTGTTAGCGATGTACTTCTAATTAGATCAGTTAAGCCATCCGTCAAGGTCAAGCCCTATCACTAGACTTGGGAGAATCATTCTGTTTCTCCTGGCCAGTAAAGTGGTATGTTATTTTATCATCTCCCATCCCAGAGCAGGAGTAAGCCTATCAATAGCTAGCACTGGTCTATGTTTCTTTCTTAAGGCGAGAAGGAAAGGCTAAGGCAAGTAAATATTCACAAAGGAAAGGGCTCGTCGAAGTCTCATTTCTTACAACTATCTTTTTCAAGTAGATAGTTCACAGTGCTTATTTTATAGATACTTATAAATCCAACTCATGTTTCCCGTTTGAAAACTCTTTTTCAGTATCACCATACTCAACATTAGTTGTTTCCTTTTTTATCGGAAGGAGGCTGACTTATTTCTTCTATATGTGGAAAGGTTAGTAGACCACATCGAGATGGCCATGTCCTTCATGGAAAAGATTCATCTTTCCATTGAAGGCGGTGGAAACGGCGGTGTCGGCCCTTCTCCCTTCCCTTCTAGCCAAAGAAAACAATCAAGCAGGACTGACACTGAAATCTAGAATGAGAACTCCCAGCTCTGGGGCTGATTGAATGATTTTTGTTCACTACTAAGCTAATCGTTCTATCATACTTTACTCTATTATGATACCTCACCCTCAGCTTAACAGAAAGAAGGTAGGTAGGGCAGTCGAATAGCTTCCTCATAACCTAACAACTTTAGTGGTACATTGGTAGAAAGATCCAGGAAAAGGGTTTAGGTGAATTTGCGGGTCTTTGCTCAACTCCTGACTAAGGGCTGCTGCTTTTATTCATGACCCAGTCGACTAACGATAGAAAGAAGAATGGGAATCCCAAGATGAGGCATCCTTTTGTGAACGACCGGACTCGGCTACATAGAACAAACGCTAGGATATTTGAGGTGTCGACATTGAGCCACCCGTCCCAGGTTTGGGTGAAAGAGAGTTTTGTCCATCTTAAGAACCGAGGAAAGGCGATCATAACAAAAGAAGCTTCGCAAGAATCTCTTACAGTTCCTACTTCATTGTAACTATCATTTCCTACGGCTTTTTCATTTCTTTCTATATACAAAAGAGTAGGAGATAAAGAAAAGAATAAAGATTGGCTAGATAAGCTACTAATAGGAGATTCTTAAGTTATGGAGTGAACGAAGCCCTCTACGAGAGCGATGACGATATCTGCGTAAGGCGTAAGCAACAGTATGACTTCCGGCATGTCATGGGATAGATATGAGACCCCAGATTTCGTCTTTGCCTAGATTTGCGTGATTTGACATGTTTATGACTTATATGAGTTAGAATGTGCTAATTCTATGATTTATATTCCTATTACATGCTAAGTGTGCATTCATGAAATTTTTATCAAAATCAGCATTAGAAATTTATCGACCGTTTTTATGAATAGTATTTTGAACACACATCCAGTAAAATTTTTACACGGGTGTTTTAAACGTTTTAAAACCTAGTCTTTGGATATTAATAGACCCGTATCTAATTAAAACATATTTTGAATTGACTAGGAATTTTAAAGGTTTTTACACTTTTTTTTTGCAAAAATCACATTTTTAACCGAGTCGGGTGAGAGTCTTTGCATGTAAAAATTGTTGTCACCTAAAATAAACTACCTTAAAATAGTCTAGGAGTTAATTGCATGTTGGTGAGCAAAATAGTAAAGAAATAGAATTAAAAGACTAAAAAATAACTAAGTGTTCACCTATGACTATTTTAATTTTGTAGACTTTGAGCTTATAAGCATCAACACACACTAAAAACAACATAAAGCACACTCATAAACACACCCAAGGCCAAGAATCCATAGAGAGAAAAAGAGAGAAAATTTCAAAGGTTTTCAAAGCAAAATTCTCTTGAAAAACCTAGTTTTTGTCCGTAGTTTTGCAAACCGAGCTAGATTCCACTTGTTGGGCACTTATTGCACGCATTCCTAGGATGGTTTCGGATCAAAGGTGGGAGAAAAATTCTAGATCTCAAAGTGCTATTTTGTTTCAATTTCATATCATTGCATTTTTATCCGATTAAATGTTAAATTGTTGTTAGATTATTGCTCAGTGGATGCTAAGGATCATTTATATGTGTTTATATAAGTTTTGAATGGTTGTAGCATGTATTTCTATTTTTCGGGTATTAAAATTGAGTTATTGGCTTGTTGTTGATTTCATGGAGTTGTGGTGGTTGGAATTGATTGTTGTTAGCTTCTAAGACGAGTTTTATTATCTCATCAACTAAAGTTGTTAAGCTAGTGAGTAAGGGGTGTTCGGGTTATCCAGCTTATTTGATCAACAAGCCATCTGATAAGCTAAAGTTGGAGGAAGTTCCTATTATTCGGGAATATCACAATGTATTTCCCGAGGAGTTGCCAGGATTACCGCTAGAGAGAGATGTTGAGTTTGTAATTAATTTGATTCCCGGTACTCAACCTATTTCTAAATAAGCGTACCGGATGGCACCAGCTGAACTGAAGGAGCTGAAAACACAGTTGCAGGAGTTATTAAAGAAGGGTTTCATTCAGCAGAGTTCTTTACCATGGGGAGCACCTATTTTATTTGTGAAGAAGAAGGATGGTACCTTGAGATTATGTATCGACTATCGTGGTTTGAATCAGGTGACCATCAAGAACAAGTATCATTTACCACTAATTGACGAGTTGTTTGATCAGTTTTAGGAAGCCAAAGTCTACTCTAAGTTTGACCCGAGGTAGGGGTATTATTAGCTTTAGATTCGTACGGAGGATGTTCCAGAGTCAACTTTCAGGACTCGATATGGGCATTACGAATTTGTAGTTATGCCCTTTGGACTGACTAATGCACCGGCAGGATTCATGGATCTTATGCATCGGGTCTTTCAGCCGTACTTGGACCAATTCGCGGTAATCTTTATTGATGATATCTTGGTTTATTCTAAGGCTGAATCGGAGCACGAGCAACATTTACGACTTGCCCTACATAAGCTACTGGAGCATCAATTGTTTGGGAACTTCAGCAAATGTGAATTTTGGCTGCAACGAATATCTTTTCTTGGCCATGTGATTACACAGAGCGGTATTGCAGTAGATCCCACTAAGATTGAAGTGGTGATGTCTTTGAAAAGGCAGGAGAATATTTTGGAGGTTGGTAGTTTCCTTGGCTTGGCGGGTTATTACCGTAAGTTTGTGAAGGACTTTTCTAAGATTGCAGGGCCACTTTCTAAGTTATCTCAGAAACGGACCAGCTTTATTTGGGATGAGAAATGTGAGAGTGGGTTTCAGGAGTTGGAAAAGAGGTTGACTACCGCTCTAGTACTTGCTCTTCCAGAGGGGACCGATAAAATTGTTATCTATAGCGATGCATCCAAGGAAGGCTTGAGTTATGTACTTATGCAGAATGGCCGGGTTATTGCCTATGCTTCTAGAAAGTTGAAGCCGTATGAGGTGAATTATCTGACTCATGATCTTGAGTTGGTAGCCGTTGTATTCACACTGAAAATGTGGCGTCATTATCTATAGGGCAGTAAGTTCGAGATTTTCACCAATCATAAGAGTCTGAAGTATTTGTTCTCACAGAAGGAGTTGAATATGCGTCAACGGAGGTGGATAGAACTTCTCAGAGATTATAATTTCTCTATCAGTTATCTGCCTGGGAAGGCAAATGTGGTAGCAGACGCTCTTAGCCGTAAGGCGAGTATTGCTTGTTTGGTTGTCAAGAAGTAGGAGGTTCTTGAGGAAGTCAGTTATTGGAGACCAAAATTGACTCATGTTGGGGTGATGTGTTCACATCGCCGTATTCAACCTTTATTGCTGTATCAAATCAGAGAAGCTCAACAACTTGATGCAAAACTGTAGAAGATTAAGGATCAAGTCATGGATGATCAGTCTAATTTCAAATTACACGAGGATGATATTCTTCGATTTTGGAACAGGGTTTGTGTTCCCGATGAATCGGGTTTGAGGAGAGGTATTCTGGAGGAGGTTCATAATTCTAAGTACACCACTCATCCCAGTTGAAACAAGATGTACCAGGATTTGAAGCAACATTATTGGTGGAATAACATGAAAATGGAGGTTGCTCAGTTTGTATCCAGATGTTTGACTTGTCAGCGGGTGAAAGCAGAACATCAACGACTCGCAGGGTTACTTAAGCCATTGGCAATACCAGAGTGGAAGATGGAGCATATTACGATGGACTTTGTCACTAGTTTTCCTAGAACACCGAGAGGTAACGATGCAGTTTGGGTTATTGTGGACCGTTTGACGAAGACCGATCATTTTATTCCGATGAGGATGGGAGATGAGGTTGCAAAGTTGATGGATCTTTATTTGGATCAGATTGTTAGACTTCACGGGATTCCATCTAGTGTTATCTCAGATTGAGATCCTCGATTTACTTCTCGATTGTGGGAGACACTTCTGGCGACTTTGGGTACTTAGTTAAACTTCAGCACAGCGTATCATCCACAAACTGACGGTCAGTTTGAGAGGACTATTCAGATTCTAGTGGATATGCTCAGGGCTTGTGTCCTGGACTTCGGGAAGAACTGGGAGAAACACCTACCACTTGCCGAGTTTGCCTATAACAATAGTTATCAAGCGACTATTGGGACGGCACCTTTTGCAGCTCTCTACAGCCGTAAATGCCGATCACATTTGTATTGGGATGAAGTAGGAGAGATGAAGGCTATTGATCCGACTATTATGCCAAAACTTCTAGAGAAGATTGAGAATGTTCAGTTGATTAGGCAGAGAATGCTTACAGCGCATTGTAGATACAAGAGTTAAGCTAATAAGCATCGTCGGGATTTGGAATTTGCAGTCGGGGATTGGGTTTTCTTGAAATTGTCTCCTCGAAAAGGGTTTGCTAGCTATGGTAAAGCTGGTAAGCTGAGTCCGAGGTTTGCAAGGCCGTTTGAGATTACCTGCAGGGTTGGCAAGTTAGCATATCGATTGGCTTTACTAGAGAACTTCTCTAATGTTAACAATGTTTTTCATGTTTTTAATTTGCGAAAATATAATTCGGATCCTTCTTATATTCTAGAGCCATAGCCGTTACAGCTTCGTGAGAATCTGACTTATGATGAGCGACCGATTCGCATTCTTGATCAGATGGAACGGGAGTTGAGGTTGAAGAAGATTCTGATGGTCAAAGTGTTGTGGAAACATCATGGGATTGAGGAAGCTACTTGGGAGAGGCGAGATCAGATGCAGCAGCAGTATCCAGATTTTTTCTGTACAGCAAGTAAGAATTTTGGGGATGAAATTTGTAACGCCCCGATCCCTCACGAGACCGAAGGCTCTAATAACCATGCTATTCTCAACCCAATACCAAACCCGGTCACAAAATTTTAGGGAAAAACGGACAGAGTTTCCCTTGTACTATGGACATTCTGAAAACCTGTATATTCTTAAATAAGGTAACTACAAGATAAACAAACTTTTCATGGCTAAATATTTAAAGATTCAAGGCCATCCGAGCCTTGAAGCAAACAACAGTTCCAAAACCACACAAGCATGCAAGTAACTTGTTTATAATATAGTCTAATAACCATGCCATTCTAGGATAACATTAAAACATACTTAGAGATAAAACATTCTACACTAAGCCATTCACTCCCAAGCATGCAAAGCAACTAGAAATAGAAATATAAGTTATTACAAGCCATAGAATTACCACTGCTACTACATTATCAGACTTCCAGCTTACATATTACTCAAATACATACATGAGCTTTAAGGCCCCAAAATAGATTATGCATAGAACAACAAATTCTTCACATAGCAACCAGAAAGCACATCCACCTCAGACAAATATCACACAGCAGCTAAGGCAACTCCACCAACTGTGCCACCTGAAACATGTTAGCTAGGTATGAGCAACCACTGTTGCCCAGTGAGGGATATAGTCCCGGGGCGTGCAATGCAACAGATAATACAGTTATACAACAATATCACTTAGACAATTTAAGAAGAATGATAACATAAGTAACCACACATTTAAAAGGATACATTTCACACAATCCCCTATACACCAATCTTCACTGGTCTTCATTCACGATCCACGAACCACGAGCACGATCACGATAAGCCGGCATAATCCCCAAATACTCCAGTGGGTGTACTCCGGATGTACCCCAAATCCTACGACCCAACATCCCCTGGCAATCTCCGGACCAGGCGAATGAGGGAATAGGGCACGGATTTTGAATATCTACCGGCAAGCCCTCTGCCGCCCAGCCGATATTCAACACATCTGCCCCTAACACTATAGTTGCGCAACCACGATGCAATGCACTTAACGATGGCAAGTAAATAGCAATAATATAAGCATTAACACATATGAGGATCAACAAAGTAGGTTGACCTCGATGCAATTAGAATAGAACAATTATATAAGCAAATATGCAGTTTTACAAAGAGACATTAGCAAGATAAGTTTAGAATCATACCAAAAGCTCCAAATCAACTTAAAATCACTTATAAACACTCAAGAAGTCATGTCATGGGTTTAGAAGTGTGCGACAACCTAAATTGCACCTAAACCCCTTTGTTTTTTGAACTATTCCTCTTCCAAACCAAGGTTAATGATTCCATTTTCAAAGGAAACTATCCCAACCTTCTAACTAACCCTCAAGGTACCCTCTCAACCCTCTAACTCATTCAAATGGCTGCGATTACCCCGAAAGCCCCAAATTCCCTCTTATGGCTTTAAACCACACATACAATGTCTGGGCTTCAAAAAAAGGATATCAAGGCTTCTATAGTACCTAGGTAGCCTAAGGATACTAGAATTGAAGCCCGAATTCACCCGGATTCGCATTAACCCCGAAAGCCCCAAATTAAAGTAGACTATTTTACATTTTTAGCAATTTAAGGACAATGCAAGTGCACGGGGCTATTAGGTTTCCTTCACTAGCACCTAAGGCATCTATTAGAAGCATTGAATCAAGCTAATTCGAGCAATTACGCGAAACCCTAGAAAAACGTCACTATTCACCAAAAATTTCATATTAACGATTCTAACCGTTTAAAAAGTGAAACAACGGCTCAAATGTGTTCTCTAGCATTCATATAGATGGTATATTAGCATAGATAACTCATACAATAGCATTTGATCACATTTTCAACAAATCAAGAAAATGACAACTATTTAGAAATGCGAAAATAAGCCGTGAAAACCCTCACCAATGCGCGTAAGAGCTCTCGGGAGACTTGCAAACACCCTAAACTATGTGCTCCTAGCTTGGCTTGGCTTGAATTGAAGATTTGATGGCAAAAATCTCCTCCTTCCTCTCCTTTCTTGCTGTCGGGTTTCCTGCCCATTTTTCAGCTTTTTCTTCTTTTTTTTTTTGTTATGAGTTATAGTGTGTTATGTTGGGTATAAAAGGGGTGGGGTCAAGTTGAGAGTGTTTAATGTGTACTAAAATGAGTCTAGTTGGCATTAAAACGAGTCTAATGGTGTAATAATTAAGTTAGCTAACTAAAACATAAAGTTTCATACGTAACACTATTCACTAGTTTCAACAAATCATTTTCTAAACGGAGGCTCCTATCACTCCTAGCTCGAAAGCACATTTTTCTCACTCCTTTAACAATTAATGTGATTTAGTAAAAATGATAATTCATGGTCATTAAGTAGTTGAAAAATGGAATGAATAGTGATTAAAGAAGACAACAAGCAAAGCACAAAATAAATGCACAAATAGTGGATGCAATAGTAAGCTAGAAGTACGGTTAAATCTCGGGCGTCACAGAATTTCTTTAAGGGAAGGGAAAATGTGAGACCCCAGATTTTGTCTTTGCCTATATTTGTGTGATTTGACCTATTTATGTGTTATATGGGTTAGAATGTGCTAATTATGTGATTTATATTCCTATTACATGCTAAGTGTGCATTCATGAAATTTTTATCAAAATCGGCATCATAAATTTTATCGACGGTTTTTGTGAATAATATTTTGAACACACGTCTGCTAAAATTTTGCACTGGTGTTTTAAATGTTTTAAAACCTAGTCCTCAGATATTAATAGACCCGTGTCTAATTAAAACAAATTTTGAATCGGATTAGAAATTTTAAAAAATTTTACACTTTCTTTTGCAAAAATCGTGTTTTTAACAAAGTCGGATGTGAGTCTTTGCATGTGAAAATTGTTGTCACCTAAAATAAACTACCTTAAAATAGTCTAGGAGTTAATTGCATGTTGGTGAGCAAAATAGTCAAGGAATAGAATTAAAAGACTAGAAAACAATTAAAAGACTAAAAAATAACTAAGTGTTCACCTTTGACTATTTTAATTTTGTTGACTTTGAGCTTATAAGCATCAACACACACTAAAAACAACATAAAGCACACTCACAAACACACACAAGGCCGAGAATCCATAGAGAGAAAAAGAGAGAAAATTTCAAAGGTTTTCAAAGCAAAATTCGCTTCAAAAACCTAGTTTTTTTTCATAGTTTTTGCAAACCGAGCTAGATTCTGCTTGTTGGACACTCATTGCACGCATTCCTAGACTGGTTCCGGATCAAAGGTGAGAGAAAAATTCTAGATCTCAAAGTGATATTTTGTTTCAATTTCATATCATTGCATTTTTATCCGATGAAATGTTAAATTGTTGTTAGATTATTGCTCAGTGGATGTTAAGGATCATTTATATGTGTTTATATAAGTTTTAAAGAGTTGTAGCATTTATTTCTATTTTTTGGATATTAAAATCGAGTTATTGGCTTGTTGTTGATTTAATAGAGTTGTGGTGGTTGGAATTAATTGTTGTTAGCTTCTAAAAGTTTGTTAAATACGTGGTAGTAATGTTGTAATGCCGAAATTTTGATTGTGATGTCATGGTGAAAGTCCGGAAAATTCAGCCATGGTGAATTTTGGTTTTAGGGTTGTTGGGTGTGTTTGGTATGGATTGTAGTTGGTTTCTGAGGGGGCTAATGTAGTTGCTTGAGTGGGTAAGTGATAGAAACTGGTTTGGAGGTTATTGGATTAGTAGATTGTAAGTTATGATTTTTAGAAGTTTGAGTAGTCTTTCTTTAAATGTTGAAATAATGTCTTTAGTTGTTTGATTGGTGTTTGAGTGGTTGAATCATGGGTTGTTGTTGGTTAGATTCGGGTTTGGTTGATTGGTTTAATGCATGTTAAGTTGGATGGCCTACTTTGTCATCTAACTTAGTTGTTGAGTTGTTAATTGATTAATTGATGTTATGTTGTTGAAATGATGTTAACTGATTGATTATTGATGAAGCCGGGAGATAGACAACCTACTTTTGTTGTCCTTATGTGATATGAATGAATATTATTATTGTCATCAGTCTTGGTATGTGTGTGCCACCTCTCGAGTAGCGTTGGATTGTCGAGTTGATAACGGCATGACTTTCTTAGACTACCCCCAGCTCGCATGGGCGGAGGTGCCATGGAGGGAGGGGCTAGTGAGGTACCTCAGGTGTGTGAGTAATGGGGAGTTATAAGAAGATGGTTGAGATCAGATGGTCCAACTACATAACTGTTTCTTTGTCATTACTTCTATGGTCGTGCCTCGTGGCACGGCAGCAACCGTACTAATGAAATGGTTCGTCAGTAGAGATGTTCCCACAGGTGCCCCTTCTTCCAATTGTACTATAATTCCTATTCCTATCCCTTCATTCCCTCTTTTGGTCTATCTACAATCCAGGAAATTCATACGCTCCATGGACAGAGCAAAAAGTGGAGTCTTGGTCAGAGCAACCGCCCTATTCTATTACCAGACATAATTGGGAGAAGCTCATCCGAAACTAGAGCAAGAAACGCCTTATTTCGTTTCATTCCCGTTCTTCATTTCCTTATTCTCGAATCCAAGGAGGACTTATCATATTTAGAATCTTTCAGCGGAGTGCTCCGTTTACTATTCTTTCATACTTTCTTCTTTTTACCATGCGATAGGTCAGCGAAGCGTGAGCGGGCGCGGAGAAAGAAATGCCAAAGACTTCGGCCTAACGGGAATGAGAAACGACGAAATGACAAGATGAGGTGCCCAAGGCAACCCCATTGGGTCGAAGGTTTTAGGCCTGTATCTTTCCCCGTCCCTCCTTCATCGGGTAGTGCTTGTGTGGGGGGTGCGCCAGCAGAAATTAGGCTTGAAGCTCTCACCTTACCAACGAGTCAACAGCTGATGGTTGTTGGTCACGACTACTACCAAAAAGCTCCAATGAAAATGAAGATGGCTTATTCAATAATTCGTGTGACCCGGCAACTTATGTGCGATCTGTGGCCTACGCCTCCTATTTGTTTAGGGTGGGCGGCGTGAACTCTGATTCGATCCGGGTATTCAATCCCGCCCTGTGATGCTCAGTTGACTCCTTAACCTTGATAGGAAGATGGCTTATTCAATAATTCTTGCATATGGGTAAGGAACTTTGGATGAATTAATGTGAATGGGTATAAACCTCACTGCTCGAAAATACCCAGTGCTGTCCACACTGAGAGACATGAAAGCGCAGGTAATGCCAATTGGCGAAGTCGAGTTAAGCATCCCTAGAGGTACAAAAAGAGAGGTCGTGATGATACCATCTACGTCCGTACCACTCCTCGTGGAATAGATCCCGTATCCAACTAACTCTTTGACCAGGGAACGGGAGAATTCCCACTACCGCTGGTAGGCTAGCCGGGCCGTGAGCGCGATGGGAATAGGCTTCCCAAAAAGCTAGCCCGGGCCGGGGTCAATATACAGTGAAGGGGACGACCTTAATGTTATCTTGTCAAAGCAAACTTATTTGGTTGCGGGTGGAGAAAAGCAGATGTGGGGGCTCGGGTCGGGGCGCAGCGTAACTAAGAGAACCATCCCATTTAGGGCGAGACAAAATGGGCGGGCACGGGCGGTCTGGTGTCCAGGCCAATTGGTCAGGCGATGACTACTTCACTTATTAGATTAGTATTCGCCGCCTATCCCGGAATGGAATGGGATGGAATAAAAAGAACTATAAACGCTAACGCTACAGGGTTGGTTTTTTTGGGAGGGATAAGATGGTGAAGAAGCAAGCTTATCCATGCCCTGACCGGCAACTGCTAGGTTTCGCTATCTCTCCTAAACTTCCCCTGGTCTTTGGCCCGAGTTGTATGAGGCAGAAACTCGTCCGACATACGGTTCGGAGGCCGAGCCCCATCCCACCAGTCAGGGTACGGCTTAGGTCAACTAACACAAAAAATATACAATTCACTCAATGATTGCCTTAAGGTTCTGAACTCTATATGGGGAAGGGGCGTTGTTGTTTACGAGGTCTCAATCATTTACATGGACCCACTTCTCATTCCATTTGTGGCAATTTGATGATCTATAAACGGTCCCTAATGAACGATCAACTCATGTTTGAGCATGATGAATCACTTCGTGCTGACCTGTTGCCAATCAACTTTCCGGCCTCATATGAGAATGAAAAACTGGAGCATTTTCTGTATCGGTGGTTGAAGAATCGTGAACATAATAATTTTTGGTTGACCATGTTCCTAGAAAAAAGATACTTTCGAGAAACGAGCATCACGACTGAAGTAGCTATATATACAAATCTATTTATGGATCTATATGCTTCGATTGGAACTAGAAGGTCCAGAACAGGCGGCCAGTATACCACCATAATGAAACTACCATTTATTTTTGTTATTCAGATCGAATTTACGTTGGCTTCGTTGTGAGGCACGGGAAGTTTGTTATGTCAGCTCCAAAAGGATAAGTTGCGTTAGAATTGAGAAAATTCCGTGGAGTTCATAATTGCATAAAAGGAGTCAAAGTAGTGGCCATGGCGTGTTGACGCACTTCTTCCATGGTCTGCGTACGGCCGGCCTGTCGGCCCGCTCTGAAGAATTCGTGGGTCGGCTTTACGGGCAAGACAGAATGGGCGGGCACTACTAACCAAGCCTAGTTCTCGTTGATAGGCACTGGTAGCTTACTTACAAGCCTTGCCTTATATGATAGTTCTGGCCATGACCCGAATGAGCCTTAAGCACTTGTACAATGATTAAGTCAAGGCTCCCTCCCACTCGTTGCCCAGAGGTGTTGGTTCAAGTCCAGCTCGTGACAATCCCATTTATTGTGTCAAAACTGATGTTACCCGCTCATTTTCGAGGCGATGAAGGGGATACAAGCGTATAGCGTATAAAAGAAAGATTTATTTCTTATTATGATTGTTAGGGTAGTGGAAAGTATCCCGTTGTTAGGGTGGGGAATCCTTCTCTAACCATGGTAGTAGACATAGACGTTCAAGCAAGCCGGAGGGGACTTGCACAAAATGGATAGTTAATGCTAAATCAAGTCCGATGGTTCTGAAAGAATAAGGGGTTAGTACACTATTACTAGGTAGGCTCTATACGACACAATAATGAATGCGAATTCGCAGGTCGCTCTTCACTCTGCACCAACCCGAAGGAGTTTTACACGTGTGTTGTTCCCAAAAAGCCAAAGGGGTAAAGGAACGTGACACGTGGGAAGTACTTCGGTTACCTTATCGCAAGGGTTTCAATGAAAAAAAGCATCCCCACTAAATCAAGAGTTTAGATGACCGAAGATCTAAGAAGGTTGAACCAAGAGTAAGCGGGTGATTTCTTGAAGAAAGGCCTAATTAGACAAAGTAAGAGTCCAGTGCTGCAAAATTCGTCAATAACTGAAATGAGCAAGAAAGGGGAATCCCAAGGTTAGTGATCAACTATAAACCCCTTTCAGAGACCCTCCAGTGGTTTAGGTATCCCGAAACCTAATCTACAAACACTTTTTCATTCGTAAGCATTGAGCGAGCCGCCTGTGCTTTAATGGCTTCCATGATAAGGGAAAGGGGAGTAGTGAGGTGGGCCCCTTCACTTTTTTAGGACAGAGTGTTCACTTAGCCCAGCAAGAAAACAGATGCGCTGGCTAATGCTCAAGGGCTTTCGCGTTAGTGCCCTTGCTTGTTGGGTCATAAGCTAAGCGTAACCATTGGCATTGTAGAATTAGACGTAGGTCTATTGATTCGACGAGAAAGTGTTATGGTTTGAAGATACTTGAACGATAGGTTGAGCGTCTACCTTCCTCTCTTTATCAGTCAAGCTGAATTCCATCCAGCCTTTCCCATTCTTTTTTATAAAATGTAGGTTTCGAGATGGTGGTAGTGCGCACACAATTTAGCATCTCATCATTTAATTTTTTCACTTGCGGGATACTCAACTTAATTTGCTAAATCTTAAATTTGATTTAGTTGATGATCCCGTGGTCATTTTGTTTCCGCTCCTCTGAGTAAGGGCCGTTGGTTGTTCATTGGCGATGCTCCTTGCTTGTATGCAACCTGTGCTGTGTAAGTTGTGTGGCTACCGAGGCTGCACGTGGAAATGCCAGATGTAAAATTCCTGCTATCAGATTGAAATAACCTTTCGCCTTTTTCCAAATCTATGAATTGCTTAATCCCAATCAACGAGGGAAATTAATAAAAAGGAAATTCTTTTTGCAAGATTCCCGGAAGAGCATGTGTTGGAAAGATGCCATGGCCGAGGAGTTAGATGCTATTAAAGAAAACCATACATGGGACCTTATTCCTCTACCACCTGGCAAACAGCTGATTGGCAGCAAGTGGGTATACTGTGTGAAGTTGAAATCTGACGGTAGTTTTGATCGTTACATTTGTTGCTAAAGGTTACAACCAGTATTGACAATTTGGAGACTTTTGCCCCGTTTGCTAATATGAAGATTGTTAGAACTCTTCTTGTGCTTCTATTCGGCACTAGAACATCTTAAAAATGGACATGAAGAATGCCTTTTCTCTGGGATGATTATAAATAGAACATTTATTATTCATAGAAGACGACTTGTAATTAAGTGAGAGAAAGCTCAATCGTTGTAATTAAGTGAAAGGCACCGATTGACTTAGCTGCCCGGCACTCCTTAAGTCCAGGATGCGAAAAGAGCATATAGTAGCTCCATTCCTCTCCCTATCGGTTGAGCATCTTCAAACCTCTATAGTGTTTTTCTCCCAATCAACGATGATTCTTTCTTTTGATCTCTTTCCTCTCTTTGTGGTTAATCCAATAGTTTAGACATCCCCGCATAGATGTTCTCTTTGCTTTGTTAGAATGCCCTCTTGCTGCTTGAGAAGGAGCTCATAACATAAACTGACACTATTCAATGTCTCGAGTAGGCCAATTTCTTTGATTACCTTTGGTTTGCCATCTCGTGAGTAGCTGTTAGATGCGTCCTTCTCGGTCATAGCATGAACATATTCTAGACATCTTCGATGAGAAGGAATTGGATCAAAAGCATCGAATTCAAGCCAAGCTGTGGAAGAATAGGGTATTTGCAAGATGCGCACTTAGCAAGAGAAGAAGAAGGCTATTCGAGAGAATTTCGAAAGATGTCCATCAAGCCATCTTATTGAAGACAATTACTTCTTTTGGCTCGAGAAAGGAGAAATAGTATAAGGAATAGGACAAGTTGCCCCCACGGAGTAGTAAGTAACTTCTTGACCCTTAATTCTTTGCATATGGGAAATTGACTATTTAAAGGAAGTGCTATCCCTATGCTATAATAGAAAGGAATATGCCTCGAAAGGTCTGCAATTAAGAGATATGATTCTCAGGGGAATCTCTTTAGCATCCTAGCAAGGAACTTACCTTATTGCTCTGGAACTAGTATCAGCAAGTGACATATTCTAAGAATCGAATGCCTTTCTTTGGCTGTTAGCAAGTTAATTGCTTCACCTAGCGGAGGGCCATTTTGCCAAGAGTGAGATTTCGTACAAGGATTTCCTATTGTCAGCCTATAGAGGGAGAATTTTTACTATCGTAACTGCTTTACTGCATTACCGGATTACCTTTCCCGCTTTCCTTGCCTGGACAAATAGGTGAAAAATGGAATAGGTTTTGTAAGTGAAACAGAAGGCGTTGTACATGAATGATGCATAGAATCCCCAGTAAGGGGAATATCCACTTTTTCTGTCATAACTCGGAGGGGGAGGCATGCATAAGATGGCATAGAATCCGTTGTTAGCAAAAAAAACCTGCGGCTGAATAATGAATCCCATGCTCTAGAGTCCGATCAATAGTATAAGATATCCAAGCAATGTTTTTTTGTGCAATAATTAGCTCTTCTTTTTGCATTCATAGGCTGAATGGAAGCTAGTGAATCAGCTCTTTCTCGCGATACCTTTAGGCGAGAGAGTCCCCCATGTTACCGTTTCCGGAAGTTATTCCATCCATCCCTCCCTTAACCCCTCCGACTAAGGAATCAAGAATCTTCGAATTGCAAGGGCTAAGACTCGGGATATTATTCGCATCGAGAAAGAAATTCATTGATAAAGGATCTCGCCTTACTCTAAGAAGTAAGCAAGTAAACCCTCAAAAGAAATGCACAAGAGCTAAACCTACTTCCTACTTCCAACACAAATTTCCTTACTTATTCTTACTACTATCTTGCTCGGACTAACTGCACTGACTAAAATGAGCCTTGTCTATCGTCACTGCTAACAAGAGACATTGCTTTCATCTCTTATTCCTTATCCTAAGACATTGGATTCAAAGAGACCTAGGCTCGTAGGCCTTGCCTTTACTCTGAAGAATGTCCAAAGGCCTAGGAGTTTTAGCTTAAAGATGGAGAAATTCTTGGTTGGTAAAGAAAGATCTATAAAGTATTTATCGTCCATTCTTACTCCCTTATTGGCTGGCCTATCTGCTCTGGACCCTATTGACTCATATGGAGAAGGACTGGTACTTTAATCCCCATAGTGGGAAATCAGCTTATACCTGAGTTGTAGTAGTTGTTTTATACTTTTCTAATTTTATTCACGCATCAGCCACTATGTATACCGGTTCGCAGACTATTCACTATGCTTACTGTCAACACTCATTCCCTATTCAGAGGTAATAGTTGAGTCATAATTAACTTACAAAAAGGAATTTGTACTAAAGGTTATCGTCCTTATGTATGAATCATGTGCAAACTCTATCATGGCTTCATGGATCCCTATTGGTTATCATTGTCTCGACGAGGAAACAAAAGCAAATCGGTACGATCTCAGCTAGTGTAGGGTTCTCGTCCTATAGACCCCATTTTGGTGCCATTGCAGTGGGCTCACTGGGCCCTCATGTTTTTTGATCGCTCTTCTTCTGCTTGAAGTACAGCAAGCTATAGCCACGTTGATTCCAGGCGCGAATCGCTCAGAAAGTCGAGAGATCGGTTCTGACGTCGAACAGGTTGCTTCCCTAAGCGCCGGTGCACGCGAAAGTTTTGTGGGCCCACGGTATCTTGATCCGATCCCTCTCTTGACTCACAAGACACACTTTATTCACCATAGAATAGGTCGAGGAAATCAAAACCATTGCCTGCTTGTCAGGCTATATTCCATCCAATCTTCTTTGACTGCTTATATACATAATTTGTTAACCCGGCCAAAGGTCTTTCTTTACAGCAGTAGTTCGGCTAGCATATACATAACAGGGTGACCACAAAAGAAGCAGGCAAATTGCTCTAAGTGAATAGAACCTACCTCAGAGAACTAGATAGGCTGCTTCCGAAAACTATTACTACAGATTGACATCGAAGGCGGCCGAAACCTAGGCTATGACGATTCCTGTTGAGTACAATTAGGACTTGAAGTTCATTTACACAATACGAGAAAGACAATTATAGAGAATGGGACTCAGTCATGAGCAACCTTTTTAGATTCTGTTCTATAATATAGCATCAACAAGACAATAACATTAAAAAGCGATATAGGCATTCATCCTATCCATCAACCGAGAAAGACACCAACGTTACACTAACTAGGAGCACGGTTCTTTATTCAAAAATACATTACGAAATGAGCCCATGTGACGCCCAAGAATTCTACGATAAATTTTTTTTTTTATAACTGTTGCATATCTAATTGCGCATTTCTACGTGCATCATCTTTCGTGCTTAATTGTTTTTATTAGAGGTTACTATTCATAAAAATTTTGACCGCCTCGAAAGTTATATTTTATATTTTTCCTAGATCATAGGACATCTAGAAGGAATCGAGACCTAGTCATTTTGGACTTTCGAGCTTAGGAGCGTGCGTTTAGAAAATAGATTTCATGTCATTTGAATAGTGTTACGTTAGAATAGGGCAAGTTCCAACTAAAAAAAAACATTTGAGATCACATTTAGCCTTAGTTGATCAAGTTTTTGAGAGTAATTAGCTTAAATTAATAGTCATGCACCTACATATAATAAAACCAACTCATGAAATTAAAACAAAACACACATTTGTCATCAAAACAAAAAGAAAAAAGCCCTTCATGTCCCTCCACCTTGGCCGACCACTCTAAGGAGAAAAGAGGAGATTTTTGCTTTTTCAATCTTGCACCTTGAGCTCTTGGCTTGGTCTAGGAAGGTCTCTTGGCATCTAGGAGCTCCTACTTCGCATCCTTGTCTTCTAAATTGTGAGGGAGTTCAATTTTTTTTTTTAAGTTAAAGTTTATGCATTTTATTGAATTCCTTTTATTTGTTGATCATAGCTCTAAAACTTGTTATACATGCTTATTATATGCTTAATAGATGCTATAGAGTTAACTTTTGATGCTTAATAACAATGTTTATGGTTGGAATTTGAGATTGAATAATAGAGGTGATAAATAGTGCACTTTTTAGGGTTTTGAATAAAATTGCTAATTAGCTTGAATTGAGGCTTCAATTAGATGCTCTATACCCTAGTGAAGTTATTTGAAAAGCCACGTGAGGTTGAATCACTCAAAACCGAGCTTAATTGCATAAATAGCCTACTTTAAAAGGGGACTTTTCTCGTTGACCAATCCTGGCAAATTGGGCATTGATTCGGTTATCCTTGAGCTAAGGAAGCACATTTGGAGCTTTCGTTTCGCGAAAATGGGATTCGGTTAGTATAGTTGTAGTTCAAACCCGTTCGGGGCCTTCCCGAACTTTTGCTTCTAAAATGAGTTTATATGATTCTAATAGGTGTCTTTGGGCTTAATTAGGAATATAGAAAGATTTGGATATGATTTGGAAATCTTGAAACACGCATAGGAGAAAGAAAACTTGGTTAAAGAAAGGGGAAAAAGCAGTTTTGGCTATGTTTGCTGCTTTTGGAACTAGTAGTTGAGTTATCATGTCTTGTATTGAATATCTAGGATATAATTTAGCAATTTGAGTAGCTCGTGGGAAAAATTTATGTTGATTGCTTCTTTTGGAACCTTAAAGCTATTCTTGTGCTTACGTGAACTTATATTGTGCTTAAATGTGAGGGCGGCCTACTTTGTCGACCCTCTTATGTGTATTGTGACATTTGATTGCTTGTGACTTGTCTCGGGGTTGCGCAACCTTTTCGGACATGGTAGTGTCGAGAAACACGGGCGGCGTCAAGCTTACCGTGCTTCCTCGACTACTATGGTGCCTATTCCCTTCTCGCTGAAGCATACTCCACTACCCTAGAGGCGTGGTTCACCTGCTGGGCATGGGCCTACCTCGGGAGAAAGGGTCGTAGGATCGAGATACATCTAGAGTATCCCAATTGTTGGTGTTTGGGGTTTGCCGACATGTTCGTGAAGTTCGTGGTTCGTGAGTGAAGACTTGAAGTGGAACCGTATCCTTTTTAATGTGATTAAATACTTGGCTTTCTATCTCGCTAGTTATATTGCTTATATATGTTTTCTTGTGTTTGCATATCATATTGCACGTTGGTATATTGTGTCACCTCCCTCGCTGGGCAACATTGTTGCTCACTCCTCATTTAAAATGTTTAAGGAGAAGCTGAGGTGAACCCCCAGCTGTTAGAAGTAGTAGTAGAAGAAAAAGAAGTTCACGTAGATCAAAATCCGTGACTTTGTGTGCTAAGGTGGATTTTATGTTCAGTTTGCGTGGAGTTCATGTAAAATGTTGTATTTTGAGACCTTGGGGTCTTGTTTATATGTTTGGTAATTGAAGACTTGTATGGTAAAGAAAGATGTTGGATTGTAATAATGGATTCTAGAATTTATTTTCTCTTGCATGCTTGGAGTGTTTATTGTCTTACATATGGAACCTAAAATTTTAATTGTACTAACTACTTATGGTTAAAACCAACTTACCTTGCATGCTTGTGTGCTTAAGAGAGTTGTTGTTACTGCAAGGCTCGGATGGCCTTGTGATTTTGATTTTGTTTTGGAGATATTAGAAGATAGGTTGTATAACTTGTTGTTTTTAGTTCAAATGCCATGAGTGACTATTTGCAGGTAATAGATTTGTCCATGGTACAGAGGAGACTCTGTCCGAGTGACGGGTCCGAGCTAAACCTTTAGCATGGGGTCGGGTTCGGGGCGTTACACTTTAGGTGGTATCAGAGCTACTTGAATGCATGAAGCCGGGTTAAACTCCTTGGCATGTGAGTAGTGGTCTATATGTGAAAGTGAATTATGTGAATATGTGATTGTTAAATTGTTTAAGTACTTGGATAAAAGACATGCTAGCATAAAAAGGAATGATAAAGTATGGTATGATAAGAATAAGAAAAGTTTAGTGTTTAATGTTGTTAAGTGTTTTATATGTTCTTATGTGGGTAAAATGTTTGAAAACAAAGTTTACATTATCTTTGCATAGTTTATTTGCCTATTATAATATTATGTTCTTCTCGAATTGAAATGAGGAGATGGGGTAGACCACGAAGAGAGCCGGAGGAAGCTCTCAGACAGGATGTACAGGGGCAAGGTGCTGGGGCAGTCGGGGATGTACCGCAGGGTCAGGAACCGAGTAATGCCCAGATTTTGGCCACAATGGCCACCGCAATGAATACCATAGCTCAATTTGTGGTTTAGCAGGGTACTACAGGTATCGGCAGGGGTAATCAGGCTGCCAGAGCAGAGGGCAGTGGTGCTGCAGGGGGTAACTTGTTTGATAAATTCTTGCATAACGGGCATATAGTTTTTATGGCGAGCCTGATGATATGAAAGCCGAGATGTGGTTGAGTAAGTTCGAGAAAGTTGTTGCGATACTTGAGTGCAACGATGAAAGAAAGATTACCTATGCTGCCTTTTTAATGGAGGGTGACGCCGAGGAGTGGTGGCACACTATTAGAGAGAAATGGGATGCTGAGAGGGTCCAGCATGTATGGGCTGACTTTGTTCGTGAGTTTCGAGATAAATATGTATTGGTTGTAGCTCGTGAGAGACATCAGGATGAATTCATAGCTTTGAAACAGGGGAACATGACTGTAGACCAGTATGAGGCTACCTTTACTAGACTATCTTGATATGTGCCAGCTTTGGTTCAGCCGGAGGATGTGAATATCCGGAGATTTATTACAGGGTTGATGTAAAGCCCCGAACCAACGCACCCACGCCTGCAGGATACACCCCGCCCATAGGGGGCGAGCGTGCACCGAGGCCATGGCGTACGAACCCGGAAGCGCACTAAGCACGTATTGTCCGCTTTGGGGCCCATACCCCTCGCGGTTTTGTCGCTTCTCAGCCACCGCCAGGAAAACGCGCGTACACGATACAAGGAGACTTCCCCTTTTATCAAGCAGCCCAAAGACCTCCGCGTCCAATGTGGGATATTACACCTGCCCCCCCTTGAGGACCCAGCGTCCTCGCTGGCCATACGAATGCGCCGGCTCTGATACCACCTTTGTAATGCCCCGAACCAACGCACCCACGCCTGCAGGATACACCCCGCCCATAGGGGACGAGCGTGCACCGAGGCCATGGCGTACGGACCCGGAAGCGCACTATGCACGTATTGTCTGCTTTGGGGCCCATACCCCTCACGGTTTTGTCGCCTCCCAGCCATTGCCAGGAAAACGCGCGTACACGATACAAGGAGACTTCCCCTTATATCAAGCAGCCCAAAGACCTCCGCGTCCGATGTGGGATATTACAGTTGAGGAGTGACATCATGCTTAATTTGTCTTCGAAAGATTATCCTAGCTATGCTACAGTAGTCAGGGCTGCATTGAGATATGAGAAACGTAAGGCAGATGTGTTAGCTCAGTCTAGTCAGTCAAGCAAACATCAGTTTCAGTCTCAGAGTCAGGGTTATCAGAGGCAATATTAGCAGCATGTTCAGACTCAGCAGCCTAGGCAGACCCAGAGCTATCCAGGACCAGTTCAGATACAGTCACAGCCGAGACCAGCTCAGAGCCAGCCACAGGGACAGTCATAGGCCCGACCAGTGACTGCTAGATCTCAGCAGGGTAGTTCTGCCACATCAATTTATAGGGCCCCTAAAGGAGGTGCTGCTGCTAAGAAGAATCTACAGTGTACTCATTGTAATTGCAAGGGCCACACGAAGGCTGAGTGTTGGAGAAAATTGGGCCGTTGCACAGGTTGTGGTAGTGATCAGCATAGAGTTAGAGATTGTCCCAAGTTTAAATATGGTCAGGGTCAGACTTGAGGCCAGGGTGCCCAGACAAGAGCTTCAGGAGCAGCTACTGTACCGAGAGGTCAGGCATGGGTATTTGCACTTGACCAGGAGGAGCTTCCAGAGACAACCGTGGTAGTGGAAGGTACTTTTCTTATTAATAGCCAACCGGTAGTAGTTTTGATTGACACCGGGGCTACTCATTCATTCATTACTCCTGCATGTGCACAGTCTGCTACATTAAAAGTTGATAAACTGCCGTATGTGATTGAAGTAGGTAATCCTATGGGTACTAAATTTGTTACGGAGTCTGTGTGTAAAGATTGTAATATTTGCATTGAGGGTCACATGTATCCTACTGATTTGATTATCATGCCATTTCGGGACTTTGAAGTTATCTTGGGGATGGATTGGTTGGGGCAATATTATGCATATTTGGACTGTAGGAGGAAAGTTTTAACTTTAGAAGTACCTAACCAACCTGTTATTAAAGTAACTGGGAGTCGAAAGTCTACTGGGACTCGTATCATATCTTCCATTAAAGCTACTAAAATGTTGAGTAAAGGTTATGATGCATACTTAGCTTATTTAATTAATCAGCTTGGAGATAAACTGAAATTGAATGAAGTACCTGTTATAAAAGAGTTTCTGGGGGTTTTCCTTGAGGAGTTGCTTGGATTACCACCTAATAGGGAAATTGAGTTTGTGATTGACTTGTTGCCGGGAACTAGTCCTATCTCGAGAACCCCGTATAGAATGTCTGTAACACCCCGATCCCTCTCGAGACCGGGAGTTCTATAAATCAATCTAATCACAACCCAAACCAAACCCGGGCATAAATTTTCAGGGAAAACAGACGGAGTCTCCCCTGTTTTTAGGCAAAATGTAAAAACCTACGACAACATATAAGTGGACCAATACCATGTCCAAACATTCAACCACCTCAAGGCCATCCGAGCCTTGGTTCACAACAAGAAAATCACAAGTAAGTATACATTCAAGCCTAGCAATTAAACTACACCAACCTATTTCATAAGCTAGACTATCACATCTTTCTATCTCTTTTCCTTTGTCATTACAAATACACATTGAAGTTAAGCTACATTAACTAAATACATAATATAATGAAACTTAAATTACATCCCCTTTAACATTAAATACATATAATACATAAAAGCATACATCTTTACAACCTTGACAACTCGAGCCACATAGGCACGCAAGACAACTCTTCAACCACGGACTTTCACGTAATCACGAACTTTCCAGCTAATATGACATTTCCTGAAATATGGTGGTGAGGAGTGAGTATACACAACACGTATACTCAGTGAGGGCGAGACAGATATCGAGTTGGAGAGAAAGAAAGTCGTGCAATGCAAATAAGACAGTTAAGCAATATAACTGATAAATAAGCAATCAAGACAAACAATCAATACAATAAGCAATTACTGAAAGCATTAACACAACCATTCAAAGCTATACCACACTCTGAAGGCTATGGTTCACTCATAATAGCAATGTACCATTTCACGAGCGATACATCAATCTCGAGCTTGATGTTCACAATGATGACAATAAGCGCGCATCCACCTTATAACACCAGTTTGGAATAACCCGGAAGTATCCATCAATTCTATGACCCAAATCTCCCTGGGAGGCAACCCAAGCGAGAAAGGGAATAGCAGCGGAGCTAGAGCAACCAACACTGGCAACCCGACGCTACCCAGAGAGGCCCATCACTCACGCGCGAGACACTATGAAATGCAAGACTCGATACAAGGCAATAAACAAGCGATAGCACAACAATACAAACTAGTAACAACAAACGAGATAGCAAGCAATCACAATCAATACCAGCATTCAACTAACTTTTCAAGCATAACAAGCAAAATCACAAATCAGCCCCAACTATCAAAACACTACCATTTCCAAACCAGCTACGAGTTTTGAAAACCGACTTCGCCAATCCTCCTAGGTCACCATAAGGCACGTCTAAGGACCCCGAAACCCTACTTTACCCTAGAATTCGCGCAAAGCCCCGATTTCTCCCTTTGCTCGTTTGAACTACAACTATACCAACCAAACACCCAACCAACGCCATAATTGTACCAAAAGTACTTCCATGGCCTCCCAAAACAATGCCATCACGCAAAACGAGAAAATGCTAAACTCGACCTAAACGACCCCGACTTTCACTAAGCCGTTTTTTTCATTTTTTCCATTACGCAACCTAAACAAATCATACATATACACATTCTAGCATACCTACACCTTTTCACATCAACAGATAGCATAACAGAGCCACTTTATCGTTTCAAGGGTTTACTATTCATAATTTACTATTCATTATACAATTTATATTTCAATTTCAATTTTCAACAGCAGAAAATGTTAAAAAACTATAAATACATGTTCTACAATCAACAAGGAACATTCTTTAAGCCTCAAATCAATTAAAACAACAATATACGGGTAAAACTCAAAAATCAAAGTTAATACACAAAATATTCAAATGCGCAAATAACGATGAAACCCTCACCTTAGACGCTTCTAGACACTTAGAAAACATCGTAGGATGCCTCGGAAACCACCCCGTGCAAGCCCTCGCGAAGAATCGAAGATTTCGCTTGATATCTTTTTTTTTTCTCTTGCAAATTTCGGCCCTTTCATATTCTGTTCAGCCCTCTTTTTTTATTTTATTTTGTGCTATTGTGTTCTTTAATAAGATGACAACTTGGTCAAAGCTCAAACCCCTTGGTCAACTAACTTAAATTTGGTCAAATTGGCCTATTTTTGTGCATTTTTAAGCTAAAACAACTAAGGAAATGTTAATTCTTGCTAACAATAATTAAAATGTGAAATTTAAGACACCAAACACTAGTTTTCACTATTTGCTGAGGACTCGAAATTATTTCCTAACTATCTTTCTCGATATGCTATGCACTTTGCGTCAATAGAAGAATAACAATTAAATCTCAAAGAATCTAAGAAATATATCATTTTTCGACAGCATCACAGTTTAAAATTTACTCCGGCTCGGAGCTACTTTTCATTTAAGTGAAATCCGAGCATTTAAGTGCAAGAAAAATAAAACCGATTGACACAAATATGAAAAGTAGTTGATATTCCGTTAACATGATTAGCTCAGGTATTATTCTTGCTACTTCTAAAAGAAATATGAAAGTAAAGCTACAAATAAGTGTTTAACTAAAAATAAACACAAATTCAATGTCAACATTTAAGATGTCACTTAGTTAAATGCAATTAAATGCCATTAAATGCATACCGGGTTCGGGTTATCACATCCTTCCCCCCCTTAAAACAATTGCGTCCTCGCAATTCTTCTTCCAATAGAACTCAACATCATCTGAAATCCAATTCTGACTAATCTTCATTAGCTACTGAACAAGTATTTCATCAAGATGACCAATAGGAAAGTTCAAGTAGAAATGCCAATTAGTAACGCCAAATAGAAGCTCAAATGCAGATACCGTACAAGAATCCCGTTGACACGAATACCGAAGAAGAATAAATTCCAACCAGAAACGTCGAGATAATACCAATAAAGACTAAAGCAAAGATATTGTAGATGTCATTGATACCATACAATAACGACAAGAAGAATACCTCACGCACGAATCTCCAATAGAAGTCTAACTATTACTGCCAGAGAATTCCCAAACAAAAAGCCTAATAAAAGCTCAAACAAAGATTCCATCTAGAGGTCCAAAGAAATACCCCGCGGGTCATGAATTTCATAGAAGAATGCCTTGCTAAGAGTGCTGAAGAAAAATACTAAAAACCCAATCAAATACATTTCAAAGTTCCAAAGAAGCCTTCCAAATAATAACCCCATGGAACAACCAATTAGATTCTGAGTTTTGCTATCAAATGCTGAGAAGAATGTCAAAGGAAATAACAGAGAAAATATAATGTGCCCAATAAGACAATCAAGTTGAATAACAAACATAGCTTCCCAGATGGATGAAAACTCCAAGGATAAACACCGAACTGGTGAACAATATACCGAAACCAAACTCTGAGGCCTCTTCACTGTTTGCCAAGTGAGAACTTCATACAACTTTGCCAACAAGGAAAATACCAAGAGAACGCCTAATAAGAATTTCAAAGAATACCATAAGTAGTATTATACAATAAGTCTGATAGGAACTCCAAATACCAAACCTACTGAGGAGCACTGAAGAAGATATCCGAAACAATGCTCCAATAAGAAAGTAGCCAAGTTTGCCCAATAAGTAAATACTAAATAACTGGCCACTAAGGATTCTAGAGAATGCCATTGAAGAATTTCCAATCAGGGATGCCAGTAGCACACCAATAAAGTCCAAGACACACATACCATAGATAATATTATGCAGTAAGGCCGATGGAAATCCCATTAACCAAGTCCACCGAGAAGTGCCAACAAAAAAAATAAAACCCCAAGAGAAATTCGAGAAAGCTACTCTTTCACAACTGTTAAGCACAGAGAAGGCCATAGAGATTTGCCAATAAGCGAGCTCCAAAAGCAAACACCAATTCCCAAATCAAGGCTAGTTAAATGCCATTCATTTCCTGCCAATCCATACACCTTGAAAAGCCAGCGGTGAACCACTTTCTTCAGGGGAGAAAGACGACTTACTTACCATTTCCAAGGGACATGTATGAATGCCAAGATATCACATTTATACACATGACTTAAACTATTATGTAAGCAAGTTTACAAAATAGTTTATTCAACAAAGTCACTCAAGCACGGCAATCAAGTCAAGCACAACATAATCAATTCAAATCACGACATAGCTAATTCATGACATTCTATACACACATTACAAGTAATACTTCAAGCAAATAACAATTCACAAGGTCAATTCAATTCACGATGCCAATTCAATAAGTCAATTCGATAGACAACTAGACATTTCACCTTTCTTGAGAAACATTTAACACATAACACATAACTTTATCACATAAGTGCATACATTCAAGTCAAGACACAAAATCTCACATACAAGCATACACTTTCAAGACACACTTATCAAGCACACATTCAAGGATCACTACCTACCAGACCGAGGACCCTGTCCCGGCTTATGAGCTAGACAAGCTCTGATACCACCTGTAACACCCCGATCCCTCTCGAGAACGGGAGTTCTATAAATCAATCTAATCACAACCCAAACCAAACCCGGGCATAAATTTTCAGGGAAAACGGAAAGAGTCTCCCCTGTTTCTAGGCGAAATGTAAAAACCTGCGACAGCATATAAGTGGACCAATACCATGTCCAAACATTCAACCACCTCAAGGCCATCCGAGCCTTGGTTCACAACAAGAAAATCACAAGTAAATATACATTCAAGCCTAGCAATTAAACTACACCAACCTATTTCATAAGCTAGACTATCATATCTTTCTATCTCTTTTCCTTTGTCATTACAAATATACATTGAAGTTAAGCTATATTAACTAAATACATAATCTAATGAAACTTAAATTACATGCCCTTTAACATTAAATACATATAATACATAAAAGCATACATCTTTACAACCTTGACAACTCGAGTCACATAGGCACGCAAGACAACTCTTCAGGCACGAACTGTCACATAGTCACGAACTTCCAGCTAACATGACATTTCCTGCAATGTGGTGGTGAGGAGTGAGTATACACAACACGTATACTCAGTGAGGGCGAGACAGATATCGAGGTGGAGAGAAAGAAGTTCGTGCAATGCAAATAAGACAGTTAAGCAATCAAGACAAACAATCAATATAATAAGCAATTACTGAAAGCATTAACACAACCATTTAAAGCTATACCACACTCTGAAGGCTATGGTTCACTCATACGAGCAATGTAACATTTCACGAGCGATACATCAATCTCGAGCTTGATGTTGACAACGATGACAATAAGCTCGCAACCACCTTATAACACCAGTTTGGAATACCCCGAAAGTATCCATCAATTCTACGACCCAACTCTCCCTGGGAGGCAACCCAAGCGAGAAAGGGAATAGTAACGGAGCTAGAGCAACCAACACTGGCAACCCGAGGCTACCTAGAGAGGCCCATCACTCACGCGTGAGACACTATGCAATGCAAGACTCGATACAAGGCAATAAACGAGTGATAGCACAACAATACAAACTAGTAACAACAAACGAGATTGCAAGCAATCACATTCAATACCAGAATTCAACTAACTTTTCAAGATAACAAGCAAAATCACAAATCGGCCCCAACTATCAAAACACTACCATTTCCAAACGAGCCACGAGTTCTGGAATCCGACTTCGCCAATCCTCCTAGGTCACCATAAGGCACGTCTAAGGACCCCGAAACCCTACTTTACCCTAGAATTCGCGCAAAGCCCCGATTTTTCCCTTTGCTCGTTTGAACTACAACTATACCAACCAAACACCCAACCAACGCCATAATCGCACCAAAAGTACTTCCATGGCCTCCCAAAACAATGCCATCACGCAAAACGAGAAAATGCTAAACTCGACCTAAACGACCCCGACTTTCACTAAGCCGTTTTTTTCATTTTTTCCATTACGCAACCTAAACAAATCATACATTTAGACATTCTAGCATACCTAGCACCTTTTCACATCAACAGACAGCGTAACAGCGTAACTTTATCATTTCAAGGGGTTACTATTCATAATTTACTATTCATTATACAATTTATATTTCAATTTCAATTTTCAACCGCAAAAAATGTTAAAACACTATAAATACATGTTCTACAATCAACAAAGAACATTCTTTAAGCCTCAAATCAATTAAAACAACAATATACGGGTAAAACTCAAAAATCAAAGTTAATACACAAAATATTCAAATGTGCATATAACGATGAAACCCTCACCTTAGATGCTCCTAGACGCTAGGAAAACCTCGTAGGATGCCTCAGAAACCACACCGTGCAAGCTCACACGAAGAATCGAAGATTTGGCTTGAAATCATTTTTTTTTCTTCTCTTGCAAATTTCAGCCCTTTCATATTCTATTCAGCCCTCTTTCATTTTTTTGTGCTATTGTGTGCTTTAATAAGATGACAACTTGGTCAAAGCTCAAACCCCTTGGTCAACTAACTTAAATTTGGTCAAATTGGCCTATTTTTGTGCATTTTTAAGCTAAAACAACTAAGGAAATGTTAATTCTAGCTAACAATAATTAAAATATGAAATTTAAGACACCAAACACTAGTTTTCACTATTTGCTGAGGACTCGAAATTATTTCCTAACTATCTCTCTCGATATGCTATGCACTTTGCGTCAATAGAAGAATAACAATTAAATCTCAAAGAATCTAAGAAATATATCATTTTTGGAAAGCATCACAGTTTAAAATTTACTCCGGCTCGGAGCTACTTTTCATTTAAGTGAAATCCGAGCATTTAAGTGCAAGAAAAATAAAACTGATTGACATAAATATAAAAAGTAGTTGATATTCCGTTAATATGATTAGCTCATGTATTATTCTAGTTACTTCTAAAAGAAATATGAAAGTAAAGCTACAAATAAGTGTTTAACTAAAAATAAACACAAATTCAATGCCAACATTTAAGATGTCACCTAGTTAAATGCAATTAAATGCCATTAAATGCATGCCGGGTTTGGGTTATCACAATGTCTCCCCCTGAGTTACAAGAATTGAAAATTCATCTATAGGGTTTACTTGAGAAAGGTTTTATTCAGCCTAGTTTGTCACCGTGGGGTGCTTCCGTGTTATTTGTGAAAAAGAAAGACGGTACTCTGCGTTTGTGCATTGATTATTGAGGTCTTAATCAGGTGACAGTGAAAAATAAATATCATTTGCCCTTAATTGAGGAGTTGTTTGATCAGCTACAGGGTGCCGTTGTATTTTTGAAATTTGACTTGAGGCAGGGTTATTACCAGTTGAGGATCCGAAAAGAGGATGTACCTAAGACTGCATTTAGAACCAGGTACGACCACTATAAGTTTGTTGTTTTACCATTTGGTTTGACAAATGCTCCAGCCACTTTTATGGATTTAATGCAGAGAGTATTTCGACCCTATCTTGATTAGTTTGTTGTGATTTTTATTGATGATATATTAGTATATTCTAAATCTGAATTAGAGCATGAAGAACATTTGAGAATTGTGCTTCGAACCCTGCAAGAACACAAATTGTTTGCCAAATTTAGCAAATGCGAATTCAGGTTGAAACAGGTTGCCTTTTTAGGTCATATCATTTCACAGGAGGGAATATCTGTTGATCCTACTAAAATTGAGGTGGTGATATCGTGGAAAAGACCTGAAACTGTCACGGAATTCCGTAGTTTCTGGGGGTTAGCGGGCTATTATAGGTAATTTGTTAAGGATTTTTCTAAGATTGCAGGGCCTTTGACTACCTTAACCCAGAAGAAAATTGTGTTTAATTGGGATGATAAATGTGAAGCCAGTTTCCAGGAGTTAGAAAAGAGACTTACCACTGTACCTATCCTTGCTTTGCCTGAGGGGACTGAAAACTTGGTGATTTACAGTGATGCTTCGAAAGAAGGCTTGGGTTGTGTTCTTATGCAAAATGGCAAAGTGATAGCATATGCCTGTAGGAAATTGAAACCATATGAACTCAATTATCCTACTCATGATCTTGAGCTTGCTGCTGTTGTGTTTGCTTTGAAGAAATGGCGTCACTATTTGTGGGGTAATAAATTTGAAATATTTACTGACCATAAAGTTTAAAATACCTATTTTCTCAAAAAGATCTGAACATGAGGCAAAGGCGTTGGCTAGAACTGTTAAATGATTATAATTGTACCATTAGCTATTTGCTGGGAAAAGCTAATGCTGTTGCAGATGCACTGAGCCGAAAAGCTTCTGTGGCTAGTTTGATAATCAAGGACTGGGAGATTGTGGAAGAGCTATGTTTGTGCAAACCAGAGGCTTCTAGATCAAGTATTCAATTTGCTAGTCTTCAAATGCAATCTCTATTGCTATCTAGAATCAGAGAAGCACAACAATCAGATTCTCAGTTATTGAAGCTTTTAGAGAAATCAAAAGGGGGAGAGTCCGACTTCAAGTTGCATGATGATTGATTACTCAGGTACAGGAATAGAAATTGCATTCCTAGTGATTCGACTGTGAAAGATGAGATTCTTGCTGAGGCTCATGCTTCTAAATATACAATTCATCCTGGAAGCACTAAAATGTACAGAGATTTAAAACAGAATTTCTGGTGGAACAACATGAAGAGAGAGATAGCTGAATATGTAGCTAAGTGTTTGACTTGTTAGAAAGTTAAGGCCGAACATCAGAGGCCGGCAGGATTGTTGCAGCCATTGGAGATTCCGGTATGGAAATGGGACCAAGTTACTATGGACCTTGTGTCGGATTTGCCGAGATCACCACGAGGTAATGATTCTGTGTGGATTGTAGTAGACAAGTTGACAAAGAGTTCACATTTTATTGCTACAAGGAAAACAGATTCTCTTGATAAATTGGCCGAGCTATATGTTGAAAATATTGTGAGATTGCATGAAGTCCCATCTCAGATAGTGTCGGACAAGGATCCCAGGTTTACATCATAGTTCTGGTAGAAACTACAAAAGGCTTTGGGGACTAATTTGAGTTCTAGTACTACATATCACCCGTAGACGGATGGCTTGTCAGGATACTGGAAGACATGTTGAGAGCTTGTGTTCTGGATTTTGGCAAGAATTGGGAGAAATACCTACCTTTAGCGGAGCTTTCTTATAATAACAGTTATCAGGCTACTATTGGCATGGCACCCTACGAAGCACTTTACGGGCAGAAATGTAGGTCTTCGTTGTATTGGGATGAGGTAGGTAAGATGAAGTCAGTTGATTCCGCTATTCTTCCTGAGATGATCAAAATGGTGGATAATGTGAAGCTTATAAAGAAAAGGATGCTTACCGCTCAGAGTTGACAGAAGAATTATGCTGATAGACGTCGACGGGATTTAGTATTTTCAAAGGGTGATCGTGTATTCTTGAAAGTCTCTCCGCGCAAAGGGTTGATTCGACACGGAAAATGAGGTAAACTTAGCCCTATATACGTGGGACCATTCGAAATCACTGAGAATGTTGGGGATTTAGCTTACAGATTGGCATTACCTCCGAGTTTGGGCCGGATTTATGATGTTTTTCTTGTGTCACTGTTGAGGAAATATAATCCTGATCCATCGCACATCATTGAGCCAGAATCGTTGGAGATTGATGAGTCTTTAGCATATGTTGAGAAACCGCTTCAAGTGGTTGACCGAAAGATTCAGGAACTTCGAACTAAAAGTATTCCTATGGTAAAAGTTATTTGGGATTATCATGGGGTTGAGGATGCCACTTGGGAGCGTAAAGATCAGATCAGAGAGAAGTATCCGGAGCTCTTTGCCGAACCATGTAAGAATTGCGAGGACGTAATTAGTTTAAGGGGGAGAGGGTGTAACGCCCGAGAATTCTGCCATAAATTTTTTTTTATAACTGTTGCATATCTAATTGCGCATTTCTACGTGCATCATCTTTCATGCTTAATTGTTTTTATTAGAGGTTACTATTCATAAAAATTTTGACCGCCTCGAAAGTTAGATTTTATATTTTTCCTAGATCATAGGACATCTAGAAGGAATCGAGACCTAGTCATTTTGGACTTTCGAGCTTAGGAGCGTGCGTTTAGAAAATAGATTTCTTGTCCTTTGAATAGTGTTACATTAGAATAGTGCTAGTTGCAGCTAAAATAAAAAATTTGAGATCACATTTAGCCTTGGTTGATCAAGTTTTTGAGAGTAATTAGCTTAAATTAATAGTCATGCACCTACATATAATAAAACCAACTCATGAAAATTAAAACAAAACACACATTTGTCATCAAAACAAAAAGAAAAATGCCCTCCATGTCCCACCACCTTGGCCGACCACTCTAAGGAGAAAAAATGAGAGTTTTGCTTCTTCAATCTTGCACCTTGAGCTCTTGGCTTGGTCTAGGAAGGTCTCTTGGCATCTAGGAGCTCCTACTTCGCATCCTTGTCTTCTAAATTGTGAAGGAGTTCAATTTTTTTTAAAGTTAAAGTTTACGCATTTTATTGAATTCCTTTTATTTATTGATCATAGCTCTAAAACTTGTTATACATGCTTATTATATGCTTAATAGATGCTATAGAGTTAACTTTTGATGCTTAATAACAATGTTTATGGTTGGAATTTGAGATTGAATAATAGAGGTGATGAATATTGCACGTTTTTAGGGTTTTGAATAAAATTGCTAATTAGCTTGAATTGAGGCTTCAATTAGATGCTCTAGACCCTAGTGAAGTTAGTTGAAAAGCCACATGAGGTTGAATCACTCAAAACCGAGCTTAATTGCATAAATAGCCTACTTTAAAAAGGGGACTTTTCTCGTTGAGCAATCCGGGCAAGTTTGGGCATTGATTCAGGTATCCTTGAGCTAAGGAAGCACATTTGGTGCTTTCGTTTCGCGAAAATGGGGTTCGGTTAGTATAGTTGTAGTTCAAATCCGTTCGGGGCCTTCCCGAACTTTTGCTTCTAAAATGAGTTTATATGATTCTAATAGGTGTCTTTGGGCTTAATTAGGAATATAGAAAGATTTGGATATGATTTGGAAACCTTGAAACACGCATAGGAGAAAGAAAACTTGGTTAAAGAAAGGGGAAAAAGCAGTTTTGGTTATATTTGCTGCTTTTGGAACTAGTAGTTGAGTTATCATGTCTTGTATTGAATATCTAGGATATAATTTAGCGATTTGAGTATCTCGTGGGAAATATTTATGTTGATTGCTTATTTTGGAACCTTAAAGCTATTCTTGTGCTTATGTGAACTTATATCGTGCTTAAATGTGAGGGTGACCTACTTTGTCGACCCTCTTATGTGTATTGTGATATTTGATTTCTTGTGACTTGTCTCGGGGTTGCGCAACCTTTCCAGACATGGTAGTGTCGAGAAACACGGGCGGCATCGGGCTTGCTGTGCTCCCTCGACTACCATGGTACCTATTCCCTTCTCGCTGAGGCATACTCCACTACCCCAGAGGCGTGGTTCACCTGCTGGGCATGGACCTACCTCGGGAGAAAGGGTCGTAGGATCGGGATACATCCGGAGTATCCCAATTGTTGGTGTTTGGGGTTTGCCGGCATATTCGTGAAGTTCGTGGTTCGTGGCTCGTGAGTGAAGACTTGAAGTAGAACCGTATCCTTTTTAATGTGATTAAATACTTGGCTTTATATCTCGCTGGTTATGTTGCTTATATATGTTTTCTTGTGTTTGCATATCATATTGTACGTTGGTATGTTGCATCACCTCCCTCACTGGGCAACATTGTTGCTCACTCCTCATTTAAAAAGTTTCAAGAGAAGCTGAGGTGAACCCCTAGCTGTTAAAAGTAGTAGTAGAAGAAGAAGAAGTTCACATAGATCAGAATCCGTGACTTTGTGTGCTAAGGTGGATTTTATGTGCAGTTTACGTGGAGTTCATGTAAAATGTTGTATTTTGAGACCTTGGGGTCTTGTTTATATGTTTGGTAGTTGAAGACTTGTATGGTAAAGAAAGTTGTTGGACTGTAATAATGGATTCTAGAATTTATTTTCTCTTGCATGCTTGGAGTGTTTATTGTCTTACATATGGAACCTAAAATTTTAATTGTATCTAACTACTTATGGTTAAAACCAACTTACCTTGCATGCTTGTGTGTTTAAGAGGGTTGTTGTTGCTCCAAGGCTCGGATGGCCTGGTGATTTTGATTTTGTTTTGGAGATATTAGAAGATAGGTTGTGTAACTTGTTGTTTTTAGTTCAAATGCCATGAGTGACTATTTGCAGGTAACAGATTTCTCCATGGTACAGAGGAGACTCTGTCCGAGTAACGGGTCCGAGCTTGACCTTTAGCGTGGGGTTGGGTTCGGGGCGTTACAGCCCACATATAAACAGAGGCGCATCTGCTCATTATTTGTGTTCGTGCATTCTTTCATTATTGCAGGCCATTATTTCCATACACATACATAAAAGTTTACGCTTTCACTATAATAATTGTGGCGTCGGCTTGGGCCGGATGGCGGAACCGGCATTCTTTTAGGCAATAAAACTGCCCCGTTCCACGACAAAATTGCGGGCACCACTGGATGCATCCTTCAAAAATCCCAGACTTAGCAAAAAAGAAGAGAAGAAGCAACAAGGGCAGGAGTGGTTGGTCACCTAGGAAAGAAATATAATATATATTATTTGCCCGAAACAAATATCTAATATCTACCTTTAGTACATATTTCCTGCTTTGAAGAAAGGAAGCGAACAACCACCTTTTTTGCCGGATTGATGAAGTCATCTTCCTTAACAGAAGAACGGATAGTGAATCTCACACTTCCGATACGAAAATTCATTCCGAGCTATGAAGAGGAAGAAAATCATTCCCAGCTAACTACTTAAAGAAAGAGGGCTAGGCCCATGAGCTAGGGCAACAAGTAACCAGTTTTTGTTATCTCCCCCTCGAGCTCTCCCTATACTATTCAATCAGTTCGGTAGCTGTCCAAGGTCAAAGGGCTCTAACAAGTAAGAAGTCTCTCGTTGGCTTCCGAAGCGAAGGGACCTTAAATAGGCGAGTAACTAACTACTAAACTCCTTCCTCCTTCCTCCTTCTCCTGTTGTGAACACCTTAGGTTTGTTTTGTTATAGGCTCGAGCCATTCTTCTTCGATAGCACTGCCCATGGCAAATAGCTCGAAACCTTTTCTCTTCTATCATGTATGTTTAGCTGATCATAGCGGGTTTGAACCCACTATGCTTCTTCAATGATTGGTTCCGGGCATTAACCTAAATAATCATTGGCTAATGGAGTTCTGTTCTCCAAAGAGCGGTAGTCTTCTAGCACAGTAGAATCAATTCAATATCACTCAAAAACTTTCGAACTTACGTACGATATGTAACACCCCGATCCCTCTCCAGACCGGGAGTTCTATCAATCAATCTATTCACAACCCAATTCCAAACCCGGGCAAAATTTTTAGGGAAAACGGACGGAGTCTCCCCTGCTTCTAGGTGAATAGCAAACCTGTGACAGCATATAAGTGGTCCAATATCATGTCCAAACATTCAACCATCTCAAGGCCATCTGAGCCTTGGTTCACAACAAGCAATCACAAGCAAATATACATTCATGCTTAGCAATTAGACTACATCAACCTATTGCATAAGTTAGACTATCATATCTTTCTATCTCTTTCTTTTGGACAATACAAACATGCATTGGAGTTAAGCTACATTAACTAGATACATAATCTAACTTCTCAAACCATTTCAATAATCCAATGAAACTTAAATTACATCCCTTTTGACATTAAATATATACAATACATAAAAGCATACATCTTGCATCTTTGACAACTCAAGCCACACAGCACGCAAGACAACTCTTCAATCACGAACTTTCACAAAATCATGAACTTTCCAGCTAACATGGCATTTCCTGAAATGTGGTGGTGAGGAGTGAGTATACACAACACGTATACTCAGTGAGGGCGAGACAGATATCGAGGTGGAGAGAAAAAAATTCGTGCAATGCAAATACGATAGTTAAGCAATGTAATTGATAAATAAACAATCAAAACAAACAATCAATACAATAAGCAATTACTGAAAGCATTAACACAACGATTCAAACCTATAACACACTCTGAAGGCTATGGTTCACTCATACGAGCAATGTACCATTTCACGAGCGATACATCAATCTCGAGCTTGATGTTGACAACGATGACAATAAGCGCGCATCCACCTTATAACACCAGTTTGGAATACCCCGGAAGTATCCATCAATTCTACGACCCAAATCCCCCTGGGAGGCAACCCAAGCGAGAAGAGGGAATAGCTATGGAGCTAGAGCAACCAACACTGGCAACCCGAGGCTACCCAGAGAGGCCCATCACTCACGCGCTGGACACTATGCAATGCAAGACTCGATACAAAGCGATAAACGAGTGATAAACAAGATATCAAGCATTATCAACAATTGATAAACATTTCAATCAATAAACAACTCTAACAAGCGTAATAAGCATTAACAAGCATTTACAATCCAACAAGTAACAAGAACAACACCAATTAACCTTATCAAGCAATAACTAGTTTCCTATAGGCATTATAAGCATTCTATAAACAATATAAACATTCTATAAGCATTATAAACATTCTATAAGCATTATACTATGAAAACACACAAAATCCCAAAAAATGACCACAACTTTCAAACGCTACTACTTTCAAACGAGCCACGAGCTTTGGAAACCGACTTCACCAATCCTCCTAGGTCACCATAAGGCACGTCTAAAGACTCCGAAACCCTACTTTACCCTAGAATTCACGCAAAATCCCGATTTCCCCCTTTACTCGTTTGAACTACAACTATACTAACCAAACACCCAACCAACGCCATAATCACACCAAAAGTGCTTCCATGGCCTCCCGAAACAATGCCAACACACAAAACGAGATAATGCCAAACTTGACCTAAACGACCCCGACTTTCACTAAGCCGTTTTTCTCTGTTTTTCCATTACACATTCCAATTAAACCACACATTTAGGCATTCTAGCATATCTAGCATCTTCCTACATCAACAGAACGCGTAACGGAGCAACTTCATCGAAACGGGGGTTTACTATTCATAATTTACTATTCATTACACAATTTATATTTCAAATTCGATATTCAACCGCAGAAAATGTTAAAAAACTATAAATACATGTTCTATAATTAACAAGGAACATTCTTTAAGCATTAAAACGATTAAACTAACGATCTACGCATAAAATCTAAAAATCAAAGTTTAGATATAAATATTTCAAATGCGCAAATAACGATGAAACCCTCACCTTAGACGCTCCTAGACGTTAGGGAAACCACGATGGATGCCTCGGAAACCACCCCGCACAAGCTCACGCGACGAAATGAAGATTTGAAGTTGAAATGTTTTTTTTTTTTTTCCTCCATGGTTTCAGCCATGGCTCTTTATTTTTCTGGTTTTTGCTCTTTTGTTTCGTATTTAAACTTAAATAAAAGATGACAAATGGTCAAAGCTTTGGTCAACCCGCTAAACCAAAACAGCTATGCGCGACCTTACGAAAACGACCATAACTTCTTCTAAAAAACTCCAATTCACGAACGGTTTGCAGCCTCAGAAACTAGACTCATAGAGCTTTCCAACCATATATAATTTGCTACCTAACTTTTCTCCAATTGGTTCAGATTTAATTCCAAAGTTGACCCAAAATTTGACTAACTTAACATTGTATTTTTTTTTTCTAATCCCAAGTTTGCCCTTTATTAAACATTTCAAAAATTCCCACCTTTTCCTAGTTGGTCAATGTAGATGAAAAGTCAACTAGTTTGGTCAAAGAAGGTAAAAGGTCAATAAAATGTAATTTAAATGAACTTTAAATGCTATTGAATACATGCCAGGTTCGGGGTATCACATCATTCCCCCCTTAAAACAATTGCGTCCTCGCAATTCTTCTTCTAATAGAACTCAGCATCATCTGAAATCCAACTCTGACTAATCTTCATCGGTTGAAGAATCCCGTTGACACGAATACCGAAGAAGAATAAAATTCTAACCAAAAGCGCCGAGATAATACCAATAAAGACCTAAGCAAAGATATTGTAGATAAAATCACATCACATATTAATGATAAGAAGAATACCGAATGAATACCCCATACACGAATCTCGAGTAGAAGTTCAACTATTACTGTCCGAGAATTCCCAAACAAGAAGCCAAATAAAGGCTCAAACAAAGGTTCCATACAGAGGTCCAAATAAGTACCCCACTGGTCATGAATTTCATAGAAGAATGCCTTGTTAAGAGTGCTGAAGAAAATACTAAGAACCCAATCAAATATATTTCAAAGTTCTAAAGAAGACTTCCAAATAATAACCCCATGGGACACCCAATTAGATTCCGAGTTTTGCTATCAAATGCTGAGAGGAATGTCAAAGGAAATAGCAGAGAAAATATAATGTGCCCAATAAAACAACCAAGTTGAATAACAAACATAGTTTCCCACCAAAGCCAAACTCTGAGGCCTCTTCACTATTTGCCAAGTGAAAACTTCATGCAACCTTGCCAATAAGGAAAATACCAATAGAATGCCCAATAAGAATTTCAAAGAATACCCTAAGTAGTATTATACAATAAGTCTGATAGGAACTCCAAATACCAAACCTACTGAGGAACACTGAAGAAGATATCCGAAACAATGCTCCAATAAGAAAGTAGCCAAGTTTGCCTAATAAGTAAATATTAAATAATTGGCCACTGAGAATTCCAAAAAATACCATTGAAGAATTTCCAATCAGGGATGCCAGTATCACACCAATAAAGACCGAGATACATATACCATAGATATTACTGTGCAGTAAGGCCGATTAAAATCCCAATAGCCAAATCCACCGAGAAATGCCAACAAAAGTCTCCAAAGAATACCCATTAAGAAAACCAAAGAATGCTCCAAAGAATAACCAAATAAAACCCCAAGAGAAAGCTACTCTTTCACAACTGTTAAGCACAGAGGAGGACCATAGAGATTTGCCAATAACCGAGCTCCAAAAGCAAACACCAATTCCCAAATAAAGGCTGGTCAACTGCCATTCATTTCCTACCAATCCATACACATTGAAAGGCCAACTGTGAACCATTTTCCTCATGGGAGAAAGAGGACTTACTTACCATTTCAATAGGACATGTATGAATGCCAATATATCACAGTTATACATATGCCTTAAGCTATTATGCCAGCAAGTTTACAAAACAGTTTATTCAACAAAGTCTCTCAAGCACAAAAATCAAGTCAAGCACAACATAATCAATTCAAATCACGGCATAGCTAATTCAAGACATTCTAATACACACATGACAAGCAATACTCCAAGCAAATAACAATCCATGAGATCAATCCGATTCACGATGCCAATTTGATAGGTCAATTCAATGCACAACTAGACACTTCACTTTACTTAGCACACAATTAACACATAACACATAATTATATCACATAGGAGCACACATTCAGATCAAGACACACAATCTCACATGCAAGCATACACTTTCAAGACACACTTAACAAGCACACATTCAAGGACCACTACCCACCAGACCGAGGACCCTGTCCCGGCTTATGAGCTAGACAAGCTCTGATACCACCTGTAACACCCCGATCCCTCTCGAGACCGGGAGTTCTATCAATCAATCTATTCACAACCCAATTCCAAACCCGGGCAAAATTTTTAGGAAAAACGGACGGAGTCTCCCTTACTTCTAGATAAAAAGCAAACCTGTGACAGCATATAAGTGGACCAATACCATGTCCAAACATTCAACCACCTCAAGGCCATCCGAGCCTTGGTTCACAACAAGCAATCACAAGCAAATATACATTCATGCTTAGCAATTAAACTACACCAACCTATTGCATAAGTTAGACTATCATATCTTTCTATCTCTTTCTTTTGGACAATACAAACATGCATTGAAGTTAAGCTACATTAACTAAATACATAATCTAACTTATCAAACCATTTCAATAATCCAATGAAACTTAAATTACATCCCTTTTGACATTAAATATATACAATACATAAAAGCATACATCTTGCATCTTTGACAACTCAAGCCACATAGCACGCAAGACAACTCTTCAAGCACGAACTTTCACGAAATCACGAACTTTCCAACTAACATGGCATTTCCTGAAATGTGGTGGTGAGGAGTGAGTATACACAACACGTATACTCAGTGAGGGCGAGACAGATATCGAGGTGGAGAGAAAGAAAGTCGTGCAATACAAATAAGACAGTTAAGCAATATAACTGATAAATAAGCAATCAAGACAAACAATCAATACAATAAGCAATTACTGAAAGCATTAACACAACCATTCAAAGCTATACCACACTCTGAAGGCTATGGTTCACTCATACGAGCAATGTACCATTTCATGAGCGATACATCAATCTCGAGCTTGATGTTGACAACGATGACAATAAGCGCGCATCCACCTTATAACACCAGTTTGGAATACCCCGGAAGTATCCATCAATTCTACGACCCAAATCTCCCTGGGAGGCAACCCAAGCGAGAAGAGGGAATAGCTACGGAGCTAGAGCAACCAACACTGGCAACCCGAGGCTACCCAAAGAGGCCCATCACTCACGCGCTGGAAACTATGCAATGCAAGACTCGATACAAGGCAATAAACGAGCGATAAACAAGATATCAAGCATTACCAACAATTGATAAACATTTCAATCAATAAACAACTCTAACAAGCGTAATAAGCATTAACAAGCATTTACAATCCAACAAGTAACAAGAACAACACCAATTAACCTTATCAAGCAATAACAAGTATCCTATAGGCATTATAAGCATTCTATAAGCAATATAAACATTCTATAAGCATTATAAACATTCTATAAGCATTATAAACATTCTATAAGCATTATACTATGAAAACACACAAAATCCCAAAAATGACCCCAACTTTCAAACGCTACTACTTTCAAACGAGCCACGAGCTTTGAAAACCGACTTCACCAATCCTCCTAGGTCACCATAAGGCACGTCTAAAGACCCTGAAACCCTACTTTACCCTAGAATTCACGCAAAGTCCCGATTTCCCCCTTTGCTCGTTTGAACTACAACTATACTAACCAAACACCCAACCAACGCCATAATTGCACCAAAAGTACTTCCATGGCCTCCCGAAACAATGCCAACACACAAAACGAGATAACGCCAAACTCGACCTAAACGACCCTGACTTTCACTAAGCCATTTTTTTCCGTTTTTCCATTACACATTCCAATTAAACCACACATTTAGGCATTCTAGCATATCTAGCATCTTTCTAAATCAACAGAACGCGTAACGGAGCAACTTTATCGAAACGGGGGTTTACTATTCACAATTTACTATTCATTACACAATTTATATTTCAAATTCGATATTCAATCGCAGAAAATGTTAAAAAGCTATAAATACACGTTCTACAATTAATAGGGAACATTCTTTAAGCATTAAAATGATTAAACTAACGATCTACGCATAAAATCTAAAAATCAAAGTTTAGATATAAATATTTCAAATGCGTAAATAACGATGAAACCCTCACCTTAGACGCTCGTAGACGCTAGGGAAACCACGATGGATGCCTTAGAAACCACCCCGCACAAGCTCACGCGACGAAATGAAGATTTGAAGTTGAAATGTTTTTTTTCCCTCCATGGTTTCAGCCATGGCTCTTTATTTCTCTGGTTTTTGCTCTTTTGTTTCGTATTTAAACTTAAATAAAAGATGACAAATGGTCAAAGCTTCGGTCAACCCGCTAAACCAAAACAGCTATGCGCGACCTTACGAAAACAGCCATAACTTCTTCTAAAAAACTCCAATTCACGAACGGTTTGAAGCCTCATAAACTAGACTCATAGAGCTTTCAAACCATATATAATTTGCTACCTAACTCTTCCCCAATTGGTTCAGATTTAATTCCAAAGTTGACCCAAAATTTGACTAACTTAACATTGTATTTTTTTTTCTAATCCTAAGTTTGCACTTTATTAAACATTTCAAAATTTTTCACCTTGTCCTAGTTGGTCAATGTAGATGAAAAGTCAACTAGTTTGGTCAAAGAAGGTGAAAGGTCAATAAAATGCAATTTAAATGAACTTTAAATGCTATTGAATACATGCCAGGTTCAGGGTATCACACGATAGGGAGAAAACAGCAGGATTAGATGAACAGTGGTTGACAATGGGGCAAGAATCAAAGTCTGCACCCTTCGAAGAAGCCCCTTTAGCCAGGAGATGAAAGACGTTAGGACCAGCCACCAGCCCTATTTGTATATAGAATTTCATATCTTAGACTCTGCCTAACCTAAAGGCGAGGCAATATTGAACGATTAATGGAGGAAACTCATGGATCACGGCTATCTCTGGCATGTGAAACTTTGGCTGGGTACGATAAGCCATAGTACAAGAGGAATTTCTTGTTCTATTTTCCGACCGATCCCTCGGGCCGATGCAGTCATGACTGTTTTCTCATCTCTCATCTATGGGCACATCTGTTTTATTTTAGGGGGATAATATCTCCCCCATCCAACTCTTCACCTTTTCACTGGGCTCCTGCTCACACATGCTTTTGGCTAGAAATGTTTTCCTGCCATCTCTCGTGTGTTACCCTGTGCTTCTACGTGCATCTTTCTCGGATATATCCTCATGCTCAAAAAGGATATCGTTGTGCAGATTTTTCCAGAGCATCTATTTATTGCTTTCTCTAAGTAGCTCAAAACGGTCCCTTCTGTTGATGCATTCCATTCTATCAGGGGGAATACTCACTGGCATGCAAGCAAAAAATGCATTGAAGATGTTGGCTCTCACTAACACGCGGGCAGCTCTGAACCGCATGAAGAAGTGAAAACAAAAAGTAGGTCCCTCATTTGAATTTGAAACTGTTATATGAACATATCACATGGCCTATTTGTATGAGGGTCAGGGGTTAAGTGGGTCAACAACAGTAAAGTAAACAGCTCATGGCATGCCACCTACTCAAATATAGCTTCGGTAGTACTTTTCAGCGTGCTTACGGTCGTTTACCTAGAGTTGAAGGTGTAATGCCCTATGTGGTAAAGCACTGACCTTGGTCAAATTCAGTGCTTTCGAATTGCCTTGAAAGGATAGTTGACTTTCTTGCGTACTTCTTTCCATCCTGAGAAGGAAATCCTTTGGAAAGTGCCTAGAAACTCGTCTTCATAAGCTTCTTCTCTAACTAGAATGCTGTACCATTTAACAAGAGTTCCAACCTATTCTTTCTAACTAAGAGCAGATTCGCCGCAAGGCAAACAACTTATTCAATGCCAAACCCTACTGACTGAATGGCTTACGCTCCCTTTTCTGGGCTTTATTGCCAAAAGTCATTCAATGCTTGGCTTCCTTCATTCATTTAAAACTTCAAAGGATACAAGTCCAGGTGAACCATCTTTGACTAGCTAATAAAGGAGAATTCGTTCTAATTCTAACACTCGATCTTACGTAAAAAAAAATGAGAGCAGTCTGACTCGCCAACCTGACTTAGAGGTACAACTTCACGCTCTACTTTAGACTTTCCTTTCCCATAATGGATCACTTCACTGGCTCCTATCTTTCGACTGAGACTGACTAGGAGGCCAGCTCGTTCTTGTGCCCCCGGACCATTGGAACGTGTATCTGACTAAACCAACGAAACACCAAGAGCGGGAAGAGCAGCTGACAAAATAGCAACTCCTACCCCTATTCCGAAAACGTGCCAAACAAAAGGCGAAGATTCAAGGTTTAGTCTAAGGGCAGTCACATATAAATAATATTCCGTTCGCCAAGGGTTAACACACCGCCTTTAGTTCATGGACTGAGGCTTATGAGGAGCCCTTGCAAGAGTTTAAAAAGAAAGACCGAACTAGATATAAGATAACTCCCAGGTCAAAGGGATTATCTTAAGGTAGGGCTTTCCTTGCGCTTAGAAAGATAACTAGATTGGATCAACATGACAGGACTTAGGCCTAGAAATGCATGGCCTTATGACTGGATTTGACTTGCGCTTGAAGACGAGCTGCTTTGCCCTCTTTCCCTCTTATCATTCTATTAAGATGGGAATTACTGGAAGGGAATGTCTTACAAGGAGAATAGTCTCACTGAAAAGTAAAAAGTTTTCTTCTACCCCTTCTAGCCGGGTCTCAACACCTTAAAAAGAAAAGCAAGATGGCATGTATTCAACGCATTTTTTCTTTACTTCACATGGGGAAAGACTGATCAAATAGCATGTCCGTCTATCTTTGATTGACTAGTTGGGAATAGGTCCATAACAACTGATAGGATCTCACAGGGTTGCCTCCGTCTGTCTCACCCCAAGGCTAATTTCCATGCTGATGGATGTAAAGTTTTGAAAGACTTTTTTCAAGGTTCCTTTCTTGATTGTAGCTAGAAGGTGTAAATGAGAAGCTTTCGATGATAGCTCTTTCGCTTCTCCTCTTACCAGCTAGGCAAATACTTTATTTCCACTCTTAGAATGGCTGAAGGTACGACAAGAGTACAACTTTTATCCTGCTTCTCGGCTGGCCTATCTTTTCTTGCATTTTGCCATTGGAGCACACCTTTCACGTGGAAGGTGAGTACGAAATGCTTTTCACATACAAGTCGGATAGCGCGATAAGGAAGTTAATTTCCTCTGCTTTGCATTCCTGTTCAAATACGTCTGAGGAACGAAGTCCTCATGTCATGCGTGAAAATAGTAAGGACATTGCCTACGCCAACCAAACAAACCAACTCATGGTCATTAAGAAAGCGAAGAGCCCTCCTTCATTGAGAGGATGATGAAAGAAGTCTTTTAAATGCCTCCTCTGCTACAAATACACATATTTAGTTAAAGAAGGCTACCTTGGCTCTAATAAGCCTCCTCTGCTACAAATACTAGAGAATGAATGCGGCTAGTTGGAAGTGAGTTTTTGGAAAGAAAGTCATTCAGGAAGAACTCCTAAGTTAGCTAGGCTAAGGTCGATAAACATCTTCTTTCGCTCCTCTCCAACCAATCATGTGACTTTCACTCCTATGAGCACACCAGATATTGAAAAGAGCGCTTACTCTTCTTGCAGCGGAGTCGTTCACAAGAGAAAGACTAGTTGTGGATTCAATAGCAGTTTATTCTCAAATAAGAGAATAATGCCTTACATGACATCTTTTTTAAAGCAGACATGTGGACATAAAAAAGAAATGGAATTGATAGAATAGAGGAAGAAACATGTGCAGCTTCTTCTATACCAACCGATTCAATTCTTCAGTTACTTCTAAAAAAATATCTATTATGGCTATGTAAGGGGACCTGCTTCCCAGAGAGGTTAATGCCCCAGGATTAGATTCATTCCCTTATGTAACTGGGTGAGGGATTCCCAGAAACCAGAGCAAGAACCTAAAAACCGATAACAAGCTAAAAGGCACATCTCTCTAAGCCAAGATCATCTGCTCCTCAGCAATTTATCCAAAAAGTGCCACAGCTCCTTCTTAGGCGAGCGAAGTGACCTCCGTTGGATGAAATAAGCTAATAAAGTCAAAGAAGATCCCGAAATAGACGAATTTCCTGAAAGTTTCTCAAATTCGATCCTTGCATCATCTGATCTCGACCGGGTTAACTCCTAAATTCAGGCAGTGAGCATCGAATAAACCAATTGACACTATCGTCTGTTTACAGCAAATCAAGATTAGATAGAGATGGTAAAATTGCTTTGGCAGGACATTTGGTTTATATCCCTAAAGATTACATTCAAAAGTATGTACTGTTTTGGCAGAAGCATAAGCACTTATACTAGATGTCCTTATCATCACTCTTTCTCGATCGAAGGCACAAGTTGTTATCTGTACCACACCTAGGGGTTTACCACTTTCATGCTATAATAAGTCATAGAGCTTGGTGTCTTAGTATAGGGCAGAAAGAGGTGAGACCATTAAGTTGCTTTAGGCTACATCGTAGAAGTATGAAAAGTAGAGAGGAGGAAGACAAGAAACAGTTTTTCCTTTTGAGATATCGAAATCTCGAAGTTTGACTATCTTCTTAAGTTAGATAAGGACTGATTGAGACCATGGATCCAACAGAAGGTGTAGCGAATGAAGAAAGCTATTTTGATAGTGAAGAAAGTATGGAAGAAGTAGATTCAGAATATATATTTTGTTTTCTTATATATTACGCTTTTGATCTCACCTATGAAGATATAGGAATATCGAAAGTCTACCTTAATTGCGCTTACCACTCTAAACAGGCCCCCGAGAGCTAGAGATATGAAGTTATTTCTTCTATTGAATAAAGTCTGGCATTCATGCCATCCAATGGGGAGAGCAAAGTCGGACTAGCTAGTTAGGTCGTGAGTTGAGTTGAAGAAAGAAGATTAAAGGCAAGGGTCTATGTAATAGAGGGAAGGGAGGGCTTGCTAAAATGGTTGAAGAATAGTCAATATCTCCGAATAGAGAAAGCTACTCGAGGTTATGGTGTTTCTCGGTAGGTAGAAGTTTTTCCAGTAGTACCAAGACCCAGTAGACATCCTCTTATATTTGAACCGGAAGGATATGCCTACTATGGCAAGAAAGGGCTTGCGCACAAAAATGCTTTATTGGTGGGTGGGCTGCTTTCTTTCAAGGTGGAAATACAACACCACAACCAAAAGGGGTAGTCGCTTATGATGGTACGATCTAGTACCGGGGATCCTAGTGCGTAATCAGTAAGGAAGTGTTTTATTAAGTTCATAGTAAAAATGTTACTTGTGCCAGTAGTTCCTTTTCGTTTAGTTGGTGAAAGCTAAGATGGAAGTTGGTGGGCGTATAAGTAAAAGTGCAATCAAAATCATCATCTGCCTACATCTTAATCAACAAACTAAGCAATAGGTAAGGGTCTAGCACAAGAGAGTTATAAAAAGGCACCCCTTTCACCTCCTTCCCTGGTAAGATTTTTTATTTAGCACTGCTATAGTATGCTTTGGAGGAATCCTGCAATAATAAGTAGTAAGTCATTTTGTTTTGGCCTCTTTTTCTATGGATAGTAGTGAATACGGTCCAACGAGGTAGAATACTTTCCCTAGGAGAGCTCTAGATAAGATAGTGTTCCAGAAGAGCTTTTTGCCTACTTGCTCGGTTACAGTGTTTACCATATGAACTAAGAAAAGAGATATTACATTTAAGGAATCCCTCCTAGGTACTAGGGAATCTCTTTCCTGCGTAGGTTCCATTCATCGGCCACGTACACGTATACTTTACATACACAAGTGGTCGAGCCAGAGAAGAGAATAGATGATGTAGGTCATTAAGTGGGAGTTTTATTTAAAGCATTCCTTTCCCGTCCTGAGCAGGCCTCTTTTCATTCTAGCAGTAAGTCTATAAGTTAAACAAAAGTCATTCCCTCTTTATTTCCATCCGATCAGCCAGTTGCAGAAGAAGCTTGGCTTAAAGCCAGTTAGACCAATACTATTCTAAAAGTGCTTTATATGGCAGTTGTTAACCATAGAGTTGAATTGAAATTGATAAGCTAACGCAATAGCATTTATTTGAAAATTCTTTATGGAGTTTACTTAACATCAAGTTCCTGCAAACTAGGTTAAGAATTCCTATGGGCAAGATATCCAGTGAGAGGTCTTGTCCTTATGTCTTCTCCTTCCATGGAGAGCTAAGTCTCTTTCCTCAAGATTCCTTTCATTTCCTTACGTCTCTTCTTTCGATTTGATGGCAGCGGACAAGATACTCTTGGGTCCAGCAGAGGCTGGTTTAAGGTATGGGATATCTTCTCTTTAGGGGAAGGCCAAGTGCGAATGGACTTCTTTCTAACTATCTAGTATACGTAGCGAGTAAGGCTTTCAGTTCACAGTGGGACTACTAAAGATATTTCTTCTACGCTTTGGAAAGAGAAGAAGAAGAGTCGATCTTGGCAAGAAGAAGATGTTGATTAGCTGCTTTCTGGACTTTCATCAATGGTTGATAAGACATAATATCTCCCAAAAAGAAAAGTAGCTTTGGTAGACTTGAACTCTACATTGCCTTTTGAGGCGAAAGCCTTTCATCCCTCCATTCTTGGTCTGCTCCTAGGATAGTCGGGTATAGGAATTAGGGGATTTACGCTTCATATACTACAACTAAACTTACACTCCTATCTTTCAAACTTTTTGTCTTAGTCTCAGATAGCCCAACTTATTCTTCACTTGAATATAGTGAATCTGATCTGGACTTAACTAAAAAAGCACTTTCGGTAAACTAGTTCCCATGCTTTGTTGGTTTTGGGTTATAGGTTTTATCGGCTGGGCTGCTAATCTATTTTCCAAGAAATCCTCCGAGAACTAGAGATAACATTCTTTATTCCCAAAGTATGGCACTTTCTATATACTCATATTTTTTAAAAGTGTCTCCAGGATGCGATGCTCTGCGCTGGATGTCGAAGATGGCATTTTCTTTCACTAACTCTCCTTTTGTTGGAAAAAATCCTTTAAAATGGTCAGAAAGCTAGAACTCATAAGTCTAACTGGAATTTGGAGAAGAGCTAAGTGAAAGGTAACTTCTTTCAAATACAAAAAAGATATATATTCATTAGAAATAAGATAGTTCCTCCATAATGGAGTTCAAAGAGACAAGAGCCTATTCTAGCAGTCCTACATATAGGAGGTAAGCAGGTCTAACCTTATGGATAGAGCAAGGAGAGTAAACTCACTAAGTAATATGTTTCTATTCTCCGGGCCCGATGATATTAGATCCTTAAGCCTCCCCTCTTGATATTTATACTGGGAGGGAGTCACTACTATCAAAAAGGCAAAAAGATGAGGTTTTACCTACATAGGGTGCAGAATCAGGCTCTCCAAGTTAACTACATCTATCCCAGGGGTCATAATGGCACACTCAGCTAGAAAGGTTGTACAAAAATTGCAGCTTGTAAGGGCTCTCCCAACTCGAAGTAAGAAAAGATACTAAGATACTGGCTAGTAAAAAACAGGGGTTGTAAGAAGAACCCAAGCCCCCAGGAAGGCAACTAGGAACCTATTAGCACTAACTTACAAAAAGCCTTACCTTTTTTTCTGCAGCTTGCTCTAGAAGGAAAACAACTTAAAGTAACTACTGAAAGGGGTATTGGGCCTATAGAGCCAGGGAAAAACTTTCTCTATTGGCAAGGCAAGGAGCCCTTCCATATCAAAGGAACTTAAGCTTTCACTGACACCATAGGTCTTTTTTGCTATCACACCAGAAAAATGCCTTATCGCCAATGATGCTAACCATACCTCACTTGTCTTAGCTGAGTTAATGGTTCAATTAAATCATACTTGCCCAGACATGTATAAAAAACCAATTACAATCACGCCACCGGATGACCTAAAGATCGCGTTGTTACGCCTTAGGAACCGGAGAGGCATATGAATATCTTTCCTTTAGACATTTCATACATCATATATATTCTCTATAACTGAGATAAAGGATAGCTATGAATGAATGTTATTCCGCCAATCATCTGTCAAACTCCTCGCATTTAGGAAATGCTTTCAAGAAGAGTGCCCCTACATTTGTTTAAACTCATTCCCAACTGCATAGTGCCATCCTACCAGCGGCTCAGTCTCGCTGTCTTTCTTTTCTAGCTATCACTATTTTTCCCCTAGAAAAAAATATTGTCACCTTGGCATTGAATAAAATGTCCCCGAGTCCATATCGTGATAATAGAGCAAGGCCTGGATGTCGTTGTAGAAAGTCTAGCTTGAGGACCCCAAACAAGCTACGTAACCCGCTAGGGCTCTGATTGTAAACTGGTTATATTTAAAATAGAGATTGGTGTTCAGTCCGAAAAAAAAAATAGGTCGAACTAATTTCATATTAGAAAGAAAGAAAAAAGAGCGGGCAAGTTTGGATCGAAATGAAATACTCGAAACCCAGTTTAGAGTATTTTTCTTTTTCTTCTTTGATAGAGGCACTGTAGGTGGAATAACAATCATTTGAATGATTGCTCTTATCCTTCCTTCGGTGTAGATGGCAGAGCTACCGCACTACGTTCCGTTGATTGATGGGAGTACTGAACAACCAGCACAAAAGACAATAAAGAAGCTCAGCTGCCAGAGTGGATCCTATCCCATATTTACCAGCCAAAAAATGGGAGAGTCATCTGTATAAAGAGAAAACGGAGGCACCGAGATATTATAGCCAAAAAGGTCTTGTCGCGAGCTGGAGTCGAACCCGCACCTCTGGGATTAAAATACAGGCCCAGCAAACTACCCTTCGTTCCGATTGCGAGAAAAGTTATGTTAGGTCCTTTGTAGCAGTCGGCGACCTTTTCTTCCCAGGAAAAGCAAAATCAATCCAATTTGTAAAAAAAGTCCCCCGATTTATAAAGTGGGAGGTTATGCCTCTCGATAGCCTTTTTAAGGCAACGAAAGGGTCTACTGTTCTTGAAGTCTCCCTTCATTTCCAATAGGAATTCTTCAAGAACTGCCTCCTTGACGAGTTTGCCCTTTTTGGTAAATAGCACGAATTCTCGGATTTCCTCCCGAGATTTATTTATTTCTCAGGGGAGATATCCTTCCATGCGAAGTCCTTTTTCGAGTTCTATCTCGACATCCACATGGTTTGAACATTGTGCTCGAAGTGAAGAGTATCGGGGACAGTTTGACTCCGAAAATCCAATCTGTCTGCGAGCTTCACCCGGAGCTGTAAAGCGCGCTCCTTCTCCTCTAGCACTGGTCTAGCTCATTCCAAAGGAGGTCCTGGGAACTTTTGGAGCCCCATGTGGTTGTTGGAAGGGTACCGAAGATGATGCCTCTCCCGAAGTCCCACAGGGCAACATATCAGTCTCCGTTTGGACCATATGAAAAAGAATCCAAAGAAAACTCCCAAACACCCACGATGAGCCTCAAAAGCCGGAAAAAACCCAGAGGAGCAGCCATCGTATAGCTTGGCATTCCCAGCATAGGATTAGGATTTGCCAAGTGGTGAAGTAGGCACTGTCACGCCCCAACTCAACCCCTTTTACGATCAGTCAGGACGTAACGGAATTTCGGCAGCATAACGACAGTAACATGAACATTAGGGCTCTAAACCAACCCTTAAGAACAACATACATCAAACTCCACAAGTCACCAACCAACTCCACAATCAAATTAACAACATACAACGCAACCATTTCATACATTAAACATTCTTTCATCAACTTTTTCATAGTTATGCACCTCCATTCCAACATAATACATATACTATATAACATACACTTCCAAAATAGATTATAGCCCACCTAGAAACCTAATCATGTTCCAAAAGAAGATTACTAAGCTAGCAACATTTAATCTACTATCTTTACAACATCCTATATAACATGAACTTTTAAGTGAAATACAAGACAACTAAGTTTAATATACAATATAACAAAAAGTACAACATCATAAATCAGGGACAAGACTTTGGTACATAGGACTCGTCCACATATGGCACATTATCCTCTTCTAGAGGCACGTACCTGTAACCTGAATCAATTTCACTTGTATGCATGCAATAATTGAGAGTGAGCTTATATAGAACAAGCCCAGTGAGGATTTGATAGATCTCTAACAGTATTTACTATACTCCTTGGAAATCATCCTTTGAGTAGTAAACACACAATGAACATCAATATCATTATAAATGCAACAATAGCAATAACTGTAAACACACAATAAGGATACGATACATTTGCTGATGAAGCTCCATACACCAATTCAATGGTCATCAACTCCTCCAAACTCAATGACACAATCATGATGTACCTTGACCTAGACCCACACCCCATGGCCTCTCCGCCCATGCGAGATAGGGATTAGCCATGACAACTGTGCCCGCAGCCCACGATGCCTCCCGATGTGACACCACATTATCAAAGCTCACAACAATGGGACTCAATTCGAGAAGTCAACAACATTGGTTGCCCGACTCCCGACTCATAATAATAATAACAATAACAATTCGAGAAGTCAACAACATTGGCTGCTCGACTCCCGACTAATAAAAACAATAACAATTCCAATTCGAGAAGTCAACAACATTGGCTGCCCGACTCCTGACTAATAAAAACAATAACAATTCCAATTCGAGAAGTCAACAACATTGGTTGCCCGACTCCTGACTCGTAATAACAATAATAATCAGTTAACAATGTAACACCCCGGATTAACCCCGAGCGTGCTCCTCACGGTTTTGTAACAACAATCTATAATCAATAATCAACTAATCCACACTTCAACAATCAAATAAATAACATTTAACAATCATCTACTATATAATCATGAAACAATTAAGTTAGATGACAAAGTAGGCCACCTAACTTAACATGCAATAGACACACAACCAAACCCTAATCTAACCATCAACAACTCACAGTTCAATACTCAAACACCTCCCGATCATCTAAAGGCATATAACAACATTTTAAAGAAAGACAACCTAAACTTCTAATAATAATATCTTACATTATACTAATCCAAAAAACTCCAAACTAGTTTCTATCACTCACCCATTCAATCAACTACATCCGCCTTCTCGAAAACCAATCAAAACACATCCAAATCAAGCCCAACTACCCTATAACCCTAATGCGTCAAGGCTGAAATTTCCGGACTTTTACACCAACATCACAATCGAAAATTTGGCATTACAACAGTGCTACCACGTAATTAACAAACTTTTACAAATCGACGGCAATCGATTCCAACTACTACAACTCAAAATAATCAACAAATATCCAAACTATCAACTTTAAATACCCGAAAATAAAAATTTATGCTACAGTGGTTCAAATCTCATAAGAATACATATAATTGATCCTTAGCTTGCACTGAGCAATAATATAACTTCAAATTAATATTCTAACAGTTCAATATTCAATTATACGCCAAAATACAAAAGATGACTTTTCAGATCTAGAATTTTTCTCTCACTTTTGATCTGAAACAAGCCTAGATATGCGTGCTATGCGTGCCCAACAATCGGAATCCAACTCGATACAAAAAACTATGGACAAAAACTACACTTTTCTATGAAATTTTGCTTTGAAAACCTTGAAAATCAACTTCTCTTTTCTCCCTTGAAGCTCTCGGGCATGTTGTTGTAAAATGAGTGTGTTTTGTGATTTGTAAGTGTGTGTTGATATTATATTATGCAAAGTCAAACAAATTAAATCAAGGTCAAAGGTGAAAACAAGTTATTTTTAGTATTTTCTTATCTTTTAATTCATTTTAGCTATTTCTTTGCTCAAAACATTTATGCAACACCTAAACTATCTCAAGTAATTTATTTTTAGGTGACAAGAAGTTATACATTCAAACAATTCCACCCGAGTCGGCTTAAAACTCGTTTTCTTGCAAAAGAAAGTGTAAAAACCTTTAAAATTCCAAAACCGATTTCAAATCCGTTTTAATCAAACACGGGTCTATTAATACCCGAGGACTAGGTTTTAAAATGCTTAAAACACCCATATAAAAATTTTAGTGGACAGGTGCTCAAAATACTATTCACTAAAACCGACGATAAAATTTCTGATTCCGCTTTTGATGAAAATTTTATGAATGCACACTTAGCATGTATTAAGAGTATTAGTCACAGAATTAACACATTCTAAGTCATAGAGCACATAAACAGGTCAATTCACGCAAAATGAGGTAAAACACGTAAATCGAGATAAGATATAAAAGTGGGGTTTCACATTCTCCCCTCCTTAAAACAATTGCATCCTCGCAATTCTTCACTCAAGTACTGCTGGCTCAAACATAAGGAATGAAAGACCGAAAACCAAATTCTGAATACCAATTAAGTATGTCAACTAGGAATACCAAAAAAGAAGCTTGAAAATGAGTGCTGAATAAGAACACCGATTAGGACTTCCGAATAAGAATCTCAAATAATTACCGAAGAAAATGCCAAACATAGATCTCGTAATAGTGCACCAACCAAGAATACCAAGTAAGAAATTCAACAAGATCACCGAACGAGAATACCAAATAATAATCCCAATATAAGAACTCCGAATAATACCATATAAGAATTCCACATGAGAATACCGCATAGAAAATACCATAGAAGAAGTCCAAAGGAGTATACTGAATAAGAATCTCCATATAGAAATCTCGAGGGAGAATGCCGTATAAGATCACCAATTAAGAATCCCAATAATCAATGTATAGTCATAAAGTAGCTTGACCCCTAATCGGAATTTCATATGCTTCAGTGTCACATACTACTCAGTCACCAACTGATATGATACACGTGCTAACTTTAATCGTATAAGGCAAACTCTCTATTCACATTTAGCATGTTGTACTCAAGCAGATATGATATCTAATTGGTTGAGAATAAGTAAGTTACCTTTCACCACTACTACTGCCTATGGCAATTCCTCCAAGTCCACTACGTAGGCCCGAGCCTGAGCCCGTTGCTGCTAAGATGTACTGCTTGCAGGTCTACCTTGATAACCCTAGACTGTTGGTTGACCCGTAGAACCCTGATACCTGGGGCAATCCCTCACCCGGTGTTGGTTGCTGCCACAACCTAAACACGTCCCTACCTTCTTCCGACAGTCGGCCTCCAGATGGCCTATACATTTACAATAAGTACACAGCGGTATCGGTGTACTGACACTACCTCCAGAAGACCCAGACACTGAATAAGCAGCTGTACCAGCCTACTACTGAGGTGACGCAACACTAGGCCTATACCAACCCTGAGACGGGGCCGACCTGTACTGTGACTGTGCCTAAAAGGAGCCCTATTGAAACTGAGGCCGATAGTAACCCTGCGGTCTGAAAGAACCCTGCTGCACTGAAGGCCTATATATACCCTACTGACCCTGCGGCTGAAAGGACCTCCTACTAGGCTGACAAGGCCCGATCTGTTCCCCCTTTCTCTTCTCTAACCTAGAAGCTGCATCAAAGGCCTCAGTAAGTATATCATACTGATTCAGGGCCATCGCATCCTGAATCTCGGGCCTCAAACCCAACGTAAACCTACGAGTCTTGCGCTCCTCATCAGCCACAAACTCCGGTGCATACCGGGATAGTCTAGTAAATGTGGCCTCATACTGAGCCACGGAAGCATCCCCCTGAACTAGAGACAGAAACTCAGCCTCTCTCCTCTCCTGTGCAATCCTCGGGACAAACTTTGCCCGGAAAGCTCTCAGAAAGGTATCCCAGCCATACGGAATACCTTGGGTCTCCCAACTAGATTTCACCGTGCGCCACCACTTCTCTGCCTCATCATCAAACAAATAAACGGCAAAGGTGACCTTTCTTTATCAGTATAATCCATAGGGTCAAATATTTTATCCACTTTATTAATCCATGCCTCGGCTTTCCGATCATCTGGCTCCCCCTCAAACCTCGGTGGTTAGTACCCCAAGAACTCCTTCTGTAACACCCTGATCCCTCACGAGACCGGAGGTTCTATCAATCAATCTAATCGCAACACAATTTCAAACCCGGGCATAAAATTTTAGGGAAAGACAGACGGATTCTCCCCTGTTTCTAGGAAAAATGCAAAACCTGCAATAGCATATAAGTGGACCAGCACCGTGTCCAACCATTCAAACACCTCAAGGCCATCCGAGCCTTGGTTCTCAACAGGCGAACACAAGCAAATATACATTTCCAGTTTAAAAACTAACCTATCTCTCCTCAACTTTGACAAGTACTGTGACACCCGAGATTTAGCCATGCATTCAATTACTGTTGCATCCCTTGTTTGCGCATTTCTTTCTATGCCTTATTAACTGCCTTCTTGAATTACTATTCACTTCATTTTTAAACTGCATTCTATTGGTTAATTAGCATTTTTATTAAATCATATTAATTGATAAAGTAGTGGGAAAAATGTGCAATTGAGCTAGAGGCGATGGGAGAGCCCGTTTAGAAAATATTTTTAGTAGTTGAAGGAATAGTGTTACGTAACTAATTTGGAGTTTAATTAGCTAACATTAAATTTATGCTTAGGACTTGTTTCTAACTAGTTTGACTCACATTTGACCATACACTTAAACTAAATAACTCACCCAAGCTTATATAACACACACACAACTCACCTTAAGTCATAACAAGCAAAAAATCAAAACAAAAAAATGCTGAAATGGCACTGTAGCAGGGCCGAAATTTTGCAGCAGCTCTAGGAGAGAAAATTGGTCTTCAACTCTTCAATCCAAGCCTTCCCAACCCTTGAGCTAGTGGATTAGGGTGTGTGCAAGGTTCCTAGGTGCTCCTACGCGTATTGGTGAGGGATTTCACGGCTTGTTTTTGCATTTTTAAATAGTTGCTAATTTCTTGATTTGTTGAAAATGTGATCAAATGCTATTGTATGAGTTATCTATGCTAATATACCATCTATATGAATGCTAGAGAACACATTTGAGCCGTTGTTTCGCTTTTTAAACGGTTAGAATCGTTAATTTGAAATTTTGGGTGAATAGTGACGTTTTCTAGGGTTTTGCGTAATTGCTCGAATTAGCTTGATTCAATGCTTCTATTAGATGCCTTAGGTGCTAGTGAAGGTAACATAATAGCCCCGTGCACTTGCATTTCCCTTAAATCGCCTAAAAATGAAAAATAGCCGACTTCAATTTGGGGCTTTCTAGGTTAATGCGAATCCGGGTGAATTCGGGCTTCAATTCTAGTATCCTTAGGCTACCTAGGTGCTATAGATGCCTTGATATCCCTTGTTTGAAGCCCGGACAATGTATGTGTAGTTTAAAGCCATAAGAGGGAATTTGGGGCTTTCGGGGTAATCGCGGGCATTTGAATGAGTTAGAGGGTTAAGAGGGTACCTTGAGGGTTAGTTAGAAGGTTGGGAGAGTTTTCTTTGAAAATGGAATCATTAACTTTGATTTGGAAGAGAAATAGTTCGAAGAATAAAGGGGTTTAAGTGTAATTTCGGTTGTCTCACAATTCTAAACCCACTGCATGACTTCTTGAGTGTTTATAAGTGATTTTAAGTTGATTTGGAGCTTTTGGTATGATTCTAAACTTATCTTGCTAATGTCTCTTTGTAAAACTGCATATTTGCTTATATAATTGTTCTATTCTAATTGCATCGCGGTCAACCTACTTTGTTGATCCTCATATGTGTTAATGCTTATATTATTGCTATTAACTTGCCATCGTTAAGTACATTGCATAGTGGTTGCGCAACCATAGTGTCAGGGGCGGATGTGTTGAATATCGGCTGGGCGGCAGAGGGCTTGCCGGTGGATATTCAAACTTCGTGCCCTATTCCCTCATTCACCTGGTCCGGAGATTGCCAGGGGATGTTGGGTCGTAGGATTCGGGGTACATCCGGAGTACACCCACTGGAGTGATTGGGGTTATGCCGGCTTATCGTGATCGTGCTCGTGGTTCGTGGATCGTGATTGAAGACCTGTGAAGATTGGTGTATAGGAGATTGTGTGAAATGTATCCTTTTAAATGTGTGGTTACTTAAGTCATCATTGTTTCTTAAATTGTCTAAGTGATACTGTTGCATAATTGTATTATCTGTTGCATTGCACGCCCCGGGACTATATCCCTCACTGGGCAACAGTGGTTGCTCATACCTCGCTAACATGTTTCAGGTGGCACAGTTGGTGGAGTTGCCTTAGCTGTTGTGTGATATTTGTCTGAGGCGGATGTGCTTTTTGGTTGCTATGTGAAGAATTTGTTGTTCTATGTATAATCTATTTTGGGGCCTTAAAGCTCATGTATGTATTTGAGTAATATGTAAGCTGGAAGTCTGATAATGTAGTAGCAGTGGTAATTCTATGGCTTGTAATAACTTATATTTCTATTTCTAGTTGCTTTGCATGCTTGGGAGTGAATGGCTTAGTGTAGAATGTTTTATCTCTAAGTATGTTTTAATGTTATCCTAGAATGGCATGGTTATTAGACTATATTATAAACAAGTTACTTGCATGCTTGTGTGGTTTTGGAACTGTTGTTTGCTTCAAGGCTTGGATGGCCTTGAATCTTTAAATATTTAGCCATGAAAAGTTTGTTTACCTTGTAGTTATCTTATTTGAGAGTTTACAGGTTTTCAGAATGTCCATAGTACAGGGGAAACTCTGTCCCTTTTTCCCTAAAATTTTTTGACCGTGTCTGGTATTGTGTTGAGAAAAGCATGGTTATTAGAGCCTCCGGTCTCGTGAGCGATCGGGGCGTTACAAGTACATTCATGCTTGACAATTAAACCCTACTAACCTATTGCATAAAATAGACTATCATACTATTCTAACTCTTTTCCTTTGGTCATTACAAACATGCATTGAAGTTAAACTATACTATCTGAATACATAAACTAGCTTATCATACCACTTCAATAATCTAATAAAACTTAAATTACATTCCTTTTAGCATTAAATACATACAACACATGAAACATACATCTTTGCATCTTTGACAGCTCAAGCCACATAGCACGCAAGACAACTCTTCAAGCATGATCTTTCACGTAACCACGAACTTTCCAGCTAACATGGCATTTTCTAAAATGTGGTGGTGAGGAATGTGTATACACAATATGTATACTCAGTGAGGGCGAGACAGATATCGAGGTGGAGAGAAAGAAAGTCGTGCAATGCAAATAAGGCAGTTAAGCAATATAACTGACATGTAAGCAATCAATATAAACAATCAATACAATAAACAATTAATAAAAGCATTAACACAACCATTCAAAGCTATACCACACTCTGAAGGCTATGGTTCACTCATACGAACAATGTACCATGCGATTAGATTCCACAAGCGTTACATCAATCTCGAGCTTGATGTTGACAACGATGACAATAAGCGCGCAACCACCTTATAACTCCACTAGGTGTACTCCGGAGGTTCCCCGACACATCTACGACCCAAATCACCCAGGGCGGCATCGCCATCGAGAGTGGGAATAGGACACGAAGCTAGAGCAAACCAACCCTGGCAGCCCGAGACTGCCCAGAGAGGCCCATCACTCACGCGCCTGACACTATGCAATGCAATATGAGATACAAGCAATAAACGAGCGATAACACGAAAGTACATATTAGTGACGATAAACGAGATATCAAGCATTTACAATCAAAGATAGCAATCAATTAACTTTTCAAGCATAATTATCACTAATATCAACAATAACATCAATCAAATAATTAATCGCAGTTCAAACACGAAAACGACAAATATCACTTTTTCAATCTCTAACTTCCAAAGACAATTACGAGCAAACAAGCTACAGGATTAGGAAACCGATTTCACTACATTCACTTAGGCACTACAAGGCACGTTTCTATGTCACTAAACTTCTTTTTTCCAACCGAAGCCCGAAAGTCCACCTACTGCGTTTGAACTATAGCTATGCTAACCGGTCACTCAATCAATGCCACAACAGCGCCAAAAGTGCTTCCTTGCCCCAATAGCAAAACCCCCAACTTAATTCGAGCATGGTCAACTTTTGGTCAAGCGGTCCCTTTTCGTTTCTTTGTCTAATTTTCAATTTTAACAAAGGCCGGTCTGTTTTTATTGTACATTTTATCTTTCTATCATTAATGACACCTATCTAAATCAAGAAATCGCAATTCAGATCAAAAATCCGAAATTCTAGGGTTTTACTATTCATTTTTAGTATTCACATTCTTGCCTAAATTCAATTTGCATTTCTAACCGTAAAAATCGCTAAATAACTAACAAGCAATGCTCTACGAACCCTAAAGAAGCAATTCCAAGCAATTTCAAGCATTATAACGCATTAAATATCAACTCTAAGAAATTGAATCAAAAATCAAATTTGAATATAAATGCACAAAAACGTGAAAGCCCTCACAGATATTGACGAGGAAGACCCGCAAGGACCCAAGCCACGACCCCCGAGCAATTCCACACATGATTGTAGAAGAAAATTAAAGCAAAAATTATTTTTTTCTCCTTGGAAGCATTCGGCCATGGGGAAGGATACAAAGGGTATTTATGGTTTTGTTTTTGAGTTAATTTTCCTTGTTTTTTAATTTATATGGTGACAAGGGCAAAATGGTAAAAAGACAAGGTCAAATTCAAGTTAAAAATGGTCAAATTAGTTTATTTTGATGCAATTTAATCCAATTCAAGTTAAAACAATGCAATTTTAATGAAAACCAACTAAAACTAGCTAAATTAAGCTAAAAACATTTTCCACTAAGTCCAAGGAATATTTCTCTAACTCTCATTTTCAAAAAGCTACGATCAAATAATCAATAAAGATCGCTAATCAAATGATGAGCAATAATATAAAACTATAATTTTTAAAAAGTAGAATAGTAGAATAGTTTAAAACTCACTCCGGCTCGGAGTTACTTTTCTCATTTAATTGAAAATCGAGTAATTTTAATGCAAGACAATTAAAACCGATTATTAAAATAACCAAAACAATTAAAATAATCAATATTGATTTAAAAATAATTAGTTTAACTATTTCTAGAATATTTTAAAGAATTATGAAGTTAATGCTAAGATACAAATGAATAAGTTAATATAAGCACGTAATCAAATGCAATTAAATGCTAACATTTAAGATGACACTTAATTAAACACAAGAAAATAAATCTAATTACTATAAACAATAAAAATAGGTAATAATCTTTTAATTAATCAATATAAAAATTATTAATTGCTTCCAAAAGGAATATCAAAATAGTGCAATATGGATGATTTAACTAATTAAACATTTAATTAAATGCAGTTAAATGCCATTAAATGCATGCCGGGTTCGGGTTATCACATCCTTCCCCCCTTAAAACAATTGCGTCCTCGCAATTCTTCTTCCAATAGAACTCAGCATCATCTGAAACCCAACTCTGACTAATCTTCATCGGTTGCTGAGCAAGATAGTGAATAAGGATTTTCGTAGGGAAACTCAAATAGAAATCCCAACCAAGAATGCCAAGAAAATACCAACTAAAGACTAAAGCAGGGATACCGTAGATAATATCAATACCACATATTAATGGCAAGAAGAATACCGAAGGAATACCCTATTTACGAATCTCCAATAGAAGTCTAACAAGTACCAAATAAGAAAGTTAAAAGATAGCCAGAGTAGATGCACCTCATGCAGTGCTGATTACCGTAAGTAGTCCTAACTGTAAGTTCTGTAAAAGAATATAGAGAAGAATACCAAAGGCCAATCTCTAAATGAAATCCTCCAATCACTGAGTCCCTACTGCAACATCTTAGTAAAACAGCAAGATTAGATTCCCCTGAGTGGAAAGGCCGAAGGAGAAGCCCGAGAAGATACAGCATGAACAAGATCAAACTCCGAGGCTTCATCTCCACTTACTGGGTGAAAACTTTATACAAACTTACCACCAAGAAAGTCCAAAGTATTACACATCATACCGTAAACAATACAAGATAATAAGTCCAAGCAGAATTCCAAGTGTAGGATCTTCCAATAAATGCCAATAAGGAAAATACTAGTAGAATGCCCAATAAGAATTCCAAAGAATACCGTAAGTAATATTACACAATAAGTCCGATAGGAATTCCAATTGCCAAACCAACTGAGGGATGCCAAAGAAAATACCCGAACAATGCTCCAGTAAGAAAGTACCAAGGATTGCCCAATAAGTAAGTACTAGATAAATGACCACTAAGGATCCTAGAGAATGCCATTGAAGAATTTCCAATAAGGGATATCAGTAACACACCAATAAAGACCGTGACACATATGACATAGATAATACCATGCAGTAAGTCCGATTGAAACCCCAATAGCGAAGTCTACCAAGAACTGCCAACAGAAGTTTCCAAGGAATACCCAATAAGAAAACCATAGAATGCTCTAGAGAACAAGCCAAATAGAACCCCAAAAGAAAGCTACTCTTTCACAACTGTTAAGGGCAGAGGAGGACCTTAGAGATTCGCCAATAACCGAGCTCCAAAAGCAAACACCAACTCCCAAATAAAGGCTTATCAAATACTGCTCATTCCCGTCAATCCACATAACTTGGAGGGCCTGCTACTAACCACTTCTCTTCAGGGGTGGAAGAAGTCTTTCTTACCATTTCAACGGAACATGTATGAATGCCAAGATATCACATTTATATATATATATGCCTTAATCCACTATGCAAGCATGTTTGTAAAACAGTTTATTCAACAAAGTCACTGAAGCACGACAATCAAGTCAAGCACAACATAATCAATTCAAATCATGGCACAACCAATTCAAGACATTCCAATGCACACATTACAAGCAATAATTCAAGCAATTAACAATTCACGAGGTCAATTCGATTCTCGAGGTCAATTCAATGCGTCAATTCAATGCACAACTAGACACTTCACTTCACTTATCACACATTTAGCACATAATACATAACTATATCACATTGATACACACATTCAATTCAAGACACACAATCTCACATACAAGCATACACTTTCAAGACACACTTAACAAGCACACATTCATGGATCACTACCCACCAGACCGAGGACCCTGTCCCGGCTTATGAGCTAAACAAGCTTTGATACCACTTGTAACACCCCGATCCCTCTCAAGACCAGAGGTTCTATCAATCAATCTAATCGCAACCCAATTCCAAACCCGGGCATAAAATTTTAGGGAAACACGGACAGAGTCTCCCCTGTTTCTAGGCAAAATGCAAAACCAGCAATAGCATATAAGTGGACCAGCACCGTGTCCAACCATTCAAACACCTCAAGGCCATCCGAGCCTTGGTTCTCAACAAGCGAACACAAGCGAATATACATTTCCAGTTTAAAAACTAACCTATCTCTCCTCAACTTTGACAAGTACATTCATGCTTGACAATTAAACCCTACTAACCTATTGCATAAAATAGACTATCATACCATTCTAACTCTTTTCCTTTGGACATTACAAACATGCATTGAAGTTAAACTATACTATCTGAATACATAAACTAGCTTATCATAACACTTCAATAATCTAATGAAACTTAAATTACATTCCTTTTAGCATTAAATACATACAACACATGAAACATACATCTTTGCATCTTTGACAACTCAAGCCACATAGCATGCAAGACAACTCTTCAAGCATGATCTTTCATGTAACCACGAACTTTTCAGCTAACATGGCATTTTCTAAAATGTGGTGGTGAGGAGTGAGTATACACAACACGTATACTCAGTGAGGGCGAGACAGATATCGAGGTGGAGAGAAAGAAAGTCATGTAATGCAAATAAGGCAATTAAGCAATATAACTGATATGTAAGCAATCAATATAAACAATCAATACAATAAACAATTAATAAAAGCATTAACACAACCATTCAAAGCTATACCACACTTTGAAGGCTATGGTTCACTCATACGAGCAATGTACCATGCGATTCGATTCCACGAGCGTTACATCAATCTCGAGCTTGATGTTGACAACGATGACAATAAGCGCGCAACCACCTTATAACTTCCACTGGGTGTACTCCGGAGGTACCCCAACACATCTACGACCCAAATCACCCAAGGCGGCATCCCTAGCGAGAATGGGAATAGGACACGGAGCTAGAGCAAACCAACCCTGGCAGCCCGAGACTGCCCAGAGAGGCCCATCACTCACGCGCCTGACACTATGCAATGCAATACGAGATACAAGCAATAAACGAGCAATAACACGAAAGTACAAATTAGTGACGATAAACGAGATCAAGCATTTACAATCAAAGATAGCAATCAATTAACTTTTCAAGCATAATTATCACTAATATCAACAATAACATCAATCAAACAAGTAATAGCAGTTGAAACACGAAAACGACAAATATCACTATTGAATCTCAAACTTCCAAAGACAATTACGAGCAAACGAGGTACAGGATTAGGAAACCAATTTCACTACATTCACTTAGGCACTACAAGGCACGTTTCTATGTCATTAAACTTCTTTTTCCCAACCCAAGCCCGAAAGTCCACCTACTGTGTTTGAACTACAGCTATGCTAACCGGTCACTCAATCAATGCCACAACAGCACCAAAAGTACTTCCTGCCCTCAATAGCAAAACCCCCAACTCAATTCAAGCACGGTCAACTTTTGGTCAAACGGTCCCTTTTCGTTTCTTTGTCTAATTTTACAATTTTAACAAAGGCCGGTCCGTTTTTAGTGTACATTTTATCTTTCTATCATTAATGGCAGCTATCCAAATCAAGAAATCGCAATTCGGAAAAAAAATCCAAAATTCTAGGGTTTTACTATTCATTTTTAGTATTCACATTCTTGCCTAAATTCAATTTGCATTTCTAACCGTAAAAATCGCTAAATAACTAACAATGAATGCTTTACGAACCCTAAAGAGGCAATTCCAAGCAATTTCAAGTATTATAACGCATTAAATATCAAATCTAAGAAATTGAATCAAAAATCAAATTTGAATATAAATGCACAAAAACGTGAAAACCCTCAAAGAGATTGACGAGAAAGACCCGCAAGGACCCGAGCCATGACCCCCGAGCAATTCCACGTATGATTGTGGAAGAAAATTGAAGCAAAAATTATTTTTTTCTCATTGGAAGCATTCGGCCATGGGGGGGATACGAAGGGTATTTATGGTTTTGTTTTTGAGTTAATTTGCCTTGTTTTTTAATTTATATGGTGACAAGGGCAAAATGGTCAAATTCAAGTTAAAAATGGTCAAATTAGTTTATTTTGATGCCATTTAATCAAATTCAAGTTAAAACAATGCAATTTTAATGAAAACTAACTAAAACTAGCTAAATTAAGCTAAAAACATTTTCCACTAAGTTTGAGGAATATTTCTCTAACTCTCATTTTCAAAAAGCTACGATCGAACGGTCAATAAACGATCGCTAATCAAATGATGAGCAATAATATAAAACTATAATTTTTGAAAAGTAGAATAGTAGAATAGTTTAAAACTCACTTCGGTTCAGAGTTACTTTTCTCATTTAATTGAAAATTGAGTAATTTTAATGTAAGACAATTAAAACCGATTATTAAAATAATCAAAACAATCAAAATAATCATTATTCATTTAAAAATAATTAGTTTAACTATTTCTAGAATATTTTAAAGAATTATGAAGTTAATGCTAAGATACAAATGAATAAGTTAATATCAGCACGTAATCAAATGCAATTAAATGCTAACATTTAAGATGACACTTAATTAAACACAAGAAAATAAATCTAGTTACTACAAACAATAAAAATATGTCATAATCTTTTAATTAATCAATATAAAAATTATTAAATGCTTCCAAAAGAAATATCAAAATAGTGCAATATGGATGATTTAACTAATTAAACATTTAATTAAATGCAGTTAAATGCCATTAAATGCATGCCGGGTTCGGGTTATCACACCTTCAGTGTACCACGCCCACGGTATCCACCCTGTACATTCAGTAACTGTGCCTGCAATGTCACGCCCCAACTCGACCCCTCCTATAATCAGTCAGGACGCAACGGAATTTCGTCAGTATAACGACAGTGAATAGGATACCGAGGCTCTAAACCAACCTCTTTAGAACATCATACATCAAACTCCATAAACCATACAACAACAACTCCTCAAAAACATAACAACATACATCATACCCATAATATACAATAAACATTCATCGTTATATGCCTCCGTTCCAACATAACATTCAAACTTTGATATACAATACAACCATATTAATACCAACCTAGCAATCTAAACAAGGGCAAAAGAATAACTGCTAAGATAGTATAAACTAACTCATGATCTTTTCAGCATCTTATACAATAGGAATTTAAAAACAGATAAAAGTCTACTAAGTTGATATACATGATAGTAAACAACATAGCATCACTGATAAGACTCAGGGACATAAGACTCTTCCACGTAAGGCACATTTTCCACATTCTCCTCTTCAGGAGGCACGTACCCGTAATCCTGCGAAAGAACACCTGTATGCATGCAATAATAGAGAGTGAGCTTATATAAAATAAGCCCAATGAGGATCCGATAGATCTCGAGCAAGGTCTACTAAACTCCTTGGAATAATCCTTTGAGTCAGTAAACACACAATAACATAAATAATACTATCATCACATAACTATATGACCATTCAATAAAGGATACTCTCTCTAGTTGGTGTAGCTCCAAACGTCATCACGATCTCAACCATTCTTCTTATAACTCCCCATTACTCACGCACCCAGGGTACCCTCAATAACCTCTCCCTCCATGACACCTCCGTCATGCGAGCTGGAGGCAGTCTCTGATAGTCATGCCGTTATCAACCCGACAGCCCGATGCTGCCCGAGAGGTGGCACACACATACCAGAGACTCAGCAATAAATATAAACATCAATCATCAATATTCTGAGAGATCAGCAACGAAAGTGCCCGATTCCCGTACTCAATAATCAATCAATATTCTGAGAGATCAGCAACGAAAGTGCCCGATTCCCATACTCAATAATCAATCAATAATCATCAATCATCATATTATCATCATCAATAATCATATCAATAATCAATTTAACAACAATTAACTAAGTTAGATGACAAAGTAGGCCATCCAACCGGACATGCATTAAACACACAATCAAACCCTAGTTTACCCATCAACAACTCACAATTCAATCACTCAAACCACACCCGATCAACTAAGGCTCAATTCAATAATTTAAAGAAAGATAACCTAAACTTCAAATAATCATATCTTACATTCTACTAATCCAAACAACCCCAAATCAGTTTCAAACACTCACCCATTCAACCAACTACATTAGCCCTCTCGGAAATCCACCATAACACCTCCAAATCATGCCCGATAACCCTAAAACCCTAGGATATCTTGGCTGGATTTTCCGGACTTTCCCACGAGCAATGTAATCGAAAATTCGGCATTACAACAGCACTAACACGTAATTATCAAGTATTTAGAAATTGACAGCAATCGATTTCGATCATCACAACTCAATTAATTCAACATTGAACAATTTAATCAAAATTTAATACCCAAAAAATAAAAATTATGCTACATCTGACAGAAACTCGTAGTATTACCACTAAACGATCCCTAGCATGCAAGGAGCAATAATCTAACATCAGATTACAATTCTAACGGTTCAATCTTCATTTATACGCAAAAATGCAAAAGACAAGTTTTGAGATCTAGAATTTTTCTCTCACCTTTGATGTGTTTTGATGCAAGAAATGTGTAGAATGGATGCCAAACAATCAATTTCAAGCTTTGAATCACTCAATTCGGCTTTGAATCACAAAATCTGTGAGAAAAATGCTTTGAAAATGCCTTTATCTTTCTCCTCCAAGGAGCCACGGTTTTGTGTGTGTTTTTGGTGGTGTTTTGCTTTGTTTTTAATGTGTGTTGATCATATATTAAGCAAAGGTCAAATAAATAAAAGAAAGTCAAAGTGGAAACTAATTATTTTTAGTGTTTTCTTGACTTTAAATGTATTTTATTGATCACCAAAGTTCAAAACAATTATTCAACATCCAAGATAGCTCAAGTATGTTATTTTTAGATGACAAGAGTTTTCCAATCAAACAATTTCACCCGAGTCGGCTTAAAACTCGATTTTCACAAAAGTCAGTGTAAAAACCCTAATAAATTCTTAAGCCGAGTTTTAAACCGTTTTAATCAAACACAGGTCTATTAAAGTCCGTGGTCTAGGTCTAAAAGGGTTAAAAAGACCAGTTTCAAAATTTTAGCGGACGTGTTTCGAAAACACTATTCACTGAAAATCGACGATAAAATTTCTGATCTTGTTTTTTATGAAAATTTTATGAATGCACATTTAGCACGTATTAGGAGTATCGACATCAAAATTATAACATTCTAGGTCATATAGCACATAAATAGGTCAAATGCACGCAACACCAGATAAAACACGTAAATCGAGTTAAAGCAGAAAAGTGGGGTTTCACATTCTCCCCTCCTTAAAACAATTGCGTCCGCGCAATTCTCGAACTGACAGACAGTTAAATCCTCAATCGTTACACTTAACAATACTTCTCTTAGTTCCCATTTATCTCTTAGGATGACAACTAACCAAAGACCTCAAAAGAACAATCGTTGTTGACTGCAAGTTGATGATCATAGTTCCAAGACAATCTTCAATTCATAATTCTCTCCTACCTCATATCATATTGTATATGAAAGAAATCGCAACTCCAAAGCTTAGCATGACACCACTAATTATCAATTATCCCCTACTACACAAAAGAGCTCTATGAACACCCCGAGGGTTTAAAAACTCATTCACGATAACATGAATGATTATTGATCAATGAAATATTTCAAAAGTGACATTTGTCAGATTATGTCTCTTATGAAACTTACAAGGAATTAAGAATATGGAAAGTCATATTTGAGCCAACAATCAAGGAAACAAGAGGACAAACAAGATAGAGAAACAAGAGGCTAATAGTTTAATAAGAAAGAATGATAACGAAGACAAAAAATGTCTCAGCACATTTCACTTAAATAAGAACGGACAAACAATAATGACGAGTCAAAACAGTGCTGAGTATGTTGAACAAAAATTCCTAAACAAGTAGATATTTCAATTCTCGATGATTGTTCAAGGAACCAACAAGTAAGTTGTACTTGAGGCGAAATGAAATTAAGAAATAAGAGATGATTAATTCAATAGAAAATATGAGTGTCAAGATAATGAGTATCTCAGCACGCAATAACCAAAGAAGTATAAATAAGAAAGGACAATGCTGAGTATATTAAATGAGCAATTACAAGCAAAGTAATGGCTCAAGATTTAATAATGAACCAATAGGATTAACAAGGATCAACAAGAATCACAATGATGTACTTAGGTAGGGAGTACATCAAGCAAGTGGAATTCGAACAAGTAAAATGGTATACCAAAGGAAAAATTACTTTCAAATGAATAGTAATATGATGAAATGAAATGTTGAAACCAATGGCTGGAGATATAGAATGAAATATAGAAGTCTCAAACCTTAACTCCAATAAGCGACATTGCTATAAGAAGCATATATGAATGTTAAGAATAGAAACAATGTCAAATGGGTATAGGATCCATTAATCCAATAAGCAAAACTTTCAAGAAACAATTGATAGGCTAGAAAAGTGTAACCCTCTCTCAAATAAGTGAGAATAGAGTAGAAAATAATAATAAGACCGATAGAATTATGAAGCACAGGAAGGGTGTCCCACCTACACACTTAAACACCAACAAGTCAAATCCTACAATCTATCTTCCTCCAAAACAAGACACTAAGGAGATCTAAAGAATCTAAGGAGTCATAACAATCACCAAATAAGATAAATCACTCCAAAATTTATATTCCGTACCAGACCAATCACTAAACAAGATAAATCACTTATTACCCAACAAGATTAACTAATGAAGACTCCAAAATCTGATAACACAATACAGATTCATGCTAACCCATTATAACACAAGAGAATCCCCAATCAACAATTTAGAAAGTCATACCACCTAGAATCCAAAAGCTTGATGTAGGCAAGTAAATGTTCAGCCATCGAAATGCATTCTTATTTCCTCAAATAATTCTATCTCCCAACAATTACATCTTCGAATAAAGTAAATTTAGTCAGGAATCACTCCAATTGTCTCCAAGGTATCAAAACTCCAAAATACCCAATAATAATATAGCAATCCCAAATAGTAGACATATTCACATGTTATACCACAGTTCATTCCATTCACAAATATACATCACTAATTCCTCAAATAAATTCATTCTAAAATAACCTCAAGAAAGTATAATCTGAGTTGAGACTCCAAAAGTGTCTAATCACAACCTCATAGAAACCTCAACTTATGATTCATCTCCAAGTAATAATAAGTTAAACATGGCAACAAAAGTAATTATAATCATCAAGATACATTGCTATTTTCCTCGAACAACTTCATTCTCGCTAAAGGAATATCAAGATCAATCCACTAAGCCGAAACTAAAATCTATAAACATAACAATTAAAATCTAACTAATAAACTTCTAGAATAATAATAATTCAAAATCATGGCCTATCTCTATTTCCGAAAACTCTTACAACCACCCTAGACATTAAAAGGTCACTCACGAGTTAAAACATGTATGCAACTATATCATATGAAAGACAAGTACAACGTAATGCGCAATTATCATACAATGCAACATTATCACATAACACACAATTCAACATATAAGAAGCCAACATCACATAAATAGGTTATATCATAGAAATAAGTTATCAACAATTAAAGTCACATAAGCAACAAACTTCACATAAGACAAGTTCATCACGTAACTCAAATTGGTCACTTAAAGTACATTGAGCACCTAAAGCATGTAGTTTCATATAAGCTAGTTATAAACAATTAAAACCACATAAACAACTAACTTCACACAAGGCACAAAATCACGTAAAACACAATTGTCACATAATACACATTGATCACATAATGCACATTAATTAAAACACATTAAGTACGTAATACACGTTATCACATAGAACATATTGACCACATTAGTTCACTTAACACATAAGGCATATTGATCACATAGAAAGTTAGACACATAAATAAATTAATCACATAAACATATTAACATATGTTTCACTTTTCTTACACTTAATACATACTTGCATGCTTAGACCACTACCCACATTCCGAGGATACCCCGGCTGACAGCTAACATGCACTCTGATACCACTTAAATGTCACGCCCCAACTCGACCCCTCCTATAATCAGTCAGGACGCAACGGAATTTCGGCAGTATAACGACAGTGAATAGGATACCGAGGCTCTAAACCAACCTCTTTAGAACATCATACATCAAACTCCATAAACCATACAACAACAACTCCTCAAAAACATAACAACATACATCATACCCATAATATACAATAAACATTCATCGTTATATGCCTCCGTTCCAACATAACATTTAAACTTTGATATACAATACAACCATATTAATACCAACCTAGCAATCTAAACAAGGGCAAAAGAATAACTGCTAAGATAGTATAAACTAACTCATGATCTTTTCAACATCTTATACAATATGAATTTCAAAACAGATAAAAGTCTACTAAGTTGATATACATGATAGTAAACAACATAGCATCACTGATAAGACTCAGGGACATAAGACTCTTCCACGTAAGGCACATTTTCCACATTCTCCTCTTCAGGAGGCACGTACCCGTAATCCTGCGAAAGAACACCTGTATGCATGCAATAATAGAGAGTGAGCTTATATAAAATAAGCCCAGTGAGGATCCGATAGATCTCGAGCAAGGTCTACTAAACTCCTTGGAATAATCCTTTGAGTCAGTAAACACACAATAACATAAATAATACTATCATCACATAACTATATGACCATTCAATAAAGGATACTCTCTCTAGTTGGTGTAGCTCCAAACGCCATCACGATCTCAACCATTCTTCTTATAACTCCCCATTACTCACGCACCCAGGGTACCCTCAATAACCTCTCCCTCCATGACACCTCCGTCATGCGAGCTGGAGGCAGTCTCTGATAGTCATGCCGTTATCAACCCGACAGCCCGATGCTGCCCAAGAGGTGGCAGACGCATACCAGAGACTCAGCAATAAATATAAACATCAATCATCAATATTCCGAGATATCAGCAACGAAAGTGCCCGATTACCGTACTCACTAATCAATCAATATTCTGAGAGATCAGCAACGAAAGTGCCCGATTCCCATACTCAATAATCAATCAATAATCATCAATCATCATATCATCATCATCAATAATCATATCAATAATCAATTTAACAACAATTAACTAAGTTAGATGACAAAGTAGGCCATCCAACCGGACATGCATTAAACACACAATCAAACCCTAGTTTACCCATCAATAACTCACAATTCAATCACTCAAACCACACCCGATCAACTAAGGCTCAATTCAATAATTTAAAGAAAGATAACCTAAACTTCAAATAATCATATCTTACATTCTACAAATCCAAACAACCCCAAATCAGTTTCAAACACTCACCCATTCAACCAAGTACATTAGCCCTCTTGGAAATCCACCATAACACCTCCAAATCATGCCCGATAACCCTAAAACCCTAGGATATCTTGGCTGGATTTTCCGGACTTTCCCACAAGCAATGTAATCGAAAATTAGGCATTACAACAGCGCTACCACGTAATTATCAAGTATTTAGAAATCGACGGCAATCGATTTTGATCATCACAACTCAATTAATTCAACATTGAACAATTTAATCAAAATTTAATACCCGAAAAATAAAAATTATGCTACATCCGACAGAAACTCGTAGTATTACCACTAAACGATCCCTAGCATACAAGGAGCAATAATCTAACATCTGATTACAATTCTAACGGTTCAATCTTCATTTATACGCAAAAATGCAAAAGACAAGTTTTGAGATCTAGAATTTTTCTCTTACCTTTGATGTGTTTTGATGCAAGAAATGTGTAGAATGGATGCCAAACAATCAATTTCAAGCTTTGAATCACTCAATTTGGCTTTGAAACGCAAAATCTGTGAGAAAAATGCTTTGAAAATGCCTTTATCTTTCTCCTCCAAGGAGCCACGGTTTTGTGTGTGTTTTTGGTGGTTTTTTGCTTTGTTTTTAATGTGTGTTGATCATATATTAAGCAAAGGTCAAATAAATAAAAGAAAGTCAAAGTGGAAACTAATTATTTTTAGTGTTTTCTTGACTTTAAATGCATTTTATTGATCACCAAAGTTCAAAACAATTATTCAACACCCAAGCTAGCTCAAGTAGGTTATTTTTAGGTGACAAGAAGTTTTACAATCAAACAATTTCACCCGAGTCTGCTTAAAACTCGATTTTCGCAAAAGTCCGTGTAAAAAACCCTAATAAATTCTTAAGCCGATTTTAAAATCGTTTTAATCAAACACAGGTCTATTAAAGTCCGTGGTCTAGGTCTAGAAGGGTTAAAAAGACCAGTTTCAAAATTTTAGCGGACGTGTTTCGAAAATACTATTCACTGAAAATCGACGATAAAATTTATGATCCCGTTTTTTATGAAAATTTTATGAATGCACATTTAGCACGTATTAGGAGTATTGACATCAAAATTATCAGATTCTAGGTCATGTAGCGCATAAAGAGGTCAAATGCACCCAAAACGAGATAAAACACGTAAATCGAGTCAAAGCAGAAAAGTGGGGTTTCACATACAAGGTCTGAGCTTTGGCAGCCTGCCCTGCTAGCAACTATGCCTGACCGGTCATAACCTCTGCAATCCTATCCATGGCTGCTTCAAAACGATCATGTCACGCCCCAACTCGACCCCACCTACGATCAGTCAGGACGCAACGGAATTTCGGCGGCATAACGACAGTAAACAGATTTCCGAGGTTCTAAACCAACCTCATTAAACATCATACATCCAGTAATTCCTCAATACAAACAACAACATACAACACAACCATATTATACAATAAAACATCCTCGTTATACGCCTCCGTTCCAACATGACATACAATACCTCAACTTTATCATACATTTCAAAAGTAAGTTGAGACACAACTACAATTTAACCATAGACAAAAGGAAACCGCTAAGTTAACATCATTTGGTTCATCATCTTTTCAATATCTATTACATTAAGAACCGTAAAGCATATAAAGTCTATTAAACTAAAATACAAGACATTTAACAACATAAAGTCATGGATAAGACTCGGGAACATATGACTCATCCACAAAAGGCACATTTTCCACATTCTCCTCTTCAGGAGGCACGTACCCGTAATCTTGTGAAAGTACACCTGAAACATGCATTAATAGAGAGTGAGCTTATATACATAAGCCCAGTGAGGATCCGATAGATCTCGACAGTATTCACTACGCTCCTTGGATTTAGTCCTTTGAGCAAGTAAACACACAACAACAATAATAACATAAATAAAGCTATCATCACATAACTATATGACCATTCAATAAGGATACTCTATTTGGTGTAGCTCCAAACGCCATCACGATCTCAACCGTTCTTCTTATAACTCCCCATTACTCACGCACCCGAGGTACCTCACTATCCCCTTCCCTCCATGACATCTCCGTCATGCGAGCTGGGGGTAACCTATGGCAGTCATGCCGGTTTCAACCCGACAGCCCGACGCTGCCCGAGAGGTGGCACACACATACCAAGGCTCCATATTCATCAATCATCATGCAAGCATAAATCGATCAATCAATTGGGAGATCAGCAACAAGAGTGCCCGATTCCCGCATTCAATAATAATCAATCAATAACATCAATATAACATCAATATATCATCAATATTAAATTAAACATCAAATAACGTAGTTAGATGACAAAGTAGGCCATCTAACCGGACATGCATAATATTCATAATTAAACTCTAAATTACTCAACAACAACTCACCATTCATCACTCGAACACTACCCAACCATCTAAGGCATCGTTCAAGAAATTAAAGAATGACAACCTAAACTTCTAAAATTCATAACTTACAATCTACTAATCCAAACATTGCCAAATCAGTTCCTATCACTCACCCATTCAACCTACTACATTAGCCCTCTCGGAAATCCACCATAACACCTCCAAAACATGCCCGATAACCCTAAAACCCTATGACGTCATGGCTGGATTTTCCGGATTTTCACACAAACAATGTAATCGAAAATTCGGCATTACAACAGCGCTAACACGTAATTATCAAGTATTTAGAAATCGACGGCAATCGATTTCGAGCAACGCAACTCAATTAAATCAACTTTGAACATTTTAATCAAAATTAAATACCCGGAAAATAAAAATTATGCTATATCCGACAGAAACTCGTAGTATTAGTATATAATGATCCCTAGCATGCAAGGAGCAATAATCTAACATCAGATTTCAATTCTAACGGTTCAATCTTCATTTATACGCAAAAACACAAAAATGACATTTTGAGATCTAGAATTTTTCTCTCACCTTAGATGCGATATAAGCCTAGGAATGCGTGCAATGCGTGCCCAACAAGCAGAATCCAAGTCGGTGCGAAGTTCTACGGACAAAAACTAGGTTTTTCTTTGAAAAATTGGATTGAAAGCTTAAGTTTTTCTCTTCTCTTTTCTCTCCTCAACCTCTCGGCAATGTGTGTGTGTGTGGTGGTGTTTTTGTGTTGTGTGAGTGTGTGTAGGTGACAATAGCTTATAAGGTCAATTTTTTTAATTAAAGTCAAAGTTATTTTAATAGGCATTTTTGTATTTTTAATGACTTTAATTGCATTTTAGTGATCACCAAGTTAAAATTAATTATGCAACCCCCAAGATATCTCAAGTGAGTTATTTTTAGGTGACAAGAAGTTTTACATTCAAAGAATTCCACCCGAGTCGGCTTAAAACTCGATTTTCGCAAAAGTCGGTGTAAAAACCCTAATAAATTCTTAAGCCGATTTTAAAACCGTTTTCATCAAACACAGGTCTATTAAAGTCCGTGGACTAGGTCTAGAAGGGTTAAAAAGACCAGTTTCAAAATTATAGCGGACGTGTTTCGAAAACACTATTCACTGAAAATCGACGATAAAATTTCTGACTCCGTTTTTGATGAAAATTTCATGAATGCACATTTAGCACGTATTAGAAGTATTGAAATCAAAATTATAACTTTCTAGGTCCTATAGCACATAAACAGATCATATGCACGCAAAACGAGGTAAAGTACATAAAACGAGATAAGCAAGAAAGTGGGGTTTCACAGATCATCACCCCTTTCTCGGCTCGGTGCCACATTACCCGGAACCTCGTCAATTGCTTCGGGCTTACGTCTCATTCTCGGTCTACCAGTCATTCTACTAATCAAAGAGTTAGCGCAGGTTATAGGACATAGACAGACTATAGACAATTATTAACACATAAGCAACAAACTCACATAAAGCACATAAATCACTTAAGTATCAATCAGATAAATAAATTGATCACATAATCACATAGTCACTAAATCACATAATCACTTAATCATTGCATGCTTGGACCACTACCCACATTCCGAGGATACCCCGGCTGACAGCTAAACATTAGCTCTAATACCACTAAATGTCACGCCCCAACTCAACCCCTCTTACGATCAGTCAGGACGCAACGGAATTTCGGCAGCATAACGACAGTAATATGAACATCAGGGCTCTAAACTAACCCTTAAGAACAACATACATCAAACTCCACAAGTCACCAACCAACTCCACAAGTCACCAACCAACTCCACAATCAAATTAACAACATACAACGCAACCATTTCATACATTAAACATTCCTTCATCAACTCTTTCATAGTTATGCGCCTCTGTTCCAACATAATACATTTACTATATAACATACACTTCCAAAATAGATTATAGCCCACCTAGAAACCTAATCATGTTCCAAAAGAAGATTACTAAGCAATCAACATTTAATCTACAATCTTTACAACATCCTATATAACATGGACTTTTAAGTTAAATACAAGACAGCTATGTTTAATATACAATATAATAAAAAGTACAACATCATAAATCAGGGACAAGACACTGGCACATAGGACTCGTCCACATATGGCACATTATCCTCTTCTAGAGGCACGTACCCGTAACCTAGATCAACATCACTTGTATGCATGCAATAATTGAGAGTGAGCTTATATAAAACAAGCCCAGTGAGGATTCGATAGATCTCTAACATTATTTACTATACTCCTTTGAAATCATCCTTTGAACAGTAAACACATAATAAACAACAATATCATTATAAATGCAACACTAGCAATAACTGTAAACACACAATAAGGATACGATACATTTGCTGATGAATCTCCATACACCAATTCAATGGTCATCAACTCCTCTAAACTCAATAACACAATCCTGATGTACCTTGACCTAGACCCACACCCCATGGCCTCTCTGCCCATGCGAGATAGGGATTAGCCACGACAACTGTGCCTGCAGCCCAGGATGCCTCCCGAGGTGACTTAACATTATCAAAGTTCACAACAATGGGACTCAATTCGAGAAGTCAACAACATTGGTTGCCCGACTCCCGACTCATAATAAAAATAACAATAACAATTCGAGAAGTCAACAACATTGGCTGCTTGACTCCCGACTAATAAAAACAATAACAATTCCAATTCGGGAAGTCAACAACATTGGCTGCCACACTCCTGACTAATAAAAACAATAACAATTCCAATTCGAGAAGTCAGCAACATTGGCTGTCCAACTCCTGACTCATAATAACAATAATAATTAGTTATCAATGTAATACCTCAGATTAACCCCGAGCGTTCTCCTCACGGTTTTGTAATAACAATCAATAATCAATAATCAACTAATCCGAACTTCAACAATCAAATAAACAACATTTAACAATCATCAACTATATAATCATGAAACAATTAAGTTAGATGACAAAGTAGGCCACCCAACTTAACATGCATTAGACACAAAACCAAACCCTAATCTAACAATCAACAACTCACAGTTCAATCACTCAAACACCACCCGATCATCTAAAGGCATATAACAACATTTTAAAGAAAGACAACCTAAACTTCTAATAATCATATCTTACATTATACTAATCCAAACAACTCCAAACCAATTTCTATCACTCACCCATTCAATCAACTACATCCGCCCTCTCGAAAACCAACCAAAAAACATCCAAATCAAGCCCAACTACCCTAAAATCCTAATGCGTCAAGGCTGAAATTTCTGAACTTTTACACCAACATCGCAATCGAAAATTCGGCATTACAACAACGCTACCACGTAATTAACAAACTTTTACAAATCGACGGCAATCGATTCCAACCACTACAACTCAAAATAATCAACAAATAGCCAAACTATCAACTTTAAATACACGAAAATAAAAATTTATGCGACAACGGTTCAAATCTCATAAGAATACATATAATCGATCCTTAGCATGCACTGAGCAATAATATAACTTCAAATTAACATTCTAATAGTTCAATATTCAATTATACGCAAAAATACAAAAGATGACTTTTCAAATCTAGAATTTTTCTCTCACTTTTGATCCGAAACAAGCCTAGATATACGTGCTATGCATGCCCAACAAGAGGAATCTAACTTGGTATGAAAAACTACGGACAAAAACTAGCCTTTTCTATGAAATTTTGCTTTGAAAACCTTGAAAATCAACTTCTCTTTTCTCCCTTGAAGATCTCGGCCATGTAAGTGTAAAATGAGTGTGTTTTGTGCTTTGTAAGTGTGTGTTGATGTTATATTATGCAAAGTCAAACAAATTAAATCTAGGTCAAAGGTGAAAACTAGTTATTTTTAGTATTTTTCTTGTCTTTTAATTCATTTTAGCTATTTCTTTGCTCAAAACATTTATGCAACACCTAAACTATCTCAAGTAATTTATTTTTAGGTGACAAGAAGTATTACATTCAAACAATTCCACTCGAGTCAGCTTAAAACTCGTTTTCTTGTAAAAGAAAATGTAAAAACCTTTAAAATTCCAAAACCGATTCGAAATCCGTTTTAATTAAACACGTGTCTATTAATACCCGAGGACTAGGTTTTAAAATGTTTAAAACACCCCTGTAAAAATTTTAGCGGACAGGTGCTCAAAATACTATTCACTAAAACCGACGATAAAATTTCTGATTCCGTTTTTTATGAAAATTTCATGAATGCACACTTAGCATGTATTAGGAGTATTAGTCACAGAATTAACACATTCTAAGTCATATAGCACATAAACAAGTCAATTCATGCAAAACGAGATAAAACACGCAAATCGAGATAAGATAGAAAAGTAGGGTTTCACAGGCACAGGTATCAACATCTAAGCCCACAATAAACATATGATGAGCCCAAACAAGAAATCCAAGAACACCTATACTGATCATGGCGTAAGCCATGCCTAGATACCCGAAGACCGGTTTTCCTGAAAAAGTCAAAATGATATGACAAACCCCATTAAACAGATGATAGGATCAAGCTAAGGCCGTTAGTGTCGCTCCTATTAGCATGAGTTTTGATGAAGAAAAGAAGCATTTGAAGAAAGCATGATAGGTGAAGCAAATCAAACCCATTTTCAGATAAAGAAGATAAAAAAAAACAAAACTATATTGACAAGCAGAACTCCAGAAATTCTATTGAAAATGGAAAAGGTTGAACTATTGGAAGCTACTTTTCCTATAAATATTGGTTATATCCTAAGAAGCGATCAAAATTACTATTGCATGTTCAGTAGTTAAATAGACGCTTCCACCATCACAACCTCAGCGATCATGATGACAACGTCTCCTAACGATCTATTCGACCGGCAACCCTCTTAAGGTGGAGAGTGGGGCTTCCGCGTCACCCCATGTGGAGCCATACAAGAGTATGACCACTGTTTCTTAAAGATAAACCTAATCTGCATTTGAAAGCCTGGGATCCTATCCCTTGGACGACTTTAGTAAAGGGAGAATGGCAACTGGGCCCCGTAATGGTAGAACCTGGTGAACCGGGCGTACATTTCTTTTATTCTCTTACAATATTTCTACTCAGCTTGAAAAGGCTTGAAAAGAAGCCTCAAGCCGATAAGAGCTCTTCGGTTATTGACCTCGCGGCACACATGCCTCGTAATAGATAGGAATAGAATTGGCTAACTCCACTCATGGCTACTTTTGATTTGAAAGAAAAGTTGTTTGGTTGTTCAAGTAAGCAGCTAGTTAACCGCTATTGAATAGCAGGTCTTTCCCTTTCTTAAGCCCAGTCACACAGCCCCATACTTAGAAACTCGTAAGAAGATCTGAACGAAGACAATGAAAGAAAGCGGCGAAGCGAGCAAGAAAGGTTGCCCTGAGTTAAGGCTCCTCAGACGAGGTTAGTGAAGCCACCCGCAAAATGGCTAAGGGTACAAGATCCCAAGTTCTTAAATCGGATAGCAATTCTTTCCAAGAGTTAGAAGTAGAGATGTCGAAAGGGGCTGAGGAAATGAGGAATATGGCTAGGTGGGAATACTAAGAGTACGAACAGGAAAAAGGGCGAAAAGAAGAGCCCAGAACTTCGAACAGTCCTAGAGAAAAGGTCAAAGCTAAAGTCGAAGAGGATATAGACAAAGACCTTCCTACCAGAGGCACTTTTACAAAGTTTCCAGAGTGAATCCCCAGAGTACATACCCTTTTTTGGAATGAAGCTGCCTGCCTTTAGCAATAAAGCTTGTTTTCCGCACCTATGAGTCTGATTGCTTTATCAATCGCCTTATCTTATTTATTCTTTTGAACTGGCTAAATTTTTTCATTTTTGCATGTTGAAAGTAGAGCAGCTGAGCTTCCTTTGGATCAGACAAGGCAATTCCCCTTTCGGTGTTGATACTTTGAAAGAAAGAGTCCCAGATTGGTTATCAGCTTTAGAACCTCAGCTTTGAGGAAGTCTTGTGATTTCACAAAGAAGCTGCGTCGGATCTCTCCTGAAAGCAAGGGAAGAAATGGCACTTTCGAGAGCTTAGATCCGTATGAGAAAAAATTCATTGTGACAAAATCTGAATTGCTCGTGACAACATAGAAGATTTCGGGATACTAACATATGACTAGCATTTCCTTTAGGTTGAGGGAGTCAGACAAAGAATGTATGACCGCACTCTTAAAGCACTCGTTCTAGTAGATATGTCTTTGTCACAGCCAGTGGAAGATATATTCCTTATATTTTACTATCGGGATTGTGACCATCTTATCAGATTGGACGATAGGGATTTGTCATAGCACTCTCATGCCATTTTACCAAGACAATAGGGTAGGGAGCCGGCAGCCTCAAACGAGGAACCAACCCAATCTATTACATACGATCACTAATTGAATTGGGAATCGGGGCTTTATCCTACTCCTCCTAGTCAGCAACGGGCACTACGGGTACTAGTTTCATGGTCTGCCTTTCTTAGCTCTTAGGGATAGATCTTTATCCCCCTTCATGACCTTAAGCATAATAAGTCTTACTAAGAAGTTTCCTTTTCTTTTTATTGAATTGAATCCTTCCTATCTTAGTATGCCAAGTATGAAGAGATGCCAAGTCAAGGGGGTATAAGCAAGAGTTGTGCTTACTGTGAATCTGTCTCATAGCATTCCTAGCGAGGACAAGCAGAAACTATGGAATAGAGTCTTTCTTTGCCATTCATTAATTAGGTAAAGCAGTCAGTAGGCTAAATAGGCATCTATGCTTTATCTTATTGCCCTTCAATTCTTCTTTTTAGTTTTAGAGGAGTCTTTACCACTTATTTGAATGCAGTTTAGTCTATGTATGATTAAGAATAAGTGGTTTTTAATAGTTGAATGGTTGTGTAAGATCTTTAGCTTTTTAGTGCGGGAGGAAGATACATAGTCAAACTGCAACCAATTTGACCTCTTAACGAATCCGTGTGGAAGCAGTCTTAGAAGTAGGCAATGGAGGAAAACTAAGCTCTTACAGTTCTTATAAAAAACTGCTTTAAAGGAAAGAAATCGAAGGTCTGCTGTCTATTATACTTAAATTACCTTCCCAGAGTAATAAAAGAATTCTTGATTAACCAACTCGTCAGTCTGATAAGAGTTCCCACTAAAGGCAAAGAGAGGACTCAAGAGCAAGATCAGCAAGCGGCGGGGGGAGAAAGGTAAGCAAGGTGCAAGTCGAGAGCTTCATCGCGGGATAGAAGAGAGAAGGCGGGAATAGAATAATAAGAAAAAATATCCCTCTACTGGAAAGTGGTCGTGAAAAGAGATTGCTTTTGAATGCTTACCTAAGCCAAGCTCTTTGACAAACTCGGATGTGAACAAATCCTCTCTTAGAGAATCGACCGCTCAACGAGAAAAAGTCTTATTAGTTTTCCGCTTGAACGGTGATATCTATAATAAAAAAAGAATGCCTGTCTCAAGCTAAATGATACCGGCTGAAGGTAAGTAAATTCTTTAGTTTATGGAAGGAATCCACTCTTTCAACTAGTAATTTTTTTTAAATAATACGATACAATTAGCGAGATGTTTAGTTCTGAAGGAAAGTCAGTTCAGTCATATGCGGGTAGAAAGACTAAAAAAGCAAAAAAAAAAGTATGCTATCTTTCCTAGCCTTCTTTCTTATTGTGATTCAATTTCTTGCATCAAGCCAAGTTAGCTCATCTTAGGGTTTTTTCTTTTTAATAAAGGCTTAAGTTCTTCCTTTATTAAGGTAAGGTCCTAGAGTAACATGGCTATTTTGTCCTCCCTTCTGACTATGTTTTCCATGGTAGCTAGGCAAAGTCCAAGTTATATCAAACCAGGCTACTTCCAGGTGGTTTAGTAAGGGCTTTAGGAAAAGGCATAACTGTTCTTTTTGGATGGGCAGGGTTACTATACTAGATGGGAAAGATATCCTACAACTAGACCAGGCTAACAAAGATGAGTCTTCTCTTTTTGGGGTTAGACTCTATAGAACCAAAACAATAGACTGATTAACATTGGTCAGGTCAGAGCCCTATGTTGTCTATTGTAGGAGATTGATTGGACTTTATATCGTACCTTACTTAGTCTTCTGCTGGACCTGGATTCTCTAAAGCTTCAATAGAAGTACCCCTCGAGGGAGGATTGAATAAGGAATTGACTTATCTCAAAAGGAGATTAAAGTCTTTCATCTATATCTGGCACTGCTTTACTTGGCTTATCTAGTAGATTGTATTTTTCTTTCATGTGTCGAGGAGGATACAACATTTAGCTTTAGCAAGTACTACTACTCCTATATTTTTGTATAGTATAACCGATGATATGATGTTCTTTTCGCTCTTGGAGTAAGAAAAGTATATGCGTAGCAGTGAAGTCAAGAGATTCCGAAATCTTTCTTTCCTGTGCTATTGAATCGTATCTTTATGAGAATCGGCTTTTTTAGTTGCAATAATAAGCTAAATAGGTTGTTATTGTTATACAGACCTAACCTAAAGAAAGAAAATGAAATCATGCTTGATTGAACGTTTCTTAGAACGAATTGTAGCACGGTACGGTCTCCTTCATTGAATTATGGGCAAGACAATCATTCAGTGCAAGTGGTATCCTATATAAATAAATCCGGTCTTTCTTTTCCAATTCCATTGGTCCAATCATTGCAGTAGTATATTTGTTAGGACGGTGGTTAGAAGAGAAGTGTTGGATATAGAATCTTTCTTTATTTGGTCTTCTAGGCCTTGTAGGCCATGTCGGAGTTCATTCTTTTAGTAGGATTTTTTTACAATAAAAAAGTTTTGTTCCGAGTAAATGAACAGAGGGAAATAAGGAATGTCTCTTTTAGTTAGGTAAGATGTGTGATTGAGTAAGATGATTTTTTCCCTAAGCTAAATCTCTAAGATGAGACTTCCTAATAGGTGGAATCCTGTGCGTACAATACCTTATCGAGCCTGAGAAAGACTTCTTATCTCACTTACCAGTAGAATAAGAATAGACAGATCGGTTGCCTCTTACTTGTCTTTTGAAAGCCATAACATTCGCATAGAGAAGTATCAGTATCACTACACTAACAAGAGAGGAACTACGAGCACAAATCAGTAGTGAGTCTTCTTTGACTTAGATAAAGATATAACGTATAAAGAGAGAAAGAGAAAGATAGCCAGTCTTGACTTAAGTCGGTCCAAGCTTGACTTAGCTCAAGCAATGCCCAAAGACTCCCATGCCTTTCTTGGTTGGACCAAGCCAACCAACCTAGGTGAAGCAGCATCTCTTTGTCACCCCATTTTACCTGGGGACCAAGAGTATGAGCAGCCTATTTAGGCTTGGTCAATGAAAATAGATTTCACTATTTCTAGGCTGGAACCATAGCCAAGTGCTAAGGCATGAGTCTGCTCTACTCCTCTTTATCCTGCACCAAAGTAGCTTTATATAAGAAAGTGAAAGATCTGATTGTTACAGATGACTAGATCGAGGGAAGGAATCTACTCTACTGGACAATCAAAGAAAGAAGCCAACTTAAAAACACTCTGGTTGAAGCGAAGCTCATGCGATGACGGAAAAGAGAGACCACCAATACAAGTGGATCGACTTAAGCATCGATTTCGAAGGCAACAACGTGAAGCATAAAAACGAAACTATCCAGATCAGGAGTATAAAGGAGAATTCATCTTCTAGCCATTAGGGCATCAATCTCATGCTCATGCATGTGCGCTTTAAGTTATGTCAATCTCTGCTTTTATCTTTACTTTTATTGAGTCTTTAGCGCAGAAAGCATAACATTTAGGAAATAATTGTAGGTGTGTTCTAGAAGCTAGTGTTGGAATATTACTTAAGTGGGAGTCATCTTTGAGAGAGATGTCTATTTATGACCGTGAGTGGAAGCCCATGATGGAAGTAGGTGATCATCAACAACTGTTGGACTATGCCATTTGTCAGAGGACGCGTACATCTCCGATCGGAGAGTTTCTTAATCGTCTGATTATTTCAATGGAAAAAATCTTATTATACAGAATTAGGTCGTTGACCCAGGGTAGAGGGATAAAAACCTATACTCTTCTTACCTAGTCCAGGTCCTAATTTCATGGTACCACTAGTACCCGAATGCTTACTCTTACTGCTCTTCTCAGGTTCACCTTTTTTATTCTCATTACTCATGTTAGCATTCTCACTTCTGACATCTCCAGGTCTTGTCACCAAAAACCTTCCCCGATTGACAGAACGTTCTGCTACTGACACTTGAAAAAGCAACTTTCAAGGTCTCATTGCTTTAGTGAATCACTTGAGCCCTGATAGTATTCTGTCCCTTTGGTGGCAGATCTAAGACGTATGCTTTATGTGTCCGTACATGCATGGGACTCAATCTAATTAATAGCCAATTCATCTTAGGAATAGGTGGTACCAAGCCTTTGGCGTAAAGGCTGCCTAAGCCCTTCCTTGTAGCGTAACTAAACCCCCGAACCTAGCCTTTCTTTGGTTAAAACTGATTAGTTGGACTCACTCCTAATATGGAGTCAATTTTTAAACAAAAAATCATTTTACATAATAAATCATAAGGTTTTTCCACACTCAATCTTAGGTGGTGACTCCATCTCTTCTTCTTTCTTCAATTACCGAGACCCATACATACATAGATCTAGGTAGCTCATCTCATCCTAAGAAGTCAGATCTTCTTCCTATATTCTAGGAAGAATAAGATAAGAACCTTTCTTAACTTTCACTCTTGAATTATAAGGAGAGGCTGGATAGAATTCAGCTCAACTGATAAGGAGAGGAAGGTTGACGCTCGACCTATAAGGAGAGGGTGGAAGATGCTCGACCAATAAGGAGAGGAAGACTGGTAGGAGCGCTATTTTCATCCAACTAGAATAGAAATTTCATAGGAGAAGATAGCAACTTTGATGCCCATCCCAAAAAACCTCATGTCTTTATTGGTTGGACCAAGCCAACCAGTAATTTCCAACAAGTCTTTCCTCATTTTTGTTGGGGAGCAGAGCAGTCAAAGAAGAAAGCAAAGCAAATAAAATTGCAGGTTACGAATAATCAATAATTAGATAATCAAAAAATAAGAAATGTATTTTTGAATATTAAAAAAAAAACTAAATAAGAGAATAAAAAATGAAGAAAAGAAAGAATTTCTAAATGCATTGTCGGATTTCTTATGTAATGATCTAATTAGACATGGTAATCTAATTAATAATAGACAAAATATCATTCGCCCGTTATCTCCTCATCTTACTATTTATAAGCCACAACTCACTTCGACGTTTTCAATTTCCCATAGAATCTCCGAAACTTTCCGAGCCACTATAGTTTTGTTTTTCTATCTTCTTTGTCTGAAAATAGGTTTGATTTGCTTCACCTATGAGAATTTATACCAATTCTTCTTTTATTCATTAAAGCTCATCCTAATCTCCATCGATATTACTGCCTTAAGCCTGTCCTATCATTTGTATAATGGAGTTGGTCATTTATTGACGAATTTTTCGGGAATTCTCTTTCTTATAAAAAGATTGAAATGACTGTTCAAAATTTCACCTATACATTTGAGATTTAAATAAAAAATGGCTTACTTTTAGCCACGTAGGGCGGCTATCCGCATGTGTCCCAAAGTGACGTCTATTTTTTGGTAATGGGTATGTCACGCCCCAACTCGACCCCACCTATAATCAGGCAGGACGCAACGGAATTTCGGCAGCATAACGACAGTAAATAGAATTTCGAGGTGCTAATCCAACCTCATTAATAACATTAAACATCCAATTCTATAATCATCCAAACAACAACTCCTCAACAGCATAACAAAACACAACATAACCGTAATATACAATAATCAGTCTTCGTTATCTGCCTCCGTTCCAACATAACATACAATACCTCAACCTTATCATACATTTCAAAAATAAGTTGAGACCCATCTAACAACTTAACCATAGACAAAATAAAGCCACTAAGTTAACATCATTTGGATCATCATCTTTTCAACATCTATTACAATAAGAACCATAAAGCATATAAAAGTCTACTAAGCTAATGTACATGACATTAAACAACATAGAATCATGGATAAGACTCAGGAACATATGACTTGCCCACGTAAGGCACATTTTCCTCCTCAGGAGGCACGTACCCGTAATCCGGCTCTGCAACACCTGTAAGCATGCAATAATGGAGAGTGAGCTTATATACATAAGCCCAGTGAGAATCCGATAGATCTCGAGCAAGGTCTACTAAACTCTTTGGAATAATCATTTCAGTCAGTAAATACACAATAACACAAATAATACTATCATCACATAGCTATATAACCAATCAATAAAGGATACTCTATTTGGTGTAGCTCCAAACGCCATCACGATCTCAACCGTTCTTCTTATAACTACCCATTACTCATGCACCCGAGGTACCTCACTAGCCTCTCCCTCCATGACACCTCCCTCATGCGAGCTGGGGGTAGCCTATGGCAGTCATGCCATTATCAACCCGACAGCCCAACGCTGCCCGAGAGGTGGCACACACATACCAAGACTCCATAATCATCATCAATCATCAATCAATCATCAATCAATCAATTGGGAGATCAGCAACGAAAGTGCCCGATTCCCGAACTCAATAATAATCAATCAATAACATCAATATAACATCAATATTTAATTAAACAACAAACAACGAAGTTAGATAACAAAGTAGGCCATCTAACCAGAAATGCATTATATACACAATTAAACCCTAAATTACTCATCAACAACTCACTATCCAACACTCAAACACAACCCAATCATCTAAAGGCATCGTTCAATAAATTAAAGAATGACAACCTAAACTTCTAAAATTCATAACTTACAATCTACTAATCCAAACATTGCCAAATCAGTTTCTATCACTCACCCATTCAACTTACTACATTAGCCCTCTCGGAAATCCACCATAACACCTCCAAATCATGCCCGATAACCCTAAAACCCTAGGATGTCTTGGCTGGATTTTCCGGATTTTCACACGAGCAATCTAATCGAAAATTCGGCATTACAACAACGCTAACACATAATTATCAAGTATTTAGAAATCGACGGCAATCGATTTCGATCAACACAACTCATTTAATTCAACTTTGAACATTTTAATCAAAATTAAATACCCGAAAAATAAAAATTATGCTACATCCGACAGAAATTCGTAGTATTGCATCAAAATGATCCCTAGCATGTAAGGAGCAATAATCTATCATCAGATTTTAATTTTAACGGTTAAATTTTCATTTATGAGCAAAAGTATAAAAATTGCATTTTGAGATCTAGAATTTTTCTCTCACCTTTGATGCGATATAAGCCTAGGAATACGTGCTATGCGTGCCCAACAAGCAGAATCCAAGTCGGTGCGAAGTTCTACGGACAAAAACCAAAGTTTTTCTTTGAAAAATTGGATTGAAAAGCTTTGAAATCTCTTTTCTTTTTCTCTCCTCCTTCTCACGGCAATGTGTGTTTTTGTGATGGTGTTTTTGTGTTGTGTGAGTGTGTGTAGGTGATATAAGCTTATATGGTCAATAATTAAATAAAGTCAAAGTTAATTTAAATTGGTATTTTTGTGTTTTAATGACTTTAAACTCATTTTATTGCTCACCAAGGCTCAAAATAATTATGCAACCCCCAAGATATCTAAAGTGGATTATTTTTAGGTGACAAGAAGTTTTACAATCCAACAATTTCACCCGAATCAGCTTAAAACTCGATTTTCGCAAAAGTCGGTGTAAAAACCCTAATAAATTCTTAAGCCGATTTTAAAACCGTTTTCGTCAAACACAGGTCTATTAAAGTCCGTTGACTAGGTCTAGAATGGTTAAAAAGACCATTTTCAAAATTTTAGCGGACGTGTTTTGAAAACACTATTCACTAAAAATCGACGATAAAATTTCTGACTCCGTTTTTTATGAAAATTTCATGAATGCACATTTAGCACGTATTAGGAGTATTGACATCAAAATTATAACTTTCTAGGTCCTATAGCACATAAACAGATCATATGCACACAAAACGAGGTATAACACGTAAAACGAGATAAGCAAGAAAGTGGGGTTTCACATTCTCCCCCCCTTATAGAAATTTCATCCTCGAAATTCTTACTTGATGTACGGAATAGATCTGGGTATTGCTGCTGCATCTGATCTCGTCTCTCCCACGTAGCTTCCTCAATGCTTCCACAACACCTTAACAATCGGAATCCTCTTCGACCTCAACTCTCGGTCCATCTGATCTAGAATACGAATCGGACGCTCGTCATAAGTCAAATTCTCTCGAAGCTGTAACAGCTCTGGCTCAAGAATATGAGAAGGATCCGGATTATATTTCCGCAAATTAGACACGTGAAATACATCGTGGACATTAGAGAAGTTCTCCGGTAAAGCCAACCGATATGCCAACTTACCAACCCTGCCAGTAATCTCAAACGGCCCAACAAATCTCGGACTCAGCTTTCCATCTTTACCATAACGAGCAAACCCTTTTCGAGGAGACAATCTCAAGAAAACCCGATCTCCGACTGCAAACTCTAAGTCTCGACGACGCTTATCAGCATAACTCTTGAATCTACTCTGCGCCGTAAGCATTCTCTGCCTGATTAACTGAACATTCTCAATCTTCTCAAGAAGTTCTGGCATAATAGTCGGATCAACAGTCTTCATCTCTCCTACCTCGTCCCAATATAAAGGTGAACGGCACTTACGACCGTAAAGAGCTGCGAAAGGCGCCATCCCAATAGTAGCTTGATAACTATTGTTATAGGCAAACTCGACAAGTGGTAGATGTTTCTCCCAGTTCTTCCCAAAGTCCAGAACACAAGCCCTAAGCATATCTTCCAGAATCTGAATAGTCCGCTCAGACTGTCCATCGGTCTGTGGATGATATGCAGTACTGAAGTTCAACTGAGTACCCAAAGTCTCCTGAAGTTTCTCCCACAAGCGAGAAGTAAATCGAGGATCTCGATCAGAGACAATACTAGATGGAATCCCGTGATGTCTAACAATCTGATCCAAATAAAGATCCGTCAACTTTGTAACCTCATCTCCCATCCTCATTGCAATAAAATGAGCTGTCTTCGTCAAACGATCCACGACAACCCAAATTGCATCATTACCCCTCGGTGATCTAGGCAACCTAGTGACGAAGTCCATCGTAATATGCTCCCATTTCCACTGTGGTATAGCCAACGGCTGAAGCAAACCTGCAGGTCGTTGATGATCGGCTTTCACTCTCTGACAAGTCAAACATCTAGATACGAACTGAGCAACCTCTCTCTTCATGTTGTTCCACCAGTAATGTTGCTTCAAATCCCGATACATCTTGGTTCCACCGGGATGAATGGTATATTTAGAATTATGAGCTTCCTCCAAAACACCTCTCCTCAAACTCAGCTCATCGGGAACACAAACCCTGTTTCGAAACTGAAGAATACCGTCTTCATGCAGTTTAAAGTCAGACTGATCATCAGCGATCTGATCCTTGATCTTCTGAAGTTTAACATCAAGTTGCTGAGCTTCCCTGATCTGAGACAATAATAAAGGCTGAATACGGAGATGTGAACATATCACTCCAACCTGAGTCAACTCTGGTCTCCAATAACTAAACTCCTCAAGAACCTCCCACTTCTTGACAGCCAAATAAGAAATACTATCCTTCCGGCTGAGAGCATCTGCCACAACATTTGTCTTTCCAGGCAGATAATTGATAGAACAATTATAATCTCCAAGAAGCTCCATCCACCTCCGCTGGTGTATATTCAACTCCTTCTGTGAGAACAAGTACTTCAGACTCTTATGATCAGTGAAAATTTCAAACTTACTTCCCCACAGATAATGACGCCACTTCTTGAGTGCAAAGACAACTGCTACTAACTCAAGATCATGAGTTGGATAGTTTTCTTCATAAGGCTTCAACTTTCGAGAAGCATAGGCAATAACTCGGCCATCCTACATAAGAACACATCCCAAGCCCTCATTGGATGCATCACTGTAAATGACCATATTATCGGTCCCCTCTGGTAGAGCAAGTACTGGAGCGGTAGTTAACCTCTTTTTCAACTCCTGAAACCCACTCTCACACTTATCATCCGAATTAAAGATAGTCCGTTTCTGAGTCAACTTAGATAGTGGCCCCACAATCTTCGAGAAGTCCTTGACAAACCTACGGTAATAACCCGCCAAGCCAAGAAAGCTACGGACATCAGAAACACTCTCTGGCTGCTTCCAAGACATCACCGATTCAATCTTAGTGGGATCTACAGAAATACCGCTCTGTGTAATAACATGGCCAAGAAATGAAATCCGTTGCAGCCAAAATTCACATTTGCTGAACTTCGCAACCACTTGATGCTCCTGCAACTTCTCCAATACAAGCCGTAGATGTTGGTCGTGCTCCGATTCAGATTTAGAATAGACCAAGATATCATCAATAAAAATCACCACGAACTGGTCCAAGTACGGCTGAAAGACTCGATGCATAAGATCCATGAATGCTACCGGTGCATTAGTCAAACCATAGGGCATAACAACAAACTCATAATGCCCATACTGAGGCCTGAAGGCAGACTTCGGAACATCCTCCGTACGAATCCGAAGCTGATAATACCCTTGCCTCAAATCAAATTTAGAATAGACTTTGGCTCCCTAAAGTTGATCAAACAACTCATCAATCAGTGGCAAAGGATATTTATTCTTGATGGTCACCTGATTCAAACCACGGTAATCAATACATAATCTCAAAGTACCATCATTCTTCTTCACAAATAAGACTGGAGCTCCCCAAGGTGAAGAACTCTGCTGAATGAATCCTTTCTTCAATAACTCCTGTAACTGAGTCTTAACCTCCTTCAACTCGGCTAGTGCCATCCGGTACGCCGATTTAGAAATAGGTTGAGTACCGGGAACAAGATTAATCACAAACTCTATATCCCTCTCTGGCGGCAACCCTGGCAACTCCTCGGGAAATACATTAGGATATTCCTGGATAATAGGGACTTCTTCTAGCTGTAGCTTATCAGATGGCTTGTTGATCAAATAAGGTAGATAACCCGAACACCCCTTACTCACAAACTTAACGGCTTTAGTTGCTGAGATAACAAAACTCGTCTTAGCACCCCGGTTACCCGCTACCTCTACTACTGGCTGATCTGGCAAACGAAACTGTACTACCTTGGTTCTACAGTTCAACTGGGCATCATACTTAGAAAGCCAATCCATACCCAGAATAACATCATACCCCCGGATAGGAAATAAAATAAGGTCTGAAGGAAAATTATGCCCCTTAACATGTATTATACAATCCTTACATACTAGGCCAGTAACATACTTATCAGTCAAAGAGGTACTAATCTCAACTACATACGGCAATCTTTCAGGTTGCCATTTAACCCGTTGCACACAAGCAGGAGTAATGAAAGAATGCGTAGCACCAGAATCAATCATCACTTTAACAAGTTGATCAAGTATAAGGAAGTTACCTTCCACCACTGCAGTCTCCTCAGGCATCTCCTCCATATCAACTGCATAAGCCCGAGCCTGAACCCGCTGCTGCAGTGGTACACTGCCTGTAGGCCTACCCTGGTAACCCTGAGTCGCTGCCCGACCCTCAGTCCTCGCATATCTAGGGCAATCCTTCGCCCTATGCTCGATGCTACCGCAACCCAACCATGTCCCTGCCTCTACCTTGCAGTCGGACTCCACATGCCCTGGGCGCTTGCAGTAATTACACTGCGATGATGTGGCACTAATACTGCCCCTAGAAGAACCAAAAGCTGATGAAGCAGCTGATACAGCCTGCTGCTGAGGTCTCACCACACTAGGTCTGTACTGACCCTGAGACTGGGCTGGCCTATACTGCGTCTGAACCTGATATGGCCTCTGCTGAAACTGAGGCCGATAGTAACTCTGCTGACCCTGTGGCCTATAAGAACCCTGCTGGGCTGGTGGCCTGTAGACAACCTGTTGTACTGGAGGCCTATATATAACCTGCTGGCTCTGTGGCAGATACGGCCTCTTACTAGGCTGACTGGAGACAATCTCATCCCTTTTCCTCTTCTCTAACCTAGAAGCTGCATCAAAAGCCTCAGTGAAGATATCATAGCGATTCAGAGCCAGTGCATCCTGAATCTCGGGCCTGAATCCCAACATAAACCTACGGGTCTTCCTCTCCTCCACAGCTACAAACTCCGGTGCAGATCGCGACAACCTAATGAATGTAGCCTCATACTGAGCCATAGTAGAATCCCCCTATACCAAAGACAGGAACTCAGCCTCTTTCATCTCCCGTGCAACCCTCGGGACATACATATCCTTAAAAGCAGTCAGAAAGGCATCCCAAACATACGGAACACCCCGGGTCTCCCAACTGGTTCTCACAGTGCGCCAACATTCCTCTGCCTCATCATCAAGCAAATAGACAGCACAAGTCACCTTCCTCTCATCAGTGTACCTGAGAGAATCAAAAATTTTCTCTAACTTACTAATCCATGACTCGGCCTTCCTATCATCAGGCTCTCCCTGAAATCTAGGAGGATAGTACCCCAGAAACTCCTTCATAGTACCTCGACCGTGATTACCACCCTGTACATTCTGTATTTGAGCCTGCAACGCTTGAGTCTGAGCAGCCTGACTTGCTAACAACTGGGCCTGTCCGGCCATCAAATCTGCAATCCGATCCATTGCTCCGCCTAACCGGCCCTCACCCCTATCACTGCCCTGTGCCACATTACCAGGAACCTCATCTACAATCTCGGGCCTACCACGAGTCCTCGGTCTACCGGCCATCGTACTAATCAAAGAGTTAGCACAGGTTATAGCACGTAAATAGGTTATATACAACTATTAAAACATAAACAACAAACTCATATAAAGCACATAGATCACATAAGTTTCAATCACATAAGCAAATTAATCACATAATCACATAAGCACTTAAATCACATAATCACTTAACCATTTAGTCATATCAATACATAAATCACTTTTCTTTCTTTTCACACATATTTCATACTAAGACCATTACCCATACTCCGAGAATACCCCGGCTGACAACTAACATGCGCTCTGATACCACTTAAATGTCACGCCACAACTCGACCCCACCTATAATCAGTCAGGACGCAACGGAATTTTGGCAGCATAACGACAGTAAATAGAATTCCGAGGTTCTAACCCAACCTCATTAATAACATTAAACATCCAATTCTATAACCATACAAACAACAACTCCTCAACAGCATAACAACACACAACATAACCGTAATATACAATAATCAGTCTTCGTTATCTGCCTCCGTTCCGATATAACATACAATACCTCAACCTTATCATACATTTCAAAAATAAGTTGAGACCCATCTAACAACTTAACCATAGACAAAAGAAAGCCACTAAGTTAACATCATTTGGATCATCATCTTTTCAACATCTATTACAATAAGAACCATAAAGCATATAAAAGTCTACTAAGCTAATGTACATGACATTAAACAACATAGAATCATGGATAAGACTCAGGAACATATGACTCGTCCACGTAAGGCACATTTTCCTCCTCAGGAGGCACGTACCCGTAATCCGGCTCTGCAACACCTGTAAGCATGCAATAATAGAGAGTGAGCTTATATACATAAGCCCAGTGAGGATCCGATAGATCTCGAGCAAGGTCTACTAAACTCCTTGGAATAATCATTTGAGTCAGTAAACACACAATAACACAAATAATACTATCATCACATAGCTATATAACCAATCAATAAAGGATACTCTATTTGGTGTAGCTCCAAACGCCATCACGATCTCAACCGTTCTTCTTGTAACTCCCCATTACTCATGCACCCGAGGTATCTCACTAGCCCCTCCCTCCATGACACCTCCGTCATGCGAGCTGGGGGTAGCCTATGGCAGTCATGCCGTAATCAACCCGATAGCCCAACGCTGCCCGAGATGTGACACACACATACCAAGACTCCATAATCATCATCAATCATCAATCAATCGTCAATCAATCAATTGGGAGATCAGCAACGAAAGTGCCCGATTCCCGAACTCAATAATAATCAATCAATAACATCAATATTTAATTAAACAACAAACAACGAAGTTAGATGACAAAGTAGGCCATCTTACCGGACATGCATTATATACACAATTAAACCCTAAATTACTCATCAACAACTCACCATTCAACACTCAAACACAACCCAATCATCTAAAGGCATTGTTCAATAAATTAAAAAATGACAACCTAAACTTCTAAAATTCATAACTTACAATCTACTAATCCAAACATTGCCAAATCAGTTTCTATCACTCACCCATTCAACCTACTACATTAGCCCTCTCAGAAATCCACCATAACAGCTCCAAATCATGCCCGATAACCCTAAAACCCTAGGATGTCTTGGCTGGATTTTCTGGATTTTCACACGAACAATGTAATCGAAAATTCGGCATTACAACAGCGCTAACACGTAATTATCAAGTATTTAGAAATCGACGGCAATCGATTTCGATCAACACAACTCATTTAATTCAACTTTGAACATTTTAATCAAAATTAAATACCCAGAAAATAAAAATTATGCTACAATCGACAGAAATTCGTAGTATTGCATCAAAATGATCTCTAGCATGCAAGGAGCAATAATCTATCATCATATTTCAAATCTAACGGTTAAATTTTCATTTATGAGCAAAAGTATAAAAATGACATTTTGAGATCTAGAATTTTTCTCTCACCTTTGATGCGATATAAGCCTAGGAATGCGTGCTATGCGTGCCCAACAAGCAGAATCCAAGTCGGTGCGAAGTTCTACGGACAAAAACCAAGTTTTTCTTTGAAAAATTGGATAGAAAAGCTTTGAAATTTTTTTTTTTTTTCTCTCCTTCTTCTCCCGGCAATGTGTGTGTTTGTGGTGGTGTTTTTGTGTTGTGTGAGTGTGTGTAGGTGATATAAGCTTATATGGTCAATAATTAAATAAAGTCAAAGTTAATTTAAATTGGTATTTTTGTGTTTTAATGACTTTAAACTCATTTTATTGCTCACCAAGGCTCAAAATAATTATGCAACCCCCAAGATATCTCAAGTGGATTATTTTTAGGTGACAAGAAGTTTTACAATCCAACAATTTCACCCGAATCGGCATAAAACTCGATTTTCGCAAAAGTCGGTGTAAAAACCCTAATAAATTCTAAGCTGATTTTAAAACCGTTTTTATCAAACACAGGTCTATTAAAGTCCGTTGACTAGGTCTAGAAGGGTTAAAAAGACCAGTTTCAAAATTTTAGCGGACGTGTTTTGAAAATACTATTCACTGAAAATCGACGATAAAATTTATGACTCCGTTTTTGATAAAAATTTCATGAATGCACATTTAGCACGTATTAGGAGTATTGACATCAAAATTATAACTTTCTAGGTCCTATAGCACATAAACAGATCATATGCATGCAAAACGAGGTATAACACGTAAAACGAGATAAGCAGGAAAGTGGGGTTTCACAGGGTATACTCGAGAGAAAAGGTTTGGAAGTCAACCTCCCCTTATACACTCTAAAAATGGGTCATGAACTCATTTTTTGTTTAGGATCCCCTTTCTACATTCAATTATTTATTGAGCCTGGTGTGGAATCACCATCATTACACATTCATTCTTGGTCTGGCTACTGGTCTAGCGAGCCTTCCTAGCCACCTAGAGTTCAGCCTGCCTGCTGAAGACCGTAACGTAAGTAACTCTGTGCTCCATATGGGGGAAATAAAAGCAGAATTCATTCGGATCCTCTCACATATTCAATATTTTTTTAGCGGTTTCCCCAGAGATCTTTATCATTAATGCAACCTTCATTTTGCTCATTCATGGAGTTGTATTTAGTACCTCTAAGAAATATGATTATCCACCGTGAGTTAGTAATGTGGGTTGGCTTGGATTACTTAGTTTTGTGCGCCTAAGAGGGCAGCGTGCTTTGGGATACGGAGGAGCTATTATCGTCCAGCTCCCTAACCTAATGCGGTACCAGGTTTGGACTGGAGGGAACTGTAGCATAGGGGGATGTCTAATCCTTTTGCCACCGCAAGGCTGGCTAATCGTATCCATCAAGCTCGAAGACCCCTGGTTCTGGAAGTTACATGAGTCCGAACGCTATGTTGAATGTGCAACCGAGACTACGCTACGTTGGTACCTGTGCAGGTGAGCCGTCGGTAGGTCCTAGAAAAGGCGACAGTGGCACGAGGAGTTAACAGCCAGACGTGCTGCAACCTAGGGATCACCAGGCAGCTATTTCGCTCTATAGGGATTAGGGAGGCATAGCACAATTCTTGTTGGAGGGGCATTGTTTGCTCGGGTGACTGATCCTACCATAATGTACTCCTACCTATAGTACCGACAATAAAAGTCGAGCATACATACGACGATCTTCATGCGTGAATAGCTGGGAGGAAAGAAAGGATGGTAGTTGATAATGAGAAAGGGTGTCGCGTCTAGACGGGTGAGCGGAATGGATGAGCGAAAGGTGTCATGCCATGGAGTGGGAAATATCCCGAGTCTCATGTAAGACAACTAAATGCGACCAGAGGTGCTGCCGAGGAACTGAGGGACCTTCTCGAGTACAGGATAGGTAATTGAGAGATAGAGCTAGCCTATTTGTTATAGGGAATCAATGCTCCAGGCCGAATAGAGCTTACCTACGACACCTAGCTTTTTCTCCGGTGAGCTTTCTCTTGTAAAGCCAAAGACACCCCAAGACAAGGTACAACTGTTGGGAAAGGGGATATGATCAATAGAACCTGGCAAGATCCGGGATGGTGTAGTGGCACCTATTCTTAACCAGTTCCGAAAGGGTTCGCTCATGCTGTAGGGAGAATCCCTACCTAGTGATCGGTCTGCTAGTTCACACAAATCCGAAGAAGTTATCACGAATGAGCCATATGCAGGGAAACTTGCACGTGTGGTTCTGGCCGGGCTTTCCTGAGGTATCTAACTAACTATTGCCCATTTGTTCTGGAATAATCTTTTTAGGAGGGATAATTTTACATATTTATGCCAAATCCTTATATTATTAAGTACGGCTGGTACCATTTCGATGTGTTTCAATTCTTTTGAAAAAGAGAGGTTTAATGCTTTTGAATTCATTGTATTAATTCCACTTCTTACTCGCAGTATGCTTTTTATGATCTCGACTTATGATTCAATTGCCATGTATTTAGCAATTGAGCCTCAAAGTTAATATTTTTATGTGATCCCAGCATCAAAAAGAAAGTCTAAATTTTCCACAGAAGTCGGCTCGAAATATTTGATCTTAGGTGCATTTCTCTCTGGAATATTATTGTGTGGGTATGACCGGACAACTACCGATATCTATTAATATCTTTTTTTAGAATGTTGTTGTTAAATATATATTTATCTATATAGTAAATTATCGAATCGGGTATCACTTAGATGTGAAACTAGCACACCTTATTGGTTATGATATTGATCTTACGGGGGGGAATGAAATCAAAGAATATATAGACTAGTAGAGACCCTCTATGTAGTTGCCTATCTATGACGATCGATCTACATCTTCCCCTATAGCCTTGGGGCTGTGTCTCAATCTCCTATGTGCGAAATCTAAGGGACTAGGTCCTATGGAGATTCCCCTTGGTCTAATTCCACGCCTTATGATGAAAGGGGAGTCGGCGTGGCGTAAAGTGAAGATTGGGAGGAGTAGAAAAAATTCATTTCTGGGGTATTCCGAAGGTATAACCTAGGCAATGAAAAAGGGGCCCAATACTTCCAACTAGAGGAATGACCAGTTGGTTCACCAAACCCCGACCCAGCATCACATGTTCTCCAAGTCCGAAGGGATCCAGTGCCCAACTACCGACTCCTCCCGAAATTGCGTTATCGGAGCCGAGACAGGAATAGCCGTTAGTGGACAGCCACCATTTTTCACGGTTAGAGAGGCCCTTTTTAATACATTAAGAAAAGATGTTCACAGGGGCCAGAAAGAATCGGTCATAGGAATTTAGACCACCTATATGCTGGTAAACGAAAACCACCTCGACCAGATCAGAGTAAACAACAATGTTGAATCAGGCCGCCCCTTCCTTTGAAAGAATTCACACGCAGCCACTAGCTTTCCCAAAATAAGGAGAGATCTGCTGCTTACTTCTCACGAAAACATACGACCTATATTATACTCAAGTCGTTCGCTATCTTTCTGATCTCATTTCCTTCTATTCATCAGATTTTTGGCTTTCACCAATTCAAGGTGAAAAATGGGGTTGATAGTGTTGGCTAAAAAATGGGGAGAGAGGTTTAGACGAAGTTTCTTATCTTGACCTTGACCCTTCCCTTCACTCAACATTATGATTCATCCCAAGACTCGAAAGATCTTTTTAGAAAGAAACATAAAAGCCTTTCTATCAAAACGAGATTGAAGTATGTTCCAGGACCGACATCTGTGAAAAAGCCGAACTCACACGTTACCACTGGCGCTATGCTGCCTCCTCGTTATCGTGCAACACTCCTATAAGGGTGACTCTTCAATATACAATTCTTTTTGACTCCCCAAGGGCAACAGGATCACGCAATATAAGATTACTATCAATTAAGCTGGTACAGCCACTACGTCTATTGTAGTACGACTTTCGATGCTCTTCTACTCCCTAGCACTCGTGTCACTAAACCCCCCCGCGGCATTTCTATGATTAACTAGAAATTACCAGCAAAACCCATTCTGAATGGAATCAAACCAACCCATTTTAAGGAACCTCCAACTCTCTTCTTTGAAGATAGCTCCCATCTTCTATTCCGGGCGGGGTTTATTATATTAATTATATTAATAAGAAATAGAGTCTCACTCAATATTCAAAGGATCTTTCATTGATTAGAAGGTGTTGTTTCTTTCTATCCCTAGGTTGTGGTTTAGAAGCACTTCATAGTTTTTTATCCATTACTCCATTCTAAGGATGCAACTGCTAAATATACAATAGTTGACTTAAGAAAAGTTCTCGGACATTCTTTTCAAAAATCAAGTTTGAGCTATTTTTTAAGAGTAAAGTGGGTTTAGTTGGGAAGCGTCTTTCTTGAGCTTAGCAAGCGGAAGGGCTTTCATCGAAGAGCAAACTCCCGAGATATTAGTGGCTTGATGAACTATCCCATTTATGAAGATTTGCATTTTCATATGAAACAGATTAGTTGGTCCGAATCAATAGAATCTGGTGTTGTTCAGATGATTATCCCTGCTAGGAATCGATTCATGCCAAATGGGACTTCTTCACTTGTCAGTCGCCTGGGGCGCCTCTTATCTCTCACCTTCAGTTTGCTGATAACACTCTTTTCCTATGTGAAGCCAATCATTTGCAGCTCAGACTCCTTAGATGTACTTTGCGTTGCTTCGAGGCAGTTTCAGGAATAAAGAAAAACATGATGAAAATTTATGTCTTAGCAGTAGGGGAGGTGATCAACATAGAGGAACTCGTGGCGGATTTGGGGTGAAAGGTGGGCTACCTCCCATCCTCCTATCTTGGTCTCCCGTTGGGCGCTAAATAACAGTCTATGGTGATATAAGATCCAGTGGTGGAACACTTTGAGAGGAGACTTGCCCTTTTTTGTTGGAATAGTTATAATTATATTTATCCAAAGGTAGGAAACTAACCCTTTTATCGACATCAGAGGTTTTTTCCTTTCGTTAACGAGCCTTCCTACATACTCTCTCTCATTATTTACCATTCCATCCTCGGTGACTGCGAGGATTTCCTTTGGGAAGGTAGAAAAGAGGAGGGCGGTCTGGGTCTTCGGCTTGTAAAGCTCATGAATCAAGCACTTTTAGGAAAATGGTTATGGATATTTTGAGAGGAGAGGGATAGCTCGAGTCTTTGAATCCATCAGGTAGAAGTTTCATACCTTTATACTTCTCCGCCCCATCTTACTAATAATAATGAAGGGCTTATTGTGAAACCCCACTTTCCTGCTTATCTCGTTTTACGTGCTATACCTCGTTTTGCGTGCATATGATCTGTTTATGTGCTATAGGACCTAGAAAGTTATAATTTTGATGTCAATACTCCTAATACGTGCTAAATGTGCATTCATGAAATTTTCATCAAAAACGGAGTTAGAAATTTTATCGTCGATTTTCAGTGAATAGTGTTTTCGAAACACGTCCGCTAAAATTTTGAAACTGGTCTTTTTAACCCTTCTAGACCTAGTCCACGGACTTTAATAGACCTGTGTTTGATGAAAACGGTTTTAAAATCGGCTTTAGAATTTATTAGGATTTTTACACCGACTTTTGCGAAAATCGAGTTTTAAGCCGACTCCAGTGAAATTGTTGGATTGTAAAACTTCTTGTCACCTAAAAATAATCCACTTGAGATATCTTGGGGGTTGCATAATTAATTTTAACTTGGTGAGCAATAAAATGCAATTAAAGTCGTTAAAAACACAAAAATACTAATTAAAACTAACTTTGACTTTGCATTTTTTTAATTGACCAAGCTTTTAATTACTACTTGTCATCAACACATACTCACACAACACAAAACACACTCCACAAACACACACAATGCCGTGAGAAAGGAGGAGAGAAAAAGAAAAGAAATTTCAAAGCTTTTCAATCCAATTTTTCAAAGAAAAACCTAGTTTTTGTCCGTAGAACTTCGCACCGACTTGGATTCTGCTTGTTGGGTACGCATAGCACGCATTCCTAGGCTTATATCGCATCAAAGGTGAGAGAAAAATTCTAGATCTCAAAATGTCATTTTTGTGTTTTTGCGTATAAATAAACATTGAACCGTTAGAATTGAAATCTGATGATAGATTATTGCTCCTTGCATGCTAGGGATCGTTATATACTAATACTAAAAATTTCTGTCGTATGTAGCATAATTTTTATTTCCGGGTATTTAATTTTGATTAAAATGTTCAAAGTTGAATTAAATGAGTTGTGTTGATCGAAATCAATTGCCGTCAATTTCTAAATACTTGATAATTACGTGTTAGCGCTGTTGTAATGTCAAATTTTCTTTTAGATTGTTCGTGTGTAATTCCTAAAATTACAGCCATGACATCCTAGGGTTTTAGGGTTATCGGGCATGATTTGGAGGTGTTATGGTGGATTTTCGAGAGGGCGAATGTAGTAGGTTGAATGGGTGAGTGATAGGAAGTGATTTGGCAAAGTTTGGATTATTAGATTGTAAGTTATGAATTTTAGAAGTTTAGGTTGTCATTCTTTAATTTCTTGAACGATGCCTTTAGATGGTTGGGTAGTGTTCGAGTGATGAATGGTGAGTCGTTGATGAGTAATTTAGAGTTTAATTATGTATATTATGCATGTCCGGTTAGATGGCCTACTTTGTCATCTAACTACGTTGTTTGTTGTTTAATTTAATATTGATGTTATATTGATGTTATTGATTGATTATTATTGAGTTCGGGAATCGGGCACTTTCGTTGCTGATCTCCCAATTGATTGATTGATGAATGATGATTATGGTGTCACGCCCCGACCCAACCCCCAAGCTAAAGGTTAAGTCCGGACCCGACACACGGACAGAGTCTCCTCTGTACCGTGGACATTCTAAAAACCTGTAAGCACTTAAACAAGGTCTCTACAACACATACAAGCTTAATTTAATTAAACAATAAAGCTATAAGGCCATCCGAGCCTTATAGTACACAAAATTTCCAAAACACACAAGCATGCAAGAACTGGTTGTCAGCATAGACTTATAATCATTACATTCTAGGAAATCAATATAACAACTTAAAGAGTAAAGCATTCTACATTAACCTTCCACTCACAAGCATGCAAGGAAATAAGGCAAGAATAAAAGTTATTACAGATCATAGACTTTCAAAGTTACAACCCAGCCATCTAATCTTCGACTTATACAACAAGCATGTACAAAGCCCTTGGGCTACAAAATAGTACATAAAGTAATCAGAGGAGTCTTCCACAAAGCATCAAGAACATTAACCACCTTAAGTTATCAGACACAGCAACTAAGGTAAAGGCTCGGTCTGAACTTCTTCTTCCTCAACTAAATCAACAAGCTGGGGATCACCCTCAGCGTCTCCTGAAACAGATATCGAGGTATGAGCAACCACTGTTGCCCAGTGAGGGATATAGTCCCGGGGCGTGCAATGCAACAGATAACACAATTACACAACAATAACACTTTAACAATTTAAGAATCAATGAAAACTTAAATAACCACACAATTAAAAGGATACATTTCAAAAATCCCCTATACACCAATCTTCACTGGTCTTCAATCACGATCCACGAACCACGAGCACGATCACGATAAGCCGGCATAACCCCAATCACTCCAATGGGTGTACTCCGGATGTACCCCGAATCCTACGACCCAACATCCCCTGGCAATCTCCGGACCAGGCGAATGAGGGAATAGGGTACGGAGTTTGAATATCCACCGGCAAGCCCTCTGCCGCCCAGCCGATATTCAACACATCCGCCCCGACACTATGGTTGCGCAACCACTATGCAATGCACTTAACGATGGCAAGTTAATAGCAATAATATAAGCATTAACACATATGAGGATCAACAAAGTAGGTTGACCTCGTTGCAATTAGGATAGAAGCAAATATAGAAGTTAATAAGCAGTTTACAAGTGAACATATACAAAATAAGCATAGGATTACACCAAAAGCTCCAAACCAACTTAATATCACATATAAACACTCATGAAGTCATGCCGTGGTTTTAGAAATGTGAGACAGACGAAATTGCACTTAAACCCCTTTATTTTACATACTATTTCTCTTCCAAACCCAAGTTAATGATTTCATTTTCAAAAGAAACTCTCCCTACCTTTTAACTAACCCCCAAGGTACCCTCTCAACCCTCGAACTCGATCAAATGCCCGTGTTTACCCCGAAAGCCCCAATTTCCCTCTTTTGGCTTTAAACTACTACTACATTGTCCGGGCTTCAACTAAGGGATATCAAGGCATCTATAGCACCTAGGTAGCCTAAGGAAACTAGAATCGAAGCCCGAATCCACCCGGATTCGCATTAACACCAAAAGCCCCAACTTAAAGTCGGCTATTTTCCATTTTTAGGCGATTTAAGGGCAATGCAAGTGCACGGGGTTATTTAACTATCTTCACTAGCACCTAAGGCATCAATTAGAAGCATTAATTCAAGCCAATTCGAACAATTACACAAAACCCTAAAAAAAACGTCACTATTCACCCTAAGAATCAAACTATCGATTTCTACCGTTTAATTCATGAAACAATAGCATAAAAGTGGTCTCTACTATGTGTACACAACATATATAAGCTTAATTGAGCCTTGCAATAGCATTAAACATCATTTCTAACAAATCAAGATAATAGCAATTATTTTAAAATGCGAAATTAAGCCATGAAATCCCTCACCACTACGCGTAGGAACACCTAGGAGGCTTGAAGACACCCTAATCCACTTGCTCAAGGCTTGGCTTGGCTTGATTTGGAGAGTTGAAGATGGAAAAATGCTCCCATAAGCAAAGAAGGGCTGTCGGGTTTTTTGGGGCTGCTCTTCAGCTTTTTATTTTTTTTTTTTCTTTTGCATTTTGTGTGTTTAAGTGATATAATAAGGGTTTGAGTTGAGGTGGGGTCCTTTGGGTGTTTAAGTGGTCTAATAAAATGCGCGTTGCTAGCTCCAAAACGAGCTTAGATGTAAAAATATATGCTAGCTAATTAATTACCTAAGTTAGTTACGTAACACTATTCACTTGACTTCTAAAATTATTTTCTAAACGAGCCTTCCTAACGCCTTAAGCTCAAAAGCACATTTTTCCCACTACTTTTACAATTAATATGATTTAATAAAAATGCTAATTAACTAATAGAAAGCATTTTAAAAACGGAGTGAATAGTAGTCACAAAGTCAATTAATAAGGCATAGAAGTAAATGCACAAACAAGGGATGCAACAGTAATTAAATGCATGGAAAATTCTCGGGCGTCACATCCTCTCCCCCTTAAACTAATTGCGCCCACGCAATTCTTACATGATTCGGCGAATAACTCTGGATACCGATCCCGCATCTGATCCTCTCTTTCCCACGTCGCATCCTCTACTCCGTGATGATCCCACATAACTTTAACCATCGGAATGCTTTTAGTCCTCAGCTCCTGAACTTTCTGATCAACAATTCGAAGAGGTTTCTCTGTGTAGGTCAAAGTTTCACTGATCTCTAGCGGTTCCGGCTCAAGTACGTGAGAGGGATCTGGCTGATACTTCCGAAGCATGGAAACATGGAATACGTCATGAATTCTGCCCAGACTGGGAGGTAAAGCTAGACGGTAGGCCAAATCACCAACAGTTTCAGTTATCTCAAATGGTCCCACATATCGAGGACTGAGTTTACCTCCTTTACCATGCCGAATCAAACCCTTGCGAGGAGAAATTTTCAGAAATACTCGATCCCCTACAGTAAATTTCAGATCACGACGGCGTCTATCTGCATAACTCTTTTGCCGGCTCTGTGCTGTAAGCATTCTTTTTCTGATAAGCTGCACCTGATCAATCATCTTGTTCATTTCAGGTAAGAGAGTAGGGTCGATAGTCTTCATCTCACCAACATCATCCCAGTAGAGAGGAGACCGACATTTACGCCCATACAGTGCCTCATAAGGTGCCATACCAATAGTAGCTTGATAACTATTGTTGTAGGCGAACTCTGCTAGTGGCAAATATTTCTCCCAACTTTTACCGAAGTCCAGAATGCAAGCCCGCAACATATCCTCAAGGATCAAGATAGTTCTCTCGGATTGACCATCTGTCTGAGGGTGATAAGCTGTACTGAAATTCAAATTCGTGCCCAGAGCTTTCTGAATCTTCTGCCAGAACTGAGATGTGAATCTGGGATCCCTATCCGACACAATACTCTTTGGAATTCCATGTAGTCGGACAACATTCTCAATATACAACTCTACCAGTTTATCAAGAGAATCAGACTTCTTTTTAGCAATAAAATGAGAAGTCTTGGTCAGTCTATCCACAATAACCCAGACTGAGTCGTTACCCCTCGAAGACCTCGGTAAATCGGATACGAAATCCATAGTAATATGGTCCCATTTCCAAACAGGAATAGCCAAAGGCTGCAATAACCCTGCAGGTCTCTGATGTTCTGCTTTAACTTTCTGACAAGTAAGACATCGGGCAACATAGTCAGCAATCTCTCTCTTCATATTATTCCACCAGAAGTTCTGCTTCAAATCTTTATACATTTTCGTACTGCCTGGATGGATAGTATATCTGGAACTGTGTGCCTCAGCAAGAATATCCTTCTTCAGAGTTGGATCATTCGGAATACAGATTCTACCTTTGAATTTAAGAATACCATCGTCGTGCAGTTTGAAATCCGACTCTCCCCCTTTAGAATTCTCTAAGACTTTCAACAATTGAAGATCAGCCTGTTGAGCTTCTCGAATCCTGGATAACAACAGAGATTGAATCTGCAAACTTGCAAATTGAATACCAGAATTTGAAGTACTAGGCTTCCATAAGCACAATTCTTCCATGAATTCCCAATTCTTGATAATCAAGCTGGCAACAGTAGCCTTTCGGCTCAAAGCATCAGCAACAATATTGGCCTTGCCCGGAAGATAATTAATAGTGCAATTATAGTCCTCAAGTAATTCCAGCCATCGTCTCTGCCTCATGTTCAACTCTTTCTGGGAAAACAGATATTTCAAGCTCTTATGGTCTGTGAAGATTTCAAATTTGTTGCCCCAAAGATAATGACGCCATTTCTTTAATGCAAGGATGATAGCTGCAAGCTCAAGATCGTGAGTCGGATAGTTGAGCTCATAAGGCTTCAGTTTCCTGGAAGCATAAGCAATAACCCTGCCATTCTGCATCAATACACAACCCAGACCTTCTTTCGAAGCATCACTGTAGATCACCAGATTATCATAACCCTCAGGTAAAGCAAGAATAGGAGCTGTAGTTAATCTCTTCTTCAATTCTTGGAAGCTGGCCTCACATTTATCATTCCAGTCAAATACTGTTTTCTTCTGAGTAAGCTGAGTTAAAGGCCCTGCAATCTTAGAGAAATCCTTTACAAACCTCCGATAATACCCAGCTAAACCAAGGAAGCTACGAATTTCCGTGACAGTTTCAGGTCGTTTCCAAGACAACACAACTTCAATCTTCGCTGGATCAACAGAAATACCATCCTGCGAGATAATATGGCCAAGAAAAGCAACTTGCTTAAGCCAGAATTCACACTTGCTAAACTTTGCAAATAACCGATGCTCCTGAAGAGTTTGCAACACAATTCTGAGATGTTGTTCATGTTCCGCCTCAGATTTAGAATAAACAAGGATATCATCAATAAATATGACTACAAATTGATCCAGATAAGGACGGAATACCCTCTGCATTAAATCCATGAATGCGGCGGGAGCATTAGTAAGACCAAACGGCAAGACAACAAACTCATAATGGCCATATCGAGTTCTGAAGGCAGTTTTAGGAACATCATCTTTCTTAATCCTCAGTTGATAATAGCCCTGCCTCAGATCAAATTTAGAGAATACCCTGGCGCCTTGCAACTGATCAAACAACTCTTCGATTAAAGGCAAAGGATATTTATTTTTGATGGTTACCTGATTAAGACCCCGGTAATCGATGCACAGGCGAAGAGATCCGTCTTTCTTTTTAACGAAGAGAACTGGCGCACCCCACGGTGAAGAACTCGGCTGAATGAATCCCTTCTCAAGCAAGCCCTGCAATTGAACTTTCAATTCCTGCAACTCAGGTGGAGCCATTCTGTACGGAGTCCTAGAGATAGGTGAAGTCCCCGGCAATAAATCAATCATGAACTCTATCTCTCTATCAGGCGGTAACCCAGGTAACTCCTCAGGAAAGACCTCCGGAAACTCTCTCACGATAGGTACATCATTCAATTTCAGTTGATCCCCAGGTTGATTAATCAAATAAGCAAGATAAGCCTCACAACCCTTGCTCAATAATTTAGATGCCCTAATAGAAGAAATAATAGGAGTTCCCGTAGATTTTCTACTACCAACTATTTTAAGTACAGGCTGGTCAGGCATCTCTAGATACACAATCTTCTTTCTACAATCAAGCTGGGCATAATATTTACTTAACCAGTCCATCCCCAATATAATTTCAAAGTCATTGAAGGGTAGGATAATCAAATCAGCAGGAAAAACACGACCTTCAATAAATATACTACATGCTCTGCAAATAGATCTAGTAACAAACTTCGGACCCATAGGAGTATAAACCACAATCTCATGCAACAGTTTATCATGTTTCAATTTAGCATTTTGTGCACAAGTAGGAGTAATAAAAGAATGCGAAGCCCCGGAATCAATTAAAACCTTAACTGATTGATCATTAAGAAGAAAAATACCTTCTACCACAGCGGTAGTGTCCGGAAGCTCCTCGGCATCCAAGGCAAATACACGGGCCTGGCCTCGTGGTGGTGGTGCTGCAGCTGGGGCCCTGGTCTGAGAGTTCTGAGCTGATGTCTGACCCCTAGGGTTCTTAAATTTCTGACAGTCTTTAACCCTGTGCTGATCACTGCCGCAACCTGTACACTTGTTATGTTTCTTCCAACAAACGTCCTCGGTGTGGCCCTGACGCTGACAGAAGCTGCACTGCTGGTGACGTCTTGCAACAGTGCCTCCCGAAGGAGCTCTGTAAGTAGAGGTAGCTGAACTACCCTGCTGCGAACGGGAAACCGCTGGACGGAACTGACTCTGAGTCTGACTCTGAACGGGTCGTGCCTGAGTCTGAGTAGGCCCTGTGTAACTCTGAGTCTGTCTCGGCTGCGAACTCTGCCCAACTGATACAGCCTGCCCCTGGTACCCTTGACTCTGAGACTGAAACCGTTTACTCGATTGACTGGTCTCGGCTAATACATCGGCTTTCCGTTTCTCATATCTCGAGGCAGCTCGGACCACTGCAGCATAGTTAGGAAAATCATTTGAAGACAAATTCAGCATAATATCTCTCCTCAAACCCATGATGAACCTCTGAATCTTCATGTCCTCCGGCTGAATTAAAGCTGGTGCATAACGGGAAAGCCGGGTAAAAGTAGCCTCGTATTGATCTACCGTCATGCTTCCCTGCCTCAAGTTTATGAACTCAGTCTGGCGCCTCTCGCGGGCAACTACCGATATATACTTGTCTCGAAATTCTCGGACAAAGTCGGCCCACGAATGATGACCCCCCTCAGCTACCCATTTCTCACTGATGGTATTCCACCAATCTTCCGCATCACCCTCGAGAAGGAAAGTAGCATAAGTAATCTTCCTGTCATCATGGCACTCCAATATCGCTGCCACTCTCTCGAACTTTCTTAGCCACATCTCAGCTTTCATATCGTCCGGCTCCCCAAAGAAAGTATAAGCCCCATGATGTATAAACCGATCATACAGATTACCTCCAGTAGGACCACTACCTCCGGCTCTCGCAGCCTGATTACCTGCAACGACCCCTGGCTGACCCTGTTGTGTAACAAACTGGGCGATAGTGTTCATGGCTGTGGCCATCGTGGCCATGATCTGTGCAGAGCTCGGCTCTTGAACCTGCGGTGCATTTTCGGCTACCTCAGCTTCTTGCCCTTGTACCCCCTCGGGTTCTCCACCAACATTCGGATTATCAGCACGACGGCGAGGCCCCATCACGAATAGCTAGAATGCAAAGTGTTATGACAGGTATATATGTATATATGCAATTTATAAGTAAACATATAAAGAAAAGTCCAATTAGATTCACATAAAGACAAGTGCATAGGAATTCAAATAAATATTCCACATTCTTGAAGTAAACATAAATCACTAGATCATACTTGACATTCTAGACTCTTGATATTCTATTTCCATGCTAGCATGTTCATTCCTTATTCAAATTTCACTTTGGTCAATCAAAATCAAAGACTCATGTATTCACAAAGTCACATAACAAGTCTCTACCCACAGACCGAGAAATTTAACCCGGCTTCATGCAATCTATAGCTCTGATACCACTTAAATGTCACGCCCCGACCCAACCCCCAAGCTAAAGGTTAAGTCCGGACCCGACACACGGACAGAGTCTCCTCTGTACCGTGGACATTCTAAAAACCTGTAAGCACTTAAACAAGGTCTCTACAACACATACAAGCTTAATTTAATTAAACAATAAAGCTATAAGGCCATCCGAGCCTTATAGTACACAAAATTTCCAAAACACACAAGCATGCAAGAACTGGTTGTCAGCATAGACTTATAATCATTACATTCTAGGAAATCAATATAACAACTTAAAGAGTAAAGCATTCTACATTAACCTTCCACTCACAAGCATGCAAGGAAATAAGGCAAGAATAAAAGTTATTACAGATCATAGACTTTCAAAGTTACAACCCAGCCATCTAATCTTCGACTTATACAACAAGCATGTACAAAGCCCTTGGGCTACAAAATAGTACATAAAGTAATCAGAGGAGTCTTCCACAAAGCATCAAGAACATTAACCACCTTAAGTTATCAGACACAGCAACTAAGGTAAAGGCTCGGTCTGAACTTCTTCTTCCTCAACTAAATCAACAAGCTGGGGATCACCCTCAGCGTCTCCTGAAACAGATATCGAGGTATGAGCAACCACTGTTGCCCAGTGAGGGATATAGTCCCGGGGCGTGCAATGCAACAGATAACACAATTACACAACAATAACACTTTAACAATTTAAGAATCAATGAAAACTTAAATAACCACACAATTAAAAGGATACATTTCAAAAATCCCCTATACACCAATCTTCACTGGTCTTCAATCACGATCCACGAACCACGAGCACGATCACGATAAGCCGGCATAACCCCAATCACTCCAATGGGTGTACTCCGGATGTACCCCGAATCCTACGACCCAACATCCCCTGGCAATCTCCGGACCAGGCGAATGAGGGAATAGGGTACGGAGTTTGAATATCCACCGGCAAGCCCTCTGCCGCCCAGCCGATATTCAACACATCCGCCCCGACACTATGGTTGCGCAACCACTATGCAATGCACTTAACGATGGCAAGTTAATAGCAATAATATAAGCATTAACACATATGAGGATCAACAAAGTAGGTTGACCTCGTTGCAATTAGGATAGAAGCAAATATAGAAGTTAATAAGCAGTTTACAAGTGAACATATACAAAATAAGCATAGGATTACACCAAAAGCTCCAAACCAACTTAATATCACATATAAACACTCATGAAGTCATGCCGTGGGTTTAGAAATGTGAGACAGACGAAATTGCACTTAAACCCCTTTATTTTACATACTATTTCTCTTCCAAACCCAAGTTAATGATTTCATTTTCAAAAGAAACTCTCCCTACCTTCTAACTAACCCCCAAGGTACCCTCTCAACCCTCGAACTCGATCAAATGCCCGTGTTTACCCCGAAAGCCCCAATTTCCCTCTTTTGGCTTTAAACTACTACTACATTGTCCGGGCTTCAACTAAGGGATATCAAGGCATCTATAGCACCTAGGTAGCCTAAGGAAACTAGAATCGAAGCCCGAATCCACCCGGATTCGCATTAACACCAAAAGCCCCAACTTAAAGTCGGCTATTTTCCATTTTTAGGCGATTTAAGGGCAATGCAAGTGCACGGGGTTATTTAACTATCTTCACTAGCACCTAAGGCATCAATTAGAAGCATTAATTCAAGCCAATTCGAACAATTACACAAAACCCTAAAAAAAACGTCACTATTCACCCTAAGAATCAAACTATCGATTTCTACCGTTTAATTCATGAAACAATAGCATAAAAGTGGTCTCTACTATGTGTACACAACATATATAAGCTTAATTGAGCCTTGCAATAGCATTAAACATCATTTCTAACAAATCAAGATAATAGCAATTATTTTAAAATGCGAAATTAAGCCATGAAATCCCTCACCACTACGCGTAGGAACACCTAGGAGGCTTGAAGACACCCTAATCCACTTGCTCAAGGCTTGGCTTGGCTTGATTTGGAGAGTTGAAGATGGAAAAATGCTCCCATAAGCAAAGAAGGGCTGTCGGGTTTTTTTGGGGCTGCTCTTCAGCTTTTATTTTTTTTTTTTCTTTTGCATTATGTGTGTTTAAGTGATATAATAAGGGTTTGAGTTGAGGTGGGGTCCTTTGGGTGTTTAAGTGGTCTAATAAAATGCGCGTTGCTAGCTCCAAAACGAGCTTAGATGTAAAAATATATGCTAGCTAATTAATTACCTAAGTTAGTTACGTAACACTATTCACTTGACTTCTAAAATTATTTTCTAAACGAGCCTTCCTAACGCCTTAAGCTCAAAAGCACATTTTTCCCACTACTTTTACAATTAATATGATTTAATAAAAATGCTAATTAACTAATAGAAAGCATTTTAAAAACGGAGTGAATAGTAGTCACAAAGTCAATTAATAAGGCATAGAAGTAAATGCACAAACAAGGGATGCAACAGTAATTAAATGCATGGAAAATTCTCGGGCGTCACAATGGAGTCTTGGTATGTGTGTGCCACCTCTCGGGTAGCGTCGGGCTGTCAGGTTGATAACGGCATGACTGCCATAGGCTACCCCAAGCTCGCATGACGGAGGTGTCATGGAGGGAGGGGCTAGTGAGGTACCTCGGGTGCGTGAGTAATGGGGAGTTATAAGAAGAACGGTTGAGATCGTGATGGCGTTTGGAGCTACACCAAATAGAGTATCCTTTAATGAATGGTTATATAGTTATGTGATGATAATGTTATTATTGTTGTTGTGTGTTTACTTGCTCAAAGGACTAAATCCAAGGAGCGTAGTGAATACTGTCGAGATCTATCGGATCCTCACTGGGCTTATGTATATAAGCTCACTCTCTATTATTGCATGCTTACAGGTGTTGCAGAGCCGGATTACGGGTACGTGCCTCCTGAGGAGGAAAATGTGCCTTACGTGGACGAGTCATATGTTCCCGAGTCTTATCCATGATTATATGTTGTTTAATGTCATGTATATTAGCTTATTAGACTTTTATATGCTTTGTGGTTCTTATTGTAATAGATGTTGAAAGATGATGATCCAAACGATGTTAACTTAGTGGTTTTCTTTTGTCTATGGTTAAGTTGTAGTTGTGTCTCAACTTATTTTTGAAATGTATGATAAGGTTGAGGTATTGTATGTCATGTTGGAACGGAGGCGTATAACGAGGATGGTTTATTGTATAATATGGTTGTGTTGTATGTTGTTGTTTGTATTGAGGAATTGCTGGATGTATGATGTTTTATGAGGTTGGTTTAGAACCTCGGAAATCTATTTACTATCGTTATGCCGCCGAAATTCCGTTGCGTCCTGACTGATTGTAGGTGGGGTCGAGTTGGGGCGTGACAGTTTAAGTGGTATCAGAGCGCATGTTAGTTGTCAGCCGGGGTATTCTCGGAATGTGGGTAATGGTCTTAGCATGAAATATGTATGAAAAGAAAGAAAAGTGAATTATGTATTGATATGATTAAATGATTAAGTGATTATGTGATTTAAGTGCTTATGTGATTGAAACTTATGTGATCTATGTGTTTTATATGAGTTTGTTGTTATGTGTTAAAAGTTGTATATAATCTGTTTACGTGCTATAACCTGTGCTAACTCTTTGATTAGTATGATGGCCGGTAGAACGAGGACTCGTGGTAGGCCCGAGATTGTAGATGAGGTTCCTGGTAATGTGGCACAGGGCAGTGATAGGGGTGATGTCAGGTTAGGGTCAGCAATGGATCGGATTGCAGATTTGATGGCTGGGCAGGCCCAGGTGTTAGCAGGTCAGGCTGTTCAGACTCAGGCATTGCAGGCTCAGATACAGAATGTACAGGGAGGTAATCACGGTCGAGGTACTATGAAGGAGTTTCTGGGGTACTATCCTCCTAGATTTCAGGGAGAGCCTGATGATAGGAAGGCCGAGTCGTGGATTAGTAAGTTAGAGAAAAATTTTGATTCTCTCGGGTACACTGATGAGAGGAAGGTGACTTGTGCTGTCTATTTGCTTGATGATGAGGCAGAGGAATGGTGGCGCACTGTGAGAGCTAGTTGGGAGGCCCGCGGTGTTTCGTATGTTTGGGATACCTTTCTGACTGCTTTTAGGGATAAGTATGTCCCGAGGGTTGCACGGGAGAGGAGAGAGGCTGAGTTCTCGTCCTTGGTGCAGGGGGATTCTACTGTGGCTCAGTATGAGGCCACATTCACTAGGTTGTCCCGGTATGCACCGGAGTTTGTAGCTGTGGAGGAGAGGAAGACCCGTAGATTTATGTTGGGATTGAGGCCCGAGATTCAGGATGCAATGGCTCTGAATCGCTATGATATCTTCACTGAAGCTTTTGATGCAGCTTCTAGGTTAGAGAAGAGGAAAGGGGATCAGATTGTCTCCAGTCAGCCTAGTAAGAGGCCGTATCAGCCACAGGGCCAGCAGGTTATATATAGGCCTCCAGTACAGCAGGTTTTCTACAGGCCACCAGCCCAGCAGGGTTCTTATAGGCCACAGGGTCAGCAGAGTTATTATCGGCCTCAGTTTCAGCAGAGGCCATATCAGGTTCAGACTCAGTATAGGCCAGCGCAGTCTCAGGGTCAGTACAGGCCTAGTGTGGTGAGACCTCAGCAGCAGGCTGTATCAGCTGCTTCATCAGCTTCTGGTTCTTCTAGGGGCAGTGTTAGTGCCACATCATCGCAGTGTAATTACTGCAAGCGCCCAGGGCATGTGGAGTCCGACTGCAGGGTAAAGGCAGGGACATGTTTGGGTTGTGGGAGCATCGAGCATAGGGCGAAGGATGGCCCTAGATATGCGAGGACTGAGGGTCGCACAGCGACTCAGGGTTACCAGGGTAGGCCTACAGGCAGTGTACCACAGCAGCAGCGGGTTCAGGCTCGGGCTTACGCAGTTGATATGGAGGAGATGCCTGAGGAGACTGCAGTTGTGGAAGGTAACTTCCTTATACTTGATCAACTTGTTAAAGTGTTGATTGATTCTGGTGCTACGCATTCTTTCATTACTCCTGCTTGTGTGCAACGTGTTAAATTGCAACCTGAAAGATTGCCTTATGTGGTTGAGATTAGTACCTCTTTGACTGATAAGTATATTACTGGCTTAGTATGTAAGGATTGTATAATACATGTTAAGGGGCATAATTTTCCTTCGGACCTTATTTTATTTCCTATCCAGGGGTATGATGTTATTCTGGGTATGGATTGGCTTTCTAAGTATGATGCCCAGTTGAACTGTAGAACCAAGGTAGTACAGTTTCGTTTGCCAGATCAGCCAGTAGTAAAGGTAGCGGGTAACTGGGGTGCTAAGACGAGTTTTGTTATCTCAGCAACTAAAGCCGTTAAGTTGGTGAGTAAGGGGTGTTCGGGTTATCTAGCTTATTTGATCAACAAGCCATCTGATAAGCTACAGCTTAAGGAAGTCCCTATTATCCGGGAATATCCTAATGTATTTCCCGAGGAGTTGCCAAGATTGCCGCCAGAGAGGGATATAGAGTTTGTGATTAATCTTGTTCCCGGTACTCAACCTATTTCTAAATCGGCGTACCGGATGGCACCAGCTGAGTTGAAGGAGTTGAAGACTCAGTTACAGGAGTTATTGAGGAAAGGATTCATTCAACAGAGTTCTTCACCTTAGGGAGCTCCAGTCTTATTTGTGAAGAAGAAGGATGGTACTTTGAGATTGTGTATTGATTACCGTGGTTTGAATCAAGTGACCATCAAGAATAAATATCCTTTGCCTTTGATTGATGAGTTGTTTGATCAACTTCAGGGAGCCAAAGTCTATTCTAAATTTGATTTGAGGCAGGGGTATTATCAGCTTCGGATTCGTACGGAGGATGTTCCGAAGTCTGCCTTCAGGACTCGGTACGGGCATTATGAGTTTGTTGTTATGCCTTTTGGATTGACTAATGCACTGGCAGCATTCATGGATTTGATGCATCGAGTCTTTCAGCCGTACTTGGACCAGTTCGTGGTGATTTTTATTGATGATATCTTGGTCTATTCTAAATCTGAATCGGAGCACGAGCAACATCTACGGCTTGTATTGGAGAAGTTGCAGGAGCATCAGTTGTTTGCCAAGTTCAGCAAATGTGAATTTTGGCTGCAACGGATTTCTTTTCTTTGCCATGTTATTACACAGAGCGGTATTTATGTAGATCCCACTAAGATTGAATTGGTGATGTCTTGGAAGCGGCCAAAGAGTGTTACTGATGTCCGTAGTTTTCTTGGCTTGGCGGGTTATTACCGTAGGTTTGTCAAGGACTTCTCGAAGATTGCGGGGCCACTATCTAAGTTGACTCAGAAACGGACTATCTTTAATTGGGACGAGAAGTGTGAGAGTGGATTTCAGGAGTTGAAAAAGAGGTTAACTACCGCTCCAGTACTTGCTCTACCAGAGGGGACCGATAATATGGTCATTTACAGCGATGCATCCAAGGAGGGCTTGGGATGTGTTCTTATGCAGGATGGTCGAGTTATTGCCTATGCTTCTCGAAAGTTGAAGCCTTATGAAGAAAATTATCCGACTCATGATCTTGAGTTGGGAGCAGTTGTCTTTGCACTCAAGAAGTGGCGTTATTATCTGTGGGGAAGTAAGTTTGAAATTTTCACTGATCATAAGAGTCTTAAGTACTTATTCTCACAGAAGGAGTTAAATATGCGCCAGCGGAGGTGGATGGAGCTTCTTGGAGATTATAATTGTTCTATCAATTATCTGCCTGGAAAGGCAAATGTTGTGGCAGATGCTCTCAGCCGGAAGGCTAGTATTTCTTGTTTGGCTGTCAAGAAGTGGGAGGTTCTTGAGGAGTTTAGTTATTGGAGACCAGAGTTCACTCAGGTTGGGGTGATGTGTTCACATCTCCGTATTCAGCCTTTATTATTGTCTCAGATCAGGGAAGCTCAGCAGCTTGATGTTAAACTTCAGAAGATCAAGGATCAGATCACGGATGATCAGTCTGACTTCAAACTGCATGAGGACGGTATTCTTCGATTTCGGAACAAGGTTTGTGTTCCCGATGAACCGGGCTTGAGGTGAGGTATTCTGGAAGAAGCTCATAATTCTAAATATACTATTCATCCCGGTGGAACCAAGATGTATCGGGATTTGAAGCAACATTACTGGTGGAACAACATGAAGAGAGAGGTTGCTTAGTTTGTATCTAGATGTTTGACTTGTCAGAGAGTGAAAGCCGAGCATCAACGACCAGCAGGTTTGCTTCAGCTGTTGGCTATACCAGAGTGGAAATAGGAGCATATTACGATGGACTTCGTCACTGGTTTGCCTAGATCACCGAGGGGTAATGATGCAGTTTGGGTTGTCATGGATCGGTTGACGAAGACAGCTCATTTTATTGCCATGAGGATGGGAGATGAGGTTACAAAGTTGACGGACCTCTATCTAGATCAAATTGTTAGACTTCACGGTATTCCATCTAGTATTGTCTCTGATCGAGATCCTCGATTTACTTCTCGTTTGTGGGAAAAACTTCAGGAGACCTTAGGTACTCAGTTGAACTTCAGTACCGCATATCATCCACAGACCGACGGTCAGTCTGAGCGGACTATTCAGATTCTGGAAGATATGCTTAGGGCTTGTGTTATGGACTTTGGGAAGAACTGGGAGAAACATCTACCACTTGCCGAGTTTGCCTATAACAATAGTTATCAAGCTACTATTGGGATGGCACCTTTTGCAGCTCTTTACAGTCGTAAGTGCCGTTCACCTTTATATTGGGACGAGGTAGGAGAGATGAAGACTGTTGATCCGACTATTATGCCAGAATTTCTTGAGAAGATTGAGAATGTTCAATTGATCAGGCAGAGAATGCTTACGGCGCAGAGTAGATTCAAGAGTTATGCTGATAAGCGTCATCGAGACTTGGAGTTTGCAGTCGGAGATCGGGTTTTCTTGAGATTGTCTCCTCGAAAGGGGTTTGCTCGTTATGGTAAAGGTGGAAAGCTGAGTCCGAGATTTGTAGGGCCGTTTGAGATTACTGGCAGGGTTGGTAAGTTGGCATATCGGTTGGCTTTACCGGAGAACTTCTCTAATGTCCACGATGTATTTCACGTGTCTAATTTGCGAAAATATAATCCGGATCCTTCTCATATTCTTGAGCCAGAGCCGTTACAGCTTCGAGAGAATTTGACTTATGACGAGCACCCGATTTGTATTCTAGATCAGATGGACCGAGAGTTGAGGTCGAAGAGGATTCCGATGGTTAAGGTGTTGTGGAAGCATCACGGCATTGAGGAAGCTACGTGGGAGAGACGAGATCAGATGCAGCAGCAATACCCAGATCTTTTCCGTACATCAAGTAAGAATTTCGAGGACGAAATTTCTATAAGGAGGGGAGAATGTGAAACCCCACTTTCCTGCTTATCTCGTTTTACGTGCTATACCTCGTTTTGCGTGCATATGTTCTGTTTATGTACTATAGGACCTAGAAAGTTATAATTTTGATTTCAATACTCCTAATACGTGCTAAATGTGCATTCATGAAATTTTCATCAAAAACGGAGTTAGAAATTTTATCGTCGATTTTCAGTGAATAGTGTTTTCGAAACACGTCCGCTAAAATTTTGAAACTGGTCTTTTTAACCCTTCTAGACCTAGTCCACGGACTTTAATAGACCTGTGTTTGATGAAAACGGTTTTAAAATCGGCTTTAGAATTTATTAGGGTTTTTACACCGACTTTTGCGAAAATCGAGTTTTAAGCCAACTCGGGTGAAATTGTTGGATTGTAAAACTTCTTGTCACCTAAAAATAATCCACTTGAGATATCTTGGGGGTTGCATAATTAATTTTAACTTGGTGAGCAATAAAATGCAATTAAAGTCATTAAAAACACAAAAATACTAATTAAAACTAACTTTGACTTTGCATTTTTTTAATTGACCAAGCTTTTAAATACTACTTGTCATCAACACACACTCACACAACACAAAACACACTCCACAAACACACACATTGCCGTGAGAAAGAAGGAGAGAAAAAGAAAAGAATTTTCAAAGCTTTTCAATCCAATTTTTCAAAGAAAAACCTAGTTTTTGTCCGTAGAACTTCGCACCGACTTGGATTCTGCTTGTTGGGCACGCATAGCACGCATTCCTAGGCTTATATCGCATCTAAGGTGAGAGAAAAATTCTAGATCTCAAAATGTCATTTTTGTGTTTTTGCGTATAAATGAAGATTGAACCGTTAGAATTGAAATCTGATGATAGATTATTGCTCCTTGCATGCTAGGGATCGTTATATACTAATACTACGAATTTCTGTCGGATGTAGCATAATTTTTATTTTTCGGGTATTTAATTTTGATTAAAATGTTCAAAGTTGAATTAAATGAGTTGTGTTGATCGAAATCGATTGCCGTCGATTTCTAAATACTTGATAATTACGTGTTAGCGCTGTTGTAATGCCGAATTTTCGATTACGTTGTTCGTGTGAAAATCTGGAAAATCTAGCCATGACATCCTAGGGTTTTAGGGTTATGGGGCATGATTTGGAGGTGTTATGGTGGATTTCCGAGAGGGCTAATGTAGTAGGTTGAATGGGTGAGTGATAGGAACTGATTTGGCAATGTTTGGATTAGTAGATTGTAAGTTATGAATTTTAGAAGTTTAGGTTGTCATTCTTTAATTTCTTGAACGATGCCTTTAGATGGTTGGGTAGTGTTCGAGTGATGAATGGTGAGTTGTTGATGAGTAATTTAGAGTTTAATTATGTATATTATGCATGTCCGGTTAGATGGCCTACTTTGTCATCTAACTACGTTGTTTGTTGTTTAATTTAATATTGATGTTATATTGATGTTATTGATTGATTATTATTGAGTTCGGGAATCGGGCACTTTCGTTGCTGATCTCCCAATTGATTGATTGATGATTGATGATTATGGAGTCTTGGTATGTGTGTGCCACCTCTCGGGTAGCGTCGGGCTGTCAGGTTGATAACGGCATGACTGCCATAGGCTACCCCAAGCTCGCATGACGGAGGTGTCATAGAGGGAGGGGCTAGTGAGGTACCTCGGGTGCGTGAGTAATGTGGAGTTATAAGAAGAACGGTTGAGATCGTGATGGCGTTTGGAGCTACACCAAATAGAGTATCCTTTAATGAATGGTTATATAGTTATGTGATGATAATGTTATTATTGTTGTTGTGTGTTTACTTGCTCAAAGGACTAAATCCAAGGAGCGTAGTGAATACTGTCGAGATCTATCGGATCCTCACTGGGCTTATGTATATAAGCTCACTCTCTATTATTGCATGCTTACAGGTGTTGCAGAGCCGAATTACGGGGACGTGCCTCCTGAGGAGGAAAATGTGTCTTACGTGGACGAGTCATATGTTCCCGAGTCTTATCCATGATTATATGTTGTTTAATGTCTTGTATTTTAGCTTATTAGACTTTTATATGCTTTATGGTTCTTATTGTAATAGATGTTGAAAGATGATGATCCAAACGATGTTAACTTAGTGGTTTTCTTTTGTCTATGGTTAAGTTGTAGTTGTGTCTCAACTTATTTTTGAAATGTATGATAAGGTTGAGGTATTGTATGTCATGTTGGAACGGAGGCGTATAACGAGGATGGTTTATTGTATAATATGGTTGTGTTGTATGGTGTTGTTTGTATTGAGGAATTGCTGGATGTATGATGTTTTATGCGGTTGGTTTAGAACCTCGGAAATCTATTTACTGTCGTTATGCCGCCGAAATTCCGTTGCGTCCTGACTGATTATAGGTGGGGTCGAGTTGGGGCGTGACACTTATCGGTCGACTTAGACTCAAAATATCTATGATCAAAGGAAGCGAAGAAAGCTACAGGGTGCTCCTGCGTATACGGGGGGCATGTCAACAGCCAGATGCTCGCTAAAAAGATCATTCGAAAAGAATATGACAGATCATGATTCTAATAAATTCGTCAGGGGATGCTTGAAGTGTCAAATTCACGCCGATCTGATTCATGTGTCGTCATCATCACTCCATCTTATGTCGTCTATGATAGCTATAGCTTTAAGAGATAGGTTTTGGGAGAATAAGAATCTTCATTTGTGACGCCCAAGAACTTCACCGTATACCTTTTAACTGTTGCATCCACTATTTGTGCATTATCACTGTGCATTACTTGCTACTTTGTATGGTTACTATTTATCACATTTTTCAACCATTTATTTACTTTGAATTAGCATTTTTCTTAAATCATATTAATTATTTTAGGAATGAGAAAAATGTTCGTTTGAGCAAAATGTGTTAGGAACACTCGTTTAGAAAATGTTCTAGTAGTTCGTATGAATAGTGTTACATAGTTTAGCAATGTTATTTGAGCTAGCTAGCAATTAATTACATCATTAGGCCTATTTTAAGTTAGTTTGACTCACCTTTTGACTAACATACTCACACAATTATTTTACACATACATATATACTTATTAGACACTTATATACATAACATAGCTTAAAAAATAAAACAAAAGCACCCAAAAATAGCCCCCCCAAACCCGACAGCAGCAACAGGGAAAAGGAAAGAGAAAACCTCCATTTTTGGCTTGCGAATCTTCACCTTGAGCTTTCCTTGATCTTCTCCAAGTGCATACAAATCATCTCCTATCTTCTACACACATTGGGTAAGGGATTTAAGTATTTCTTTGCATTTGATAAATGTTGACAACTTTCTTGATTTTGTAGATTTGCTAATAAATGCTTATGGTATGCTCAAATATGATGTTAGATAATGTATACATGTAGTAGAGACCACATTTATGCTATTGTTTCACTTTTTAATCGGTTAAATTCGTTCGTTGATTTGTAGGGCATGAATAGTGACATTTTTATAGGGTTTGAGAAATTGTGCCTTTTAGGTTGATTCATTGCTTCAAATAGTATCCTTAGGTGTTAATAAAGATAGATTAATAACCTCGTGAGATTTAATTTCTTGGAATTTGGCTAAAATACGAAATAGGGGACTTTTTAAAAGGGGTTTGGGGCGTAATGCGAATCCGGGTTAATTTGGCCTTCACATTTGATGTTCTTAGGCTATATAGGTGCTAAATAAGCTTGGCTAGCTCTCGATTGAGTTCTGGTTAGGGTACGTGTAGTACAAACTCATAAAGGGGCAATTGGGGCTTTTAGGGTAAATATCGGTAAATGATTGGTCTCGGGGGTCAAAGAGGTGCCATAAAGAGTAATTAGAAGTATGGTAGAGCGGAATCTCCTTTACATTGTCGATACGAGTGAGGAAATAATGATATAACTCCGATATCGCCCTTAGCAAACCCGAAACAAGACCCCGGTCTTATAGGATAATGCGGACTTCTAGAGCCATTTCTAATGGGTAGAAATCTGCCAACAGTCGTAGGGATATTCTAGAAAAGGTACAACCGCTTAGTTCTTTGAACTTCTACGGCACTAGGTGATAGGACATATCGGGTATAAGAAGATAAGGAGTCGTTCAGGCCCCAAAGCTCTTTGGGTCATGAACTCCTGCCGGCAAGACTTAATATATATCCTAAGTGATAGCGAAATGGGCTACTTTCTCATAAACCCGCGATTTGGGCCATCAATTTGGATTATATGATAGGACTTGCAAAGTAAATTAGGTCCTTCCCGGGGAACTTCTTTCTTTTTTTCAAGGTCCATTCCTTTCCTTCCCCTTATAAAAAGAAAAGACCAAAATCTTGGAGCAAGTACTCCTCTTTCGGACTCTTTTTTCTCTCCTATATTCGCTTTCTCCAATCTAACAACTAGCTTCTAAGCATATCTCTTTCTCTTATAGAATAATCCATGGTAGCTTTGTTCGCTTAACGGGTGTTCAGTTCTTTCATTGCGCCTTTCGTCTACTCTCTATGAAATAAAGATTCCTAAAATCTAAAGTAAACGATGACAAGTAGGTTTACTTCCCTGGCCTTTGGACTTTGGACTCATCTTTCTGACTCAGGAATAGCAGGAATGTAAAGCACTTATTCTTAAGCTTAAGTTGCTTTTATAAGACAAAGATTGAAGGCTTATAGCTCTAAAGCACAACAAAGCAAACACACGACTCCTAGGGTTAACTACGCTAAGAGGTTTCAAGCTCTAACAAAAAAGCTGGAGTCATCCATTCTGGGGCGGGGGTTGAGGTTCTTGCAGGTATACAGTTAATACTACATAATCTCTAATAAGCCTAAGGGAAAGTCAGAGAGGAAGAATGCTTGGAAAGAAAGATCCTAAGAGACAATAGAAAGGTAAGAATAGAATGCTAAGAGAAAGAAAAGAGATCAAGCTAGTCGAATCCTACTGCCCTTACTTAAACTTAAAGCACCAACCTAAGAGTCTACTCTTACTACCCCCGAAAAGAGGGTCAACCGAAGCCAGGGGAAGTAAGGTATCAGGTAAAAAAAAAGCCCTTTTCTACTACTCCTTTTGACCTTTCCAGGTTGTTCTGTTAAGAAAAGAAGGATCTTCCCCACCGACTACACTCATCTAAGGGACGTAGCGAGCTATGGCTGATTCAATAGCAGGGGTTCGTGAAAAGAGTCATTCTCCTGGCTTAAGTCTTTCCTTCTGAAACCACTTCCTTACCCAAAGTCTTATTCCTATTGAGTTATTTCCATGTCTCCTGAGAATGGTTAGTACATATGGTCCTTGCCTTGCCCCTAGGAAGTTTTGATAGGGTGCAAGCAAATTTCCTTTCATTGCTAAATGCCCTTCCATTCGTAATGACTTCTTTGGGAATTGAGTTACTCCTAGGGAAGTTCAAGTAGCTTTCGATCTTGGTCCATGCGAGCTCTCTGACAGCCCCTAAAATTGCTTCTGATTTGCATACTTTTTGCTGCGAGCTAGTGGAAGTTCCCTTTACTCTCGGTCCCTGGTGAGGTTCCTTAATAGAGTGTGAGCAACTAAAATGCAGTCTCTTTAGGTAGCTAAAGTTGATTATAGGTCAAAATCGGGTTTCACAAGCTAGTCAGTGACAGTGACTTTTGAAATGCGCCATCAGGAGATTCAAATATCCCTGGTTTCAGGGAATAGAAGGCAAAATAAGAACATCTAGCTTTCTCTTCATTCTTATCCTACAACAATTGCTTATCCCTAGACTTAGTCTTACTGGAATTTGTTTCATGCTATGCGTAACAAATGCTAGCCAAAGTCTAGTCCTTGGTAGAAGGAAGTAGTGAAGTAAAGAAGGAACTAGAACAGGAAGGCACTTGGGACTTGTTGTAGAACTTTCACTTGAACCGGTACTAGCACTAGAAAATGACATGATTCCCACTTTTGACATGTTAACAGGGTCTTATAGAATATCTCCATTTAGATAGAATTCCTTTTAGCGAAATAATTATTGGGTGAAAGAACTCAAACATATGGAATAAAGATTATGGGAGGGGTTAAAAAAAAGGGGTTCTCAAAACAGGTTTTTGGGGAGGTCGAATTGAAAAGAAGTTCAACGATCGAAGCCGAGATAGAAAAAATAGATACTCAGCGCTTTGGCTAAAAAAGATGGAACCGAATAGCTCTTTCATCCATGATCCGAGAGTCCATCCAATATGTCGGCCAGCTTTCTTTGGCAGGTTCACAGTGGAAAGTGGATCCGGAAGATCAAAGTACAAGGCTTCAAAACTAAGATAACTTAGAGAAAGAAGGAGAGAGATTGAGCGAAGCCCTAAAAGGTACAGTCATCCAAGCAAGGTTATTTTCCTTCCTGCAGTTGGATAACCAGGGAATGAAAGACTTCAGTAAGCTTGTGGGCCTTGGGAAAGACTCCATCAAGGGAATGACTGGAATGGGAACTATTGAAACAGGGATTGACTTCTTTCAAACTCCACAATACTCCTGGTCTCTCAGGTTTCTTCCCTGGCCTACCATCTAAGGGTAAAGGAACTCAATAGCAGTGTCAAGAAGAAAGAAAAAACATACTCCATATATGGAAAACATGAATCAATCTATCTATTTAGACCTACCATAGAATCTTATATAAAGTCCTCCCATGGAAAAGACACTGATCAGGATGGAATACAACTCCCAACGTATGGAAAAGAAGGAGGACTGAAAGCAACCTATCCCTGCCTAGGGACCTATGAATCTCTATCCAACAAGAATCCAATGGAGCTAGATGCCAGAAGTGACTCGAAAGGAGATGGTATGAAAAACTTCACTAGGTGAAGGAACTTTCTATACATATCTAACTAGATGGCTGGGAGAAGAAAACTAAACTTAATTTGACCTCCTGCAGATTCAAAATAAATAAGAAAATGGAAATGAAGCAAAGGTCCAATACTACTCTATTGGAATGATCCATCTTTGGCTTATAGGTATTGTAACTGGTATTCATGTGATCGGTTCAAAAGGTATTTTCTTTTACGGTTCATATTCCGGATTGGGTTCATCCCCTTTTATATCAATAGGGCTTGAAATAGGCTGTGTCGAGACTGCAATTATGTCTTTCGGGTTCTTTCCCCAGCCAGTCGCCCCTGTGTAGGCGGGGTCAAGCTTGGAGACTTATCATTTGTGGGGAATCAAACTATCACCCAACTTGCATTCTGATTCTACATATCAAATTGGGGAGTTCCGGTTTTCTAAGGATTCCCTATTGCTGGCATAGCAGGGACTACAGAAACCATAGTTTCACAGAAATTGCCTGTCGGATAGAGGACTGTTGGTCCAATTAATTACACAATTCTTTATTAACAATATGGCTATAAAAATTTCTCCTATCTTTTTTTAGCCCTCTCTACGCCTTCAACAATGAGATTTCAAAAGACGATTCTTTCTCCACTACTTCCTGACGAATGATTCTTAGGAACGAATTGCCTGGGCTTCCCTGTATCTGATCAACTTATACCTCCCAGCCCTCTCTCCAGGATCTCATTCAATAGATCTAACCCATTTCTAGGGTAGGGTAGATAGAGGAGTTCGTCCCCCGCTTCCTTTGCTGCACTGGCACCAAAGATCAAGAATTCAAGATAAAAAGAAAGATTGGTTGGTGGGCTGTTAAGTCCCCTATGACAACAAGGCGGATAGCGGAAAGGTGAGCAGCTATAGCTTCATTGTTCATTTTCCCCTTGCTACCGGATGAGTGAACTCTACCCACCTATGCTGGATGGGATAACCCTTAACCTTTAGTCCATGGGGGAGCATATCTTGAGATAAGATTGAATCCCTTACAAAGCCGGGTAGCATTAGGAGAATAGGTAGGCCTTGTTGTGCTTTGGCCCTTATGTGATCTTTCATCGAGGAAAGCAGGCTTGACAAGTCCAAGTCTTCATTTGTAGGACTTTCTTTGATGGTTCATCAGGTAAGCTTGGGTCTTTCATTCGGGCCCTCTTGGGACACCTTGTGGGCCAATGCGTATAAGCTTGGGCTTTCTTAATGCAATTCATTTGATGACTCAGTACATGGATGTCACGAGTCCATTGGCATAGAATATGGAATCTTTTCCATGTAAGCTTGTTGTGCAAAGTTTGTTTGTTCATACAAGCAGTGTGATTTGGGGATATTTTGTTTGCTTCTCAAGGTAGCTAGAGCCAGCCAGTTTTTCATTAAACAGCCATGAGGGTATTCAATTGCAGAAAAGCAATATGGAGAACTAGTAAGAATTGTGTTTGCCATCTAATTCGTGACGCATGGCGAGATTCCTCTACCACTCTATAAATAGAAGTTCGATAAGTGTCTTCATCAAATTCAAATTAAAGAATTTGAGTACTAGCACGTATGGCTGCAAACAGGCTTTTTGCAATTGCTGCCGAAATGGGGCAACTGCAAAATCAAATTCAAGAACATCGTAGAGTGCTAAGATTCCTTTTGAGAAGTGTTAGAACAATGGATCCTACAAGGAAAGAAATGCGCATTCGCGCTACTAGAGAGCGCATAGAGGGTTTGAAGGAGAGGCAGCAAGTGCTACGGGCGGAGCAGTAAGCACTCTTTCTTCACTTTGGGAACGGAGGTCCTACGGTAGGTAACAACAGGCACAAGCAACTTGACCAAATAGGACTAGCACTTCTACTCCTCCACCGAGGAGCCGTTCGCAGCAAGAAACAAGGAATGTCATGAACGGTGGGAGGTCACAGAGAATTTACCTATTCATAGAATGATCCTATGATCGATACAGGATATAGACTATCTTTTTCTTTATTCTATTCTTTTTCTGAAAAAAAAAGAGCCTTTACTAGGTTGGAGCTATGAAACTTACCTTCTTATTAGAGAAAGGGGAATGGAAACTGGGATCAAGCGAAGACATAAACAAAAAATAATCACAGGCCGGTGAGTTGATTTTCACATGCATTCTGGTGAGAAAAATGAAAAAAAGTACGTGAAACTCAAAAGTTAGGGAAAGCATCCCGTCTGCTGGAATGAGCAGTAGTAGGATCTTATTGTTGGCAGCTCAGCTCAAGTCCGAACAAGTCCAGGTCTGGAGCGCTTCGCAACTGACTTGCTGCAACGGTAAGAAAAGAAGGGTGACTCAACTTCTCAGCTAGAGTTGGGGATAGGACCTCTTGGCATAATGCACACTGGAACGTGGGAATTTGAGGTCTCATGAACTACTACTAAAAACCTACTTTGTTTCTATTTGTGGACAAAGGATATCCGGTCAGGCCTATGGATGGATCCTTTTAGATCTACAGGCACCGGTTGTTCACATGAGCATAGGGAATCTATACTCGAGCGTTCAACTGGGCCCTTGATAGTATAGGTGAGGAATCACTCTGGATCTGATTAATTGAGGCCTACAACTTCGCCAAACCGACTAGCATCCCTTTCCACTGCGCATTTATCGAACAAAGAAGACGACTATAGGATCAAATTCACTTTCTGTGGTGAACTGGTCATCCTATATCTTTTGCCTGTCTCATATGTGAACTGGTCTTTTTAAGTTCCAGCCTCCCCCTCGAATACATAGGGTAGGTAAGGCTAGGTAAGAAACGGTTCCCTATTTCCAATCTACTTTTTCGGTCCTTGATTAACCTTACTCATAAAGGGGCTTACGGTCGGGAGAACTACCTAACTAAATAAAAATAGCGTTCTTTCTAAGGGTAGGCGTGGAGAACATTTTGTAGGGAAACTTGCAAGTACAGTTTGGGGAAAGGCGGGCGTCGACCCAACCTTATGAGTATTCGGACTATAACAGCTCCGATGAACAGTCACTCACTTTTGATAGTTATACGATTCCAGAAGATGATCCAGAATAGGGTCAATCACGTTTATTAGAAGTAGACAATAGAGTGGTTGTACTAGCCAAAACACATTTACGTATTATTGTAACATCCGCTAATGTACTTCATAGTTGGGTTGTACCTTCCTTAGGTGTCAAATGTGATGTTGTACCTGGTCGGTTAAATCAAACCTCTATTTTAGTACAATGAGAATGAGTTTACTATGGTCAGTGCAGTAAGATTTGTGGAACTAATCATGCCTTTACGCGTGCGACCGGAAACATAGGTCGACTGCTGAGCCCACTCTGGCTCAGCTGCGCCACCTAGGATGCGAGCCACCTGAGAAGCAAGCTATTACAGCTAGCATCTAGAGCAATATAGAGCCGAGGAGCAAGGCAGTAGATAAGATAGAAGAAGGGGTCGGGCTCTCGGTCGAGCAGAGGATACGGTTAGGATAACGAACTTGAAACGCGGAGCCTGAGCAGCCGTCGAGCGAGTGGTTAGTGGCCAATAGCGTCCTAGTTGATGGTATTCCTCTCTGCGACTGGAACTCGAGGAACATCGGGGCACTTGTCACACCCCAACTCGACCCCTCCTACAATTAGTTAGGACGCAAAGGAATTTCGGCAGTATAACGACAGTAATTAAGACACCGAGACTCTAAACCAACCTCTTCAAAACTCATACATCCAACACCACAAATAATTCAACAATTAAACAACACAACCACGATATACATTAAACATTTTTTTACCATTGCATCCATAAGTTATACGCCTCTGTTCCAATATATACATAAGTCTTATAATTGAGTAAGTTATACAATATAACATATTACAACAACTAAGACAAATTCATAGCAACAACTCCGGCACACAAGACTCGTCCACATAAAGCACATTCTTAGCTTCCTGAGGCACGTATCCGTAATCTTGATCGGTAACACCTGTATGCATGCAATAATTGAGATTGAGCTTATATAAAACAAGCTCAGTGAGGATTTGATAGATCTCTAACAGTATTTACTATACAACTTGCAAATCATCCTTTGAGCAGTAAACACACAATAAATATCAATAACAGTATAAACACATAAAATATAATGACCATTCAATAAACGATACTCTAGTTGGTGTAGCTTCAAACGTCATCACGATCTCAACCAACTTCTTATCACCCCCATGACTCACACACCCAAGGTACCTTACTAGCCCTGCCCTCCATGGCATATTCGCCCATGCGAGATGAGGGTAGCCTCTGATAGCCATGCCGTTTTCAACCTGACGGCCCGATACCGCCCAAGAGGTGGCACACGCATATCAAGACTCAACAATAAAAATAAACATTCAATCACATGAGGACAACTTTTTCCGTTGACTATCTCCCGGTTCATCAATAATCAATAATCAATAATCAATTAATCATCAATCAATTAAAAACATTTCAACAACATAACATGAATTAATCAATTAACAACTAAACAACTAAGTTAGATGACAAAGTAGGCCACCCAACTTAACATGCATTAGACACACAACCAAACCCTAATCTAACCATCAACAACTCACAATTCAATCACTCAAACATCACCCGATCATCTAAAGGCATATATCAACATTTTAAAGAAAGACAACCTAAACTTCTAATTATCATAACTTACATTCTACTAATCCAAACAACTCCAAACCAATTTCTATCATTCACCCACTCAATCAACTACATTAGCCCCCTCAGAAACCAACCAAAATATATCCAAATCAAGCCCAACAACCCTAAAACCTCAATGCACCAAGGCTGAAATTTCCAGACTTTCACACCGATATCACAATCAAAATTTCAGCATTACAACGGTATTATCCCATATTTAACAAACTTTTACAAATCGACGGCAATCGATTCCAACCATTACAACTCAAAATATTCAACAAATAGCCAACAACTCAACTTTTAATACTTGAAAATAAAAATTCATCCTACAACGGTTGAAATCTTATATAAACGCATATAAATGATCCTTAGCATGCACTGAGCAATAGTATAACATCAATTCAACTTCCTAACGTTTCAAAATTCAATTATACGCAAAGACATAAAAGATAACATTTGAGATCTAGAATTTTTCTCTCACCTTTGATTCAAAACAAGGCTATGAATGCATGCAATGCGTGCCCAACAAGCGGAATCCAACTCGGTTCGCAAAACCGCGGACAAAAACTAGGTTTTTTAAGGAAATTTAATATGTTAAAAATGGCTTCCTTTTCTCTCTACAAAGTCTCGGCCATGTGTGTGGTTTTTTAGGGTGTTTTTGTGCTAATTTAGTGTGTGTTGATGTTATATGAGCAAAAGTCAACAAAATGGAAAAAGTCAAAGTTGAAGCCTTTGTTAGTTTTTAGTATTTTCTAGTCTTTTAATTCATTTCCTAGACTGTTTTTCCTCAAAACATTTATGCAACCCTAAGACTATTTTAAGTAGTTTATTTTTAGGTGACAAAAAGTTTTACATTCAAACATTTTTACTCGATTCAGTTTAAAACTCAATTTTCGCAAAAGAAAGTGTAAAAACCTTTAAAATTCCAAAACCAATTCAAAATATGTTTTAATCAAATACGGGTCTATTAATTCCCGAGGACTAGGTTTTAAAATGTTTAAAACACCCTTGAAAAATTTTAGCGGGCAGGTGTTCAAAATACTATTCACTAAAACCGGCGATAAGATTTCTGATTCCGTTTTTTATGAAAATTTAATGAATGCACACAGCGTATATTAGGAATATAAATCACATATTTAACACATTCTAACTCATAACACATAAACTGGTCAAATCACGCAAAATGAGAAAAAAACACGCAAATCAAGATAAAGACGAAAATTGGGATTTCACATTCTCCCTCCCTTAAAACAATTGCGTCCGCGCAATTCTCGAACTGGCAGACAATTAAATCCTCAATCGTTACACTTAACAATACTTCTCTTAGTTCTCATTTATCTCTTAGGATGACACCTAACAAAAGACCTCAAAAGAACAAAATCTATTAACTGCAAGATGATTATAATTCTATGACAATCTTTAATTCATAATTCTCTCCCACCTAATATCATATTGCATATGAAAGAATTAGCAACTCCAAAGTCTTAGCATGACACCACTACTTATCTATCATTCCCTACTACACAAAAGAGCTCTATGAACACCCCGAGGGTTTAAAAACTCATTCACGATAACATGAATGATTACTGATCAATGAAATATCTCAAAAGTGACATTGGTCAGAACATGGCTATTTTGAAATTTACAAGGAAATAAGTATATGGAAAGTCATATTCAAGAAAACAATCAAGGGAACAAGAGGTCAAACAAGTTAGAGAATCAAGAGGCTAATAGTTTAATAAGGAAGCATGATAACTAAGATAAGGAATGTCTCAGCACCTATCAGTTAAATAATTACGAACAAGGGATGATCAAAGGTCAAAACAGTGCTGAGTATGTTGAACAAAATTCCCAAACAAGTAGACAATTTTAATTCTCGATGATTGTTCAAGGAACCAACAAGTAAGTTGTACTTGAGGCGAAATGAAATTAAGAAATAAGAGATGATTAACTTAATAGAAAATATGAGTGTCAAGATAATGTGTATCTCAGCACGCAATAACCAATGAAGTATAAATAAGAAAGGCCAGTGCTGAGTATATTAAATGAGCAATTACAAGCAAAATAATGGCTCAGGATTTAATAATTAAACAATAGGATTAACAAAGATCAACAAGAATGACAATGATATACTTAGGTAGGGAGTACATCAAGCAAGTGAAATTCGAACAAGTAAAATGGTATACCAAAGGATAAATTACTTTCAAATGAATAGTTATACGATGAAATGATATATATTGAAATCAATGGCTAAAGATATAGGATGAAATATAGAAGTGTCAAACCTTAACTCCAATAAACGACATTGCTATAAGAAGCAAATATGAATGTTAAGAATATAAACAATGTCAAATGAGTATAGGATCCATTAATCCAATAAGAAAACTTTCAAGAAACAATTGATATGCTAGAAAAGTGTAACTCTCTCTCAAATAAGTGATAATATAGTAGAAAAGAATAATAAGACCAATAGAATAGAAAGCACAAAAGGGGTGTCCTACCTACACATTTAAATACCAACAAGTCAAATCCTACAATCTATCTTCCTCCAAAACAAGACATTAAGGAGATCTAGAGAACCTAAGATGTCATAACAATCACCAAACAAGATAAATCACTCCAAAATTTTACATTCCGTATCAGACCAATCACCAAACAAGATAAATCACCGATTACCCAACAAGATTAACTAATGAAGACTCCAAAATCTAGAAAACACAATACAGATTCATACTAACCCATTATAACACAAGAGATTCCCCAATCAACAATTTAGAAAGTCACACCACCTAGAACTCAAAAGCTTGATGTAGGCAAGTAAATGTTCAGTCACCAAAATGCATTCTTATTTCCTCAAATAATTCTATCTCCGAACAATTACATCTTCGAATAAAGTAACTTTAGTAAGGAATTTCTCCAATTGGCTCCAAGGTTTAATGATCAAAACTCCAAAATATCCTTTAATAATGTAGCAATCCCAAATAGTAGAAATATATACATGTTATACTACACTTCATTCCATTCACAAATATACATCATTAATTTCACAAATAAATTCATTCTAAAATAACCTCAAGAAAGTATAGTATGAGTTTAGACTCCAAAAGTGTCTAATCACAACCTCACGGAAACCTCAACTTATGATCCATATCCAAGTAATAACAAGTTAAACATGGCAACAAAAGTAATTATAATCATACTGATACATTGCTATTTTCTCGAACAACTTCATTCTCGCTAAAGGAACATCAAGAACAGATCCATTAAACTGAGTCTAAAATCCATAAACATAACAATTAAAATCTCACTGATAAACTACTAGAATAATAATAATTCAAAATCATGGCCTACCTCTATTTTCGAAAACTCTTGCAGTCATCCTTACCTCACCCAAAAGAATCACCCACAATTATAGCATATATACAATTATATCTCATGAAAACAAGTACCAACATATTACATGATTATCATATATTACAACATTATCACATAACACACAATTCAACATATAAGAAGCCAACATCACATAAACAGGTTATATCAGAGAAGGAAGTTATAAACAATTAAAGTCACATAACCATCAAACTTCACATATGACAAGTTGATCACATAACTCACATTGGCCACTTAAAGAACATTGAGCACCTAAAGCACATTGTTTCACATAAACTAGTTATAAATAATTAAAACCACATAAACAACTAACTTCAGACAAGACACTTCAATCACATAAAACACATTTGTCACATAATGCACATTAATCACATAATGCACATTAAATACAACACATTGAGGTCGTAAGGCACGTTGTCACATAAATCATATTGACCACATTAGTTCACTTAACACATAAAGCATATTGATCACATAGAAAGTTAGACACATAAGTAATTAATCACATAAACATATTAACATATGTTTCACTTTTCTTTCAATTAATACATACTTGCATGCATAGACCACTACCTACATTCCGAGGATACTCCGCCTAACAGCTAAACATGTGCTATAATACCAATTAATGTCACACCACAACTCGACCCCTCCTACAATCAATCAGGACACAACGGAATTTTTTTGGTAGTATAACAACAGTAATTAAGACCAAGGCTCTAAACCAACCTCTTCGCAACTCATACATCCAACACCACAAACAATTCAACAATTAAACAAGACAACAACAATATAAATTAAACATTCTTTTACCATTGCATCCATAAGTTATATGCATCCGTTCCAATATCATACATTTACCATATAACGTACTTTTCCCAAAATAGATGATAACCAATCTAGCAACCTAACCATGTTCCAAAACAAGACTACTAAATTAGCAATATACATAAGTCTTACAATTGAGTAAGTTATACAATATAACATATTACAACAACTAAGTCAAATTCATGGCAATGACTCCGGCACACAAGACTCGTCCACATAAAGCACATTCTCAGATTCCTGAGGCACGTATCCGTAATCTTGATCGGTAACACCTGTATGCATGCAATAATTGAGAGTGAGCTTATATAAAATAAGCCCAGTGAAAATTTGATAGATCTCTAACAGTATTTACTATACTCCTTGGAAATCATCATTTGAGCAGTAAACACACAATAAACATCAATAACAGTATAAACACATAAACTATAATGACCATTCAATAAAGGATACTCTAGTTGGTGTAGCTCCAAATGTCATCACATTCTCAACCAACTTTTTATCACCCCCATGACTCACACACCCGAGTTACCTCACTTGCCCTGCCCTCCATGGCACTCCGCCCATGCAAGATGAGGGTAGCCTCTGATAGCCATGCTGTTTTCAACCCGACGGCCCGATACCGCCTGAGAGGTGGCACACGCATATCAAGACTCAACAATAAAAATAAACATTGAATCACATGAGGACAACCTATTCCGTTGACTATCTCCCGGTTCATCGGTAATCAATAATCAATAATCATTAATCAATTAATCATCAATCAATTAATAACATTTCAACAACATAACATCAATTAATCAATTAACAACTAAACAATTAAGTTAGATGACAAAGTAGGCCACCCAACTTAACATGCATTAGACACACAACCAAACCCTAATCTAACCATCAACAACTCACAATTCAATAACTCAAACACCACCTGATCATTTAAAGGCATATATCAACATTTTAAAGAAAACAACCTAAACTTCTAATTATCATAACTTACATTTTACTAATCCAAACTAGTTTCTATCACTCACCCACTCAAACAAATACATTAGCCCCCCTCGGAAACCAACCAAAATACATCCAAATCAAGCCCAACAACCCTAAAACCTCAATGCACCTAGGCTGAAATTTTTGGACTTTCACACCGACATCACAATCAAAATTTTGGCATTACAACGGTAGTGCCTCGTATTTAACAAACTTTTACAAATCGGCTGCAATTGAATCCAACCTCTACCAATCAAAATATCCAACAAATAGCCAAAAACTCAACTTTTAATACCCGAAAATAAAAATTCATGCTGCAACGGTTCAAATCTTTTCTAAACGCATATAAATGATCCTTAGCATGCACTGAGCAATAATATAACATCAATTCAACTTCCTAACAGTTCAAAATTCAATTATACGCAAAAACATAAAAGATGACATTTGAGATCTAGAATTTTTCTCTCACCTTTGATTCGAAACAAGGCTATGAATGCATGCAATGTGTGCCCAACAAGCGGAATCCAACTCAGTTCGCAAAACCACGGACAAAAACTAGGTTTTCTAAGGAAATTTTGCTTTGAAAATATGTTGAAAATGGCTTCCTTTTCTCTCTACAAAGTCTTGGCCATGTGTGTGGTTTTTGAGGGTGTTTTTGTTCTAATTTAGTGTGTGTTGATGTTATATGAGCAAAAGTCAACAAAATGGAAAAGGTCAAAGTTGAAACCTTTGTTAATTTTTAGTATTTTCTGGTATTTTATTCATTTCCTAGACTATTTTTGCTCAAAACATTTATACAACCCTTAGACTATTTTAAGTTTTTTATTTTTAGGTGACAAGAAGTTTTACATTCAAACATTTTCACTAGATTCGGTTTAAAACTCGATTTTCGCAAAAGAAAGTGTAAAAACCTTTAAAATTGCAAAACCAATTCAAAATCCATTTTAATCAAATACAGATGTATTAATTCCCGAGGACTAGGTTTTAAAATGTTTAAATCACCCCTGTAAAAAATTTAGCGGACAAGTGTTCAAAATACTATTCACTAAAACCGGCGATAAAATTTCTAATTCCGTTTTTGATGAAAATTTCATGAATGCACACATATCATATATTACGAATATAAATCAAATATTTAACACATTCTAACTCATATAACATATAAATAGGTCAAATCATGCAAAACGAGGCAAAACACGCAAATCGAGGTAAAGACGAAAACTGGGATTTCACATTCTCCCTCCTTTACAACAATTGCGTCCGCGTAATTTTCGAACTGACAAACAATTAAATCCTCAATCATTACACTTAACAATACTTCTTTTAGTTCTCATTTATCACTTAGGATGACACCTAGCCAAAGACCTCGAAAGAACAAAATTTGTTGACTGCAAGATGATTATAATTCCAAGAAAATCTTCAATTCATATTTCTCTCCCACCTAATATCATACTGCATATGAAAGAATTCGTAACTCCAAAGTCTTAGCATGACACCACTACTTATCAATCATCCCCTACTACACAAAAGAGCTCTATGAACACCCCGAGGGTTTAAAAACTCATTCACGATAACATGAATAATTACTGATCAAGGAAATATCTCAAAAGTGACAATGGTCAGAATATGGCTATTATAAAATTTACAAGGAAATAAGTAAATGGAAAGTCATATTCGAGCAAACAATCAAGGAAACAAGAGGTCAAACAAATTAGAGAATCAAGAGGCTAATAGTTTAATAGGGAATCATGATAACTAAGATAAGGAATGCCTCAGCACCTATCAGTTAAATAAGTACGAACAAGGGATGATGACGAGTCAAAACAGTGCTGAGTATGTTGAACAAAATTCCCAAACAAGTAGACATTTTAATTCTCGATGATTGTTCAAGGAACCAACAAGCAAGTTGTACTTGAGGTGAAATGAAATAAAAATAAGAGATGATTAATTCAATAGAAAATATGAGTGTGAAGATAATAAGTATCTCAGCACACAGTAACCAAAGAAGTATAAATAAGAAAGGCCAGTACTGAGTATATTAAATGAGCAATTACAAGCAAAGTAATGGGTCAGGATTTAATAATAAAACAATAGGATTAACGAAGATCAACAAAAATGACAATGATGTACTTGGGTAAGGAGTACATCAAGCAAGTGAAATTCGAACAAGTAAAATGGTATACCAAAGGAAAAATTACTTTCAAATGAATAGTAATAGGATGAAATGAAATATATTGAAATCAATGGCTAGAGATATAGAATGAAATATAGAATTCTCAAACCTTAACTCCAATAAACGACATTGCTATAAGAAGCAAACATGAACGTTAAGAATACAAACAATGTCAAATAAGTATAGGATCCATTAATCCAATAAGCAAACTTTCAAGAAACAATTGATATGATAGAAAAGTGTAACTCTTTCTCAAATAAGTGAGAATATAGTAGAAAAGAATAATAAGACCAATAGAATATAAAGCACAAAAGAGGTATCCCACCTACACATTTAAATACCAACAAGTCAAATCCTACAATCTATCTTCCTCCAAAACAAGACACTAAGGAGATCTAGAGAACCTAAGAAGTCATAACAATCACTAAACAAGATAAATCACTCCAAAATTTTACATTCCGTATCAGACCAATCACCAAACAAGATAAATCACCGATTACCCAACAAGATTAACTAATGAAGACCCCAAAATCTTATAACACAATACAGATTTATACAAACCCATTATAGCACAAGAGAATCCCCAATCAACAATTTAGAAAGTCACACCACCTAGAACTCAAAAGCTTGGTGTAGGCAAGTAAATGTTCAGTCACCAAAATGCATTCTTATTTCCTCAAATAATTCTATCTCCGAACAATTACATCTTCGAGTAAAATAACTTTAGTCAGGAATTACTCCAATTGGCTCCAAGGTTTAATGATCAAAACCCCAAAATATCCATTAATAATGTAGCAATCCTAAATAGTAGAAATATATATACATGTTATACTACACTTCATTCCATTCACAAGTATACATCACTAATTCCTCAAATAAATTCATTCTAAAATAACCTCAAGAAAGTATAATTTGAGTTGAGACTCCAAAAGTGTCTAATCACAAGCTCACGGAAACCTCAACTTATGATCCATCTCCAAGTAATAAAAAGTTAAACATGGCAACAAAAGTAATTATAATCATCAAGATACATTGTTATTTGCTCGAACAACTTCATTCTAGCTAAAGGAACATCAAGAACAGATCCATTAAACTTTAACAACCTTTCGACCTTTTAGGCTTCCTTTAGCCAATTGTAAGACTGAGTTCAAGCAAGCAAGTAGTATTTGAATAGAAAGAGAAATATTCGGGGGATGGGTTTATTAGAGTTATTAGAATTCCTATTCGCACTTCTTAAAGTTGATTGAAGAAGTTGTTCTCTCTTATCGCTCCATTCCTTCCCTGAGAAAGATAGTAAGGTAGGTTCATTTTCTCTTCTCTTCTTTCGTTGTTTTTTGCTTCTTGCCTGTTGTTTTCAGTCTGACTACGAAAAGCCGGGAAAGTGCGTTTTTACAGTCATCTCTAAGATGCCGCTCACACCTTAGGAACCCCACCATTCTTGGTTACGAATTCGTTATCACCCCAACTTATAACGCTACGATGGAATAGAGAGCACACCAAATAAAGAATCATCGTCACTTGAGAAAGCTATTTCCATGGCTTGTAACACACTTTGATCCAAAAGAGCTACTGGTAATCGTCGAGATCCAAAGGAACGAAGGGAAGCAAACCAGACATCTCATATGTTTGGCAATCGAAGAATGATATTACAAAGAATTTAGCTTTTCATTTCTCCGAAACACTAAGCCCATCTCGAATATGATGCGGTAGGGTCCTCGTGACCCTGCTGGTGGCTACCACTACCTCACACTTAAATGCCACCAGCTCTGTCTTTTTACTTAATGCATCAGCAACCTGGTCGGTCCATCCAAGCTTATACTCTAACACCATATCAATCAAACTTGGCAAGTTTGTCTTGCTGCCATTGTCCCTATTTTGGAGTGAATTTCTTCTGGGTCAGGAAGTCACTCGTCGCCACATTATCTGTCACGAATCGTGACCTGTCTCCACATTTTCAAGGTGTGTACTATTGATGTCATCTCCTTCTCTTGGACCGTGCCTCTCGGTTTCATTGAGCTTTCAGCTCTCATATGCGATAGGGTCACCTTATTGTACTATCATACCGCCTATGACATAGTCTGACGCATCCGTGTGTACTTCAAATGGCTTAGTGTAATCTAGCAACTGCAATATGGGGTCATCAATCACTGCCTGCTTTAGGTCCTCAAAAGCGCTTTGACACTCTTCCAAAAAGTGTAGTGCCATGATCGGTCCGTACGTCCTTCTTTATGAAGTTTTTTAGTTGAGCAGCCCTCTTCGAGTTACTTACGATTAATCTTCGGTAATATAGTTCACGAGCCCTAAAAATGATCTTAGCTCACTCACCTTGGTAGGAGGTGCTTGCCACTATTCGATGGCTCTGATGCCCGATAATGCCCTAGGAAAATGATATTCGTCTGTCCAAAGGAGCATTTCTCTTTCTTTATGTAGAGGTGATTCTTCTTTAACGATCCAAAGGTGGCTAACGTGGTCGTTTAATGAATGGCTATAGCCCACGATCATAGTATACCACCAGTCATCTAAGTACGGGTGGAATAGCTCATTGTAGAGGGTACAAAATGTGGTAAGAGCATTGGTGAGTCCAAAAGGCATAACAAAAAAATTATCAAACGCCCCTTTATTAGTAAGGTTCCTTTCTTGTCACACAGATCATCTTTGGCTCGTCTCCTTCTGTGATACACACTTGATAGTAGCCCGACCCTATATCCAACTTCGAGAAGTATCTCGCACTTATTGATTAGGGCAAAGAAGTCTGCAATCAAAGTGGATACTTGTTCTTGATGGTTAGGTTAACTTGTTGAGCGCCCGATAATCAATGCAAAGGCTCCCGCTTTTTTTGGAATAAAATAGGGGCTCCCCAACCTTTTCCCTAGCAAGATAGGGAAAAATTGCATGTTCAGCTGGAATAGAAATAGGCCTCAATGAGTTCCTTAAATTCTTTCCTGAGCTCAACCGAGCCCCAAGACAAATAAATGCTAGTTGGGAAGGCCATCCGCTAAACCCAGCCCTAGTCTAAGTAAGTTAAGGGGCGCTCTAGGCCCTAACTCGATCTTGTGGTAGACTGCCCTCCCACGGGGCACTTGGCAACTAACTCGTGGGGCATGATATCCCAAAAATCCTCAAGTACTTGCTGCACTTCTTGAGAAAGAAGTCATCTTGGTATTGGATCCGCTCCTTTGTTAGCATGAACATGAATTAGATTATATTCATCTTCTTTATTCTTAAGAGAACCCCATACCCGAACCATTCTTAAGACTGCTAAGCCCTCTCGATTGTGTTCTACTATAAAATCTTTCAACGTAGACCCGGGGACAAATCTTTCACTCACTGAGAAGTGAAAACTTGTGACTAGATCGTCCTGAAGATGGATACGACGGGAAGAAGTGGCATTTAGAAGTGTTGCTGACTTAACATTTAGGTTTTGGCATAACATTGCACTGTCTTTTCACACTTAGGCGCACAACGTGGCATTGGTAATGATTCTACTACGGTGCCACAAATTTGCAAGCTGATCCTAAGTAATCGATGTTGTTCATTGGATTCTGGAGGAACTACTTCGTTAGGATTGAGGAATTGCTGCGATTCTTCCTGAAGGGCCTGGATTCCCCCGTCGAGAGTCACTTTGAAAGTCTTACCTAAACTCTTCTGACTGAATATGATAAAGCCTATGAAGCAAATAATTGACCCACCATATCATCCGAAGAAACGGAAAATACCAAAAAGTTCGAATTCATAGCTAATAACATTGATTCAATTGGCATTGACATAATAGGAATATTTTGTCAATTAAGGAGGATTCCCCGAATATCTGAAATAGAGATAATCATAGAAAATGTGAAATATTTGATAGGATCCGTTTCGGGAATGTAGAATGTAAGAAAAATTCAAATGTTATAACTCCAGTACATCAGGAACCATCAGAAAAAAGAAAGACTACCCGCCAAGAAATTGTATAACTTGGAGAAAGTATTCACTTTGCGTTCCCTGAGAAATAAGATCACAATAAATATCATGCAGAAGGTTCTCGTCTGCAAAAAATAGATGTGCGCTTATCTCTTGGAGATTGACTCTTGTTGGTAAGTTCACATCTTCAGTAGTATCTTTATAGACTCTCAAAAGAATTGAGAGTTGCTCAATGATCTTTTCCTTAACAACAACTATAGTAACTGATGTTATCTTTGTTTCCATACTAAGACTATTTATTTGATGGATCATTCGGCTAGCCCTAACGGCTACAAGAATAGCTACAGGCAGAGCCAAACCCATCCTAGAAATGAAATCAGCAACGAGTTGATCCATAATGAGTATTAGAAAAAAGTGCTCTTAAATCAGATCGCCAACTCGTATCTCGAAGATACAAGACAAGCAAAGCGCCCGGTCCTATTCCCTTGTGTAAAAGTGTAGTATGGTGAAGTTTTGCCTCATAAAAGCTTGGGGAAAAAGCCAAAACAGAACTAACGGAAATTGAGGTATACTCTGTGCTGCGAAACGGATTCGGCCAGTACAATACTGAGTCTTATTGAGGCCATGAAGACGGACAGTGCTTTTAGCCTGCCTGCCTATAGGGTACTTTTCGATCTTGTACCCAGGGTTTGGTACATTTCACACCATGCCAATCTCGACAAAGTGAAAAGTGGAATCGATTCAATCATTCAAGTCGGATAGCATTTATTTACGCCGACCTACGTTAACAACTTTATTCTCTTATGAAATTTCGATTTGATAGCAAACAATGGATATTTCAAACACCGTCTACTGTCCCACCAACTGATTAGTGGGTTCATGCCGCACATAAACTGAGACCTGAGAAGGAGGTTGTAGGAGAGAGTCTAGCATAACTGAAATCATCTAAGCTGACAAGGACCCTGGAAATGAGGATTCTAAGGAACAAGGCTTCAGGGAAGAGGAAAATACAGACTAAAGCAGAGAAGGCGACCGAAGGGAGGTCTGATGGTGAAGTACGCAGTAGAAGTTAAGGCTGGGAAAGACCACAAGAAGGGACAAACCTCGTCAACAGGGTTTTCTTATGAGCTTTCTTTCAGAAGGCTTGGCTTCGGAAGATGACCTGATGGAGGAAGACTTGAAGGTTGGTAAGTTAGACCTAGGTTAAAGAAAATGAGCCAAAGTTTCAAGTTCAGTTAGGTAACTTACCTGATAAGGTGGATTGCAAGATGATCCTAACTTTGCCAAGAGAGTTCATAGCAAAAACCAATCAGAATGAATCTTTGGAAATGGGTATGGTAGATACTCAGTAAGCATGCCATGAGGTAGTGATGCCAAAAGTGCTAGCCTCGAGGAGGTTACTTGAAGAAGGTTCTTCTCATTATCACTGACGGTCTAACCAAGGAACTATGTATTGGAGCTTACCTGTTCTCGAGGTCTGTTATTAGGATAGGACAGAAGTCGGGGTGGCTGCACTGCGCTTTATATCTTAAGCAGTGTACTTCTTCCCTTTAGAATGGATCGGTCAAGCTCTTCTTATCTTTCCAACTCGAAAGCCAGCCACTATTCATAAAGTCTTTGTTAAAGAGGCATGAATCAAGGAATGGAAGATTGGATGCTAGGTATCGAAGTTTGACTATTTTACACTCTCTCTTTCGATGGTGCTATCACTTTTGAGCGATAGCCGGATCTAATGACTGGTATTAGAAAGCTAAAACTAGGATTCTATATAGGCTTTAAGTTAAGAAGAAGGGCTTGCCTAGATCTCCTTTTCCGTCTACCATAGACGCTTTCTTTCTTTTTACTACGCAAGCAACCCGGGGAGTGAGGAAACCAAAAGTAGGACAAGGACAAACCAGTAACAAAAACCAGTCTACTTATAATAATATAAAGTAGTAAGCTGAAGTCTTCAAGTTCATCAAGACGTCTAAGAACAATAGAAGAGGGATATGTAAGGGCATTTGTAACATTATGTGCATTACGACCTTATGCTACAACCCACATGGTAGTATGGGCATTTTTTACACCTATGGCATTTGTAACAAAACGAAAGGAAGAAGACGGGATAGAGCAGGAAGCAGGCCCCCTTTGATCAAATAAGAAATTGAGTAAAGGTAGCTTTTCACTGGGTCTTATCGTAAGCTTCTACTCAATTCCAGCATCATCCGAATAGGGTGCTGATTGAATTGTAAACTTTCTGGTTAATCGATAAACTCCGGGACAAGGAAGATGCCGTTGAAAAAGTAAGTTCGAGCTTGAGTGCCTGTAACACCCCGATCCCTCTAGAGACCGGAAGTTCTATCTCTCAATCTAATCACAACCCAATTCCAAACCCGGGCAAAAAATTTAGGGAAAGACAGACAGAGTCTCCCCTGTTTCTAGGCAAAATACAAACCTGCGACAGCATATAAGTGGACCAGCACCGTGTCCAACCATACAAACACCTCAAGGCCATCCGAGCCTTGGTTCTCAACAATTAAACACAACAAGTATATATACATTTCCAGTTTAAAAGCTAACCTATCTCTTCTTATCTTTGACAAGTACATTCAAGCTTGACAATTAAACCATACTAACCTATTGCATAAAATAGACTATCATACCATTCTAACTCTTTTCCTTTGGACATTACAAACATACATTGAAGTTAAACTGTACTAACTGAATACATAAACTAGCTTATAATACCACTTCAATGATCTAGTAAAACTTAAATTACATTCCTTTTAACATTAAATACATACAACACATGAAACATACATCTTTGCATATTTGACAACTCAAGCCACATAGCACGCAAGGCAACTCTTCAAGCACGATCTATCACATAACCACGAACTATCCCACTAACATGGCATTTCCTGAAATGTGGTGGTGAGGAGTGAGTATACACAACACGTATACTCAGTGAGGGCGAGACAAATATCAAGGTGGAGAAAAAGAAGTTCGTGCGATACAAATAAGACAGTTAAGCAATATATCTGACAAGTAAGCGATCAATATAAACAATCAATACAATAAGCTATTCATAAAAGCATTAACACAACCATTCAAAGCTACACCACACTCTGAAGGCTATGGTTCACTCATACGAGCAATGTACCATGCGATTCGATTCCACGAGCATTACATCAATCTCGAGCTTGATGTTGACAACGATGACAATAAGCGTGTAACCACCTTATAACATCCACTGGGTGTACTCCGGAAGTACCCCGACTCATCTACGACCCAAATCTCCCAGGGCGGCACCCCTAGGGAGAATAGGAATAGGACATAGAGCTAGAGCAACCAACCCTGGCAGCCCGAGACTACCCAGAGAGCCCCATCACTCATGCGCCTGATACTTATGCAATGCAATACGAGATACAAGCAATAAACAAGCAATAGCAAGAAAGTGCAGATTAGTGGCGATAAACAAGATATCAAGCATTTACAATCAATAATAGCAATCAATTAACTTTTCAAGCATGATTATCATTAATATCAACAATAACATCAATCAAACAAGTAATAGCAGTTCAAACACGAAAACGACAAATATCACTATTCAATCTTTAACTTCCAAAGGCAATTACGAGCAAACGAGCTAGAGGATTAGGAAACCGATTTCACTACATTCACTTAGGCACTACAAGGCACGTTTCTATATCACTAAACTTCACTTTCTCACCCGAAGCCCGAAAGTCCACCTACTGCATTTGAACTACAACTACACTAACCGGTCGCTCAATCAACGCTACAACAACGCCAAAAGTGCTTCCATGCCCTCAATAGCAAAACCCCCAACTCAATTCGAGCACAGTCAACTTTTGGTCAAACGGCCCCTTTACGTTTCTTTGTCTAATCTCCAATTTTAACAAAGGCCGGTCCGTTTTTATTGCACATTTTATCTTTCTATCATTAATGGCACTTATCCAAATCAATAATTCACAATTCAGATCAAAATCCAAAATTCTAGGGTTTTACTATTCAAAACAAATTCATTATTCTTCGCCAATTTTAAATACGCAATTTCAGCTGTAAAAATCTCTAAATAACTATCAAACAATGCTCTACGAACTCAAGGGAAGCTATATCAAACAATTATAGGCATTATAACACAATATATATCAAATCTAAAAATTTGAAACAATAATCATATTTCACAAAATATGCACAAAAGCGTGAAAATCCTCACAGAGATTGAAGACCAAGACCCGCAAGGACCCAAGCAACGCCCCGAGCAATTCCATGCATGATTGCATAAGAAAAATGGAAGCAAAATATTTTCTTTTTTCCTTGGGGAGTTTCGGCCATGGAGGGGGGATACAAAGGGAATTTTTGGTTTTGTTTGTTTTTATTTTTGCCTTGTTTTATTTTTAAAAGATGACAAAGGGCATTTTGGTATTTTGCAAAATCAAGCTTAAGTGAAAATATGGTCAAACTAACTTATTTTGATGCCATTTAATCTAATTCAAGTTAAAACAATGCACTTTTAATAAAAACCAACTAAAACTAGCTAAATTAAACTAGAAATGCTATTCACGAAATCCGAGAAATATTCTTCTAACTTTCATTTTCAAAATGCTACGATCGAACGGTCAATAAACGATCGCAAACCAAATGATGAGCAATAATACAAAACTATAATTTTTGAAAAGTAGAATAGTAGAATAGTTTAAAATTCACTCCGGCTCGGAGTTACTTTTTCTCATTTTATTGAAAACTGAGTAATTTAATGCAAGACAATTAAAATCGATTATTAAAATAATCAAAACAATCAAAATAATCAATATTCATTTAAAAATAATTAATTTAACTATTTCTAGAATATTTTAAAGAATTATGAAATTAATGCTAAGATACGAATGAACAAGTTAATGTAAACACGTAATTAAATGCAATTAAATATTAACATTTATGATGACACTTAATTAAATACAAGAAAGTAAATCCAATTTCTATAAATAATAAAAATAGGTAATAATCTTTTAATTAATCCATATAAAAATTATTGAATGCTTTTAAAAGAAATATCAAGATAGTGCAAGAATGGATTATTTAACTAATTAAACATTTAATTAAATGCAGTTGAATGCCATTAAATGCATGCCAGGTTCGGGTTATCACAGTGCCGCTTTTAGGAAGGGGTTTCAGTCTATTAAATAAATTCATTTTTATAGTTTCGTGGAATGATGAAGGAAGACCATGCCATTAGAGTAAGGGTGTTTGCTCGCTTAGTCTTATTGAGCGAGAAGTTCTTATAACGAAGATGCTCGCTAAGCTTCGGTCTCGATCGTTGGTTAATTGGGTAGGTGTCGATAGCAGAAAAACCCATTCTTTGGTCTATACAAAGAAAAAAGAAAAGTATGCCCTTTATTTCACTAGATATCTAACTCGTACGGACACGTTCTTGTCCAGTGTTTCAGGGATGGCTTCATCAATAACATTTGTCACCAAGAAAAGTTTTTACATCGATGTACGAGAACCAAAGGCTCTATTTAAGTAAGTAAGCCCGCAGCATCACTACCAGATCGAAAGTCAGGGTAAGTTTCAGTTCTAGGTAAAAATCCATAACCACCAGTCCTTCATCTAGTAGCCTTCGTATCCGTCCCCTGTCCTAAAGTCCGTCGGTCTTCACTTGTTCTTTGCCAAAAAGTGAGAAAAAGTTCTAAGCCCATCTTTAATTGGAGTTCTCTTGCTGCCCTTAGGAATTCCCTTAATCGAGAGGGAATTTCCTTTTGTTGTCAGTCCAGTTCTAGTATAAATAAATAGGGGCAGCCTTGATGGATGATGACCAACAAGCTGTCTTTCTAGTATGATCGCAAAGTGTCAGTCGGCTCCCCAATTCATTTCTTGGGAAGGGGCCTTGTCCCTCCCTACATGCATAATCTATCCCAAGCTAGGTCTCACGTGTCGGGACCTTTTTATTTATGAAGCATGCTTATATGAGATGTCAAGGGAGCATTTCGTTGCAAGTTTTCAGCCAACTGATGAGAGTTTGCTTAGGAAAATAGGTAAGAGATTGAAAGGCATATTTCAAGCAAACCTGTTAACGATGTACTTCTAATTAGTTCAGTTAAGCCATCCATCAAAGTCAAGCCCTATCACTCGACTTGGGAGAATCATTCTTTTTCTCTTAGCCAGTAAAGTGTTATGTCATTTTATCATCTCCCATCCTAGAGCAGGAATAAGCCTATTAGTAGCTGGCACTAGTCTATCTTTATTCCTTAAGGCGGGAAGGAAAGGCTAAGGAAAGTAAATTTTCACAAAGGAAAGGGCTCGTCAAAGTCTCATTTCTTACAACTATCTTTTTGAAGCAGATAGTTCACAGTGTTTATTCTATAGATACTTATAAAGCCAACTCATGTTTCCCGTTCGAAAACTCTTTTTCAGTATCACCGTACTCAACATTAGTTGTTTCCTTTTTTATTGGAATGAGGCTGACTTCTTTCTTCTATATGTGGAAAGGTTAGAAGACTACATCGAGATGGCCTTGTCCTTCATGGAAAAGATTCCTCTTTCCATTGAAGGTGGTGGAAGCGGCGGTGTCAGCCCTTATTCTTTCCCTTCTAGCCAAAGAAAACAATCAAGCAGGACTGACACTGACCTCCCGGGAGCCTCCTTCTTTCTATTCTGAAATCTAGAAGGAGAACTCCCAGCTCTAGAACTGATTGAATGATTTTTGTTCACTGCTAAGCTAATCGTTCTGTCCTACTTTACTCTATTATGATACCTCACCCTTAGCTTAATAGAAAGAAGGTAGGAAGGGCAGTCGAATATCTTCCTCATAACCTAACAACTTAAGTGTTGCATCAGCAAAAAGATCCAGGAAAGGGCTTAGGTGAATTTGCGGGTCTTTACTCAACTCTTGAATAAGGGCTGCTACTTTCATTCATGACTCGGTTAGCTAACGAAATAAAGAAGAATGGGAATCCCAAGACGAGGCATCCTTTTGTGAACGAGCGGACTCAGCTACGCAGAACGAACGCTAGGATATTTGAGGTGTCGACATTAAGCCACCCACCCCAGGTTTAGGTGAAAGGGACTTCTGTCCATCTTAGGAATAGAGGAAAGGCGATCATAACTAAAAAAAGCTTCGCAAGGATCTTTTACAATTCCTACTTCACTGTAACTATCCTTTCCTACAGCTTTTTTCATTTCTTTCTATATACAAAAGAGTAGGTGATAAATAAAAGAATGCAGATTGGCCAGATAAGCTATTAATAGGAGCTTCTTAAGGTATAGAGTGAACAAAGCCCTCTACAAGAGTGATGACGATATCTGCGTAAGGTGTAAGCAATAGCATGACTTCCCGCATGTCATGGGATAAAGTTATAGAAAAGTAGACGAAAAGAGGGTTAGAAGTTATCTATCACAGGAAAGGAACCCATTAGCCAGAGTTTATAGCCTAGGGTCAGGTATCCATTAACCAGCCTAGTTTTTGAACCTACGATTCGCCCATATGTACGACTCCCAAGAAATGGATTTTCAAAGGGCGGACACCCGTAGGAACATTAAAGGCCTTAAGACCCGGAATGAAATGTACCCAAGGACATGCCCAGAAGAAACTGCTGGTCTTAGGTTTTCAGGAATTGAATCAGGATTGTCTTGTGCCAGAACTTATTGTACTAGGAGAAGAAAGCCAGTTTTTTTCTCATTCCCTTTAAGTCAGGGATTCATTTAAAGCCTTTCGCAAGCATTACAACTAAATAAATGGCATCAGTTTCATTAGCTGCGGACGCATAGGTCTTCGAGCATGTAGCCACAAAGAGAAAAAATGTGATTGAGAATACAATAGACTAGCGACGAATTAGCGAAGGGCTTCCCTTCGCCCAAAGATGTTTTTTTCCCAAGTGCCCCTGGACAAGAAATGATTATGAACTGACAAGGTTAATCCACCTCCTTCCCTGGAGCACCTTATTAAAAAGTGATTGCCCTAGGGGCTATGCCCTCCTAAGCATGAAATGAGACTGTTGTGATTTTGCTTTTTAATGAGGAAAGTGCCTGGCCTGGAAGACAACCTTTAAGAGAGAAAGTTCTTTTTCGAAAACAATCCAAGGCTCTCTTAACCCAAGACAAGAGGTCAAGAGGTAGTGTCTGTATGGTTACCACCTAAAGCAGATAGTTTTTACAACCGTAAAATCAAGGTGGAAATCTCTAAGATCTAGGGATTAGTTGGTTGGCAAAGTCAACTTCCTTATGGATTAGTTGGTGAAAGAGTGGATTAGAGATTTAAGCGTGGAATGACTTAGAATAGAACAAGCACCTACGACAAAGGGGAATGGAATGACGACTGCCAACGTGCCTTCGACCGTTGAGAAGTGGAGACCCGCACATCACCGAACTAGGAGCTACCCAAGGGTCAATTCCTGTCCCTGAAAGATGTAGCTATCCGCCTTTTAGGAGTAGCTCTATGAGGATCTGGCAATGTAGTATATTAACTATTTCGTTTTTGTTTCATCAGCTGTGATGACTATTCTGGGCAGGCTAGGCAAGCTAATCACGCAATCCAGCTTGCTTGTAAGAAAAGGAAATTTTTCTGTCCTGTGGGAGAAGTTAAGACGACTCCTGCACCTCTCCCAGTAGCGGTGGAGGCACCACCGAATGTTATTGTCTAGTTCTCATCTTTCTTTGCAATAGCAACTTATTCTTCATAGGGGAGTTCAATATCAAGATTATTAGACCCAAGGCTATCAAGAGCCAGGCGTTCTATGACCTCATAATCAACTTTTTGATTTAGTGAAAATCGAACTAACAATCAACTAGCAATCCAACTGACAATGAAGCAGATGCCATAAAGATGGAAAGCAATTTGGCTTAAGGGAATGAAGTAACCCTAGGTCTTGGGAAGGAAGAATTTCACTAAGTTAAGGAAGGCAATGCATTGAATCTTAAGGAAGAATTTCACTAAGTTAAGTAGATGCCATAAAGATGCAATGCTTCTTCACCCCTAGGGTAAGAAAAAAATAGGAAGATATTTTATATAGAGAAAGCTCTTGTCTCTCACTCTTGCCCAGGAACAAGTCAAGTGTATGTTTCCAAGGCAGGCAAGCAAGGAATGCTAACTTAATAGGGGTAGCGAAGTCACCTCAATTCTCGATTTCTATTGCGACAAAGAGAGCTTTCCTTATTCGGATATCTTTCTGCTTGTCTTCCTGGTCAATCAAGCTTTTAACGAGTGACTCTTCGTTGCGGGGCCTCATATAGTTGGTTCATTCTGGCTCATTTGATTAGTTCATCTTTCTTCCCAATCCCCCTTCTTCTTTATGTTGACTATCTTTAGCCATAATGACATCATTCTATTCCCCTACTTTAAAGTGATAGATCCTCATTTCCCATTCATTTTTCTATTTAACTGGTGATCAAATATCGACAAAAGATCTTATTAGCTTAGGGGCATAGCGATAACTCGAGACCTTCCTCTCTTAGGCTTACCATTATTGACTAATTACAAAATCTATATATTCCTAGAAGCCCGGCAAGAAGCGATAAAGACCTGAAAGGTGAAAGAAGCCCTTCAAACGAAAGTCCCACAACTGATTCTCAAGCAGCTTGTATTGGTATATTAAGAAGAATGGTAATGCTTCCCTTTAGTCAAGTGAGTCACTATTTGCTTTCGTTCAAAGCCCTGCTACTACTACTGATTCTGACATTTGTCACTTTGCGCATTCTTTGCCATCAATCTGATTATGGTCATGTCCTTCTCCTAGTGCAAGAAGTTACTTAACAAGCCCTTCTGTAACAGCTTATTCTAGCGAAACAACCTATTTTATGTCAAAAGAGAGAACAACTAATTCAATAGTAGCGGAATGAAGGGATGCAAGTTCAATGGATCTTCTTTGCTTTGATTCAATTCTTGATAACCTGAAACCAGGAAATAGCCAAGTACCGATGGGGGATGGAACTCTCAAGTGGACATATGAGATGAGAAGTTGAAAGGGCTAACAAGGGACAAGCATTCACCAACAAAGACCCACAGCTCTGACTTTGACAGCGCTTACGCATTCAGTTACCTTTCTAAGAGCTACTTTCATTTCTCTTCTTTGCTTCTGATTCAATAGAATTGGAGACTTGAACACGGATGCCATTAACAGTGGATAGGAAAACAAAGTCTAATCAAGGTACGAAATGGACTTCTAGACTACTTTCAAAGTTTTCAATGTTATGATAAAAGAGGGTATCCCTACTGTGCTTCAACTGCCTTTCTACTCCTCAAGCTAGAGCCAGATTGACACCTTATGGGTACCAGCTTCACGGGATCATTTCGATCCATAGTCTTGCTATGCTCTATTAGGCGGAGGACTACCTCTCTTGACTAAAAGAGGTGGAAAAAAGATTCTTCTCCAATATAATTATCGACGTTTACTAGCTTAGACCACTTTAAGGACTAGGGGAAGAGACTAGTCTTTGGACGTAATGGCTTTCCGGCTAGTCTGTCCCTTCTGCCCCTTGTCTATCCGCCTTGTACTATGCACTGTATCTTCCGCTTCAAGTTTCATTTCTAAAATCCTTCTTATGCTATGAGTTAAAACCAATTCAAATAAAGGTATGAAGTAACTCGACTGATAATGAGAGGAAGGTAGACGCTTGACTGATATGGAGAGGAATAGTAAACAGCCTATTTGATGAAGGAGAAACTGGCTATATTCTTTTCTTTTACGGCATGAAAATGGGATAGATAGAAGGGATCTAAAACTGCTACTTCATCTTCTTATACTGAACCGACTGTTGCTCTTGGAATTGCTCATCGTGCTACTGGAACTACTTGATCAATGACAACTCACTGTGGGGGGCTATGACTAGAAATAAAGGTCTGTTCGATATGCCACTCACTCAAACGTGGATCAGCTGTATCTGTCATGAAAGACAATTAGTCGTTATAGGTATAACCCCCTGGGTAGTACGCACGGGCATAAGTAGTGACCTAAGTAGTATGGGCATTATGTTGTAGATTTGAGTTCTTACCCATTTTTTCTTTTTAGTAAAAAAGGGCTAGCTTGTAGATTTTATAAAGTGAACTACTGCATTCCGTAAAGCAGTACTTAGCTTTAGTCTGAAAAGTCCTTGGCGCACTGGACTAGAATGGATAGCATAGGTCAGAGGTGAAGTTTCTACTTATACCTATCATTCCTAACTCTGTGAAGGTTAATAATCAATCGAATAGTCTCTTTTCAATATCCGGTTATCTGGTAAAGAAGGCAGGAAAGGGCTTTAGGGTATATTATTTTTAGAGTAGAGTTTTTTTGGGTCTTTCTTTTATCCTTATTTCTTTCATGGGATTTGGTTTTAAGAGTCTTCTTCATACCAAGGAAAGTCTGATCGTAGAATAGCGAGTGATTGGATTTGAGAACGTAAGTTACCGAGGATCCGAAGGAAAGAGTCATGAAGGTGGGTTCGTGAGCAATCATCATACGAAACAAACCAACTACAACTTTGTTCGGTGGAACCACTTGCGCTTATTGCGGGAGATCTGGGAAGCTACCTAAATTAAGAGCCCACGCGTGCACGGGTGGTTGATAAACACGTATTATTGGGATGGGGCAGCAGGCAATGGATATTGTTCCCTCACCTTAGCCTGTAGTTTGTAGGCCAAATCCCTCTATCCAAATGATTGAGTTGAAGCTTTAGGCATATAACGGAGCGAGCCTAGGGAAAGGAGTAGAGTCCAGCAACATTGAGGCCCAAAATAGAGTTTCTATTCCAATCCCTACTCAACACGGTGCCTCAAGGAGAATCATAGGGTAGTTGCTAGCGGAAGTAGCGCGCCAAAGAGCAAAGCGAAGCATTCACAAGGAAATTGTGTAAGTAGAATAGAAGGAACGTTTAGCGACTGCCCGAGTTAAGCCCGTCAACCTCTCTGATTTTTTCTCTTTAGAAAGGAGATAATAAGCTCGTCAGCATTGAAGCTTCTACTTTTGGCAGTTGTTAGCCAAGTGATACCGTACACAAGTCCGGACCTATATAGTGAAGGTGCGTTAAGTCGAGTTGATGAGCTAATACGACTGGCTTACTTTTCATATGTGGAGGGAAGCTAACTTTAAGCACTGGGGCCAGCCACAAAGGAATAGGCTTGAATTAAGATAGCCTGTCTTTCAGCTGACCTCTCCAAACCATGCTTCGCAATCAAGCTAGAAAAAGACTAAGCAAGTGTTGTCCTAATGAAATGGTTGACAGTCTCGTAGAACATTTATTCCTTACCGCTATTTCTTGCTTAAGACTAAAACCTAGTAGTGAGACTTCTATTTTGCCGCCCTATGTAGTAAGAGCATCTAAAGCTATCTTTGGCATAATCAATAGCTGGGCTAGGTTTTACTAAAGAAGAAAGGGCGGAGTCTCAACTACCACACAACTACTATACCACTAGTATTCCACGAGTGGATTAGTTGAGACTCTAAACGATATCAATCATTAAACTCAACAAAATAGAAAAAATCATAAGAGAAGCAAAGTTCACAGAAGGTTGGGAAATAGTACGCCCGGTTCACCAGGTTCTACAACTACAGGGCCCAATCATACTCAAAATCAGAGTTTGATCCTGGCTTAGAAGGAACGCTAGCTATATGCTTAACATATGCAAGTTGAACGTTGTTTTTAGGGAGCTGGGTAGAAAGAATAGAGGCTCCTAGCTAAAGGTAGCTTGTCTCACCCAGGAAGTGAGAAGTGTTGAGAACAAAGTGGCGAACGGGTGCGTAACGCGTGGGAATCTGCCGAACAGTTCGGGCCAAATCCTAAAGAAAGTTAAAAAGCGCTATTTTATTATCCTACGTAGTATTAGGTAGTTGGTTATGTAAAGGCTCACCAAGACAATGATGCTTAGCTAGTATTTTTGGATGATCAGCCACACTGGGACTGAGACACGGCCCGGACTTCAATAGGGGGCAGTAGTGCGGAATCTTGGACAATGGGCGAAAGCCTGATCCAGCAATATCGCGTGAGTGAAGAAGGGCAATGCCGCTTGTAAAGCTCTTTCGTCGAGTGGGCAATCATGACAGGACTCGAGGAAGAAGCCCTGGCTAACTCCGTGCCAGCAGCCGTGGTAAGACCTGGGGGGCAAGTGTTCTTCCGGATGACTAGGCATAAAGGGCTCGTAGGCCGTGAATCGGGTTGAAAGTGAAAGTCGCCAAAAAATGGCGAAATGCTTTTGAAACCAATTCACCTGAGTGAGACAGAGAATAGTGGAATTTTGTGTGTAGGGGTGAAATCTGCAGATCTACGAAGGAACGCCAAAGGCGAAGGCAACTATTTGGGTCCCTACCGACGTTGTGGTGCAAAAGCATGGGGAGCGAACAGGATTAGATACCCTAGTAGTCTATCCCGTAAACGATGAGTGTTCGCCCTTGGTATACATTGAAACACTACGCCTAGGAAGTACGGTCGCAAGACCAAAACTCAAAGGCATTGACGGGGGCCTACTGAAGCGGTGGAGCATGTGGTTTAATTTGATACAATGCGCAAAACCTTGTCAGCCCTTGACATATGAACAAAAAACATGTCCTTAATGGGATGGTACTGACTTTTATATAGGTGCTGCATGGCTGTCATCAACTTGTGTCGTGAGAAGTTTGGTTAAGTCATATAACGAGCGAAACCCTCATTTTGTGTTACTGAGACATGTGCCTAAGGAGAAAGTCTTTGCAACCGAAGTGAGCCAAGGAGCTGAGTGACGTGCCAACGCTACTAATTGGGTGCCAACACGTAGTTGTGCTGTCAGTAAGAATGTAGCCGGTACCTTTCGATTTCTAGTTAGCACTCTTTTTTTTATTGCAGCTAGCACACTTTACTAATAAGAAGACTCGGTATTTAGGCGATTCGCCCGGTGGTGTGGTACATAGTGGGTTTAGTACAGCCCGCCAAAACTGCTCCGAAACAAACAAAAATGTGTGTGCCGCCCTCACGAAGGTCTGCCAGTGATATACTGGAAGAAGGTGGGGATGACGTCAAGTCTGCATGGCCCTTATGGGCTAGGCCACACACATGCTACAATGGCAATTACAATGGGAAGCAAGGCTGTAAGGTGGAACGAATCTGAAAAGATTGCCTCATTTCGGATTGCTCTCTGCAACTTGGGAACATGAAGTTAGAATTGCTAGTAATTGCGGATCAGCATGCCGCAATGAATATGTACCCAGGCCTTATACACACTGCCCATCATACCCTGGGAAGTGGTTGTACCCGAAACATCGAACCAATGATCACCAATGACTTCTATGTCACCCTAGTGCCACAACAGGCTTTTGGTGGTCTTATTGGCGCATACCACGATGGGGTCTTAGACTGGGGTGAAGTCGTAACAAGATAGCCCTAGGGTAACCTGTGGTTGGATTGAATCATTAGTGCTGGAAATTCCTTCTTCCCCTAACCAATAAGGAGGCTAGCCTATTTCAGTTGGTTAGAACGAAGGACTGAAAATCCTTGTGTGGTTAGAATCCACTTTTAAGCGGGCTTTTGGTCCAAAGGACATGTAGCCGGGGACGAGTCAAAAAATCCAATAGTTCCATTTTTCTTCTTGTTTATCAACTTGTTCATCAATCGGAAATCCAGACAAACTGGGCACTACGGTGAGACGTGAAAGCACCCGATCCCATTTTGACCTCGAGATGTAGAATCGTCTTGCGCCATATGTACTGAGATTGTTCGGGAGACATGGTCCAAGCCCGATGAAGAAATTCAAATTCAAAGACGTTCACCGAGTCCTTCTATCAAGGGAAGAACTTGGCTAACTTATCAGGAATGCAGCCTTTAGGCTAGTTCTTGATTTAGTCAATTGAAACAAGCGTCGAGCACAACTGATAGCACAAACAAGCAGACATGAAAACGTACGAGACTAGTGCTTCTATCAAGGGTGAAACAAATCGTGCACTCCACAGGAAGAAGTCTGGCTAGGCAGGCAGGCGGGGATTGGAAGCACCTCCTCATGGGCACGATCCATAACAAAATCCATCACTTTGTATGCACCATTAGACAAAGGGAGAACTCGGCTGGAACAAGAAGCCTGGTAGTCAAAGCAATATGGGCAAAAGTGATCCCCTGTATTGAATAGAATCACTTACAGCGACCCTAGCTTGAAGACAGGAAGCGAGGCTAGCTAAGCCACTAATTCTACGAACATAGAGTGATGGCCAGACTAGAATCTATTTGATTTATTTTGCGCCATGTTTGAAAACCTTCCTCATTCTTGGCAGGCGAATCGATCAAAACAAGATCACCTTGAAAGGAAAAAGAGTAGCGCAAGAAGGTCAGTGATTCAGATCGAGAGAGGAGAAAGGGAGTAGATCATACGCATTGTCTCAGGTGTGCCTTGGGTTGATCTCACCCAATATTACACCTTAGGGTTGGGGATCTAACCCGTTGGAACTATCGTCTCAGGTGCGCCTTTGTTTGAATCCTTATACATGCTTTGGTTTTTGTTCGATATCGCCCTCAACTATGTTTTCTAAAGCATTTTAGCAGGAACCATCAAAACTTGATATCCAAAAGGCTCCATTCATCAGACCAAGCCCTGCAGCCAACTCCATTCCTCTCCCTAACAGTCGAGCTGAATTCCATCCAGCCTCTCTCTCTGGTCGAACTACTCCACTCCTTGACTTAAAGATTTATTAGAGCTCTATCTCTTCCCGACATACGGCCGGTTGACTCAAGTGGAGTGACCACCCCTCTAATTAATGAAGAATAAGCATCAGATTACGCAAGAAATGAAGAAATACTACATATAGGATTTCAACCTCTTTAAAGAATATTATAATTATATTGTACCGGTGCTTACGGGCTTATTGGATTGGATCAAATTCATTAAGTTACACGGAATAGGGCAGCTGTAGATAAACAAGCTGGGGTTGACCACATCTGTCGAACTAAAGAAGACAGTCAATCCCAATCGATGAGAACGAAGTATTTGATTGTTCAGCAAGATGGGGGATCTAGTAGCTGCTTAATCTATGTCAATAGGTCTTGATACCTTATTTTCATTTTAAGGTAAAGACTATTGGCTTAGGCGGACTATCAATGGAAAGGGGGCTGCCGGTGCACGTCCAGAGATCGAACTAGCGACAAACACAAATATGAAGTTCTAAATGTTCAAGTAATTATGGTTCCTAGTAAATGAGCAATCATCTTGTTATATTAACCAAAAGGGACTTCTAGTTGTCATCTACTCAAGTTATGTGAAGGCAATCATAGAAGCCAGTTCGATACCACTGGTAATTTCATCTGTCCCTTGTCCTCCATTTGAAGAACTTAGTTATGCTACTATAGAGCCTGTTCATTTAGTAAACATAAGTACCCGACTCTTTCAAAATCTAGCTTGTTAGATGAACGCGCATCTTGACTCTTAGCTTTGTGTCTTCTTGGAAGTGAGAGTACCAGGTTTGTGGTAACAGATAGACGAAATAGAAAGAAAAAGGAGCCTCTATATCTACATCTACACAGGAGGACGGAGCGACTCGCTATGAGTAACAAAGTATGCAGACTTAATGGTGAATAAGTTCACCTAAAGAAAAAGGTAAGATGCCTATAGCTTCGATCATAATAGTACTGGTCTCGGGGACGTAGAAATAGAAAAGGCACAGCTATCGGCCAGCAAAAGCAAAAAGTCGCTTTAATCTTGATAATTGAGTGAAGAAGTTTCGGTAAGAGCCATCCTAGAAACCATGCTTCGTCTATGTTTCCAGGGCGTGGAAGGCCTACTAGATTAGGCCAGGTTCGTAGACTGGGTACATAGAAAGGGGGAAGGGATGCTCACAAGTACTAAAAAAAGACTTTCCACAAGGATTGGCTCGATCTTATTATTCAAGGATTCTTCTGCCTCACAAGTGCCGAGCAATCCTGACCGCACCGATGCGGCTTAACCATCGTTTATCCACAGATGCTACTTTGAAACAACTTTGAGGGGAATACATCCCTTAGAAGTTGTATGAGCACTTTAACCAAAAAATATCAGTCGTAGCTAAATAATAGGAGTATTACTTCGAACCAACAAGAAAGAAATCCAATTTTGAGTACTGACCAAAGGAATGGCACTTGAAATGGAGAAAGACAAAACCCAGCCTCTTGCTAAACGAGATTCTCATTCTCTTTTCCAAGCCCGGTTATTGAACCTATGATCTACTCAATCACAAGTACCCGTATACACTACCTTCCTTGATTGACCCAGAATGTACTATCTTTAGCCGTGAATTCACTACATGAATATTTAACAAATGAAAGATAAACGAGATCCATTGTAAAAGTATGGTATTTAAATCAGTCAAGGAAGGTTTCAAATAGATTCTGTTTGATTCAAGACAATAAAGGGCAGGAATGCTTCAAATAGACTACAATGGGCATATTATTAAGAGAGCCACATAGACCCTCGATTTAGTTTAGAAACAAGAAGATTACAACGTAATAGGTGGTGGAGGCATTAAGTACCCTTTTGGTATGACAAAAGGCTACAGCTATGCATAGGAAGTCTCAGTTAAGGGGATGTCGGGTTCCCTTTGAGGGTAGAAAAGCTGCTGCTCAACTTGAATTGAGGTTGTGCCTCTTCCAATCGCCATAGTGAAACTTCTGATTAGCCCTACTATACTTGATTAGCCATAGCTAATTCGATAAATGTGTGGTGAAAGACTAAAATTTTGATATATGTAGAAAGGACACAACTTTTTAAGAAACAAAGACTACGAGACTTTAGATTATCCATCCACTATTACAAGAAGGTATGCGCCTCCATTAGGAAGAGAGGGAGAATGTGACTCAGTTTCGGTTGAAGTTGGCTTGCTGGATCTTCGAGTTGAACGTGAATAATTGTGAGAAATTATCCCCTTGTTTTTCCTTTTGTTCCTAAGGAAAGGGGCTTACTTATAAAAAATATATAAAAAAAAGTTTGCACTTAATCCTTAATCTATTACGGTATTTCATTCTAATCTTCCGATCTGATACTATTATCATTATCACTATCACCCCTGGGAGTCTAAAAAGATGTGTATCTTGCTATTGGTATCAATCGGTCCTCTCTCTCCTTTTGGTGGTATAGCCGCATGTGTCGATTACCCTTATTCTTCATCTTCTCTACCCTTCGATTGCTTAGGGCACCCTGAGGGATTTGCCTGGCGGAGAAGAGTTCTTGATCATATAGCTTGGGTACTTGAAGTTGCTGATCGTATCATTAGGGCAGAGCCTGGGTCCCTTAGTATTATGTATAGCGCTGCTCCCTAAAAGTTTCTTTTGATAGTTTTGTTCCGATCGATGAAGGTTTGAAGATGCTCGATTGCGGTGAAAAATCAAATTTGAATACAATAACGAAGATCTGGTCGAATGGTAGAAGAATCTATTAGTTTGTTAGGAATCGATAGTCGTTGTCTAGACATACGAGTCATAACCAGCCGGGAAGAGGAGAGATCAACGACAAAACTACTAGCTACTAGTTGGAAAGAAAAGGACAAGACCACATTTCGTACATTTCTACTAGTCCAGAATTCGAATAGTGAATGAAAGACCAGGAGAGTGGATGACGAAAGCACTTCCAGTAGGGTTGATGGCTGTGTGACACTCATTCAAAGTAGAAAATCAATCCCAACATAACCGATGACTTAGTCTCCTTCTCCGCTTCGACTCAACTACCTATCTAACTTCTTAGAAAAGATCCGATAGATAGAAGCTACATAAGGCCCTTTTAAGCCCTTCACCAATCACAGACTTTTATCTAGTAAGTCCTAGTACTATGTTCTCCAAGCTTGACTAATCGAATATGCAGGCCTTTTAGAGAACAGTTGAATTAAGGGTTAGCTTTGCCTTTAAGTGATAAGGGGCTGAGGGGTGACCGATCTGGTCAGTCAAAAAATAGGTTAAGAAAAAAGGTGTATTTGGTCTGGTGTAGCTAATGTGACTTTCTCGATCTATAGTTCCTCTTCTTTCTCTCTCTTGGCCAATGCTCCGACTTCCCTTACTCAAAAGATCAGTTATTGTGACACATGTGTATTGAGGTAGGTCGTGGATTGAATGAAGAAATAAGGTGAACACGAATACTAAAAAGTGGTACATAGGGATAGAGAGCGTAGAACGGGCTTTCCAAGCATAAAACAATCCCTACCTATACATTCCATGACAACAAACATAAGGCATTTTTGTCGTTGTTCTTAACCCTAGGTCAATTTCTGCTCCCAATCATCTCCATGAAAAGACTACCATGATTTCCAAATGAACCTTCCAACAAGCAGAATATAAGTTGACCACAAAACCATCTTTGTTGGAGGCTGCTACCCATAAGGCCATCTCGAGCATGGGAAAGAAAGGCGGCGGACAACCGACTGAACTGGGGAACCCAAACGGCATTGAGGATGAGTCCACTGATTGACAAACAACTTCTATCTACAGGTGCTTTCATTATGGATTGGTCAACTTGTCACGATTGATTGCTCACACACAATTAGGTTAGGCAGGCTTGGGAAGGTGATCTGAATGGCTATCGATACGATGCAGGGCTGATTTGCTGACCGTAATGAACTTGACTCTGCCCCTGAAAAAAAAAAAAGAGCGGGAAGACCTTTGACCTGGGCTGGGGAGGGATTGGGGTTAATTTTCTTTAGGACTTTAGTTTGTAACAAGGCTCAAAGACCTCCGGCTAGATTTGAAATGGATCAGGTAGGGCATCCGTTTACGATGTGGGTGGGATTAGCAGTTTTCTCTTTTTCTTTCAATGGTAGGAAATCCGTATTAGCGGGGGTATATTGGAGGAAACCAGTCTATAGTAATTCAAATTGCTCCTTCGGATCAGTGAGGAAAATATTAACTCACACATACCGCAGTGTATTGTTGTCAACTCACATAGTCCCACCTACCAGCAACAACACGATTACTCCCTACACGCCACTAAACGATGCTATTTAACACTTTGGTTCGCCCAATACAAGAACTATAGCCCAACCTAGCTTAAGGCTAAAGCCGTGGACTACGCCCCCGTGAGAGCCCTCTATTTGACTAACATACTCCCTTTTAATCTCCCCACATACCTTCATATCCAAGCTGGGAATGATTGACCTTCGGATTCAAATTATAGCGCATAATGGTAGTACTCCGTCCCATTTCTTCTTTTATGATTTTATCTACTTGAAATACTTACTAGTAAGTGCAGAGAAGGTACCCAGGGGATCAAACGAAGGGCACTGAAAGGTCTTCAATTAAAGTTTCTCCAATATTGAAAGACGAGTAAAGATTGATAAAACAAACTTAAGGATAATAAATACCCCACCTTACCAGACCTGATTTGTGACAAAAACGAAAGGCTCGAAAGACCTACTTGACGAGTTTCCTTATGAGTGAGTTCGTCATTCCTCTCCTTATCGTTTGAGCATCTTCAAACCTTTAAGTCGAGTGTAGCAAAGGGATTCTCTTAAGAGAAGGTTTAGCCCTTGAACCTGAAATGACTTTTATGAGTTGTCTCAGTAGTGACCGACTTGATTTTATTAGCTGTGTGATTAGTGGCTTAGCTGATAGCTGTCTAAAAGCTACGGTCAAAATAAATCCCTTTTGAAAATAAACCACTAATATGCCTTAGGTACTCTTTTAAGTCCGTGTAAGGCGGAGGGAATAAAAGGACCTGTAGGAGGCAGAAAAGCCGTAGTGCCCTAGCACAAGTGAGTTAGCGCAACAACTTAGTGTCGTGTTTCCTTCGCTGCTTCTTTTTTGATTTTGACATTTAAACGAAAACGATTGCTAATGCTTGTGGCTTACTTATGTCCTTAGTCAATTTTGGACTGAAGCTGTTCTGACTACCGTATTTCTTTTAAACCGAATACCTTCCTCTGTCATCTCTTGTCTATTTCTTTTTTAGATAAGATTTTCTATCCCGACTGATTATGAAGAACTTCGAGTCTATCGGGAAAGAATGCAGTGGTAACCCCTGCAGCTTTATCTAGAATCGGGCACCAGCTGTATAGGAAGACTCACCCTAGCCACTATAGTGACCCTACCCCAACTCTAGCTGAGAAGTACCCTCCATCCATTTCACCTTTATCGTGTGTCCAAAAGCCCGCCCGCTCGGTTTATGAGCCCCTTTTCGATTCCCTCACCCAATCTCATGAGAAGCAAGCCCAGTAGGCCTTGCCTTAACCTATCCTCAGACAGCCAGCCCTCACTAGGCTACTGGCATTGCTAAATGCTCCACCACGAAGCAAGCTTTCCCGAATACGACAGATGGGGAAGTGGCTAAAAAAGTCGGAGGAAGAAAGTAGTTGGACAACTGTATACATGAAGGCGTTAAGCTTAGTATTCTGGGAATTGGCAACATTGATAGAAAGGGGAAGAGGTAGGAATTTTTTTTTAGGTGTAGCCCTACTAAAGTAGTCGGCCTAACCTTCAGTTCCTGTAACCAAGTTTTTATTTCTCACTCCTTATGTACTTTTCTTACTTCATCCATACTTTTTTACTTTTTCTGAAGTGTGGGGGAAACTCCATTCCTCACCGTATCGGTTGAGCATCTTCAAACCTCTGCTTCTACTTTTAACTAAAGGCGAACAGCCAGCATTGCAAGCAAATGGCGAGCTCTTTCCCATTTGAGCCCTTGCGAGCAGGAAAGTGTACTGGCTATTTGAGTCGCGAAAGGGCCGCTTGCAACAATTATATTCTTTATAATAAATAATAGATATATAATATTATATATTATAAACAATAATAAGAAAAATAGAAATAAAAAAAATCATTTTTTTTTAAATCAATTTGTTCATTCCTGGGAAGAAGAAAAATCAGATAAAACAAGGGTATGAAGTAACTAGACTGATAAAAGGAGGGCTGCTCTTTCCGTCCACTCTTCCCAAAGTGAGCGAATTGCATGTAGAGATTCGTAGGGGCTTATAATTTAATTGGTTGAAATGTACCACTCATAATGGTGATATTGTAGGTTCGAGCCCTACTAAGCCTACCACGCCCTTCTCTTTACCTAATGCAAGGCAGTCGAAGTACCCGCCACCCTGCAGATCTCAATCTAGCGACAACATCTAGAATCACACTACTACCGTTGCCCTTCGAGCATGCCTCCTACGCTCTTACAGCATGCCCCATTCGGGCAATACGGTGTAATACGCGAAGTAGCTAAGCCATAGCTATTCGATTGCTATATTCTTGCAATAGCAAAAGATCGAAGAGCGAAGTTATGTCTTTAGGCAAAGAGCAAGAGCGAAACCCTGAAGTCTTATTGTTTTGTTCCCGAACAACGATCATCCATTGCGGTCGACCCTAGCAAATAATGAAAGCCCGGTCTGGGTAAGCTATATTATGGAACTGATTTGACCGAACTGGGCTAATGGAACAAGATCTCGATCTTAATAAGGAATTGGAATCTGGAAGGGCCAGCAAGAATCAATGCGTTAGTGAGGTTGAGCTGTAGCGAAGGCCTAATTCATACTCTAAGAGAGAGTAGATGCGAAGGTTCGGATCAAAGATCTTCGCGAGACGACCCTGGAGCACCATAGCATGTCGACAATAAAGGGGGACATACTAGATGTAATCACTCCCTTAGTTGGGGGTTGTGCCGCCCCTATCCTTTAAATTGATGGATTCCCAAGTCTTTTTTATTCTCACTATTGGAAGATTTTTGAAGACGACCTGATTAAGGCGATTCACAATTTCTTTGTTGAAGGCGCTCTTAAACCCTACATTTGAATTCAAATTCAATTGCCCTTATTCCGATTCCGAAAGTCGAAAATCCTTCACACTTTCACCAATTCCGACTAACCTTTATTTATGGGATATTTGAAGGAGAGTTTTCTCTCTTTTTCTAAAAAATGATCTAACGCTCGAAGAATGAGTTTGATTCTTCCTAGAATCAATTTGAAGGTCTTTACAAGCTTGTTTGATAGAACAAGGTATGAAGTAACTCGACCGATAGAGAGAGGAATGGAGTTGGCAATAGCAACCTTTTCTCCTTTCTTTCCCTTTTTGTCTTCCACATGCCTACTCGATTGGATCCTATTCCCTTCCCTTTTCTAAAATGTCTGATTGGTCTGAAATCAGTTACTGATGCTTTGTTGAGTGAAGAAGAAGCTTGTTTCAAGATCGTTTGTTCCTTCTGCCTCACTCCTCACCGAAACCAGAAAACACACTACCAGGAAAGTAAGATAGCTTCTTCTTTGATTATAAAGAAAAGAAACCACCCAAAATCCGTGTTGTACTGTATTAGTGGAGGCAGTGAAAGCCCTATATTTATATATAACAATGATAAAAAAAAAAGATGGTCATGGTTTATTATATATTGAGCCGGGTGAAGTTGGATTAGATGTCTTGAGTGACTCTTCAATTAAGGTCCTAATTATGTTTTCTCTCTTCCAATCAAAAGTCAACTTTTTTTTAGTGTTTAAAATGAAATTCAATTTGCTACTACGAGCAAAAAATGAGTGGCTTATAGTGGTTTGTCAATAGGGAAAGTGGTTTATCTCTGAACCTATAACTAGATGATGAATCAAAGTTCTTGCTTTTTTGAGTCAATATCATCTTTTTAGATGTTGGAATTTTTGAAAATACATTCATCATCAGAGCACAGAGTATTTCAAGTAAGCTAATTTGGATCAAATTAGGACCGCCTGGGAGCGAAGTTCTGTGTTCCAAAAAGAGCGCTGTTAGTTACAGTGGATCGGGTCTAAGGCTCTGTGACTAACAGCGTCTTTGACTATCTGAATTATCATTGGTAAATAGTGGATTACAAAAATGCACATCCCAACACGTGGTATGGATGGATAATTAATAAGAAAAAAGTGTTGGGCCATCTCTAAGACTTGCGAATCAAAATAAGGCTTTTCTAAAGGGGTTGAGAGGAGGGGTCCAGTGCTCGCTTAATGGCAAAGGGATTCACTCTTAAATATAGGCACGATTATGAGGAAACGTTCAGCCCTGTTGCTAAGATTACCACGGCTCGTCTCCTTGTTGCCATTGCTGCAGCAAGGCATGGGCCTTGTAGTCGATTAGTGCAAGCACGCCGTAAGCTTACTACCGCGAGAGACTATGAGCTCCTAACTAGAATACTCCATTTTCTAGATCCCTCCGTGCTTATCACCCTCTAATGTTTCGTCCTCCATGAATGTGGCACCTGTCTTGAGGAATCCCTAACGGGTGATGAACAACCATTGAGGTAACCACCGGAGCCCAAAGGCAAGGCTGATGTAATACGAAGCGCTCTCCTTAAATCGCTTTCCAGAAGCCTTGTTGTAAGGAACTTTCTTAGTGGGTATTGGCTCATTGAACACTAACTTAATCCGAATGGTCCGATAGTGTGTTAGTAAAAACCAGCCACGAACTAGCCTCTTCTCCTTCATCATTAAAAGCTACTTTAGCTTTACTAGCTACAGCTTTGTAGAAGACGGACTACAGGTTTCCATCAATCGGCCTCTAATTTCCATTAGGGTGGTTGTATTCCCATTATAACGGCGGCAAAGGCTGCCTCTGGTCCTGTAGAGGTCTATAAGATAATTGGCTAGGTTTTCTCTATAAAAGAGTCTTGTACTACTCGTCAATTGGTAAGGCTAACGAGTGGACCTTTAATACATTGAAGTGAACCCACTAGTTGCAGCCTGCAATTCACCGAATAAAGGGAATCTCACAAGGCGGGATAGATCAAGGTATTAAAGGTTTCTATAGTTTATTTAATTGCACACTAAATCCACTAAAAGTTAAGTAGTGAGAAAGAAGGCACTAACAGGCATTTCAGGGAAGAATACGAACAATGAAACTTTCCTTCCAGGGCAGTTGGGAGAGAGGAGATTCGATGAACACTAAGAGGGTAGCAGAAGTGAGCGCAGAAGAACCCATCTGGATCGGGTTTTTCCGGAGATGAACTCCAAGACCACGAAAGGTGACTTTCAAGTGGACTTGAGACCAAGCCAATTAGAGTCAGGTGGAGGGAGGATGGGAAAGACTAAGATGGAAACCTCTTGACTGGCAAAAGTAGTGATAAAAGCCCCCTTTCTTTCGAGACGTAAGAAAGAGCCCATTCTATTTAGAACCAGCAGTTAAGACTAAAGAAGAACCCATAAACTGATTCTTAGTCCTACAATCATAAGAGGAGATATAATGGAGGAGTAGAAGTGGGAACCCCACAAAGTAAGAACTCTTAATCGACCTCTAGCCAATACGGCTATGGCACGGTCCTTTCACAAAAAAGCTAAGGACGTATTGAGCATAGTAGGGAGAGTGAGAGGCCTTAGTCTCAAGATGTCCAAGACAAGGTACCAACCCCTAGAATTGGAAAAAACCCTCCCCCACTTTCCACAAGGGGGAGGCCAAGCCACTCGTCCAGCTCTTAGTCTAGACCCGAACTGAAACTGTCGTCACACTCTTCTTTCTATCCCTGACCCTTCCAACAAAGGTTCGGCCTCTCTTCTCAAGGGGGGATCCCTAGTTGTGAAACTCTCTCATTCCTCAAGGCTAGCAGAGGGGGCTAACCTTCGAGTAGATGCCAGGATCACCTATATATAAGAATAAGATAATTGGCTAGATTATCCATGCTAAAGGGAAAGAGGCATTCCTCTTGACTTCCCGTACACTTCTAAGGCTAAAGAATAGACCTTAGATAGTTCTCGAGGGTTCACTAGTAAGAAATTTCCCATGAGCCAGTAGAGAAGATAAAGAAAGTCATAGTGAAAGAACTTGGCATTCTCCGATCGGCGTAATCTCATAATACATACATGACTATGATACTAGTGCAATCAATGCCTTGCCGTCAGTCAATCAATTCATTCCTTCCTGATTCTACTATGGAGCATGTCCTCTCTCTCTTAAAATCCTGAAAGCCCTCTCTGTTTAAGCTAAAAAGAAGAATGAGTAACAGTGGTAGAAGCTAACTGTTGAGGAAGTTGAATGTGCTAATTCCTTCTCATCCTAGATATCGATGAAAAAGAAATTGACATTTCTAGAGGAAGATAAATGTGCAGATGATTCTTCTTACTTCTGCTCGTGTCTCCCCGGTCCCGTATGGGAAGTCCATTCTGTTACGCCCGAGAACTTCACTGTACACTTTTTAACTGTTGCATCCACTATTTGCGCATCTTTACTGTGCATTACTTGTTGCTTTATGTGGTTACTATTCATTGCATTTTTCAACCACTTAATTACTTCGAAATATCAATTTTCTTAAATGATATTAATTGTTTTAGGAATGAGAAAAATGTGCATTTGAAATAAATGCATTAGGAGCCTTCGTTTAGAAAATGATTTGTTGAAACTAATGAATAGTATTACGTGACTTAACTAAGTGTTTTACTTAGCTAACAATTATTTGCACCTTAGACTCATTTTAAAACAAGTTAGACTCATTTTAATGGCCCATATATGCACCCAACATGACCCACCCTAATATATGCTCAATATAACAATAACTTAAGCTCATAACTAGCAAAACAAAAAAAATATTATGCAGAAATTACTGTAGCAAATCCAACCAGCCCTTTGTGCATCCAAGGAATTTTTGCTTACCAAATCTTCAAACCAAACCAAGCCAAGCTAGGAGCAAGTAGTTTAGGGTGTTTGCTAGCCTCCCGAGAGTTCCTACCAGCATTGGTGAGGGTTTTGCATGCTATTTTAGCATTTGAAAAATATGTCAACTTTCTTGAATTCTTAGATTTGTTGTCAAATGCTATTGCAATACCTAAATATGCTTATGTATGTTGTATATAAGTGGTAGAGACCTAATTTATGCTATTGTTTCGTAGTTTAAAAGGTTGAAATTGCTCGTTGATTATTTGATATGAATAGTGATGGGATTGTTAGGGTTTTGTGTAATCGGACTTTATAGCTTGAATTAATGGTTCTAATAGGTGCTTTAGATGTTAATGAAATTAGTGTAAAGGCCCCGTAGGGTTTAATTGCCCATAACCTAACGAAAGAAGGAAATAACCGACTTTTAGAAAGGGGTTTTGGGGTTATTGCGAATCCGGGTTGAATTGGCCTCCACATTTAGTAATCCTAGGCTATTTAGGACCTAACTAAGCTTTGCTAGCTCCCATTTGAGTCCCGGTTGAGGTACGTGTAGTACAAAGTCAAAAGAGGGAATTTGGGGCTTTTGGGTTAAATGCGGGTGTTTGCATGATTTCGAGGGTTCTAAAGGTGCCTAAGGGGTTAACTAGGAGCATGGTATAGGTCGTTTGCTAATCTAGAACCATCACATGAGTTTGGAAGGAAAACAGGTTGGGTTACAAAGGGGTTTAAGTACAAATTCGATTGTCTCATGCTTCTAAGACCTTGGCATGACTCCTTGTGTGCTTAAATGTGGTTTCAAGATGTTTTGGAGCTTTTGGTATAGTTTTATGTGAATCATGAATATGCCCCTTTATAATTTGCACAATTGCTTTCTTGAATTGAAGATTCTAAGTGAATTCTTGTTTATAGTAATTGTATTGCCATAGTTCTAAGTGTTTTCCTTGAGTTTTATATTGAGTTAATTGTAATGAGAATAAGTATGGATTAATGGCTTTATAAATTGATAGTACTATTATGGAATTAAATATGGTTATCTATGCTTAAAATGCTCTTTTAAATGATTGTGGAACATGCTTATATCATGATTTTACTGCTTGTTAGTTATATTGTTTGTATATTATATTGCTTGAATGATTACTTGGTTGTATGTTAATTCAGTAAACTATGAGTTAGCTAACCTAGTTGGACAATTAATGAATGTTGTAGTTAAAAAGTAATTGAAACAATGTTTAACTTTATGTTCAAGGTGATTGAAGGTGATTTGAAGCCAATCTTGCATTTTGGAGCTTGGTAGAGGTGAGGGAGACTTCATCCTTATGTGCATAATAGTTTAGTTACTTGTACTTAGATTATGTGCACTTATTGTCTATGTGACGCCCGAGATTTAGCCATGCATTCAATTACTGTTGCATCCCTTGTTTGCGCATTTCTTTCTATGCCTTATTAACTGCCTTCTTGAATTACTATTCACTTCGTTTTTAAACTGCATTCTATTAGTTAATTAGCATTTTTATTAAATCATATTAATTGTTAAAGTAGTGGGAAAAATGTTCCCTTGAGTTAAAAGCGATAGGAGAGCTCGTTTAGAAAATGATTGTTGTAGTTGAATGAATAGTGTTACGTAACTAACTTAGAGATTTAATTAGCTAGCACACATGTTTCACTTTAGACTCGTTTCTAAACTATCAACGCGCATTTTAGAAGCCACTTAAGCACCCAAGCTTGACCCCACCCAATTAAACACCTTAAATAGCAACTAAGACTCATAAAACACAAAACAAAAGAAAAAAAAGTGTGCAGAATTCCTGTAGCTGGGCCGAGAGCAAGGAGAAGAGAAAAAAAAAGATTTTGCTCATCAACTCTCCAAATCAAGCCACTCCAAGCCTTGAGCAACTAGTGTAAGGTGTTTGCAAGGTTCCTAGGTGCTTCTACCCGTATTGGTGAGGGATTTCACGGCCTATTTTCGCATTTCTAAATAGTTGTCAATTTCTTAATTTGTTGAAAATGTGATCAAATGCCATTGTATTAATTATCTATGCTATTATACCATGTATATGAATGCTAGAGAACATATTTGAGCCATTGTTTCGCAATTTAAACGGTTAGAATCGTTAGTTTGATTTTTAGGATGAATAGTGATGTTTTTCTAGGGTTTTGCGTATTTCCTCGAATTAGCTTGATTCAATGCTTCTAATAGATGCCTTAGGTGCTAGTGAAGGTAACCTAATAGCCCCGTGCACTTGCATTGTCCTTAAATCGCTTAAAATATAAAATAGTCGACTTTAATTTGGGGCTTTCGAGGTTAATGCGAATCCGGGTGAATTCGGGCTTCAATTATAGTAACCTTAGGCTACCTAGGTGCCATAGAAGCCTTGATATCCCTTGTTTGAAGCCCGAACAATGTATGAGTAGTTTAAAGCCATAAGAGGGAATTTGGGGCTTTCGGGGTAATCGCGGGCATTTGAATGAGTTAGAGGGTTGAGAGGGTATCTTGAGGGTTAGTTAGAAGGTTATGAGAGTTTCCTTTGAAAATGGAATCATTAACCTTGCTTTGGAAGAGAAATAGTTTAAAAAACAAAGGGGTTTAGGTGCAATTTCGGTTGACTCACACTTCTAAACCCATGGCATGACTCCTTAAGTGTTTATATGTCGTTTGAAGTTGATTTGGAGCTTTTGGTATGATTCTATGCTTATTTTGTATATGTTCCTTTGTAAACTGCTTATTAGCTTCTATAATTGCTTCTATTCTAATTGCATCGAGGTCAACCTACTTTGTTGATCCTCCTATGTGTTAATGCTTATATTATTGCTATTAATTTGTCATTGTTAAGTGCATTGCATAGTAGTTGCATAACAATAGTGTCAGGGGCAGATGTGTTGAATATCGGCTGGGCGACAGAGGGCTTGCCAGTGGATATTTAAACTCCGTACCCTAGTCCATCATTTGCCTAGTCCGAAGATTGCCAGGGGATGTTGGGTCGTAGGATTATCGGGGTACATCCAGAGTACACCCACTAGAGTGTTTGGGGTTATGCCGGCTTATCGTGATCGTGCTCGTGGTTCGTGGATCGTGAATGAAGACCAGTGAAGATTGGTGTATAAGGGATTGTGTGAAATGTATCCTTTAAATGTGTGGTTATTTAAGTTATCATAGTTTCTTTAATTGTCTAAGTGTTATTGTTGTATAATTGTATTATCTGTTGCATTGCACGCCCCGAGACTATATCCCTCACTGGGCAACAGTGGTTGCTCATACCTCGATATATGTTTCAGGAGTCACTGAGGGTGATCCCCAGCTTGTTGAGTTAGTTGAGGAGGAGGAAGTTCAGACTGATCCTTTACCTTAGTTGCCGTGCCTGATTGCTTGAGGTGGTTTAATTTCTTGCTGCCTTGTGGAGGGCTCCACTGTTTATCTTATGTCCTATTTTGTGGCCTAAGGGCTATGTATATGCTTGTTGTGTAAAGTTGAAGGATAGTAGATTGAAGTGTAGAATTGGGCATCCATGTCTTGTAATAACTTTTATTCTTGCTTTTATTTCCTTGCATGCTTGGGAGTGAATGGCTAATGTAGAATGCCTTATCTTTTAAGTTGTTTTTATTGATATCCTAGAATGTCATGGCTACTAGACTATGTTGTAAACAAAGTTCTTGCATGCTTGTGTGGTTTTGGAATTGTTGTTTACTTCAAGGCTCGGATGGCCTTGAATCTTTATTTATGGCCATGAAAAGTTTGTTACCTTGTCGTTCCCTTATTTGTAAGTTTACAGGTTTCCAGAATGTACCCGGTACAGGGGAGACTCTGTCCGTGTGTCGGGTCCAGACTTAGCCTTTAGCTTGGGGGTTGGGTCGGGGCGTGACATTTCAGTGGTATCAGAGCTATAGATTGCATGAAGCCAGGTTAAATTTCTCGGTCTGTTGGTAGAAATTTGTTATGTGACCTTGTGAATGCATGAGTCTGTGATTTTGATTTGCCTAAGTGAAATTTGAATAAGGAATGAACATGCTAGCATGGAAATAGAATATCAAGAGTCTAGAATGTTAAGTATGATCTAGTGATTTACGTGTACTTCAAGAATGTAGAATATTTATTTGAACTTCTATGTACTTGACTTTATGTGAATCTAATTGGACTTTTCTTTGTGTTTACTTATAAATTGCATATATACATATATATACCTGTCATAACACTCTGCATTCTAACTATTCGAGATGGGGCCCCGCCGTCGTATTGAAAATCCGAATGTTGGTGGAGAACACGAGGGGGTTCCTGGGCAAGAAGCTGAGGTGGCCGAAAATGCACCGCAGGTTCAAGAACCGAGCACTACACAGATCTTGGCCACGATGGCCACTGCTATGAACACTATCGCCCAGTTTGTGACACAGCAAGGTCAGCCAGGGGTCGTTGGAGGTAATCAGGCTACGAGAGCCGGAGGTAGTGGCCCTACCGGAGGTAATCTGTATGACCGGTTCATTCATCATAGGGCCTATACTTTCTTTGGAGAACCAGACGATATGAAGGCTGAGATGTGGCTAAGGAAGTTTGAGAGAGTGGCAGCAATACTCGAGTGCCATGATGACAAGAAGATTACTTATGCCACTTTCCTTCTCGAGGGTGATGCTGAAGATTGGTGGCGTACTATCAGTGAGAAATGGGAAGCCGAGGGGGTTCATCATTCGTGGGCCGACTTTGTCCGAGAATTCCGAGACAAGTATATATCGGTGGTTGCCTGCAAGAGACGTCAATCAGAGTTCATAAACCTGAAACAGGGGAGTATGACAGTAGATCAATATGAGGCTACTTTTACCCGGCTTTCCCGTTATGCACCAGCTTTGATTCAGCCGGAGGACATAAAGATCCAGAGGTTCATCCTGGGTTTGAGGAGGGATATTATGCTGAACTTGTCTGCAAATGATTTTCCTAACTATGCTGCAGTAGTCCGAGCCGCCTCGAGATATGAGAAACGCAAGGCCGATGTGTTAGCCGAGACCAGTCAATCGAGTAAACGGTTTCAGTCTCAGAGTCAAGGGTACCAGGCGCAGGCTGTATCAATTGGGCAGAGTTCACAGCCGAGGCAGACTCAGAGTTATACAGGGCCTATTCAGACTCAGTCACGACCAGTTCAGAGTCAGACTCAGAGTCAGTTCCGTCCAGCAGTTTACCGTTCGCAGCAGGGTAGTTCAGCTACCTCTACCTACAGAGCTCCTTCGGGAGGCACTGTTGCAAGACGTCACCAGCAGTGCAGCTTCTGTCAGCGCCAGGGCCACACTGAGGATGTTTGTTGGAAGAAACATAACAAGTGTACAGGTTGCGGCAGTGATCAGCACAGGGTTAAGGACTGTCAGAAATTTAAGAACCCTAGGGGTCAGACGTCAGCTCAGAACGCTCAGACCAGGGCACCAGCTGCAGCACCACCACCACGAGGTCAGGCCCGTGTATTTGCTTTGGATGCTGAGGAGCTTCCGGATACAATCGCTGTGGTAGAAGGTATTTTTCTTCTTAATGATCAGTCAGTTAAGGTTTTAATTGATTCCGGGGCTTCACATTCTTTTATTACTCCTACTTGTGCACAAAATGCTAAATTGAAACATGATAAACTGTTGCATGAGATTGTGGTTTATACTTCTATGGGTCCGAAGTTTGTTACTAGATCTATTTGCAGAGCATGTAGTATTTTTATTGAGGGTCGTGTTTTTCCTGCTGATTTGATTATCCTACCCTTCAATGACTTTGAAATTATATTGGGGATGGACTGGTTAAGTAAATATTATGCCCAGCTTGATTGTAGAAAGAAGATTGTGTATCTAGAAATGCCTCACCAGCCTGTAGTTAAAATAGTTGGTAGTAGAAAATCTACGGCAACTCCTATTATTTCTTCTATTAGGGCATCTAAATTATTGAGCAAGGGTTGTGAGGCTTATCTTGCCTATTTGATTAATCAACCTGGGGATCAATTGAAATTGAATGATGTACCTATCGTGAGGGAGTTTCTAGGGGTCTTTCTTGAGGAATTACCTGGGTTACCGCCTGATAGAGAGATAGAGTTCATGATTGATTTATTGCCGGGGACTTCACCTATCTCTAGGACTCCGTATAGAATGGCTCCACCTGAATTGCAGGAATTGAAAGTTCAATTGCAGTGCTTACTTGAGAAGGGATTCATTCAGCCGAGTTCTTCATCTTGGGGCGCGCCAGTTCTATTTGTTAAAAAGAAAGACGGATCTCTTCGCTTATGCATTGATTACCGGGGTCTTAATCAGGTAACCATCAAAAATAAATATCATTTGCCTTTAATTGAAGAGTTATTTGATCAGTTGCAAGGCGCCAGGGTATTCTCTAAATTTGATCTGAGGCAGGGCTATTATCAGCTGAGGATTAAGAAAGATGATGTTCCTAAAACTGCTTTCAGAACTCGATATGGCCATTATGAGTTTGTTGTCTTGCCGTTTGGTCTTACTAATGCTCCCGCCGCATTCATGGATTTAATGCAAAGGGTATTCCATCCTTATCTGGACCAATTTGTGGTCATATTCATTGATGATATTCTTGTCTATTCTAAATCTGAGGCGGAACATGAACAACATCTCAGAATTGTGTTGCAGACTCTTTAGGAGCATCAGTTGTTTGCAAAGTTCAGCAAATGTGAATTCTAGCTTAAGCAAGTTGCTTTTCTGGGCCATATTATCTCGCAGGATGGTATTTATGTTGATCCAGCGAAGATTGAAGTTGTGTTATCTTGGAAACGACCTGAAACTGTAACAGAGATTCGTAGCTTCCTTGGTTTAGCTGGGTATTACCGGAGATTTGTCAAGGATTTCTCTAAGATTGCAGGGCCTTTAACTCAACTTACTCAGAAGAAAACAGTATTTGACTGGAATGATAAATGCGAGGCCAGCTTCCAGGAATTGAAGAAGAGATTGACTACAGCTCCTATTCTTGCTTTACCTGAGGGTTATGATAATCTGGTGATCTATAGTGATGCTTCGAAGGAAGGTCTGGGTTGTGTGTTGATGCAGAATGGCAGGGTTATTGCTTATGCTTCCAGGAAACTGAAGCCTTATGAACTCAACTATCCGACTCATGATCTTGAGCTTGCAGCTATCATTCTTGCATTAAAGAAATGATGTAATTATCTATGGGGCAACGAGTTTGAAATATTTACAGATCATAAGAGCCTGAAATATCTGTTTTCACAGAAAGAGTTGAACATGAGGCAGAGGCATTGGTTGGAATTACTTGAGGACTACAACTGTACTATTAATTATCTTCCGAGCAAGGCCAATATTGTTGCTGATGCTTTGAGCTGAAAGGCTACTGTTGCTAGTTTGATTATCAAGAATTAGGAATTCATGGAAGAATTATGCTTATGGAAGCCTAGTACTTCAAATTCTGGTATTCAATTCGCAAGTTTCCAGATTCAATCTTTGTTATTATCTAGGATTCGAGAAGCTCAACAAACTGATCTTCAATTGTTGAAAGTCTTAGAGAATTCTAAAGGGGGAGAGTCGGATTTCAAACTGCACGACGATGGTATTCTCAAATTCAAAGGTAGAATATGTATTCCGAATGATCCAACTCTAAAGAAGGATATTCTTGCTGAAGCACACAGTTCCAGATATACTATCCATCCAGGCAGTACTAAAATGTATAAAGATTTGAAGTAGAATTTTGGGTGGAATAATATGAAGAGAGAAATTGCTGACTATGTTGCTCGATGTCTTACTTGTTAGAAAGTTAAAGCGGAACATCAGAGACCTGCAGGGTTGTTGCAACCTTTGGCTATTCCTGTTTGGAAATGGGATCATATTACCATGGATTTCGTATCGGATTTACCGAGGTCTTTGAAGGGTAATGACTCAGTTTGGGTTATTGTGGATAGATTGACTAAGACTTCTCACTTCATTGCTAAAAAGAAGTCTGATTCCTTGACAAGCTGGTAGAGTTGTATATTGAGAATGTTGTCCGACTTCATGGAATTCCAAAGAGTATTGTGTCAGATAGAGATCCCAGATTCACATCTCAGTTCTGGCAGAAGATTCAGAAAGCTTTGGGCACGACTTTGAGTTTCAGTACAGCTTATCATCCTCAGACAGATGGTCAATCCGAGAGAACTATCCTAATCCTCAAGGATATGTTGCGGGCTTGTATTCTGGCCTTCGGTAAGAGTTGGGAGAAGTATTTGCCACTGGCAGAGTTTGCCTACAACAATAATTATCAAGCCACTATTGGTATGGCACCTTATGAGGCACTTTATGGGCGTAAATGCCGGTCTCCTCTCTACTGGGATGATGTTGGTGAAATGAAGACTATCGACCCTATTCTCTTACCTGAAATGAACAAAATGATTGATCATGTGCAGCTTATCAGAAAAAGGATGCTTACAGCTCAGAGTGGGCAAAAGAGTTATGCAGATAGACGCCGTCGTGATCTGAAATTTGTCGTGGGGGATCGAGTATTTCTGAAAATTTCTCCTCACAAGGGTTTGATTCGGCATGGTAAAGGAGGTAAACTCAGTCCTCGATATGTGGGACCATTTGAGATAACTGAAAATGTTGGTGATTTGGCTTATCGTCTAGCTTTACCTCCCAGTCTGGGCAGAATTCATGATGTATTCCATGTTTCTATGCTTCGAAAGTATCAGCCAGATCCCTCTCACATACTTGAGCCGGAACCGCTAGAGATCAGTGAAACTTTGACCTACACAAATAAACCTCTTCGAATTGTTGATCAGAAAGTTCAGGAGTTGAGGACTAAAAGCATTCCGATGGTTAAAGTTCTGTGGGATCATCACGGAGTAGAGGATGCGACGTGGGAGAGAGAGGATCAGATGCGGGAACGGTATCCAGAGTTATTCGCCAAATCATGTAAGAATTGCGTGGACGCAATTAGTTTAAGGGGGAGAGGATATGACGCCCGAGATTTAGCCATGTATTTAATTACTGTTGCATCCCTTGTTTGCGCATCTCTTTCTATGCCTTATTAACTGTCTCCTTAAGTTACTATTCACTTCATTTTTAAACTGCATTCTATTAGTTAATTAGCATTTTTATTAAATCATATTAATTGTTAAAGTAGTGGGAAAAATGTGCAATTGAGCAAGAGGCGATAGGAGAGCTCGTTTAGAAAATGATTTTAGTAGTCAAATGAATAGTGTTACGTAACTAACTTAGAGATTTAATTAGCTAGCACACATGTTTCACTTTAGACTATTTTCTAAGCTATCAACGCGCATTTTAGAAGCCACTTAAGCACCCAAGCTTGACCCCACCCAACTAAACACCTTAAATAACAACTAAGGCTCATAAAACACAAAACAAAAGAAAAAAAAGTGTGCAGAATTCCTGTAGCTTGGCCGAGAGCAAGGAGAAGATAAAAAAAAAAGATTTTGCTCATCAACTCTCCAAATCAAGCCACTCCAAGCCTTGAGCAACTAGTGTAGGGTGTTTGCAAGGTTCCTAAGTGCTTCTACGCGTATTGGTGAGGGATTTCACGGCCTATTTTCGCATTTCTAAATAGTTGTGAATTTCTTGATTTGTTGAAAATGTGATCAAATGCCATTGTATTAATTATCTATGCTATTATACCATGTATATGAATGCTAGAGACCATATTTGAGCTATGGTTTCGCAATTTAAACGGTTAGAATCGTTAGTTTGATTTTTAGGATGAATAATGACATTTTTCTACGGTTTTGCGTAATTGCTCGAATTAGCTTGATTCAATGCTTCTAATAGATGCCTTAGGTGCTAGTGAAGGTAACCTAATAGCCCCGTGCACTTTCATTGCCCTTAAATCGCTTAAAATGTAAAATAGTCGACTTTAATTTGGGGCTTTCGAGTTTAATGCGAGTCCGGGTGAATTCGGGCTTCAATTCTAGTAACCTTAGGCTACCTAGGTGCTATAGGAGCCTTGATATCCCTTGTTTGAAGTCCGGACAATGTATGTGTAGTTTAAAGCCATAAGAGGGAATTTGGGGCTTTCGGGGTAATCGCGGGCATTTGAATGAGTTAGAGGGTTGAGAGGGTACCTTGAGGATTAGTTAGAAGGTTGGGAGAGTTTCCTTTGAAAATGGAATCATTAACCTTGGTTTGGAAGAGAAATAGTTTGAAAAACAAAGGGGTTTAGGTGCAATTTCGGTTGACTCACACTTCTAAACTCATGGCATGACTCCTTAAGAGTTTATATGTGGTTTGAAGTTGATTTGGAGCTTTTGGTATGATTCTATGCTTATTTTGTATATGTTCCTTTGTAAACTGCTTATTAACTTATATAATTGCTTCTACTCTAATTGTATCGAGGTCAACCTACTTTGTTGATCCTCCTATGTTGTAATGCTTATATTATTGCTACTAATTTGCCATTGTTAAGTGCATTGCATCGTGGTTGCGCAACCATAGTGTCAGGGGCGGATGTGTTGAATATCGGCTGGGCGGCAGAGGGCTTGCCGGTGGATATTCAAACTCCGTGCCCTAGTCCCTCATTCGCCTGGTCCGGAGATTGCCAGGGGATGTTGGGTCGTAGAATTATCGGGGTACATCCGGAGTACACCCACTAGAGTGTTTGGGGTTATGCCGGCTTATCGTGATCGTGCTCGTGGTTCGTGGATCGTGAATGAAGACCAGTGAAGATTGGTGTATAGGGGATTGTGTGAAATGTATCCTTTAAATGTGTGGTTATTTAAGTTATCATTGTTTCTTTAATTGTCTAAGTGTTATTGTTGTATAATTGTATTATTTGTTGCATTGCACGCCCCGGGACTATATCCCTCACTAGGCAACAGTGGTTGCTCATACCTCGATATATGTTTCAGGAGACGCTGAGGGTGATCCCCAGCTTGTTGAGTTAGTTGAGGAGGAGGAAGTTCAGACTGATCCTTTACCTTAGTTGCCGTGCCTGATTGCTTGAGGTGGTTTAATTTCTTGCTGCCTTTTGGATGGCTCCATTGTTTATCTTATGTCTTATTTTGTGGCCTAAGGGCTATGTATATGCTTGTTGTGTAAAGTTGAAGGATAGTAGATTGAAGTGTAGAATTGGACATCCATGTCTTGTAATAACTTTTATTCTTGCTTTTATTTCCTTGCATGCTTGGGAGTGAATGGCTAATGTAGAATGCCTTATCTTTTAAGTTGTTTTTATTGATATCCTAGAATGACATGGCTGCTAGACTATGTTGTAAACAAAGTTCTTGCATGCTTGTGTGGTTTTGGAATTGTTGTTTACTTCAAGGCTCGGATGGCCTTGAATCTTTATATATAGCCATGAAAAGTTTGTTTACCTTGTAGTTACCTTATTTGCAAGTTTACAGGTTTCCAGAATGTCCACGGTACAGGGGAGATTCTGTCCGTGTGTCGGGTCCGGACTTAGCCTTTAGCTTGGGGGTTGGGTCGGGGCGTGACAGTCTATATATTGTGTGTGAGGGCAACCTACTTTGTTGTCCCTCAACCATGTGTTTATTGATTTATACTATTGTTATCATTTTAAGTGCATTGCATCGTGGTTGCGCAACCATTCAGGCATGGTAGTGTCGGGGAAACCAAAAGGCATTGGGCTTGTCGGTCCACCTCGGGTACCATGGTTGCCCAGTCCCTCACTCGCTTGGGATGCCGCCCAAGGAGAGTTGGGTCATAGGATTTCGGGGTACATCTGGAGTACATCCATTTTGGAGTTATAAGGGATACCAGCATATCGATATCAGTGTCATTATTACATCGAAATTTTAGTTTGTGGCTCGTGGTTCGTGACTGAAGAACAAAGTGAATCATATCTTTTTTAATGTGTGGTAACTTGTTTTAATTGTTCTTTGGTTGTAAAATGCTTTATTTGTACTAACTGTTGCATTGCACGTCCTCAGCAGACCTTATCCCTCACTGGGCAATTATGATTGCTCATACCTCGCTAAACATGTTTCAGGTGATGCAGTTGGAGGAATTGCCTTGATTGTTGTGTGCTATTACTTGAGATTAGAGTGATTGCCTGCTAAACTATGGAAGACCTTGCTTGTCCTACTTTCTATTCTATTTTGGAGCCTAAGGGCTTATGTATATATTTGGGTAGTTGCAGGTTTGAAAGCTACGTGGATGTAGCAAGTGTTATGGAATTGTGGCATGTAATAACTTATGCTTTTGCTTCTAGCTACGTTGCATGCTTGGGTGTGAATGAACGGATGTATAGTTGGCATTAATTTATGAGAATGTTTAATTGCTAACATAGAATAGTATGATAAGCGAATGAAGACAATGATTTTAGGACTATTGTTGCATGCTTGTGTGTATTTATATTGTCTTGTGTTGCTTAAGGCTCAGATGGTCTTGAAGTTTGGATTTCAATTACAAATGTTGTTCCTTTTGCTTCGTGGTTTTATTTGACTGTTTACAGGTTTTCAGAATGTCCACGATACAGGGAGACTCTGTCCATTTTTCTTAAATTTTGTGACCGGGTTTGGAAATGGGGTTGAGAATAGCTTGATTATTAGAGCCTCCGGTCTCGGGAGGGATCGGGGCGTTACACCTTCACTCGCCTAAGGGTTAGTTAGGAGTTCTGGGCTAGAAGATTTTAAGTCAGTGTGTCATTTTGTAGGCCTCCTCTATCGAAAAAACCAATTTTATCCATCTTACTTAGATCCTTATCCTTAGACTAGGGATGTCAGTTTCGGTAAGAAAGGGTTAGTGAAGATGCTCGACCGATAGGGAGAGGTTCCAGCCTTAGAATTGGGTTTTTGGGGATTTTAGGTAATGATCGATGCTAACTTAGAATTAGAAGAATCAGAGGTGTAACTAGGCAATGAATATTGTGTACCTAAATTCCACTTAAAAACCAAAACAAGCGGAGGGAACCACAGATCCTGTTGAGGCAGAGGAAGAGGAATAGATGTTCGGCGAGCTTCCTCGATAAAGAAAAAAAGCTAGTAGCTGCCCATGGCAATCTTGTTTACGGGTGTACTATCTAATCCTAATCCTATACCCGTAGGGAGGCGAAACTTCCTGTTGTTGAGGGGATTGAACTTCAAGCAGTAGGGATCGAAGCGAAGTCTGTTGCTCTTTGTTCTCTTATGTATTCGATCTATTCGACCTCCGGACCGCTATGCTCTTTGTAACTATATCCTCTTCTCTGGTAACTCAACGGAAATCCTCTTCTTTCCTAACTTTTAAATGCTTTCTTTTCGTTTAAAACTCTTTTTAGCAGATAGAGCAAGAGGTAGGAATCTTAATATTTGAATAGGCTCTGACCTCTATCCCGCTCCGTAGGCATCTATACTACTCGTAACCGAGGAAAGCAAGCCCGCTCACTACAAGTAAGAGGCACCTTTTCCCGCACAATCAAAGGCAACAGGAGGAGCAGTAGGTAGAAAGCAAACAGACTAAGATGAATATCAAGTACATAAGGCCGCCTACCCACGGGAATCTCGATTAGGAAAGCACCACTTCTAGTATGTTGACGCTATCCATCCTTCCAGTGCATGCTACGTGTTGGTTAATCAAAGCTTATATTCATTTCTTAGGCCCCAAGCCGAGCTCTCCCACGTTTTGAACATGAGACTTCTGGAACTCGATGCCCCATCGTTTGTACCCGGCTACATCCACCCACACTACATATTAATGTGGTCAAGGAAGGAGAAAATAGAGAGCCTTTAACTTAAAATGGACCAATCACAAAAGAAAGTGCCGAAGGACGCTTTACCGAATACGATGTCATCGATGAGTGCCAACCCACCATAGACTGAAGAATGATTTTACTAGCGGTGGTCTCAAGGAAGGAAATCTTGATAACCGTCAACAAATTAAGAGCCTACCTAGCTTTTTCACTTTGACACCGTTCTCATTTTCCTTCGTCAACCATACCAACCCTACCCTTAAGAAAGTGGTGCTCTTCATGATTGAGTGGGTTGCAGAATCCTTTTCAATCTACCATACAGAAGCTACTTCCATATTGGAAGACACTCATCCCTCACTAGACAGGAAGCGTGGCGGGGCAATAGTCTTTTTCGAGATAAAGGAAGTTTGAGGGAAGAGGTAAGACATTCTTGACCACCGATACCACAAAGACTATAGGTCGTTTTTGACTAATTAAACATAAGCAGTAAAGATGATCTGCCTTCTCATTCCTTCTTCCGGAAATGTGTAATAGTCCTTGCAGGGAATGAACCCCTATCCGGGGAATTCGTATGCCCTTTCGATTTTGGTAGCATTCTGGGTGAGATGCTAAAGCCAAAGACACAAACTAAAGTCAAGAACTTCCTGGGACGCGTCAACTTCATCGGCCACCCTAATCACCTCTACCTATGAGCCTCTGTTCAAGCTATTTCAAAAGAATGCTCCAATGGAATGGAATAAGGATTGTCAGCTTGATAAGAAAGATCAAGACATACCTCTTTAACCCGTCTGCTTGTACTTGTTCCGCCAGAACCCGGTCGTCCCCTATTGATTATCTTTCAGTCTTAGAAACCTCAATAGGGTGTGTACTGGGGCAGAACAACAAAACTAGTCTGGGGGGACAGGATATGCCAATGGTGTCTATCAGGGATAAAGTGATTTCCTGTATCGGATGGAAATGAACTCTCACTCGGAATGGAATGCCAACAAATCGCCGAATTGGCTTGGCTATGTTCTTTTTACTGGTAAGTGGTTTGAGGAAACCAAGCAGGCAATGAACAGGCCAGGCAGTAAAATAGAAAAGGATCCTCAACGACCTTGGCTACGAAAGAAGGCTAGGCTCCTTGAACCAGAGCTAATTCGATCTTCCCTTTCTTGAACAGTGGATCTAACCTTTTCGGCTAGATCACCATCAACCAACACTTACTTAACTTCTTTTTAGTATGCCCAGCATAGTTGTCACAGTCAGGTTCAGCTGGATCATTTTTTATAAGATCGTAGGAACGTTGAACGAAGACGCCATTTGAAAATAAGCAGGTTTACAAGGTTCATTCTCTAAGAAAGCAGGGGTCCTACTTATGGACGAAAGAAGCAAAAAGGTAGTTCTACGAGCTATCTCCCAACGTTTTTTGGTATTCTGGTTGCGAAAGCTCACTAGCAACGGGTTGTGCCAAGGAAAGCATCTAAAAGAAGCCTGAATGGAAAATTACACGACTGGGTTCAGAATAAGCTGATAGCTGTCCTAAACTCGATTACAGGTTCGTATTTCTTCAAGCTATAACCTTAGCAGATAGATAGTCCTTTTAGTTCAATGCCAGCTCTTTCACGCCTTGTAACGTTTAGAAACCTGTGATCGGAAAGAAAGATTTTTCTCATACCTGTTCCGCTATGGATCTCATTATTCTTGGTGGAGTTTTAGGTGAAGATTGACCTGAACTAGGACTTGAATCTGAAGAGCTTGGAAAAGCTAATCTATTTCTGAATCAGAATCTTGATGTCTTTCTTCAACTTCATCAACTTGCATTGGCGCTTTTTTGAATTATTATGACTGAAGAATTACAACAAGCTTCTTTTCCACTTTGTTTGCATCCCAATTCCAAGATGAAGATTCATCAACACAGACGCATACTTCAGACAGACGCCAGCGATATTATGTGGGCCACCTGCCTCTTGGAAGAAATAGATGGAAAGAGTGGATACAGAAGCGGCATGTTCAAACGATCTGAGCAAGACTACCATTCGACATTCAAGGAGATTCTCGTACTCAGAAGAGTCATCAAAAAGTTTGAATTTCACTTTCTGGGGCACTAATAGCAATACACATTCCCAGTGTCTTGATAGCTCATAGGCTGCTCTACGAAGAACAACTATGTCACTTCTGTCTATTAGTGAAAGGCTAAGGCTTCATCCCAAATTTCAAAGCTCGTGGAAAGAAATGAAAGGACAGACAGCAAGGAAGGAATACTTCTTTGATTAAGAAGAAAGTCCGATTCCTCTCGGCAGCACGTAAGGAAGTTGACTGTGAACTCTTCTTGGCTCTTAGCACAAAGGGAGTGAAGTCCGCCTATCAATCAACATAAAAGTACGCCCTCTCCCTTGTCTACTCCGAACGATTGTTTAGTTAGCCGTGAATGAGAACTCTTGTTGCTTGTTGGCAGGTAGTTCCATGGTTGGTTAGCTCGAAAGCGAGTTCTTACTCTTTGACCTGAGGGGAAAAAAACTGTGATTACCTAGGGTGAGGTTGACCTTATTTTTGCTGTACGGCTATTAGTCTTATTAGAGTCAGTAGCTGGGATTCTCTTCTTCTGCCTATTAGTGATGTGACTGTAACTTTCTTGTTGAAAAGACAGCTTTTCTTTGGCGGTATCGTATATAATAATAAGGCTTCATTTAGGAGCGCTCTTTTTATCCAACAACTAGAAATCTAGTAAGAGAAGAAAGCAACTTTACTTCATCGAAAGGGCAGGTCTTTCTTTTTATTGTTGATCTTCTCAAGGATGGGATTTGCTTCGATAAGCCACCGTCCAATAGAGCAACACCATGTGTAGATCGAAAAGGTCTCGCGAAGCCGGTAACCGGTAGGTCTAAGAACGGATTTCAAGCTTGATAAGCTGCAACTAGACAATCCATTCCTTTAGTAGGGGGATCCTTGTTCACATGCTTAACAAATGCAAGTAGAATCTTCGAACCGAAATAAAATAGGACAGTCACCCATCTAAGGAGAAAACAGAGGCGTCGAGATATTCGATGACTAAGGCCTTGTCACAAGCTGGGCTCGAACCAGCGCTTTCCAGATGCAGTCTAGATTTCAACACGTTTCTGATCGTGACTTTAAAAAAGAAAGAAGAGAAATTGGGCCAAGGTAGTTGGTGCCTGCTTTGCTTTCTTACCAAGCAACTCTGGCAAGTTACTTGGCAAAATTGAAACGAACAATACAGGAGACCCATTGAGGGTCGTGGAGCTTTGATCCGGCATATCCCCCCCAAACTGCTGCGTGAACAAAATCCCCGCTCATTCACTGCGCTAACTTCTCTAACCAAAATACATAAGATAACATACATAGGAAGATTATAACTCGCACAAATTCCCTAGGACTGAAAACACCTGCAGAATCAAAACCATCGACCATCCCTTCTGTCTAAAAGAATATGAGAGTTAGTTCCGTACACTCTCGCCTCACATGCTAATCTTCTGGTCCACTAATCTACTGCATCAGAGAGCGTATCGCCTTACTATTAATTCTCTGACCCAAACTTGGTATCCATGTTAGGAAATAAAAGAGACCCCTTGCCGCTGCACTAATTTCATTCTCTGTCAGGTGAGGACTAGCTTTCTTAGGTTGAGCCCTTGTTCGTGTTGAAGTGTAGCTGCGTCCCATAAGGTCACTTTACTCGAATACCTTACTTACATGGAACTACCCTCGACTTGATCCATCCCAATGATGGTAGGTAGGCAAATATTTTCTGAGAGCGCTGATGAGAAAGATTTTGTATTGAAACCCTAGGACTCTATCCGTTTCCGTCGAATGGCTGCTAACCATTATTCTGGGTGGATCTTACAACGATACCCTTAGCCCAATCTTTATAGCCAATCCCCGGTGATAGATATTTTATAACAAATTCCACCAGGATTGAATAAGGCTATAAGCAAACCATTGAGAACCCTATAGCCCTGCCAGCAAGGCAACTAACTCTTCACTTAAAGATTCTATTCTAGAGTAAGTTTACTTTAGAAGGCTTAAAGCTCTACCTTGCAATTCAATGTCTAGAAGTAATTCTCGTCGTTGTCTGTCTTTTGGGCTATTCGTTCTTTCCTTCAATTGGTTCGGAGAGAAAGGGAGGTATAGCACCATTTCCTAGGCCCTATGCTTTAGTTGTAGCTATTGAGGGGGGGCCACCTTACCTCTCCCCTCTCCCATGGCCAAGCGCATCATTTACTTATTGCGTCGACCATGGCCTCCTTACATTATCGGAACTATCTTTTGGTACAATCTTTCCTTCGTTCTCGGAACTATCTTTTTACAAGTTTGATCCTTGCCCCTTATTTCTTCCTATTATTTTCTTACATTAGTTGTCTTCTTGATAATAAGACTCTAAAAAGTTCTCTAATGTGATTTTGATCTTTTTATAATTACCAATGCAAGCCGCAAGATCGGCCATTTAACTATCGATTTTCGTATCAATATCAAATTGGAAAATTGCAAGATTTTTGGATAAATAGTGGTAATCCACCTCTGTGGTTTTCCACAGTATCTCCAATTTGCTCAAAATCTCCTGAGATTTCACCCTATTTTTTCTCGAAAATTAAAACAGAATTAAAATGCATGATATGTTCAGGAAGCATGGAATCACTCAAGAAACTTTACTCATCAATACCCATTTCAGTCGAGGATTTAATTAATGAAACATGTGTACATGTGAGGCTGAATTTTGAAATAGATAGCTTTCACCATCAAACCTACAAGGTGTAGGAACTTTCCTAATCAGCTCAAACATACCCGATCGTCTATTTATCTCGCAGGAAAACATAATATTTTTCTTGTGGCAGCTTATGTTGTAACTAGTAGCTTTCACACTGTATTTCTTTTCACACGTATTTTTTTTCACTATTTCAGCTCATGTTGCAACTGGTAGCTTTCACACTAATCTCTTTTATTTTGGATTAGGTAGTTATTTCCAGTGCTTGATAACCACAATATTTCCTGCCCTTTTTTTTTCTTTTTGATCTCAAGGATGAATAGAATACAGGAATATATTTATTGAAACTTCTCTCTTTTTCCCTAGTCATCAGAAAGTTCAAGCTCCTGCACTTGCAGACCATCAAGATAAGCTTTATCAATCAGTATTCAGTATGTACAAGGAAGTATGGTTCACAAACTAAATCACTAGTTGAATTGATTATTAACATTTCAGATTTCTCAACCTTCTTTCAAGCTCCTGTGGCAATCCATGATGCAACATTATAGACTATAGATCCCTAAAGCTTTTCTTAGGGTTTCAAATCTCAAAGGATCTAAAGCTTTAGTGAAGATATCTATCAATTTTTTTTCTGTTGCAACATGTTCTAAAACAATAGTTCTGGTTTCAACAAGTTCACGGATAAACTGATTTAATTCCTTATGCATAGAATTTACCCAAAATTCATCCTCTAATGCATCTTTCACATTTTTGGGTTTTAAGATAGAAGTGTAGCACATATACCTTACCATGTCCCTATAGTTCAGCTTGGGTTTACCTCTAGTTTGGATTCCATCATGTATTGATCCAATCACATCCTCTACAACATGATTTTTGTAAACTTGAGGCATTTCAGCTTGAATTTCTTTAGTGCTAACTTATGTTGTTACACTGCTTGTTGTAACATCGCATGAACCAATGTCCTCCTGCTCAGTCTCTGTCTTTGGCGTTACAACAGTATCTGTCACAGCAGATTTCTTCGTCTGTTTTTCCTTTAACGTTGCAACACCTTCAGTAACATCAACATTCATTTTACTGGTACTTCCTTCTTCTGGCGATTTTCTTGTCTGCTTGCTCGTTAGCTTTGGCACACCTTGTACTGCACAGGTATTGTTGTAACACGACAATGATTGTTCATGAGATGGTGTAAGCATGTAGCAGTTGTCAGATGACCTTTTCCCTGTAAGCACACAATTATTAGATACATCTAACACATGGCAACCATCTTTAGTGAAATTCACAAACAAACCCTGATCACACAATTGACTGATACTAATAAGATTAGCATTCAGCCCTTCAACATGCTGTAATTTCTTGAGACTTGGAACCCCTTTAATCTCAAGTGTTCCTCTTCCTAGAATTTGTCCTTTAATACCATCTCCAAAAGTAACTTGGCCTTTATCGCTCCTTGTAGCTGCTCAATGCTTCACACATACCTATCATATGTCTAGAACACCTACTATCAAAATACCAAGATTTAGCAGCACAGGCTTGTGTAGAAGTATAAGCAGCAAAACAAGTTAAATCAAATTTCTTTATCCATAATTGTTTTTCCTTGTGCTCTGAAAACATATGTGAGGATCTCTTTTGCTAATTGAGAGACTTACCTTTTTCCTGCATTCATTGGAGCCTGAAGCAGTGAGGTTTGATGTATCAAAGTACAAGGCAGTAATGGTAGATGGGAACAAACCTATTCTTTTTCCTTTGTTTCTTGTGCGCTGTTGTAGTCCTTGTTGTAATACCAGTAGCTGAAAGTTCTTCTCTGACCCTCTGTAAAGTCGCGACATCTTGTTTCTGTACAGGATTTTCTAAGCTTTTGACAAAGACAGTTTTTCCAAAAGATTATTCTCCATAAAAACCAAGTCCTGTATGGTCTTTGCTTGATTTTTGAATGGATAGCATATGATCAAGCTTTTCAATCCCAGAATTCAGCATCTTCATATTACGCTACATCTGTTTCAATTCATGTTGCAACACCTGAACTTCCTGCAATCTTTCAGCAGCCAATTTTTCCAGTTCTGACTTTTGTTTTTGCAATTCAAGGATCCTCAACTCCAGTCCCTGGTTTTTCTTGCACATGATCACCCATTTTCGTACATGTTCTGGTACGTTATCATGACTTCTTCATTATCCAATTTACCATCACTGTCTGACTCAAAGCAATTAGATTCACTAATTTCATAGTCTGTTTCATCCTGTGCTGCAACAGCTGTACTAGCTTTCTCGTTCAGACTGTTTTCACGAGATGCATAGCAACATTGAATGCAACAAAGTTACTGGTATGCTCCCCATCACTCTCTGAGAATTCCTCTGATTCCTCATAACTCCAGGTAACCTTGATGACCTTTTTCTTCTTCTTCAAGGTGTTTGCATACTCAGATTGAATGTGACCAAAACCCCCACATTCATGGCATTGAATTTCTTTACCTTTTTCCTTTCCATTCGTCAGCTTAAAATTTTGTTTCTTACATTGTTGCAACATGGGGCTTCTTTTCAATGTTTGATTGTCTAAAGTCCTTTCTCCGCTTGTCCCATTTTTTCAAAACATTGTTGAAATTTTTAGTAAGCACGGCTAAGGATTCAAATATCTTTGTGTCCTCATCATCTGAGGAGCTTATTGTTCCTTTTCCTTCTTCAGCCCGAAAAACAATGCCTTTTTCTTTCTTCTTCTGCTTAAACTTCATCTCCAAAGTTTGAAGTGAACCCATCAATTCATCAATTTTGAGTTCATTAACATTCTTGGATTCTTCTATGACAGCAACTTTGATTCCAAATATGTCTGGAAGAGAGCGCAAGGTTTTTCTTACAAGCTTAGAATCATAATACTTTTCTCCCAAAGCAAAAGATTCATTAGCAATTTCACACAATTTCGTATTTAAATTGGCAATTGTTTCATCCTCCTGCATCCTCAGTTCTTCAAATCTAGTGGCAAGCATCTGCAACTTTGATCTTCTAATTGATGTTGTACCCTCATATGCTATTAGCAAAATCTCCCAAGCTTTCTTAGCAGATTCACACGTCGAAATTAACTTGCATTGATTCAAGTCAACAACATTGAATATCGCATTTAGTGCCTTCGAATTCCAACTTGCCAGAAGGTCTTCAACCTTGGTCCATTCAGTTTCAAGTTTAGTTGCAACACTGCCCTGATCATCTATTGTGATGGGAGTTGTCCAGCCAGTCAAGATTACTTTCCACACCTTCTCATCAATAGACTTGATGAATTCCCTCATTCGAGCCTTCTAGTACGAGTAATTCATTCCATCCAACAACGGTGGTTTAGAGATTGAACCTCCTTCACGCAAGGTATCCATACCTATTCCTACAAGACAACAACTCAAAACCCCCAAGAATCTAACCGAATTAGTTCGTAACCTGCTCTTGATGCCACTTGTTAAAAGTTGTACAACAACAATATGGATTAATTTCACAGCAAGAGGACTAATATGCTTAATCAATCAAGCTCTGTGATCAAGACTAAAAATAGGGTGCAATAACCTGGTTTGAAGTGATTCTGTTACAACTCTGTTACAGGTGATGTTGCAACATTAACTGGAATATTAGTTCTATCATAGACTGTTAACAAACTGTTTCTCTAATTGCTTAGTCAGTTTATTCCACTTAATGTTTCAACATGAGTAGTAATAGTAAACAGCAGCGGAAATAATAAAGCTATAACAAAAATAAAGAACACCAAGATTTAACGTGGTTCAACCGTGCAGTCTACGTCCACGGGACCTCCCCTGGTCCAATAATCCTGTCATTAAGAAACAAAAAGTTACAACATCAATGGACTTACACAAGTAAAAAATCCCTCTTGACCTTTGACGCCTAGATGAAGAACTCCTTAACGAACTTCGGTTTGGAGAGCTCCCCTCGACTTGCAAAGTTCTCTCCCAAGAACTACACCTTCTTCTCCTGAAGAATGAATAAAGAAGACAGTAATGTAATCACTCAAAGACTCATATAATTCGATCATGACTCACTGTCAAAACAAACGAAGTTGTAATACAATCAAAGACTAGAACACATATCGTGTTGAAACATAACTTGGAACACTGGACAAAAAACTTACTTGTATTTTCTCTTGTTGCTCTTTATTTCTGCCTATCCTTTTCTGCCGTGATTGCTGCTATATAAATACAAGATTGCTACTGCAAATTGTCTTGGGCTGCAAGAAAAGCCTTTACTCATAAAACCCTATTCTTCTTTTCCTTGTAAATATGCAATAAATGTCATTCCTTAGTTAGCACAAATCTTCTCCTCATATGGTAAGTTACCATAACATTTTTCCTGCACAATATAAAAGGTAAAAGCACAAGTTATGGTAATATCATAAGTTTTGCAAAACATAGCCAATCAATAATGGCCTTAATAATCTCCAATCAATTAATCAATCACCAATCAAGCTAATTCGCTCAATATGATTTGTCAAGAAAAAACAAGAGGGTGTTGTCGATACTGAGAGTTTATAGACGGAAAATTTAACCAAGCACATTTTATGTCAATTTGGACACAACAAACCAAACACGCATATATGAAACATCTCAAATGTTTATTACAAGCATTGCACAAAAAGGTAGATAGTCAATAGAGAGTAAGCGGATGCTCCAAGTATAAGGGATGTTGAATTTGTTGAGGTAATATCAAGCAAGATTCTTCCACAACGAAATGACAATCAATGCAAACATAGACCAAACCTCCTTTACATGGATTTTGGCGTGCACTACATAAAAGTCTTACACTCGTCGTTGATAGGCTACACTCAATCAACGGATGTTGGAGGCTCAAGCCACGTACATCATGGTTAGACTAGTAAATCTTGTTTGTGGGTGCTAAAAACGCACAATGAACGTCTAAATAAAATCCACATTTTAAACAACTGAAGTAGTCAGACATGGATGTTTTTCCACAAGCATAGCAATAACATGTGTTATGATAACCACCAGGCCGTTGAACGAGAGTTAGCGGGTGTAATGGATGAAACAGGTCATTTATTTCCTCCGGCAAGCTATAGCAAGACTAGTACAGTAAGCGTTTGGAGTTGCTGTCGAAGTACACATCACCTTCAATTGATTCATCGCATACAGTGCAACAATATTGAAGATATTGAAGTCCTCGATGACAAGGAATTAAAGAATCTGGAAAATTGTAAAGATTTTGATGATCTTTCACGAGAGTCAATGAAGCACACTTAAAGTCCAAATGATATCCACAATCAAAACTACTATAGGCAGAGTCATATTCAATCCCTCGCTTACACTTACTACAACTGCGATATGGACGGAGCTTTCTAAGGTTGAGAGGATGATGGGGATGGAAAGGATGCGTTACCTCTTTCAGAGACTTGACGCTGCAGGTTTCATGAATATACATTGAGTGCCTGACACGGTTACATACATAGCTAGTTATACACTTGTTGGTATATTCTTTTCTATCCTGTAGTTGAAGCCAAGTATCACAACATTTTCTACCCATCCTGTATATTATCCTAGAGAGGGCGCCTAGCCGGGAAGGCCTCAATTCATGCCTCGTTATTGCTTGCTCAAAAAACCTCCCTTCTAGTCCTTGCTACTGTTCTTAAGTCAGATTCGAAGCTCTTTGATATAATAATTACGTGGTTGAGAAAATCAAGCCCTTAGAGTACTCGTAAAGACCTGAAAACTACGTTTTTCTTTTTGAAAATGGATTTATAGAACTCGCCTCAATGTAGGAGCTAGGGCAGGCCTCTCCGGCCTACAGTGGGGTTAGTTAGGATGAGTGGATAAATCAACCAGCAAGCAAGATCTTGCTAGGCTTAAGCATTCAAAGAAAGAAGGCGCATTGAGCGAAGTAACCGCGGGTTTCTCCTTCCTATGAAAGAAAGGGCTGGCCTGGGCCTTTCCATCCTGCCGTGTTTGCTTGTCTGAAGTAGTACTCCCATTCTAAGGCAAATAGCACGGCATACCCTCAGCAATGTGAATGACCAGCAGACACATTTACATCCGAATCCGAAGAAGAACCGATCGAGAATCTGTGACTAGAGAATAAGGCCTTGCCCCCTATGGGGGGTGGCCAGGCGTAAGGACCGTCCCAGAAGCACAGTTTCGTAATCAGGGCGGGGAAAATAGGAAAATGCACACCATAAGCTCTCGTATCAGCTGTTCAACTTTTTTACCGAGGAGGAAAGAATAATATTCCAAGCGGATAGACATCTAAATTTCAATTAGATTCATTCCTAAGCTTGCTTTGTTGCAGCAAGATGATCAGTCCGAGCCTTTTTTGCTATTGCCATTGTCCTAGGAGGGGAATTGTCACGGCCCTAAACAGACCTATAGAGGTTAAACTAGGGTGTGATCTAAATATTCACGTTATTTTATGACTATAACTGATTAACGAAGATTAAGCTTATCCATTAGACTAGAACTCCAAAAATTATTCGGAAAGCCAGCAGCATAACGGCTGTAATTGGCTCTTTAGTTTGACCTAATTTTCTAAACGCCTCAAAACTTTCAATCTCAAATTCGATTCCAACTAAGATTACTATTTATCACCAATTGATATGTCTACTATTTATCTCAAGTCTCATTTGATTAACACCTAGCATATTAATTATGTCTCGTTTATGTGACAATCCCTATCACACAAGTACCTGTTGATCTTAGCTTACAAATGAGTACCTGCTTAAGATTGGATAGATTCATTTTACTTAACCCTTTTCCTAATACTTCATAAGCATGTGATAGATACTAAACCAAAGTAGTGATAGCAAAACGACCAGAAGAGTATATATCTAGTTATGATCAGTACAAACCAAAATTAGACCCCAAATTACAACGGGGGTCATTTACAATAGCAACGACAAACAACATAAGAGATAATCTTCAAAATAACATATCGTTCACAAAACAACCACAATCACGTAAGGCACGTAGGGCATGCAATCACTCCAAAGAGTCATCAATAGGCACGTTATCCACGGGTAACTGTTCCTGATCTTCTTCACCTGTGATGGTAAAAGAGGGTGAGTCCTTATGAACTCAGCGAGGGAAAACGAGAAATACGTTTTGAAACTAAAAGAACACAATTACCCGTCTTTCCTCCCCGAGGTCCTCTAGGAACCAAGCGAGAGTACTTATTCACATAGTGAAAAGGATACAGTGAGCTTTTGCTCTCAATTCATTTCCAATAACAATTGTTGTGGCCGACTTCAAATCATCCACTTATCACGCCAAATGGGTATACTCTGGATGTACCCCGAAATCCTACGCACCAACTCTCTAAGGAAGTCTAGCCCCCAAGCGAGAGAGGGAATTGGACCATGGTAGTCACGGTTGCACCGGAAAGCCCGATGCCGTCTGGTGTGCGTGAACGCTACCATGCCAGAATGAAAGGCTGCAACCTTGTATGCAATGCACATTTATAACATTTAATATATCACATTAGGTGGACAACAAAGTAGGTTGCCTCCGAGCAGTCATAAGATCGTACATTGACAAGTAAACACACGAGGCATGCTTTGACATGTAATTTTACTTGTAAAGCACATGGAGTTATATGAATATTAAATGGGAAGCCATGTAACACATGTAAATCAAGTCATATAACTCATTTCGGGGTTCACGTAATCAGATAATAAGTTTATACAAGCATGCAACAATGTCTACGTGGGACCGGGTACAAGAAAGGTCTACTTATCAACATGTAATCGTCGGGAATCACATTTCAAGCATACGTAACATTTCTTAGGCAGCCCACTAATCACACAATTGGACACAATAACCATAGGATCAACACTTAGCGAGTTTTCATATTCAATAGGGTTTCAATTCATGCTTACACGTGCGATTTAAGCCACAAGTTGTCACGTAACTAAGATCTTCAATCATCCAAAACAGTCCACATAACATCCAAGTGCCACAATCCCAAGCATTCAATATCACAAGAGAAGTTACAATATTTTTTCAAAGTATATCACTAAATAAATACCTCACTGCAATGGTCTGTTTTCCCACAATCATTTAGACAAGAAAAAAATCTCCAATTCCAGTGAAAAAAATGTCAAATTAAAGCTTATTAAGTGAACTAAATCCAGAAACAAACCTCGCATCATTTGGAGTTCGGATTCAAGAGTTATAGCTATAACCGTGAGACTACGCAAAACTGTCCAGATTCGTACATATTTCAATACATTCCATTTTTTAGGGTCTTAGGGTCAGATTTAGCTTTAGTCTTTTTCTGAAAAAAATGTCCGGAACTGAAACATCTGGCAACCTACCAAATATCATGCATTTTAGATATCGTTTACTAGGTCAAAACTGTTTCGTTCTACAAGGACAGTGAACTGCCAAAAACCTGCTCCATTTTCCCAGATTTTCCAGTTTTAGACACCTTTCAATGTTTTGCCATTTTGTAGACCTTAGCGTCAAAATTGGCCTTGGCCTATTTCTACAAAAAATTCTCAGAACTGGAAAAACTAGTCACCTACCAATTTTCACGTATTTTCAATATCATTTACCAAGCAAAATACACTTTGTTCTAACAAGTCAGAAATCTGCCAGCTACGCGATTGTGCCTATCCTCAGGTTCTAACCGAATATCTTGCCATGCATGGTTATATAAGATCATGCACACACATATACAACAAGTACAGAGGTAAATCTAGACATATGAAGGCATGCATGTGGTTTTTGAAAGCTTTTAAAAAGGATTAACCATCACCTTAGCAAGTTAATAGATGAAGATGCACAATGGAGCTTCTTTCTTGCTTCTTGCTTGCTTGGGCTGCCATGGACGAATTTCTTAGAGTCCTTGAGTGCCTAGGAGAACCTTAGAAGATGAGCTTGAGCCATGGAGCTTGAGGATCCAGCCTTGGCCAAGAGAGAGAGAGGAAATGAGAGAATGAGAGTTTTAGAGAAAGAAATGATGTGTTTTTGTATGTGGTCAGCCTTGAGCTACTAAAATTCTGAATTTGTGTAATCTATTAAGCATATTTGAATTATTTTTTGGCATGGCATTGCAAAGGCCGAGAGTGGTGGCTTTGGGTAGGATATTTAGGAGTTTTTTATGCATTATTTTATGTGTTGGTGTCATAGCTTGTCTAGGTTTGATTTTGAAATTGCAAAGCATGCTACAAGGCCTTGGTTTGGCCAACCAAGGTGCTTAGAAATCTGAAATTTCAGATTCAAATTGTGGTATTATAAGTTATAATAAGTGTGGAATTTTGAGGAGCATGGATTTTGCAAAAGAATAAAGAATGTCTAGTGTTTAGCATTTCGTCTTTTAGTGCATTGACTTAGGATTAGAATATAGTTAGTGGAGTTTGTAGGATTATTCTATAGTCTAGTGCTTCGTGTAGGATGCTTTCTTGATTAGCGTTTAGGCACGTTTTCCTAGGTTCTAGGGCATGAACTACGAGATAGACACGAACTACGAGGTATGGCACGTACTTCAAGACTAAGGCACATACTTCAAGGTAAGTGCACGGATTCTAATGCAAATGCACACAATTCTAGGTGAATGCATGCAAACCAATGCAAGGTACGTAGTTCAATGCAATGCACACAAACCTAGGCACCACTCTATATCTAGGTTACGGTACGCAATTCAAGGTTATGACACACGAAACAAGGTAATGCACGTACATCGAGGTTAAGGCACGTATATCTAGGTGTCACACGTCAGTCAGGGATTAGGGCATACCATTCTAGGTCAAGGCACATATGACGAGGCATGCACGAAAATCAAGACAGGGCACGTAATCCAAGGTCATTCATATAATTCTTGGTCCAAAGCACGCAAATCGAGGTAAGACACATTATTCGTGGTTGGGCCTCACAGGAATAGCTCATAGCTGAAATATACAATTACAAGAAAGTTGAGCTCTTATATACAATAACTCGGATCTTTAGTATTATCTTATTTATTACCTGTGTCGCCACTTTGCAGCCTGAAAGAAGTCATTGCTCAATATGACATCGAAATCATTTTCGTAACTTAAGGACCCCCTAAAGCTGCCCTTGTTTGAAGGTATCGTTCGGGACTTCCCCCCGAAGGAGATAGTAAGCAAGACTTTCTACGCTACAATCTTTCTTCTCTAATGAAATCTATAGTTTGATCGAGGGTTCGGTGATTATGATGTCGGTTTAGGGCCCTCTTATCTCTTCCTTCTCCGAGCTCATGTTATGGAAGAAGGAACCGAGAAGAAGGTATCAGCAACCACTGATTTTATTACGGGACAACTCATGATGTTCATATCAATCTATTATGCGCCTCTGCATCTAGCATTGGGTAAACTTCATACAATAACTGTCCGAGCTCTACCATATCTTTTGTTTCATTTCTTCTGGAACAATCACAAACACTTTGGATCTACTACCAGAAATTCAATGCGTAATCTCAGCATTCAATGTGTATTCCTGAATTATCTCATTTTTCAATTATTCAACCATTTCATTTTACCAATTTCAATGTTAGCCAGATTAGTCAACATTTATATGTTTCGATGCAACAACAAGATGTTATTTGTAACAAGTAGCTTTCTTGGTTGGTTAATTGGTCACATTTTATTCATGAAATGGCTTGGATTGGTATTAGTCTGGATACAACAAAATCATTCTAATTGATCAAATGTACTTATTCGATCTAATAAGTACTTGGTGTCAGAATTGAGAAATTCTATGGCTCGGATCTTTAGTATTCTATTATTTATTACTTATGTCTACTATTTAGGTAGAATACCGTCACCCATTCTTATTAAGAAACTGAAACAAACCTAAAAAATGGAAGAAAGGGTGGAAAGTAAGGAAGAAAGAGATGTAGAAATAGAAACAACTTCCGAAATGAAGGGGATTAAACGGGAACAATAAGGATCCACCGAAGAAGATCCTTCTTCTTCCCTTTTTTTTGGAAGAAAAGGAGAATCCGGACAAAATCGATGAAACGGAAGAAATCCGAGTGAATGGAAAGGAAAAAACAAAGGATGAATTTCACTTTCCAGAGACAGGCTATAACAATAGCCCAGTTTCTGAAGATTCTTATCTGAATATGAATGAGAATCAAGAAAATTCGAAATTCAAAATACTTGATAAAAAGAGCCAGAACGCGAGGACGAGACTTTCTCACTTACTTACTATACATAGGTGCACGAGTGCCATTGACTTTAAAGTCTTTTAAAGAATTGAAACTGCTACTCTAGTAGTACTTCTTGCCGAAAGGATTGAAAGGGGATGGATTTCCGAAAGCAACCTCTTGGACTAGGCATCCCCAGATGCTTCCCCCGTAGAAATCCACTTTCAGAATGTAGGTTGGCCTCTTGAGTGTTACGGGAATAAAGGAGAATAAGGCGCTAAGATAAGATAAGAAAAGAAAGTGCCCCTATCTTCCAAGATAAAGCTCGTTGCCAAGGTAGATCGAATGTTAACTAACTAGAAGTGATAGTCGAGCCGCCTTCGCTCCAACACTGCTTAGGCGAGCTCTCCTATATAAGGGAAAGTCTCTCTTCCACTCCTCCCCTAACCCCTTAGCCTCGCTTGTCCCCTCCAAACCTTTCTTGTGATGAAAGAAAATATCTTATTAGCTTAGGGGTGTAGTGATAACTTGAGACCTTCCTCTCTTAGGCTTACCAGTATTGACTAATTACGGAATCTTTATATTCCCAGAAGCCCAACAAGACGCGATAAAGTCCTGAAAGGCGAAAGAAGCCCTTCAAACGAAAGTCCCATATCTGATTCTCAAGCAACTTGTATTGGTATATTAAGAAGAATGGCGATGCTTCCCTTCAGTCAAGTGAGTTACTATTCGCTTTCGTTCATAGCCCTGCTATCCATTTTTTCAAGTACACTTTCCTGTGATTGTCCAGGATATTCACCTTTATGATAACAATGTGGTGCTTGGGTAGGTCTTCTCTGATTACGTTCGGATGTGACAGGGAAGCCGGGAGGTCCAGGGACATAGCCGTTCAATTCATTCCCCATCCAGCACTTAATCGACGAAAGAGATGAGGAATACTAGCATATAAGACGAAGACTATTATACTTTGACTCTTCTATTGTGGGAGAGGGAAAAAATGCAAGATGTCTTGTTTTGTTTTGGCAATAATCACTTCTGGGGGGGTGGGGGGGGGGGGGGTGGGGTGGTCAAGGATGACTTCATGAAAGTGCTTTTGGAGTTCCACAAAGATGCATCACTGGAGCCAACTCCATTCCTCTCCCTATCGGTCGAGCATCTTCAAACCTCTCCTGTTGGTCGAGCGTCTTCAAACAACGCCACTTTCATTTCCTTGATCCCATATAAAGGCGAAGACATTGACATTCGACTTCACTACTTGGATCCTTTGTCACGCCCCAACTCGATCCCTCCTATAATCAGTCAGGACGCAACGGAATTTCGGCAGTATAACGACAGTAAATAGGACACCGAGGCTCTAAACCAACCTCAATAGAACAACATACATCAACTCCACAACCATACAACAAATAACTCCTCAATAAATACAACATACATCATAACTATATTATACAATAATCATTCCTCGTTATACGCCTCCGTTCCAACATAATACATAAACCTTAATATACATTTCAAAATATGTTGATACCAACCTAGCAACCTAAACATAGACAAAAGAAAGGCTACTAAGACAACATCAACTAATTCATTAACTTTTCAACATCTTATACATTATTAACTACATAGCATATAAAAGTCTACTAAGTTAATTTACAAGATAGGAAAATAGTACAACATCAAGGATAAGTCTCCGGAACATAAGACTCATCCACATAAGGCACATTTTCCACATTCTCCTCTTCAGAAGGCACGTACCCGTAATCCTGCGAAAGTACACCTGTAGGCATGCAATAATAGAGAGTGAGCTTATATAAATAAGCCCAGTGATGATCTAATAGATCTCTACAGTATTCACTATGCTCCTTGGATTTAATCCTTTGAGCAAGTAAACACACAATAACATCAATAATACTATCATCACATAACTATAATGACCATTCAATAAAGGATACACTAGTTGGAGTAGCTCCAAACACCATCACGATCATAACATCCTTCTTGTGACTCCCATAAACACACGCACCCGAGGTACCCCAATAACCTCTCCCTCCATGACACCTCCGTCATGCGAGCTGGAAGCAGTCTCTGATAGTCATGCCGTTATCAACCCGCCAGCCCGATGCTGCCCAAGAGGTGGCACACACATACCAGAGACTCAACAATAATAATAAACATCAATCATTCACAGGAGGATAGTCTAGCAGAACTGCTATCTCCCGGCATCAATCATCAATCAATAATCATATTGTCATCATAATAATCATCAATAATCAATTAAACAACAAAATAACCAAGTTAGATGACAAAGTAGGCCATCTAACCGAACATGCATTAAACACACAATCAAACTCTAATTTACCCATCAACAACTCACAATTCAATCACTCAACCCACACCCAATCAACTAAGGCTCAATCTAACATTTTAAAGAAAGACAACCTAAACTTCAATTAATCATATCTTACATTCTACTAATCCAAACAACTCCAAATCAGTTTCAAACACTCACCCATTCAATCAACTACATTATCCCCTTGGAAACCAACCAAAACACATCCAAATCATGCTCAATAACCCTAAAACCCTAATGTGTCATGGCTGAAATTTTTGGATTTTAGCACGGACATCGCAATCGAAAATTCGGTATTACAACGGCGCTACCACGTAATTATCAAACATTTAGAAATCGACGGCAATCGATTCCGATCAACACAACTCAAAATAATCAACATTAACCAAATTATTCAACTTTAAATACCCAAAAAATAATAATTATGCTACAACCGTTCAAATCTCGTAGGATTACATATAAATGATCCCTAGCTTGCATGGAGCAATAATCTAACATTAGATTAACATTCTAACTGTTCGATTTTCAATTCTATGCAAAAACACAAAAGTTGAGTTTTGAGATCTAGAATTTTCTCTCACCTTTGATGCGATATAAGCCTAGGAATGCATGCAATGCGTGCCCAACAAGCAGAATCCAATTCAGCATGAAATTCTACGGACAAAAACTAGGTTTTTCTTTGAATTTTTGCTTGGAAAAGCTTGAACTCCTTTGGCTTTTTTTTCTCCTATGGCTTTCGGCCCTATGTGTGTGTGTGGAGTGTGTTTTGTGTTGTGTTGAGTGTGTGTTGATGATAATATGTAATTAAAAGCTTGGTCAAATAAATAAAATGCAAAGTCAAAGTAGTATTTTAGTCCTTTAATTCATTTTCTTGTCTTTTAAATGCATTTTAGCTATCTCCTTGCTCAAAACAAAAATGTAACTCCTAAGATAGCTCAAGTAGGTTATTTTTAGGTGACAAGAAGTTTTACAATTGAACAATTTCACCCGAGTCGGCTTAAAACTCAATTTTTGCAAAAGTCGGTGTAAAAACCCTAATAAATTCTTAAGCTGATTTTAAAACCGTTTTCATCAAACACAAGTCTATTAAAGCCCGTGGACTAGGTCTAGAAGGGTTAAAAAGACCAGTTTCAAAATTTTAGCAGATGTGTTTCGAAAATACTATTCACTGAAAATTGACGATACAATTTCTGACTCTGTTTTTTATGAAAATTTCATGAATGCACATTTAGCATGTTCTGGGAGTATTGATATCAAAATTACCACATTCTAAGTCACATAGCACACAGACAGGTTAATTCATGCAAAACGAGATAAAGCATGCAAAACGAGATAAGATAGAAATAGTGGGGTTTCACATCCTTATCTCTTGAACTCGTTCTGGCAGCTAGTTTAATTGTACCGGCATCTCATCTAGTGACGATCGATTCCCTAAGAGCTTCTTCTGACGTAGGCGATTTTTCCCATTTTATCTTTAGAGCCACTTTTGAACTACGTCCACCCTGGTAATAAGGCAAAGCCTTTCCCTATCACGACCGCTTTCCTTTATTCGGAATGAATTCGTCTCAAAAGAATTTTGGGCTACGCTTCTTGCGCCTACGGTTAAGAAAAGCAATCCTCTTTCTAGGTCATCTAAGGCACTAAGATCTATTTCTTTCATACCAAGCCAAGTTGAGTGTAGAACATTGACAGGGAACCGCGAGTAGAATTGCGCCCAGGGCTCAATCTACGGCTGTCAAGCTTTCCCATTCGCATGCCTTAGGTGGGGGGTCTCACCGCTCGATCTTTGTTTCTTCAGAACAAGGTCCGAAGAAACGCGGGAATAAAGGCAACACTTCCTTAAGGTAGCCAAGCTATTACTATGATGCAATTGGAGCTTATCGGTAGAAACAAATCAATTTAGATACTCCTTTGTGGCTCCGGTGGTGACTAGATCAATGCGTTATTGATTTAAGAGAAACTGCCATTAAGAAGGGACTACTAGATGTTATCCTACTAGCAGTGACTAAAAGGAAGGGAGCCAAGTCAATGGGTATGCACCTCCAAATGGGCGGGGAAGGGGGAAATGTGCCTTTCTCGATTTTTTGTCAAGGGGAGGTGAGACCTTATGCATAGTGATAAAGGCGTAAGATCTCCAACTCAAATGAGGGGAGTAAGGTTGACTTCGGTCCCTCCTCCTAAAGGAAGTGAGCGATATCTTGTACAATGTACGTCTTGGCCACTTACAAGCGCTCGCTTGAACAGGTTGAATCATCTAAGGGACTTATCCACTCAGTATAATTAGCTCAGGCTTTCTTTCTTCCCAAATAGCTCTCTGAATTCCAAGACTTCTAGCACTGGCTGTCTTGCCTTTGTTGGCAAAGGTGGAATCTTCTTACTCGGACTAAGGTATGTTAACCCCTACCTGATCCATTGAATCGATTGAGACTATTAGTGTCACGTTCCTACACCAGCATACGGAACAACCACTGCATTGACTAGGCTTATAGCCATAGATTACCCTATGCTTGTTCTACGGAACTAGACTAGTCTAGTCTTTCTTCTCTGGCCAGCAAGAATGGGAAGCTAAAGCTTCTCCTGATCCTGATATGCTTGGACCTTAATATCCGTATTTCCCAAGCATGATAAATGGAAGAAATATGAATGGAAGAAAGAGATTGGTTGGTGACTTATCTACTCCAATACTTTTTTACAACAATCTTTGATCAGGACGATGAGTGAGTGGGGGATCTAGGTGCATGCATCCAAGCAGCAAGAGCTACTTCTCGCGTTTTGGATTCTTTACATACTTATCTTGGATGTTAATAATAGATCGCTTTTTATGGCATGTCATTGTCTTTTGCCTAGTGAATGAAATGAAGTGGTGAATCGATGCGTGTAACCTCTGGTTTTCAAAAAGCTTATGTTCTGGTTACCTCACCCCGAACGGCATGTCTTTCTTGTCCAACCGGTAAGCGAGATAGGGCTTGTTACCCTGGTCCTTGGATTGGATATTAACTTACAGGTAAGACTAAGCAGACCAGGAGTAGTAGGCTGACTAGATACCTGATCATGGGTGAAATCTTTCGGCCATAAGCCATACTTTCGGGGTCACCAATGGCTTTCTAGGGTTACATCAGATTGATTAGATACCTTGGGAATAGACCAACGACTCTTAAAAAGATCAAAACAAAAAGATCCATCAATCGATGACTGCCACTGCTTGTCGTCATACTCTATTGCTGGAGCACCCACTTTTTGATTTCAAATAAAGGTTTCTCCAGGTTAAAGAGCCGAAACGCGTTGCATTATTAACAAGAATTTTCTTTTTTTCCTGAGTGGATTCTCTTCTCTTCAATTGCTCATAACAAAAAAAATTGACTGGCTCCTTTTCGCTCCTCGACCTTTGGGAGAGTCTAAGTTACTGCCCGTGAATCTCCCACTTGCCTTAATGAGTAGGTATTTTTTTCTCGTCTTTTATTCCTCCTTGCCTTCTTCTTAAGAATCCTCCCAAATCACGAGTTGAGCAGCGATATGGAGATGATGATGCCTTTTTTAATTAGCCAATGTCAAGACTTGCATCAGAGTCCTACTACGTTACAGGAGAGCACCTAACTTGCTTGTTGACACGTGAGGGGAAATAGGAGTCTGAGGTGGCAGGATTTACCACGTTAGCCTTATGGTAGTGATGGTTGGTCCTACTACTCCTTCGAGTGCCTTTTGCGCTTAGCATCAGAAATAGGTGCTTCTACAGCGAAGGTGCTAAAACATAAAACTAGGTGAACTTAATTCGGAAACTTAAACGAATCAATTCCCACTGGACCCATTCTTTTGACTGCGTTAGCATCATCGGATACGGCAACAGAGATTCTTTGAACTTCACTCTCAAGGGCGTGGACTATTGAATTCCAACTTAGGGCTCCTTCTACTCTAAACTACTGTGTGCCTATTTGGAGCTTTTCACAGTCAAAGTCAAACGTTTGTTGATGGCAACATCGGCAAACTTTATATAAGACTTTAAGCACACCTGAACTACCTATAGTCTATCTAGTTATGGGGTTGTACTCAATTGTCAATCAATTCCTTTTTCCGTAGGTTGATGCTTTGTATCGAACGCTTGTTATATTTGTTTATATAGTCTAGTGTGTGAAGTCTAACTGAGGGAAATCGCCTATGAATTAGTTCCAAGAAAGCGGTCGTTCACGTCAGGGTCTGAAAGAGATGTAGTTGCTTGTACTTTTCTTTGATTCGTCGAGATTGGGTTGGTGTTCCGTCTACCTTAGTACAAGATCGAAAAGAATGCATTGTTTGGATGCCAAGGAATTGAGAAGGAATGACACTTTCAGAGGCGAAATGCCATGGGGAGATACTGTCTGTGATCCATGGATCTCCGATCGGGAAACCGTATCCAAGCTCCGTGGCTAGTCTACGCTCTTTGGAGTTTTCAAACTTAGCAAACTGAAACATCTAAGTAGCTAAAGGAAGGGAAATCAACCGAGACCCCGTTAGTAGCGGCAAGCGAGAGTGGATTGGGGGTTTGAAGAAAAACAAACACGTCGGGAAAGCCAAGCCCTTCAACAAAAGTGTTCACTTCTTTTTCGCCAAGTTTCATTCGATTTGTTGTGGATTGGATGATAGAAAAACCAGCAAGCTACGGCTTCAAAGCTTACCTTATTATTATGAAAATGAGACTTGGCTTTTTTTTATAGATTAAGAGGTTGAGTAAGGGGGGCGGAGCTTGAAGAGCGAAGCAAGCCGTGCTAGCCTATTACGTTTTTCAGCAATAAGCTACGGTCTAAGGACCCCCTAACCTAGGTTGGGGCGAAAACTCCAAAACAAAGATGGGTTCCAAACCTTTCTCTAATAATAAGGTAAGTTTTCAAGCCACCGCCCTTTTCTAGAAGGAGCGGGCGTAGTGAACTGTAATTGTGAAAAGATTGGAAGATCTGGCCAAAGAAGGTGATAGCCCTGTAGATTCATTCCTATGGTTCGATCCTTCCTAGTAAAAAGTGGCATGTTCGAATTCTGATCGCTTTTACTCGAGAAAGGGGGACCACCTTCTAAGCCTAAGTATTCCTCAATGACCGATAGCGTACAAGTACTGTGAGGGAAAGGCGAAAAGAACCCTATTTAGGGAGTGCAATAGAGAACCTGAGATCCGATGCGAACAATCAGTCGAAGGAGCAGAGCTTAGAGCTTGACTTTTTAGTAAAGCGCACTCACTCTAACGGCGTACATTTTGCATTATGGGTTAGCGAGGAAATGGGAAGAGCAGCTTAAGCTATAACGCCCCAACTCGACCCCACCTACAATCAGTCAGCACACAACATAATTTCGGCAGTATAACAACAGTAACTTGGATACCGAGGCTCTAACCCAACCTCTTTGTAACTCATACAACCAACATCAAAATCAACAACAACTCCACAACCAATTCAACAATAAACAACACAACCAAAATATACTTTAGACATTCTTTCACCATTTCATCCATAAGTTATATGCCTCCATTCCAACATCATACATGGACTATATTATACATTGCAAAATAGATTATAAACTAATCTAGCAACCTAATCATGTTCAAAAGAAAGGCTACTAAACTAGCAATATACATAAGTCTTATAATTGAGTCAGTTATACAATATAACATATTACAACAACTAGGACAAACTCATGGCTATGACTCCAGCACATAAGACTCGTCCACATAATGCATATTCTCATCTTCCTGAGGCACGTACCCGTAGTCTAGTTCTGTAACACCTGAATGTGTATAACGAATGAGAGTGAGCTTATATAAAACAAGCCAAGTGAAGATTCGATAGATCTTTTAAAAGTATTTACTATACTCCTTGGAAATCATCCTTTGAGTAGTAAACACATAATAAATATCAATAACAATATAAGCACAACAATGATAATAACCAATCAATAAGGATACTCCAGTTGGTGTAGCTCCAAACGCCATCATGATCTCAACCATCTTCTTATAACTCCCCATTACTCACACACCCGAAGTACCTCACTAGCCACTCCCTCCATGGCACCTCCGCCCATGCGAGCTGGGAGTAGTCTATGATAGTCATGCCGTTATCAACCCGACAACCCAACGCTGCCTGAGAGGTAGCACACACATACCAAGACTCATGACAATAATAATAATTATTCATATCACAGGAGGACAACAAAAGTAGGTTGCCTATCTCCCAACTTCATCAATAATCAATCAGTTAACATCATTTCAACAACATAACATCAATTAATCAATTAACAACTCAACAACTAAGTTAGATGACAAAGTAGGCCATCCAACTTAATATGCATTAAACCACTCAACCAAACCCGAATCTAACCAACAACAACCCATGATTCAACTACTCAAACACCACTCAAACAACTAAAGACATTATTTGAACATTTAAAGAAAGACTGCTCAAACTTCTAAAAATCATAAATTACAATCTACTAATCCAATTACCTCCAAACCAGTTTCTATCACTCACCCACTCAAGCAACTATATTAGTCCCCTCGGAAACTAACTAGAATCCATCCAAAACACACCCAACAACCCTAAAACCACAATGCACCATGGCTGAATTTTCCAGACTTTCACCACGACATCACAATCAAAATTTCAGAATTTCAACATTACTACCACGTATTTAACAAACTTTTAGAAGCTATAAACAATCATTTCGAGCCAACACAACTACATTAAATCAACAACAACTCAATTTTAATACCCGAAAAATAAAAATACATGCTACAACCGTTCAAAACTTATATAAACACATATAAATGATCCTTAGCATCCACTAAGTAATAATCAAACAAAAATTTAACATTTCATTGGATAAAAATACAATTATATGAAATTGAAACAAAATAGCACTTTGAGATCTAGAATTTTTCTCATACCTTTGATCCGAAACAAGCCTAGGAATGCTTGCAATAGGTGACCAACAAGCGGAATCTAACTCGATTTGTAAAGCTTCGGATAAAAACTAGATTTTGTAAGGTAAAATTGCTTTGAAAATATGTTGAAAATGGCTTCTATTTTCTCCTCCAAGGCCATGGCAATGTGTGTGTGGTTTTAGCTATTTTTGTGTTTTTCTAATGTGTGTTGATGCTTATAAGCTTAAGGTCAACAAAAATATAAAAAGTCAAAGGTGAACACTTAGTTATTTTTTAGTCTTTTAATTGTTTTCTAGTCTTTTAATTCTATTTCTTGACTATTTTGCTCACCAACATGCAATTAAATCCTAGACTATTTTAATGTAGTTTATTTTAGGTAACAACAATTTTCACATGCAAAGATTCTCACCTGACTCGGTTAAAAACGCGATTTTTGCAAAAGAAAGTGTAAAAACCTTTAAAATTCCTAATCCGATTCAAAATCCATTTTAATCAGACACAGGTCTATTAATATCCAAGGACTAGGTTTTAAAATATTTAAAACACCCGTGTAAAAATTTTAGCAGACTTGTGTTTAAAATACTATTCACAAAAACCGTCGATAAAATTTCTAATTCCGATTTTGATGAAAAATTTCATGAATGAACACTTAGCATGTAATAGGAATGTAAATCACAGAATTAGCACATTATAACTCATATAACACATAAATAGGTCAAATCACACAAATCTAGGCAAAGACAAAATCTGGGGTCTCACATAAGCCATTAGGTGTAGGCGCTTTCCAGAGGTGGAATCTTCTAGTTCTTCCTATTTGACTCAAAACCAATCGATCTAGCCATGAGCAGGTTGAAGAGAGCTCTAACATGCCTTGGAGGACCGAACCATCGTATTTGGCAAAATACGAGGATGACTTGTGGCTAGGGGTGAAAGGCTAACTAAGATCGGATATAGCTAGTTTTCCGTGAAATCTATTTCAGTAGAGCGTCTGATGTTGATGGCTCGAGGTAGAGCACTCAATGGGCTAGGGTAGCCCCATTTTACCTTACCAAACCTAGGGAAACTCCGAATACAAGCTGTCATCGTTTGTACAAACATACTTTTTGGGTGCTAAGATCCAAAGTTGAGAGGGAAACATCCCAAATCGTACGCTAAGGCCCCTAAGCAATCACTTAGTGGAAAAGGAGGTGATCGAACGATGACAACCAGGAGGTGGGCTTGGAAGCAGCCATCCTTTGAAGAAAGCATAATAGTTCACTAGTTTAGCTCCATGGCACCAAAAATGTATTAGGGCTCGAGTCATTCACCGAAGTGACAAGACCATGAAAGCTACTTTTTCAAGTGTCAGTAGCGGAACATTCTGTCAATCGGGGAAGGTTTTTGGTGACAAGACCTGGACATATCAAAAGTGAGAATGCTTACATGAGTAATGAGAATCCTATGAAAAACACGATCGCCTGCCAGTGGAAGGTTTTATGCATTTAGTCAATCTACGCAGAGCGAATCAGTTCCTAAGGAACCCCCAAAAAGGCTGCCAGCCGATGGGTACACGAAAGTGACGAAGTTGTTTTGACAACAAAACCATGCCTGTCTGTTGGAGCGAATCGATCCCTAAGAAACCCCCTTTTCCCCTCACTCTTCTTTCCCTAAGCTTAACGACCTTGAGTCATCAAAGTCTTTTTGACTCGGCCTGGCCCGGTTGCCGCACGCTAGCTTCAAAAGGCGAAACTCTCGTCGTAGTTTGGCGACCTATCTTCAGTAGGGGCCTTTAGTCTTTTAATTAGAGTACTTGTCGTGAGAGAGCAAAGCTTACTGCCCTGCCATAGTCACGAGTCTATTTATAGTCACGACTGTTGTCATAGTCAACAAGGTTGAAACTTCTAGGAAAAACATTGAATTGGGAAGGCGATCCTCCTAGTGAACTGACCGTATCCCAAACTGACACAAGTGAACAAGTAGAGTATACTAGGGTGCTTGTATGTCGAAGGAACTTGGCAAAATGATCCCATAACTTCGGGAGAAGGGGTGTTCTCCTATCTTTTGATTAGGAAAACGGCACATACCAGGGAGTAGCGACTGTTTATTAAAAACACAGGACTTTGCTAAGTGGTAACATGATGTATAGAGTCTGACACATGCCCGATACTGGAAGGTCGGAAGGAGAAGTGTTATAAGCTTTGAATAGAAGCCCCGATAAATGGAAGCAGTAACTCTAATTGTCCTAAGGTAGCAAAATTCCTTGTCGCATAAGTAGCGACTTGCACGAATGGTGTAGGGATTGCCCTGCTGTCTTTGACATGGACCCGGTGAAATTGAATTCTCCGTGAAGATGCAGAATACCAATGGCTAGATGGTAATACCCCATGCACCTTAACTATAGCTTCGTAGTGACAACCTTGATCGAATGTGTAGGAGAGGTGGGAGGTAGTGACACACAATGACGAAGCCTAAAAGACCACTCTTTCAACTAAGGATGCCTAACTGCCGTACCGATCATTCGAGGGGAGGTGGGACACTATGAGGTGGGTAGTTTATTTGGGGCGAATGCCTCTTAAAGAGTAACGGAGGTATGCGAAGGTAGGCTCAAGCTAAGATTCTGCTTGTGAGCGTAATGGTATAAGCCTGCCTGACTGTGAGACTGACTAGTCGAACAGAGACGAAAGTCGGCCATAGTGATCCGGGAGTCCCGTGTGGAAGGGGTGTCGCTTAATAGATCAAAGGTACGTCAGGGATAACAGGTTGAGGACTCCCAAAGAGCTCTTATCGACAGAGTCACTTGGCACCTCGATGTCGACTCATCACATCCTGGAGTTGAAGAAGGTCCCAAGGGTTCGGTTGTTTGCCGATTCAAGTGGTACGTGAGTTGGGTTTAGAACGTCGTGAGACAGTTCTGTTCCTATCTACCGTTGGTGTTAAAGGAAGAATTGTGAAGAGCCAACCCTAGTACGAGAGGTCTAGGTTTGGCTATCCTATGGTGTACCGGTTGTTATGCCAATAGCAGCACCGGGCAGATAAGTTGGTATGGAAGAACTGTTGCACCATGAGAAATCCTTCTTTATACAAGTTCTCGGACAAAGTTTTTTAACAGAACTTCAATAGGCGAGAGGTATAAGCACTGCGAGGTGTAAAGCGATCTTATACTAAATGAAATGACTTTCACTTTCCATAACCAAACTGAAAGAAAGTCAACCTATTACTGCATTTGCGGTCAGTCTCGCTACCTCTTTTAGTTGCCACCCCCTACTTACTCATTCACAATTACTACCACAAGAAAGTTGCCCTTATCTCTAAAGGGGCTTATGCACTCCATGACTATTTTATGTTATGGGGTTTCGAAGACTGAATTTAGCTGGCAACCCTAGTCAAAAGAAAAAGCCAAGTCTCCTTTCTCTAATAATAAAGTAAGCTTCATAGTTCCAACCTATACAAAGGGCTGTCGCCACCGCTTACTAAGCGCTGGTTCTATCCTGGACAAGAAACCAAAGCCGGGGACCTAGGTGGGATTAGTGAAAGAAAGAGAAGGGGAAGAAGCGGGGTAGAGGAATTGGTCAACTCATCAAACTCATGACCTGAAGACTGCAGGTTTGAATCCTGTCACCGCCTAAGAACTTGAGATGATGGAGGAGCTGGCAGCCTGCACGTCGTTGAAGTAGGAGTGGCGGAGAATGACTGGGCTTAGGCCAAGAGCTAGGGCTAAGTGCTCGAGTTATGGTTGTTGACTCAGAATTTGAAGATTCCTGTGACTTGGCCTTTCTTAATACCAGGAAGCATCAAACATCACAGGCATACAAACGAAAAGAAGGTTCAACCATTGACGGAAGGAAGATATCGAGTAGGCTAGTACCAATTCCTCCACATCAGTAGCAAAACAGGACTTTCGGTCAGTTAAACCATTAGGGGTAGATTTTTACCCACCTTTTCTACTTGAATTGATCTTGGCATGGTCGGGAGAGGATCGAAAATCATTATTGAAGGTGAACAGCCAGAACCAGAATGAGAATGAAAAGGCATAGTATAACATATTTTTCGGGATTCAAACTGAGAAAATAGGGCATCATATAGTCAAGCCGGAGTCAAGACGAAATTGTAATTTACATTGCCTTAGCTCAGGCTATTCAACTCATCTTATGCGCTTTTGAACGAACTCTAGCTCAAAGACTCCAATCAAAGACAGAGAAGAAGCTAATGACGAGTGTTGCTATTGCTTATTCAAACAGTCCCAATGCCGATTTCGAGCTTAAGTTAAGCCTGGGAAAGCAAATTCACAGTCGAAAATGAAGAAAGAGATCAGGAACAAGCTTAACACATGAATTTCAGACTGGACAAGGTTGGGAGCATGGGAAATATTCTTATGGTATGCTAGAAGGTTATATGTTTTCGGTACCTAGCCCTAGAAAGCAGGCTCCATACCCGAATACAGGCGAAAGCTTTCTATTGCTTTCTTTCATTATTTATGTTACACTGTGAAAGTAAACTTCTAGCTCTCGTAGTTAGAGTAGCAATAGCAGGCGGTAGTTTACTCGCGGGAATAAAGGGTTCTTGTCGGACTCCTGCAGCCCACATCAAGACTATGTTCTACTTTGGTAGCTTCGGGCAAGGTAGTACTGGTACTCAGTTGATCTTGCTGACGCCGCTTTCGACTTTAGGGCGAGTAAGGGAATGGCTTAGTGAGGTTTGAAGATGCTCGACCGATAGGGAGAGGAATAGAGCTAACAATGAACTGAGGAGAAAACTCCTATTAGTCAACATTCATTTAAGACTTCGTTCACATATACTCGCTGGCTTGGCTCAAACTAGGTTGTTGAAGTAGAACCTGTATCCACAAAAAAAAAAAGACATGTTTAGATTAAGAATTTGAAGAAAACACAACTAGTAGGAGGATAGTACGTTGATTTCCTTCGCGTGTGAAATAATCCATTCTAAAACCCTCGGACAAAGGATCCAGAAAAGGAATAGCCCAAACTAAGCCAAACTCAGGCTAAGGGAGAGGAAGCCACTGACAACGTTGATGACAACCCGAATCAGGCACATCGGAAATCATCCGATAGAGAATAGAGAGGCAAAAAATCATCGCGGTTTGAAGATGCTCGACAGAGGTATGAAACTAGTCATTTTTCTGGAGTCTCCACTCCCACCTCTAATCAGTTCAAGGAACCCTACTAAACTAAAAAAGGGAAGGAATCCTATCAAGGTGAAACCCTCCAGCTCCATATGCTTGGCGTAGGCCATTTGGTAGGTCCGAGAGAGAAGAAAGCCCAAAAGCCACTTTCCCATCTTCGTTGGCTCGAAAAAGACAGAAATAAAAATGACAACCACCTAGGCTAATTATTGACAGCGAAAGCCAAAAAAATCTCCTCTAACGGAAGGGTAGATACCCAGAAGATTCTATACCTTCTTTTCCGCCTACTCTTTCAAATGAAGCTTCTTTTTCTACATTGACCTCTTTCTTGGTTTGAACTCGCTTCGGTAACTCTAAGAAACTATGAAAAAGTAGATGATTAACTAGCTATAAGTCGATGCCCATAATCATACTTGGTCAACTCTCCATTAATAAAGAAGAGGTTTTCCAGCGGTTTGCCAACTTTGACATGCAGACTTTGGGGGTTGAATTCACCAAAAATTACATTAGTTTTCTTGGCTCGATCTCGATACCTCTCCCCTTGGTTCTTTCATCTTATCCGCTTGGTTCATATTGGTTGGAGCGTATGTGGGCTAGTGACATAATCGGCCAACATTCATTAATTCATTTTGCCACGAAGCCGAGTTCCCAACAAGGAATATTCATACTGATTTGGCAACCGAAACCCTAAAAGTTGGTATTCTCAACCAGCCTCTCTCTAGAAGGAAAATATGATCTGAAATGCCACGCTTTTTCTTCCATTCCTCGAAGACTTTAAGATATTTCCTTAAACAACATGTTTAGGGCTGCCATTCAGACTTCTATTGACTTCAGACAAGTAAAAGCTATTCCCATTTGATGTATGGAAATCATGAGCGTAGGTCCCTTCTCCCAAGATTGGATTGAGGGAACTGAACCGCTATCATGTGTTTTCTATGCCCAGCCATCATAAATAAGGGGAAAGAACCAACCTTCAAACCCATAAGGGTAAGGGATTAGGGTTCGTCCTCGTTTCTTGAACATAGTCAGTGGCAGATGTAACCGAGCTTTCTTCTTTACTTTGAAGGCAAGAAGAATCGACTCCCAAGAGCGCATTCCTGGAAGAAAACTTCAATGTTGCCATGAAGAAAAGGACCCGTCAGCTTGATGGGACAACCAAGGTCACAGGAAATAGTGAAAGCCATAGAGCAAAGGTATGAAGTAACTTGACTAATAAGGAGATGTTTGATGCTAGTCGGTAGTGCATTTGTTTTCCTATTTCACTGGGATCGGTCCTAAGGCGCGTGCTTTAATATTGTGTTGATTGGCAGTCGCTCTTCTGTATGTTGAATCTTTAGAGATACCATTAGAGTTCTGTCCTGAATAGTAAGGTTGTTGAGTCAAGTCAAGAAGACAAAAAAGAAAGTCCCACAAAGGAATCTTGAACAATGGGCACAAGTCATTATTTAATTTATTATTAGTATCTCCATTATAATTAGCATTTCTATCAGCTCTGCTCTTTTGTCTCCTTAATATCATCTCAAGACCTAAACAACGAGATCCAGATTGGAACCAACAGATATTGATTCAAAGCTTATGGCCCTTCAAAGCAACCCCCTTTGTATAAAACCGTAAGTAGTGCGAGTCTACAAAGAATACTTCTTCCTTATTTGGTGCTGCTGGAGATGCCCCACAAGGCCTTCTTTCTCAAGATTCAATTATTTATGGTGAACAAAAGGAAGCAACGCCACTACAAGCAATAGAAAGCAACGGGTTTATTAATCCATATCAGTAGGTGGCGGTGGACACTAGGTATCAACAAAGGACGCTTTCTCTCACCCAGCCCTTGGGAGGTGTTAAATCTTCGCCTTCAGCTTTCCGAAGAATGATCCATCTGGTGTGCTATTTATAGTGAGGGCTTCTCCCTTTTTAATCTACATGGCATACGTACACGATTATTAAAACTCATCGACTCGGCTCAAAGCATATGATCAAAGTTCTAGTGGCGCACATAGCAATATCATAATGCAATTCTCGTCTGCCAGACCAGCAGTAATAGCAAACTAACACTGTTCTAATAGAAAGGGCGATAGTGGATCCCCTTGTTGAAGACCCTGGAGCTATGGAAGAAGCTTGTTGGGAAGCCATTCACGAGGTCCTATGGAGTAAGGGGAAGGATGCCGTCGTTATACACACTTTTATCCACTTTACCCCGTATCCCATTCTTCTAAGCAAATATTCCAGAAACCACTAGTTGACATGGTCGTATGCCTTTTCTATGTCAATTTTGCACAGAACTCCCAGTTCCCCGCTTCTAATTCTTTAGTCAATGCCCTCGTTCGCTTTAGGTTTTTATTCCAGGATTTTCCTTCTTTGAACAAAGGCGCTCTGATGGGGCGATATGATCAAACTCATCGCCTTTTTCATTCTAGATGCTAGCACTTTTGCAATTCTTTAGTATAAGCTACCCACCAAGCAACTCGGGCAGAAATCTCAAATGTCAACGTCTTCGCCTTTATATGGGATCAAGGCAATGAAAGTGGCATTGGTTTGAAGACGCTCGACCAACGGAAAAGGTTTGAAGATGCTCGACCGATAGGGAGAGGAATGGAGTTGGCTTCAATGAGGCATCTTTGTGGAACTCCAAAAGCACCTTCATGAAGTCATCCTTGACCACCCCTCCCTAGCATTTTTTTAGAAAAGGCAATGGTGAATCCATCCGGACCTTGGGCCTTGTCTCCACACATCTCCCAAAAGCCTTGAAAACCTCCTATTCCTCAAAAGGCCTTTCCAACCAATCACACATTCCGTAAGGATGAGAGACCCCGTGATGCGTTGGTCAAAATGAATGTGGTTCTACGTAAAGCTCTTTGTAGAACGTTTTGACCTATAATCGAATCGCTTCCTCCTCCTCCAGAACGCCCCCTTCTACCTCTAGTCTGGATATGGTGTTTACTAAATTTATCGCGTTCGCTACTCAATGGAAGAACTTTTTGTTCTTATCCCCCTCCTTAACCATGTAATTCACTACTTTTGCCGCCAACTAATCTTTTCCAACCTGGTTAGCCTCTTTCATTCTTCTTTGCTGATACTCTCAGAGCTATTTCTGCTGGTGATAGAGGTCTTGATTCTTCTGTGCGGTCTAGGTATGCAATTTCCTCCAAAGCTTCCATTTTCTTCAAGTCCACCCTCCCAAACTGCTCCTTATTCAACTTCCTCTTTCAAGGCTTTAACCTTCAACCAAAAGATGTGGCTTGCTTTCTCTTGAAATGGAAAGGAAGAACAACCAAGAAGCTACTTTTAATAGAAAAAAATTCTCCTCCTATTCCTTCTAAAGTCGAGAGTTGGAAGCTGTCCAATTTAGAAAGAGCAGGGCATTCCTAGTTGTTTGTGCATGTGAACGTTGCCCTATTTAGAGGTAAATCCACGAATGAATTTCTCCCTACAAATTCAAAAAAATGCCTCATGCTTGCTGTAATTCGGTTTCCTCCTAACTTCTCAACCGAGAATTTGAAACCATTGAATTCACCTCCTTTGAATTAAAGAACTTGAGGGGATAAACAAGGTAAAGTGGCTTCCTTCGCGCCTTCACCTCGTAAACTCAGTAAAGCTTTACTAATCAAGCGAGAAAGTTGATTTTGAGAAAGAAGGGGGGGTGCACTACGGCATATTAAATAAAATCAGTCTCGAATGAATAAATATATAACTAACAGACTATGATTCTTTCTTTTTCAACTTGATTGGCTGGAACATCGATTTCAAGAAAGGTTCAATCAACGAATACGCTTTGTCGTCTCCCTTCGAACGTACCCTAGGAAAGAACAACAAGAGTCGCCTCCCCCGAAAATAACTCGAAAGCAACAAGACCTTCCTATTCTAATAAGTGGGCTTGTTTTTCCCTGAGAGACAGCTTCCCAAACCATAAAGAACTGGATGCCTCTACCCTATCTGATTAAAGCTAAATGTGAATTGCTTTGGGTTGTATTGATTTGTGTTGACTTGAGTTACCTAAGCTAAGTCAGGCACATTTTTCATTATCGAATAATACCTGCAGTACGAGTACCTGTGCAACAAGTCAGATAGATATTGACACGGCGAGTACATATATTGATCCATAAAAAAGACTAGTGGGAAAGCACACAAAGCCAAGAGCAGTCAACATATAGCTATCACCTTGCTGAGCTTGAAGCCTTTTTTTGAATCCTAAAGTGGCATGTGCGGAAGGATTTATCTCCAACCTTTTCTATCTATCTTTAGAAGTAGGGCAAGAGAAAGTCAATATGATATTTGCCTTGGTTTATCCAACGAAACCAAGTCACCGGGAGTTAAAGTTCGATCCATTAGGTTCTTCGATTTGTTTAGACAAGAAACGAGAGACAAGAAAACATCTTTGATTACGATTAAAAGGAACAATCTCAAATAGACCAAGATCCAATTTTGGGTCATTTCTTGGTGAACATGTTCTGCCATAATCTCTTCGATCCCTTCATTTATGTGCCAGAATAGAGAGAGATTTAGTAGGAAAGTGGAAGAGACTTTTTTGTATATGATAATCAAAAGGAGTGGGAAAACTGCAGTAATTCTTTGGAAAAGCCTAGTTCTCTTTGTCTTCAAGCTTTCATTCCTCAATCCACTGATTCCTTTCTTCATATACCTCCCCACCAATAGATAGAGACAAATAGGAATAACCGAACCACGTCTACAAAATGCCAGTACCATGTAGCTTCTTCAAAGCCAACGTGATGTTCCTTGGTCAGATGACCAAGATATTGGCGAACACCACATATGATCGAGAAAAGAGTACCTATAATCACATAAAAACCATGAAAGCCAGTTGCTAAGAAAAAGGTAGAACCATAAATACTATCTAAAATAGTAGAGGGTGCTTGATAATATCCCATTCCTTGAAAGCTTGTGAATACTAGAGGCAGTGAAACAGTAGCTATTAAAGCGTAAACTGCTTATTTTTCCTTCCCCGCGAGTATAACATGATAAGCCCAAGTTACGACAGCTCCGGATAAAAGGAGAATAAGGGTATTAAGAAAAGGGATTTCCCAAGGATCTAAAACCCCAATCCCTTTTGGGGGCCAAATACCTCCGATCTCTACCATAGGTGCCAAAGAAGAATGAGAAGAAGCCCCAAAAAAGCAAAAAAGAACATAACCTCCGATACGATAAACAAAATAAAACCATATCGAGGTCCTAATTGTACAACTTTGTTATGATGTCCTCCCAACGTGGATTCACGTAGAACATCGCGCCACCATACGAACATGGTATATAGGATAAATGTGAGGCCTAAACTGAGAAGTGTTGCACCCCCTTGAAATGAGGGCATGTACATCACACCTCCTACGATTGTTGCCAAAGCTCCGAGTGAACCCGAAATAGGCCATGGACTTGGATCTACCAAATGATAAGAATGCCTCTGAGATTCAATCATAAACCACTTTGCCTCGGTTGTATGTAAATCCCCCATTCACCCCTACCCTATAAAGTAGTAAATAAGGGCTCTTTGCGATCTAAATTTCTTTATATCTAACAGGACAAACAAATAGGAAGGGATGGTTCTTTCATTTCATTGATAGAAGTCTAACTAGAAAAAGATCTCTCTATTACTTTGAGAAGAGAATCGTTGGTTTGACCGACGGAAAGCATGGAAAAAAAGAAGCCGTTTACAACTTGCTTATTTGCCTCCTACTTTAGGATTTTCCCCCATAAAGGTGGGGGTGTTCTTAGACAGTTCAGGTGGGATAGGTGTTAACCTAACTCTGCCCCACCGAAACTCAAAACGTATCCCCCAACCGAAAGCTTTATTCCACGCAATCACCCTTTTCAAAATAAGGTGATTGCGAAGAGTTGTTATAGTTAGGAATGCTATGCTTACAGCAAGTAAGAAAAAGATGAAGAGTGGATGCCTTTCGATAAACTCCAGGAATTTATCTAGTTGAGGCATTCTTGATTTATTCAACTTGAAACGTGGGAAGGTCCTAGTGGCTCGGCTTGGTCTCGCTCCCTTCTCGCACTATTCCTCCCTACTAAAAAGAACGATTGAGAATCTCGAAAACCTTTTTGAACATTTGTCTTCGCGGGGCGATTGGAAAAGGAGTCTAAAATGGCTTTTACTGCCTTCCATTCTGATCGAGAAAAATTATAAGAAGGATGATCTAGTCATAATGAGATTAAAAACTTATGCTTCCTTGGCCGTGTGGAACATGGATTAGCATTATGTCATTCTTACAAGTGATCCCTCATCCAGGATTGAAAGAAGTACTATATGAGGACTTTGAGATCAAATAGAATATGTTTCTTTCCATTCCTCGTGAGCCACATATTTCTCCGAAACAAAAGATCAAAGTGTTCTTCCTCATTTTTCCCAATAAGTCGACGGCGTTTCAGGTCATAACCATATTCTAAAGATTTGGAACGAACGACATGCAGTAGTTGGAGGAAGAGATCACCTTATTTCTAATTTTTTATATTCTTTTTCTCAGTCTTTCCATCAATAATGGAGAAATGACAATTGGAAATCAAACCACATTCCTTTGTTGCTTCAAAAACAGAGCTTTGACTTCCCGACAAACAGACCTAACGTGCTAACTTCACCGTGCCCGAAGGTAGGGTCAGTTCTACTAGCCTTAGGCAAAGAGTTGGTTTTTGTTCACATCTTTTTTGCTCTTCTGTGGAATGGACATCTAGGGGGCATGATCGTAGCTCTCATCTCCCAAATAAGAATGAGATAAGAAATGGATGTACGATTGCGTCTTGCCTTTTTCGTAGAAAAGACATACCAAGATAGGGAACCATTTTATCCAACAGATGATCGCGGCACAAACGGACGCCTGATCACGTTCTCGAACAGGAGGAACCCCTTTCCCCTGTTACATCGGGTTTTGGCAGCCGGGCTTAATTTGCTGAATAGATGCAATCGTGAGTGATGTTGTTTACCTTAGTTACTATAACATTCTTTTCCATGTTGCTTATAGAAAGTAGCCAATGGCGCGGGTCTGGAATAGCGCACAAACGACCAAAGGTTGTTGTTTCTCTTCACCGATGTAGAAAATAGATGGACTACTTGGAGTCCAATTAAACTAGCCATTTAATTACAGAACATGACATCACATCTATGTCATGTGAGCATCTGGGCATTAAAACTTCCAAGGCGGATACGCACCTCTATGCTTGGCTTCCAGTCTTTGCAGTCTTCGATTCGGTCCTCAGGGAATGTGTAATAAAGAAACCTATCCCAGGTGAGGGGACTGTACTTCTCGTCGTTCCCTACATCCGTATTGAAAGTACTACATCCCGAAGCCCACTCTATCAGGTCGTCCAACCCTTCAGTTCTCTCTTTCCCCTCTTAGGAAGAAGTAGCTGCTGCTGTAATCATATCTGTTGTTCACATATCCGCTCAAGTAAGTCTGTCCTAAGCTGGTCTGTTCACAAATCGGATGTTAGCTCTTTGGCACAAATCTGCTCTTCTTCTAGCTCTCAGTAAATCCCCTGCTATTGAAAATGGTCTTGGCCATGTAACAAGAGTGATTTTTGATTTCTTTATCGAAAGATCCATGACACCAAAAGTTTGAACAAGTTTAGCATCTTGAGGTCGCCGGGGCATCGCCTTACTAATGAGCCGATAAAGTCTAATTAACTCTATTTAGTTAGCTCGAATTTGCAACACACAGCACCCGGTATCAACCATCAGCGCTATCATGCCTTACTTTATCAGCTTCGATATTCCCCATACAGTTATGTTAAAAGCTGAGTTTCCTATAAACTTAGGAAGACCTACAAATCTTCAACGAGAAGCCCAGGGTAGGAAAATGTGCAACATAGAGTCACCTTGATAGTTATGAATTCCAAACCATTCACCTTTTCTTATTTCTACCTTCTTTGCGGAATACAAGATCAAGAGATGAATTAGCGGATCACAGGTCTAAGTCGAAGCATGCCTGAACCTTCTTTAGTAGTGAGCCATACCAAGTAGCTCCTAGCAAGGGCTTCAAGATTACAGTAATGCCTGCAATTTCATTGCCTTGGGTATGAATGTCATGGTCAAAGCTACTTTCTCTAGACACCATGGAAAAGATCATTGACGATCTCAATCTCTAAGTCAGAAATTGTATGTTTCATCCTCTTTATGAGCCTGACCTGAATCATATGGGTTAACAATTCTCATTTATTAGTTATAGAAAGCCCTTCTCCAGCAAGTACACCAAGGGCCACTCATCTGAGCAGGTGGATTCGAATTCTGCTGTGTCGGTGCGCAAAGCAAGCACGCTAGGCAAGAGGACCACCGTTGGGATTATTCAACTACTAACTAATGACCAAGGGACTACTCTTCCTCCTCCACTACTAATATTGACTGACCTATTGATAGGATAGCAGAGGCAGTTGAGAATATATCCGGAGAAAGAGAAAAAACCTATGCAGCCATAGGGCACACAAAGAGCTTGTTCCGTTTTTTAACCAAGTCTTATTGCACTAGCCATCTTTTATGGAAGGGGGAATCTGAAAGTATGAAGTATAGAATAGAAGTGAATGCCTTTCTACTAGAAGGAAGGCTAGCGTCCAAAGGTACTACTAGGAATAGGGACAAGGAATGACTCTACTTTAGAAGATTCTAACCGTCCAGCGATTTTCTTTTCATGGAAAGACAAGCTTCAATTGGCTCGTACACACACACATGGAACTTCTTACCGCCAGGGAGGGTTCTAGATCTAATAAGCATAAATTGCCGGTCTTCTTTGAAAGCGGGGTTGCCTAAGAAAGCTCTTTATCCTACTACTACTAGTAGAATGCCGATTTTCGTCACTGTTATTTGAGTTGATGAGGTGATCTGATCTCGCCTTTATGTAGGTCGAAGAGAAGGTTGTTATCACAGTCCTACAGCCGAATACAACAATTAGACTTCTCTGTTAGGAAGTGCTTTCTCCTAGACATTCTCGGGTCTAAGTTCACTAGACCGAGCAGTAAAGAAGACGTATATAGCGGTAGGCAGTTATAGATGTGTGGGGGGCCAGTTCCTATCTTCCCCGCCCTTGGTTACGAAACCACATTCCCTGGTCGGTCCTTTCGCCTGGCCACCACCCACAGAGGACAAGGCCTTTTTCTCCAGTCGCGGATTCGCCACCGGTTCTTCTTTGGCTTCGAATGTAGATATGTCTGCTGAAAGCCTAGGTTTACTATTATATATATAGCCCAGAGTAATTACTTATGGAACCAAATTTTTTCTATCTTTCTTTGTGAAGCGGAGATAGATTAAGATGTGGTGGTATCCGCCGTTCATTCACATTGCTAAGGGTATTCCATGCCATTTGCCTTAAATTGGGGGTACTATTTCAGACAAGCAAACAAGGCAGGTTGAAAAGGTTTTTTTCCTTCAATTCCTCTCCCTATCGGTCGAGTTACTTCATACATTGTTCTATCAAACAAGCTTGTAAACACCTTTCCCTTGGGCTTAGAAATCGATAATAAAAAAAAATGGAAAAGGCCAGACTAGGCATCCTTAGATCTTTTGTTTGGACCAAGAAATAAGAGGGTCGAGGCAAAGCGCGAACCCGCCGATCGATCCACCGGCCACCATGTCCAGCAGTAGGCCTATGAGGTACCGTTCAAGCCAAGTAGCGTGGTCTTCGGGAACAAACAAGGGGCGCAAAAGCCGTTGCGCTAATGCGCATCCATTTTCTTTCTCGTTTAGGCTATCTAATAGAATATAAATGGCTTTAGCAATGAAAGTGCTTTTTACCTTATTTAAAAACAAAGTTCCGCTTGACTTGAAAGTCCATCCTACTTCAGAGCAAATGGAAGGGATTCAGTCAACTCTCCAAAAGTACTCTTGGGCGAGCTAGGCTCAATGAAATCTTTGTATTACAGAAAGGTAGATGATTACTTGAACTCCAGTTTTAGGGCAGGGCATAAGGCAAGGGGATCTTGAATCAAAGAATTCCTGTCTGGAAAGTGAAGTAGAAAAAATATGATTCTTGCTCTTCTCTAGCGGTTTGAACTTTCGGGTAGTTGTGGGTTCAGTCAGGTTTGGTGGTATCCTTTTTTTTAAAGTCATTTTGATCTCGGCCCAATGCGGTAAAGAATAAAGAAGTAGGGCGATCGATCCCACACAAAGTCACTTCTTTAGTGCTTGTTTAGAATGGAATAAGCTCTTCTTGTTCAAATCGACTCTTCCCGCTCTCTTGTGAGTTCAAATCTTTTATGTGGTGAGGTTGACCGGTTCGCTTTCCCTTCGCCCCTTAAATCTATCTATTCCAGCTATAGAGCATGAATGACTCTTGCTCTCGGTGAAATCCCTTTAGATTAATAGAAGACAGTTCCAGCAGAATCCTAAGAAGACTTGAACCTGGTACTCACTCCTAAAACAAGTATTTCCCTTGCGCCTACTATTCCCTCTTCAGGAAGTAAATCTGGACCCTCATCCTCATCTCTTGAACTCTCAACTGATTCAACAGGAGCCATTCTTTCAACTCAAGCCCTTCTTGGTCACATTTTCTTTCTCTTTCCTTGTAAAGCTATTCAAAGCCCTGGAAAGCATAGTCAGAAGGAAAAGCGTAGCTTTGAGTGACAGAGATTCCAATTCAACTTCTCCCACGGGGAATTCAAGCCTTTATAGTGAAGCTAGCCTATTAAGCGCTGTGTAAGAGCTCTATGCTATCTATGGAATAGCAGTCAGTGCTGCTTGATTGACTGCTTGAAAGTTTGAACCAAGTCTTGGAATCGGCATTACCGTAGCTAGGATAAATGTTATTTCTCTTGTTTAGCTATGACCAAGAATTACCAACGTTGAAGAAGTTGCCTTTGGTGGTCTTGTACTTTAAGTAGAAGATCCCCGAAAAGTCACTTAAAGGGCTTTTCTTTTTAAGTCTTTTTGAATAGAAAGAAGAATGTAGGCTGCCAAATAGTGAAGTTCGAAGGGGCAAGAATTGCTCTCTTGTCATAGTTCTCTTATCCACTGTTGGTGCTTTAGGTTTAGTACGTGCAATTGGAATAGGAAATACCCTAACCTAAGAAGTTTCCTTTCTCTGGAGTTGAGTGATCTTTCTCTTTTTACGATTCCTGTTAGCGTTACCGAATCTGCTGCGCAGATGTTTGAAGGCGTAATCGCAGTTATTGATTGAATCTGCATCTGGCCGCAGTTTTCACGCGGTAAATTTCTCTTTCAAAAGCAAAGAATGACGCAGGTAGACTAGAAAGAAGAGTTTCAAGCTTAAGGCATAGTAGCTCTATTGTGGCTACCTTTGCTATGTCATCCGATGCTGTTCACCAAGTGGCTCTTACTATAGACTCGGCTATCTCCAAGTTGAAATCGATCCCAGATCCAGAAATCTTTTTATTAATAGAACCCACCATCCCAGGACGAAAGGGAAAGGCGATTAGAAGGATACTTTTAGGCCTCAGCAAACCTAAGTAAAGCAGGTAGAGGCATTAAAAGAAAAGAGGACGTGGTAGATAGTCAGTCAGGAACCAAGTGAAAAAAAGATAGCTACCAAAGAAGAAATTGACGTAGATAGAGAATACGTCGCTATTCAAAGGCTCTTGCCACTGCTGTCGGGCTTACCGATCTTTTATTTAGTATGAGTACTCATAGCCACTCTTTGTACTAATCCCAAGCGCAGAGAAGACGCTCTTGGTGTTCGAACTAGTCATTAATGGTCTCATTGGTATCCTTTTTTTCAGTATGCTGCTCCTCTCCCTCTGGTCGAGCTGCTCTGCTGCTTAGTAATCAATCTATTACCCACCCCTGCTATCATAAAAAAAGAGCTTTTTGGGTAGCGAGTCACATCTTGGAATGTCAGGATGTGGAATTTTGTTATTGAGATTAGATTACTGATTAGTTATACCTACCCCAACCTATATTGGTAAGGTTAAGCAGCTGACTTCGCCCCAAAGATGAGACTAGGAGAGTTGTATGCTCAAATGTGAGAAATTGTAAACACGTTCTTGTACATCCAAAGCTTCTTCAAAGCACTTCTCGGAGGTGAAAAGGGACTGACGGAGGACTTCACCTTTATCTTTTAAAGAATGGCCTTTACAGCGCCCTATGCTGTGATACCCCGAACCTGGCATGTATTCAATAGCATTTTAAGTTCATTTAAATTGCATTTTATTGACCTTTCACCTTCTTTGACCAAACTAGTTGACTTTTCATCTACATTGACCAACTAGGACAAGGTGGGAATTTTTGTAATGTTTAATAAAAGGCAAACTTGGGATTAGAAATAAAAAAATGCAATGTTAAGTTAGTCAAATTTTGGGTCAACTTTGGAATTAAATCTGAACCAATTGGGGAAGAGTTAGGTAGCAAATTATATATGGTTGGAAAGCTCTATGAGTCTAGTTTATGAGGGTTCAAACCGTTCGTGAATTGGAGTTTTCTAGAAGAAGTTATGGCCGTTTTCGTGAGGTCGCGCATAGCTGTTTTGGTTTAGCGGGTTGACCGAATTTAGACATTTGACTTCTTGACATTTTTTTTTTAAATAAGCAGAATGTGCACGAAAAAAACAGAGAGAAAAAGGCTTGAAACCATGAGGAAAAGAAGGAGAAAAAAAAAGAAGAAAATCTCAACTTCAAATCTTCGATTCTTCGCGTGGGCTTGTGCGTGGTGGTTTCCGAGGCACTCTATGAGGTTTTCCTAGCGACTAGGAGTACCTAAGGTGAGGGAAGCATGTTATTTGCGCATTTATACGTTGTGTTAGTTAACTTTATCAATTTTTAGATTTATCCGTAGATCGTTATTTAAAGCGATTTGATGCTTCTAGAATGTTCCTTAGCATTTGTAGAACATGTATTTATAGCTTTGTAACATTTTCTGCGGTTAAATGTTGTGATTGCAAATTAAATTGTGAAATGAATAGTGTTTTATGAATAGTAAAACCTTGAAACGTTGAAATTGCGCTGTTATGCTTTCCGTTGATGTAGAAACGTGCTAGCTATGCTAGAATGCTAAAATGTGTGGTTTGTTTGGGTTGCGTAGTGGAAAAAATGAGATATAAGCTTTTCGGAAAGTTGGGGCCGTTTTGGCCGACTGTTGCGTCTTCTCGTTTTGCATGTTGGCATTGCTTCGGGAGGCCATGGAAGCACTTTTGGTGTCATTATGGCGTTGGTTGGGTGTTTGGTTGATATAGTTGTAGTTCAAACGAGAAAAGGGGAAATCAAGGCTTTGCGCGAGTTCTAGGGTAAAGTAAGGTTTCGGGGTCTTTAGACGTGCCTTATGTTGACCTAGGAGGGTTGGCAAAGTCGGTTTCCAGAACTCTTGGCTCGTTTGGAAATGGTAGCATTTTGATAGTTGGGGCCGATTTGTGTTTTTGCGTGTTTTCTTGTCTTTATGCTTATAGAATGTTTAGAATTACTTGGAATACTTGTTTGAGTTGTTTTGGAATGAATTACTTATCAAATTGCTGCTATTGCATGCGAGAATAACCTACTTTGTTATTCTTTCACGTGTGGCTTTATCGCTTGTTTATCGCCTTGTATTGAGTCTTGCATTATATAGTGTCTCGCGCGTGAGTGATGGGCCTCTCTGGGTAGCCTTGGGTTGCCAGTGTTGGTTGCTCTAGCTCCGCTGCTATTCCCTTTCTCGCTTGGGTTGCCTCCCAGGGAGATTTGGGTCGTAAGATTGATGGATACTTCCGGGGTATTCCAAACTGGTGTTATAAGGTGGTTTGGGCCGGCGCGTCATCGTTAAAGTCATCGGAATCGTGATCGGTACATTACTCGCTCGAGTGAACCATAGCCTTCAAAGTGTGGTATAGCTTTGATTGGTTGTGTTAATGCTTTCTTTAGTTGTTTAATTGTATTGTTGTTTATATTGAATGCCTTTTATTGATTGTATTGCTTAACTGTACCTATTTGCATTGCACGATCTTCTTTCTCTCCAATTCGATATCTGTCTCGCCCTCACTGAGTATACGTGTTGTGTATACTCACTCCTCACCACCACATTTCAGGAAATGCCCTGTTAGCTGGAAAGTTCGTGATTTCGTGAAAGTCCGTGCTTGAAGAGTTGTCTTGAGTGCCTATGTAACTTGAGTTGTCAAAGTTGTCAAGTTGTATGCTTTTATGTTGTATGTAATTATTGTTAAAAGAAATGTAATATAAATCTAGCTATGTAGTTGGAATGGTTTGATAAGTTAGATTATGTATATAGTTAATGTAGCTTAACTTCAATGCATGGCTGTAATGTCCAAAGGAAAAGAATTAGAATGGCATGATAGTTTATTTTATGCAGTAGCTTTGTATGGTTTAATTGCCTAAATTGAATGTACTTGTCAAAATGAAAAGATAGGTTAGTTTTTAAATTGGAAATGTATGTATACTTGCTGAGTTTAAATTGTTGAGAACCGAGGCTCGGATGGCCTTGAGGAAGTTTTGTATGGTTGGACACGGTGGTGGTCCATTTATATGCTATTACAGGTTTTGCATTTCGCCTATAAACAGGGGAGACTCCGTCCGTTTTCCCTGAACATTTTGCCCGGGAGTGGATTTGGGTTGTGAATAGCTTGATTGTTAGAGCTCCCGGTCTCGAGAGGGATCGGGGTGTCACATATACCGATTCCCACTTTCACTCTTTTGCCTCGAGACTTCCTAGGGAATAAAAGTATAGGATGGAATTTTGATACTATGGTAAGCTGTGTTCAATGGGCTTAGCCCAGATCTCGCCATTCAACAGTGGAATATTCCCATGATATAGTCACTCAGTCATTTGTGAATCCCTTTCTTGAGTCTAGGAGGAGATAACATCTATAAAGAGTTGTCGGAACCCTTTCACACGAAAGAGGATCGGAGTTGAAAACTACTTTACCTTAGGAAAATGATGTAATACCATTCATCTCTTTCGTACATGAGCTGTGAGTGGCTCTCTTATCCGCTCGTACGACTACATATTTCTATTTATAGAGTTTCTTCATTTCCTTAGTTGAAGCAGTAAGCGTCCCTAGTCTATCGAGACCGAGGGGGTGGAAGAATGAGACAGTTGCTGCCTTTTAGAGATCCCCTAAAGGTAAAGGAGGAAAAACTTCTGGTGAGTTGCCTTTGACTAGTGTTTTGAAAAGGTAGATTCTCAGAGTTAGCTCTTTTTCTGGCTCTGCCGTGCCGTTAGCAACATATATTGTGCCTCCTCATCCTTTGATTGCTTGTCTAGCCACTCCTTTCTTGAGTATTCGAGGTAGGCTCTTGTCCTTCGGCAACGCCGTACGTGACATTCATTCTTATCCATATTTCTTTGTATTAGTTATCTAGAGGAACTTCTCGCAATAGATAAAAACTTCTTTAGAAAGGGAAGCCTGACATAGTTAATGAGAAAGGGTATACATCGTCTAATAAGAGAAAGGCTGCACATGAATGCACGAAATCCACTGTTGGGATAGGATGGATTAAGCTAATGATGTCCCTAAAAGGGCTCTTGAAGGCCCCATCTAAGGTTTAGCTTAGCCCCCGATTACTCTTACCATGGACGAGGAAAGGAAAAATGCAAATGGCACATTTATCAGATGCACATGACAAGAATGCGCTATTAGTAGGATGCAAGAAGGAGCTTACTTAATTTCCTCGCCACTCTGTCAAATAGGCTTAATGCTTTACTCTATCAGAGGAATCCTAAAGAATCAATCATCTGGAAGGATATTGAATATAAAAAATAGAATCTTCCTTTATCGACACGACTACAAAAGCAGAGCAGGGGAAGAGGATAACACCGGTCTTGACTCTAACACTATTATTTTTTGAGTAGATGTAGGCATTTCCACTGGTAAAGAGACATCTCAATAAGAGCCTTTAGGGGCAGCGTTTTCATCCAACTAGAAATATCTTAAGAAAAGAAATGCCTCTTATTTATTGTTCATAGTGGATTGATATCCCGTTTTCTTCTATAGCTAAAGCCAAGGATGGTGAAGCTCAGATGTCTGGTAAGGATAGGAAAATATCTAAAATGGAGTTGATGTATCCCTTCGGTTCCGCCTTAGTTGTATTCATGGAAAAAATGAGTTTGATCACATTAAATGATTTAAGTGGGGTAGTTCGAGTGAAGAAGAAGAAATGAGATTATTATCTTCCAAGATATCTCTACGCTGTTTGCAACTTTGATATCTCATTACTACCGATCAAGCTTAACCTTTCTATGGTTTGCAAACCTCTAGATTGGTCGAGTACCTGCCCGCCAGGTCAAAGCCCTAGAAATTCATCCGAATTCTCTAGGGGTTACTTAAGTCAGCCTACCGGCGAAATGTATGATCCTTACCGCCTGTTAAATATCGGTAACATAAATTATTTTAATATAGATATTTTTGAAAAGGGTAATTACGAGAAATTGTGTCTTGTAATGAACACGCTGCAGCGTCATGCCTTTAAAATAAATAGTGATTGGTTGAATCATATTCTAAAAAATGAGGATTTATTTGTATCATATGGCTATCTCATGCCTAAATTTCTAGCCACTATGAATCTAAAAGATGTATTCCCCTTACTTAGGGAGTTTTACATGAAGGATAATGTTATTAATAATATTTGTAGCTTTAATGAGATGTTAAATACTTTATCTAAGAACATACAATGTGCTCATTTTGAGCAATTGATTATCAAGCTGGTGTGGTAACCCGAACCCGGCATGTATTTAATGGCATTTAACTGCATTTAATTAAGTGTCATTTTAAATGTTAGTTTTTAATTGCATTTGATTACGTGTTTATATTAACTTGTTTATTTGTATCTTAGCATTAACTTCATAATTCTTTAAAAATATTCCAGAAATAGTTAAATTAATTATTTTTAAACGAATATTGATTACTTTGATTGTTTTGATTATTTTAATAATCGGTTTTAATTGTCTTGTGTTAAAATTACTCGGTTTTCAATTAAATGAGAAAAGTAACTCCGATCCGGAGTGAATTTTAAACTATTCTACTCTTCTACTTTTCAAAAAAATTAAAGTTTTATATTATTGCTCATCACTTTATTAGCGATCATTTATTGACCGTTTGATCGTAGTATTTCGAAAATGAGAGTTAGAGAAATATTCCTCGGACTTAGTGAAAAATGTTTTTAGCTTAATTTAGCTAGTTTTAGTTGTTTTTCATTTAATTGCATTGTTTTAACTTGAACTAGATTAAATGGCATCAAAATAAGCTTATTTGACCAATTTTAACTTAAGCTTGACCTTTCAAAATGACCAAAATGCCCTTGTCACCTTTTATATACAAAATAAGCCAAAATTATCAAAAAAAAAATGCATAAATTCCCCCCAAGTCTCCCCCCTTTGGCCGAAGTTCCCAAGAGAAAAAATAAAGATTTTGCTTGCATTTTCTTCTACAATCATGCATGGAATTGATCGGGGGTCGTGGCTCGGGTCCTTGCGGGTCTTGGTTTTCAATCTCTGTGAGGGTTTTCATGCTTTTGTGCATATTTTATGAAATTTGATTATTGTTTCAAATATTTAGATTTGATATATAATGTGTTATAATGCTTATAATTGCTTGATATAGCTTCCTTTGAGTTCGTAGAGCATTGTTTGATAGCTATTTAGCAATTTTTACGGTTGAAATTGCGTATTTGAAATTGGAGAATAATAATGAATAGTGATTTTGAATAATAAAACCCTAGAATTTCGATAAACGAATTGCGATTGCTTGATTTGGATAGGTGCCATTAGTGATAGAAAGATAAAATGTACAATAAAAACGGACCGACCTTTGTTAAAATTGGAAATTAGACAAAGAAACGTAAAGGGGCCGTTTGACCAAGTGTTGACTGTGCTCGAATTGAGTTGGGAGTTTTGCTATTGAGGGCATGGAAGCACTTTTGGCACTGTTATGGCGTTGATTAAGCGACCGATTAGCATAGCTATAGTTCAAACGCAGTAGGTGGACTTTTGGGCTTCGATTGGGAAAGTGAGGTTTAGAGACATAGAAACGTGCCTTGTAGTGCCTAAGTGAATGTAGTGAAATCGGTTTCCTAATCCCGTAGCTCGTTTGCTCGTAATTGCCTTTGGAAGTTAGAGATTGAATAGTGATATTTTCCATTTTCGAGTTTGAACTGCCATTACTTGTTTGATTGATGTTATTGTTAGTATTAATGATAATCAAGCTTGGAAAATTAATTGATTGCTATTATTGATAGTAAATGCTTGTTATCTCGTTTATCGCCACTAATCTATACTTTCGTGTTATTGTTCATTTATTGCTTGTATCTCGTATTGCATTGCATAAGTGTCAGGCGCGTGAGTGATGGGCCACTCTGGGTAGTCTCGGGCTGCCAGGGGTGGTTGCTCTAGCTCCGTGTCCTATTCCCATTCTCGCTAGGGATGCCGCCCTGGGAGATTTGGGTCATAGATGTGTCGGGGTACTTCTGGAGTACACCGAGTGGATGTTATACAGTGGTTACGCACTTATTGTCATCGTTGTCAACATCAAGCTCGAGATTGATGTAATGCTTGTGGAATCGAATCGAATGGTACATTGCTCGTATGAGTGAACCATAGCCTTCAGAGTGTGGTATAGCTTTGAATGGTTGTGTTAATGTTTTTATTAATTGCTTATTGTATTGATTGTTTATCTTGATTGCTTACTTGTCAGTTATATTGCTTAACTGCCTTATCTGCATTGCACGACCTTCTTTCTCTCCACCTCGATATCTATCTCGCCCTCACTGAGTATACGTGTTGTGTATACTCACTCCTCACCACCATATTTCACGAAAATGCCTTGTTAGCTGGAAAGTTCGTGGTTACGTGAAAGATCATGCTTGAAGAGTTGTCTTGCGTGCTATGTGGTTTAAGTTGTCAAAGATGCAAAGATGTATGTTTCATGTATTGTATGTATTTAATGTTAAAATGAATGTAATTTAAGTTTTTTTAGATTATTGAAGTGGTTTGATAAACTAGTTTATGTATACAGTTAGTATAGTTTAATTTCAATGCATGTTTGTAATGTCCAAATGAAAAGAGTTAGAATGGTATGGTAGTCTATTTTATGCAATATGTTAATATAGTTTAATTACCAAACATGAATGTACTTGTAAAAGATGAGAAGAGATGGGTTAGCTTGTAAATTGGAATGTATATTTTCTTGTGTTTAATTGTTGAGAACCAAGGCTCGGATGGCCTTGAGGTGTTTGTATGGTTGGACACGGTGCTGGTCAACTTATATGCTATTGCAGGTTTTGCATTTTGCCTAGAAACAGGGGAGACTCCGTCCGTCTTTCCCTAAAATTTTGCCCGGGTTTGGAATTGGGTTGTGATTTGATTGATTGATAGAACCTTCAGTCTTGAGAGGGATCGGGGTGTTACAGGTAGTATCAGAGCTTGTTTAGCTCATAAGCCGGGACAGGGTCCTCGGTCTGGTAGGTAGTGATCCTTGAATGTGTGCTTGTTAAGTGTGTCTTAAAAGTGTATGCTTGTATGTAAGATTGTGTGTCTTGACTTGAATGTATGCACCTCTGTGATATAGTTATGTGTTATGTGTTAAATGTTTCTCAAGTAAAGTGAAGTGACTACTCGTGTATCGAATTGGCATCGTGAATCGAATTGACCTCGTGAATTGTTATTTACATGGAGTATTGCTTGTAATGTGTGTATTGAAATGTCTTGAATTGGTTATGCCGTGATTTGAATTGATTATGTTGTGTTTGACTTGATTGTCGTGATTGAGTGACTTTGTTGAATAAACTGTTTTACAAATATGCTTGCATAATAGATTAAGGCATATATGTATAAATGTGATATATTGGCATTCATACATGTCCCGTTGAAATGGTAGGAAAGACTTCTTCCACCCCTGAAGAGAAGTGGTTAGTAGCAAGCCCTCCAAGTTATGTGGATTGATGGGAATAAGCAGTATTTGACTAGCCTTTATTTGGTAGTTGGTGTTTGTCTTTGGAGCTCGGTTATTGGCGAATCTCTAAGGTCCTCATCTGTGCTTAACAGTTGTGAAAGAGTAGCTTTCTCTTGGGGTTCTATTTGGTTGTTCTCTAGAGTATTCTTTGGTTTTCTTATTGGGTATTCTTTGGAATTTCTGTTGGCACTTCTTGGTAGACTTGACTGCTAGGGTTCCTCTAAGGTTATCTCCTATGCTTAGTATAAATGACTCTCTTTGGAGTTCTACATGATTATTCTTTGGAGCATTTTCTTAATATTTCCTTGTTGGGCATTCATTGGGTATTTCTATATTGGCATTTCGTGGAAGACTTGGTTGGGATTTTAATCAACCTTTGGTGTTCTTTCCGCATTCTTATGGGGAACTTTGATTTGAGTCTACTTATAATGATCAGTTTTGCATGAGGCGTACTATTTTGGTATTCTTTGTGGACATTTCTCAATGGATTTGGCAATCGGAATTCTTATTGGACTTACTGCATAATATTATCTACAATATCTCTGCTCTAGTCTTTCTTGATATTTTATCGGCAATCGTGATTGGAATTCTTCAATAGTATATGGTGCACCTGCACAACATTCCCTCTGGTATTTTACCCAATATTCGGTAGCAATATTATTTTGGGAATCTACTTGGTTATTCAGCTTGGTGTTCATTCATGGACTTTTGATAAGTATATAGGTGTTGGCGTACATTTTGGATTCCCTATTCAAATGCTTCTTGAGCTATATTTTGGAAGACTTCCTTGAAACTTCTGTAATATGATTGACTGGATTTCTTGTCTGGAGTCTTCCTGAGCAGTACTTGGGTTCTCGTTTAGACTCTACTTCAGACTGTTTATTGGTATGTTCTCGGTACTTTTAGTTGGGATTCTATTATGGCATTCATGTCTAGTAAGATTTTTATTTGGAGTTCTATTTGGTATTCTCTAGAGCCTTTATTTGGCTTATTATTTTGGAATTTACAGGCAGTACTACTCGGGTTTCTTAGATTGGTTTTCTTTGGATGTCCTTATATAGTGTCTTGCTCAGCAATCGATGAAGATTAGTCAAATTTGTGTGTCAGTTGATGCTGAGTTCTATTGGAAGAAGAATTGCGAGGACGCAATTGTTTTAAGGGGGGAAGGATGTGGTAACCCGAACCCGGCATGCATTTAATGGCATTTAACTGCATTTAATTAAGTGTCATTTTAAATGTTAGTGTTTAATTGCATTTGATTACGTGTTTATATTAACTTGTTTATTTGTATCTTAGCATTAACTTCATAATTCTTTCAAAATATTCTAGAAATAGTTAAATTAATTATTTTTGAATGAATATTGATTACTTTGATTGTTTTGATTATTTTAATAATCGGTTTTAATTGTCTTGCATTAAAATTACTCAGTTTTCAATTAAATGAGAAAAGTAGCTCCGAGCCGAAGTGAATTTTAAACCATTCTACTATTCTACTTTTCAAAAAAATTAAAGTTTTATACTATTGCTCATCACTTTATTAGCAATCATTTATTGACCGTTTGATCGTAGTATTTCGAAAATGAGAGTTAGAGAAATATTCCTCGGACTTAGTGAAAAATGTTTTTAGCTTAATTTAGCTAGTTTTATTTATTTTTCATTTAATTGCATTGTTTTAACTTGAACTAGATTAAATGGCATCAAAATAAGCTTATTTGACCAATTTTAACTTAAGCTTGACCTTTCAAAATGACCAAAATGCCCTTGTCACCTTTTATATACAAAATAAGCCAAAATTATCAAAAAAACTAATGCATAAATTCCCCCCAAGTCCCCCCCCCCTTTGGCCGAAGCTCCCAAGAGAAAAAAAAGATTTTGCTTGCATTTTCTTCTACAATCATGCGTGGAATTGCTCGAGGGTTGTGGCTCGGGTCCTTGCGGGTCTTGGTCTTCAATTTCTGTGAGGGTTTTCATGCTTTTGTGCATATTTTGTGAAATTTGATAATTGTTTCAAATTCTTAGATTTGATATATAATGTGTTGTAATGCTTATAATTGCTTGATATAGTTTCCTTTGAGTTCGTAGAGCATTGTTTGATAGCGATTTGGCAATTTTTACGGTTGAAATTGGGGAAGAATAATGAATAGTAATTTTGAATAGTAAAACCCTAGAATTTTGCATTTTGATCCGAATTGCGATTGCTTGACTTGGATAAGTACCATTAGTGATAGAAAGATAAAATGTGCAATAAAAATGGACCGGCCTTTGTTAAAATTAGAAATTAGACAAAGAAATGTAAAGTTGCCGTTTGACCAAGTGTTGACCGTGCTCGAATTGAGTTGGTGGTTTTGCTATTGAGGACATGGAAGTACTTTTGGCGCTGTTGTGGCGTTGATTGAGCGACCGATTAGCATAGCTGTAGTTCAAACGCAGTAGGTGGACTTTCAGGCTTCGATTGGGAAAGTGAGGTTTAGAGACATAGAAACGTGCCTTGTAGTGTCTAAGTGAATGTAGTGAAATCGGTTTCCTAATCCCGAAGCTCGTTTGCTCGTAATTGCCTTTGGAAGTTAGAGATTGAATAATGATATTTGTCATTTTCGAGTTTGAACTGCCATTACCTGTTTGATTGATGTTATTGTTAGTATTAATGATAATCATGCTTGGAAAGTTAATTGATTGTAAATGCTTGTTATCTCGTTTATCGCCACTAATCTGTACTTTCGTGTTATTGCTCGTTTATTGCTTGTATCTCATATTGCATTGCATAAGTGTCAGGCGCTTGAGTGATGGGCCTCTCTGGGTAGTCTCGGGCTGCCAGGGTTGGTTTCTCTAGCTCCGTGTCCTATTCCCATTCTCGCTAGGGATGCCGCCCTGGGAGATTTGGGTCGTAGATGTGTCGGGGTACTTCCGGAGTACACCCAGTGGATGTTATAAGGTGGTTGCGAGCTTATTGTCATCGTTGTCAACATCAAGCTCGAGATTGATGTAATGCTCGTGGAATCGAATCGAATGGTACATTGCTCGTATGAGTGAACCATATCCTTCGGAGTGTGATATAGCTTTGAATGGTTGTGTTAATGTTTTTATTAATTGCTTATTGAATTGATTGTTTATCTTGATTGCTTACTTGTCAGTTATATTGCTTAACTGCCTTATGTGCATTGCACAACCTTCTTTCTCTCCACCTCGATATCTGTCTCGCCCTCACTGAGTATACATGTTGTGTATACTCACTCCTCACCACCACATTTCAGGGAAATGCCTTGTTAGCTGGAAAGTTCGTGGTTACGTGAAAGATCATGCTTGAAGAGTTGTCTTGCGTGCTATGTGGCTTGAGTTGTCAAAGATGCAAAGATGTATGTTTCATGTATTGTATGTATTTAATGTTAAAAGGAATGTAATTTAAGTTTTTTTAGATTATTGAAGTGGTTTGATAAGCTAGTTTATGTATACAGTTAGTATAGTTTAACTTCAATGCATGTTTGTAATGTCCAACGGAAAAGAGTTAGAATGGTATGGTAGTCTATTTTATGCAATAGGTTAATATAGTTTAATTGCCAAACATGAATGTACTTGTAAAAGATGAGAATAGATGGGTTAGCTTGTAAACTGGAATGTATATTTTCTTGTGTTTAATTGTTGAGAACCAAGGCTCGGATGGCCTTGAGGTGTTTGTATGGTTGGATACGGTGCTGGTCCACTTATATGCTATGGCAAGTTTTGCATTTTGCCTAGAAACAGGGGGGACTCCTTCCGTCTTTCCCTAAAATTTTGCCCGGGTTTAGAATTGGGTTGTGATTAGATTGATTGATAGAACTTCCGGTCTCGAGAGGGATCGGGGTGTTAGAGCTAGCTATTGCCTTGGATGGTTTTCATTTTGATTTGCCAGCCTTTCTCGACTTCCGAGGTCGAATCTACCGCAGTGGGGTCTTGCATTTCCACGAGCGTGATCTAGCAAGAAGCCTGATCGTCTTTGCTAATTGTAGTCCTATCAACGAGAATATCAAAAATCAGATATTTGTTGCAACAGTTGCCTTCCATTACAAGTCTTTCAACTAGGCTGAGGAGGCAAGCTAGGCAATTAACTGGTCAATAAATCTTTTTGGTAGAAATGGTGAGAATTTTGATAGCATTGAGAATTTAAAGATCCTAAATGATAAGATTATCGTGAATGGTTAGGATGCTAAACACTCATTTCAGTTCATGGCCAATCTAAGGGCTTTCATCTATAAGAAATGGGACGTTCTTTCGAGCATTCCTATTATCCAAGATGCCTCCGCGAGTGCATATCAGATCTCTAGTTACTTTTTGATGGATGAAACCTTGGCTAAGAGAACGAATCTCATCCCATCTCCGGATGGAAAAATCCAAGATGTTTATTCTTCAATCCTCGAAGTGCTCAATGTGCTCATGAAAGCAGAACAGGAAAATGAGAATCTATCAACGATAGTTTGCAATCACCTCACTCGTAAGCTAGTCAAAGGTATCTGCATGCCTATTACCTATGGCAAAACTTTAAATAGCATGGCAAAAGACCATCTCTCTCACTTCATCACTGATAAGGAATGCATCGATGTTGCCTCTGTCTGTTTTAAGTTCTGGAGGACAAAATATTAGGGCTTGGAAAGCCTAATCCAGTTGATCAACAATATAGGCTGGATCGCGTCTTCGCGGAATAGCCTTTTTTTCTATAGAGTCTCTTACTTTGCCACGGTACATGATTATACGATAATGATGACCGAAAATATTATAATTCATAATAATATTCTTAAGAAGAGACGTTGGGTGTATCTCAAAGTTCCTACTTCTAAGAGAGATTGTAGGAAGACTTTAGTCTCTACCTTCGTAAACTTCATCCATCAGAAGGATACATATATTGCAATGAGTGTAGTAGATCATATTCTTCATGAAATACAAGCGCCTATATACACAGTGCATGACAACTTTCTAACTACTGCTCTATATAGACATAATATACCAAGGATTTATGGCAGAGTCGTTCGTAGCATGGGCCCTCCACTTTCAATCATCAACGAGTTCATTTATATGAATCTAATTTATCCAATTGAAAAAGGGGAGTCTGAAGTGCCTATAGAGCAAGACTTTGAGCATAAGGTAATCTTTAAAGATCTTCTTCATTATTACCTAAAGGCTAATGTACCTGAGAACATAAGCAAGAAGATGATGTAAACTTGGGAAGAAAGACTAATGATGATAATGGCATACACCAGAGACAGCACAACTACTGAACTGTTATTGAATTGCTTGTATCAAAAGATTGAACGAACAAAACGACTAGATCCGCCTGCTGGATTTGTGATAACCCGAACCCGGCATGCATTTAATGGCATTTAATTGCATTTGATTAAGTGTTATCCTAAATGTTAGCATTGAATTCGTGTTTATTTTTAGTTAAACATTTCTTTGTAGCTTTATTTTCATATTTCTTTTAGAAGTAATTAAAATAATACTTGAGTTAATTATTTTAACGGAATATCAATTACTTTTCATATTCATGTTAATCGGCTTTATTTTTCTTGCACCTTAATGCTCGGTTTTCAATTAAATGAAAAGTAGCTCCGAGCCGGAGTAAATTTTCAACCATGATTACTCTTCAAAATTATATTTTCTTAAATTCTTTGAGATTTAATTGTTAATCTTTTATTGTCGCAAATTACATAGCATATCGAGAGCGATAGTTAGGAAATGAATTCTAGTCCTCAGCAAATAGTGAAAACTAGTGTTTAGTGTTTTAATTTTAGTAGTTTAGTTGTTATTAACTTGAATTTGATTTGTGATAGTTGTTTTAGCTTTAAAATGCATAAAATAAGCTAGATTGACCAAGCCTTGACCAAATTGACTTCTTGCCATCTTTTAAAATAGCTTAAAAGAGCACAAAAAATAAAAAATAAAAAGAAAGCTGAAAACAGGGAGCAGTTGGCCGAAAATAAAGGAGAGAAAAAAAAAAGAAATTTCAACTTCAAATCTTCGATTCTTCGCGTGAGCTTGCACGGGGTAGTTTCCGAGGCATCCTACGAGGTTTTCCTAGCATCTAGGAGCGTCTAAGGTGAGGGTTTCATGTTTATTTGCGCATTTGAATATTTTGTGTATTAACTTTGATTTTTGGGATTTATCCGTATATTGTTATTTTAATCGTTTAGAGGCTTAAAGAATGTTCCCTAGCAATTGTAGAACATGTATTTATAGCTTTGTAACATTTTCTGCGGTTAAATCTTGAGATTGTAATTTTAAGTGTTAGTTGAATAGTAAACTATGAATAGTAAAATCTTGTTTCGATAAAGTTGCGCTGTTATGCTTTCTGTTGATGTGAAAAGGTGCTAGGTATGCTAGAATGCCTAAATGCATGGTTTGTTTAGGTTGTGTAATAGAAAAAATGAGAAAAATGCATTAGTGAAAGTTGGGGTCGTTTCGGTCAAGTTTGGAATTTTCTCGATTTGTGTGAAGGCATTGTCGAGGTACGTCATGGAAGCACTTTTGGTGCAGTTGTGACATTGGTTGGGTAATCAGTTGAGGTAGCGGTAGTTCAAACGAGTAAAGGGGGAAATCGGGGCTTTGCGTGAATTCTAGGGTTAAGTAGGGTTTCGGGGTCTTTAGACGTGCCTTATGGTGACCTAGGAGGATTGGTGAAGTCGGTTTCCAAAACTCGTGGCTCGTTTGAAAGTAGTAGTATTTGGTAAGTTGGGGTCGTTTTGTGTTTTTGTTGGTTTTCGTAGAGTTTTGCTTGTAGAATGCTTGTTAATGCTTATTACGCTTGTTAGAGTTGATTGTTGATTGAAATGTTTATCAATTGTTGATAATGCTTGATATCTTGTTTATCGCCTCTAATCTGTATTGTTGTGCTATTGCTCGTTTATTACCTTGTATCGAGTCTTGCATTGCATACTGTCAGGCGCCTGAGTGATGGGCCTCTCTGGGTAGCCTCAGGTTGCCAGTGTTGGTTGCTCTAGCTCCGTGTCCTATTCCCTTTTCTCGCTTGGGTTGCCTCCAAGGGAGATTTGGGTCGTAGAATTGATGGATACTTCCGGGGTATTCCAAACTGAAGTTATAAGGTGGTTGCGCGCTTATTGTCATCGTTGTCAACATCAAGCTCGAGATTGATGCATCGCTCGTGAAATGGTATATTGCTCGTATGAGTGAACCATAACCTTCAGAGTGTGGTATAGCTTTGAATGGTTGTGTTAATGCTTTCAGTAATTGCTTATTGTATTGATTGTTTGTCTTGATTTCTTATTTATCAGTTATATTGCTTAACTGTCTTATTTGCATTGCACGACTTTCTTTCTCTCCAATTCGATATCTGTCTCGCTCTCACTGAGTATACGTGTTGAGTATACTCACTCCTCACCACCACATTTCAGAAAATGTCATGTTAGCTAGAAAGTTCGTGATTTCGTGAAAGTTCGTGCTTGAAGAGTTGTCTTGCGTGCCTATGTGGCTTGAGTTGTCGAAGTTGTAAAGATGTATGCTTTCATGTATTATATGTATTTAATGTCAAAAGGAATGTAATTTAAGTTTCATTAGATTGTTGAAGTAGTTTGATAAGTTAGATTATGTATCTAGTTAGTATAGCTTAACTTTGATGCATGTTTGTAATGTCCAAAGGAAAAGAGTTAGAATGGTTTGATAGTCTAACTTATGAAATAGGTTAGCACGGTTTAATTGTCAAGCATGAATGTACTCGTAAATGATGTGAAGAGGTAGGTTAGTCTGTAAACAGGAAATGTATATTTGCTTGTGATTGCCTGTTGAGAACAAGGCTCGGATGGCCTTGAGGTGGTTGAATGTTTGGACATGGTATTGGTCCACTTATATGCTATCGCAGGTTTGCTTTTTGCCTAGAAATAGGGGAGACTCCGTCCGTTTTCCCTAAAAATTATGCCCGGGTTTGGAATTGGGTTGTGAATAGATTGATTGATAGAACTCCCGGTCTCAAGAGGGATCGGGGCGTCACAGGATTAATCATAGCTTTACATCAATTCAACGAGCCTTACCCTCTTGTTAACGATATAGACCTACTCAGTATTGCGACCATGGATCTCTTAATCCAGTTTTCATATACCATGAGGCGATCTTGCGGAGTGGATATCTCATTTATGCTAAATAGTGCTATCCCCTTGCCTTATCAAGATTGTAAGTTAATTCCAAAGAGTGAGGTCTATGCTCATATATATCGATATATTACTATATATAAAGAAATCGACGACGGAAATTATGTTCTTCAACTCATGATCCGAGTCTGTATAGAAGGCAAAAATATGGATATACCCGCCCTATCTTCAGAGGAGATAGATAGCTCACTTAGATCAATAATTCAAGGCGGATTGAGTGAGATCGAGCCAATAACAGCTAAAGAGATCCGAAATCGTAAGCGTAACTATCCAACCCATATCACAACACTCAAACCATCTCGCACTGAGCTGAAACCATTCATAGTTGTCGATATTAAGACTCTACCATTACAGAAAGATAGCGTTCATCATCCTTATGCTGTAGGTCTCTTGATGGTTCGTCCCGGTGAACAGATCAATGATCTTATGATTGATACCTACTTTAGTGAAGACTACTCTATAATCTTGGATTCCTTTGAAGAAAGGAGTACTAAGGTACTTTATGACTTGGTATTAAGAATCTCAACAATTGTTAGACAAGAACAAGAACCTTTAACTATTTACGTCTACAACTTATCTAGATTTGATGGAATTTTCTTGCTTAAGCACCTATCATGTCATCACAAGAGCTACAAGCTAAAACCACTGATGAGGAACCGTATGGTTTACGAATTAGCTGTCTATTCTAGTACGAAGTTGTCATTCTACTTCAGAGACTACTTGAATCTACTCCCTGGAAAACTTAGCGCCCTACCTAAGAATCTATGCCCGGGTCTAGGCCCGAAAGGCTCTATCTCATATGAAGATGTGACAGAGTCCACTGTGGGTAGTATGAAAAATAGCTTGTTAGAATATATGAAGCAGGACATACTTCTCCTTGGAGGTGTAATGAAAAAAGCTCAAAAGATATATTGGAAGCTCTACAAGGTGGACATAGAAAACAAGATAACCCTTTCCTCACTAGCTCTAAGCATCTTTCGTATGAAATACTACGATGCTTCTAATTGGCCAATCCACATCCCAAACCAGAACGAAGATAGCTTTATAAGGCGTGCCTACTACGGTGGTCATACAGATACATACAAGCCATATGGCGAGGACCTATATTACTATGATATAAACTCTCTTTATCCCTTTGTAATGAAGGAATTTCCAAAGCCTGGAGGTAAGCCTATCTGGCATGGTAATTTAGAAGATCAGGATTTAGACAAGATGTGTGGCTTTAATGAGGCATATGTGGTATGTCCGAAGACTATCAAGAAGCCCTTTCTACCCTATCGAGAAAATAATAAGACTCTCATCTTTCCAACTAGGGAATTTGTTGGAGTCTACTATAGCGAGGAGTTAAAGTATGCAAGAGGCCTAGGCTACACTGTGCTCCCAATCTCAGGCTACCTCTTTGAGATGAAGGAAAGACCATTCAGGGAGTTTGTTAGCTTACTCTTTGAGAGCAGGTTAGAGGCAAGGAAATTAGGTAATGATGCCATGGCCTATGTGTACAAGATCCTTATGAATTCGCTATACGGTAGATTTGGCATTAACCCTAAAAGCAGGATAACCGAGGTCTACGGTGAAGATCGGTACAAACATTTGATCAGGCATAGTGACTTAATATTCGGTGAGATGCTTAGAGAGAACAAATACGTCATTTCCTACCATAGAAATACCGGGACTAGCCTAGATTATTAGAACCCACCGAAGAACTCAGTTGTCCAACTAGCTACTGCGATCACTACTTGTGCTAGGATTTATATGTACCCATATATTTGAAGAATGGACAGCTACTACACGGACACAGACTCAGTTGTGCTTGGTCAGCCACTACCTACTAAAATGGTTTATTCTTCTGTCTTAGTTAAGTTTAAGCTAAAGGACAAAGTCCTGAAATGCTACTTTTTAGCACTGAAATTCTATTTCTACATCACAATAGATGGAAGCAATGTACTAAAATACAAGGGACCAGCGAAAAACCAGGTCACTCCTAAATGGTTTGAGTCATAGTATGCAGACCCATCTCATTCAAAAATACCGATGTCGTTCTCTAGTAACTAAGCTAGAGGCATACATTAGTCCTTTTATCACTTGGGTAGTAGCACCATTAGGAAAATCTCAGGGATAGAGACTGACATTAACACAAGCTCTATTCTATGTCATTCTGCTGCTATATGTATTCAGATGTGAGAGCCCGACGTCCTTTCTATGTAGGAGTCAAAGTATAAAAGAAGACTGATGGGTCTACCAGGGTTACGACACCATAATATATTATCCTTACAAGAATGATCGCCCATACATATGATCAGGAAAGCCATAGGAGCTGGATCGCCTAGTCATAGAATCAGGAATGCCTTTCCATATAAGCTGGTACGCCGAAACATATGAGAAGGAACGCCTTTCCATAAGGATGCTGCAAAATCCTTAGTATTTACTCTACAAAAAAGAATGATAAGGAACATGGATAAAATATCATTATGTAGTCTATTAAGTGAGATAGATAACCTCCAAATGTTTGCTCTATGTAAGGAGTTCGACGAACTAACTTTGGATGAGGACACTGGTAGTTCTTCGTCTTCTACGAGTGAGGTCCAACCATCATCATCTTCTACGAGTCTAGTGCTACCTTCGTCTTCATCTTCTTCTATGAGTCAACCTCTGTCTTATGGTTATCTTGGTATCTCTAATCATTTATTACGAAGTTGGACACATTCACTTTGGATCCAGTATATTATTGACCAACTACGAGTTCCTTTTATAGAGCTCCCTAGCCATTTTCTTGAAGAATCATCATTCAAGTCGTATGACATTCGTATGGGGTTTGGTTTTCACTTTCTTCCTGGTCAGTCTGAGTTCTTAATTCAAGAATTGAAGTTCCCTGAATCCTTTGATAGGTTTTCTTTTTTAAGTAATTCACTTGGTTTATCATATAATAGAAGACCTCTTTCTGAGTTCTTCTTGTTTCCTTATAGTAGTTCTGGTGCTAGTTTGTGTGGTTTGATCACAAAAAAGTGAAGTAAAATCTTGGTGGAGATAATTACTCATTATGACGGTATGTATGCGTATTTCTTGATTTTGGTCAGCTTGGGCATTGGTTGTACAGTATGGTACGAGTTTGTGCCTGACTCAGCCATAGCCAATGGGGGCAGCGTGTTCACACCTATGGAGTCGTATGATCAATTTTTGAATATGAATTATTATGTGCCAGGCTTTCATAGGGTTGGTTTTGTTGAAACAAACGACGTTTCTGCATCGGTGGAGTCGGCCTTTGGGAATGAGCAACCTTTTGCTGAGATAACAATCCCGGCTAATGGCTATGTGGTTAAGGCTGTAGGTTTAAGTTTGATGGTTGCTTTCTTTCTAGCGATCGGTATAGTTCCTAACGTTTCAGATTCAATTAATGTACAGTTATAGGATGATTATGATTGGAGTAAGCACACATTATAAGAGTAGTCTAGTTTCTATTCGTAGTTCATCTTTTATGTTTCTTCCTTACCATACCATTCTTAATACTAGATATTATAGTATAGTAGAATGTTCACTTGTGCAGCTGTCTGGTGATATTGACTTTATCTATAAAGATTTGATGGAGAATCTTCAATTTAGTATGCCTCGCAAGAGATTAGCTCTTATTCAACAAAAAATAGTATCTGGTTTATATGTTCTATCACCACTAAAAGCGAAGTTCATAAAGAATGATATGATACTGTGAGGTGGATTGGACAAATGAGATATTCCTCCTCGTGTTTAGACATAACGCTGCCATTAAAAGAAAAAAAAGATTCGTCTTAGTGAAAATCGAACTAGTAGCAGAGTGAATTCATACTAAATCAATAGCCAAAGTCCTTGGAACAAATCCCTCTAGGGCCTACGAATGAGAATCTGACTCACGGCTTTTTCCGGGTAAGAGAAATAGTAGTGACAGGAAATCACATCTTTCGCTTTCCCGGGATCTTTCCTTATTGCATTTAGTGGATGTGTTACTGTCACTATGCTTAAGGCATGGAATTGATTTACCTACTTTTGTCCAAGCGCACTATGCCTTCAGTTGCTTTAGGAAAGTGTATCACTCTCGCACATGTTTTCTGGCTTTTGGTTTTGGAGTTGCCTCAGAAGCGAGGGTGTATAAGAATAAGTATAGCTCAATCTTATCTATCTTATGTTAAGAATGGTCTGTTGACTCACATTCTTTGATGCAGCATTAGCGGTTTTAGCTTTGACTTGGCAGTAGGAAGAATCTAAAGGCCTAACCCTATTACCGCAGTTGAAGGAAGAGAAGTAGAAGCGGCAGGTGAAAGGGAAAGAAATTCCCGATTCAAGTCTTGGAGGAAGGGTGGCTACTCTATCTTTTGAGATTGTCAGAGCTAGGAGTTGAATAGCTAACCATAGGCAGTCCTTATGCGGACAAGAAAGGGGAAGACTGGAATAGCGGACAAAGTGGAATATGACTCACTAGGAAAGAAGAGATCAGCGCTTTGGTTAATAGTGGGCTCGAGAGACCCCGTAAGGAAAGCTCTAGTTTGACTAGCTTTTTGCTGGAACGTGGCTAATTTAACCGAAGATCGTAGTCTCAATCCTAACCACAGTGAACAGAGTATTTGGCCTAATTATCTGCCAGTTGTCTGGTTGATAAGCTGGGCATCTAAAGAACATAAGATCCGAGTTTCCGCTAGGCATAAAAGTAATAATGTCAACTAGGGAAATTGGCACAACCAGGCATCTCAAACATTGATAAGGGAAAAATAAGGCTTTTATTAGGATGATATTCCTTTCATCGGAATGGCAAGGCTTGTTAACTAGCAGGATCGGTTATGCCATAAGTAAAAAGACTTTCAAGCACCTTCGGAAGATTAAGGCACAACTCCTAATTCACTAATTCTCACAACAGTTAGTCGATCGGGAACACCTAACTAAGACTTGCACCATTGGGCAACCAATCGGACAGGGTCACTGATGTATGGAAACTACAAGAAAACAATGGTCACTCCTAGTTTGAGTCATCGAAGGCAAGGCAGCGAGTGAAGGTAGAGGAAGAGAAAAACAATATACTACAGGATGAAAAACAAGGAGCAGAGAAGCGAACAGCAGAGTAGTTTACACCTTGCTAATGACATAAGTAAAGACACCAGCTTTGAAGCCCCTAGATAGTAATACATAAGAGGAAGGTGACTAAACAACTATGATACTATTCGCACCACAACCTAGAATCAATTACTGGAAATCCTACTAAGGGCGGGCATTATGATCAGCAACTCACTCTCTGGAGAATTGTATTGCCGCATAAAGGCACTCGCAGCATTGACCGAAAATTTGGTTGACCAAAGAATAAGCTAAATAGACAAGAATAAATCCCTTCCCTTATACCATATTAGCACTTAAGCTCAGAACATTTTTGGGAGAAGAAAGACTCACAAGGCGGTTGGGCGAGGTACATAACGAAAGGATTTATCACATTTGAAGGGACTACTGGTAATCTATGATAAGGGATTTAACTCTCTTCCTAAAGAGATAGGCGTCGAGGCGACCACTAATACACACTACACCTCTATGAGGGGGCTTTAACTGGGCTTCTTCTTGAAGATATATTAGGCGTTAAGACGATCACAACCTATGAAGACAAATAAACGAGGAAGATAGGCAAACAGAGATGAAAGTAGAGAGCTAACCTAAACACAAAAAAAGATCCATTAAAAGAAGGGATTCGGGGAGGGAATGGGATGAATGAGTACAAATAATGAGTATCGCATAGTAAAGAGCGAGAAGACATATTTCTGTTTCGAGCAAAAATTTTCCAAGGCTTCGAAGGAAAGAGGCCTTGGACAAGGCTTTTTTAGGATAGGCAAGATTTTGATTATAAGGAGAGGAGATGTATGGCTGGTTCGTCAGGACGACCGCTAGCCACCTGCCTATATGTTTGTCTCTGCTATGCTATGAAACTATTAAGGTAATCCGGTAATCTGTAATTGACATACCCTAGGTTGAGTTAACCTCTATAGGACTTGAGTGTGGGAGCTTTACAATACTCACCGTCACTAAACCTTTGATATAGCCTCTTTGATTAGGCTAGCTATTAGATAAAGTTGAACGTCAAATCGATTCCCGAAAGAAGGAAGATGGCTCTTATATATTCTAGTTCGAGAAAAAGACTCTGCAAATACATCAGCTTAGCCTGAAATAGACTTTTCTTTTGCCGTGGAAGTGGGTTCCATTATTTTTCCAGGTACTTTCATTTAGATTGTATTGCTTTAGTGAAAGATCTAAAGTAAATTAACAATTTCATTATTTAACTCAGTGGTAGAACAGAATCTATCTCATTCTCAATTGCTATTCTTGGCCTAGCGACCAAGAACCTCTTTGGGGACCTAGTGGTTCCCGGTAGAGGAAGGTGGCGCTTGCTTTTATCAAAATTTTGGCTCAACTCTTAGATACTTCACATTCTTATTTGAAATAAAAAAAAAAAGTCAACAGAGTAAAAAAGTCATTCTCTGGTAGAAGAGGAAGCCTATAAATCATATTAAATCATAATCGAATGGTAAAGAAGACTAAAATGTCTAGATTAAAGGAAGAGAATAGGGGAATCACAACACTGGCCATACCTATGATTGATGGAAACCGCGCCCCTAGTAGTAAAATTCCCCTAACGATTGAAAGAACTTAGCCTCCAACGAGGGAATGGATGACACCAAGATTCTTACTGATTTGGAAACTCGATTTGTCCCCGAAGACTCTTCTTTTGAAGAAGTCGGTTGACTACTTTCAACCATAAAAAATCATCTGATTGACTGGGCCGACCTTAGGCTTGAAAGCCCTACTCCTACTCCAATTTCATGAAATGGACGTTCGGACTCCCACAAGGTACAAACCTCCTATGGAGGATCGACTGAAAGTGCCATCAAACGTTTTTCAGGAGCCTTTGAACATGAATTTGGAAAAATAATTGCGTTCGCCGGCTTTTCAGTCAAGATAAGGCTAAGGAAGTCGATCTAGGGTTACATAAGAAGAATGCCCGAAATCAACACAAAGACTTGGGTTCAATACTTGAGTTGGACTAAATCTCTACGGTTACTATATCAAATCGATCCGCCAACACTACTGGTACTCAAAAAGAGAGACCAGAATCATCTAAGAATTTCTCTAGATTTTTTGTGCTTAGCTTCACGAATCTTGTACAAACACAACCATCTCTGGTACTCTCTGGAACTAAGTATGTGGTTATTCTTTTAAAGAAGAAAAATTGACCTCTGGCAATGGAACTTCTGCCAAAAGTGAAAGAATTTGTGATCCCTAGCTTTCCACTTAAACAAATAAAGTTGATCGGCCAATATCCATTGCAGGAGAAACCTCTTCAACAACAACAGCCAACAATTGAAAGAAAACATTGACATTCAATGTTATAGAAGGGGATTTGTCAGTCAATGATTAGACTTGTTGGCCTAAGGCGTGAAAGCCTAGAGTAATCTTATGAATACCTGAAGCCCGAAATGTCAACCAAAATCATCTAGGAATTTCTCTTGGTTTACTGTCCTCTGCTGTAATAGGTGAAAACAATCTTCCTTCCCGCGAACTCTATACATAACATGCCTTTATTTAGAGTTTTCCCAGCTAATAGTTGAAGTCAGAAACAACACTAGAGCAAATCTTAGTTGATTCCATCCATTAGATAGACTAGCCTCGGGAAAGATAAGAGCAATGAATCCCATAATAGTCAAGTAAGAAAAGGAAGCGCCTATCTTTTTTTTATTAATCTTGAATTGAAAAGGGCGGGCTGCCACTGGTCTTTCTTTCCCTAGAAGAGTTTGTCTTCTAGAAGAGGAGAAATGGGCCAGTACTGGGAATCCAGGGTTTCGGGTTCTTTCCCCAGTTTCACTTTGATATTCGGACTTGAGCTCAACCCAGTTTGTTATTATTAGATTTTCATTTTAGCTTTTATTCAATTACACTCATTCCTCAAATGAGAGGAAAATTGAAACTCAATTCTCTTTCTTTCATTTGAAGTCGGTTGAAGCCCAAGCATTTGGTGTCAACGATTCTGCCACTCTTAAATCAGATGATGTCTCCTAAGCCTTTCAGTCTATTGTCGTTGAACAAGAGTGATCAGAGATGGCGGTGTCACTAGTTTTGAATTTCCTTCCCTAGTCCCAAAGCTTTCTAGAAGAAATGCAGCTGGTATTAAATTCTTTCATTTAAGGAAGACTGATTTAGAGGCTTTTCCCGCAATTGGATGTGAGTAGGTCTTGGAATGAGGTGAGTCTCACCTCATCGAAGGTGGTCCCCGATCTCCTAAGCAAATGTTGTCATGTCCTCTCTCCTAGAAGAAAGAGAAAATCAAGATAGAATGCCGATCCTCAAAGATGAGAAGCGGCTCAAGTCACTCACTCTGCAGGGTGCATTTGTTCCCTTCACAAGGGTGGGTCTGCTAATAGAACCTTTTACTTTCCACTCACTATAAGAAAATCCAATCGTCTCGGGGATTACTACTTTGCTCTTCCTATCCCTATGACAGACACCTGTACATGCTGGTTTCTAGTCTTCTCCACCTAAAAAAAAAGGTAACGGTTGTTGGTGTCCGCTCATAGCTTGTTTTTCCTCAATATGTATATCACTCCGATCTCCTCTTTCCTGCTCTACACAGACAAATCCGATTTTGAGAGGAAAGTCCACTTTCTCATCCAACGGGCAAGCAGGCTCCACGGGTTAGGAGGCTACCTTTAAGTGATAGGGGCCATCATTTCATGTAACACAAAGGAAAGCAATTGCCATTCATGTTCACTCACTGACACAGATAATAAATGGGCTTGTTCTGGCATGAGATAGAAGGAGTCTCAATGAGGAGAATTTTTTTATTAATTACTTAACATAAAGGCTATGCATAGAAGTAACTTAGTAAAGAGGGAAGTCATTGAACAAAAGGCGTGATCATTAATGAGCTGGGAATAGGCTTTTGTGACAAGGCATGGTATAGAATTCCATGCGGATCGATAGGTGAAAAAACAAGAAATAAGAAAGTAGAATAGTTGGCACATGCTCAAGCCAATCTCGAAAAAGAAATTATTGCAACTACGAAAACTACAACAACCTCCGTGAACGGATGCTTTGTTAGTTAATTATAGTGTTATAACTATATAAATATATACAATAGTCCGACAAGCAGCAATTGGAGGAGATTCCGCTATTTCTTTCCTCCCGGGGTTGTCAACTAGAAGGAAGATGTTAGGCATCCGGGTGTGCTATCTAAAAGAGGGCTAGAAAAGTTTCATCTTACTAGCCCATGTGGGAAAGCTTGTTCAGTTTTAACATCCTCGTAAGGTAGTAAAGGAAGTTCAGTTTTCACTTACTTGTCGCAAGCAAACAATCTCTTCCCTTCCTATCCCGCTGGTTAGAGAAAATAAGTTCAATCATCTAAGATAAGAGAAAAATTTCATATAGAGAGAAAATGGCGTATACAGAGAGATAGAATAAGATATATGCATAACAACATGCAAGCCAAAGAACTTCGACCAAAAGGAGCTTTCCTTCGAGTAAAAGGAGAAATTTGATTTATCTAATTTCAATCTCATTCCTTTCTTATAGCCGCTAAGTCATCTCGTTCTTGAGTGGGGGTTCGTGGCAAAGAATTGGGTTCAACTCCTATAGCCCCCTTGTGGCGAAATAGCATGATCTGGCCTGGAAAGCTCAAATGTTAACTACGACGTATTGTTATAACATCCAGCGTTCAGAACCAGCTGCAACAATTGGAATTTGTATCATGAAAAAGCTCTTTTTGGGCATACTACGGATTTCTTTGATTAAATTCTTTGTCAGTATCTCCTTCATTTTCTTAACTAGCGCACTTTGGGACTGGGGCTTGTCTTGGTGTGGCCATTTCTATCTTGACTTTCTTGATTTTCTGCTCTCTCAAATGGAGAACCTGCCTCATTCCATTGGAGACGGCGGAAGCAATGCCGGCCATTCAAGATGCCCGGTTCCCGATCTTAACCACCCCCTAAACTGGAGCTAGATCTCAATGAACCTCCGGCTCAGGAGCCGGAGAAGCAACTTGACGCTTCTCCTGGGTTATCAAAGGAGGCTATCAGAGCTAAATTGCAGAAGAACATAAAACGTCTCCACGTTGCTCAGGGGCTTCTTAATTATTGGGAGGACCTTATGCGGATAGAACATCGCAAGGTACGCGCTAGTAGAGAAATGAGGAGGGTTTTCCGCGAATGGTATGAATCTTGGTGCAGGTGCCAATAAAATCAAAAAAGTATCTTTGTCTGAGTCCTGATTCCGGGATGGAGTCGTATGAGGTGAAAGCCCCACGTACGGTTTTGAAGCAGAGCATTTTCAGCAATGTATCTTATCCATTTAGTGATTAGTTTGCTAGTTTCACTGACTGATTTCTTTTTTCGGTATACCGCTCCGCGAGCAAGGAGTACCACGCACGAGCGGAGCGAAAAGAAAGCAAAGAGAATTCTTCGATTTTTGCGGGAGAAATCCTTTGATTGCGTATTGAATATAGATCTATGTCTTTCTTGTTCCACTAGCTAGGACCAAATTTGCAAATGTCCCTTTCGTTATTACAACCTTCTTTTTTGATGTCAAAGACCAGAAGCTACACGCAAATTCTCATTGGATCTCGGTTGTTCTTAACAGTGATGACTATTCATTTAAGTCTTCGGGTAATACCACTAGATCTTCAACAAGGTGGAAATTCTCGTATTCTATATGTACATGTTCCTGCGGCTCGGATGAGTATTCTTGTTTATATCACTACGGCTATAAACACTTTCTTGTTCCTATTAACAAAACATCCCCTTTTCTTCACTCTTCCGGAACCAGTATAGAAATATGTGATTTTTCTCCGTTCTTTACCTTAATTACTGGGGGGTTTCGGGGAAGACCTATGTGGGGCACCTTTTGGGTGTGGGATGCTCGTTTAACCTTTGTATTCATCTCGTTCATGGGTGCACTGCATTTTCAAAAGCTTACTGTCGAACCGCCTCCTATTTCAATTTGTGCTAGACTGATCGATATACCAATAATCAAGTCTTCAATCAACTGGTGGAATACATTGTGTCAACTTGGGAGCATTAGCCGATTTGGTAGATCAATACATGTTCCTATGCCCATTCCAATCTTGTCTAATTTTGCTAACTCCCCATTCTCAACCTGTATCTTGTTCGTTCTGGAAACACGTCTTCCTATTCCATCTTTTCTTGAATCTCCCTTAACGAAAGAAATAGAAGCTCGAGAAAGAATACCAAAACGTAGTTCACTCGTTGAGTCTTTTTGCATCCATGGCTGAATGGTTAAAGCGCTCAACCTAGTAAAAGGGCAAATTCGTAGGTTCGATTCTTGTTGGATGTACTTGGAACGTTCAGTTCAATCGCTGCTCACATAATTTATACATATGGCTTGCCCTTATAGCTTATGGGGCACTTCACTCACTCAATACTTGTTCAAAACATCCACTCATTCTTCACTCGCTAGGGAAAGAAAAAGGATAGATGACTGAAAATCCCGCTTAGAGATAGCAATTCTAGTAAGAGTAGAAGTTCCCATCCATCATCTCTGTCGAGGCCTCGTTTTACCTACCAATTACGATTTATTCGTCAGATTGAAAGCTCCATTAGATTCGGTAACTAAGGATGAGATTACTTGGGTATTGATTTTGATGTCTCGAATGTTCTCTTTAATAGGGTTACCTTGACCAGGCTCTTTACTATATAACTTTTACCTGTTCATCTGGAGAAAAACTATACTTTTATCGCTTTCATTAGAACGTCAGTCATAGGGGCACTTTTTTTTTCTTTCCTTATTAAGTCCAGGGATGACCCCTATGTTTTTTGGTGGAGCGCAGAATTTTCCTTAATCGGCGAGAGTATATACAATCTATTCCACTGGCAAGAGCATGATTGAGGGCTTTATACTGTAGTCTCTAACTCTTCGGCTCTACCTCCAGCCCCTTCATATTCCGTATCCTGCTGCTTCTTTGCTTGCTTTTCTTGATCAAGCATTCTTGTGCTTAACAAAGAGGTAGTAGCATTTAAGGTGGCAAGAATTTCATTTTCTGGATAAGCCGACGCAACTCTTACTTGCTGTCTGTATGTGGTAGGGCCTGGTCAATTGCTTGGCCACCTCTTTAGCTCATCTCTTGTCAACGCTAGAACTTTGGAATATTTAATAAATAATGTCATTCCTGACTCGTGAAGTGAAGCTCGATCTCTATTCATTAATTTAGCACTAAGATGTTGAAATGAATCGTATATGGGTCAAGATATCTTTAATCTGGAATTCTCTTTTTTGTATAGCAATCCTTCTTAGTAAAAAATGACTCTAAATACTATGTTGGGGAATGAATGAACTATGGGGACTCAATAAAAGACATTATCTAAGACTTAGGAAATAAAACTTCCATCTAACTTCAAGAGGAAATAAGTCTCAGGAGGCACTAAAGGGGAATCATATAGACGAAATTCGAATACAGGAATAAAGGAGTACGTGGGGGGTGAAGTAAACATAACTAACGCAATATAGACCGGGCTTGCTTCCCATTCATTCTTTTATAAAGATGCTCTTCGGCTGGGCAATAGGGCACATTGTTTTTGCTTCTGTAATAGGCGAGCTTGGCTAACGAATAAAAACCTTGGTCCGCTTTCATTGGTCTAGTCCGGTCATTGCTTATCTCTTTCTTCTTTATCGGTGAATTGGGGAAGAGTGCACCAATAAGGGGAGGTGAGAAAGTAAGAAATAACAAAGTAGAATAGTTGGCACACGCTAGTCAATCCAGTACATACGTCGCCTTCGTTCTTTCCATTCAATATGTCATCTCCTCTGGTAATACATCATCCATCTATTCCTACTCATCATGAAACTCTCGCAAAGTTTCATCCTACTTGGATAGCAAAGTGAGTAAAGAACATATCTAACTTTATGGTAGGTGCAATCAATAAAAAGGAATATCATTCCAATCAGTAAATGAATAGTTCTTCTCTTAATGATATATCGAAATATCTATTTTTTCATTCAAGGTTGTAGAAGTTTAGTCAAGTCTTATGTCAAGGTAGCATTTGCCTTCCCAAGAATCAATCCCTTTTGGAATCGGGTAACGCTCCACTCTTAACTGGCAAGGCCCGAGTCCAATAGCACTTCCTGTCTTTTTCAAAATCTCCCCCGTAGTAGCAGCGACAATGAAGTTCTTACTGCCAGGTGCAATAAGTATGCCATTTCCTAGCCTCTTTGTCTAAATTGAAGGCATCTCAACAATTTCATTGCCTAAGGCCTCTCTGACCTTTGTTTAGTCTGATTGTACACGAACTGCTAATGCAGCTGTGGCTGGTTGAGGTGTCGCTCTTCTTTCTGATGCGGGAGCCCTTTTTTTCGTAAGTGAGAGCACTAGCACCGTTTGACTCCACTGGTATTTTTCATCTATATATGGAACACTCCTGCTTTCTCCTCAATGGAATGATCTGGACTCTTGTGAAAGAAATGACCTCTAAATCCGACGACCTTGACTGAAAGGCTCCCAATTAGGTTAGTAGTTGGCCGAGTAATTGAGAGACCAAATAAGCATAGTAGCTATTTAGAGCCGAAAGAGCTCTATTTGGGATTCTATAGCCTACGCACTGCCCTTTAGGGGATCAAACTTGGATGAATTGCCAGTGGTTCTTCTATCGGCATCGTTGAACCACGTTAGCAATCCAGAAGAACTAGAGCTCAAAGCGACCGGCCAAAGGAATTGATCCGTTTAGTTCTGTTCTTCTCTTAGTTTTATAGCATACCCATGTAGAGTGACGCTAAGTGTGCTGCATCTCCTGTCCAAGTAAATAATATCTTGTCCAAGTCCTTTCAGCTTGCATCCTTCTCTTGCCATTGGGAATTGAACATCTCTTAACTTGTAAGTGGTAGAAATTCAAAATGTTGGACTCTATTGCAGGTTTTGGTTGATTAAAGAATCCTCTCGTGTATATTATTCAAAGATGTGACTTTTACATGTTCGATTTCTCTTTGACTGGTGTGCTTGAGAATGTGATTGATAAATGGGATTTTGAAACTGGATTTGTCGCAACAAGAGGTATTGTCTCCGCCTTTTCAAGTAGGGATCATCTCTCAAGTGTTATGATCCTCCATTGCTCCTTGGTAGTGGCCTAAGGCTCAATCCAATGATTGATCTTCTGCACTAAGGCTAATATCTCATCCCATCTTTCATCTCATTGCTTCGAGCTCTTTTAGAAAAGTGTCAAAGTGTAACCTGTTGTTCCTTGATTTCACATAAACAACTAAGTGTCTTCTGCTCCTTTTGGTCTTCTCTTTTTGTGTCTATTGATCTCCTGCCCACTCACATTCTCTTTATTGAATCCTTCTAGGCAAATAGGACTACTCCTACTTGCTCTTGGCCTTGGCTGCTTAGAGACATCCCTTTAGTTCGTCTTAGAGAATGGAAGATGATATTCGATTTTCATCTTATTGTAGGTCGGCCATTTGTTCAATATGGAATTTCATCTCTTGTTTACGTTCTGGTACCAATTTAAGTTCCTTTGTTCAAATCAATATCTATGTCAGGCTTCCCTTTCTAAAGAAGTTTTTATCTATTGCGAGAAGTTCCTCCAGCCGCTGACTCTCTCTTTGGTAGTGACAAAAATGAATCTGGGTCTTGATCGTGAGAAGAAGTCAATACAGGCTCCAGTGAATTAGTCAATTCGAGTCATCCATCCCTACTGTAAAATTCCACATGATTTGTTAATGATTCCCACTCTACTAAATCTTCCTGAAAAGGGATTACGAAAGCCCTGTCTCTTATTGGCGGAGAAGCAAAATCAGAATCATAATTCAAATTTTTGACCATGCCTCAAACCGAAATACAGAACGTAGTCACTTGCTACATGAGCACCTAGTTGGAGAAGATGTAGATCCTGAGCTACTACGCTCAACGGATCCTTCCCACACATTGTCAACATCAATGATGGTTTGCTTGAACTTAGCGGCAAGGAAAACTTGCGCGCCCGAAGAAAGGTGCAGTAGGCGATCATTCGTATTGGTGACTCTTAGCTTCTTCCTCTTCCCAGCAACATAGGGCAATTCATCCCCTATTCCACTAGTTCTGATGCGTACTGCTGAAAAAGACTCCTCTGGTCACCTTCTTATTTATATTATAGCATGCACTCATCTCATCAGTCGAGATGTGCATTCCTCCTTCTTCTATCCGCCTGTACTCCAGCGTCTACAACTTTACTGCTTCTTGTTACTGAATCCGAGTGCGCTTTTGAGGTCTTCTAAGTGAGGCAAAGGCGAATCCCTCATACTGTATACGGTCGAGCTGGCTTGGCTGGTAAATCAAGCATATCGGTATATTCTTTGTTCGGTCTGGTACACATATCTGTCAATGTCAATAAAGTATTAGAATTCATTCCTACTGTCTGAGGAAAACGTGAAGAATTTCTTTTTGATGAGCTTGTAAGGCCCGAATAAAGGGGAAAATAGGGCTATAAGTAGGCCATTTGCTATTGCTATAAGGGTTGCTTGCCTTTCTATGACTTGGATTCGCTATCGCTTCTATGTAGTGGTCGACTTAAAATGTAGTATTCCTGTTATACCAGAATGCCTATTACCTAGTCCAAGAAGCAAGCAAGATGAGGTCGCTCTGCTTCGTCGACAAGGCTTGTTCCATACTTTACTTACGAGCTCGTATAGTACTCGCCCATATCTCTAAAGGGGCTTATGCACTCCACTCGCTGTCTACTCAATGAGCGTTGGAGCGAGCGAAGCCTTCAATTTAGTGGCTTCCCTCATTTTCCTTCACCCTACTCTTTCATTTCTGCTTAAGCTTCCCCAGTTTGGGGGATTAATTGATTGGATACCTGAGAACCATAATCTTTCCTAGGAACAGCTTCTACGATAATAGATAGGGGTCAGGTTTGTTTGGCATTTATGCCCCCTGCCTTCCAAATAATATACGAGCCTTTCAGCTCGTACTGCTCACACTCTTAGATCTTCACGGCGCCTCCTCCACCATAAAGTAAGCAGGGAGCTACTCTGAAAAGCGAGGCCTATTTCAAAATTCGCTTTCAACAAATGTCAACAACACCATGAAAAAAGTCAACTATGGTTGCCCGCTGATCTAATCATAGGTGAAATCCAGTCCCTTCGCTTCGCACCAGGCTTGGAAACCGTTAGTCAGGCCCCCTTCGCCTCTCGACAGCGAGAAAGCGAGCAGCAAGCATAAAAAGCCAAGTCCCTTCTTAATAATAATAAGGTAAGCTTCATAGCTCCAACCTATCCAAGGGGAAAGGCAAAACTAGCTGAAGGAAGGGTTTCATAGCCTTACTTTTTTCCTTATTAAAAGGAGAGCTTTTTCTTATTATTCTTCAATTTTAGTATTTTATGAATATAAGAATAAGCTAAGAGGGCTGGGAATCATAAGAATTGAGAAGTCCTCCATTGAATTGAATAGGGTGAAAAGACAGGTTTGGAAATGGCCGGATTAGCAGGAGGAAAGGCGGCCTCACAGTGAAACAAAAGTGTACGTACATAAAAAAAAGAGACTGGTTATGGCCTTTACTTGATAGAGCTTCTTCCCATCTATCTTGATCAGGAAGTGGATCAGTAGTCTCTGCCGTTGCAGGTCCTTTTCCTTCTGCTAATACGACCCTCTTTTTCATTTTTGTTTGTTCACCGTGGCACGAAATCATAAAGAAGCTGGAATAACTCAGAAAGAGAGTGGCACCTAGTGAGAGCATCTTTTGCCTTTGTAGAGAAACAGTACGATCTTGGACTGGCCCCCTTCGCAGTAGGTGTTCTTTTCAAAGCATGATCGGCGAAGGGTTAAAGCAATTCTTTTGAAAATAGTCTTCGTTGAAGTGAGCTCCTTTCTAATAGTAGACAGGCAGGTACGTGCTCCGATATAAGAGGGTCAGCTCTGCAAACAAAGAAAGAAGAAGGTCAGCGATTGTAAGGGAGAGGAATGGAAGTGAGAAGTGGCGAATGGGTCTATCTAGTTCAATAAGCGTATGATTGGTGAAGCTATGAATCGACAGATTGTGGAGTGAAATAGACATTGGAGTTTGAATTGATAGATTTCTAGTACGAGAGTTCGAGGTTGTATTTCTTTGATTCTGGTTTCCGATCTAGTCATGTGATTCTTTTAATCAGCATGCAATTCTCTGATGTATTCTTTTAGGCGAAGAGGCGATTTATCCGAGAGTGGGTTACTTACAAAGAGCTTGGCTTGGTCTTGTTTTCTTATTTGTTAAGCAGTTATCTAATTCGTCCTCATTACCAATCTTGACTCCTGCTTCAGACCTATTTAAAGTCTCCGTAATGTCCGACATTAACAATCCTCTAATTGTGGTCTTAGACCTCTCTAGAGCCCATAAGATGAAATGGTTTTGCAATCATGCTCCTCTATTCATTCTCTACATAATCCTCTAACGCTTTGGTTCGTATTGAGAGTGTTTTCCTTTTGGGGTTCGGGGGCTTGCCTCCCATCTGGTACTTATGTGGTAGGTGGGTTATTGAAGATGGATAGGTTTTTGTAAGAATCAGTTTAAGGATCATGATCGGTAGAAAGATCAAGATCAGGAAGAGAGTCGACAAGCAAGTACGAGTAGAGGAGTAGTACCCCACTATCAAGAAGCTCTGATAGTCTCGACCGGGTGACAGCAATGAAGCTGAGAAGCTAAGCTTGACCTACGCGGTGAAGAAGCGAAAAAAGAAGGAATTCACCTTCGATTCTCTATTCAAGTAGTGATTCCATGAGATTACATGGGCAGATGATTCAATCAGAGAAAGAGTACGGAATTCCTTCAAAAGAGAAGCTACTGGACTAATTCAATGGCATCGGATCTAACTCAACTCTCTCCATTTTCGGCTTAGCCTACCGCTCCGTGGGCTTTATCCCCCTAGTCGTATTAAAATAAAAGGATCTAGAAAGAAAGAGAGAAAATCTCTCTACCCTTCTTCTGGCATTGTAGCCTATTCTCTACCAGCTTCTGAAAAACGATCGGATAGGTAAAGAAAGAGGATACTTCCTCTCCTTACAGTCGAGTGGCATTAGCTCCTCTCCTACTGGTCGAGCTGAATTCCATCCGCCTTCTCCTCAGCTCACTTCACTACCTTTAGATAAAATAGTTCCAGCAGAAGACAAAGAAAACTTTCGGACAAAAAGAATAATCCAAAGGCGATTCATTTAGTAACTTTACAGGTACCACTAGTCATTTCATTTCTAGATTTCGAAATAGAACATCCAGCCATTCCTGTAGGTTGTTGACCGGATACGCACCTGGGAATCTCTATCCATTCTCCCTTCCTTTCTAGCCAAAGAAAACAATCAAGTAGGACTGACATTGATCCCTCAGGAGCCTCCTTCCTTCTATTCTGAAATCTAGAAGGAGAACTCCCAGCTCTGGGGCTAATTGAATGATTTTTGTTCACTGTTAAGCTAATCGTTCTATCCTACTTTACTCTATTATGATACCTCACCCTAGGGTTAGGAGCTAGCTTAAGCCGTGCCCTTACTTGACTCTTAATCCCAGATACGCAGCTAAGAAGAGAAAGAGCTTATCCCTTAGGTCAACTACCTTTTTAGCTTTAGAGAATCTAGTGAAAGTAAAACCCGCGCCTTAAGAAAGAATAGGAATAGTTCGTAAGTACATTCCCATTCCCTTAAGCCCGATATTCCTTATTGAAAGCCTTGAACCAAGTGTGGGCTCGATTCCCTTTCTGGGTAAAAGATAGGGCTATTCAAACCAATCTAAACAAGCCACCCAAGAAAACGAAGTTTAGCTAGTCTAATGCTAGGTGATTCGATTCATCTCTATCAATGACTTAACCACTTTCCCAAATTCAACTCATTCAAGTCCGAGTCAACAATAGGTGTGATACCCCAAAATGGGCACGTATTTAATTGCATTTATTATGTGTTATCCTAAATGGTGGCTGTCAGCACCCGAGTATTCTTTACATGTGCATTCATTTATTTTAATCATTATTTGAAAAATAATATGTGCATTTACATGACTTATTTAGTGTTTTAAAATTTAAAATTGCATTTAAAGTTCATTTAAATTACATCTTGTTGACTTTCACATTCTTTGACTAAACTAGTTGACTTTTCATCTACATTGACCAACTAGGACAAGGTGAAAATTTTTAAAATGTTTAATGAAAGGCAAACTTGGGATTAGAAATAAAAATGCAAGGTTAATTAGTCAAATTTTGGGTCAACTTTGGAATTAAATCTGAACCAATTGGGGAAGATTTAGGTAGCAAATTATATATGGTTGGAAAGCTCTATGAGTCTAGTTTCTAAGGCTCCAAACCGTCCGTGAATTGGAGTTTTCTAGAAGAAGTTATGGCCGTTTTCGTAAGGTTGCGCAGGGCTGTTTTGGTTTACGCGGGTTTGACCGAAGACTTGACCTTTGACTTTCATTAAAGCTTATAAAACACCAAAAAAATCCCAAAATTGCTCATCTTCTTCTTGCTTCAGCCGTGACCAGTCCAAACCCTAGGAATAGTAGATTTTTCACTATTTTGCTTATATCTTGAGCTAGAAGCGGAACCAAGACGCAAACCAAGCATTTTTAGACTCATGCCGACGTCTAGCATCTTTCTACCGATCGTTTTTGCCTTTATTTTGCGAAACAAAGGTGAGAGAATTTTTTTTCAAATCTTCCAAAGTTTATTTTTACGTCATAAAATGCTAGGATTGCATTTGTATCTTGCTAAATAGGTGTTAGAGAAGACTTTACCGATTAATTTCTTATATAGAACATATTTTGTTGAAATTGGCTATTTTGAGTTGTTCAATGATTTATATGCCTAAGTTGTGTCTAATCTTGATTCTTAGATTTTATATAATGCTCATATATGTTAATGAACCTATCTAGCATAATAAAATAACTTGAGATTGCAAAATGGAGCAAAATAAATGGAGAATGTAGCTTGCTGAATTTTTCTATTTTTGGGCGTTTAGGGACTGTTTCATTGGGCAGTTTTTGTGCACCCATTAGATTCCTTATTTTATCCTATTATTTGGTTTATAAGCCTTTTATTAGAGAGGGAAAAATGTTGGTAGTTGGAGGGTCATGGTGGTTTGGGTGGAATAAGCTAAATTGTTGGTGTTTTTGAGTTGAAATGGTTGGTTTAGGTGCAAATGTGTGCTCCTGTGTGGTGTGTAATCTCTACGCTTGTAATGGTGACCTTTGGGCTGCCTCGAAGTTATAATAGTAGCATGCTAAGGTTGTGTAGTGATAGGTGGAAGATAGAATAAGTTTGATTGCACAAGTTGCTATAATTGAGCTAGTATTGCCTACTTAGCTATTGTTCTCGTTGTTATATTTGGCTGTGAATCACGTCTATGAGGTTTCTTGTGATAAATATGTGTTCTATTACATGCTAGGTGGATCCATTGAGCCAAACTTGCGTCATGGAAACTAGTAGAGGTGAGGGAGAAACATTTATATGCATTTCTTTGAATGTTAGGGTTTGTGTTGAATTTTGTAATTGTTGTATATTATGATATAAATGCTTATGAATGCTTCCAAAACCTTCTAAAATGATTTGTGAACATTCTTTTGCAAGCTATTGGCATAGTTTATGGCTAGATTTTGAAATGACAAGTTAAAGAAGACAATGAATAGTGTAAATTTTAAGGTTTTGATAAAATGTGCTTTCGGGTTTGATTCAATACTATAGTTAGGTGCTATAGATATTAATGAAGATAGTCTAATGACCCCATGTAGTTTAATTGCTCGGAACTTAGCTAAAACGCGACATAGCCGACTTTTTAAAAGGGGTTTCGGGTTAATGCTAATCCGGGTAGAATTGAGCTTCACATTTGGTATTGTTAGGCTACCTAGGTGCTATAGAAGCTTTGTTAACCCTTGTTTGAAGCCCGGTTAAGATATGTGTAGTTCAAAGCTATAAGAGGGAAATTGGGGCTTTTGGGGTAATTGCGGGTAATTGAACGCGTTTGAGGGTTGTAAGGGTACCTTAAGGGCTAATTAGAATATTGGTATAGCTTCCCCTTGAATTTGAATCTCTAACATGAGTTTGGAAGGAAAATAGCTTGAATAACAAAGGGGTTTAAGTGCAAATTCAGTTGTTTCACGCTTCTAAAACCATGGCATGACTCCTTGTGTGTTTAAATGTGGTTTCTAGTTGTTTTGGAGCTTTTGGTATAGTTCTATGTGTATCTTGAATATGCCCCTTTGTAAAACTGCTTAATTGCTTATGTAAATTGCTTCTATTCTAACTGCTTCGAGGTCAACCTACTTTGTTGATCCTCCTATGTGTTATAGCTTATATTGTTGATATTGTCTTGCCATTGATAAGTGCATTGCATAGTGGTTGCGCAACCATAGTGTCAGGGGCGGATGTGTTGAATATCGGCTGGGCGGCAGAGGGCTTGCCAGTGGATATTCAAACTCCGTGCCCTAGTCCCTCATTCGCCTGGTCCGGAGATTGCCAGGGGATGTTGGGTCGTAGGATTATCGGGGTACATCCGGAGTACACCCACTAGAGTGATTGGGATTATGCCGGCACAGTGATCGTGGTTCGTGGATCGTGAATGAAGATCAAGTGAAGATTGGAGTGTTGGGGTTAAGTGTAATGTATCCTTTTTAATGTGTGGTTACTTAATCTGTTGTCATTCTTGAATGGTTTTAATTGCTATTAATGTTTAACTGTATTACTTGTTGCATTGCACGCCCCGGGAGACTTTATCCCTCACTGGGCAACAGTGGTTGCTCATACCTCGCTAACATGTTTCAGGAGGTGCATTTGGAGGAGGAGTTGCCTTAGTTGCAGTGTCTAATTGCGTGAGGTGGATTTATGGCTCTTGCTATTATGTGGAGATCTTGTTTGCTCTACCTTATTTTCTATTTTGTAACCTAAGTGCTTATGTATATGTTTGAGTGATTGTAAGCTGAATGCTAGTTGATTGTAGTAGGAGATATGAACTATGGCATGTAATAACTTATATTTATGCTCTTAGCTTCTCTGCATGCTTGGGAGTGAATGACTGGTTGTTTTCAATTTCTAAGAATGCTTAAAAGCTATCATGGAGTGGCATGATAAGCGGTTTGGTAAAGAAGTGAAGTTGGATGTATGCTTGCATGATTCTAACTGTTTGAATATTTTAAGGCTCGGATGGCCTTAAAGTTTGAGTCTTTAATTAGAATTGGAGTTCTAGGTTGTTTTGTGGCTTTATTGGTTGCTTACAGGCTTTCAGAATGTCCACGGTACAGGGGAGACTCTGTCCGTTTGTCGGGTCCAGACTTAACCTTTAGCGTGGGGTTGAGTCGGGATATTACATTTTAGGTGGTCTGAGACCGAGTTTGGGATTGGGTTGAGAATATCATGGTTATTAGAGCCTCCGGTCTCGTGAGGGATCGGGGCGTTACAGGTGGTATCAGAGCGGGCCGACCTTTGTATCAGTGACCCGCGAGGGCGCTGGGTCCTCCTAGTGGGGGCGGATATGCGTAAGCTATCCCACATCGGTTGGTTACGAGCTGGGACTATTGAATATATAGTGCGGGGTTCCGCCTTATATTCGACAACGCGCGTTCCCAGTGCAGTGTGCCTCTGCCTTGCCCAATGTGGCAGGTATTCGCTTAGCTGGCTGAGGAGCGACAAAGCCGTGAGTGAGCCGTTGCGCCACAAAGCGGACAATATATGATCGTTAATCGAGAATACGCATTTTCCCATGGTAACACGAGTGGAACAAAACCGTGAGGGGCCCAGTGGGGTAACCCAAAGCGGACTATATGTTGTTGGTGTGCATCGCTGGTATGCCTCTGCCCTTCGAGGTATTCGCTTAGCCGGGGTGTTACAATAGGAAGAAGAGTTGATTCAACGTTAGCAAGAAGACCTTCTTTTTCCTCCCCTAGGGAAGTCAGGAAGTAAGATAGCAGCAAAGACCCCTTCTTCTGCATCAACTGGTGATTCTTTCATTCCTAAAGAAAGTGGAATAAGTAAAGCTGGACCTTATCTCTTTTGGCTGTCGATTGCATGCAGTTTGACCGTCGTTTACCTTTTCGATTTATTTGAATTCCGTTCTCATATCAGATTAGATACTATGAACTATTAGTAAGACTGTATAATAGGCATACGAGACCTAACTAACTGGATTGCTAATAGTGAGCCGATGCTGTTAACACAATTGAATCAGCTCTTGTGATCATATCCCATGCTGTTAGATCAATGGGAGTGAAGTCCGCCTATCCATCAACAAAAAGGAAAGACTCTGTCTCCTGTCAACTGCTCTTGGTTAGCGGTGAGGGTCCAAAGGAGAAATAAGTGGAATTCACTCATGCTAGCATGGTCATAAGAGGAAGTTGTTCTTGTTCACGCCTCCACTCTTCTCTTTTCCGAATCCTTGAGTAAGGGCATTGGGATTAGGCCTAAGTACTGCTATTTCACCAGTTGTCGACATATCCCCAGCTCAAAGGGAGTGACCCCAGGAAAGGTAACTCAATAGGAATTCTCTCTATTGCCATAGTTTGTCTTCACTTTGACTCTTTCCCTACTTGGGCTGTATTGTCTAGAAAGAAAAAGTCTTTGATCACGGAGAAGCAATAAAAAATCCGATTTCAAGAAGTCAGTGATAGATATGAATCGAAGCCCCTATCAGGGAAAGCCCATCGGGAACGAGAATAGTTAGCAGGTGAGACATGAGTTGAGTTGGTAGAGATTCGCTCTGGTGAAAAAGAATAAAAATAATTGTTTGTTATAGTTAAGCCGAGAAAGTCATTGCTAGGATTGAAAGACTCAGAAAGATAGAAAGATAAGTTAGCCTAACAAGGGGTTCCCTTAGGGGCTTGTAGAGGATTGATTCACTACGGGCAGGGCCAGCTACATGATCGAAGACATCAACTGAGGGTGCATGCATCCAAGCAGCTTCTTATCCGATCATGGAAGCCGATTATCCGACACGGGGCTATTAGACCATTTCCTGGAACAAATAAATTACACTTTCCAATCTAATCATGTGATTCTTATCAGTCGAGTTACTTCATACCTTTTTTCAACTTCATTAAATCAACTTGTCTATTTTTAACACTTTAAAAAAAGTCTATACCTTTGTCGAGCATCTACCTTCATCTCCTTATCAGTCGAGTTACTTCATACTTTGTTCTATCAAACAAGCTTGTAAACACCTTATCATTCAAGCATCTTCCAACCTGATAGAAGCCCAGTTTCTTTAGTAGGAAATCAACGCGTTGAAAGATCTTTGATCTCAAAGCACTTTTCCCTAAAAGATTATATCTATTCTTGCCTGCTTCTTCCATTCGATCTTTCTCCTCTGGCAAATCATGATGTGCGCATGCTGGATACTCTGCTTTAGTAGTGCGTTAACTAATAGTGAACTACTAATTAAGTATTTGGTATTGACACCTGTCTTACTAACTATAAGCCTTTCGAATATATAATAAAAGGGTATAGTCCTTATGTTTACAACATTCTCAAAATAGGCCAACTAAAAGCAGGTATGTGTGAGGCCTGACCTCAATTTGCATGCGATACCTCGTTTCGTGTGCCCTAATCTAGATTTGCATGCCTTGACCTAGGTTTAAGAGTTGTGTTTCATTTTGTGTGCCATGCATTGAATTACGTGCATTCATTTAGGGTTACATGCATTTACTTGGAAAACGTGCATTCGTCTCGTAGTTCGTGCCCTACCTCGTAGTACGTGTCCTAGACCTAGGAAAGTGTGCCCTTACGCTAATCAAGAAAGCATCTTTCACGAAGCACTAGGTTATTAATTAATCCTACAAATTCCACTAACTATTATTAAATTACTAATTCAACCCACTAGAAGACAAAATCTCACAAAAAGCTAGACATTCCTTATTCTTTATTCCTTATTCTTTTGCACTTTCAACACACAATTAAATAATGCTCAAAAGATGACAAAAAATCAGATTTTTAGATGCCTTGGCCGACCACCATATGGGCTTTTGTGCTTGCTTGCTTAATTCAATTCAAATCCTAGACAATCTATGACAATTCTATGACACATTGCATAAAACATTTAGCTCAAAAACTCTACCCAAAGACTTCAAATCTCGACCAAATGCTCCTTGCCCATGCTTGGAATTTCAAAATGCTTCTTGAAGACATAAAAATCTGAATTTCTATGCCCAAGGCCGAACACAAGCATCAACATTTGCTAAAGGAATCATTTTTTTTTTCATTTCTCTCATTCTCCTCACATTTCTCTCTCTCCCTCTCAATCTTCTCTCTCTCTCTCAGCCTTGGCTGAGTTTCTTCATTCCATAGTTCATCTTCATCATTCCATGGTTCATCAAGGCAAGCAAGTAGCTAAGAAACTTGACCAGGCTAGCTAAGTTGCAAGAATCACACATGCAAGCTATTTGAACAACCATTTCGGCCTAGGTGAGTTTCCTAGCTTCCATTTCTTTTCTTCTTGTTCTAACCACATGCATGTGGAGTTTCGGCTAAGCAAGGAAGAAGATCAAATTTGTGCTTCATCAAAGTTTTGTGCATCTCTTGTTGATTTGTTAAGGTGAGGGCTAAAACTTCTTGAAAATCATTTAAAAATCCACATGCATGCTCTTAAATGTATGTCTTTGCTTCTGTACTTGAGATATGTGTGTTCATAAGCTTCTACAACCATGCATGGCAAGATTTTGGCTAAAAGGTGATGATAGATGAAATCGGGTTGAGTGACAGCTTTCTGTCTTGTTGGTGCGAGATGATTTTGGCTAGGAAAATGATGTTGAAAATGCATAAAAATTGGTAGGAAACTATTGTTTCCAGTTTTGAACATTTTTTACAGAAATAGGCCAAAGCTAATTTTGACTCTAAAGTCCTTACAATGGCAAATCATTAAAATGTGTCCAAATCTGGAAGTATGGAAAAAATGAAGCAGGTTTTGGCAGATGCACTGACCTTGTCGAACGAACCCATTTTGACTTAGTAAATGATACCAAAAATGCATGAAATTTGGTGTGCTGCTATATTTTTCAATTATGGACATTTTTTTAAGAAATGGACTAAGGCTAAATCTGACCCTAAGGACCTAAAAAATGACAAGTATTAAAATGTGTGGAAATCTGGACAGTTTTGTGCAATCCCACTGTTTTGGCTATAACTGTTGATCCCGAACTCCAAATGATGCAAGGTTTGTTTCTGAATTTAGATCACTTCTTAAACTTTAATTTGAAATCTTATTCACTGGAATTGGAGATTGTTTTCTTGTCTTAATGATTGTGAGAAAACAGCCTATTGCAGTGAGGGTTTCACTTAGTTATATGCTTAGAAAATTGTTGTAACTTCTCTTGTGGTATTAAATTCTTGGGATTGTGGCATTGGGATGTTGTGTGGACTGTTTTGAATACTTGGAGATGTTTGAATTAATTGATGCATGGCTTGAGATTGATTTTGATTTGACTTGGGGCTTAATCGCACGGGTAAGCACGGAATGAAAACCCTAGTGACTAGGTAAACTTGCTAAGTATTGATCCTTTGGATATTGTGTGTAATTATATTTTTAGTAGGCTGCCCGTAGTTGCCCTTATAGCCCTAAATGTGATTTTGATCATTGCATGTTGACAAATAGGCCTTTCTTGCATCCAAACCCACGTAGATGTTGTTGCACGTTAAATAATCTTATTATTTGATTACGTGGACTTTGAATTGAGTTATATGATTTGATTTATGTGCATTACATGGCTGCCCGTTTAATGTTCATATAACTCCATGTGTCTTTCAAGTGAAATTAGTTGTCTATTCGTCCCTCGCTTGTTTACTTGTCAATGTGCAATCTTATGACTGTCCGGAGGCAACCTACTTTGTTGTCCTCCTAATGTGATATATTAAATGTCATAAATGTGCATTGCATATAAGGTTGCAACCTTTCATTCTGGTGTGGTAGCGTTCACACACACCGGGCGGCATCGGGCTTGCCGGTGCAACCATGACTACCATTGTCCAATTCCCTCTCTCGCTTGGGGGCTAGACTTCCTCGGAGAGTTGGGTCATAGGATTTTGGGGTACATCCGGAGTACACCCATTTGGCGTGATAAGGGGATGATTTGAAGTCGGCCGCAACAACTGATACTGGAAATGAACTGAGAGCAAAAGCTCACCGTATCCTTTTCACTATGTGTATAAGGACTCTCGCTTGGTTCCTAGAGGACCTCGGGGAGGAAAGATGGGTAATTGTGTTCCTTTACTTTCATATTATAGTTCTGTACTTAATTGTGATACATTCATACTTGCAAAAAGGGTTTTCATAAGTTAAACCGGAAACTGAGTTTCAAAACCTATTTCTCTTTCCCCCTCGCTGAGTTCATAAGGACTCACCCTCTTTTATCATCTCAGGTGAAGAAGATCAAGAACAGGTACCCGAGGACGACGTGCCTAACTATGATTCCTTGGAGTGATTGCATGTCCTATGTGCTTTGCGTGATTATGGCTATTTGTGAACACTATGCTACTTGAAGACTATTTCTTTTATGTTGCTTGTTGTTTGTAATGTAAAAGACCCTCGTTGTAATTTGGGGTCTAATGTTGGTTTGTACTGATGATAACTAGACAGACACTACTATGGTCATTTTGTTATTATTACTGCTAGCATCTATAATAGGATTATGAAGTATTAGGTAAGGGCTAAATAAAATGAATCTACCCAATCTTAAGCAGGTACTTTCTATCAAAGTAAGATCAATAGGTACTTTTGTAACGAGGATTAACAAACAGACGAGACATAGTATTATACTAGGTTATTAATCAACGAGACTTCGAGATAACCAATAGGCATTTCAATTGATGGTAAATAGTAATCTTAGTTGGAAATGAAATCGAGATTGGAAAATTTGAGGCGTTTAGAGAATTAGGTCAAACTAAGGAGCCCAATTACAGCCATTATGCTGTCGATTTTCTGAAAAATTTGTGGAGTTTAGGCCAAAATGTTAAGTGTTAAATCTCATAAACGGTTAAGTATGTGGTATGACTTGAATGTTAGATCACACCCTAGTCTAACCTTTATAGGCCGGGTTGGGGCGTGACAATATGTCTTCTTTTATTCAACAACCAGTTCGGGTTCATGTCCAAGCTGCTTACCAGTAGAGTGCATGGTGTAGGTATGGTTGGTTAGGTGCTTTGACACTTGCAAACATTGAACTCAAAGATAAACCCGAATCATAAGACCATCGGTGCATAAGGAAAGGCCTAAATGAAGGACCATACCAAAAGGGGCAACAATGCGACAACATTGAAGGGACTTAAGAGGAAAACAGACATCCATACGACAAGAGAACGAAGGAATATGGGGGACAGATTTGCCCTTACTCCAATAGAGTACTTATGCAAGGCATGAGTCTATCGATAGACTCGATCACAAGCAGGGGTCCTTCAATCGATCTATCTACATAAGGATAGCTCATTCAATCTCCCTCGGTCAGGTCTTCGGGCAAGGAAAGATCTATCGCCCCAGTCCAAATGCGAAAGCCTATGATCAACTCCATCTACCAGAGCAAGGATTTTAGCCATGCCCCCTAGCACATATGGAAAGTCCGGGCTGTATGATAAAATAGAGGATGGCGGAAGCGAGCTAGGCCACCCGCCTGATCAGCGTTTCCATCCGAACTAGTGCCTTAAGCAGGAAGGAAGTTTCATTTAGTGGTATCGTATATAAGATCGCGACTGCTTTTAGGAGTGGATCTTAACTATTTATATAAGAGAAGAAAGAGAGCTTTAGAAGCAACCAATCTTCTCTTTATGCCCCATGTCTTCCGTTGGTCAACAACCAACCACAACTCTCTATAGTACATACTAGAAGAAACCTCTCTCTTTCTTTAATGAGAGATTTATTTAATGTTTAGTGCATTAAAGTCTACCTGAGTCCTAAAATGGTATCATTAGTGATAGAAGGACCAACTATCTTTTTGAAGTAGATAGGTCACAGTGCTTATTCTATAGATACTTTTTTATAAAGTCAACTCATGTTTCTACTCAGTTTTCTCATTGAATTTTGCAAGATTTAGCAAAGCGGAATGATGTGCCTAGGTGTGGAAAGAATGGCTTACACGAATGGGATAAAGGTCTGGATGAGCATTTATTTTTATTTTTTTGGTTATGGTAGTCCAAAGGAGTATCTATGGACTAAATTTAGTTCTCTCATCCTAGTAAGGAGGGTCTCATTTCAAAGAAAGACTATTCTTTATTGTTTATATGAACTTCTATTTTTTCTTTTGATGTACAAAATAATCTTGTTGACTGGTATAACGCCCCGATCCCTCACGAGACCGGAGGCTCTAATAACCATGCTATTCTCAACCCAATACCAAACCCGGTCACAAAATTTTAGGGGAAAAACGGACAGAGTTTCCCCTGTACTATGGACATTCTGAAAACCTGTAAATTCTCAAATAAGGTAACTACAAGGTAAACAAACTTTTCATGGCTAAATATGTAAAGATTCACGGCCATCCGAGCCTTGAAGCAAACAACAGTTCCAAAACCACACAAGCATGCAAGTAACTTGTTTATAATATAGTCTAATAACCATGCCATTCTAGGATATCATTAAAACATACTTAGAGATAAAACATTCTACACTAAGCCATTCACTCCAAAGCATGCAAAGCAACTAGAAATAGAAATATAAGTTATTACAAGCCATAGAATTACCACTGCTACTACATTATCAGACTTCCAGCTTACATATTACTCAAATACATACATGAGCTTTTAGGCCCCAAAATAGATTATACATAGGACAACAAATTCTTCACATAGCAACCAGAAAGCACATCCACTTCAGACAAATATCACACAGCAGCTAAGGCAACTCCACCAACTGTGCCACCTGAAACATGTTAGCGAGGTATGAGCAACCACTGTTGCCCAATGAGGGATATAGTCCCGGGGCGTGCAATGCAACAGATTATACAGTTATACAACAATATCACTTAGACAATTTAAGAAGAAATGATAACATAAGTAACCACACATTTAAAAGGATACATTTCACACAATCCCCTATACACCAATCTTCACAGGTCTTCAATCACGATCCACGAACCACGAGCACGATCACGATAAGCCGGCATAATCCCAATCACTCCAGTGGGTGTACTCCGGATGTACCCCGAATCCTACGACCCAACATCCCCTGGCAATCTCCGGACCAGGCGAATGAGGGAATAGGGCACGGAGTTTGAATATCCACCGGCAAGCCCTCTGCCGCCCAGCCGATATTCAACACATCCGCCCCTGACACTATGGTTGCACAACCACTATGCAATGCACTTAACAATGGCAAGTTAATAGCAATAATATAAGCATTAACACATAGGAGGATCAACAAAGTAGGTTGACCTCGATGCAATTAGGATAGAACAATTATATAAGCAAATATGCAATTTTACAAGGAGACATATGCAAGTTAAGTATAGAATCACACCAAAAGCTTCAAAACAACTTGAAACCACATATAAACACTCAAGAAGTCATGCCATGGGTTTAGAAGTGTGAGTCAACCGAAATAGCTCATAAACCCCTTTGTTTTTCAAACTATTTCTCTTCCAAACCAAGGTTAATGATTCCATTTTCAAAGGAAACTCTCCCAACCTTCTAACTAACCCTCAAGGTACCCTCTCAACCCTCTAACTCATTCAAATGGCTGCGATTACCCCGAAAGCCCCAAATTCCCTCTTATGGCTTTAAACTACACATACATTGTCCGGGCTTCAAACAAAGGATATCAAGGCTTCTATAGCACCTAGGTAGCCTAAGGATACTAGAATTGAAGCCCGAATTCACCCGGATTCGCATTAACCTCGGAAGCCCCAAATTAAAGTCGGCTATTTTACGTTTTATGCGATTATAGAGCAATGTCAGTGCGCGGGGCTATTAGACTACCTTCATTAGCACCTAGGGCTTCTATTAGAAGTATTGAATCAAGCTAATTCGAGCAATTACACAAAACCCTAGAAAAACGTCACTATTCACCCTAAAAATCAAACTAACGATTCTAACCGTTTAAATTGCGAAACGATGGCTCAAATATGTTCTCTAGCACTCATATACAAGGTATAATAGCATAGATAATCAATACAATAGCATTTGAACACATTTTCAACAAATCAAGAAAATAGCAACTATTTTAAAATGCGAAAATAAGCCATGAAATCCCCCACCAATGCGCGTAGGAGCTCCTAGGAGGCTAGTAGACACCCTAAACCACTTGCACCTAGCTTGTCTTGGCTTGGAATGAGGATTTGTTGAGCAAAAAAACTCTATTTCTTCTCCTATGCAATTCTCGGATTTGCTACAGTATTTTCAGCATGCTCTTTTTTTTTTTTTTTGCTAAGTTATGAGCTAATGTGTGTGTTGTGTGAGTTATATATTAAATGGGGCTAAGTTGCTTGCTTAAATGGTTCACTAAATGCGCTTAGTTAGATTAAAACGAGCCTAGATAGTAAAATGAATGCTAGCTAATTCATTCCCTAAGTTATGTTACGTAACACTATTCATTCAACTACAAAAATTATTTTCTAAACGTGCTCTCCTATCCTCTGTAGCTCAATTGCACATTTTTCCCACTAGTTTAACAATTAAGATGACTTAATAAAAATACTAATTAACTAATAGAATGCAGTTTAAAAACGGAGTGAATAGTAATTTAAGAAGACAATTAATAAGGCATAGAAAGAGGTGCGCAAATAAAGGATGCAACAGTAATTGAATGCATGGCTAAATCTCTGACGTCACACTGGGTTGCTCCTTATGGATGAACTTAGTAAAGCACTCCATCCGTTGTATCTTTCGTCGAGATGAATGAATCTTGGATCAAGTGGGCAACCACCGCTTCCTTTTCCTTCGGACCTCTTTCTTCCAGTTTCTCAAGATCCAGAGGAGAACCCACCTCAGGGCTTACGCCCACTTGTCCATCAACAGCAGGACCAGACGTCCGCCCCTTAGGTCACGACTGCTGGTCAAAAAAAGCTGGAAGCCGTCCTGTTTAAACACGTGAAGTGACATTGTCATAAGTATCTGCAACTCAATTCCACAGAGGTGGATTACTACTATTTAGCCAAAAATCTTGCAATTTCCCAATTTGATATTGATACGAAAACCGATAGTCAAATGGCTGATCTTGTAGCTTGCATTGGTAATTATAAAAAGATCAAAATCATATTAGAGAACTTTTTAGAGTCTTATTATCAAGAAGACAACTAATGTAAGAAAATAATAGGAAAGAAATAGGGGGCAATGATCGAACTTCTAAAAAGATAGTTCTGAGAACGAATGAAGGATTGTACCAAAAGATAGTTCCGATAAAGTAAGGAGGCCATGGTCGACGCATTAAGTAAAGGATGCGCTTGGCCATGGGAGGGGGGAGAGGTGAGGTGGGCCCCCTTCAAAAGCTACGACTAAAGCGTAGGGCCTAGGAAATGGTGCTATACCTCCCTTTCTCTCCAAACCAACTGAAGGAAAGAACGAATAGCCCGGAAGACAGACAAGGACATGAATTGCTTATAGACTTTGAACTACAAGGTAGAGCTTTAAGCCTTCTCAAGTAAACTTACTCTAGAATAGAATCTTTAAGCGAAAGGTTAGTTGCCTTGCTGGCAAGGCTATAGGGTTCTCAATGGTTTTCTTATAGCGTTATTCTATCCTGGTGTAATTTATTATAAAATATCTATCACTGGGGATTGGCTATAAAGACTGGGCTAAGGGTATCGTTGAAAGATCCACCCAGAATAATGGTTATCAGCCATTCGATGGAAGCAGACAGAGTCCCAGGGTTTCAATACAAAATCTTTCTCAACTGCGCTCTCGGAAAAGAGTTGCCTACCTACCATCATTGGGATGGATCAAGTCGAGGATAGTTCCATGTAAGTAAGGTATTCGGGTAAAGTGACGTTACGGGACGTAGCAACACTTCAACACGAACCAGGGCTCAACCTATGAGAGCTAGTCCCCACCCGACTTTTTCTGACTGATGAACAAAATTAGTGCAACGGCAAGGGGTCTTTTTTACTTCCTAACATGGATACCAAGTCTGGGTCAGAGAATTAATAGTAAGGCGATACGCTTTTCGATGTAGTAGATCAGTGGATCGGAAGATTAGCATGTGAGGCGAGAGTGACCGAAACTAACCCTCATATATTCTTCTAGACTGAAGGAATGGTCGTTGGTTTTGATTTTGCTGGTTTTTTCAGTCCTAGGGAATTTGTGCGAGTTGTAATCTTCCTATGTGTCTTATCTTATGTGTTTTGGCTAGAGAAATTAGAACAGTGAATGAGCGGGCATTTCGTTCATGCAGCCGTTTGGGGGGGAAATATCGGATGAAAGCTCCACGACCCCTAATGCGTCTTCGGTGTTGTTCATTTCAATTTTGCCAAGTAACTTGCCAGAGTCGCTTGGTAAGCAAGCAAAGAAGGCACCAACTACCTTGGCCCAATTTCTCTTCTTTCTTTTTTAAAGTCAAGATCAGAAAGGTGTTGAAATCCGGACTGCATCTGGAAAGCGTTGGTTCGAGCCCAGCTCGTGACAAGGCCTTAGTCATCGAATATCTCGACAGCTCCGTTTTCTCCTTAAACGGATGACTGTCCCATTTTTTTTTAGGTTCGAAGATTCTACTTGCATTTGTTAAGCATGTGAACTAGGATCCCCCTACTGAAGGAATGGATTGTCTGGTTTGCAGCTTATCAAGCTTGAAATCCGTTCTTAGACCTACCGGTGACCGGCTTTGATGTGACTGTATTTGCAGTACTTAAACCATGGTACTTGTACTACATTTGCATTTTAACTCTGGAATAAATGCAGCACTTTGATACTTTGGATGCAATGTAGGAAAATACTGAAAAGTGAAGAATCAGGCCCAAAATGATCCAAATTGCAAGTCAAGAAGTAAGAATGGGAAAGCATGAGAAGCGGTTGAAGAATGAAGTTCATAAAAAAGAAACTTGGCTGAAACTAGCACGAAATCGGACTCGGAACATTGACCCAGATGATCTCAAATAGTGACCCATGTATGTTTTTGGCAAATCATATCAGTTTTTCGGGTAGAAACAGCATTCTGAGCACAACGCAGGACTTTGTCCTGCGCACAGCGTGATTTTAGCCAAATTCCATCGTTTGGAGGGTCAAAACAGTGAAAAATGCCCAAAAATGCTACAGTCAACAATCTGGTCAAAGTCAACTATTTCAGAATTTTGCCTATAAATAGAGCTTCAACCCTTTGAGGATTCTGGAGTTAATTTTGGAGTATTATCAATATTTTTGATATAATTCCGAGTTAATTCTATTTAGTTTTAAATTTTAGTTTTAGTTAATGAAGTAGTAGTAGAATACGGAGGAAGTCCCGCCTAGGTAGCTCTTATTCGGGGAAATTTTGCCCGAATAGCTACTTTTATGGGGAAGTTCGACCCAAGTTGTTATTATCCGGGGGAGGTTCTGCCCGAATAACTTTTAATAGGAAAGCTCTTATTCGGGAGAAACTCATCCCTAATAGTTCTTATTCGGGAGAAATTAGCTCCGCCCGAATAGCTATTTTACGTCGGACCTCTGCACAAATTTCAGGAATCAGAAATACGCGTTCGTCAATATGAGGGAGCCTTTCTTGACTCTCTTTTATTTACATAACTTGTATTCATTTATGTCTGAGTAGATTGATATCTAGGGGTGAATATTGTAAATGATCGTATTTTAATATATGGTCTCGGATATAGTTTATTCAATTCATATTGCAATGTATGGCTTGTTTTAATTAAGTATTTCATACGTAATGCTTTTAAGTAGACGTTATGATTGCTTTACTTTCGCTTCATAATATTATACTTGTAGTTAATATTATGAATGAATTACTTTAGTGCCATATAATTGTTTTAATCGTGAGTCTATAAGTTGTACCATAGACTCCATGAAACTATAGGTTGTACCATAGTTTCTATCTGTAAGGTTAATTCCTTAGTTTAGTTTGCCTTGTTGTACTTGGTTAAAATAAGCTAAGTAGATTAACCGGGTGTATGCTTGTAGTTTAAACCCTTGCAGAATTAGATAAACTAGATATCGAGCCTATATTAATTGCCTCATTTACATGTTCAAACCCCTAGATCACCACCTCTCGTATTCCACTAATACTTAGTATAACTTAGATAATTTAGTTTACATTTATCGCACGTTACTCAAACCTACCTTGCGATTTGTCACTTAAGCGCTTTAACACTTTCACAATACTTCACTAACTTAAACTAGTGAGCTTCCCTGTGGTACGATTCCGCACTCAGAGCACACTACACTACAAAGATCCGTGCACTTGCGGGTATTTTAACTTGGTTATTTTGCGCACATTTTAATGCACAACCCGATCGCATCAAGTTTTTGACGCCGTTGCCGGGGAAGCACGGTATAGTTTAGTTATTGATAAAAGTATTTGTAAACTTGTTTAAAGTGTTTATTTTATCTGCTTTTTTTTTAAAAAAATATAATAAAAATAAAAATAAATAATAAAAAGTAATAAATAAATAATAAATAATAAATAATAAATAATAAATTTTTATTTCTTTTTTTATTTTTTTATTCTTATTTTTTTTTAAAAATGAAAATAAAAAAAAATTGAAAATTTTGATTGATTGAAAAATGAGTCATTTTAATAATTCATCTGATCTTTTATCTATTACTGCTTGTGAAGTATATTAGTATTTTTAATCTTGTAATTACTTCGTATTTAAAGTTTATAAGTCATTGTATGCACGGACGTTGTTCTTTGGATCCAGAACTCGCCCCATTTGATCCTTAACTCGAGAAAAATTTGCGTAGGAAGTTAAAATTCCCAATGGCAGATCAAGAAGTAAATATCCCGCCTCTTCCTATAGCTCAGTCTGTTAATCAACTTGTGAACCAACCGATGACTTTACGTCAACATTTTTCACCAGGTGATTTTGACATTGAATTTGCCATAGCCCCACCGGCTCTTGGCAATATAAATTTTGAGCTCAAAACAGGGACTCTTTTAATGCTTTCTTCCTTCTATGGAAAAAGCAATGAAAATCCTTACGCTCACATCGTGCAATTCATTGAAGCATGCACAACGCTTCACATTACTAATGTGAGCCGTGAAAATATTCACCTGCATCTGTTTCCCTTTTCATTGAAAGATAAAGCCAAACAATGGCTAAATCATCTAGACGCAGGTGTGATCACTTCTTGGGGAGAACTTATTCGGAAATTTTTACATAGGTTCTTCCCAATGGCTAAGACTACTACTCTGCGAACAGGCATCATGACATTCGCACAGTCAGACTTAGAGCCATTTCATGAATCGTGGGAAAAGTTTAACGATCTTAAGAATCAGTGTCCTCATCATGGGTTTGATCATCCCGAACTCTTGCATTATTTCTTCAAAGGTCTTACCCCTCATAATAAGATGATAGTTAATGCAATGAGCAATGGAGGTTTCTATAACCTCACAGCAGACGAAGCTTGGAGAAGAATAGAAAATATTGCTGAAGACCCTCTCCAAAACACTGCTGATGACAAAGAGAGTAAGAGCACCCAAAATCCCCAAAAGAGGGCATTGTTTGAAGTTAACTCTAGTTCTAATTTCCAATTGACTGACAAAGTGGATGCCCTAGCTCATCAACTAGAAAAATTCATCTCTTTAGGGTCTTCTTCTTCTTCAGCTCCTCAGATCACGAAAGTTTGTACCGTATGTTCTGCAGTAGATCACTCTACTCTGGACTGTCCAATCGGTTCACAATTTCCTGAATTCATGCAAGAACAAGTCTGTGCCACCCAAGGATATACAAGGAATTACAATCCGTATTCTAACACATATAATTCAAGCTGGTGAGACAATCCCGCATTTTTGTGGCGACAAGGGAATCAAGAGACTCAGTTTCCTCAACATCAATATCAAAAAGGACAAGGAAACTATGAGCCTCATCAACAAAGTCAGCATGGAAATGTTGACAATCGATTCCCTCAACAGCAATATCAGAGGCCACAAAATAATAACCCTCCTGGTTTCTATCCAGTCCAACAGGACAATCCGTTCATAACACAACGGAACAATGTCCCAGCTCTTCTTCCTGCACAGTTATCATCTGATGACAAATTTGACAAACTTATGCAAATGTTTCAAGTTCAACAATAATCTATTGCTAAACTTGAAGGACAAATCGGACAGATGGCCCAAACTTTAAGTAAGAGAGACGAGAGTAAGCTTCCAACTCAGACCGTGGTAAATCCATGAGGACAGTGTAGTACTGTCCAAACTGAGACAATACAAGAACAGGCCAAGGCTGTAGTTACCCTTAGGAGTGGGAAAACCATTGATAACAAGGTTAGAGTAAAGGTTAGGGATGTTCCAAAAGAAATTGAGGAATTAGAGGAATCTGAGATTGAGGTTTTAAGCAAATATGTTAAAGATTGCCGTAGGAATAAAAACCTAACGGTGGAGCCTATAGTTGAACCATCTTCACGAGCACCTTTTCCCATAGCTCTGTCCCGTCCAAAGCCGACTGATGATCCTAAAAAACTCAAGGACTTAGAGCATCTGAAAGATATTAAGATCAATTTGCCATTAGTTGAGGTAATACAACAAATTCTAGCTTATGCCAAATTTCTGAAGGATTTATGTGTGAAAAAGAGACGGACCAACTCCATTCCTAAGAAGGTCCGTCTTACTAAAAAGGTTAGCAATATCTGCACTAGAGGACTGCCTCAGAAGTGCAGCGACCCAGGAGCTTTCACCATTCCATGCTTAATTAATGACCAACGCATAGAAAGCGCCTTGCTAGACTTAGGATCTAGTGTTAACCTCATCCCTCACACAGTCTACCAATGGTTAGGCCTTGGAGTGTTAACACCGACTAATGTGACCCTCCAATTGGCAAATAGATCTGAGCGACGACCTCGAGGTGTTGTAGAAGATGTGATTGTTAGAGTAGGAGAATTCTTATTCCCAGTGGACTTCATTGTGTTAGATATGGACTTAGGCCCTGATAACAAAAATACCACTCCCGTTTTACTAGGAAGACCATTCCTAGCAACAGCTGATGTTGTTATCTATTGTAGGACGGGTATGATAGAGCTAACATTTGGGAACATGAGAACTAAGCTAAGGGTTGCTGATGCAGCCAACAAATGAATCAAGATGAGGAAGAAGAATGCTTCCATGTTGATACCATTGACTCATGTATAGATGAGTTTGCCCAATTGATTCTAACTCCTAATCAAGAAATAGCTGAGTTAGAACGACTTTTGTATGAATGCGATATTTCTCCTGAAATGGTTGCCTCTGCTTCCATTGTTGTTGATCCAAATAAGGACGATCAAGTAACAACTCATTTCCCTAAAGTTTCAGAATGTCCCACAATTGAGTCCCTACCAGTTTTAGAACTCAAAACCTTGCCCCAACATCTTAAGTATGCCTACTTAGGACCTGATGAGAATCTTCCAGTCATCATTGCCTCGAATTTGACTCCCAAGCTTGAAGACAGACTGTTAAAAGTCCTAAGTACCCATAAACAGGCGATAGGTTGAACGATTTCTGACTTGAAAGGCATTGATCCCTCTGTGTGTATGCACAAAATTCATCTCGAGGAAGGAGTTACTCCTTCTCGAGAATCTTGGAGAAGATTGTGACGCCCGAGATTTAGCCATGCATTCAATTACTGTTGCATCCTTTGTTTGCGCATTTACTTCTGTACTTTACTAACTGACTTCTGTAGCTACTATTTACTCTGTTTTCAAACTACATTCTATTAGTGAATTAACATTTTTATTAAATCATATTAATTGTTAAAGGAGTGGGAAAAATGTGCAATTGAACTAGAAGCGATAGGAGCGCTCATTTAGAAAATGATTTTCGTAGTTCAATGAATAGTATTACGTAACATAACTTAGAGATTTAATTAGCTAGCCTATGTTTCACACCTTAGGCTCGTTTTAAAGTTAACAACGCTCATTTTAGTAACCCATTTAATCACCCAACTTAGCCATTTAGTATATCTACTCAACACATGACCATTTAGCTCATAAAAACAAAAAACAAAAAAAGAGAGCAAATGCTGAAAAATCACTGTAGCAAATCCGAGAATAGTATAGGAGGAGAATGAGAGGATTTTGCTCATCAAATCTTCAAGCCAAGCCAAGCCAAGCTAGGAGCAAGTAGTTTAGGGTGTTTGCTAGCCTCCCGAGAGTTCCTACGCGCAATTGGTGAGGGTTTTCATGACTTTTTATGCATATCTAAAATGTTACATTTTTCTTAATTTAATGAAAATGTTATCAAATGCTATTGCAAAGCTTATCTATGCTATTATACCTTGTATATAAGTGCTAGAGAACCCATTTGAGCTATTAGTTCGCATTTTAAACGATTGGAATCGTCATTTGAATTTATGAGGTGAATAGTGACGTTTTTCTAGGGTTTTGTGTAATTGCACGTATTAGCTTGATTCAACACTCCTAATAGATGCCTTAGGTGCTAATGAAGGTAGTCTAATAGCCCCGTGCACTTGAATTGCTCTAAAATCGCATAAAACGTGAAATAGCCGACTTTAACAAAGGGGTTTCGGGGTTAATTCGAATCCGGGTGGATTCGGGCTTCACTTCTAGTATTCTTAGGCTACCTAGGTGCTATAGAAGCTTTGATAACCCTTGTTTGAAGCCCGGATAATGTATATGTAATTTAAAGCCATAAGAGGGAATTTGGGGCTTTCGGGGTAATCGCGGGCGTTTGAATGAGTTAGAGGGTTGAGAGGGTACCTTGAGGTTTAGTTAGAAGGTTGGGAGAGTTTTCCTTGAAAATGGAATCATTAACCTTGGTTTGGAAGATAAATAGTTTGAAAAATAAAGGGGTTTAGGTGCAATTTCGGTTGACTCACACTTCTAAACCAATGGCATGACTTCTTGAGTGTTTATATGTGGTTTCAAGTTGATTCGGAGCTTTTGGTATGATTCTATGCTTATTTTGTAAATGTCCCTTTGTAAAACTGCTTATTAGCTTATATAATTGCTTATATTCTAACTGCCTCGAGGTCAACCTACTTTGTTGATCCTCCTATGTGTTAATGCTTATATTATTGCTATTAACTTGCCATTGTTAAGTGCATTGCATAGTGGTTGCGCAACCATAGTGTCAGGGGTGGATTTGTTGAATATCGGCTGGGCAGCAAAGGGCTTGCCGGTGGATATTCAAACTCCGTGCCCTAATCCCTCATTCGCCTGGTTCAGAGATTGCCAGGGAATGTTGGGTCGTAGGATTATCGGGGTACATCCGGAGTACACCCACTGGAGTGTTTGGGGTTATGTCGGCTTATCGTGATCGTGATCGTGGTTCATGGATCGTGAATGAAGACCAGTGAAGATTGGTGTATAGGGGTTATGAGAAATGTATCCTTTCAAATATGTGGTTATTTAAGCTATCATTGTTTATTTGCTCAATTGTTATTCTTGTTAACTGTCTAACATGTCGAATTGCACGCCCCGGGACCTTATCCCTCACTGGGCAACAGTGGTTGCTCATACCTCGCTAACATGTTTCAGGTGGCGCAGTTGGAGGAGTTGCATTAGTTGCTGTGTCTAGTTGCTTGAGGTGGACTATGTTCTTGTTGATGAGAGTAGGACTTGTTTTCTTTACTTTATGTTCTATTTTGTAACCTAAGTGATATGTGTATATTATATAGTTTGCAAATTGAGGGATAGATGTTGTAGTGGTAGATTTAGAACCATGGCATGTAATAACTTATATTTCTGCTATTAGCTTCTTCGCATGCTTGGGAGTGAATGACTGGTTGTTTTCAATTTCTAAGAATACTTAAAAGCTATCATGGAGTGGCATGATAAGCGGTTTTGTAAAGAAGTTAAGTTATGAATGCATGCTTGTCTGTATCTAAACTGTTTGTATGTCTTAAGGCTCGGATGGCCTTAAAGCTAAGATCTTTAGTTATAAATGAATGTCTTGTTATGTTGTGGCTTTATTGAGTGTTTACAGGTTTTCAGAATGTCCACGGTACAGGGGAGACTCTGTCCGTGTGTCGGGTCCGGACTTAACCATTAGGAAAAATTTTGTGATCGGGCTTGGTATTGGGTTGAGAATAGTATGGTCATTAGAGCCTCCGGTCTCGTGAGGGATCGGGGCGTTACAAAGACTAAACCCATAGATGGGTGATGTCGTCCACAAGAAGATCATTAAGTTGCTTGATACGGGTATTATATACCCAATTTCTAATAGTCCATGGGTAAGTCCGGTACAAGTGGTACCGAAGAAATCTGGGATTACTGTGGTTTCGAATGATAAAGGTGAGCTAATTTCTACACGCATCACAATAGGGTGGCGTGTATGCATTGACTATAGAAAGCTCAATTCCAAAACAAGGAAAGACCACTTCCCTTTACCCTTTCTTGACCAATAGAATAGCCAGACAAGGCTACTACTGCTTTTTGGATGGGTATTCGGGATATAACCAAATCTCAGTCTTTCCTGAAGATCAGGAAAAGACTACATTCACATGCCCTTATGGGACCTTTGCATTCTGACCCATGCCTTTCGGTCTTTGCAACGCTCCTCTGACATTTCAAAGATGTGTGATGGCTCTTTTCTCAGACATAATCGAAAAGTTCATGGAAGTATTTATGGATGACTTCTCAGTATTTGGAACTACCTTCGACGAGTGCCTCACACACCTTTCTCTAGTGTTAGACCGATGCGTTGAAACAAATTTGGTTCTAAGTTGGGAAAAGAGCCATTTTATGGTTAGGGAAGGTATAGTTCTGGGTCATGTTGTTACACAGGATGGAATCCATGTGGACCTAGCCAAAGTCGAGTTAATAGAAAAGCTGCCTACACCCAAGACGGTGCGTGATATCCGATCATTCCTTGGTCACGCCGGTTTTTATCGACGTTTCATCAAGGATTTCAGCCATATAGCCCGACCACTCTCTAGTCTTCTAGCAAATGATACTGAGTTCAAATTTGATGACAAGTGCTCAGAAGCTTTTGAGAAACTTAAATCCTTACTATCATCTGCTCCTATCATCCAACCTCTTGACTACAGTCTCCCCTTTGAGATAATGTGTGATGCATCAGACTATGCAGTGGGAGCTGTATTAGGACAGCGTAGGGATAAACTGCCTACCATGATATATTATGCCAGCAAAACCTTGGACGATGCACAAAAGAACTATACAACCACTGAAAAGGAATTGCTGGCTGTAATCTTCTCATTGGACAAATTCAGATCTTACATCCTAGGATCCAAAGTAATAGTATACACGAACCACGCAGCTTTGCAGTATTTACTGACCAAAAAGGATACAAAGCCCCGTCTAATCCGTTGGCTATTACTCCTTCAAGAGTTTGACATTGAGATCAAGGACAAGAAGGGAAGCGAGAATTCTGTCGCTGATCATCTATCACGTCTTATACATGATTCTCCTATTGACTCTTTGCCTTTCAAAGACACATTCCCTGATGAACAACTTTTTGCCATCTCACATAAGACCCCGTGGTATGCCCACTTTGTCAATTATTTGGCTGCCCAAGAGTTTCAAACTCACTGGGGTAAAAGAGAAAAGGAACGGTTCAGGGCACAAGTCAAGTACTTTATCTAGGAAGATCCATATCTTTTCAAGATTTGTGCCGATCAGGTCATTAGGAGATGTATACCTGAGGAAGAATTTGACAGTATATTCCAATTCTGCTACTCTGAAGCATGTGGTGGACATTTTGGAGGAAAAAGGACGGCTGCCAAAGTCCTTCAAAGTGGGTTCTTCTGGCCTACTCTTTTCAAAGATGCCCAGCAAATGTGTAAAAATTGCCCACAATGTCAACAAGCTGGCTCTATTTCAAGAAGGGACATGATGCCCCTTACACCCATCCTCATTTGTGAAATATTCGATGTATGAGGTATAGACTTCATGGGTCCTTTCCCTCCTTCCTCAGGCTATTCTTATATTCTTGTTGGTGTGGATTATGTGTCCAAGTGGGTAGAAGCAATGGCAACCCGAACCAATGACCATAAAGTTGTGGTCAAGTTCATTAAGGAGAATATCTTTTTCTCGATTTGGGGTGCCAAGTGTGCTTATAAGTGACGGAGGACAGCATTTCTGTCACAGGACACTAGAAGCCTTATTGAGAAAAAATACTCTGTCCACCACAAGATAGCAACGCCTTACCACCCACAAACAAGTGGGCAAGTGGAGGTATCAAATAGAGAGATTAAGTCAATTCTTCAAAAAATAGTTAGGCCCGATCGCATAGATTGGTCAAGTCATCTGCATGACGCATTATGGGCCTACCGTACTGCTTTCAAAACTCCCATCGGTATGTCCCCGTATAGATTAGTATACGGTAAAGCTTGTCACCTTCCTGTTGAATTAGAGCATAAAGCCTATTGGGCTATTAAGGCCCTGAACTTTGACTTACAACAGGCAGGTGAAGGTAGGAAGTTGGCGTTGAGTGAACTGGAAGAACTTCGTTTCGAAGCTTATGAGAATGCCAAGCTCTACAAAGAGAGAATGTAGAGGATTCATGATAGATCTATTTTAAGAAAAACTTTCTCTCCTTCTGATAAAGTTTGGTTGTTTAACTCCAAATTGAAGTTCTTCCCAGGAAAGTTAAGAACAAGATGGGATGGTCCTTATGAAGTGGTTAAAGTATATCCTTCTGGAGTTATCTTAATTAAAAATCCCACAGATGGGCATGTCATCACAGTCAACGGATAAAGATTGAAACATGCATTCAATCCAAAAATGGTTCCTCATGAAGTTGAATCTGTAGAACTTCAGGACCTTGCAGGCATTCCATAAATGAGATTCTGCCAAGCTAAAGGCATTACAACTCAGCACAACCGTCTGGCTGAAGACGTTAAACTTAGCGCTACTAAGAGGCAACCTAGATTTTTAAAATGCTTATGTGTGTTTATTTTCCTTTGTTTGTGTGATTTTATGATTTCCTTAGTCCTCTGTATTTATTTTGTTTATGTATTTATAGATAACTCTTGAACCCCAGAAAAGAGGTTAAATGGTCTGGGTAGTTAAATTATTTGCTTAATATATTAGTTATTTTCCGTGACCATATTTCTTTGTGATTTCTCCCCTATATATTTGTTTGACTATTTTTATTTTTAGTATAGCAAACTTTTATTTTTGTTGTGTTGATGATAATCTGTAAAATGCTGTGTTTACTAATCTTTAATTGCAGAATGATACATCTTTTGGCAAAAGTTAGTAGAAAGGCTTTGACATCAACATAAAAATGCTTCACATCAGGTGATATCTTTCCTTACTACATTTCCCTTTATACCTGATCAACATGCGCTGTAGAGTAAGCAAACCATAGGTTTGGGGATGTAGCATTTGTCATTATATTCTTTCTTGCATATTACACTCTCATTGTCTTACGTTGTTATTTGCTTGAGGACAAGCAAAGTTTCGGTGTGGGGGTGCGTGTATTTCATGAAAATCTTTTTCAAAATATGCAAGAAATACACTATTTGTGTTCATGAGAAATAATATTTGCTATCTTACTTATTTAAAGGAAGATGATTTAGATGATTTGAGAACTTTTATTATTAGCTATGTAATGTGAAAAACTCTGAGGAAATTCTGTAAGAAAAACTTTGGGGTATTGTATCCATGAGTAAACCCAACTGTTCTTCTTTTCTTCAATTGATAGCTATGTGATTATGAAAGGACTGAGATAGGATTACCGTTTATTATAAGAACTTCTTGTGATTGAAACCTGAACCCTTATGCCATGTCTGTACAATATGTTATGTTATTTTGTCTGTATGTACACTCTGAAAAAAAAGAAGAAAAAGACAAAGAAAAGAAAAAAAAAACAACAAAGAAAACAATAAAAAAAAATAGAAAAACAAAAAAAGAGAGTTGTACATACCTTTACTGTTGAATAAAATTTTTGGTGTAAATATGTTGTAAATCTCTAAGCACCACTATCCTAGACATTGTAATTTGGGATATGTGCTATAGTGTAAGGTTTCGAGCCTGAATATCTTGGGTGATTAAGGCACGTAGGGGTCCCTTTGAAACCTAGCAACCTCAGTCATAATGGCGGGGGATTGTTGGCCTTAAAGCCCGCTGCATGGGATATTCAGAAAGCAAAGGAAGCTGAACACTATATAGAGGTATTATTAGTTGTACTTTTATATTTCTGGCAAATGTTAAAGGGTTAAGGCATGATCAAGAGTTTGATTACAAATGTAGGTAAGAATATCAAGGTCCAATCTGTTCGCATAACATGAAAGTTGAGAATTGTATGAACTTAATCTGCTTAGTTTACTTCTAAATATGTACCCCGAAGCAATCAATAATCGATTTCCAATAAGAGTACCTATTTGAGAAAAATTTGCAAAATGTTCTCTTATCATGTTTATCATTAACTGCTGAATAGGTTTAAGATAGTAGATTGCATTTCTCATGATTAATTTTTGGAATGTGTTTGACAAAAAGTTAGGATAGATTTTTGCATCTATTTTTGACTTGTAAAAATTATGCAAAATTTCACTTTGAATTTGTTTTAAAGGCAGTCTTGCTTGAGGACAAGCATTGTTAAGGTTTGGGGATGTTGATGTGACTGTATTTGCAGCACTCAAACCATGGTATTTGTACTGCATTTGCATTTTAACTCTGGAATAAATGTAACACTTTGATACTTTCGATGCAATGTAGGAAAATACTGAAAAGTGAAGAATCAGGCCTGAAATGATCCAAATTGCAAGTCAAGAAGTAAGAATGGGAAAGCATGAGAAGCGGTTGAAGAATGAAGTTCATAAAAAAGAAACTTGGCTGAAACTAGCACGAAATCGGACTCGGAACATTGACCCAGATGATCTCAAATAGTGACCCATGTCTGTTTTTGGCAAATCATATCAGTTTTTCGGGTAGAAACAGCATTCTGAGCACAACGCAGGACTTTGTCCTACGCGCAGCGTGATTTTAGCCAAATTTCATCGTTTAGAGGGTCAAAACAGTGAAAAATGCCCAAAAATGTTGCGGTCAACAATCTGGTCAAAGTCAACAAATGAAAAAAAGTCAACTATTTCAGAATTTTGCCTATAAATAGAGCTTCAACCCTTTGAGAATTCTGGAGTTAATTTTGGAGTATTATCAATATTTTTGATATAATTCCGAGTTAATTCTATTTAGTTTTAAATTTTAGTTTTAGTTAATTAAGTAGTAGTAGCATACGGGGGAAGTCCCGCCTAGGTAGCTCTTATTCAGGGAAATTTTTCCCGAATAGCTACTTTAGGGGGAAGTTCGACCCAAGTTGTTATTATCCGGGGGAGGTTCTGCCCGAATAACTTTTAATAGGAAAGCTCTTATTCGGGAGAAACTCATACCTAATAGTTCTTATTCGGGAGAAATTAGCTCTGCTCGAATAGCTATTTTACGTCGGATCTCTACTCAAATTTCGGGAATCAGAAATACGCGTTCGTCAATATGAGGGAGCCTTTCTTGACTCTCTTTTATGTCTGAGTAGATTGATATCTAGGGGTGAATATTGTAAATGATCGTATTTTAATATATGGTCTCGGATATAGTTTATTCAATTCATATTGCAATGTATGGCTTGTTTTAATTAAGTATTTCATACGTAATGCTTTTAAGTAGATGTTATGATTGCTTTACTTTCGCTTCATAAATATTATACTTGTAGTTAATATTATGAATGCATTACTTTAGTGTCATATAATTGTTTTAATCGTGAGTCTATAGGTTGTACCATAGACTCCATGAAACTATAGGTTGTACCATAGTTTCTATCTGTAAGGTTAATTCCTTAGTTTAGTTTGCCTTGTTGTACTTGGTTAAAATAAGCTAAGTAGATTAACTAGGTCTATAGCTTTTAGTTTAACTGGGTGTATGCTTGTAGCTTAAACCCTTGCAGAATTAGATAAACTAGATATTGAGCCTATATTAATTGCCTCATTTACATGTTCAAACCCCTAGATCACCACCTCTTGTATTCCACTAATACTTAGTATAACTTAGATAATTTAGTTAGTTTAATTTAGTTTACATTTATCGAACGTTACTCAAACCTACCTTGCGATTTGTCACTTAAGCGCTTTAACACTTTCACACTACTTCACTAACTTAAACTAGTGAGCTTCCCTGTGGTACGATTCCGCACTCAGAGCACACTACACTACAAAGATCTGTGCACTTGCGGGTATTTTAACTTGGTTATTTTGCGCACATTTTAACGCACTACCCGATCGCATCAGGCTTCGTGAGACCTTTTCGATCTACACATGGCATTGCTCTATTGGGCAGTGGCTTATCGAAGCAAATCCCACACTTGAGAAGATCAGCAATAAAAAGAAAGACTTGCCTTTTCGGTGAAGTAAAGTTGCTTTCTTCTATTACGAAATTTCTAGTTGTTGGATAAAAAAAGCGCTCCTAAATGAAGCCTTATTATTATATACGATACCGCCAAAGGAAGCTGCCTTTTTAAAAAGAAAGTTACAGTCATACCACTAATAGGTGAAAGAAGAGATTCCCAGCTACTGACTCTAATAAGACTAATAGTCGTACCGCAGAAAGAAGGTCAACCTCACCCCAGGTAATCACAGCTTTCTTCCCCTCACGCCAAAGAGAAAGAACTCGCTTTTGAGCTAACCAACCATGGAGCTACCTGCCAACAAGCAACAAGAGTTCTCATTCATGGCTAACTAAACATTCATTCGGAGTTGACAAGGGAGAGGGCGTACTTTTATGTTGATTGATAAGCGGACTTCACTCCCTTTGAGCTAAGAGCCAAGAAGAGTTGTCACGCCCCAACTCGGCCCCCCTTAAGATCAGTCAGGACGCAACAGAATTTCGGCAGTATAACGACTGAAACCCGGATACCGAGGCTCTAAACCAACCTCTTCGAAACTCATACATCCAACTCCACAATAATTCAACAATTAACAACACAACCACAACATACAATAAACATTCTTTACCATTGCATCCATAGGTTATACGCCTCCGTTCCAACATCATACATTTATTATATAACATACATTCCCAAAATAGATTATAACCAATCTAGTAGCCTAATCATATTCCAAAAACAGGACCACTAAACTAGCAACTTTTAATCTATTATCTTTACAACATCTCATATATCATAAACTTCTAAATAAATACAAACCAACTAGTTTTAATATATAATATAACAAAAGGTACAACATCAGATATCAAGGACAAGATTTTGGCATATAAGACTCGTCCACTTATGGCATATTATCCTCTTCTGGAGGCACGTACCCATAATCTAGATCGGTAACACCTGTATGCATGAAATAATTGAGAGTGAGCTTTATAAAACAAGCCCAGTGAGGATTCGATAGATCTCTAACAATATTTACTATACTCCTTGGAAATCATCATTTGAGCAGTAAACACACAATAATCATCAATAACAATATAAACACATTAACTATAATGACCAATCAATAAAGGATACTCTAGTTGGTGTAGCTCCAAACGCCATCACGATCTCAACCGTTCTTCTTGTAACTCCCCATTACTCATGCACCCAAGATACCTCTCTAGCCCCTCCCTCCATGACACCTCCGTCATGCGAGCTGGGGATAGCCTATGGTAGTCATTCCGGTTTCAACCTGACAGCCCGATGCTGCCCATGAGGTGGCACACACATACCAAGACTCAGTAATAATAATAAACATTCAATCACAAGAGAACAACCTCTTTCGTTGACTATCTCCTGGTTCATCAATAATCAATTATCACAGAAGGAAAACAAAGTAGGTTGCCTATCTCCCGGTTCAATAATAATCAATCAATAATCATCAATTCAACAACATAACAACAACTAATCAATTAAACAACAAACAACTAAGTTAGATGACAAAGTAGGCCACCCAACTTAACATGCATTAAACACACAACCAAACCCTAGTCTAACCATCAACAACTCACAATTCAATCACTCAAACACCACCCGATCAACCAAAGGCATAAATCAAGATTTTAAAGAAAGACAACCCAAACTTCTAAAAGTCATAACTTACATTCTACTAATCCAATAACCCCCAAACCAATTTCTATCACTCACCCACTCAATCAACAATATTAGCCCCCTCGGAAACCAACCATAAATCATCCAAATAAAGCCCAACCACCCTAAAACCTCAATGTACCTAGGCTGAAATTTTTGTACTTTCACACCGACATCACAATCAAAATTTCGGCATTACAACATTATTACCACGTATTTAACAAACTTTTACAAGCTAACAGCAATCGTTTCCAACCACCACAACTCCAGATATTCAACAAATAGCCAACAACTCAACTTTTAATACCCGAAAAATGAAATTCATGATACAACGGTTCAAATCTTATATAAACACATATAAACGATACTTAGCATGCATTGAGCAATAATATAACATCAATTCAACATTCTAACGGTTCAAAGTTCAATTATATGCAAAAACATAAAAATGACATTTTGAGATCTAGAATTTTTCTCTCACCTTTGATGAGTTTTGATGCAAGAAAGATGTAGAATGGATGCCCAACAAGTGAAATCAAGCTTTGAATGAAGTGATTTGGACTTGAATTGCAAAATCCATGTGAAAAATGCTTTGAAAAACCTTGAAAATGTCTTCTTTCTTCTCCCTCATGGATTTTCGGTGATGTGTATGTTTGTTGAGTGTGTTTGCTTTGTTTTTAATGTGTGTTGATTATATAAGCTCAAGGTCAACAAAATTTGCAAAGTCAAAGTTAGCATTTTTAGTCTTTTAATTGTTTTTAGACTATTTTTGTTCACCCAAATGCAATTAACACTTAGACTATTTTTAAATAGTATATTTTTAGTTGACAAAAAGTTTCACATGCATAGACTTACACCTGACTCGGTTAAAAACTCGATTTTTACAAAAGAAGGTAAAAAGTCATATTATTTGTTTTCAAATGTCTTTTGAATACACAATTAATCTAAAATCATTTAATACCACATATACATACATTTATATTAATATATATTCGGTCAATGAAAGTCAATGTAGGAATCGAATTTAGAAGAAATCACTATTTAAATCAAAAATGCTACTTTTCGCCCGAAAAGTCTATTTAAATTACTATTCCATTTCAGAATCAATTTTTATCAAACATGGGTCTATTAATAATAGAGGACTAGGTTTTAAGATGTTTAAAACACCCGTGTAAATATTTTAGCGGACGTGCATTCAAAATACTATTCACAAAAACCAACGATAAAATTTTTAATGCCGTTTTTTATGAAAATTTCATGAATGCACACATAGCATGGATGTAACACCCCGATCCCTCACGAGACTGGGAGTTCTATCAATCGATCTAATCACAACCCAAATCCAAACCCAGGCACAATTTTCAGGGAAAACGGACGGAGTCTCCCCTGTTTCTAGGCGAAATGTAAAACCTGCGACAGCATATAAGTGGACCAACACCGTGTAGAACCATATAAACACCTCAAGGCCATCCGAGCCTTGATTCTCAACAATTAAACTCAGCAAGTATACATACATTTCCAATTTACAAGCTAACCTATCACTTTTTATTTTTGACAAGTACATTAAAACTAGACAGTTAAACCATACTAAGCTACTGCATAAAATAAACTATCATGCCATTCTAACTCTTTTCCTTTGGACATTACAAACATGCATTGAAGTTAAGCTATGCTAACTGATTACATAAACTAGCTTATCAATTCACCTCAACAACTTAGCTAAATTTAAATTACATTTCTTTTAACAATAAATACATACAACATATGAACATACATCTTTGCATCTTTGACAACTCAAGCCACATAGCACGCAAGACAACTCTTCAAGCATGAACTTTCCAGCTAACATGACATTTCATGAAATGTGGTGGTGAGGAGTGAGTATACACAACACGTATACTCAGTGAGGGCGAGACAGATATCTAGGTGGAGAGAAAGAAAGTCATGCAATGCAAATAGACACAATTAAGCAATAAAGTCAATAAGAAAGCATTCAATACAAATGACAATATAATAAACATTCTAGAAAGCATTAACACAACCATTCAAAGCTATACCACACTCTGAAGGCTATGGTTCACTCATACGAGCAATATACCATTTCACGAGCGATACATCAATCTCGAGCTTGATGTTGACAACGATGACAATAAGCGCGCATCCACCTTATAACTTCAGTTTGGAATACCCCGGGAGTAATCATCAATTCTACGACCCAAATCTCCCTGGGAGGCAACCCAAGCGAGAAAAGGGAATAGGACACAGAGCTAGAGCAACGAACACTGGCAACCCGAGGCTACCCAGAGAGGCCCATCACTCACGCGCCTGACAATATGCAATGCAAGACTCGATACAAGGCGATAAACGAGCGATAGCACAACAATACAGATTAGAGGTGATAAACAAAATAACAAGCATTTACAATCAAATAAGTAACAAGAACAACACCAACAACCATTATCAAGCAATAACAAGTATTCTATAGGCATTATAAGCATTCTATAAGCAATATACTATGAAAACACACAAAATCACAAAAATGACCCCAACTTTCAAAACACTACTACTTTCAAACGAGCCATGAGTTTTGGAAACTGACTTCACCAATCCTCCTAGGTTACCATAAGGCACGTCTAAAGACCCCGAAATCCTACTTAACCCTACAATTCACGCAAAGCCCCAATTTCTCCCTTTGCTCGTTTGAACTACCGTTACCTCAACCGATCACCCAATCAATGCCATAACTGCACCAAAAGTGCTTCCATGGCCTCCCAAGACAATGCCATCACACAAAACGATAAAATTCCAAACTTGACCTAAACGACCCCAACTTTCACTAAGCTATTTTTCAATGTTTTTCCATTACACAAAACAATTAAACCATACATTAGGCATTCTAGCATATCTAGCACCTTCCTATATCAACAGAACGCATAACAGAGCAACTTTATTGAAACGAGGGTTTACTATTCACAATTTACTATTCATTAAACAATTTATATTTCAATTTCAATATTCAACCGCAGAAAATGTTAAGAATCTATAAATACATGTTCTACGATTGCTAGGGAACATTCTTTAAGCCTCAAAATGATTAAAATAACGATATACGGATATAACCCAAAAATCAAAGTTAATACACAAAATATTCAAATGCGCAAATAAACATGAAACCTTCACCTTAGACGCTCCTAGATGCTAGGAAAACCTCGTAGGATGCCTCGGAAACCACCCCGTGCAAGCTCACGCGAAGATTCGAAGATTTGAAGTTGAATTTTCTTTTTTTCCTCTCCTTTTATTTTCGGCCCTGCCCTCTTTCTGTTTCAGCTTTGTTTTTTTTTTGGTGCTATTTTAAGCTTTAAATAAAATGCAACTCAAGTCAAAAGTCAAGGCTTGGTCAAAGGTTGCTTAAGTTGGTCAATTAGGCTTATTTTAGACATTTTAAAGCTAAAACAACCAACACAAATCCAATTCTAGTTAAATACAACTTAAAACACTAAAATTAAAACACTAAATGCTAGTTTTTACTATTTTCTGAGGACTAGAATTCATTTCCTAACTATCGCTCTCGAAATGCTATGTACTTTGCGACAATAAATGAATAACAATTAAATCTCAAAAAATTTAAGAAATATATCATTTTTGGAAAGCATCATAGTTTAAAATTTACTCCGGTTCGGAGGTACTTTTCATTTAATTGAAATCCGAGCATTTAAGTGCAAGAAAAATAAAACCGATTGACTTAAATATGAAAAGTAGTTGATATTCCGGTTAAATAATTAATTCAAGTATTATTTTAATTACCTCTAAAAGAAATATGAAAATAAAGCTACAAATACATGTTTAACTTAAAAATAAACACGAAATTCAATGCTAACATTTAAGATAACACTTAGTTAAATGCAATTAAATGCCATTAAATGCATGCCAGGTTCGGGTTATCACATCCTTCCCCCCTTAAAACAATTGCGTCCTCGCAATTCTTCTTCTAATAGAACTATGCATCATCTGAAATCTAACTCTGACCACTCTTCATTGGTTGCTGAGCAAGACACTGAATAAGAACGCTCGAAGAATACCTTGCTAAGAACCCCCCAATAGTACTGACTGAAAACTCCAAAGCAATAAGGCCAAATAAAGGCTTAATTGAAAATACCATCAATTCCACATATTATTAACAAGAAGAATACCGAATGAATATTCTATATATGAATCCTCTATAAAAGTCCAACAAATATCAAATAAGGAAGTCAAAGGATGGCCAAAGTAGATGCAGCACATATAAGACCAAGCTCCAAGACCTCACCGCCATTTGCCGAGTGCAAACTTCATACAACTTACCACCAAGGAAGCCCGAACAATGCTCCGGTAAGAATGTAGCCAAGTTTTCCCAATAAGTAAATGCTAAATAAATGGCCACTAAGGATCCTGGAGAATGCCATTAAAGAATTTTCAAATTAGGAATGCAGTAGCACACCAGTAAAGTCCAAGACACACATACCATAGATAATACCATACAGTAAGTCCGATTGAGATTCCAATAACCAAGTCCACCGATTCTCCAAAGAACACTCGTTAAGAAAACCAAAGAATGCTCCAGAGAACAACCAAATAGATCCCCAAATAAAAATCTTACTAGACATGAATGCCATAATAGAATCCCAACTAAAAGTACCGAGAACATACCAATATACAATCTGAAGTAGAGTCTAAACAAGAATCCCAAGTACTGCTCAGGAAGACTCCAGACAAGAAATCCAGTCAATCATATTACAGAGGTTTCAAGGAAGTCTTTCAAAATACATAGCTCAAGAAGCATCAGAAGGAATGTCGTGCAGGTGCATCATATACTATTGAAGAATTCCAATCACGATTGCTGATAAAATATCAGGAAAGACTAGAGCGGAGATATTGTAGATAATATTATGCAGTAAGTCCGATAAGAATTCCGATTGCCAAATCCACTGAGAAATGTCCACAAGGAACACCAAAGTAATACGCCTTACACAAAATTGATCATTGTAAACAGACTCAAATAAAAGTTCTACATAAGAATGCAGAAAGAACACCAAGGGTTGATTAAAATCCCAACCAAGTCTCCCACGAATGCCAATATAGAAATACCCGATGAATGCCCAATCAATAAAACATCTAGAAAATACTCCAAAGAATAATCATGTAGAACTCCAAAGGAAATCATTTACACAAAGCCTAGAAGATAACCTTCAAGGAACCCCAATAAACAAACTCCAGCTATAAATGTCAGCTCCCAAATAAAGGCCTAGTCAAGCACTGCTCATTCCCGTCAATTCACATAACTTGGAGGGCCTGCTACTAACCACTTCTCTTCAGGGGAGGAAGAAGTCTCTCTTACATTTCAATAGGACATGTATGAATGCCAATATATCACAGTTATACACATGCCTTAAACTACTATGCAAGCAAGTTTATAAAAGAGTTTATTCAACAAAGTCACTCAAGCACGACAATCAAGTCAAGCACAACATAATCAATTCAAATCACGACATAACCAATTCAAGACATTTTAAAACACACATTACAAGCAATACTTCAAACAAATAACAATTCACGAGGTCGATTCGATTCACGATGCCAATTCAATAGGTCAATTCAATACAAAACTAGACACTTCACTTTACTTGAGAAACATTTAACACATAACACATGATTATATCACATAGGTGCATACATTCTAGGCAAGACACACAATCTCACATACAAGCAAACACTTTCAAGACACACTTAACAAGCACACATTCAAGGATCACTACCCACCAGACCGAGGACCCTGTCCCGGCTTATGAGCTAAACAAGCTCTAATACCACCTGTAACACCCCGATCCCTCACGAGACCGGGAGTTCTATCAATCGATCTAATCACAACCCAAATCCAAACCCGGGCATAATTTTCAGGGAAAACAGACGGAGTCTCCCCTGTTTCTAGGCGAAATGTAAAACCTGCGACAGCATATAAGTGGACCAACACCGTGTCCAACCATATAAACACCTCAAGGCCATCCGAGCCTTGATTCTCAACAATTAAACTCAGCAAGTATACATACATTTCCAATTTACAAGCTAACCTATCTCTTTTCATTTTTCACAAGTACATTCAAACTAGACAGTTAAACCATACTAAGCTATTGCATAAAATAAACTATCATGCCATTCTAACTCTTTTCCTTTGGACATTACAAACATGCATTGAAGTTAAGCTATGCTAACTGATTACATAAACTAGCTTATCAATTCACCTCAATTATATAGCTAAATTTAAATTACATTTCTTTAACAATAAATACATACAACATATGAACATACATATTTGCATCTTTGACAACTCAAGCCACATAGCACGCAAGAAAACTCTTCAAGCACGAACTTTCACGAAATCACGAACTTTCCAGCTAATATGATATTTCCTGAAATGTGGTGGTGAGGAGTGAATATACACAACACGTATACTCAGTGAGGGCGAGACAAATATCGAGGTGGAAAGAAAGAAAGTCGTGCAATGCAAATAGACACAATTAAGCAATAAAGTCAATAAGAAAGCATTCAATACAAACGACAATATAATAAACATTCTAGAAAGCATTAACACAACCATTCAAAGCTATACCACACTCTGAAGGCTATGGTTCACTCATACGAGCAATATACCATTTCACGAGCGATACATCAATCTCGAGCTTGATGTTGACAACGATGACAATAAGCGCGCATCCACCTTATAACTTCAATTTGGAATACCCCGGGAGTAACCATCAATTCTACAACCCAAATCTCCCTGGGAGGCAACCCAAGCGAGAAAACGGAATAGGACACGGAGCTAGAGCAACGAACACTGGCAACCCGAGGCTACCCAGAGAGGCCCATCACTCACGTGCCTGACACTATGCAATGCAAGACTCGATACAAGGCGATAAACGAGCGATAGCACAACAATATAGATTAGAGGTGATAAACAAAATAACAAGCATTTACAATCAAATAAGTAACAAAAACAACACTAACAACCATTATCAAGCAATAACAAGTATTCTATAGGCATTATAAGCATTCTATAAGCAATATAAGCATTCTATAAACAATATAATATGAAAACACATAAAATCACAAAAATGACCCCAACTTTCAAAACACTACTACTTTCAAATGAGCCACGAGTTTTGGAAACCGACTTCACCAATCCTCCTAGGTCACCGTAAGGCACGTCTAAAGACCACGAAACCCTATTTAACCCTAGAATTCACGCAAAGCCCCGATTTCCCCCTTTGCTCGTTTGAACTACCGCTACCTCAACCGATCACCCAATCAATGCCATAACCGCACCAAAAGTGCTTCCATGGCCTCCCGAGACAATGTCATCAAGCAAAATGATAAAATGCCAAACTCGACCTAAACGACCCCAACTTTCACTAAGCGATTTTTCTCCGTTTTTCCATTACACAAACCAATTAAACCATACATTTAGGCATTCTAGCATATCTAGCAGCTTCCTACATCAACAGAACGCATAACAGAGCAACTTCATCGAAACGGGGGTTTACTATTCATAATTTACTATTCATTAAACAATTTATATTTCAATTTCAATATTCAACCGCAGAAAATGTTAAAAAGCTATAAATACATGTTCTACGATTGCTAGGGAACATTCTTTAAGCCTCAAAATGATTAAAATAACGATATACGGATAAAACTCAAAAATCAAAGTTAATACACAAAATATTCAAATGCGCAAATAAACATGAAACCCTTACCTTAGACGCTCCTAGATGCTAGGAAAACCTCGTAGGATGCCTCAGAAACCACCCCGTGCAAGCTCATGCGAAGAATCGAAGATTTGAAGTTGAATTTTCTTTTTTTCATCTCCTTTTATTTTCGGCCCTGCCCTCTTTCTGTTTCAGCTTTGTTTTTTTGTGCTATTTTAACCTTTAAATAAAATGCAACTCAAGTCAAAAGTCAAGGCTTGGTCAAAGGTTGCTTAAGTTGGTCAATTAGGCTTATTTTAGGCATTTTAAAGCTAAAACAACCAACACAAATCCAATTCTAGTTAAATACAACTTAAAACACTAAAATTAAAACACTAAATGCTAGTTTTCACTATTTGCTGAGGACTAGAATTCATTTCTTAACTATCGCTCTCGAAATGCTATGCACTTTGCGACAATAAAAGAATAACAATTAAATCTCAAAGAATTTAAGAAATATATCATTTTTGGAAAGCATCGTAGTTTAAAATTTACTCCGGCTCGGAGCTACTTTTCATTTAATTGAAATCCGAGCATTTAAGTGCAAGAAAAATAAAACCGATTGACATAAATATGAAAAGTAGTTGATATTCCGTTAAAATAATTAATTCAAGTATTATTTTAATTACCTCTAAAAGAAATATGAAAATAAAGCTACAAATACATGTTTAACTTAAAAATAAACACGAAATTCAATGCTAACATTTAAGATAACACTTAGTTAAATGCAATTAAATGCCATTAAATGCATGCCGGGTTCGGGTTATCACAATGTATTTGGAATAGAAATCACATATTTAGCACATTCTAACTCATATAACACATAAACAGGTCAAATCACGCAAATTGAGGCAATGACACACCAATCTAGGTAAAGACAAAAATTGGGGTTTCACATTCTCCCCTCCCCCCTTAAAACAATTGCGTCCGCACAATTCTTGGACTAACAGACAATTAAATCCTCCATCGTTACACTTAACAATACTTCTCTTAGTTCTCATTTATCTCTTAGGATGACACCTAACCAAAGACCTCAAAAGAAAAAAAAGTCTGTTGACTGCAAGATGATTATCATAATTCCCAGACAATCTTCAATTCATAATTATCTCCCACCTAATATCATATTGCATATGAAAGAATTCGTAAGTCCAAAGTCTTAGCATGACACCACTACTTATCAATCATCCCCTACTACAAAAAAGAGCTCTATGAACACCCCAAGGGTTTTAAAACTCATTCACGATAACATAAATGATTACTGATCAAGTGAATATCTCAAAAGTGACATTGATCAGAATATGTCTCTTATGAAATTTACAAGGAAATAAGAATATGGAAAGTCATATTCTAGCCAACAATCAAGTGAATAAGAGATCAAACTGGTTAGAGAATCAAGAGGCTAATAGTTTAATAAGGAAGCATGATAACTAAGATAAGAAATGTCTCAGCACCTATCAGTTAAATAAGTACGAACAAAGGATGACGATGAGTCAAAACAGTGTTGAGTATGTTGAACAAAATTCCTGAACAAGTAGACATTTCAATTTTTGATGATTGTTCAAGGAACCAACAAGTAAGTTGTACTGGAGGCAAAATGAAATTAGGAAATAAGAGATGATTAATTCAATAGAAAATATGAGTGTCAAGATAATGAGTATCTCAGCACGCAATAACCAAAGAAGTATAAATAAGAAAGGACAGTGCTGAGTATATTAAATGAGTAATTATAAGCAAAATAATGGCTCAGGATTTAATAATAAAACAATAGGATTAACAAAGATCAACAAGAATGACAATGATGTACTTAGGTAGGGAGTACATCAAGCAAGTGAAATTCGAACAAGTAAAATGGTATACCAAAGGAAAAATTACTTTCAAATGAATAGTAATAGGATGAAATGAAATATATTGAAATCAATGGCTGGAGATATAGAATGAAATATAGAAGTCTCAAACCTTAACTCCAATAAACGACATTGCTATAAGAAGCAAATATGATTGTTAAGAATAGAAACAATGTCAAATGAGTATAGGATCCATTAATCCAATAAGCAAACTTTCAAGAAACAATTGATATGCTAGAAAAGTGTAACTCTCTCTCAAATAAGTGAGAATAGAGTAGAAAAGAATAATAAGACCAATAGAATAGGAAGCACAAAAGGGGTGTCCCACCTACACATTTAAATACCAACAAGTCAAATCCTACAATCTATCTTCCTCTAAAACAAGACACTAAGGAGATCTAGAGAACCTAAGGAGTCATAACAATCAGCAAACAAGATAAATCACTCCAAAATTTTACATTCCATACAAGACCAATCACCAAACAAGATAAATCACCAATTACCCAACAAGATTAACTAATGAAGACTCCAAAATCTGATAACACAATATAGATTCATACTAACCCATTATAACACAAGAGAATCCCTAATCAACAATTTAAAAAGTCACACCACCTAGAACTCAAAAGCTTGATGTAGGCAAGTAAATGTTCAGTCACAAAAATGCATTCTTATTTCTTCAAATAATTCTATCTCCCAACAATTACATCTTCGAATAAAGTAACTTTAGTCAGGAATTACTTCAATTGTCTCCAAGGTTTAAAGATCAAAACTCCAAAATATCCATTAATAATATAGCAATCCTAAATAGTAGAAATACTCATATGTTATACCACACTTCATTCCATTCACAAATATACATCACTAATTCCTCAAATAAATTCATTCTAAAATAACCTCAAGAAAGTATAGTCTGGGTTGAGACTCCAAAAGTGAATGATCACAACCTCATGGAAACCTCAACTTATGATCCATCTCCAAGTAATAACAAGTTAAACATGGCAACAAAAGTAATTATAATCATCAAGATACATTGCTATTTTCTCGAGCAACTTCATTCTCGGTAAAGGAACATCAAGAACAGATCCATTAAACTGAGACTAAAATCCATAAACATAACAATTAAAATCTCACTGATAAACTACTAGAATAATAATAATTCAAAATCATGGCCTACCTCTTTTTCTGATAACTCTTGCAGTCATCCTTACTTCACCCAAAAGAATCACCCACAATTATTGTATATATAAAATTATATCTCATGAAAACAAGTACAAACATATTACATGATAATCATATATTACCACATTATCACATAACACACAATTCAGCATATGAGAAGCCAACATCATATAAACAGGTTATATCACAAAAGTAAGTTATAAACAATTAAAGTCACATAAGCAACAAACTTCACATAAGACAAGTTGATCACGTAACTCACATTGGTCACTTAAAGTACATTGAGCACCTTAAGCACGTTGTTTCACATAAGCTAGTTATAAACAATTAAAACCACATAAACAACTAACTTCACATAGACACTTCAATCACATAAAACACATTTGTCACATAATACACATTAATCACAAAATTCATATTAACTACAACACATTGAGTACGTAAAACACGTCATCACATAAAACATATTGACCACATTAGTTCGCTTAACACATAAAGCATATTGATCACATAGAAAGTTAGACGCATAAGTAAATTAATCACATAAACATATTAACATATGTTTCTCTTTTCTTTCACTTAATACATACTTGCATGCTTAGACCATTACCCACATTCCGAGGATACCCCGGCTGACAGCTAAACATGCGCTCTGATACCATTTAATATCACGCCCCAACACGATCCCCCTTAAGATCAGTCAGGACGCAACGGAATTTCGGCAGTATAATGACTGTAACTTGGATACCGAGGCTCTAAACCGACTTCTTCGAAACTCATACATCCAACTCCACAATAATTCGACAATAACAACACAACCACAACATACAATAAACATTCTTTACCATTGCATCCATAGGTTATACGCCTCTGTTCCAACATCATACATTTACTATATAACATACATTCCCAGAATAGATTATAACCAATCTAATAGCCTAATAATATTCCAAAAACGGGACCACTAAACTAGCAACTTTTAATCTATTATCTTTACAACATCTCATATATCATAAACTTCTAAATAAATACAAACCAACTAGTTTTAATATACAATATAACAAACGGTACAACATCAGATATCCAGGACAGGACTCTGGCATATAAGACTCGTCCACATATGGCACATTATCCTCTTCTAGAGGCACGTACCCGTAATCTGGATCGGTAACACCTGTACGCATGCAATAATTGAGAGTGAGCTTATATAAAACAAGCTCAGTGAGGATTCGATAGATCTCTAACAATATTTACTATACTCCTTGGAAATCATCCTTTGAGCAGTAAACACGCAATAATCATCAATAACAAAATAAACACATTAACTATAGTGACCAAACAATAAAGGATACTCTAGTTGGTGTAGCTCCAAACACCATCATGATCTCAACCGTTCTTCTTGTAACTCGCCATTACTCACGTACCCGAGGTACCTCTCTAGCCCCTTCATCCATGACACCTTCGTCATGCGAGCTGGGGGTAGCCTATGGTAGTCATACCGGTTTCAACCTAATAGCCCGATGCTGCCCGAAAGGTGGCACACATATACCAAGACTCAGCAATAATAATAAACATTCAATCACAAGAGGACAACCTTTTCCGTTGACTATCTCCCGGTTCATCAATAATCAATTATCACAAGAGGACAACAAAGTAGGTTGCCTATCTCCCGGTTCAACAATAATCAATCAATAATCATCAATTCAACAACATAACAGCAACTAATCAATTAAACAACAAACAACTAAGTTAGATGACAAAGTAGGCCACCCAACTTAACATGCATTAAACACACAACCAAACCCAAGTCTAACCATCAACAACTCACAATTCAATCACTCAAACACTACCTGATCAACCAAAGGCATAAATCAAGATTTTAAAGAATGACAACCCAAACTTCTAAAAGTCATAACTTACATTCTACTAATCCAATAACCTCCAAACCAATTTCTATCACTCACCCACTCAATCAACAACATTAGCCCCCTCGGAAACCAACCATAAATCATCCAAATCAAGCCCAACAACCCTAAAACCTCATTGTACCTAGGTAGAAATTTCTAGAATTTTACACCGACATCACAATCAAAATTTCGGCATTACAACATTACTACCACGTATTTAACAAACTTTTACAAGCTCACAGTAATCGATTCCAACCACCAAAACTCCAGATATTCAACAAATAGCCAACAACTCAACTTTTAATACCCGAAAAATAAAATTCATGCTACAACGGTTCAAATCTTATATAAACACATATAAACGATCCTTAGCATGCACTGAGAAATAATATAACATCAATTCAACATTCTGACAGTTCAAAATTCAATTATATGCAAAAATATAAAAATGACATTTTGAGATCTAGAATTTTTCTCTCACCTTTGATGTGTTTTGATGCAATAAATATGTAGAATGGATGCCCAACAAGTGGAATCAAGCTTTGAATGAGGTGATTTGGACTTGAATTGCAAAATCTATGTGAAAAATGCTTTGAAAAACCTTCAAAATGCCTTATTTCTTCTCCCTCATGGATTTTCGGTAATGTGTGTATTTTTTCAGTGTGTTTACTTTGTTTTTAATGTGTGTTGATGATATAAGCTCAAGGTCAACAAAATTTGCAAAGTCAAAGTTAGTATTTTTAGTCTTTTAACTAGTATTTTCAGTCTTTTAATTGTTTTTAGACTATTTTTGTTCACCCAAATGCAATTAACACTGGACTATTTTTAAGTAGTATATTTTTAGTTGACAACAAGTTTCACATGCATAGACTTACACCCGACTCGGTTAAAAACTCGATTTTTGCAAAAGAAGGTGAAAAGTCATATTATTTGTTTTCAAATGTCTTTTGAATGCACAATTAATCTAAAATCATTTAATACCACAAATAAATATATTTATATTAATATATATTAGGTCAACGAAAGTCAATGCAAGATTCGGGTTTAGAATAAATCACTATTTGGCTCAAAAATGCTACTTTTCACCCAAAAAGTCTATTTAAATTACCATTCCGTTTCAGAATCAATTTTTATTAAACATGGGTCTATTAATAATAGAGGACTAGGTTTTAAGACGTTTAAAACACCCGTGTAAATATTTTAGCGGACGCGCGTTTATAATACTATTCACAAAAACCGATGATAAAATTTTTAATGTTGTTTTTTATGAAAATTTCATGAATGCACACATAGCATGTATTAGGAATATAAATCACATATTTAGCACATTCTAACTCATATAACACATAAACAGGTCAAATCCCGCAAATTGAGGTAAAGACACACAAATCGAGATAAAGATGAAAACTGGAGTTTCACAAGAGTTCACAATCAACTTCCTTACATGCCGCCGAGAGGAATCGGACTTTCTTCTTGATCAAAGAAGCATTCCTTCCCTGCTGTCTGTCCTTTCCTTTCTTTCCACGAGCTTCAAAAGTTGGGATGGAGCCTTAGCATTTCACTAATAGACAAAAGTGACATAGTTGCTCTTTGTAGAACAGCCTATGAGCTATCGAGACACTAGGAATGTGTATCGCTATTAGTGCCCCAGAAAGTGATATTCAAACTTTTCGATGCCTCTTCTGAGTACAAGAATCTCCTTGAATGTCGAATGATAGTCTTACTCAGATCGTTTGAACATGCGACTTCTGTATCCAATATTTCCATCTATTTTTTCTAAGAGGCAGGTGGCCCACATATCGTCATTGGCATCTATCTGAAGTATGCATCTGTGTTGATGAATCTTCATCTTGGAATTGGGATTCAAACAAAGTGGAAAAGAAGCTTGTTGTAATTCCTCAGTCACAACAATTCTAAAAAGCGCCAATGCAAGCTGATGAAGTTGAAGAAAGAGATCAAGATTCTGATTCAGAAATAGATCAGCTTTTCCAAGATCTTTAGATTCAAGTCCTAGTTCAGGTCAATCTTCACTTGAAACTCTACCAAGAAAAATGAGATCCATAGCTGAACCGGTATGAGAAAAATCTTTCTTTCCGATCACAGGTTTCTGAGTGTTACAAGGCATGAAAGGGCTGACATTTAACTAAAAGGACTATCTATCTGCCAAGGTTACAGCTTGAAGAAAGAAGAACCAGTAATCAAGTTTAGGACCGTTGTAACACCCCAATCCCTCTCGAGACCGGGTGTTCTATCAATCGATCTAATCACAACCCAAACCAAACCCGGGCATAATTTTCAGGAAAACCGAACGGAGTCTCCCCTGTTTCTAGGCGAAATGTAAAACCTGCAACAGCATATAAGGGGACCAATACCATGTCCAAACATTCAACCACCTCAAGGCCATCCGAGCCTCAATTCTCAGCAATTTAAACTCAGCAAGTATACATACATTTCCAATTTAAAAGCTAGCCTATCTCTTTTCAGTTTTGGCAAGTACATTCGAACTTGACAATTAAACCATACTAAGCTACTACATAAAATAAACTATCATGCCATTCTAAATCTTTTCCTTTGGACCTTACAAACATGCATTTGAAGTTATGTTATAATAACTAGATACATAATCTAACTTATCAAACTACTTCAACAATCTAATGAAACTTAAATTACATACTTTTTGACATTAAATACATACAACATATGAAAGCATATATCTTTACAACTTCGACACTCAAGCCACATAGGCACGCAAGGCAACTCTTCAGGCACGAACTTTCACGAAATCACGAACTTCCATCTAACATGACATTTCCTGAAATGTGGTGGTGAGGAATGAGTATACATAATATGTATACTCAGTGAGGGCGTGACAGATATCGAATTGGAGAGAAAGAAAGTCGTGCAATGCAAATAAGACAGTTTAAGCAATATAACTGATAAATAAGCAATCAAGACAAACAATCAATACAATAAGCAATTACTGAAAGCATTAACACAACCATTCAAAGCTATACCACACTCTGAAGGCTATGGTTCACTCATACGAGCAATGTACCATTTCACGAGCGATACATCAATCTCGAGCTTGATGTTGACAACGATGACAATAAGCGCGCATCCACCTTATAACACCAGTTTGGAATACCCCGGAAGTATCCATCAATCTACGACCCAAATCTCCCTGGGAGGCAACCCAAGCGAGAAAAGGGAATAGCAGCGGAGCTAGAGCAACCAACACTGGCAACCCGAGGCCACCCAGAGAGGCCCATCACTCACGCGCGAGACACTCTGCAATGCAAGACTCGATACAAGGCAATAAACGAGCGATAGCACAACAATACAAACTAGTAACAACAAACGAGATAACAAGCAATCACAATCAATACTAACATTCAACTAACTTTTCAAGCATAACAAGCAATAATAAGCAACAATAACACCAATTAAACAAGTATATCAAGCAACCCTAGGCATTCTATTGGCATAATATCAAGATAACAAGCAAAATCACAAATCGGCCGCAACTATCAAAACACTACCATTTCCAAACGAGCCACGAGTTCTGGAAACCGACTTCACCAATCCTCCTAGGTCACCATAAGGCACGTCTAAGGACCCTGAAACCCTACTTTACCCTAGAATTCGAGCAAAGCCCCGATTTCCCCCTTTGCTCATTTGAACTACAACTATACCAACCAATCACCCAACCAATGCCATAATCACACCAAAAGTGCTTCCATGGCCTCCCGAAACAATGCCAACACGCAAAATGAGAAAACACCAAACTCGACCTAAACGACCTCGACTTTCACTACGCCGTTTTTCTCCGTTTTTCCATTACACAATCCAATTAAACCACACATTTAGGCATTCTAGCATATCTAGCACATTCCTACATCAACAGAACGTGTAACGGAGCAACTTCATCGAAACAAGGGTTTACTATTCATAATTTACTATTCATTATACAATTTATATTTCAATTTCAATATTCAACCGCAGAAAATGTTAAAAATCTATAAATACTTGTTCTACGATTGCTAGGGAACATTTTTTAAGCCTCAAAATGATTTAAACAACAATATACGGATAAATCTCAAAAATCAAAGTTAACACACAAAACTTTCAAATGCGCAAATAAACATGAAACCCTCACCTTAGACGCTCCTAGATGCTATGAAAACCTCGTAGGATGCCTCGGAAACCACCCCGTGCAAGCTCCCGCGAAGAAATTGAAGTTTGGAAGTTGAAATTTCTTTTTTTTTTCCCTTCTATTTTCGGCCAGCTTGTTCTCTGATTTCAGCTTTCTTTTTCTTTTTTTTGTTTTGTGCTATTTAAGCTATTTTAAAAGATGACACAAGGTCAACTTGGTCAAGGCTTGGTCAACTAACTTAAACTTGGTCAAATAAGCTTGTTTTATGCATTTTAAAGCTAAAACAACTAACATAAATCCAATTCTAGTTAAATACAACTTAAAACACTAAAATTAAAACACTAAATACTAGTTTTCACTATTTGTTAAGGACTAGGAACCGCTCTTTAACTACCGCTCTTGATATGCTATGCACTTTGCGTCAACAAAGAAGTGACAATTAAATCTCAAAGAATCTAAGAAATATATCATTTTTGGAAAGCATCATAGTTTAAAATTTACTCCGGCTCGGAGTTACTTTCATCTTTTATTTGAAAACTGAGTGATTTTAATGCAAGACAACCAAAACCGATTATTAAAATAATCACAGCAATCAAGGTAATCAATATTCATCTAAATTAATTAATTTAACCATTTCTAGAACATTTTAAAGAATTATGAAGTCAATATTAAGATACAAATGAAAGTTAATATAACACGTAGTCAAATACAATTAAACCCTAACATTTAAGATGACACTTAATTAATCACAAGAGTATAAATTCAATTACTATAATTATTAGAAATAGATAATAATCTTTTAATTATTCAATACACAACTACTAAATGCTTCCAAGAGAAATATTAAAATAGTGCAAATTGGTTGATTTAACTAATTAAACATTTAATCAAATGCAGTCAAGTGCTATTAAATGCATGCCAGGTTCGGGTTATCACATCCTTCCCCCTTAAAACAATTGCGTCCTCGCAATTCTTCTTCCAATAGAACTCAGCATCATCTGAAATCCAATTCTGACTAATCTTCATCGGTCGAAGAATCCCGTTGACACGAATATCCAAGAAGAATAAGATTCCAACCAAGAGCGCCAAGATAATACCAATAAAGACTAAAGCAAAGATATTGTAGATGTCATTAATACCACACAATAACGACAAGAAGAATACATCATGCACGAATCTCCAATAGATGTCTAACTATTACTGCCCGAGAATCCCCAAGCAAAAAGCCAAATAAAAGCTCAAACAAATGTTCCATCTAGAGGTCCAAAGAAGTACCCCGCTGGTCATGGATTTCGCAGTAGAATTCCCTGTTAAGAGTGCTGAAGAAAATACCAAGAAACCCAATCAAATATACTTCCGAAGTTCCAAAGAAGCCTTCCAAATAAAACCCCATGGAACAACCAATTAGATTCCGAGTATCGCTATCAAATGCTGAGAAGAAGGTCTAAGGAAATAGCAGAGAAAATATAATGTGCCCAATAAGACAACCAAGTTGAATAACAACATAGTTTCCCAGATGGACGAAAACTCCAAGGATAAACACCGAACTAGTGAACAATATACCAAAACCAAACTCTGAGGCCTTTTCACTATTTGCCAAGTGAGAACTTCATACAACTTTGCCAATAAGGAAAATACCAATAGAACGCCCAATAAGAATTTCAAAGAATACCATAAGTAGTATTATATAATAAGTCTGATAGGAACTCCAAATACCAAACCTACTGAGGAACACTTAAGAAGATATCCGAAACAATGCTCCAATAAGAAATTAGCCAAGTTTGCCCAATAAGTAAATACTAAATAATTGCCCAATAAGATACCCGAGACACATATACCCTAGATAATACTGTGCAGTAAGGCCGATTGAAATCCCAATAGCTAAATTCACCGAGAAATGCCAACAGAAGTTTCCAAAGAATACCCATTGAGAAAACCAAAGAATGCCCCAGAGAACAATCAAATAAAACCCCAAGAGAAAGCTATTTTTCACAACTGTTAATCACAGAGCAAGACCTTAGAGATTCGCCAATAACCGAGTTCCAAAAGCAAACACCAACTCCCAAATAGAGGCTAATTAAATGCTATTCATTTCCTGCCAACCCATACACCTTGAGAGGCTAGCTGTGAACCACTTTCTTCAGGGGAGGAAGAGGACTTACTTACCATTTCCATAGGACATGTATGAATGCCAATATATCACAGTTATACACATGCCTTAAACTATTATGTAAGCAAGTTTACAAAACAGTTTATTCAACAAAGTCACTCAAGCACGGCAATCAAGTCAAGCACAACATAATCAATTCAAATCACGGCATAGCTAATTCAAGACATTCTATACACACATTACAAGTAATACTTCAAGCAAATAACAATTCACGAGGTTGATTCGATTCACGATGCCAATTCAATAAGTCAATTCGATAGACAACTACACATTTCACCTTTCTTGAGAAATATTTAACAGGTAACACATAACTATATCACATAACTCCATACATTCAAGTCAAGACACACAATCTCACATACAAGCATACACTTTCAAGACACACCTAACAAGTACACGTTCAAGGGTCACTACCCACCAGACCGAGGACCCTGTCCCGGCTTATGAGCTAAACAAGCTCTGATACCACCTGCAACACCCCAATCCCTCTCGAGACCGGGAGTTCTATCAATCGATCTAATCACAACCCAAACCAAACCCGGGCATAATTTTTGGGGAAAATGGACGGAGTCTCCCCTATTTCTAGGCGAAATGTAAAACCTGCGATAGCATATAAGTGGACCAATACCATGTCCAAACATTCAACCACCACAAGGCCATCCAAGCCTCGGTTCTCAGCAATTTAAACTCAGCAAGTATACATACATTTCCAATTTAAAAGCTAGCCTATCTCTTTTCATTTTTGGCAAGTACATTCGAACTTGACAATTAAACCATACTAAGCTACTACATAAAATAAACTATCATGCCATTCTAAATCTTTTCCTTTGGACCTTACAAACATGCATTTGAAGTTATGTTATAATAACTAGATACATAATCTAACTTATCAAACTACTTCAACAATCTAATGAAACTTAAATTACATACTTTTTGACATTAAATACATACAACATATGAAAGCATATATCTTTACAACTTCGACACTCAAGCCACATGGGCACGAAAGGCAACTCTTCAGGCACGAACTTTCACGAAATCACGAACTTCTAGCTAACATGACATTTCCTAAAATGTGGTGGTGAGGAGTGAGTATACACAACACGTATACTCAGTGAGGGCGAGACAGATATCGAATTGGAGAGAAAGAAAGTCGTGCAATGCAAATAAGACAGTTTAAGCAATATAACTAATAAATAAGCAAACAAGACAAACAATCAATACAATAACCAATTACTGAAAGCATTAACACAACCATTCAAAGCTATACCACACTCTGAAGGCTATGGTTCACTCATACGAGCAATGTACCATTTCATGAGCGATACATCAATCTCGAGCTTGATGTTGACAACGATGACAATAAGCGCGCATCCACCTTATAACACCAGTTTGGAATACCCCGGAAGTATCCATCAATCTACGACCCAAATCTCCCAGGGAGGCAACCCAAGCGAGAAAATGGAATAGCAGCGGAGCTAGAGCAACCAACACTGGCAACCCGAGGCTACCCAGAGAGGCCCATCACTCACGCGCGAGACACTATGCAATGCAAGACTCGATACAAGGCAATAAACGAGCGATAGCACAACAATACAAACAAGTGACAACAAACGAGATAACAAGCAATCACAATCAATACTAACATTCAACTAACTTTTCAAGCATAACAAGCAATAATAAGCAACAATAACACCAATTAAACAAGTATATCAAACAACCCTAAGCATTCTATTGGCATAATATCAAGATAACAAGCAAAATCACAAATCGGCCCCAACTATCAAAACACTACCATTTCCAAACGAGCCACGAGTTCTGGAACCCGACTTCGCCAATCCTCCTAGGTCACCATAAGGCACGTCGAAGGGCCCCGAGACCCTACTTTACCCTAGAATTCGCGGAAAGCCGCGATTTCGCCCTTTGGTCATTTGAACTACATCTATACCAACCAATCACCCAACCAATGCCATAATCGCACCAAAAGTGCGTCCATGGCCTCCCGAAACAATGCCAACATGCAAAACGAGAAAATGCCAAACTCGACCTAAATGACCCTAACTTTCACTAAGCCATTTTTCTCCGTTTTTCCATTACACAATCCAATTAAACCACACATTTAGGCATTCTGGCATATCTAGCACATTCCTACATCAACAAAACGTGTAACGGAGCAAATTCATCTAAATGGGGGTTTACTATTCACAATTTACTATTTATTATACAATTTATATTTCAATTCCATTATTCAACAGCAGAAAATGTTAAAAATCTATAAATACATGTTCTACGATTGCTAGGGAACATTTTTTAAGCCTCAAAATGATTTAAATAACAATATACAGATAAATCTCAAAAATCAAAGTTAACACACAAAACTTTCAAATGCGCAAATAAACATGAAACCCTCACCTTAGACGCTCCTAGATGCTAGGAAAACCTCGTAGGATGCCTCAGAAACCACCCGGTGCAAGCTCCCACGAAGAAATTGAAGTTTGGAAGTTGAATTTTTTTTTTTTCCCTTCTATTTTCGGCCAGCTTGTTCTCTGATTTCAGCTTTCTTTTTTTTGTTTTGTGCTATTTAAGCTATTTTAAAAGATGACACAAGGTCAACTTGGTCAAGGCTTGGTCAATTAACTTAAACTTGGTCAAATAAGCTTGTTTTATGCATTTTAACGCTAAAACAACTAACATAAATCCAATTCTAGTTAAATACAACTTATAACACTAAAATTAAAACAATAAATACTAGTTTTCACTATTTGTTGAGGACTAGGAACCGCTCTCTAACTACCGCTCTCGATATGCTATGCACTTTGCGTCAACAAAGAAGTGACAATTAAATCTCAAAGAATCTAAGAAATATATCATTTTTGGAAAGCATCATAGTTTAAAATTTACTCCGGCTCGGAGTTACTTTCATCTTTTATTTGAAAACCGAGTGATTTTAATGCAAGACAACCAAAACCGATTATTAAAATAATCACAGCAATCAAGGTAATCAATATTCATCTAAATTAATTAATTTAACCATTTCTAGAACATTTTAAAGAATTATGAAGTCAATATTAAGATACAAATGAAAGTTAATATAACACGTAGTCAAATACAATTAAACCCTAACATTTAAGATGACACTTAATTAATCACAAGAGTATAAATTCAATTACTATAATTATTAGAAATAGATAATAATCTTTTAATTATTCAATACACAACTACTAAATGCTTCCAAGAGAAATATTAAAATAGTGCAAATTGGTTGATTTAACTAATTAAACATTTAATCAAATGCAGTCAAGTGCTATTAAATGCATGCCGGGTTCGGGTTATCACAACCGCTATCAGCTTATTCTGAACCCAGGCGTGTGATTTGCCATTCAGGCTTCTTTTAGATGCTTCCCTTGGCACAACCCATTGCTAGTGTGCTTTCCCAACCAGAATACCAAAAAACGTTAGGAGATAGCTCGTAGAAATGCCTTTTTGCTTCTTTCATCCTTGAATAGGACCCCTGCTTTCTTAGAGAATGAACCCTATAAACCTGCTTCTTTTCAAAGGGTGTCTTCGTTCGACTTTCGTACAATCTTATAATAAACGATCCAGCTGAACCTGACTATGACAACTATGCTGGGCATACTAAAAAGAAGTTGGGTAAGTATTGGTTGATGGTGATCCAGTCGAAAAGGCTAGATCCACTATTCGAGAAGGGGAAGATCGAATTAGCTCTAGTTCAAGGAGCCTAGCCTTTTTTCATAACCAAGGGCATTGAGGATTCTTTTCTATTTTACTGCCTAGCTTTTTCATTGCCTGTTTGGTTTCCTCAAACCAGTTACCTGTAAAAAGAACATAACCAAGCCAATTCGGCGATTTGTTGGCATTCTATTCCGAGTGAGAGTTCATTTCTATCCGACACAGGAAACCACTCTATCTCTGATAGACGCCATTGACATATCTTGTTTCCCCTGACCAGTTTTGTCATGCTGCCCCAGTACACACCCCATTGAGGTTTCCAAGACTGAAAGATAATCAATAGGGGGTGACCGGGTTCTGGCGGAACAAGTACAAGCAGGCGGGTTAAAGAGGTATGTCTTGATCTTTCTTATCAAACTGATAATCCTTGTTCCATTCCATGAGAGCATTCTTCTGAAACAGCTTGAACAGAGGCTCACAGGTAGAGGTGATCAGGGCGGCCAATGAAGTTGACGCATCCCAGGAAGCTCTTGACTTTAGTTTAAGACTTTGTGTGAAACCCCACTTTCCTGCTTATCTCGTTTTACGTGCTATATCTCGTTTTGCGTGCATATGACCTGTTTATGTGCTATAGGACCTAGAAAGTTATAATTTTGATGTCAATACTCCTAATACGTGCTAAATGTGCATTCATGAAATTTTTATCAAAAAACGGAGTTAGAAATTTTATCGTCGATTTTCAATGAATAGTATTTTCGAAACACGTCCGCTAAAATTTTGAAACTGGTCTTTTTAACCCTTCTAGGCCTAGTCCACGGACTTTAATAGACCTGTGTTTGATGAAAACGGTTTTAAAATCGGCTTAAGAATTTATTAGGGTTTTTACACTGACTTCTTGTCACCTAAAAATAAAATCGGCTTAAAATACAATTAAAGTCATTAAAAACACAAAAATACTAATTAAAACTAACTTTGACTTTGCATTTTTTTAATTGACCAAGCTTTTAAATACTTCTTGTCATCAACACACACTCACACAACACAAAACACACTCCACAAACACACACAAGGCCGAGAGAAGGAGGAGAGAAAAAGAAAAGAAATTTCAAAGCTTTTCAATCCAATTTTTCAAAGAAAAACCTAGTTTTTGTCCGTAGAACTTCGCACCGACTTGGATTCTGCTTGTTGGTCACGCATAGCACGTATTCCTAGGCTTATATCGCATCAAAGGTGAGAGAAAAATTCTAGATCTCAAAATGTCATTTTTATGTTTTTGCGTATAAATGAAGATTGAACCGTTAGAATTGAAATCTGATGATAGATTATTGCTCCTTGCATGCTAGGGATCGTTATATACTAATACTACAAATTTCTGTCGGATGTAGCATAATTTTTATTTTCCGGGTATTTAATTTTGATTAAAATGTTCAAAGTTGAATTAAATAAGTTGTGTTGATCGAAATTGATTGCTGTCAATTTCTAAGTACTTGATAATTACGTGTTAGCGCTGTTGTAATGCCGAATTTTCGATTACATTGTTTGTGTGAAAATCCGGAAAATCCAGCCATGAAATCTTAGGGTTTTAGGGTTATCGGGCATGATTTGTAGGTGTTATGGTGGATTTCCGAGAGGGCTAATGTAGTAGGTTGAATGGGTGAGTGATAGGAACTGATTTGGCAATGTTTGGATTAGTAGATTGTAAGTTATGAATTTTAGAAGTTTAGATTGTTATTCTTTAATTTCTTGAACGATGCCTGTAGATGGTTGGGTAGTGTTCGAGTGATGAATGGTGAGTTGTTGATGAGTAATTTAGAGTTTAATTATGTATATTATGCATGTCCGGTTAGATGGCCTACTTTGTCATCTAACAACGTTGTTTGTTGTTTAATTTAATATTGATGTTATATTGATGTTATTGATTGATTATTATTGAGTTCGGGAATCGGGCACTTTCGTTGCTGATCTCTCAATTGATTGATTGATGATTGATTGATGATTGATGATTGATGATTATGGAGTCTTGGTATGTGTGTGCCACCTCTCGGGCAGCGTCGGGCTGTCGGGTTGATAACGGCATGACTGCCATAGGCTACCCCCAGCTCGCATGACGGAGGTGTCATGGAGGGAGGGGCTAGTGAGGTACCTCGGGTGCGTGAGTAATGGGGAGTTATAAGAAGAACGGTTGAGATCGTGATGGCGTTTGGAGCTACACCAAATAGAGTATCCTTTAATGAATGGTTATATAGTTATGTGATGATAATGTTATTATTGTTGTTGTGTGTTTACTTGCTCAAAGGACTAAATCCAAGGAGCGTAGTGAATACTGTCGAGATCTATCGGATCCTCACTGGGCTTATGTATATAAGCTCACTCTCTATTATTGCATGCTTACAGGTGTTGCAGAGCCGGATTACGGGTACGTGCCTCCTGAGGAGGAAAATGTGCCTTACGTGGACGAGTCATATGTTCCCGAGTCTTATCCATGATTATATGTTGTTTAATATCATGTATATTAGCTTAATAGACTTTATATGCTTTATGGTTCTTATTGTAATAGATGTTGAAAGATGATGATCCAAACGATGTTATCTTAGTGGCTTTCTTTTGTCTATGGTTAAGTTGTAGTTGTGTCTCAACTTATTTTTGAAATGTATGATAAGGTTGAGGTATTGTATGTCATGTTGGAACGGAGGCGTATAACGAGGATGGTTTATTGTATAATATGTTTGTGTTGTATGTTGTTGTTTGTATTAAGGAATTGCTGGATGTATGATGTTTTATGAGGTTGGTCTAGAACCTCGGAAATCTATTTACTGTCGTTATGCTGCCGAAATTCCGTTGCGTCCTGATTGATTATAGGTGGGGTCGAGTTGGGGCGTGACAGTTTAAGTGGTATCAGAGCGCATGTTAGTTGTCAGCTGGGGTATTCTCGGAATGTGGGTAATGGTCTTAGCATGAAATATGTGTGAAAAGAAAGAAAAGTGAATTATGTATTGATATGATTAAATGATTAAGTGATTATGTGATTTAAGTGCTTATGTGATTATGTGATCAATTTGCTTATGTGATGGAAACTTATGTGATTTATGTGCTTTATATGAGTTTGTTGTTTATGTGTTAAAAGTTGTATATAACCTGTTTATGTGCTATAACCTATGCTAACTCTTTGATTAGTACGATGGCCGGTAGACCGAGGACTCGTGGTAGGCCCGAGATTGTAGATGAGGTTCCTGGTAATGTGGCACAGGGCAGTGATAGGGGTGATGGCAGGTTAGGGTCAGCAATGGATCGGATTGCAGATTTGATGGCTGGGCAGGCCCAGTTGTTAGCAGGTCAGGCTGTTCAGACTCAGGCGTTGCAGGCTCAGATACAGAATGTACAGGGAGGTAATCACGGTCGAGGTACTATGAAGGAGTTTCTGGGGTACTATCCTCCTAGATTTTAGGGAGAGCCTGATGATAGGAAGGCCGAGTCGTGGATTAGTAAGTTAGAGAAAATTTTTGATTCTCTCGGGTACACTGATGAGCGGAAGGTGACTTGTGCTGTCTATTTGCTTGATGATGAGGCAGAGGAATGGTGGCGCACTGTGAGAGCCAGTTGGGAGACCCGGGGTGTTCCGTATGTTTGGGATACCTTTCTGACTGCTTTTAGGGATAAGTATGTCCCGAGGGTTGCACGGGAGAGGAGAGAGGCTGAGTTCTTGTCTTTGGTACAGGGGGATTCTACTGTGGCTTTGTATGAGGCTACATTCACTAGGTTGTCCCGGTATGCACCGGAGTTTGTAGCTGTAGAGGAGAGGAAGACCCGTAGATTTATGTTGGGATTGAGGCCCGAGATTCAGGATACAATGGCTGTGAATCGCTATGATGTCTTCGCTGAGGCTTTTGATGCAGCTTCTAGGTTAGAGAGGAGGAAGGGGGAGCAGCTTGTCTCCAGTCAGCCTAGTAAGGGGCCGTATCAGCCACAGGGCCAGCAGGTTATATATAGGCCTCCAGTACAGCAGGTTGTCTACAGGCCACCAACCCAGCAGGGTTCTTATAGGCCACAGGGTCAGCAGAGTTACTATCGGCCTCAGTTTCAGCAGAGGCCATATCAAGTTCAGACTCAGTATAGGCCAGCGTAGTCTCAGAGTCAGTACAGGCCTAGTGTGGTGAGACCTCATCAGTAGGCTGTATCAGCTGCTTCATCAGCTTCTGGTTCTTCTAGAGGCAGTATTAGTGCCACATCATCGTAGTGTAATTACTGCAAGCGCCCAGGGCATGTGGAGTCCGACTGCAGGGTAAAGGCAGGCACATGTTTGGGTTGTGGTAGTATCGTCCATAGGGCGAAGGATTGCCCTAGAAATGGGAGGAATGAGGGTCGGGCAGCAACTCAGGGTTACCAGGGTAAGCTTACAGGCAGTGTACCACAGCAGCAGCGGGTTCAGGCTCGGGCTTACGCAGTTGATATGGAGGAGATGCCTGAGGAGACTGCAGTTGTGGAAGGTAACTTCCTTATACTTGATCAACTTGTTAAAGTGTTGATTGATTCTGGTGCTACGCATTCTTTCATTACTCCTGCTTGTGTGCAACGTGTTAAATTGCAACCTGAAAGATTGCCTTATGTGGTTGAGATTAGTACGTCTTTGACTGATAAGCATATTACTGGCTTAGTATGTAAGGATTGTATAATACATGTTAAGGGGCATAATTTTCCTTCGGACCTTATTTTATTTCCTATCCGGGGGTATGATGTTATTCTGGGTATGGATTGGCTTTCTAAGTATGATGCCCAGTTGAACTGTAGAACCAAGGTAGTACAGTTTCGTTTGCCAGATCAGCCAGTAGTAGAGGTAGCGGGTAACCGGGGTGCTAAGACGAGTTTTGTTATCTCAGCAACTAAAGCCGTTAAGTTGGTGAGTAAGGGGTGTTCGGGTTATCTAGCTTATTTGATCAACAAGCCATCTGATAAGCTACAGCTTGAGGAAGTCCCTATTATCCGGGAATATCCTAATGTATTTCCCGAGGAGTTGCCAGGATTGCCGCCAGAGAGGGATATAGAGTTTGTGATTAATCTTGTTCCCGGTACTCAACCTATTTCTAAATCGGTGTACCGGATGGCACCAGCTGAGTTGAAGGAGTTGAAGACTCAGTTACAGGAGTTATTGAAGAAAGGATTCATTCAGCAGAGTTCTTCACCTTGGGGAGCTCCTGTTTTATTTGTGAAGAAGAAGGATGGTACTTTGAGATTGTGTATTGATTACCGTGGTTTGAATCAGGTGACCATCAAGAATAAATATCCTTTGCCACTGATTGATGAGTTGTTTGATCAACTTCAGGGAGCCAAAGTCTATTCTAAATTTGATTTGAGGCAGGGGTATTATCAGCTTCGGATTCGTACGGAGGATGTTCCGAAGTCTGCCTTCAGGACTCGGTACGGGCATTATGAGTTTGTTGTTATTCCCTTTGGTTTGACTAATGCACCGGCAGCATTCATGGATTTGATGCATCGAGTCTTTCAGCCGTACTTGGACCAGTTCGTGGTGATTTTTATTGATGATATCTTGGTCTATTCTAAATCTGAATCGGAGCACGAGCAACATCTACGGCTTGTTTTAGAGAAGTTGCAGGAGCCTCAGTTGTTTTCCAAGTTCAGCAAATGTGAATTTTGGCTGCAACGGATTTCTTTTCTTGGCCATGTTATTACACAGAGCGGTATTTCTGTAGATCCTACTAAGATTGAATCGGTGATGTCTTGGAAGCGGCCAGAGAGTGTTACTGATGTCCGTAGTTTTCTTGGCTTGGCGGGTTATTACCGTAGGTTTGTCAAGGACTTCTCGAAGATTGCAGGGCCACTATCTAAGTTGACTCAGAAACGGACTATCTTTAATTGGGACGAGAAGTGTGAGAGTGGATTTCAGGAGTTGAAAAAGAGGTTAACTACCGCTCCAGTACTTGCTCTACCAGAGGGGACCGATAATATGGTCATTTACAGCGATGCATCCAAGGAGGGCTTGGGATGTGTTCTTATGCAGGATGGCCGAGTTATTGCCTATGCTTCTCGAAAGTTGAAGCCTTATGAAGAAAATTATCCGACTCATGATCTTGAGTTGGCAGCAGTTGTCTTTGCACTCAAGAAGTGGCGTCATTATCTGTGGGGAAGTAAGTTTGAAATTTTCACTGATCATAAGAGTCTGAAGTACTTGTTCTCACAGAAGGAGTTGAATATGCACCAGCGGAGGTGGATGGAGCTTCTTGGAGATTATAATTGTTCTATCAATTATCTGCCTGGAAAGGCAAATGTTGTGGCAGATGCTCTCAGCCGGAAGGCTAGTAATTCTTGTTTGGCTGTCAAGAAGTGGGAGGTTCTTGAGGAGTTTAGTTATTGGAGACCAAAGTTCACTTAGGTTGGGGTGATGTGTTCACATCTCCGTATTCAGCCTTTATTATTGTCTCAGATCAGGGAAGCTCAGCAACTTGATGTTAAACTTCAGAAGATCAAGGATCAGATCACGGATGATCAGTCTGACTTCAAACTGCATGAGGACGGTATTCTTCGGTTTCAGAACAGGGTTTGTGTTCCCGATGAACCAGGCTTGAGGCGAGGTATTCTGGAGGAAGCTCATAATTCTAAATATACTATTCATCACGATGGAACCAAGATGTATCGGGATTTGAAGCAACATTACTGGTGGAACAACATGAAGAGAGAGGTTGCTCAGTTTGTATCTAGATGTTTGACTTGTCAGAGAGTGAAAGCCGAGCATCAATGACCTGCAGGTTTGCTTCAGCCGTTGGCTATACCAGAGTGGAAATGGGAGCATATTACGATGGACTTCGTCACTGGTTTTCCTAGATCACCGAGGGGTAATGATGCAGTTTGGGTTGTCGTGGAGCGGTTGACGAAGACAGCTCATTTTATTGCCATGAGGATGGGAGATGAGGTTACAAAGCTGACGGACCTCTATCTGGATCAGATTGTTAGACTTCACGGTATTCCATCTAGTATTGTCTCTGATCGAGATCCTCGATTTACTTCTCGTTTGTGGGAGAAACTTCAGGAGACCTTAGGTACTCAGTTGAACTTCAGTACAGTGTATCATCCACAGACCGACGGTCAGTCTGAGCGGACTATTCAGATTTTGGAAGATATGCTTAGGGCTTGTGTTCTGGACTTTGGGAAGAACTGGGAGAAACATCTACCACTTGCCGAGTTTGCCTATAACAATAGTTATCAAGCTATTATTGGGATGGCGCCTTTCGCAGCTCTTTACGGTCGTAAGTGTCGTTCACCTTTATATTGGGACGAGGTAGGAGAGATGAAGACTGTTGATCCGACTATTATGCCAGAATTTCTTGAGAAGATTGAGAATGTTCAGTTGATCAAGCAGAGAATGCTTACAGCGCAGAGTAGATTCAAGAGTTATGCTGTTTATCTCGTTTTACGTGCTATACCTCGTTTTGCGTGCATATGATCTGTTTATGTGCTATAGGACCTAGAAAGTTATAATTTTGATGTCAATACTCCTAATACGTGCTAAATGTGCATTCATGAAATTTTTATCAAAAAACGGAATCAGAAATTTTATCGTCGATTTTCAGTGAAGAGTATTTTCGAAACACGTCCGCTAAAATTTTGAAACTGGTCTTTTTAACCCTTCTAGACCTAGTCCACGGACTTTAATAGACCTGTGTTTGATGAAAACGGTTTTAAAATCGGCTTATGAATTTATTAGGATTTTTACACCGACTTTTGCGAAAATCGAGTTTTAAGCCGACTCGGGTGAAATTATTGGATCGTAAAACTTCTTGTCACCTAAAAATATTCCACTTGAGATATCTTGGGGGTTGCATAATTATTTTTAACTTGGTGAGCAATAAAATGCAATTAAAGTCATTAAAAACACAAAAATACTAATTAAAACTAACTTTGACTTTGCATTTTTTTAATTGACCAAGCTTTTAAATACTTCTTGTCATCAACACACACTCACACAACACAAAACACACTCCACAAACACACACAAGGCCGAGAGAAGGAGGAGAGAAAAAGAAAAGACATTTCAAAGCTTTTCAATCCAATTTTTCAAAGAAAAACCTAGTTTTTGTCCATGAAACTTTGCACCGACTTGGATTCTGCTTGTTGGGCACGCATAGCACGCATTCCTAGGCTTATATCGCATCAAAGGTGAGAGAAAAATTCTAGATCTCAAAATGTCATTTTTATGTTTTTGCGTATAAATGAAGATTGAACCGTTAGAATTGAAATCTGATGATAGATTATTGCTCCTTGCATGCTAGGGATCGTTATATACTAATACTACGAATTTTTGTTGGATGTAGCATAATTTTTATTTTCCGGGTATTTAATTTTGATTAAAATATTCAAAGTTGAATTAAATGAGTTGTGTTGATCGAAATCGATTGCCGTCGATTTCTAAATACTTGATAATTACGTGTTAGCGCTGTTGTAATGCCGAATTTTCGATTACATTGTTCGTGTGAAAATCCGGAAAATCCAGCCATGACATCTTAGGGTTTTAGGGTTATCGGGCATGATTTGGAGGTGTTATGGTGGATTTCCGAGAGGGCTAATGTAGTAGGTTAAATGGGTGAGTGATAGGAACTGATTTGGCAATGTTTGGATTAGTAGATTGTAAGTTATGAATTTTAGAAGTTTAGGTTGTCATTCTTTAATTTCTTGAACGATGCCTTTAGATGGTTGGGTAGTGTTCGAGTGATGAATGGTGAGTTGTTGATGAGCAATTTAGAGTTTAATTATGTATATTATGCATGTCCGGTTAGATGGTCTACTTTGTCATCTAACTACGTTATTTGTTGTTTAATTTAATATTGATGTTATATTGATGTTATTGATTGATTATTATTGAGTTCGGGAATCGGGCACTTTCGTTGCTGATCTCCCAATTGATTGATTGATGATTGATTGATGATTGATGATTGATGATTGATGATTATGGAGTCTTGGTATGTGTGTGCTACCTCTCGGGCAGCGTCGGGCTGTCGGGTTAATAACGGCATGACTGCCATAGGCTATCCCCAGCTCGCATGACGGAGGTGTCATGGAGGGAGGGGCTAGTGAGGTACCTCGGGTGCGTGAGTAATGGGGAGTTATAAGAAGAACGGTTGAGATCGTGATGGCGTTTGGAGCTACACCAAATAGAGTATCCTTTAATGAATGGTTATATAGTTATGTGATGATAATGTTATTATTGTTGTTGTGTGTTTACTTGCTCAAAGGACTAAATCCAAGGAGCGTAGTGAATACTGTCGAGATCTATCGGATCCTCACTGGGCTTATGTATATAAGCTCACTCTCTATTATTGCATGCTTACAGGTGTTGCAGAGCCGGATTATGGGTACGTGCCTCCTGAGGAGGAAAATGTGCCTTACGTGGACGAGTCATATGTTCCTGAGTCTTATCCATGATTATATGTTGTTTAATATCATGTATATTAGCTTAATAGACTTTTATATGCTTTATTGTTCTTATTGTAATAGATGTTGAAAGATGATGATCCAAACGATGTTATCTTAGTGGCTTTCTTTTGTCTATGGTTAAGTTGTAGTAGTGTCTCAACTTATTTTTGAAATATATGATAAGGTTGAGGTATTGTATGTCATGTTGGAACGGAGGCGTATAACGAGGATGGTTTATTGTATAATATGGTTGTGTTGTATGTTGTTGTTTATATTGAGGAATTGCTGGATGTATGATGTTTTATGAGGTTGGTCTAGAACCTCGGAAATCTATTTACTGTCGTTATGCTGCCGAAATTCCGTTGCGTCCTGACTGATTATAGGTGGTGTGACGCCCGAGATTCAGCCATGCATTCAATTACTGTTGCATCCTTTATTTGCGCACCTCTTTCTATGCCTTATTAATTGTCTTCTTAAATTACTATTCACTCCGTTTTTAAACTGCATTCTATTAGTTAATTAGTATTTTTATTAAATCATATTAATTGTTAAAGTAGTGGGAAAAATGTGCATTTGAGCTAGAGGCGATAGGAGAGCTCATTTAGAAAATAATTTTAGTAGTCAAATGAATAGTGTTACGTAACTAACTTGGAGTTTAATTAGCTAACATTAAATTTATGCTTAGGACTTGTTTCTAACTAGTTTGACTCACATTTGACCATACACTTAAACTAAATAACTCACCTAAGCTTATATAACACACACACAACTCACCTTAAGTCATAACAAGCAAAAATCAAAACAAAAAAATGCTGAAAAATCACTGTAGCAAATCCGAGAATAGTATAGGAGGAGAATGAGAGGATTTTGCTCATCAAATCTTCAAGCCAAGCCAAGCCAAGCTAGGAGCAAGTAGTTTAGGGTGTTTTCTAGCCTCCCGAGAGTTCCTACGCATAATTGGTGAGGGGTTTCATGACTTTTTATGCATATCTAAAATGTTATATTTTTCTTGATTTGTTGAAAATGTTATCAAATGCTATTGCAAAGCTTATCTATGCTATTATACCATGTATATGAATGCTAGGGAACACTTTTAAGCCATCGTTTCGCTTTTCAAACGGTTAGAATCGTTAGTTTGATTTTTAGGGTGAATAGTGACGAGAATTTTAGGGTTTTGTGAAATCGCGCGTTTTAACTTGATTCAATGCTTCTAATAGATGCCTTAGGTACTAGTGAAGGTAGTCTAATAGCCCCGTGCACTTGCATTGTCCTAAAATCGCATAAAATGTAAAATAGTCGACTTTAATTTGGGGCTTTCGGGGTTAATGCGAATCCGGGTGGATTTGGGCTTCAATTCTAGTATTCTTAGGCTACCTAGGTGCTATAGAAGCCTTGATATCCTTTCTTTGACGCCCGGACATCGTATGTGTAGTTTAAAGCCATAAGAGGGAATTTGGGGCTTTCGGGGTAATCGCAGCCATTTGAATGAGTTAGAGGGTTGAGAGGGTACCTTGAGGGTTAGTTAGAAGGTTGGAAGAGTTTCCTTTGAAAATGGAATCATTAACCTTGGTTTGGAAGAGAAATGTTTGAAAAACAAAGGGGTTTAGGTGCAATTTCGGTTGACTCACACTTCTAAACCCATGGCATGACTCCTTAAGTGTTTATATGTGGTTTCAAGTTGATTTGGAGCTTTTGGTATGATTCTATGCTTACTTTGTATATGTTCCTTTGTAAACTGCTTATTAGCTTCTATAATTGCTTCTATGCTAATTGCCTCGAGGTCAACCTACTTTGTTGATCCTCATATGTGTTAATGCTTATATTATTGCTATTAACTTGCCATCGTTAAGTGCATTGCATCGTGGTTGCGCAACCATAGTGTCAGGGGCGGATGTGTTGAATATCGGCTGGGCGGCAGAGGGCTTGCCGGTGGATATTCAATCTCCGTGCCCTAGTCCCTCATTCGCCTGGTCCGGAGATTGCCAGGGGATGTTGGGTCGTAGGATTATCGGGGTACATCCGGAGTACACCCACTGGAGTGTTTGGGGTTATGCCGGCTTATCGTGATCGTGCTCGTGGTTCGTGGATCGTGAATGAAGACCAGTGAAGATTGGTGTATAGGGGATTGTGTGAAATGTATCCTTTTAAATGTGTGGTTACTTATGTTATCATTGCTTCTTAAATTGTCTAAGTGATATTGTTGTATAACTGTATTATCTGTTGCATTGCATGCCCCGGGACTATATCCCTCACTGGGCAACAATGGTTGCTCATACCTCGCTAACATGTTTCAGGTGGCACAGTTGGTGGAGTTTCCTTAGCTGCTGTGTGATATTTGTCTGAGGTGGATGTGCTTTCTGGTTGCTATGTGAAGAATCTGTTGTCCTATGTATAATCTATTTTGGGGCCTTAAAGCTCATGTATGTATTTGAGTAATATGTAAGCTGGAAGTCTGATAATGTAGTAGTAGTGGTAATTCTATGGCTTGTAATAACTTATATTTCTATTTCTAGTTGCTTTGCATGCTTGTGTGGTTATGGAACTGTTGTTTGCTTCAAGGCTCGGATGGCCGTGAATCTTTAAATATTTAGCCATGAAAAGTTTGTTTACCTTGTAGTTACATTATTTGAGAATTTACAGGTTTTCAGAATGTTTATAGTACAGGGGAAACTCTGTCCGTTTTTCCCCTAAAATTTTGTGACCGGGTTTGGTATTGGGTTGAGAATAGCATGGTTATTAGAGCCTTCGGTCTCGTGAGGGATCGGGGCGTTACATGTGGTATCAGAGCTTAGTTAGCTCTAAGCCGGGACAGGGTCTTCGGCCTATCGGGTAGTAACCCTTGCGTGTGTGCTTGTTAAGTGTGTGTCTTGAAAGTGTATGCCTGCATGTTTGATTGTGTGTCTTGTATTGAATGTGTGCACCTATGTGATATAATTATGTGTTACGTGCTAAATGTGTGCTAAGTGAAGTAAAGTGGCTAGTTATGCATCAAATTGACTTCGTGAATTATTAATTGCTTGAACTGTTGCTTGTAATGTGTGTATTTGAATGTCTTTGATTGAGTTGTGTTATGCTTGACTTGATTATCGTGCTTGAATGACTTTGATGATTACACTGTTTCACAAACTCTTTTATTAACATGTTTGTGTAATAGTTTAAAGAATGATTATACATATGCAATTGTTTGGCATGCATACATAACCCGTCGAATGGTAAGAAAAAACTCCTTCCTCCCCTGAAGAGAGGTGATTAGTGGCAGGCCTTCCAAATTATGTTGATTAGCAGAAATGAGAGGCAATTAATCAGCCTTTATTTGGGAATTGGTGGATATAGTTGGAGCTCAGTTATTGGGATTCTTCTAAGGCCTTCTTCAGTGCTTAGCGGTCATAAATGAGTAGCTCCTTTTGGGGTTTCTATATGACAGTTCTCTGGAGTATATTCTTGGTATTTTCTTATCAGCTATTCATTTGGTATTCTTTTGTCGGCATCTCTCAGAAGAATTGGTATATGGGATTCTTTTTAGCCTTATTATCTGGTATTATTTACAATACTCCTGCTCGGAACTTTTATTGGTATTTTCTCTCCGCTCTTAGTTTGGATTCTATTCTTCTATGGTATTCGTACCAGCGGGATTCTTATTTGGATTTCGAAGTAGCGTCTCTATTGGAGCCTTTATTTGGCCTTATTAAGTGAGGTTCGCAGACAATACTACTGGGATTTCTTAATGAGCTTCCACGAGAATTCGTATATGGTATTCTTGCTTAGCAACTGATGACGAATAATCAGAGTTGGTTTTCAGTTGATGCAGATGTTCTCTTGTGAAGAAGAATTGCGTGGACGCAATTAGTTTAAGGGGGAGAGGATGTGACGCCCGAGATTCAGCCATGCATTCAATTACTGTTGCATCCTTTATTAGCGCACCTCTTTCTATGCCTTATTAATTGTCTTCCTAAATTACTATTCACTTCGTTTTTAAACTGCATTCTATTAGTTAATTAGTATTTTTATTAAATCATATTAATTGTTAAAGTAGTGGGAAAAATGTGCATTTGAGCTAGAGGCGATAGGAGAGCTCATTTAGAAAATAATTTTAGTAGTCAAATGAATAGTGTTACGTAACTAACTTGGAGTTTAATTAGCTAACATTAAATTTATGCTTAGGACTTGTTTCTAACTAGTTTGACTCATATTTGACCATACACTTAAACTAAATAACTCACCTAAGCTTATATAACACACACACAACTCACCTTAAGTCATAACAAGCAAAAATCAAAACAAAAAAATGCTGAAAAATCACTGTAGCAAATCCAAGAATAGTATAGGATGAGAATGAGAGGATTTTGCTCATCAAATCTTCAAGCCAAGCCAAGCCAAGCTAGGAGCAAGTAGTTTAGGGTGTTTGCTAGCCTCCCGAGAGTTCCTACGCGTAATTGGTGAGGGTTTTCATGACTTTTTATGCATATCTAAAATGTTACATTTTTCTTGATTTGTTGAAAATGTTATCAAATGCTATTGCAAAGCTTATCTATGCTATTATACCATGTATATGAATTCTAGGGAACACTTTTAAGCCATCGTTTCGCTTTTCAAACGGTTAGAATCGTTAGTTTGATTTTTAGGGTGAATAGTGACGGGAATTTTAGGGTTTTGTGAAATCGCGCGTTTTAACTTGATTCAATGCTTCTAATAGATGCCTTAGGTACTAGTGAAGGTAGTCTAATAGCCCCGTGCACTTGCATTGTCCTAAAATCGCATAAAATGTAAACTACTCCACATTAATTTCGGGCTTTCAGGGTTAATACGCATCCGGGTGTCTTCAGGCCTCAATTCTAGTATTCTTAGGCTCCCTAGGCGCTATAGAAGCCCTCATATCCTTTGTTTGAAGCCCGGACATTGTATGTGTAGTTTAAAGCCATAAGAGGGAATTTGGGGCTTTCGGGGTAATCGCAGCCATTTGAATGAGTTAGAGGGTTGAGAGGGTACCTTGAGGGTTAGTTAGAAGGTTGAGAGAGTTTCCTTTGAAAATGGAATCATTAACCTTGGTTTGGAAGAGAAATAGTTTGAAAAACAAAGGGGTTTAGGTGCAATTTCGGTTGACTCACACTTCTAAACCCATGGCATGACTCCTTAAGTGTTTATATGTGGTTTCAAGTTGATTTGGAGCTTTTGGTATGATTCTATGCTTACTTTGTATATGTTCCTTTGTAAACTGCTTATTAGCTTCTATAATTGCTTCTATGCTAATTGCCTCGAGGTCAACCTACTTTGTTGATCCTCATATGTGTTAATGCTTATATTATTGCTATTAACTTGCCATCGTTAAGTGCATTGCATCGTGGTTGCGCAACCATAGTGTTAGGGGCGGATGTGTTGAATATCAGCTGGGCGGCAGAGGGCTTGCCGGTGGATATTCAATCTCCGTGCCCTAGTCCCTCATTCGCCTGGTCCGGAGATTGCCAGGGGATGTTGGGTTGTAGGATTATCGGGGTACATCTGGAGTACACCCACTGGAGTGTTTGGGGTTATGCCGGCTTATCGTGATCGTGCTCGTGGTTCGTGGATCGTGAATGAAGACCAGTGAAGATTGGTGTATAGGGGATTGTGTGAAATGTATCCTTTTAAATGTGTGGTTACTTATGTTATCATTGCTTCTTAAATTGTCTAAGTGATATTGTTGTATAACTGTATTATCTGTTGCATTGCACGCCCCGGGACTATATCCCTCACTGGGCAACAGTGGTTGCTCATACCTCGCTAACATGTTTCAGGTGGGACAGTTGGTGGAGGTGCCTTAGCTGGTGTGTGATATTTGTCTGAGGTGGATGTGCTTTCTAGTTGCTATGTGAAGAATTTGTTGTCCTATGTATAATCTATTTTGGGGCCTTAAAGCTCATGTATGTATTTGAGTAATATGTAAGCTGGAAGTCTGATAATGTAGTAGTAGTGGTAATTCTATGGCTTGTAATAACTTATATTTCTATTTCTAGTTGCTTTGCATGCTTGTGTGGTTATGGAACTGTTGTTTGCTTCAAGCCTCGGATGACCGTGAATCTTTAAATATTTAGCCATGAAAAGTTTGTTTACCTTGTAGTTACCTTATTTGACAATTTACAGGTTTTCAGAATGACCATAGTACAGGGGAAACTCTGTCCGTTTTTTCCCTAAAATTTTGTGACCGGGTTTGGTATTGGATTGAGAATAGCATGGTTATTAGAGCCTCCGGTCTCGTGAGGGATCGGGGCGTTACAGGTGGGGTCGAGTTGGGGCGTGACACTTTGGCTTTGGCATCTCACCTGGAATGCTACCAGAATCGAAAGGGCACACGAATTCCCCGAATAGGGGTTCATTCCCTACAAGGACTATTACACATTTCTAGAAGAAGGAATGAGAAGGCGGATCGTCTTTACCGCTTCCGTTTAATTAGTCAAAAATTACCTATAGTTTTTGTGGTGTCGGTGGTCAAGAATGTCTTACCTTTTCCCTCAGACTTCCTTTATCTCGAAAAAGACTATTGCCCCGCCACGCTTCCCGTCTAGTGAGGGATGAGTATCTCCCAACATGGAAGTAGCATCCATATGGTAGATTGAAAAGGAGCCTGCAATCCACTCAATCCTGAAGAACACCACCTTCTTAAGGGTAGGGTTGGTATGGTAGAAGAAGGAAAATGAGAAAGGTGTCAAAGTGAAAAAGCTAGGTAGGCTCTTAATTTGTCGACGGTTATCCAGATTTCCTTCCTTTACACCACTGCCGGTAAGATCAGTCTTCAGTCTATGGTGGGTTGGCACTCATTGGTGTCATCGTATTCGGTAAAGTGTCCTTCGGCACTTTCTTTTGTGACTAGTCTACTTTAAGTTAAAGGATCTCTATTTTCTCCTTCCTTGACCTTTAGTCACATTACTATGTAGTGTGGGTGGATGCAGCCGGGTACGAACGACGGGGCGTCGAGTTCCAGAACTCTCATGTTCAGAACGTGGGAGAGCTCGGCTTGGGGCCTAAGAAATGAATATAAGCTTTGATTAACCAACACGTAGCATGCGCTGGAAGGATGGATAGAGTCAACATACTACGAGTGGCGCTTTCCTAATCGAGATTCCCGTGGGCCGGCGGGCTTATGTACTTGATATTCATCTTAGTCCATTTTCTTTCTACCTACTGCTCCTCCTGTTGCCTTTAATTGTGTCGGAAAGGGTGCCTCTTGCTTATGGCGAGCATGCTCGCTTTCCTCAGTTACGGGGAGTATAGAAGCCCATGGAGTGGGACAGAGGTCAGAGCCTATTCAAATATAAAGATTCCTGCCTCCTGCTCCAGTTGCTAAAAAGAGTGATAAACGGAAAGAAAGCGTTCAAAAGTGAGGAAAGAAGAGGATCTCCATTGAGTTACTAGAGAATAGGATATAGTTTCAAAGAGCATAGAGGACCGGAGGTCAAATAGATCGAAGACGAAAGAGAACAACGAGCAACAGACTTCGCTTTGATCCCTACTGCTTGAAGTTCAATCCCCTCAACAATAGGAAGTTTTGCCTCTTTAGGGGTATAGGATTAGGATTAGATCGTACACCCACAAACAAGACTGCCATGGGTGGCTACCAGCTTTCCTTTCTTTATCGAGGAAGCTTACCGGACATCTATTCCTCTTCCTTTGCCTCAACAGGATCTGTGGTTCCCTCCACTTGTTTTGGTCATTAAGTGGAATTTAGGTACACAATATTTATTGCCTTGTTACATCTCTGATTCTTCTAATTCTGAGTTAGTGCCGATCCTTATCCAAAATCCCCAAAAACCGAATTCTAAGGCTGGAACCTCTCCCTATCGGTTGAGCATCTTCACTAACCCTTTCTTACCAAAATTGACATCCTTAGTCTAAGGATATGGATCTAAGGAAGATGGATAAAATCAGTTTTTTCGATAGAGGGAGACCTACAAAACGACACACTGACTTAAACTCTTCTAGCCCAGAACTCTTAACTAACACTTAGGCGAGCGAAGGGTATCCTTATACAGGACTGGGGAAGCACGAGCGGGAGTAAGAAGAATCAGCTGCACATTCATCTTTCTCTAGAAATGTCAATTTATTTTTCATTGACATCTAGGATAAGAAAGAATTAGCACATTCAACTTCCTCAACAATTAGCTTCTACCACTGTCACTCACTCCTCTTTTTAGCTTAAAGAGAGAGGGCTTTCAGGATTTTAAGAGAGAGTGGACATGCTCCATAGTAGAATCAAGAAGGGAAGGAACTGATTGACTGACGGCAAGGCACTGATTGCACTAGTATCATAGTCATGTATGTATTACGAGATTACGCCGATCGGAGAATGCCGGGTTCTTTCACTATGACTTTCTTCATCTTCTCTATTGGCTCATGGGAAGTTTCTTACTAGTGAACCCTCGATAACTATCTAAGGTCTATTCTTTAACCTTAGCAGTGTACGGGCAGTCAAGAGGAATGCCTCTTTCCCTTTAGCATGGATAATCTAGCCAATTATTTTATTCTTATATATAGGTGATCCTGGTCTCTACTCGAAGGTTAGCCCCCTCTGCTAGCCTTGAGGAATGAGAGAGTTTCACAACTTGGGATCCCCACTTCAGAAGAAATGTCACACCCTGATCCCTCTCGAGACCGGGAGTTCTATCAATCAATCTAATCACAACCCAATTCCAAACCCGGGCATAATTTTATTAGGGAAAACGGACAGAGTTCCCCTATTTCTAGGCAAAAAGCAACCTGCGACAACATAAAAATGGACCAATACCATGTCCAAACATTCACAATCCCTCAAGGCCATCCGAGCCTTGTTCTTCAACAAATAAACACAACTAAATATACATTTCCAATTTAAAAGCTAACCTATCTCTTTTCATCTTTGACAAGAACATTCATGCTAGGAAATTAAACTGTACTAACCCCTTGCGTAAAATAGACTATCATACCATTCTAATTCTTTTCCTTTGGACATTACAAACATGCATTAAATCACTTCAATAAACTAGCCTTTCCAAATCACTTCAATAACCTTGAAAACTTAAATTACATTCCTTTTTAACATTAAATACAAACAACACATGAAACATACATATTTGCATCTTTGACAACTCAAGCCACATAGCACGCAGACAACTCTTCAAGCATGATCTTTCACGTAATCACGAACTTTCCAATAACATGGCATTTCCTGAAATGTGGTGGTGAGGAGTGAGTATACACAACACGTATACTCAGTGACGGCGAGACAGATATCGAGGTGGAGAGAAAGAAGTTCGTGCAATGCAAATAGGTACAGATAGCAATATAATTGACAAGCAAGCATTCAATATAAACAATCAATACAATAACCAATTAATAAAAGCATTAACACAACCATTCAAAGCTATACCACACTCTGAAGGCTATGGTTCACTCGAGCGAGAAATGTACCGATCATGACTTCGATGACTTTAACGATGACGCGCCGGCTCACCCACCTTATAACTTCCGTTTAGAGTACTTTGGACATACTCTGTCAATTGTACAACCCAAAACTCCCTGGGCGGCAACCCAAGCGAGAAAGGGAATAGGACACGGAGCTAGAGCAACCAATACTGGCAACCTGAGGCTACCCAGAGAGGCCCATCACTCACGTGTCTGACACTTATGCAATGCAATACAAGCTATTTAACGATAATCGAGCAAGGCACAGAAGTGCAAGTCAGTAGCAACATGCTTTACAATAAGCACACAATAAGCAATTACAATCAATTAGGTAACAAGAACAACACTAACAAGCATTATCAACAATTGATATACAAATTCAATCATAATCAACTTTAACAAGCATAACAAGCATTATTAAGCATTCTATAGGCATTATACTATGAAAACACACAAAATCACAAAATGACCCCAACTTTCAAAACGCTACTACTTTCAAACGAGTCACGAGTTTTGGAAACCGACTTCACCAATCCTCTTAGGTCACCATAAGGCACGTCTAAAGACCCCGAAACCCTACTTAACCCTAGAATTCACACAAAGCCCCAATTTCTCTCTTTGCTTGTTTGAACTACCACTACCCTAACCAAACACCGAACCAACGCCATAACCACACCAAAAGTGCTTCTATGGCTTCCCGAGACAATGCCATCACGCAAAACGATAAAATGTCAAACTCGACCTAAACGACCCCAACTTTCACTAAGCCATTTTTCTCCGTTTTTCCATTACACAATCCAATTAAACCACACATTTAGGCATTCTAGCATATCTAGCACCTTCCTACATCAACAGAATGCATAACAGAGCAACTTCATCGAAACGGGGGTTTACTATTCATAATTTACTATTTAATTAACAATTTAAATTTCAATTTCGATATTCAACCGCAGAAAATGTTAAAAAGATATAAATACATGTTCTACAATTGCTAGGGAACATTCTTTAAGCGACGAAATAGATAAAATAACAACCTACAGTTAAATCACAAAAATTAAAGTTCAGATACAATAATTTCAAATGCGCAAATAACGATAAAACCCTCACCTTAGCCACTACTAGATGCTAGAAAGACAACGTTGAATGGCCCGAAAATGATCCTAAGCAAGCTCAAGAGAAGATTTGTTGATTTGTTTTGAAATTTTTTTCTTTCTTTTTCTCTTTATTTTCCTCATGGCTTCAAGCCTTTCTTCTCTTTGTTTTTTCGTTTGTATTTTGCTTATTTAGGAAAAGATGACAAGAAGTCAAAGGTCAAAGATTCGGTCAACCCGCTAGACCAAAACAACTATGCGCGACCTTGCGAAAACGGCCATAACTTCTTCTAGAAAACTCTAATTCACGAACGGTTTGAAACCTCAGAAACTAGACTCATAGAGCTTTTCAACCATATATAATTTGCTACCTAACTCTTCCCCAATTGGTTCAGACTTAATTTCAAAGTTGACCCAAAATTTGACTAACTTAACATTGCATTTTTTTTATTTCTAATCCCAAGTTTGCCCTTTTTTAAACATTTCAAAAATTCTCACCTTGTCTTAGTTGGTCAATGTAGATGAAAAGTCAACTAGTTTGGTCATAGAAGGTGAAAGGTCAATAAAATACAATTTAAATGAACTTTAAATGCTATTGAATACATGCCAGGTTCGGGATATCACAAGAAAGGCTGAGCCTTTGTTAGAAGGGTCAAGGATAGAAAGAAGAATGTGATGACAATTTCAGTTCGGGTCTTGACTAAGAGCTGGACGAGCGGCTTGTCGTCCCCCTTGTGGAAAGCCGGGGAGGGTTTTTTCCATTTCCAGGGGTTGGCACCTCATCTCGGACATTTTGAGACTAAGGTCTCTCACTCTCCTACTATGCTTAATACGTCCTCAACTTTTTTTGTGAAAGGGCCGTGCCGTAGCCGTATTGGCTAGAGGTCGATTAAGGGTTCTTACTTTGTAGGGTTCCCACCTCCACTCCTCCATTCTATTTCCTCTTATAATGGCAGGACTAAGAATCAGTTTATGGGTTCTTCTTTAGTCTTGACTGTTGGTTCTGAACAGAATGGGCTCTTTCTTACGTCTCGAAAGAAAGGGGGCTTTTATCACTACTTTTGCCAGTCAAGAGGTTTTCATCTTAGTCTTCCCCATCCCCCCTCCACCTGACTCTGATTGGCTTGGTCTCAAGTGCACCGGAAAGTGACCTTTCGTTGTCTTGGAGTTCATCTCCGGAAAAACCCGATCCAGAGTGGTTCTTCTGTGCTCACTACTGCTACCCACTTAGTGTTCATCGAATCTCTTCTCTCCCAACTGCCCTGGGAAGAAAGTTTCATTACTCGTCTTCTTCCCTGAAATGCCTGATAGTGTCTTCTTTCTCACTACTTAACTTTCAGTGGATTTAGTGTGCAATTAAATAAACTATAGAAACCATCAATACCTTGATCTATCCCGCCTTGTGAGACTCCCTTTATTCGGTGGATTGTAGGCTGCAAGTAGTAGGTTCTCTTCAAAGTATTAAAGGTCCACTCACTAGCCTTACTAGTTGACGAGTAGTATAAGACTCTTTTATAGAGAAAACCTAGCCAATTTTCTTATAGAAGGTGCTTCCTTACCTCTACTCGACCAGAGGCAGCCTCTGTTGCCGTTACAATGGGAATGCATCCGCCCTAATGAAAATTAGAGGTCTATCGATAGAAACTTGTTGTCAGTCTTCTACGAAGCTGTAGCTAGTAACGCTAAAGTAGCTTTTAATGAGGAATGAGAAGAGGCTAGTTTGTGGCTGGGTCTTTACTGACACACTATCGGACTTTTCGGATTAAGTTAGTGTTCAATAAGCCAATACCCACTAAGAAAGTTCCTTACAACAAGGCTCCTAGAAAGCGGTTTAAGGAGAGCGCTTCACATTATATCAGTCTTGCCCTTGGGCTGTGGTGGTTATCTCAATGGTTGTTCATCACCTGTTAGGGATTCCTCAAGACAGGTGCCACATTCACGGAGGACGAAACATTAGGGGGGATAAGCACAAAAGGGATCTAGAAAATGGAGTATTCTAGTTAGGAGCTCATAGTTTCTCTCGTGGTAGTAATCTTACGGCGTGCTCGCACCGGTCGTCTACAAGGCCCATGCCTTGCTACAGCAATGGCAACAAGAGGACGAGCCGTGGTAATCTTACCAATAGGGCTTAACGTTTCCTCATAATCCTGCCCATATTTAAGAGTGAATCCCTTTGCCAGTAAACGAGCACTGGACCCCTCCTGTCAACCCTTTTAGAAAAGCCTTATTTTGATTCCCAAGTCTTAGAGATGGGCCAACACTTTTTTCTTATTAATTATCCATCCATCCTACTTGTTGGGATGTACATTTTTTTAATCCAATGTTTACCATTGATAATTCAAATAGTCAAAGACACTGTTAGTCACAGAGCCTTAGACCCAATTTGCTGTAACTAACAGCGCTCTTTCTGGAACACGAAACTCCACCCCCAGGCGGTCCTAATTCGATCCAAATTAGCTTACTTGAAATACTCTGTGCTCTGATGAGGAAGGTATTTTCCTAAATTCCAACATCTAAAAATATGATTTTGACTCAAAAAAGCAAGAACTTTGATTCATCATCTAGTTCTTGGTTAAGAGAGAAACCACTTTCCCTATTGACAAACCATTACAAGCCATTCATTTTTTGCTCGGAGTAGCAAATGGAATTTCGTTTCAAACACTAAAAAAATCAACTTTTGATTGGAATAGAGAAAACCTAATTGGGACCTTGATTGGAGAGTCACCCAAGACATCCAATCCAACTTCACCCGGCCTAATATATAATAAACCATGACCATCTCTCTTTTTATCTTTGTTATATATAAATATAGGGCTTTCACCGCCTCCACTAATACAGTACAACAAGAATTTTGGGAGGCTATCTTACTTTCCTGGTAGTGTGCCTTCTGGTTTTGATGAGGAGTGAGGCAGAAGGAACAGATCATCTTGAAACAAGCTTCTTCTTCGTTCAACAAAGCATCAATAACTGATTACAGACCCATAAGGCATTTTAGAAAAGGTAAGGGAAGAGGATCCAATCGAGTAGGCATATGGATGACAAAAAGGGAAAGAAAGAAAGGAGAAAAGGCTGTTGTTGCCAACTCCATTCCTCTCCCTATCGGTAAAGTTACTTCATACCTTGTTCTATCAAAAAAGCTTGTAAACACTTTCAAATTGATTCTAGGGAGAATCAAACTCATTCTTCGAGCGTTAGAGCATTTTTTTAGAAAAAGGTGAGAATGTTCTCATTCAAATATCCCATAAATAAAGGTAAGTCAGAATTGGTGAAAGTGTGAATGACTTTTGACTTTCGGAATCGAAATAAGGGCAATTGAATTTGAATTCAAACTTAGGGCTTAAAAGCGCCTTCAGCAAAGAAATTGTGAACCGCCTTGATCAGGTCGCCTTCAAAAATCTTCCAACAGTAGGAATAAAAAAGACCTGGGAATTCATCAATTTAAAGGATAGGGGCGCCACAACCCCCAACCAAGGGAGTGATTACGTCCAATATGTCCTTCCTTATTGTCGACATGCTATGGTGCTTCGGGGCCATATCGCAAAGATCTTTGATCCAAACCTTCGTATCTACTCTCTCTTAGAGTATGAACTAGGCCTTCGCTACTGCTCAATTTCGCTATCGCATTGATTCTTGCTGGCCCTTCCAGATTCCAATTCCTTATTAAGACCGAGATCTTGTTCTATTAGATCCAGTTCGGTCAGATCAGTTCTATAATATAGCTTGCCCAGACCAGACTTTCAGTCTTTGGTGGGGCTGACAGTAATTAATGATCGTTGTTCGGGAACAAAACAATAAGACTTCAGGGTTTTGCTCTCGCTCTTCGCCTAAAGACTTAACTTCACTCTTTGATCCTTCGCTATTGCAGGAGAATAGCGATCGAAGAGCTATGGCTCCGCTGCTTCGCGTATTTCACCGTATTACCTGAAGGGGGCATGCTGCAAGAGCGTAGGAGGCGTGCCCGAAGGACAGCGGCAGTAGTGTGATTCCAGATGCCATCGCTAGATTGAGATCTGCAAGGTGGTGGGTACTTCGACTGCCTTGTATCAGGTAAAGAGAAGGGGGTGGTAGGCTTAGTAGGGCTCGAACCTATAATATCACCATTATGAGCGGAACATTTCAATCAATTAAACTATAAGCCCCTACGAATCTCTACATGCAATTCGCTCACTTCGGGAATAGTGGACAGAAAGAGTAGCCCTCCCCTTATGATTCGAGTTACTTCATACCATTGCTCTATCTACTTTTTCTTCTTCCCAGGAATGATCAATTTGATAAAAAAAAATGATTTTCTTTATTTCTATTTTTCTTATTGTTGTTTATAATATATAATATTATATATTTATTATTTATTATAAATAATATAATTGTTGCAAGTGGCCCTTTCGCGACTCAAACAGCCGTTACGCTTTCTGGCTCGCAAAGGCTCAAACGGGCGGGAGCTCTCTATTTGCTTGCAATGCCGGCTGTTCGCCTTTAGTTAAAAGTAGAAGAAGAGGTTTGAAAAAGCTCGACTGATAGGGAGAGGAATGGAGTTTCCCCCACACTTCAGAAAAAGTAAAAAAGTATGGATGAAGTAAGAAAAAGTACCTAAGGTGTGAGAGAGAAAAGCTTGGTTACGGGAACCGAAGGTTAGGCCGACTACATTAGTAGAGCTACACCTGAAAAAAACTTTTCCTACCTCTTCCCCTTTCTGTCAATGTTGCCAATTTCCAGAATACTAAGCTTAACACTCTCGTGTCTACAGTTTTCCAGCTACTTTCTTCCTCCGACTTCTTTAGCCACTTCCGCATCTGTCGTATTCGGGAAAGCTTACTTTGTGGAGGAGCATTTAATAATGCCAGCGGCCTAGTGAGGGCTTCATGTTTGAGGACAGGTTAAGGCAGGGCTTACTGGGCTTGCTTCTTGTGAAACCCCACTTTTCTATCTTATCTCGATTTGCGTGTTTTACCTCGTTTTGTGTGAATTGACCTGTTTATATGCTATATGACTTAGAATGTGTTAATTCTGTGACTAATACTCTTAATACATGCTAAGTGTGCATTCAAGAAATTTTCATAAAAAACGGAATCAGATATTTTGTCGTCGGTTTTAGTGAATAGTATTTTGAGCACCTGTCCGCTAAAATTTTTACAGGGGTGTTTTAAACGTTTTAAAACCTAGTCCTCGGGTATTAATAGACCAGTGTTTGATTCAAACGGATTTGGAATCGGTTTTGGAATTTTAAAGGTTTTTACACTTTTTTTTTGCAAGAAAATGAGTTTTAAGCCGACTCGGGTGGAATTGTTTGAATGTAAAACTTCTAGTCACCTAAAAATAAATTACTTGAGATAGTTTAGGTGTTGTATAAATGTTTTGAGCAAAGAAATAGCTAAAATGAATTAAAAGACAAGAAAATACTAAAAATAACTAGTTTTCACCTTTGACCTTGATTTAATTTGTTTGACTTTTCATAATATAACATCAACACACACATACAAAGCACAAAACACACTCATTTTACACCTACATGGCCGTGAGCTTCAAGGGAGAAAAGAGAAGTTGATTTTCAAGGTTTTCAAAGCAAAATTTCAAAGAAAAGGCTAGTTTTTGTCTGTAGTTTTTCGTACCGAGTTGGATTCTGCTTGTTGGGCACACATAGCATGCATATCTAGGCTTATTTCGGATCAAAGGTGAGAGAAAAAAATATAGGTCTCAAAACTCATCTTTTGTATTTTTGCGTATAATTGAATATTGAACCGTTAGAATCTTAATTTGAAGTTATATTATTGCTTAGTGCATGCTAAGGATCGATTATATGTATTCTTATGAGATTTGAACCGTTGTAGCATAAAATTTTATTTTCGGGTATTTAAAGTTGACAGTTTGGCTATTTGTTGATTATTTTGAGTTGTAGTGGATGGAATCGATTGCCGTCAATTTGTAAAAGTTTGTTAATCATGTGGTAGCGCTGTTGTAATGCCGAATTTTCGATTGCGATGTTGGTGTAAAAGTCCAGAAATTTCAGCCCTGACGCATTAGGGTTTTAGGGTAGTTGGGCTTGATTTGGATGTGTTTTGGTTGGTTTCCAAGAGGGCGGATGTAGTTGATTGAATGGGCGAGTGATAGAAACTGGTATGAAGTTGTTTGGATTAGTAGAATGTAAGATATGATTATTAGAAGTTTAGGTTGTCTTTCTTTAAAATGTTGTTATATGGCTTTAGATGATCGGGTGGTGTTTGAGTGATTGAATTGCGAGTTGTTGATGGTTAGATTAGGGTTTGGTTGTGTGTCTAATGCATGTTTAGTTGGGTGGCCTACTTTGTCATCTAACTTAATTGTTTCATGATTATGTAGTTGAGGATTGTTAAATGTTGGTTATTTGATTGTTGAAGTACGGATTAATTGATTATTGATTTTTGATTGTTGTCACAAAACCGTGAGGAGCATGCTCATGGTTAATCTGGGGTGTTACATTATTAACTGATTATTATTGTTGTTATGAGTCGGGAATCGGGCAACCAATATTGTAGACTTCCCGAATTGGAATTATTATTGTTGTTATGAGTCGGGTGTCGTTCCACCAATGTTGTTTACTTCTCGAATTGGAATTGTTATTGTTATTGTTATTATGAGTCTGGAGTCGGGCAACCAATGTTGTTGACTTCTCGAATTGAGTCCCATTGTTGTGAGCTTTGATAATGTTGTGTCACCTCGGGAGGCATTCTAGGCTGCAGGCATAGTTGTCATGGCTAATCCCTATCTCGCATGGGCAGAGAGGCCATGGGGTGTAGGTCTATGTCAAGGTACCTCAGGATTGTGTCATTGAGTTTGGAGGAGTTGATGAGCATTGAATTGGTATATGGAGCTTCATCAGCAAATGTATCGTATCGTTATTGTGTGTTTATAGTTATTGCTATTGTTGCATTTATAATGATATTGATGTTCATTGTGTGTTTACTATTCAAAGGATGATTTCCAAGGAGTATAGTAAATACTGTTAGAGATCTATATGATCCTCACTGGGCTTGTTTTATATAAGCTCACTCTCAATTATTGCATGCATGCAGGTGTTACTGAGCCTGACTACGGGTACGTGCCTCTTGAAGAGGGAAATGTGCAATATGTGGATGAGTCTTATGTGCAGGAGTCCTTGCCATGAGATTATCTTAGTTGTTGTAAAAAATGTATTGTATAACCTATCTTAATATAAAGACGTATGTATGTTGATTTAGTTGTCTTTATTTTGAACAAGACTAGTTTACTAAGTTGGTTATAATATATTTTGGGAATGTATGTTATATAGAAAATGTATGATGTTGGAACGGAGGCGTATAACCTATGGATGCAATGGTAAAAGAATGTTTATTGTATATTGTGGTTGTGGTGTTCAATTGTTGAATTGTTGTGGAGTTGGTTACATGAGTTTTGAAGAGGTTCGTTTAGAGCCTCGGTGTCCTAATTACTGTCGTTATACTGACGAAATTCTGTTGTGTCCTGACTGATCGTAGGAGGGGTCGAGTTGGGTCGTGACATTTAGTGGTATCAGAGCTTATGTTTAGCTATCAGCCGGGGTATCCTCGGAATGTGGGTTGTGGTCCAAGCGTGCAAGTATGTATGAAGTGGAATGAAAAGAGAACTATGTGTTAATATGATTAAATGATTATGTGATTATGTGATTTAGTGCCTATGTGGTTATGTAATCAATTTGTTTATATGATTGATACTTAAGTGATTTATGTGCTTTATGTGAGTTGTTGTTTATGTGCTAATAATTGTCTATTGCCTGTCTATGTGCTATAACATGTGCTAACTCTTTGATTAGTAGAATGACTGGTAGACCAAGAACCAGAGGTAGGCCTTAGGTAGTTGACGAGACACCGGGTAATGTGGCACCGGGCCGAGACAGGGGTGATGACCGTTTTGGTGCAGCCATTGATAGGATGACGGAGATTATGGCAGGGTAGGCACAGATACTAGCAGGGCAGGCTACCCAAGCTTAGGCATTACAGACTCAGTTGTTGAATGTTCAGGGTGTTTACCACGGGCGTGGTACGTTGAAGGAGTTCTTGGGTTATTATCCACCTAGGTTCCAGGGAGAGCCAAATGATAGGAAGGCGGAAGCTTGGATTTATAAGATAGAGAATATATTCGATCTTCTAGACTATACTGATGAGAGGAAAGTCACTTATGTCATTTACTTGTTTGATGATGAGGCAGATGAGTGGTGGCGCACAGTGAGAGTCGGTTGGGAGCCAAGAGGTACTCTGTATGTTTGGGATACCTTCCTTAGAGCATTTCGGGCGAAGTATGTCCCGAGGATTGCACGGGAAAGGAGAGAGGCGGAGTTCCTGTCTTTAGTTCAGGGGGATGCTACAGTGGCTCAGTATGAGGCCACTTTTACTAGACTGTCCCGGTAAGCACCGGAGTTTGTAGCAGATGAGGAGCATAGGGCCCGAAGGTTTATGTTGGGTTAGAGGTCGGAGATTCAGGATATGATGGCTCTGAATCAGTATGATATATTTTCTGAGGCTTTTGATGCGACATCCAGACTAGAAAAGAGGAAAGGGGAACATATTGGACCTAGTCAGCCTAGCAAGAGGCCATTTCAGCCGCAGGGCCAGTAGGGTATGTATAGACCTTCAGTACAGTAGGGTAGTTATAGGCCTTCGGTTCAGCAGGGTTCTTTCAGACCGTAGGGTCAGCAGGGTTACTATCGGCCTCAGTTTCAGCAGGGCTCCTTTCAGGCACAGTCATAGTACAGGCCTGCCCCGTCTCAGGGTTGGTATAGGCCTAGTATTGCATCACCTCAGCAGCAGGCTGGGACAACTGTTTATTCAGTTTTTGGGTCTTCTGGAGGCAGTGTCAGTACACCGATACCGATGTGTACTTGTTGTGAACGTACAGGCCATCTGGAGGCCGACTGTCGGAAGAAGGCAGGGACGTGTCTAGGTTGCGGCAGAAACCAACACCGGGCGCGGGATTGCCCCAGGTATCAGGGTTCTACGGGTCAGCCAACAGTCCAAGGTTATCAGGGTAAACCTGCAAGTAGTACATCTCAGTAGCAATGGGCTCTGGCTTAGGCCTACTCAGTGGACTTGGAGGAATTGCCAGAGGCGGCAGCAGTGGTGAAAGGTAACTTACTTATTCTCAACCAATTAGATATCATATCTCCTTGATTACAACATGCTAAATGAGAGTAAAGAGTTTGCCTTATACGATTAAAGTTATCATGTGTATCATATCAGTTGGTGACTGAGTAGTATGTGACGCTGAAGCATATGAAATTCCAATTAGGGGTCAAGCTACTTTATGACTATACATTGATTATTGGGATTCTTAATTGGTGATTTTATACGGCATTCTCCCCCGAGATTTCTATATGGAGATTCTTATTCAGCATTCTTCTTTGGACTTCTTCTATGGTATTTTCTATGCGGTATTCTCATGTGGAATTCGTATACAATATTATCCGGAGTTCTTATATTGGGATTATTATTTGGTATTCTCGTTCGGTAATCTTGTTGAAGTTCTTAATTGGCATTCTTGGTTGGTACTCTATTACGAGATCTATGTATGGCATTTTCTTCGGTAATTATTTGAGATTCTTATTTGGAAGTCCTAGTCGGTGTTCTTATTCAGCATTCCTTTTCAAGCTTCCTGTTCGGTATTCCTAATTGACATACTTAATTGGTATTCAGAATTTGGTTTTCGGTCTTTCATTCCATATGTTTGAGCCAGCAGTACTTGAGTGAAGAATTGCGAGGACGCAATTGTTTTAAGGAGGGGAGAATGTGAAACCCCACTTTTCTATCCTAACTCGATTTGCCTGTTTTACCTCGTTTTTCATGAATTGACCTGCTTATGTGCTATATGCGTTAGAATGTGTTAATTCTGTGACTAATTCTCTTAATACATGCTAAGTGTACATTCATGAAGTTTTCATAAAAAACAGAATCAGAAATTTTATCGTCGGTTTTAGTAAATAGTGTTTTGAGCACCTGTTTGCTAAAATTTTTACAGGGGTGTTTTAAACATTTTAAAACGTAGTCCTCGGGTATTAATAGACCCGTGTTTGATTAAAACGAATTTGGAATCGGTTTTGGAATTTTAAAGGTTTTTACACTTTCTTTTGCAAGAAAATGAGTTTTAAGCCGACTCGGGTGGAATTATTTGAATGTAAAACTTCTTGTCACCTAAAAATAAATTACTTGAGATAGTTTAGGTGTTGCTTAAATGTTTTGAGCAAAGAAATAGCTAAAATGAATTAAAAGACAAGAAAATACTAAAAATAACTAGTTTTCACCATTGACCTTGATTTAATTTGTTTGACTTTCCATAATATAACATTAAAACACACTTGCAAAGCACAAAACATACTTATTTTACACCTACATGGCCGAGAGCTTCAAGGGAGAAAGGAGAAGTTGATTTTCAAGGTTTTCGAAGCAAAATTTCAAAGAAAAGGCTAGGTTTTGTCCGTAGTTTTTCATACCGAGTTGGATTTCGCTTGTTGGGCACGCATAGCACTCATATCTAGGCTTATTTTGGATCAAAGGTGAGAGAAAAATTCTAGATCTCAAAACTCATCTTTTGTATTTTTGCGTATAATTGAATATTGAGCAGTTAGAATCTTAATTTGAAGTTATATTATTGCTTAGTGCATGCTAAGGATTGATTATATGTATTCTTATGAGATTTGAACCGTTGTAGCATAAAATTTTATTTTCGGGTATTTAAAGTTGACAGTTTGGCTATTTGTTGATTAGTTTGAGTTGTAGTGGTTGGAATCGATTTCCCTTGATTTGTAAAAGTTTGTTAATTATGTGGTAGCGCTGTTGTAATGACGAATTTTCGATTGCGATGTTGGTGTAAAAGTCAAAAAATTTCAGCCTTGACACATTAGGGTTTTATGGTAGTTGGGCTTGATTTGGATGTGTTTTGGTTGGTTTCCGAGAGGGCGGATGTAGTTGATTGAATGGGTGAGTGATAGAAACTAGTTTGAAGTTGTTTAGATTAGTAGAATGTAAGATATGATTATTAGAAGTTTATGTTGTCTTTCTTTAAAATGTTGTTATATGCCTTTAGATGATCGGGTGGTGTTTGAGTGATTGAATTGTGAGTTGTTGATGGTTAGATTAGGGTTTGGTTGTGTGTCTAATGCATGTTACGTTGGGTGGCCTACTTTGTCATCTAACTTAATTGTTTCATGATTATAAAGTTGATGATTGTTAAATGTTGTTTATTTGATTGTTGAAGTGTGGATTAATTGATTATTGATTTTTGATTGTTGTTACAAAACCGTGAGGAGCACGCTCGGGGTTAATCCGGGGTGTTACATTGTTAACTGATTATTATTGTTGTTATGAGTCGGGAGTCGGGCAACCAATGTTGTTGACTTCCCAAATTGGAATTATTATTGTTGTTATTAGTCGTGAGTTGGGAGTCGGGCAACCAATGTTGTTGACTTCTCGAATTGTTATTCTTATTGTTATTGTTATTATGAGTCAGGAGTCGGGCAACCAATGTTGTTGACTTCTCGAATTGAGTCCCATTGTTGTGAGCTTTGATAATGTTGTGTCACCTCGGGAGGCATCTTGGGCTGCAGGCACAGTTGTCATGGCTAATCCCTATCTCGCATGGGCGGAGAGGCCATAGGGTATAGGTCTAGGTCAAGGTACCTCAGGATTGTGTCATTGAGTTTGAAGGAGTTGATGAGCATTGAATTGGTGTATGGAGCTTCATCAGCAAATGTATCGTATCCTTATTGTGTGTTTACAATTATTGCTATTGTTGCATTTATAATGATATCGATGTTCATTGTGTGTTTACAGCTCAAAGGATGATTTTCAAAGAGTATAGTAAATACTGTTGGTGATCTATCGGATCGTTACTAGGCTTGTTTTATATAAGCTCACTCTCAATTATTGCATGCATGCAGGTGTTACTGAGCCTGACTACGGGTACGTGCCTCTTGAAGAGGGAAATGTGCCATATGTGGATAAGTCTTATGTGCAGGAGTCATTGCCATGAGATTATCTTAGTTGTTGTAAAACAATGTATAGTATAACCTATCTTAATATAAAGACGTATGTATGTTGATTTAGTTGTCTTTATTTTGAATATGACTAGTTTACTAAGTTGGTTATAATCTATTTTGGAAATGTATGTTATATAGTAAATGTATGATGTTGGAACGGAGGCGTATAACCTATGGATGCAATAGTAAAAGAATGTTTATTGTATATTGTGGTTGTGGTTTTCAATTGTTGAATTGTTGTGGAGTTGGATACATGAGTTTTGAAGAGGTTGGTTTAGAGCCTTGGTGTCCTAATTACTGTCGTTATACTGCCGAAATTCCGTTGCGTCCTAACTGATCGTAGGAGGGGTCGAGTTAGGGCGTGACACTTCTCATGAGAATAGGTATGGGAATCCGAAAGGGGCTCATAAACTGGGCGGGCGGGCTTTTGGACACACGAAAAAGGGGAAGTGGATGGAGGGTGCTTTTTAGCTAGAGTTGGGGTGGGGTTGCTATAGTGGCTAAGGTGAGTCTTCCTACATAGCTGGACGCCCGGTTCTAGACAAAGCTGCGGAGGTTACCACCACATCCTTTCTTGATAGACTCGAAGCTCTTCATAGTTAGTAGGGATAGAAAATCTTCTCTCAAAAAGAGACAGACCAGAGATGACAGAGGAAGGTATTTGGTTTAAAATAAATACGGCAGTCAGAACAGCTTCAATCCAAAATTGATTAAGGACAAAAGCAAGCTACAAGCATTAGCAATCGCTTTCGTTTAATTGTCAAAATAAAAAAAGAAGCTGCGATGAAAACAAGACACTAAGTTGTTGCATTAACTCACTAGCGCTAGCTGTAATACCCGAGCCCAGAATGTGGAAGTTTCTTGTTTATTATTCTGAAAATTATATTTTCTTAGATTCTTTTAGATTTAATTGTTACTTCTTAGTTGTTGCAAAGTGCATTGCATTTCGGGAGCAATAGCTAGAGAGCGGTTCCTAGTCCTCAGCAAATAGTGAAACTAGTATTTAGATGACTTAAATTTTATATTTTACTTGTTGTTAGCTAGAATTAAATTGATGATGTTTGTTAGCTTTAAAAATGCATGAAAATAAGGCTAATTTGACCAAATTTTAAGTTGTTGACCAACTTTGACCAATTGACTTCATGTCATCTTTTAATATAGCATAAATCAACAAGGAAAATAAAACAACAAAGCTGAAAATAACCATAGAGCAGGACGAAACCAAGAAGGAAAAAAAAAACCATTTCAACTTCCAATCGTTCAATCTTCACGTGAGCTCGTGCGGGGTGGTTTCCAAGGCAACCAGTGTTGTTTTCCTATCGACTAGGAGTGCCTAAGGTGAGGGAAGCACGTTATTTGCACATTTAAATATCAAGTATATTAACTTTGTGATTTTTAGATTTTATCCGTAGTTTGTTGTTTTAATCATTTTGAAGCTTCTAGAATGTTCCTTGACAATTGTAGAACATGTATTTTTAGCTTTTTAACATTTTCTGCGGTTAAATGTTGAGATTGCAATTTAAATTGGTTGTTGAATAGTAGTTTGTGAATAGTAAATCCTTGAAACGATGAAGTTGCTCCGTTATGCTGTCCGTTGATGAAAAAATGTGCTAGGTATGCTAGCATGCTTAAATGCATGGTGTGTTTAGGTTGCGCAATAGAAAAAATGAGAAATATGCCTAGGTAAAAGTCGGGGTCGTTTAGGTCGAGTTTGGTGTTCTCTCGTTTTGCGTGTTAGCATTGTTCCGGGAGGCCATGGAAGCACTTTTGGTGCGATTATGGCGTTGGTTGGGTATTTGGTTGGTATAGTTGTAGTTCAAACGAGCAAAGGGGGAAATCGGGGCTTTCCGTGAATTCTAGGGTAAAGTAGGGTTTCGGGGTCTTTAGACGTGCCTTATGGTGACCTAGGAGGATTGGTGAAGTCGGTTTCCAGAACTCGTGGCTCGTTTGGAAATGGTAGTGTTTTGATAGTTGGGGTCGATTTGTGATTTTGTTTGTTTTCTTGATATTATGTCTATAGAATGCTTAGGGTTGCTTGATATACTTGTTTGAATTGATTCTGATTGAAATACTTATCAACTGTTGCTATTACGTGCGAGGGTAACCTACTTTGTTATTCTCCCACGTGTGGCTTTATTGCTCGTTTATCGCCTTGTATCGAGTCTTGCATTGCATAGTGTCCAGCGCGTGAGTGATGGGCCTCTCTAGGTAGCCTCGGGTTGCCAGTGTTGGTTGCTCTAGCTCCGTGGCTATTCCCTCTTCTCGCTTGGGTTGCCTCCCAGGGAGATTTGGGTCGTAGATTGATGGATACTTCCGGGGTATTCCAAATGGGTGCTATAAGGTGGTTTGGGCCGGCGCGTCGTCATCGAATTCGTGATTGAAAGTTGCTCGTGAAAAGAGTACCGTATCCTTTGAATGAGTGTTTATAGTTTTAATGCTTGCTTTGCTTTATTGATGGCTTTGTTGTATCTCTATATGATATTTGTATGAATTGCTTGACTAATTAGATTGCATACTCCTCTCATCTCCGTTCTTGAGACCAATTGCCCTCGCTGAGCCATAGTTTTTGTTCATTCCTTTCTATACTATATTTTTACAGGAGTAGTTGTGTAACACCCCGATCCCTCTCAAGACCGCGAGTTCTATCAATCAATCTAATCACAACCCAAACCAAACCCGGGCATAATTTTCAGGGAAAACGGACAGAGTCTCCCCTGTTTCTAGGCGAAATGTAAAACCTGCGACAGCATATAAGTGGACCAATAACATGTCCAAACCTTCAACCACCTCAAGGCCATCCGAGCCTCGGTTCTCAGCAATTTAAACTCAGCTAGTATACATACATTTCCAATTTAAAAGCTAGCCTATCTCTTTTCATTTTTGGCAAGTACATTCGAACTTGACAATTAAACCATACTAAGCTACTACATAAAATAAACTATCATGCCATTCTAAATCTTTTCCTTTGGACCTTACAAACATGCATTTGAAGTTATCTTATAATAACTAGATACATAATCTAACTTATCAAACTACTTCAACAATCTAATGAAACTTAAATTACATACTTTTTGACATTAAATACATACAACATATGAAAGCATATATCTTTACAACTTCGACACTCAAGCCACATGGGCATGCAAGGCAACTCTTCAGGCACGAACTTTCACAAAATCACGAACTTCCAGCTAACATGACATTTTCTAAAATGTGGTGGTGAGGAGTGAGTATACACAACACGTATACTCAGTCAGAGCGAGACATATATCGAATTGGAGAGAAAGAAAGTCGTGCAATGCAAATAAGACAGTTTAAACAATATAACTAATAAATAAGCAATCAAGACAAACAATCAATACAATAAGCAATTACTGAAAGCATCAACACAACCATTCAAAGCTATACCACACTCTGAAGGCTATGGTTCACTCATACGAGCAATGTACCATTTCACGAGCGATACATCAATCTCGAGCTTGATGTTGACAACGATGACAATAAGCGCGCATCCACCTTATAACACCAGTTTGGAATACCCTAGAAGTATCCATCAATCTACGACCCAAATCTCCCAGGGAGGCAACCCAAGCGAGAAAAAGGAATAGCAGCGGAGCTAGAGCAACCAACACTGGCAACCCGAGGCTACCCAAAGAGGCCCATCACTCACGCGCGAGACACTATGCAATGCAAGACTCGATACAAGGCAATAAACGAGCGATAGCACAACAATACAAACTAGTGACAACAAACGAGATAACAAGCAATCACAATCAATACTAACATTCAACTAACTTTTCAAGCATAACAAGCAATAATAAGCTACAATAACACCAATTAAACAAGTATATCAAGCAACCCTAAGCATTCTATAGGCATAATATCGAGATAACAAACAAAATCACAAATCGGCCCCAACTATCAAAACACTACCATTTCCAAACGAGCCACGAGTTCTGGGAACCGACTTCGCCAATCCTCCTAGGTCACCATAAGGCACGTTTAAGGACCCCAAAACCTTACTTTACCCTAGAATTCGCGCAAAGCCCCGATTTCCCCCTTTGCTCATTTGAACTACAACTATACCAACCAATCACCCAACCAATGCCATAATCACACCAAAAGTGCTTCCATGGCCTCCCGAAACAATGCCAACACGCAAAATGAGAAAATGCCAAACTCAACCTAAACGACCCCGACTTTCACTAAGCCGTTTTTCTCCGTTTTTCCATTACACAATCCAATTAAACCACACATTTAGGCATTCTAGTATATCTAGCACATTCCTATATCAACAAAACGCGTAACGGAGTAACTTCATCGAAACGAGAGTTTACTATTCATAATTTACTATTCATTATACAATTTATATTTCAATTTCAATATTCAATCGCAGAAAATGTTAAAAATCAATAAATACATGTTCTATGATTGCTAGGGAACATTCTTTAAGCCTCAAAATGATTTAAATAACAATATACGGATAAATCTCAAAAATCAAAGTTAACACACAAAACTTTCAAATGCGCAAATAAACATGAAACCCTCACCTTAGATGCTCCTAGATGCTAGGAAAACCTCGTAGGATGCCTCGGAAACCACCCCGTGCAAGCTCCCGCGAAGAAATTGAAGTTTGGAAGTTGAAATTTCTTTTTTTTCCCTTCTATTTTCGGCCAGCTTGTTCTCTGATTTCAGTTTTCTTTTTTTTTTTGTGCTATTTAAGCTATTTTAAAAGATGACACAAGGTCAACTTGGTCAAAGCTTGGTCAACTAACTTAAACTTGGTCAAATAAGCTTGTTTTATGCATTTTAAAGCTAAAACAACTAACATAAATCCAATTCTAGTTAAATACAACTTAAAACACTAAAATTAAAACACTAAATACTAGTTTTCACTATTTGTTGAGGACTAGGAACCGCTCTCTAACTACCGCTCTCGATATGCTTTGCACTTTGCGTCAACAAAGAAGTGACAATTAAATCTCAAAGAATCTAAGAAATATATCATTTTTGGAAAGCATCATAGTTTAAAATTTACTCCGGCTCGGAGTTACTTTCATCTTTTATTTGAAAACCGAGTGATTTTAATGCAAGACAACCAAAACCGATTATTAAAATAATCACAGCAATCAAGGTAATCAATATTCATCTAAATTAATTAATTTAACCATTTCTAGAACATTTTAAAGAATTATGAAGTCAATATTAAGATACAAATGAAAGTTAATATAACACGTAGTCAAATACAATTAAACCCTAACATTTAAGATGACACTTAATTAATCACAAGAGTATAAATTCAATTACTATAATTATTAGAAATAGATAATAATCTTTTAATTATTCAATACACAACTACTAAATGCTTCCAAGAGAAATATTAAAATAGTGCAAATTGGTTGATTTAACTAATTAAACATTTAATCAAATGCAGTCAAGTGCTATTAAATGCATGCCGGGTTCGGGTTATCACATCCTTCCCCCCTTAAAACAATTGTGTCCTCGCAATTCTTCTTCGAATAGAACTCAGCATCATCTAAAATCCAATTCTGACTCAGCATCATCTGCATACCGGGTTCGGGCTATTAAATTCAAGTTGTCACGCCCCGACCCAACCCCGCAAATGGCCAAGCCCGGACCCGATACACGGACGGAGTCTCCTCTGTACCGCGGACGATCCGAAAACCCTAAAATCAACACAACACTTGCGAAAGCTATATAAACAATCATATCAAGCCAACTTTCTTCAGAACATACATCTTCTTATTATCCAACTTTGCAACCCAAAAGTGATATGCATACTACACAATTATTTATGCCACTAAACCATTAGCTATTAGCATGCATTTCTTCACTAGTCATCCGAGTATAAGTTACAATATTACATTCTTTAATCCATTACAACATAAGACCATTAAAGGTCTCAAAATAGAAAAATACATACAAGGCTACAAGCCTCAAAATTAAACGACCTTCACGCAATATACATAACAAGCAAGGTTTGCACAAAAAAGCAAGGCAAGTATTTAAAGCCGCAAACACTCAATTAAAGGATACGATACTCTTTTCACGAGCAACTTTCAAACACGAATTCGATGATGACGCGCCGGCCCAAAACCACCTTATAACACCAGTTTGGAATACCCCGGAAGTATCCATCAACCTACGACCCAAATCTCCCTGGGAGGCAACCCAAGCGAGAAAGGGAATAGCAGCGGAGCTAGAGCAACCAACACTGGCAACCCAAGGCTACCCAGAGAGGCCCATCACTCACACACGAGACACTATGCAATGCAAGACTCGATACAAGGTGATAAACAAGCGATAAAGCCACACGTGGGAGAATAACAAAGTAGGTTACTCTCGCACGCAATAGCAACAATTGATAAGCAATTCAATCCAAAACAACTCAAACAAGTATTTCAAGTAACTCTAAGCATTCTATAGGCATAAAGACAAGAAAACACACAAAAACACAAATCGGCCCCAACTATCAAAACGCTACCATTTCCAAACGAGCCACGAGTTCTGAAAACTGACTTCGCCAACCCTCCTAGGTCACCATAAGGCACGTCTAAAGACCCTGAAACCTTACTTTACCCTAGAACTCGCGCAAAGCCCCGATTTCCCCCTTTCTCGTTTGAACTACAACTATTACAACCAAACACCCAACCAACGCCATAATCGCACCAAAAGTGCTTCCATGGCTTCCCGAAGCAATTCCAACACACAAAACGAGAAAACACTAAAGCTGACCTAAACGACCCCGACTTTCCCAAAGGCTTAATTCTCATTTTTTCCACTACGCAACCCAAACAAACCACACATTTTAGCATTCTAGCATACCTAGCACGTTTCTACATCAACGAAAAGCATAACAGCGCAATTTCAACGTTTCAAGGTTTTACTATTCACAAAACACTATTCATTTCACAATTTAATTTGCAATCACAACATTTAACCGCAGAAAATGTTACAAAGCTATAAATACATGTTCTACAAATGCCAAGGAACATTCTAGAAGCATCAAATCGCTTTAAATAACGATCTACGGATAAATCTAAAAATTGACAAAGTTAACATACACAACGTATAAATGCGCAAATAACATGCTTCCCTCACCTTAGGTACTCCTAGTCGCTAGGAAAACAACGTTGGTTGCCTCGGAAATCACCCCGCACGAGCTCTCGCGAAGATTGATCGATTGGAAGTTGAAAGGTTTTTTTTTTCTCTCTTCAAAGCCACGGCCTGCTCTCCTTTTTTTGATGCTGTTTCTCTTTTTATTTTGCTTAGTTTTTAGCTTATTTAAGTGTCAAATGGTCAAAGGTCAAAGGTCCAAGGTCAAACTACTTAAAACTTGGTCAAAGGGCCCTATTTTATGCGTTTTAAAGCCGTTTTAGCCAAGGTAAGATCAAATAAAGCTAGCAACATTTAAAATATAAAATTTAAGTCATCTAAATACTAGTTTCACTATTTTCTGAGGACTGGAAATCGTTCTCTAGCTATCGCTCCTTAAATGCAATGCACGTTGCGTCGGCGAGAAAGTAACAATTAATTCACAAAGAATTTAAGGAAATATAATTTTCAAAATAATAAACAAAGAATTTTCACATTCCGGGCTCGGGTATTACACCCTCTCCCCCTTAAAACAATTGCGCCCATGCAATTCTTACCTGGTCAACAAACAACTCCGGATACTGATCCCGAACTTGGTCCTCTCTTTCCCAAGTCGCTTCCTCAAACCCATGATGATTCCATAGAACCTTTACTAACGGAATACTCTTTCTGCGAAGCTCCTGAATCTTCCGATCCACAATTTTAATCGGTTTATCTTCGTAAGACAACTTTTCTTCAATCTGCAAAGTCTTTGGTTCAAGTACATGTGAAGGGTCTGGATGATACTTCTTCAACATAGACACGTGGAACACATCGTGCAGTCTCGACAAGCTCGGAGGCAAAGCTAACCGATAAGCCAAAGGACCTACCTTTTCGGTGATCTCATATGGACCCACATACCTGGGACTAAGTTTCCCGCTCTTACCGTGTCGAATCAATCCCTTCCGTGGAGAAATCTTAAGAAACACCCAATCTCCCAAAGCAAACTCAAGATCCCAACGATGCTTATCTGCATAACTCTTCTGACGACTCTGCACTGTAAGCATACGCTGGCGAATAAGGTGAACATTATCTACCATCTTAATCATCTCAGGTAACACAGTCGGATCAACTGTTCTCATTTCTCCAACCTCTTCCCAATATAATGGGGATCTGCATTTCCGACCATACAACGCCTCGTTGGGAGCCATACCTATAGTAGATTGATAACTATTGTTGTAGGCGAACTCCGCTAAAGGCAAAAACTTATCCCAATTCTTCCCAAAGTCTAGCACAGATGCCCGAAGCATGTCTTCCAAGATCCTGATGGTTCTCTCAGACTGGCCATCAGTTTGCGGATGATATGCAGTACTGAAGCTCAACTTAGTTCCTAAGGCCTCTTGCAACTTCTGCCAAAAACGAGATCTGAATCTGGGATCCCTATCTGACATTATACTCTGTGGCACACCATGCAATCTCACGATATTAGCAATATAAAGCTCAGCTAACTTATCAAGGCTATCCTGCTTGTTCACGGGAATAAAATGTGTAACTTTAGTCAAGCGGTCCACAACAACCCAAACAGAATCACATCCTCTCGGAGATCTAGGAAGATCGGTCACAAGGTCCATTGTTATATGTACCCACTTCCATTGCGGAATCGATAATGGCTGTAGAAGTCCGGCTGGCCTCTGATGCTCAACTTTAACTCTCTGACAAGTCAAACATCTGGATACATACCCAGCAATCTCCCTCTTCATATTGTTCTACCAGAAGTGTTGCTTCAAATCTCTATACATCTTTGTACTGCCCGGGTGAATCGTGTACCTCGAATTATGTGCCTCGGACAGGATCTCATTCTTTAAAGTCAGATCACCAGGAACACATACTCTGTCCCTGAATCTGAAGATGCCATATGCATGTAATTTAAACTTCGACTCTCCCCCTTTAGCTTTTTCTTGGATCTTCAAGATGTAAGGATCAGTCTTCTGAGCCTCTCTGATCTGTGCTAGCAATCCTGACTGAATCTGTAAACTATCAAATCGAATCCCCACCTCAGGAGGATCTCGTTTCCATGAACAAATTTCTTCCAAAGTCTCCCAATCCTTGATAATCAAGCTTGCAACAGTAGCCTTTCGGCTCAAAGCATCAGCAACAACATTTGCCTTACCTGGCACATAGTTAATAGAACAGTTATAACCACCCAATAGCTCTAGCCATCTCCGCTGCCTCATATTCAGATCCTTCTGTGAAAAAAAATACTTGAGACTCTTGTGGTCAGTAAAAATTTCAAATCTGCAACCCCACAAGTAATGACGCCACTTCTTCAAAGCAAACACAACTGCAGCTAACTCAAGATCATGTGTAGGGTAATTAACTTCATAAGGTTTCAACTTCCTAGAAGCATAGGCAATCACCTTACCATTCTGCATTAAAACACAACCCAATCCTTCCTTAGATGCATCACTGTAGACAACGAAGTTCTCTGTTCCCTCAAGTAAAGCTAGTATAGGAGCTGTAGGTAGTCTCTTCAATTCTTGGAAACTGGATTCACACTTGGCATCCCAGTTGTAAGCAATTTTCTTCCGAGTCAACTGGCTCAAAGGGCCAGAAATTTTGGAAAAGTCTTTAACAAATCTCCGGTAGTAACCTGCCAATCCAAGAAAACTCCGAATCTCTGACACCGTCTCAGGTCTCCTCCAAGATTAAACAACCTCAATCTTAGCTAGGTCCACTGCAATTCCTCGATCTGAAATGATATGGCCTAGAAAAGATATCTGATTCAACCAGAACTCACACTTGCTGAATTTAGCAAAAAGCTTGTTTTCCTGCAAAGTCTGAAGCACAATCCTCAAGTGTTGCTCATGTTCAGCCTTGTTCTTCGAATACACTAAAATGTCGTCAATGAAGATCACGACAAACTGATCAAGGTAAAGTCGTAAAACTCTCTGCGTCAAGTCCATGAATGCAGCTGGTGCAATCGTCAATCCAAACGGCAACACAACAAACTCATAGTGGCCATATCTAGTCCTGAATGCCGTCTTTGGTATATCGTCACTCCGAATTCTAAGTTGATAGTAGCCCTGCCTCAAGTCAAATTTGGAGTAAACACTCGCACCCTGCAACTGGTCAAACAATTCTTCAATCAACGGTAAGGGGTATTTGTTCTTAATCGTGACTTGATTAAGTCCCCTGTAATCAATGCATAACCGTAGCGTGCCGTCTTTCTTTCTTACAAACAACACAGGCGCACCCCACGGCGAAGAACTAGGTTGTATAAATCCTTTCTCAAGCAAGTTATGAAGCTGAATTTTTAACTCCTGAAGTTCAGGCCGATGCCATCCTATAAGGACTCCTAGAAATTGGCGCAGTGCCTGGTACAAGATCAATCACGAACTCAATCTCCCTATCCGGTGGTAAACCCGGTAATTCCTCGGGAAATACACCAGGGAAGTCTCTAACAATCGGAACCTCATTCAAACTTAACTTATCAGCAGGCTGATTGATCAAATAAGCTAAGTAAGCTTCACAACCCATATTCAACAACTTAGAAGTCTTGATCGCTGATAAAAGTGGAATGCGGGCAGACCTGCAGTTCCCAACAATCTCTAGTACCGGTAGGTCAGGAACCTTAAGATAAACAACCTTTGTTCTACAGTCCAACTTAGCATAATACTTTCCCAACCAGTCCATTCCCAAAATGATTTCAAAGTCACGGAATGGCAATATAATTAAATCAGCAGGAAATTTACGGTTCTCAATACATATATCACAAGATTTGCAAATAGACTCAGTAACAAATTTTTCACCCAAAGGAGTACTAACTTCAACTTCATGAGGCAATTTATCAATGCAAACATTCACAGATCGTGCACATGCAGGAGTTATAAACGAATGTGTAGCTCCGGGATCAATCAAAACTTTAACTGGCTGAGTATTGAGAAGAAAGGTACCTTCCACTATAGCTGTGGTATCGGGTAGCTCCTCTGCATCCAGTGCAAAGACCCTAGCCTGAACTCTCTGTGCTGGTCGTGCACCTGCAGCCCTATTCTGAACACCTTGGCCTCCACCACGGCCCTGAACATTATTATACTTAGGGCAATCCCTCACCCTATGGTCATCACTGCCACAACCCGTACATTTACCACTCTTCCTCCAGCAGTTAGCCTCAATATGCCCTGGTCGATTACAATAATTACACTGCTGATTTTGCCTAACCGCAGTGTTTCCCGTAGGTGCTGGGGCTCTGGCAGGGGTAGGAACTGTACCTCCCTGCTGGGGTCTAGTCACAGCTGGCCTAGCCTGATACTGCTGCTGTGGCTGATACGGACGCTGCTGAGGAGCCTGTGTAGAAGACTGGTACTGCCTCGGCTGACTCTGGCTGCTCTGGCCCAAATACTGCTTCTTACTCGGCTGACTGCTCTCAGCTATCATTTCAGCCTTCCGTTTCTCAAATTTCGAGGCTGCCTGAAATGCCTCGGGAAAAGTAGTGTAGGTCTGCCCAGTCAAATGCAACTGTATATCCATTCTCAGCCCACGGACAAACCTATGAATCATCCTCCTAGCCGGCCGTACCAACTCGGGCATATACCTCGACAGGCTAACAAACCTAGCCTCGTACTATGCAACAGTCATATTTCCCTGCTTCAGGGCCACAAACTCATCCTCCCGTCTCTCCATAGCCATCTCGGGAATATATTTGTCCCGGAACTCACTTACAAAATCATCCCACAAATGTGGAACATCCTCACAATCCCACCTCAATCTAACAGTATTCCACCACTGCTCTGCATCACCCTCAAATAAAAATGACGCATAGTCTATTCTTGCCTCATCAGTGTACCTCAAAGCGGTGAAAATCTTCTCAACTCGATTAATCCATCTCTCGGCCGCCTCATCATTCGGCTCCCCAAAAAACTATCCCGGTTCATGCCTCAGAAATTTCTCTAGCTGGTTATTCTCAACTCTGTACCCCTGTCCACCAGGATTAGCTTGATTACCCTGGGGATTAATCCGGTCCTACCTCTGCTGATGTAGTACCTGTGTGATCCGGTCTACTGCAGTAGTCATGGTAGCCATAAACTGCTCGGGCAACGGCTGCTGACCCTGTTCTGCTGCCTCTTCATCTGATCCTATACCTTGAGTACCACGACGTGGCAGCATAGTAGCAACTCACAATAGCTGGCAACATTTAAAAGCAGTTTATACACAGAAATATAGCACATAAGATTAGATAACACTCAAGTCAATAACAATCCAATATTCTATCACACAATTCACATAAGACAAGTTTAACTTGCCAAACTATTCCACTTAAACACACAAACATTCCAAGTTCACAAAGTCATGTTATAACATTTTCTTTTCACTTAGCAATCATACATAAACACTTTAGCATTTTAGACCTTTACCCCACAGACCGAGAAACATATCCCGGCTCATGCAAGACTATCATGCTCTGATACCACCTAAAGATGTCACGCCCTGACCCGACCCCGCAAAAGGCCAAGCTCGGACACGACACACGGACGCAGTCTCCTCTGTACCGCAGACGATCTGAAAACCATAAAATCAACATAATACTTGCGAAAGCTATATAAACAATCATATCAAGCCAACTTTCTTCAAAACATACATCTTCTTATTATCCAAGTTTACAACCCAAAAATGATATGCATACTACACAATTATTTATGCCACTAAACCATTAGCTATTAGCATGCATTTCTTCACTAGTCATCCGAGTATAAGTTACAATATTACATTCTTTAATCCATTACAACATAAGACCATTAAAGGTCTCAAAATAGAAAAATACATACAAGGCTACAAGCCTCAAAATTAAACGACCTTCATGCAATATACATAACAAGCAAGGTTTGCACAAAAACTGGTAACCAACCACCAGCAAAGCAGGGAAGTACTATCACGGAAACACCTCCACCTGCTCCTCCTCCTCTATTACCTCGAGAGGGTCTGCTTCAACTACTCCTGTAAAAACATGGTATAGAAAGGAATGAGCAAAAACTATTGCTCAGCGAGGGCAATTGGTCTCAAGGACGGAGATGAGAGGAGTATGCAATGCAATTAGCCAAGCAATACATACAAATCATATAAGTTACATCCAAAGCCAACAATAAAGCAAGGCAAGTATTTAAAGCCGCAAACACTCAATTAAAGGATACGATACTCTTTTCACGAGCAACTTTCAAACACGAATTCGATGACGACGCGCCGGCCCAAAACCACCTTATAACACCAGTTTGGAATACCCCGGAAGTATCCATCAACCTACGACCCAAATCTCCCTGGGAGGCAACCCAAGCGAGAAAGGGAATAGCAGCGGAGCTAGAGCAACCAACACTGGCAACCCAAGGCTACCCAGAGAGGCCCATCACTCACGCGCGAGACACTATGCAAAGGAAGACTCTATAGAAGACGATAAACAAGCGATAAAGCCACACGGGGGAGAATAACAAAGAAGGCTACTCTGGCACGCAATAGCATCAACTGATAAGCAATTCAATCAAAAACAACACAAACAAGTATTTCAAGTAATTCTAAGCATTCTATAGGCATAAAGACAAGAAAACACACAAAAACACAAATCGGCCCCAACTATCAAAATGCTACCATTTCCAAACGAGCCACGAGTTCTGGAAACCGACTTTGCCAACCCTCCTAGGTCACCATAAGGCACGTCTAAAGACCCCGAAACCTTACTTTACCCTAGAACTCGCGCAAAGCCCCGATTTCCCCCTTTCTCGTTTGAACTACAACTATAACAACCAAACACCCAACCAACGCCATAATCGCACCAAAAGTGCTTCCATGGCTTCCCGAAGCAATGCCAACACGCAAAACGAGAAAATGCTAAAGCCGACCTAAACGACCCCGACTTTCCCAAAGGCTTAATTCTCCTTTTTTGCACTACGCATCTCAACCAATCCACACTTTTTAGCATTCTAGCATACCTAGCACGTTTCTACATCAACGGAAAGCATGACAGCGCAATTTCAACGTTTCAAGGTTTTACTATTCAGAAAACACTATTCATTTCACAATTTAATTTGCAATCACAACATTTAACCGCAGAAAATGTTACAAAGCTATAAATACATGTTCTACAAATGCTAAGGAACATTCTAGAAGCATCAAAACGCTTTAAATAACGATCTACGGATAAATCTAAAAATTGACAAAGTTAACATACACAACGTATAAATGCGCAAATAACATGCTTCCCTCACCTTAGGTACTCCTAGTCGCTAGGAAAACAACGTTGGTTGCCTCGGAAATCACCCCGCACGAGCTCACGCGAAGATTGATCGTTTGGAAGTTGAAAGGTTTTTTTTTTTTTCCTCAATGAAGCTCACGGCCTGCTCTCCTTTTTTTGCTGCTGTTTCTCTTTTTATTTTGCTTAGTTTTTAGCTTATTTAAGTGTCAAATGGTCAAAGTTGGTCAAGGGCTAAGTCAAACTACTTAAGACTAGGTCAAAGGCCCCTATTTTGAGCGTTTTAAAGACGTTTTAGCTAAGGTAAGATCAAATAAAGCTAGCAACATTTACAATATAAAATTTAAGTCATCTAAATACTAGTTTCACTATTTGCTGAGGACTGGAAATCGTTCTCTAGCTATCGCTCCTTAAATGCAATGCACGTTGCGTCGGCGAGAAAGTAACAACTAATTCACAAAGTATTTAAGGAAATATAATTTTCAAAATAATAAACAAAGAATTTTCACATTCCGGGCTCGGGTATTACACAAGTCAAGACACACAATCTCACATACACGCATACACTTTCAAGACACACTTAACAAGCACACATTCAAGGGTCACTACCCACCAGACTGAGGACCCTGTCCCGGCTTATGAGCTAGACAAGCTTTGATACCACCTGTAACACCCCGATCCCTCTCGAGACCGGGAAATCTATCAATCGATCTAATCACAACCCAAACCAAACCCGGGCATAATTTTCAGGGAAAACGGAAGGAGTCTCCCCTGTTTCTAGGCAAAATGTAAAACCTGCGATAGCATATAAATGGACCAATACCATGTCCAAACATTCAACCACCTCAAGGCCATCCAAGCATCGGTTCTCAGCAATTTAAACTCAGCAAGTATACATACATTTCCAATTTAAAAGCTAGCCTATCTCTTTTCATTTTTGGCAAGTACATTCGAACTTGACAATTAAACCATACTAAGCTACTACATAAAATAAACTATCATGCCATTCTAAATCTTTTCCTTTGGACCTTACAAACATGCATTTGAAGTTATCTTATAATAACTAGATACATAATCTAACTTATCAAACTACTTCAAGAATCTAATGAAACTTAAATTACATACTTTTTGACATTAAATACATACAACATATGAAAGCATATATCTTTACAACTTCGACACTCAAGCCACATAGGCACGCAAGGCAACTCTTCAAGAACAAACTTTCACGAAATCACGAACTTCCAGCTAACATGACATTTCCTGAAATGTGGTGGTGAGGAGTGAGTATACACAACACGTATACTCAGTCAGGGGGAGACAGATATCGAATTGGAGAGAAAGAAAGTCGTGCAATGCAAATAAGACAGTTTAAGCAATATAAATGATAAATAAGCAATCAAGACAAACAATCAATACAATAAGCAATTACTGAAAGCATTAACACAACCATTCAAAGCTATATCACACTCTGAAGGCTATGGTTCACTCATACGAGCAATGTACCATTTCACGAGCGATACATCAATCTTGAGCTTGATGTTGACAACGATGACAATAAGCGCGCATCAACCTTATAACACCAGTTTGGAATACCCCGGAAGTATCCATCAATCTACGACCCAAATCTCCCTGGGAGGCAACCCAAGCGAGAAAAGGGAATAGCAGCGGAGCTAGAGCAACCAACATTGGCAACCCGAGGCTACCCAGAGAGGCCCATCACTCATGCGCGAGACACTATGCAATGCAAGACTCGATACAAGGCAATAAACGAGCGATAGAACAACAATACAAACTAGTGACAACAAATGAGATAACAAGCAATCACAATCAATACTAATATTCAACTAACTTTTCAAGCATGACAAGCAATAATAAGCAACAATAACACCAATTAAACAAGTATATCAAGGTACCCTAAGAATTCTATAGGCATAATATCAAGATAACAATCAAAATCACAAATCGGCCCCAACTATCAAAACACTACCATTTCCAAACGAGCCACGAGTTCTGGAAACCGACTTCGCCAATCCTCCTAGGTCACCATAAGGCACGTCTAAGGACCTCGAAACCCTACTTTACCCTAGAATTAGCGCAAAGCCCCGATTTTCCCCTTTGCTCATTTGAACTACAACCATACCAACCAATCACCCAACCAATGCCATAATCACACCAAAAGTGCTTCCATGGCCTCCCGAAACAATGCCAACATGCAAAACGAGAAAACGTCAAACTCGACCTAAACGACCCTGACTTTCACTAAGCCATTTTTCTCTGTTTTTCCATTACACAATCCAATTAAACCACACATTTAGGCATTCTAGCATATCTAGTACATTCATGCATCAACAGAACGCGTAACGGAGCAACTTCATCGAAACAGGGATTTACTATTCACAATTTACTATTCATTATACAATTTATATTTCAATTTCAATATTCAACCACAGAAAATGTTAAAAATCTATAAATACATGTTCTACGATTGCTAGGGAACATTCTTTAAGCCTCAAAACGATTTAAATAACAATATACGGACAAATCTCAAAAATCAAAGTTAACACACAAAACTTTCAAATGCGCAAATAAACATGAAACCCTCACCTTAGACGCTCCTAGATGCTAGTAAAACCTCGTAGGATGCCTCAGAAACCACCCCGTGCAAGCTCCCGCGAAGAAATTGAAGTTTGGAAGTTGAAATTTCTTTTTTTTTTCCCTTCTATTTTCGGCCAGCTTGTTCTCTGATTTCAGCTTTTTTTTTGGTGCTATTTAAGCTATTTTAAAAGATGACACAAGGTCAACTTGGTCAAGGATTGGTCAACTAACTTAAACTTGGTGAAATAAGCTTGTTTTATGCATTTTAAAGCTAAAACAACTAACATAAATCCAATTCTAGTTAAATACAACTTAAAACACTAAAATTAAAACACTAAATACTAGTTTTCACTATTTGTTGAGGACTAGGAACCGCTCTCTAACTACCGCTCTCGATATGCTATGCACTTTGCGTCAACAAAGAAGTGACAATTAAATCTCAAAGAATCTAAGAAATATATCATTTTTGGAAAGCATCATAGTTTAAAATTTACTCCGGCTCGGAGTTACTTTCATCTTTTATTTGAAAACCGAGTGATTTTAATGCAAGACAACCAAAATCGATTATTAAAATAATCACAGCAATCAAGGTAATCAATATTCATCTAAATTAATTAATTTAACCATTTCTAGAACATTTTAAAGAATTATGAAGTCAATATTAAGATAGAAATGAAAGTTATTATAACACGTAGTCAAATACAATTAAACCCTAACATTTAAGATGACACTTAATTAATTACAAGAGTATAAATTCAATTACTATAATTATTAGAAATAGATAATAACCTTTTAATTATTCAATACACAACTACTAAATGCTTCCAAGAGAAATATTAAAATAGTGCAAATTGGTTGATTTAACAAATTAAACATTTAATCAAATGCAGTCAAGTGCTATTAAATGCATGCCGGGTTCGGGTTATCACAACCTGTGAAACCCCACTTTTCTGCTTTACCTCGATTTGCGTGTCTTTGCCTCGATTTGCGTGAATTAACCTGTCTATGAGCTATATGGCTTATAATATGGTAATTTTGGTATTAATACTCCTAATACGTGCTAAATGTGCATTCATAAAATTTTCATCAAAAACGGGATCAGAAATTTTATCGTCGATTTTCAATGAATAGTATTTTCGAAACACGTCCGCTAAAATTTTGAAACTGGTCTTTTTAACCCTTCTAGACCTAGACCACGGACTTTAATAGACCTGTGTTTGATTAAAACGATTTTAAAATCGGCTTAAGAATTTATTAGGGTTTTTACACCGACTTTTACGAAAATCGAGTTTTAAGCCAACTCGGGTGAAATTGTTTGATTGTAAAACCTCTTGTCACCTAAAAATAATTTACTTGAGCTATCTTGGGTGTTGAATAATTGTTTTAAACTTTGGTGATCAATAAAATGCATTTAAAGTCAAGAAAACACTAAAAATAATTAGTTTCCACTTTGACTTTCTTTTATTTATTTGACCTTTGCTTAATATATGATCAACACACATTAAAAAAAAAACAAAACACCACAAAAAACACACACAACCGTGGCTCCTTGGAGGAGAAAGATAAAGGCATTTTCAAAGCATTTTTCTCACAGATTTTGCGTTTCAAAGCCGAATTGAGTGATTCAAAGCTTGAAATTGATTGTTTGGCATCCATTCTACACATTTCTTGCATCAAAACACATCAAAGGTGAGAGAAAAATTCTAGATCTCAAAACTTGTCTTTTGCATTTTTGCGTATAAATGAAGATTGAACCGTTAGAATTGTAATCTGATGTTAGATTATTGCTCCTTGCATGCTAGGGATCATTTAGTGGTAATACTACGAGTTTCTGTCGGATGTAGCATAATTTTTATTTTTCGGATATTAAATTTTGATTAAATTGTTCAATGTTGAATTAATTGAGTTGTGATGATCGAAATCGATTGCCGTCGATTTCTAAATACTTGATAATTACATGTTAGCGCTGTTGTAATGCCAAATTTTCGATTACATTGCTCGTGGGAAAGTCCAGAAAATCCAGCCAAGATATTCTAGGGTTTTAGGGTTATCGGGCATGATTTGGAGGTGTTATGGTAGATTTCCGAGAGGGCTAATGTAGTTGGTTGAATGGGTGAGTGTTTGAAACTGATTTGGGGTTGTTTGGATTAGTAGAATGTAAGATATGATTATTTGAAGTTTAGGTTATCTTTCTTTAAATTATTGAATTGAGCCTTAGTTGATCGGGTGTGGTTTGAGTGATTGAATTGTGAGTTGTTGATGGGTAAACTAGGGTTTGATTGTGTGTTTAATGCATGTCCGGTTGGATGACCTACTTTGTCATCTAACTTAGTTAATTGTTGTTAAATTGATTATTGATATAATTATTGATAATGATAATATGATGATTGATGATTATTGACTGATTATTGAGTATGGGAATCGGGCACTTTTGTTGCTGATCTCTCGGAATATTGATGATTGATGTTTATATTTATTGCTGAGTCTCTGGTATGTGTGTGCCACCTCTCGGGCAGTATCGGGCTGTCGGGTTGATAACGACATGACTATCAGAGACTGCCTCCAGCTCGCATGACAGAGGTGTCATGGAGGGAGAGGTTATTGAGGGTACCCTGGGTGCGTGAGTAATGGGGAGTTATAAGAAGAACGGTTGAGATCGTGATGGCGTTTGGAGCTACACTAACTAGAGTATCCTTTATTGAATGGTCATATAGTTATGTGATGATAGTATTATTTATGTTATTGTGTGTTTACTGACTCAAAGAATTATTCCAAGGAGTTTAGTAGACCTTGCTCGAGATCTATCGGATCCTCACTGGGCTTATTTATATAAGCTCACTCTCTATTATTGCATGCTTACAGGTGTTACAGAATAGATTACGGATACATGCCTCAGGAAGCTGAGAATGTGCTTTATGTGGACGAATCTTGTGTGCCGGAGTCGTTGCCATGAATTTGTCTTAGTTGTTGTAATATGTCATATTGTATAGCTTATTCAATTATAAGACTTATGTATGATGGTTTAGTAGTCTTTCTTTTGATCATGTTTAGATTACTAAGTTGGTTTATAATCTATTTTGAAATGTATGTATAGCCTATGTATTAAGTTGGAACGGAGGTGCATAACTATGAATGAGTTGATGAAAGAATGTTTAATGTATGAAATGGTTGCGTTGTATGTTGTTAATTTGATTGTGGAGTTGGTTGGTGTTTTGTGGAGTTTGATGTATGTTGTTATTAAGGGTTGGTTTAGAGCCCTGATGTTTATGTTACTGTCGTTATGCTGCCGAAATTCCGTTGCGTCCTGACTGATTATAGGAGGGGTTGAGTTGGGGTGTGACACAACCGCTATCAGCTTATTCTGAACCCAGTCGTGTGATTTTCCATTCAGGTTTCTTTTAGATGCTTCCCTTGGCACAACCCATTGCTAGTGTGCTTTCCCAACCAGAATACCAAAAAACGTTAGGAGATAGCTCGTAGAAATGCCTTTTGCTTCTTTCATCCTTGAGTAGGACCCCTGCTTTCTTAGAGAATGAACCCTATAAACCTGCTTCTTTTCAAAAGGTGACTTCGTTCGACTTTCGTACAATCTTATAATAAACGATCCAGCTGAACTTGACTATGACAACTGTGCTGGGCATACTAAAAAGAAGTTGGGTAAGTATTGGTTGATGGTGATCTAGCCGAAAAGGCTAGATCTACTATTCGAGAAGGGGAAGATCGAATTAGCTCTAGTTCAAGGAGCCTAGCCTTTTTTCATAGCCAAGGGCGTTGAGGATTCTTTTCTATTTTACTACGTAGCTTTTTCATTGCCTGCTTGGTTTCCTCAAACCAGTTACCAGTAAAAAGAACATAACCAAGCCAATTCGGCGATTTGTTGGCATTCTATTCCGAGTGAGAGTTCATTTCTATCCAACACAGGAAACCACTCTATCTCTGATAGACGCCATTGGCATATCTTGTTTCCCCTGACCAGTTTTGTCATGCTGCCCCAGTACACACCCCATTGAGGTTTCCAAGACTGAAAGATAATCAATAGGGGGCGATCGGGTTCTGGCGGAACAAGTACAAGCAGGCGGGTTAAAGAGGTATGTCTTGATCTTTCTTATCAAACTGATAATCCTTGTTCCATTCCATGAGAGCATTCTTCTGAAACAGCTTGAACAGAGGCTCACAGGTAGAGGTGATCAGGGCGGCCAATGAAGTTGACGCATCCCAGGAAGCTCTTGACTTTAGTTTAAGACTTTGGCTTTGGCATCTCACCTGGAATGCTACCAGAATCGAAAGGGCACACGAATTCCCCGGATAGGGGTTCATTCCTTACAAGGACTATTACACATTTACAGAAGAAGGAATGAGAAGGCGGATCATCTTTACCGCTTCCGTTTAATTAGTCAAAAATCACCTATAGTCTTTGTGGTATCGGTGGTCAAGAATGTCTTACCTCTTCCCTCAAACTTCCTTTATCTCGAAAAAGACTATTGCCCCATCACGCTTCCCGTCTAGTGAGGGATGAGTGTCTCCCAACATGGAAGTAGCTTCCATATGGTAGATTGAAAAGGAGCCTACAGCCCACTCAATCCTGAAGAACAGCACCTTCTTAAGGGTAGGGTTGGTATGGTAGAAGAAGGAAAATGAGAAAGGTGTCAAAGTGAAAAAGCTAGGTAGGCTTTTAATTTGTTGACGGTTATCCAGATTTCCTTCCTTGACACCACTGCCGGTAAGATCAGTCTTCAGTCTATGGTGGGTTGGCACTCATTGGTGTCATTGTATTCGGTAAAGTGTCCTTCGGCACTTTCTTTTATGACTGGTCTACTTTAAGTTAAAGGATCTCTCTTTTCTCCTTCCTTGACCTTTAGTCACATTACTATGTAGTGTGGGTGGATGCAGCCGGGTACGAACGATGGGGCATCGAGTTCCAGAACTCTCATGTTCGGAACGTGGGAGAGCTCGGCTTGGGGCCTAAGAAATGAATATAAGCTTTGATTAACCAACACGTAGCATGCGCTGGAAGGATGGATAGCGTCAACATACTACGAGTGGCGTTTTCCTAATCGAGATTCCCGTGGGCCGGCGGGCTTATGTACTTGATATTCATCTTAGTCCATTTTCTTTCTACCTACTGCTCCTCCTGTTGCCTTTAATTGTGCCAGAAAGGGTGCCTCTTGCTTGTGGCGAGCAGGCTCGCTTTCCTCAGTTACAGGGAGTATAGAAGCCCATGGAGTGGGACAGAGGTCAGAGCCTATTCAAATATAAAGATTCCTGCCTCGTGCTCCAGTTGCTAAAAAGAGTGATAAACGGAAAGAAAGCGTTCAAAAGTGAGGAAAGAAGAGGATCTCCATTGAGTTACTAGAGAATAGGATATAGTTTCAAAGAGCATAGAGGACCGAAGGTCAAATAGATCGAAGACGAAAGAGAACAACGAGCAACAGACTTCGCTTTGATCCCTACTGCTTGAAGTTCAATCCCCTCAACAACAGGAAGTTTCGCCTCTTTAGGGGTATAGGATTAGGATTAGATCATACACCCACAAACAAGACAGCCATGGGTGGCTACCAGCTTTCCTTTCTTTATCGAGGAAGCTTACTGGACATCTATTCCTCTTCCTATGCCTCAATAGGATCTGTGGTTCCCTCCGCTTGTTTTGGTCATTAAGTGGAATTTAGGTACACAATATTTATTGCCTGGTTACACCTCTGATTCTTCTAATTCTGAGTTAGCGCCGATCCTTATCCAAAATCCCCAAAAAATGAATTCTAAGGCTGGAACCTCTCCCTATCGGTCGAGCATCTTCACTAACCCTTTCTTACCAAAATTGACATCTTTAGTCTAAGGATATGGATCTAAGGAAGATGGATAAAATCAATTTTTTCGATAAAGGGAGACCTACAAAACGACACACTGACTTAAACTCTTCTAGCCCAGAACTCCTAACTAACACTTAGGCGAGCAAATGGACTCCCTATACATGACCGAGGAGGCACGAGCGGGAGTAAGAAGAATCAGCTGCACATTCATCTTTCTCTAGAAATGTCAATTTATTTTTCATTGACATCTAGGATAAGAAAGAATTAGCACATTCAACTTCCTCAACAATTAGCTTCTACCATTGTCACTCACTCCTCTTTTTAGCTTAAAGAGAGGGCTTTCAGGATTTTAAGAGAGAGTGGACATGCTCCATAGTAGAATCAGGAAGGGAATGAACTGATTGACTGATGACAAGGCACTGATTGCACTAGTATCATAGTCATGTATGTATTACGAGATTACGCCGATCGGAGAATGCCGGGTTCTTTCACTATGACTTTCTTCATCTTCTCTATTGGCTCATGGGAAGTTTCTTACTAGTGAACCCTCGATAACTATCTAAGGTCTATTCTTTAGCCTTAGCAGTGTACGGGAAGTCAAGAGGAATGCCTCTTTCCCTTTAGCATGGATAATCTAGGCAATTATCTTATTCTTATATATAGGCGATCCTGGTCTCTACTCGAAGGTTATCCCCCTCTGCTAGCCTTGAGGAATGAGAGAGTTTCACAACTTGGGATCCCCCCTTAAGAAGAAATGTCACACCCCGATCCCTCTCGAGACCGGGAGTTCTATCAATCAATCTAATCACAACCCAATTCCAAACCCAGGCATAATTTTATTAGGGAAAACGGACGGAGTCTCCCCTATATCTAGGCAAAAAGCAAACCTGCGACAGCATAAAAATGGACCAATACCCTGTCCAAACATTCACAATCCCTCAAGGCCATCCGAGCCTTGTTCTTCAACAAATAAACACAACTAAATATACATTTCCAATTTAAAAGCTAACCTATCTCTTTTCATCTTTGACAAGAACATTCATGCTAGGCAATTAAACTATACTAACCCATTGCGTAAAATAGACTATCATACCATTCTAATTCTTTTCCTTTGGACCTTACAAACATGCATTAAAGTTAAACTATTCTATCTGAATACATAAACTAGCTTTTCCAAATCACTTCAATAACCTTGAAAACTTAAATTATATTCCTTTTTAACATTAAATACAAACAACACATGAAACATACATATTTGCATATTTGACAACTCAAGCCACATAGCACGCAAGACAACTCTTCAAGCATGATCTTTCACGTAATCACGAACTTTCCAGTTAACATGGCATTTCATGAAATGTGGTGGTGAGGAGTGAGTATACATAACACGTATTCTCAGTGAGGGCGAGACAGATATCGAGGTGGAGAGAAAGAAGTTCGTGCAATGCAAATAGGTACAGCTAGCAATATAATTGACAAGAAAGCATTCAATATAAACAATCAATACAATAACCAATTAATAAAAGCATTAACACAACCATTCAAAGCTATACCACACTCTGAAGGCTATGGTTCACTCGAGCGAGAAATGTACCGATCATGACTTCGATGACTTTAACGATGACGCGTTGGCTCACCCACCTTATAACTTCCGTTTAGAGTACTTTGGACATACTCTGTCAATTCTACGACCCAAAACTCCCTGGGCGGCAACCCAAGCGAGAAAGGGAATAGGAAACGGAGCTAGAGCAACCAATACTGGCAACCTGAGGTTACCCAGAGAGGCCCATCACTCACGTGCCTGACACTTATGCAATGCAATACAAGCTATTTAACGATAATCGAGCAAGGCACAGAAGTCCAAGTCAGTAACAACATGCAATACAATAAGCACACAATAAGCAATTACAATCAATTAAGTAACAAGAACAACACTAACAAGCATTATCAACAATTGATATACAAATTCAATCATAATCAACTTTAACAAGCATAACAAGCATTATTAAGCATTCTATAGGCATTATACTATGAAAACACACAAAATCACAAATTGACCCCAACTTTCAAAACGCTACTACTTTCAAACGAGCCACGAGTTTTGGAAACCAACTTCACCAATCCTCCTAGGTCACCATAAGGCACGTCTAAAGACTCCGAAACCCTACTTAACCCTAGAATTCACGCAAAGCCCCAATTTCCCTCTTTGCTCGTTTGAACTACCGCTACCCTAACTAAACAATGAACCAACGCTATAACCATACCAAAAGTGCTTCTATGGCTTCCCGAGACAATGCCATCACGCAAAACGATAAAATGTCAAAATCGACCTAAACGACCCCAACTTTCACTAAGCCATTTTTCTCCATTTTTCCATTACACAATCCAATTAAACCACACATTTAGGCATTCTAGCATATCTAGCACCTTCCTACATCAACAGAATGCATAACGGAGCAACTTCATCAAAACGGGGGTTTACTATTCATAATTTACTATTCAATTAACAATTTCAATTTCAATTTCGATATTCAACCGCAGAAAATGTTAAAAAGATATAAATACATGTTCTACAATTGCTAGGGAGCATTCTTTAAGCAACGAAACAGATAAAATAACAACCTACAGTTAAATCACAAAAATTAAAGTTCAGATACAATAATTTCAAATGCACAAATAACGATGAAACCCTCACCTTAGCCACTACTAGACGCTAGAAAGACAACGTTGAATGGCCCGAAAATGATCCTAAGCAAGCTCAAGAGAAGATTTGTTGATTTGTTTTGAAATTTTTTTCTTTCATTTTCTCTTTATTTTCCTCATGGCTTCAAGCCTTTCTTCTCTTTGTTTTTTCGTTTGTATTTTGCTTATTTAGGAAAAGATGACAAGAAGTCAAAGGTCAAAGATTCGGTCAACCCGCTAGACCAAAACAGCTATGCGCGACCTTGCGAAAACGGCCATAACTTCTTCTAGAAAACTCTAATTCAGGAACGGTTTGAAGCCTCAGAACTAGACTCATAGAGCTTTTCAACCATATATAATTTGCTACATAACTCTTCCCCAATTGGTTCAGACTTAATTCCAAAGTTGACCCAAAATTTGACTAACTTAACATTGCATTTTTTTTTATTTCTAATCCCAAGTTTGCCCTTTATTAAACATTTCAAAAATTCTCACCTTGTCTTAGTTGGTCAATGTAGATGAAAAGTCAACTAGTTTGGTGAAAGAAGGTGAAAGGTCAATAAAATGCAATTTAAATGAACTTTAAATGCTATTGAATACATGCTAGGTTCGGGGTATCACAAGAAAGGCCGAGCCTTTGTTAGAAGGGTCAAGGATAGAAAGAAGAATGTGATGACAATTTCAGTTTGGGTCTTGACTAAGAGCTGGATGAGCGGTTTGTCATCCCCCTTGTCGAAAGCTGGGGAAGGTTTTTTCCATTTCCAGGGGTTGGCACCTCATCTCGGACATTTTGAGACTAAGGTCTCTCACTCTCCCTACTATGCTCAATACATCCTCAACTTTTTTGTGAAAGGGCCGTGCCGTAGCCGTATTGGCTAGAGGTCGATTAAGAGCTCTTACTTTGTGGGGTTCCCACCTCCACTCATCCATTCTATCTCCTCTTATAATGGTAGGACAAAGAATTAGTTTATGGGTTCTTCTTTAGTCTTGACTGCTGGTTCTGAACAGAATGTGCTCTTTCTTACGTCTAGAAAGAAAGGGGGCTTGTATCACTACTTTTGCCAGTCAAGAGGTTTTCATCTTAGTCTTCCCCATCCCCCCTCCACCTGACTCTGATTGGCTTGGTCTCAAGTGCACCAGAAAGTCACCTTTCGTTGTCTTGGAGTTCATCTCCGAAAAAACCCGATCCAGAGGGGTTCTTCTATGCTCACTACAGCTACCCTCTTAGTGTTCATCGAATCTCTTCTCTCCCAACTGCCCTGGGAAGAAAGTTTCATTACTCGTCTTCTTCCCTGAAATGCCTGATAGTGTTTTCTTTCTCACTACTTAACTTTCAGTGGATTTAGTGTGCAATTAAATAAACTATAGAAACCATCAATACCTTGATCTATCCCGCCTTGTGAGACTCCCTTTATTCGGTGGATTGTAGGCTGCAAGTAGTGGGTTCTCTTCAAAGTATTAAAGGTCCACTCACAAGCCTTACTAGTTGACGAGTAGTATAAGACTCTTTTATAGAGAAAACCTAGCCAATTATCTTATAGAAGGTGCTTCCTTACCTCTACTCGACCGGAGGCAGCCTCTGCTGCCGTTACAATAGGAATGCATCCGCCCTAATGAAAATTAGAGGTCTATCGATGGAAACTTGTTGTTAGTCTTTTACGAAGCTGTAGCTAGTAACGCTAAAGTAGCTTTTAATGAGGAAGGAGAAGAGGCTAGTTCGTGGTTGGGTCTTTACTGACACACTATCGGGCTTTTCGGATTAAGTTAGTGTTCAATAAGCCAATACCCACTAAGAAAGTTCCTTACAACAAGGCTTCTAGCAAGCGGTTTAAGGAAAGCGCTTCACATTACATCAGTCTTGCCCTTGGGCTGTGGTGGTTATCTCAATGGTTGTTCATCACCTGTTAGGGATTCCTCAAGGCAGTTGCCACATTCACGGAGGACGAAACATTAGGGGGGATAAGCACAAAAGGGATCTAGAAAATGGAGTATTCTAGTTAGGAGCTTATAGTTTCTCTCGTGGTAGTAATCTTACGGCGTGCTCGCACCGGTCGTCTACAAGGCCCATGCCTTGCTGCAGCAATGGCAACAAGAAGACGAGCCGTGGTAATCTTACCAATAGGGCTTAACGTTTTCTCATAATCCTGCCCGTATTTAAGAGTGAATCCCTTTGCCAGTAAACGAGCACTGGATCCCTCTTGTCAACCCTTTTAGAAAAGCCTTATTTTGATTCCCAAGTCTTAGAGATGGGCCAACACTTTTTTCTTATTAATTATCCATCCATCCTACTTGTTGGGATGTACATTTTTTTAATCCAATGTTTACCATTGATAATTCAAATAGTCAAAGACACTGTTAGTCACAGAGCCTTAGACCCGATTTGTTGTAACTAACAGCGCTCTTTCTGGAACACGGAACTCCACCCCCAGGCAGTCCTAATTCGATCCAAATTAGCTTACTTGAAATACTCTATGCTCTGATAAGGAAGGTATTTTCCTAAATTCCAACATCTAAAAATATGATTTTGACTCAAAAAAGCAAGAACTTTGATTCATCATCTAGTTCTTGGTTAAGAGAGAAACCACTTTCCCTATTGACGAACCACTACAAGTCATTCATTTTTTGCTCAGAGTAGCAAATGGAATTTCGTTTCAAACACTAAAAAAAATCAACTTTTGATTGGAATAGAGAAAACCTAATTGGGACCTTGATTGGAGAGTCACCCAAGACATCCAATCCAACTGCACCCGGCCTAATATATAATAAACCATGACCATCTCTCTTTTTATCTTTGTTATATATAAATATAGGGCTTTCACCGCCTCCACTAATACAGTACAACAAGAATTTTGGGAGGCTATCTTACTTTCCTGGTAGTGTGCCTTCTGGTTTCGGTGAGGAGTGAGGCAGGAGGAACATATCAACTTGAAACAAGCTTCTTCTTCGTTCAACATAGCATCAGTAACTGATTACATACCCATAAGGCATTTTAGAAAAGGGAAGGGAAGAGGATCCAATCGAGTAGGCATATGGATGACAAAAAGGGAAAGAAAGAAATGAGAAAAGGCTGTTGTTGCCAACTCCATTCCTCTCCCTATCGGTCAAGTTACTTCATACCTTGTTCTATCAAAAAAGCTTGTAAACACTTTCGAATTGATTCTAGGGAGAATCAAACTCATTCTTCGAGCGTTAGAGCATTTTTTAGAAAAAAGTGAGAATGTTCTCATTCAAATATCCCATAAATAAAGGTAAGTCAGAATTGGTGAAAGTGTGAATGACTTTTGACTTTCGGAATCGAAATAAGGGCAATTGAATTTGAATTCAAACTTAGGGCTTAAAAGCGCCTTCAGCAAAGAAATTGTGAACCGCCTTGATCAGGTCGTCTTCAAAAATCTTGCAACAGTAGGAATAAAAAAGACTTGGGAATTCATCAATTTAAAGGATAGGGGCGCCACAACCCCCAACCAAGGGAGTGATTACATCCAATATGTCCTTCCTTATTGTCGACATGCGATGGTGCTTCGGGGCCATCTCGCAAAGATCTTTGATCCAAACCTTCGTATCTACTCTCTCTTAGAGTATGAACTAGGCCTTCGCTACTGCTCAATTTCGCTATCGCATTGATTCTTGCTGGCCCTTCTAGATTCCAATTCCTTATTAAGACCGAGATCTTGTTCTATTAGATCCAATTCGGTCAGATCAGTTCTATAATATAGCTTGGCCGGACCAGACTTTCAGTCTTTGGTAGGGCCGGCAGTAATGAATGATCATTGTTCGGGAACAAAACAATAAGACTTCAGGGTTTTGCTCTCGCTCTTCGCCTAAAGACTTAACTTCACTCTTTGATCCTTCGCTATTGCAGGAATATAGCGATCGAAGAGCTATGGCTCAGCTGCTTCGCTCATTTCACCGTATTACTTGAAGGGGGCATGTTGCAAGAGCGTAGGAGGCGTGCCCGAAGGACAGCGGCAGCAGTGTGATTCCAGATGCCGTCGCTAGATTGAGATCTGCAAGGTGGTGGGTACTTCGACTGCCTTGTATCAGGTAAAGAGAAGGGGGTGGTAGGCTTAGTAGGGCTCGAACCTACAATATCACCGTTATGAGCGGAACATTTCAATCAATTAAACTATAAGCCCCTACGAATCTCTACATGCAATTCGCTCACTTCGGGAATAGTGGACGGAAAGAGCAGCCCTCCCCTTATGATTCGAGTTACTTCATACCATTGCTCTATCTACTTTTTCTTCTTCCTAGGAATGATCAATTTGATAAAAAAAATGAATTTCTTTATTTCTATTTTTCTTATTATTGTTTATAATATATAATATTATATATTTATTATTTATTATAAATAATATAATTGTTGCAAGTGGCCCTTTCGCGACTCAAACAGCCATTGCGCTTTTTGGCTCGCAAGGGCTCAAACGGGCGGGAGCTCTCTATTTGCTTGCAATGCCGGCTGTTCGCCTTTAGTTAAAAGTAGAAGAAGAGGTTTGAAAAAGCTCGACCGATAGGGAGAGGAATGGAGTTTCCCCCACACTTCAGAAAAAGTAAAAAAGTATGGATGAAGTAAGAAAAAGTACATAAGGTGTGAGAGAGAAAAGCTTGGTTACGGGAACCGAAGGTTAGGCCGACTACATTAGTAGAGCTACACCTGAAAAAAACTTTTCCTACCTCTTCCCCTTTCTGTCAATGTTGCCAATTCCTAGAATACTAAGCTTAACACTCTCGTGTCTACAGTTTTCCAGCTACTTTCTTCCTCCGACTTCTTTAGCCACTTCCGCATCTGTCGTATTCGGGAAAGGTTACTTCGTGGAGGAGCATTTATTAATGCCAGTGGCCTAGTGAGGGCTTCCTGTTTGAGGACAGGTTAAGGCAGGGCCTATTGGGCTTGCTTCTTGTGAAACCCCACTTTTCTATCTTATCTCGATTTGTATGATTTACCTCGTTTTGCATGAATTGACCTGTTTATGTGCTATATGACTTAGAATGTGTTAATTATGTGACTAATACTCTTAATACATGCTAAGTGTGCATTCAAGAAATTTTTATCAAAAACGGAATCAGATATTTTGTCGTCGGTTTTAGTGAATAGTATTTTGAGCACCTGTCCGCTAAAATTTTTACAGGGGTGTTTTATACGTTTTAAAACCTAGTCCTCGGGTATTAATAGACCAGTGTTTGATTCAAACGGATTTGGAATCGATTTTGGAATTTTAAAGGTTTTTACACTTTTTTTTGCAAGAAAATGAGTTTTAAGCCGACTCGGGTGGAATTGTTTGAATGTAAAACTTCTTGTCACCTAAAAATAAATTACTTGAGATAGTTTAGGTGTTGCATAAATGTTTTGAGCAAAGAAATAGCTAAAATGAATTAAAAGACAAGAAAATACTAAAAATAACTAGTTTTCACCTTTGACCTTGATTTAATTTGTTTGAATTTTCATAATATAACATCAACACACATACAAAGCACAAAACATACTCATTTGACACCTACATGGCCATGAGCTTCAAGGGAGAAAAGAGAGGTTGAATTTCAAGGTTTTCAAAGCAAAATTTCATAGAAAAGGCTAGTTTTTGTCCATAGTTTTTCGTACTGAGTTGGATTCCGCTTGTTGGGCACACATAGGATGCATATCTAGGCTTATTTCCGATCAAAGGTGAGAGAAAAAAATCTAGGTCTCAAAACTCATCTTTTGTATTTTTGCGTATAATTGAATATTGAACCGTTAGAATGTTAATTTGAAGTTATATTATTGCTTAGTGCATGCTAAGGATCGATTATATGTATTCTTATGCGATTTGAACCGTTGTAGCATAAAATTTTATTTTCGGGTATTTAAAGCTGATAGTTTGGCTATTTGTTGATTATTTTGAGTTGTAGTGGTTGGAATCGATTGCCGTGGATTTGTAAAAGTTTGTTAATCATGTGCTAGCGCTGTTATAATGCCGAATTTTCGATTGCGATGTTGGTGTAAAAGTCCAGAAATTTCAGCCCTGACGCATTAGGGTTTTAGGGTAGTTGGGCTTGATTTGGATGTGTTTTGGTTGGTTTCCAAGAGGGCGGATGTAGTTGATTGAATGGGTGAGTGATAGAAACTGGTTTGAAGTTGTTTGGATTAGTAGAATGTAAGATATGATTATTAGAAGTTTAGGTTGTCTTTCTTTAAAATGTTGTTATATGCCTTTAGATAATCGGGTGGTGTTTGAGTGATTGAATTGTGAGTTGTTGATGGTTAGATTAGGGTTTGGTTGTGTGTCTAATGCATGTTCAGTTGGGTGGCCTACTTTGTCATCTAACTTAATTGTTTCATGATTATATAGTTGAGGATTGTTAAATGTTGGTTATTTGATTGTTGAAGTACGGATTAATTGATTATTGATTTTTGATTGTTGTCACAAAATCGTGAGGAGCATGCTCATGGTTAATCCGGGATGTTACATTGTTAACTGATTATTATTGTTGTTATGAGTCGGGAATCGGGCAACCAATGTTGTTCACTTCCCGAATTGGAATTAATATTGTTGTTATGAGTCGGGAGTCGTTCAACAAATGTTGTTTACTTCTCGAATTGTTATTGTTATTGTTATTGTTATTATGAGTCTGGAGTCGGGCAACCAATGTTGTTGACTTCTCGAATTGAGTCCCATTGTTGTGAGCTTTGATAAAGTTGTGTCACCTTGGGAGGCATTCTGGGCTGTGGGCACAGTTGTCGTGGCTAATCCCTATCTCTCATGGGCGGAGAGGCCATGGGGTGTAGGTCTAGGTCAAGGTACCTCAGGATTATGTCATTGAGTTTGGAGGAGTTGATGAGCATTGAATTGGTATATGGAGCTTCATCAGCAAATGTATCGTATCGTTATTGTGTGTTTATAGTTATTGCTATTGTTGCATTTATAATGATATTGATGTTCATTGTGTGTTTACTACTCAAAGGATGATTTCCAAGGAGTATAGTAAATACTGTTAGAGATCTATATGATCCTCACTGGGCTTGTTTTATATAAGCTCACTCTCAATTATTGCATGCATGCAGGTGTTACTGAGCCTGACTACGGGTACGTGCCTCTTGAAGAAGGAAATGTGCAATATGTGGATGAGTCTTATGTGCAGGAGTCATTGCCATGAGATTATCTTAGTTGTTGTAAAACAATGTATTGTATAACCTATCTTAATACAAAGACGTATGTATGTTGATTTAGTTGTCTTTATTTTGAACAAGACTAGTTTACTAAGTTGGTTATAAAATATTTTGGGAATGTATGTTATATAGAAAATGTATGATGTTGGAACGGAGGCGTATAACCTATGGATGCAATGGTAAAAGAATGTTTATTGTATATTGTGGTTGTGGTGTTCAATTGTTGAATTGTTGTGGAGTTGGTTACATGAGTTTTGAAGAGGTTGGTTTAGAGCCTCGGTGTCCTAATTACTGTCGTTATATTGACAAAATTCTGTTGCGTCCTGACTGATCGTAGGAGAGGTCGAGTTGGGTCGTGACATTTAGTGGTATCAGAGCTTATGTTTAGCTATCAGCCGGGGTATCCTCGGAATGTGGGTAGTGGTCCAAGAATGCAAGTATGTATGAAGTGGAAAGAAAAGAGAACTATGTGTTAATATGATTAAATGATTATGTGATTTAGTGCCTATGTGGTTATGTAATCAATTTGTTTATACGATTGATACTTAAGTGATTTATGTGCTTTATGTGAGTTGTTGTTTATGTGCTAATAATTGTCTATAGCCTGTCTATGTGCTATAACATGTGCTAACTCTTTGATTAGTAGAATGACTGGTAGACCAAGAACCAGAGGTAGGCCTTAGGTAGTTGACGAGACACCGGGTAATGTGGCATCGGGCCGAGATAAGGGTGATGACCGTTTTGGTGCAGCCATGAATAGGATGACGGAGATTATGGCAGGGCAGGCACAGATACTAGCAGGGCAGGCACAGATACTAGCAGGGCAGGCTACCCAAGCTCAGGCATTACAGACTCAGCTGTTGAATGTTCAGGGTGGTTACCACGGGCGTGGTACGTTGAAGGAGTTCTTGGTTTATTATCCACCTAGGTTCCAGGGAGAGCCAGATGATAGGAAGGCGGAAGCTTGGATTAATAAGATAGAGAAGATATTCGATCCTCTAGACTATACTGATGAGAGGAAAGTCACTTATGTCATTTACTTGTTTGATGATGAGGCAGATGAGTAGTGGCGCACAGTGAGAGTCGGTTGGGAGGCAAGAGGTACTCTGTATGTTTGGGATACCTTCCTTAGAGCATTTCGGGCGAAGTATGTCTCGAGGATTGTACGGGAAAGGAGAGAGGCGAAGTTCCTGTCTTTAGTTTAGGGGGATGCTACAGTGGCTCAGTATGACGCCACTTTTACTAGACTGTCCCGGTATGCACCAGAGTTTGTAGCAGAAGAGGAACACAGGGCCCGAAGGTTTATGTTGGGTTTGAGGTCGGAGATTCAGGATGTGATGGCCCTGAATCAGTATGTTATATTTTCTGAGGCTTTTGATGCGACATCCAGACTGGAAAATAGGAAAGTGGAACAGATTGGACCTAGTCAGCCTAGCAAGAGGCCATTTCAGCCGCAGGTCCAGTAGGGTATGTATAGACCTTCAGTACAGTAGGGTAGTTATAGGCCTTCGGTTCAACAGGGTTCTTTCAGACCGCAGGGTCAGCAGGGTTACTATCGACCTCAGTTTCAGCAGGGCTCCTTTCAGGCACAGTCATAGTACAAGCCTGCCCCGTCTCAGGGTTGGTATACGCCTAGTATTGCATCACCTCAGCAGCAGGCTGGGACAACTGTTTATTCAGTTTTTGGGTCTTCTGGAGGCAGTGTCAGTACACCGATACCGATGTGTACTTGTTGTGAACGTACAGGCCATCTAGAGGCCGACTGTCGGAAGAAGGCAGGGACGTGTTTAGGTTGCGGCAGAAACCAACACCGGGCGCGGGATTGCCCAAGGTATCAGGGTTCTACGGGTCAGCCAACAGTCCAAGGTTATCAGGGTAAACCTGCAAGTAGTACATCTCAGTAGCAATGGGCTCAGGCTCAGGCCTACTTAGTGGACTTGGAGGAATTGCCAACGGCGGCAGCATTGGTGAAAGGTAACTTACTTATTCTCAACCAATTAGATATCATATCTCCTTGAGTACAACATGCTAAATGAGAGTAGAGAGTTTGGCTTATACGATTAAAGTTATCATGTGTATCATATCAGTTGGTGACTGAGTAGTATGTGACGTTGAAGCATATGAAATTCCAATTAGGGGTCAAGCTACTTTATGACTATACATTGATTATTGGGATTCTTAATTGGTGATCTTATATGGCATTCTCCCCCGAGATTTCTATATGGAGATTCTTATTCAGCATTCTTCTTTGGACTTCTTCTATGGTATTTTCTATGCGGTATTCTCATGTGGAATTCGTATACGATATTATCCAGAGCTCTTATATTGGGATTATTATTTGGTATTCTCGTTCGGTAATCTTGTTGAAGTTCTTACTTGGCATTCTTGGTTGGTGCTCTATTACGAGATCTATGTTTGGAATTTTCTTCGGTAATTATTTGAGATTCTTATTCGGAAGTCCTAGTCGGTGTTCTTATTCAGCATTCCTTTTCAAGCTTCCTGTTCAGTATTCCTAGTTGACATACTTAATTGGTATTCAGAATTTGGTTTTCGGTCTTTCATTCCATATGTTTGAACCAACAGTACTTGAGTGAAGAATTGCGAGGACGCAATTGTTTTAAGGAGGGGAGAATGTGAAACCCCACTTTTCTATCTTAACTCGATTTGCCTGTTTTACCTTGTTTTGCATGAATTGACCTGCTTATGTGCTATATGCGTTAGAATGTGTTAATTCTGTGACTAATACTCTTAATACATGCTAAGTGTACATTCATGAAATTTTCATAAAAAACACAATCAGAAATTTTATCGTCGGTTTTAGTAAATAGTGTTTTGAGCACCTGTCTGCTAAAATTTTTACAGGGGTGTTTTAAACATTTTAAAACGTAGTCCTCGGGTATTAATAGACCCGTGTTTGATTAAAACGAATTTGGAATCGATTTTGGAATTTTAAAGGTTTTTACACTTTCTTCTGCAAGAAAATGAGTTTTAAGCCGACTCGGTTGGAATTATTTGAATGTAAAACTTCTTGTCACCTAAAAATAAATTACTTGAGATAGTTTAGGTGTTGCTTAAATGTTTTGAGCAAAGAAATAGCTAAAATGAATTAAAAGACAAGAAAATACTAAAAATAACTAGTTTTCACCATTGACCTTGATTTAATTTGTTTGACTTTCCATAATATAACATTAAAACACACTTGCAAAGCACAAAACACACTTATTTTACACCTACATGGTCGAGAGCTTCAAGGGAAAAAGGAGAAGTTGATTTTCAAGGTTTTCGAAGCAAAATTTCAAAGAAAAGGCTAGGTTTTGTCCGTAGTTTTTCATACCGAGTTGGATTTCGCTTGTTGGGCACGCATAGCACGCATATCTAGGCTTATTTCGGATCAAAGGTGAGAGAAAAATTCTAGATCTCAAAACTCATATTTTGTATTTTTGCGTATAATTGAATATTGAACAGTTAGAATGTCACGCCCCAACTCGACCCCACCTACAATCAGTCAGGACGCAACGGAATTTCGGCAGTATAACAACAGTAATTAGGACACCGAGGCTCTAAACCAACCTCTTTAGAACATCATACATCAAACTCCATAAACAATCCCAACAATCATCTCCTCAATTAAGTTAACAACATACAACACATCCATATTATACAATAATCATTCTTCAACATTCCAATCATAGTTATATGCCTCCGTTCCAACTTAATACATAGGCTATACATACATTTCAAAATAGATTATGCAAAACATTATTTTACAACAACTAAGATAATCTCATGGTAATGACTCCTGCACATAAGACTCATACACATACGACACATTTCTCCACATTCTCCTCTTCAGGAGGCACGTACCCGTAATCCTGTAAAAGTACACCTGTATGCATGCAATAATAGAGAGTGAGCTTATATAAATAAGCCCAGTGAGGATCCGATAGATCTCGAGCAAGGTCTACTAAACTCCTTGGAATTATCCTTTGAGTCAGTAAACACACAATAACATAAATAATACTATCATCATATAACTATATGACCATTCAATAAAGGATACTCTCTCTAGTTGGTGTAGCTCCAAATGCTATCACGATCTCAACCATTCTTCTTATAACTCCCCATTACTCACGCACCCAGGGTACCCTCAATAACCTCTCCCTCCATGACACCTCCGTCATGCGAGCTGGAGGCAGTCTCTGATAGTCATGCCGTTATCAACCCGACAGTCCGATGCTGCCCGAGAGGTGGCACACACATACCAGAGACTCAGCAATAAATATAAACATCAATCATCAATATTCCGAGAGATCAGCAACGAAAGTGCCCGATTCCCGTACTCAATAATCAATCAATATTCTGAGAGATCAGCAATGAAAGTGCCCGATTCCCATACTCAATAATCAATCAATATCATTTTATCATCATCAATAATCATATCATCATCATCAATAACATCAATAATCAATTAAACAACAAATAACTAAGTTAGATGACAAAGTAGGCCATCCAACCGAACATGCATTAAACACACAATCAAACCTTAGTTTACCCATCAACAACTCACAATTCAATCACTCAAACCACACCCGATCAACTAAGGCTCAATTCAATAATTTAAAGAAAGATAACCTAAACTTCAAATAATCATATCTTACATTCTACTAATCCAAACAACCCCATATCAGTTTCAAACACTCACCCATTCAACCAACTACATTAGCCCTCTCGGAAATCTACCATAACACCTCCAAATCATGCCCGATAACTCTAAAACCCTAAGGTGTCAAGGCTGAATTTTCTGGATTTTCACCCAAACATCATAATCGAAAATTCGGCATTACAACGGCGCTACCACGTAATTATCAAACATTTAGAAATCGACTGCAATCGATTCCGATCAACACAACTCAATTAAATCAACATTGAACAATTTAATCAAATTTAAATACCCGAAAAATAAAAATTATGCTACAACCGATAAAAACTCGTAGTATTACCACTAAACGATCCCTAGCATGCAAGGAACAATAATCTAACATCAGATTACAATTCTAACGGTTCAATCTTCATTTATACGCAAAAATGAAAAAGAAAAGTTTTGAGATCTAGAATTTTTCTCTCACCTTTGATGTGTTTTGATGCAAGAAATGTGTAGAATGGATGCCAAACAATCAATTTCAAGCTTTGAATCACTCACTTTGGGTTTGAAATGTAAAATCTATGAGAAAAATGCTTTGAAAATGCCTTCATCTTTCTCCTCCAAGGAGCCACGGTTTTGTGTGTGTTTTTGGTGGTGTTTTGCTTTGTTTTTAATGTGTGTTGATCATATATTAAGCAAAGGTCAAATAAATAAAAGAATGTCAAAGTGGAAACTAATTATTTTTAGTGTTTTCTTGACTTTAAATGCATTTTCTTGATCACCAAAGTTCAAAACATTTATTCAACACCCAAAATAGCTCAAGTAGATTATTTTTAGGTGACAAGAAGTTTTACAATCAAACAATTTCACCCGAGTCGGCTTAAAACTCGATTTTCGCAAAAGTCGGTGTAAAAACCCTAATAAATTCTTAAGCCGATTTTAAAACTATTTTTATCAAACACAGGTCTATTAAAGTCCATGGTCTAGGTCTAGAAGGGTTAAAAAGACCAGTTTCAAAATTTTAGCGGACGTGTTTCGAAAACACTATTCACTAAAAATCGACGATAAAATTTCTGATCCCGTTTTTGATGAAAATTTCATGAATGCACATTTAGCACGTATTAGGAGTATTGACATCAAAATTATAACATTCTAGGTCATATAGCACATAAACAAGTCAAATGCACGCAAAATGAGATAAAACACGTAAATCGAGTTAAAGCAGAAAAGTGGGGTTTCACATAGAATGTTAATTTGAAGTTATATTATTGCTTAGTGCATGCTAAGGATTGATTATATGTATTCTTATGAGATTTGAACTGTTGTAGCATAAAATTTTATTTTTGGGTATTTAAAGTTGACAGTTTGGCTATTTGTTGATTAGTTTGAGTTGTAGTGGTTGGAATCGATTTCCCTTGATTTGTAAAAGTTTGTTAATTATGTGGTAGTGCTGTTGTAATGACGAATTTTTGATTGCGATATTGGTGTAAAAGTCAAAAAATTTCAGCCTTGACACATTAGGGTTTTATGGTAGTTGGGCTTGATTTGGATGTGTTTTGGTTGGTTTTCGAGAGGGCGGATGTAGTTGATTGAATGTGTGAGTGATAGAAACTAGTTTGAAGTTGTTTAGATTAGTAGAATGTAAGATATGATTATTAGAAGTTTAGGTTGTCTTTCTTTAAAATGTTGTTATATGCCTTTAGATGATCGGGTGGTGTTTGAGTGATTGAATTGTGAGTTGTTGATGGTTAGATTAGGGTTTGGTTGTGTGTCTAATGCATGTAAAGTTGGGTGGCCTACTTTGTCATCTGACTTAATTGTTTCATGATTATAAAGTTGATGATTGTTAAATGTTGTTTATTTGATTGTTGAAGTGTGGATTAATTGATTATTGATTTTTGATTGTTGTTACAAAACCGTGAGGAGCACGCTCGGGGTTAATCCGGGATGTTACATTGTTAACTGATTATTATTGTTGTTATGAGTCGGGAGTCGGGCAACCAATGTTGTTGACTTCCCAAATTGGAATTATTATTGTTGTTATGAGCCGTGAGTTGGGAGTCGGGCAACTAATGTTGTTGACTTCTCGAATTGTTATTGTTATTATGAGTCAGGAGTCGGGCAACCAATGTTGTTGACTTCTCGAATTGAGTCCCATTGTTGTGAGCTTTGATATTGTTGTGTCAACTCAGGAGGCATCTTGCGCTGCGGGCACAGTTGTCATGGCTAATCCCTATCTCGCATGGGCGGAGAGGCCATGGGGTGTGGGTCTAGGTCAAGGTACCTCAGGATTGTGTCATTGAGTTTGGAGGAGTTGATGAGCATTGAATTGGTGTATGGAGCTTTATCAGCAAATGTATCGTATCCTTATTGTGTGTTTACAATTATTGCTATTGTTGCATTTATAATGATATCGATGTTCATTGTGTGTTTATAGCTCAATGGATGATTTTCAAGGAGTATAGTAAATACTGTTGGTGATCTATCGGATCGTTACTAGGCTTGTTTTATATAAGCTCACTCTCAATTATTGCATGCATGCAGGTGTTACTGAGCCTGACTACGGGTACGTGCCTCTTGAAGAAGGAAATGTGCCATATGTGGATAAGTCTTATGTGCAGGAGTCATTGCCATGAGATTATCTTAGTTGTTGTAAAATAATGTATTGTATAACCTATCTTAATATAAAGACGTATGTATGTTGATTTAGTTGTCTTTATTTTGAATATGACTAGTTTACTAAGTTGGTTATAATCTATTTTGGTAATGTATGTTATATAGTAAATGTATGATGTTGGAACGGAGGCGTATAACCTATGGATGCAATAGTAAAAGAATGTTTATTTTATATTGTGGTTGTGGTGTTCAATTGTTGAATTGTTGTGGAGTTGGTTACATGAGTTTTGAAGAGGTTGGTTTAGAGCCTTGGTGTCCTAATTACTGTCGTTATACTGCCGAAATTCTGTTGCGTCCTAACTGATCGTAGGAGGGGTCGAGTTAGGGCGTGACACTTCTCATGAGAATAGGTATGGGAATCTGAAAGGGACTCATAAACTGGGCGGGCGGGCTTTTGGAAACACAAAAAAAGGGAAGTGGATGGAGGGTGCTTTTTAGCTAGAGTTGGGGTGGGGTTGCTATAGTGGCTAGGGTGAGTCTTCCTACATAGCTGGACGCCCGGTTCTAGACAAAGCTGCGGAGGTTACCACCATATCCTTTCTCGATAGACTCGAAGCTCTTCATAGTTAGTAGGGATAGAAAATCTTCTCTCAAAAAGAGACAGACCAGAGATGACAGAGGAAGGTATTTGGTTTAAAAGAAATACGGCAGTCAGAACAGCTTCAATCCAAAATTGATTAAGGAAAAAAGCAAGCTACAAGCATTAGCAATCGCTTTCGTTTAATTGTCAAAATCAAAAAAGAAGCTGCAATGAAAACAAGACACTAAGTTGTTGCGTTAACTCACTAGCGCTAGCTGTAATACCCGAGCCCGGAATGTGGAATTTTCTTGTTTATTATTCTAAAAATTATATTTTCTTAGATTCTTTTAGATTTAATTGTTACTTCTTAGTTGTTGCAAAGTGCATTGCATTTCGGGAGCGATAGCTAGAGAGCGGTTCCTAGTCCTCAGCAAATAGTGAAACTAGTATTTAGATGACTTAAATTTTATATTTTACTTGTTGTTAGCTAGAATTAAATTGGTGATGTTTGTTAGCTTTAAAAATGCATGAAAATAAGGCTAATTTGACCAAATTTTAAGTTGTTGACCAACTTTGACCAATTGACTTCATGTCATCTTTTAATATAGCTTAGATTAACAAGGAAAATAAAACAATAAAGCTGAAAATAACCATAGAGCAGGCCGAAACCAAGAAGGAAAAAAAAAACCATTTCAACTTCCAATCGTTCAATCTTCGCGTGAGTTCGTGCGGGGTGGTTTCCAAGGCAACCAGTGTTGTTTTCCTATCGACTAGGAGTGTCTAAGGTGAGGGAAGCACGTTATTTGCGCATTTAAATGTCAAGTATATTAACTTTGTGATTTTTAGATTTTATCCGTACTTTGTTGTTTTAATCGTTTTGAAGCTTCTAGAATGTTCCTTGACAATTGTAGAACATGTATTTTTATCTTTTTAACATTTTCTGCCGTTAAATGTTGAGATTACAATTTAAATTGGTTGTTGAATAGTAGTTTATGAATAGTAAACCCTTGAAACGATGAAGTTGCTCCGTTATGCTGTCCGTTGATGTGAAAATGTGCTAGGTATGCTAGCATGCTTAAATGTATGGTGTGTTTAGGTTGCGTAATGGAAAAAATGAGAAATATGCCTTGGTAAAAGTCGGGGTCGTTTAGGTCGAGTTTGGTGTTCTCTCGTTTTGCGTGTTGGCATTGTTCCGGGAGGCCATGGAAGCACTTTTAGTGCGATTATGGCATTGGTTGGGTGTTTGGTTGGTATAGTTGTAGTTCAAATGAGCAAAGGGGGAAATCGAGGCTTTGCGTGAATTCTAGTGTAAAGTAGGGTTTCGGGGTCTTTAGACGTGCCTTATGGTGACCTAGGAGGATTGGTGAAGTCAGTTTCCAGAACTCGTGGCTCGTTTGGAAATGGTAGTGTTTTGATAATTGGGGCCGATTTGTGATTTTGTTTGTTTTCTTGATATTATGCCTATAGAATGCTTAGGGTTGCTTGATATACTTGTTTTAATTGATTCTGATTGAAGTGTTTATCAACTGTTGCTATTGCGTGCGAGGGTAACCTGCTTTGTTATTCTCCCACGTGTGGCTTTATTGCTCATTTATCGCCTTGTATCGAGTCTTGCATTGCATAGTGTCTAGCGCGTGAGTGATGGGCCTCTCTGGGTAGCCTCGGGTTGCTAGTGTTGGTTGCTCTAGCTCCGTGGCTATTCCCTCTTCTCGCTTGGGTTGCCTCCCAGGGTGATTTGGGTCGTAGATTGATGGATACTTCCGGGGTATTCCAAATGGGTGCTATAAGGTGGTTTGGGCCGGCGCGTCGTCATCGAATTCGTGATTGAAAGTTGCTCGTGAAAAGAGTACCGTATCCTTTGAATGAGTGTTTATAGTTTTAATGCTTGCTTTACTTTATTGATGGCTTTGTTGTATCTCTATATGATATTTGTATGAATTGCTTGACTAATTGCATTGCATAGTCCTCTCATCTCCGTCCTTGAGACCAATTGCCCTCGCTGAGCAATAGTTTTTGCTCATTCCTTTCTACACTATATTTTTACAGGAGTAGTTGTGTAACACCCTGATCCCTCTCGAGACCGAGAGTTCTATCAATCGATCTAATCACAACCCAAACCAAACCCAGGCATAAATTTTCAGGGTAAAACGGACGGAGTCTCCCCTATTTCTAGGCGAAATGTAAAACCTGCGATAGCATATAAGTGGACCAACACCACGTCCAACCATACAAACACCTCAAGGCCATCCGAGCCTTGGTTCTCAACAATTAAACTCAGCAAGTATACATACATTTCCAATTTAAGAGCTAACCTATCTCTTTTCATTTTTGACAAGTACACTCAAACTAGACAACTAAACCATACTAAGCTACTACATAAAATAAACTATCATGCCATTCTAATTCTTTTCTTTTGGACATTTCAAACATGCATTTGAAGTTAAGTTATAATAACTAGATACATAATCTAACTTATCAAACTACTTCAACAATCTAATGAAACTTAAATTACAAAATTTTTGGCATTAAATATATGCAACATATGAAAGCATATATCTTCACAACTTCGACACTCAAGCCACATAGGCACGCAAGACAACTCTTCAGGCAACGAACTTTCACGAAATCACGAACTTCCAATTAACATGACATTTCCTGAAATGTGGTGGTGAGGAGTGATTATACACAACACGTATACTCAGTGAGGGTGAGACAGATATCGAATTGGAGAGAAAGAAAGTCGTGCAATGCAAATAAGACAGTTAAGCAATATAACTGATAAATAAGCAACCAAGACAAACAATCAATACAATAAGCAATTATTGAAAGCATTAGCACAACCATTCAAAGCTATACCATACTCTGAAGACTATGGTTCACTCTTACGAGCAATATACCATTTCACGAGCGATACATCAATCTCGAGCTTGATGTTGACAACGATGACAATAAGCGCGCATCCACCTTATAACACCAGTTTGGAATACCCCGGAAGTATCCATCAATTCTACGACCCTAATCTCCCTGGGAGGCAACCCAAGCGAGAAAGGGAATAGCAGCGGAGCTAGAGCAACCAACACTGGCAACCCGAGGCTACCCAGAGAGGCCCATCACTCACGCGCTGGACACTATGCAATGCAAGACTCGATACAAGGCAATAAACGAGCAATAGCACAACAATACAAACTAGTGCCAACAAACGAGATAACAAGCAATCACAAACAATACTATCATTCAACTAACTTTTCAAGCATAACAAGTAATAATAAGCTACAATAACACCAATTAAACAAGTATATCAAGCAACCCTAAGCATTCTATAGGCATAATATCAAGATAACAAGCAAAATCACAAATCGTCCCCAACTAACAAAACACTACCATTTCCAAACGAGCCACGAGTTCTGGAAACCGACTTCACCAACCCTTCTAGGTCACCATAAGGCACGTCTAAGGACTCCGAAACCCTACTTTACCCTAGAATTCACGCAAAGTCCCGATTTCCCCCTTTGCTCGTTTGAACTACAACTATACCAACCAAATACCCAACCACTGCCATAATCGTACCAAAAGTGCTTCCATGGCCTCCTGATACAATGCCAACATGCAAAACGAGAAAACGCCAAACTTGACTTAAACGACCCCGACTTTCACTAAGCTGTTTTTCTCCGTTTTTCCATTACACATTCCAATTAAACCACGCATTTAGGCATTCTAGTATATCTAGAATCTTCCTACATCAACAGAACGCGTAATGGAGCAACTTCATCGAAACGGGGATTTACTATTCACTAATTACTTTTCATTAATCAATTTAAATTTCAATTTCAATTTTCAACCACATAAAAAACTAAAAAACTATAAATACATGTTCTACAATCAACAAGGAACATTCTTTAAGCAACAAAACGATTAAAACAACAATCTACGCATAAGTTCTAAAATTTAAAGTTTAGACATACATTTTTCAAATGTGCAAATAACAATGAAACCCTCACCTTAGACGCTACTAGATGCTAGGAAACCCTCGTAGAATGCCTCGGAAACCACCCCGTGGAAGCCCTCGCGAAGAATCGAAGATTTTGGGTTGAAATCTTTTTTTTTTCTCCTCCCATATTTTCGGCCCTGCTTGCTGCTGTTCAGTTCTGTTTTTTTATTTTATTTTGCTCTTTTAGGCTATTAAAAAGGGCACAAGGTCAAAATGGCCAATCCCCTTGGTCAAAGCTCACTTAAGTTGGTCAAACTAGCTTATTTTATGCATTTTTAGGCTAAAACAACTAAGGAAACATCAACTCTAGCTAACTACAATTAAATTATAAAATTTAAGGCACTAAAATACTAGTTTCACTATTTACTGAGGACTCAAATTCATTTCCTAACTATCTCTCTCAATATGCAATGCACGTTGCGACAACAAAGAAGTAACAATTAATTCTCAAAGAATCTAAGAAATATCATTTTTGGAAAGCATCATAGTTTAAAATTTACTCCGGCTCGAAGCTACTTTTTATTTAATTGAAATCCGAGCATTTAAGTGTAAGAAAAATAAAACCGATTGACACAAATATGAAAAGTAGTTGATATTCCATTAATATGATTAGCTTAGGTATTATTCTAGTTACTTCTAAAAGAAATATGAAAGTAAAACAACAAATAAATGTTTAACTAAAAATAAACACAAATTCAATGCCAACATTTAAGATATCACTTAGTTAAATGCAATTAATTGCCATTAAATGCATGCCGGGTTCGGGTTATCACATCCTTCCCCCCTTAAAACAATTGTGTCGTCGCAATTCTTCTTCCAATAGAACTCAACATCATCTGAAATCCAATTCTGACTAATCTTCATCGGTTGCTGAGCAAGATAATATATAAGAATGCCCGTAGAAAATCCCAAATAGAAATTCCAATCAAGAATGTCGAGGAAATACCAACTAAAGACTGAAGCAAAGATACTGTAGATATCATCAATACCACATACTAATGGCAGGAAGAGTACCGAAGGAGTACCCTATTTAAGAATCTTCAATAGAAGTCTAACAAGTACCAAATAAGAAAGTTAAGAGATAGCCAGAGTAGATGCACCTCATGCAGTATTGACTACCGTAAATATACCCAGCTGAAAGTTCCATAAAGGAATATAGAGAAGAATACCAAAGGCCAACCTCTAAATGAAATCTTCCAATCACTGTGTTCTTACCGCAACATCTTAGTCAAACAGCAAGTATAGATTTCCCCCTGAGTGGAAAGGCCGAAGGAGAAGCCGTAAACAGTACAAGATAATATGTCCAAGCAGAATTCCAAGTGTAGGATCTTCCAATAAATGCCAATAAGGAAAATAATAGTAAAATGCCCGATAAGAATTCCAAAGAATACCGTAAGTAATATGAGATAATGAGTCTGATAGGAATTCCAATTACCAAACCAACTGAGGGATGCCAAAGAAAATACCCGAACAATGCTCCAGTAAGAAAGTACTAAGAATTGCCCAATAAGTAATACTAAATAAATGACCACTAAGAATCCTAGAGAATGCCATTGAAGAATTTTCCAATAAGGAATACCAGTAACACTCCAATAAAGACCGAGACACATATACCATATATAATACAATGTAGTAAGTCCAACTGAAAATCCAATAGCCAAGTCTACCAAGTAGTGCCAACAAAAGTCCCCAAAGAACACCCATTAAGAAAACCAAAGAATGCTCCAAAGAATAACCAAATAAAACCCCAAGAGAAAGCTACTCTTTCACAACTATTAAGCACAGAGGAGGCCATAGAGATTTGCCAATAACCGAGCCCCAAAAGTAAACACTAATTCCCAAATAAAGGCTAGCCAAATGCCATTCATTTCCTGCCAATCCATACACCTTGAAAAGCCAGCGGTGAACCACTTTCTTCAGGGGAGGAAGAGGACTTACTTACCATTTCAATAGGACATGTATGAATGCCAATATATCATAGTTATACATATGCCTTAAACTATTATGCAAGCAAGTTTACAAAATAGTTTATTCAACAAAGTCACTCAAGCACATCAATCAAGTCAAGCACAACATAATCAATTCAAGACATTTTAAAACACACATTACAAGCAATACTTCAAGCAAATAACAATTCACGAGGTCGATTCGATTCACGGTGCTAATTCAATAGGTCAATTTAATGCACAACTAGACACTTCACTTTACTTAGCACACAATTAACACATAACTTTATCACATAAGTGCATACATTCAAGTCAAGACACACAATCTCACATACAAGCATACACTTTCAAGACACACTTAACAAGCACACATTCAAGGGTCACTACCCACCAGACCGAGGACCCTGTCCCGGCTTATGAGCTAGACAAGCTCTGATACCACCTGTAACACCCCGATCCCTCTCGAGACCGGGAGTTCTATCAATCGATCTAATCACAACCCAAACCAAACCCGGGCATAAATTTTCAGGGAAAACGGACGGAGTCTCCCCTGTTTCTAGGCGAAATGTAAAACCTGCGACAGCATATAAGTGGACCAACACCGAGTCCAACCATACAAACACCTCAAGGCCATCCGAGCCTTGGTTCTCAACAATTAAACTCAGCAAGTATACATACATTTCCAATTTAAAAGCTAACCTATCTCTTTTCATTTTTGACAAGTACACTCAAACTAGACAATTAAACCATACTAAGCTACTACATAAAATAAACTATCATGCCATTCTAATTCTTTTCTTTTGGACATTTCAAACATGCATTTGAAGTTAAGTTATAACAACTAGATACATAATCTAACTTATCAAACTACTTCAACAATCTAATGAAACTTAAATTACCTACTTTGCGGTATTAAATACATACAACATATGAAAGCATATATCTTCACAACTTCGACACTCAAGCCACTTAGGAACGCAAGACAACTCTTTAGGCAACAAACTTTCACGAAATCACGAACTTCCAGCTAACATGACATTTCCTGAAATGTGGTGGTGAGGAGTGAGTATACACAACACGTATACTCAGTGAGGGCGAGACAGATATCGAATTGGAGAGAAAGAAAGTCGTGCAATGCAAATAAGACAGTTAAGCAATATAACTGATAAATAAGCAACCAAGACAAACAATCAATACAATAAGCAATTATTATAAGCATTACACAACCATTCAAAGATATATCACATTATGAAGGCTATGGTTCACTCTTACGAGCAATATACCATTTCACGAGCGATACATCAATCTCGAGCTTGATGTTGACAACGATGACAATAAGCGCGCATCCACCTTATAATACCAGTTTGGAATACCCCGGAAGTATCCATCAATTCTACGACCCAAATCTCCTTGGGAGGCAACCCAAGCGAGAAAGGGAATAGCAGCGGAGCTAGAGCAACCAACACTGGCAACCCGAGGCTACCCAGAGAGGCCCATCACTCACGCGCTGGACACTATGCAATGCAAGACTCGATACAAGGCAATAAACGAGCGATAGCACAACAATACAAACTAGTGCCAACAAACGAGATAACAAGTAATCACAAACAATACTAGTATTCAACTAACTTTTCAAGCATAACAAGCAATAATAAGCTACAATAACACTAATTAAACAAGTATATCAAGCAACCCTAAGCATTCTATAGGAATAATATCAAGATAACAAGCAAAATCACAAATCGGCCCCAACTAACAAAACACTACCATTTCCAAACGAGCCACGAGTTCTGGAAACCGACTTCACCAACCCTTCTAGGTCACCATAAGGCACGTCTAAGGACCCCGAAACCCTACTTTACCCTAGAATTCACGCAAATTCCCGATTTTTCTATTTGCTCGTTTGAACTACAACTATACCAACCAAACACCCAACCAACGCCATAATCGCACCAAAAGTGCTTCCATGGCCTCCCGATACAATGCCAACACGCAAAACGAGAAAATGCCAAACTCGACCTAAACGACCCCGACTTTCACTAAGTCATTTTTCTCCATTTTTCCATTACACATTCCAATGAAACCACGCATTTAGGCATTCTAGCATATCTAGCATCTTCCTACATCAACAGAACGCATAACGGAGCAACTTCATCGAAACGGGGATTTACTATTCACTAATTACTATTTATTAATCAATTTAAATTGCAATTTCGATTTTCAACAGCAGAAAATGCTAAAAAACTATAAATACATGTTCTACAATCAACAAGGAACATTCTTTAAGCAACAAAATGATTAAAACAACAATCTACGCATAAGTTCTAAAATTTAAAGTTTAGACATACATTTTTCAAATGCGCAAATAACGATGAAACCCTCACCTTAGACGCTACTAGACACTAGGAAACCCTCGTAGAATTCCTCGGAAACCACCCCGTGGAAGCCCTCGCGAAGAATCGAAGATTTTGGCTTGAAATCTTTTTTTTTCTCCTCCCATATTTTCGACCCTGCTTGCTGCTGTTCAGTTCTGTTTTTTTATTTTATTTTGCTATTTTAGGCTATTAAAAAGGGCACAAGGTCAAAATGGTCAATCCCCTTGGTCAAAGCTCACTTAAGTTGGTCAAACTAGCTTATTTTATGCATTTTTAGGCTAAAACAACTAAGGAAACATCAACTCTAGCTAACAACAGTTAAATTATAAAATTTCAGGCACTAAAATACTAGTTTCACTATTTGCTGAGGACTCGAATTCATTTCTTAACTATCTCTCTCAATATGCAATGCACTTTTTGACAACAAAGAAGTAACAATTAATTCTCAAAGTATCTAAGAAATATCATTTTTGGAAAGCATCATAGTTTAAAATTTATTCCAGCTCGGAGCTACTTTTTATTTAATTGAAATCCGAGCATTTAAGTGTAAGAAAAATAAAATCGATTGACACAAATATGAAAAGTAGTTGATATTCTGTTAATATGATTAGCTCAGGTATTATTCTAGTTACTTCTAAAAGAAATATGAAAGTAAAACAACAAATAAATGTTTAACTAAAAATAAACACAAATTCAATGCCAACATTTAAGATGTCACTTAGTTAAATGCAATTAAATGCATGTCGGGTTCGGGTTATCACAAGTTGAAGCAGACTGTATTGAGGTAATAGAGGAGGAGGAGTAGGTGGATGTGTTTCCGTGATAGCACTTCTTTGCTTTGCTGGTGGTTGGTTGCTAGACTTTTGTGCGAGCCATGCTTGATGTGTTTAATGTTTGGTTGTCGCTTTATTTTGAGGCTTATAGCCTTGTATGTAGTTCTATTTTGAGACCTTAATGGTTTTTGTTGTAAAGGTTGTAAAGTTGTAAAATTGTACTCTTATGACTAGTAGAGAATTGCATACTAATGGTTAAATGTTTAGTGGCATAAATACTTGTGTAGTATGCATGGAATTTTGGTTTGGAAAGTTGGTTAATAAGAGGATATATGATTTGAAAGAAAGTCGGCTTGTTTTAATTGTTTTATGGCTTTCGTATGTACTATGTTGATTTTAGGGTTTTCGGATCGTCCGTGGTACAGAGGAGACTCCGTCCGTGTGTCGGGTCCAGGCTTGGCCTTTTGCGGGGTATGGTCGGGGCGTGACATCTTTAGGTGGTATCAGAGCATGATAGTCTTGCATGAGCTGGGATATGTTTCTCGGTTTGTGGGGTAAAGGTCCAAAATGCTAGAGTGTTATTGTATGATTGTTAAGTGGAAAGAAAATGTTATAGCATGACTTTGTGAACTTAGGGTGCTTATGTGTTTAAAGTGAATTAGTTTGGCATGTTAATCTTGTGTTATGTGAATTGCGTGTTAGAATGTTTGATTGTTATTGACTTGAGTGTTATCTAATCTTATGTGCTATATTTCTATCTATAAACTGCTTTTAAATGTTGCCAGCTATTGTGAATTGCTACTATGCCGCCACGTCGTGGTACTCAAGGTCTAGGGTCAGATGAAGAGGCAGCAGAACAGGGTCAGCAACCGTTGCCTGAGCAGTTTATGGCTACTATGACTACAACAGTTGACAAGATTACACAGGTACTGCATGAGTAGAGGCAGGACAGGAATAATAATGCCCAGGGAAATCAAGCTAATCCTGGTGGACAGGGGTATAGGGTTGAGAATAACCAGTTAGAAAAATTCCTGAGGCACGAGCCGGGTAAGTTCTTCAGAGAGCCGGATGATGAGGCAACCGAGAGATGGATTAATCGTGTTGAGAAAATTTTCACCGCTTTGAGGTACACTGATGAGGCAAGAATAGATTATGTGTCATTCCTGTTTGAGGGTGATGCAGAGCAATGGTGGAATACTGTCAGGAGGAGGTGGGACTATAAGGATGTACCACATTTGTGGGATGATTTTGTGAGTGAGTTTTGGGACAAGTATATTCCCGAGATGGCTATGGAAAGAAGAGAAGACGAGTTTGTGGCCCTGAAGCAGGGAAATATGACTGTTGCACAGTATGATGCTAGGTTTGTCAGCCTGTCGAGGTATATGCCCGAGCTGGTACAGCCAACTAGGAGGATGATTCAAAGGTTTGTTCGTGGGCTGAGAATGGATATTCAGTTGCATTTGATTGGGCAGACCTACACTACTTTTCCCGAGGCATTCCAAGCAGCCTTGAAGTTTGAGAAATGGAAGGCTGAGATGTTAGTTGAGAGTAGTCAGCCTAGTAAGAAACAGTACTTGGGCCAGAGCAGCCAGAGTCAGCCGAGGCAGTATCAGACTTCTGCACAGGTTCCTCAGCAATGTTCATATTAGCCACAGCATCAGATTCAGGCTAGGCCAGCTATGACTAGACCTCAGCAGGGAGGTACAGTTCCTACCACTGCTAGAGCCCCAGCACCTACAGGAAACACTGTTGTAAGGCAAAATCAGCAGTGTAACTATTGTAATCGATCGGGGCATATTGAGGCTAATTGTTGGAGAAAGAGTGGTAAATGCACAGGTTGTGGGAACGATGATCATAGGGTGAGAGATTGCCCTAAGTATAGGAATGTTCAGGGTCATACTGGAGGCCAAGGTGTTCAGAATAGGGCTACAGGTGCAGGTCCAGCACAGAGGGTGCAGGCTAGGGTCTTTGCACTGGATGCAGAGGAGCTACCTAATACTACAGCTATAGTGGAAGGTACCTTTCTTCTCAATACTCAACCAGTTAAAGTTTTGATTGATCCCGGAGCTACACATTCGTTTATAACTCCTGCATGTGCACGATCTAAACTGCCGCATGAAGTTGAAGTTAGTACGCCTTTGGGTGCAAAATTTGTTACTGAGTCTATTTGCAAATCTTGTGATATATGCATTGAGAACCGTAAATTTCCTGCTTATTTAATTATATTGCCATTCCGTGACTTTGAAATTATTTTGGGAATGGACTAGTTGGGGAAATATTATGCTCAGTTGGATTGTAGAACAAAGATTGTTTATCTTCAGGTTCTTGACCTACCGGTACTGGAGATTGTTGGGAACTGCAGGGCTGCCCGAATTCCTCTTTTATCAACGATCAAGACTTCTAAGTTGTTGAATAAGGGTTGTGAAGCTTACTTAACTTATTTGATCAATCAGCCTACTGATAAGTTGAACTTGAATGAGGTTCTGATTGTTAGAGACTTCCCTGGTGTATTTCCCAAGGAATTACCGGGTTTACCACCGGATAGGGAGATTGAGTTTGTGATTGATCTTGTGCCAGGCGCTGCGCCAATTTCTAGAAGTCCTTATAGAATGGCATCGGCTGAACTTCAGGAATTAAAAATTCAGCTTCAGAACTTGCTTGAGAAAGGGTTTATACAACCTAGTTCTTCGCCGTGGGGTGCGCCTGTGTTGTTTGTGAGAAAGAAAGACGGCACGCTACAGTTATGTATTGATTACAGGGGACTTAATCAAGTCACGATTAAGAACAAATACCCCTTGCCGTTGATTGAAGAATTGTTTGACCAATTGCAAGGTGCGAGTGTTTACTCCAAATTTGACTTGAGGCAAGGTTACTATCAACTTAGGATTCGGAGTGACGATATACCAAAGATGACATTTAGGACTAGATATGGCCACTATGAATTTGTTGTGTTGCCATTTGGTTTGACGAATGCACTAGCCGCATTCATGGACTTGATGCAGAGGGTTTTTCGACCTTATCTCGATCAGTTTGTCGTGATCTTTATTGACGACATTTTAGTGTACTCGAAGAACGAGGCTGAACATGAACAACACTTGAGGATTGTGCTACAGACTTTGCAAGAAAACAAGCTTTTTGCTAAATTCAGCAAGTGCAAGTTCTGGTTGAATCAGATATCTTTTCTAGGCCATATCATTTCAGATCAAGGGATTTCAGTAGACCCAGCTAAGATTGAAGTTGTTTCATCTTGGAAGAGACCTGAGACGGTGTCAGAGATTCAGAGTTTTCTTGGGTTGACAGGTTACTACCGGAGGTTTGTTAAAGACTTTTCCAAAATTTCTGGGCCTTTAAGCCAGTTGACTCGAAAGAAAGTTGCTTACAACTGGGATGCCAAATGTGAATCCAGTTTCCAATAATTGAAGAAGAGACTAACTACAGCTCCTATACTAGCTTTACCTGAGGGAACAGAAAACTTTGTTGTTTACAGTGATGCATCTAAAGAAGGTTTGGGCTGTGTTTTAATGCAGAATGGTAAGGTGACTGCTTATGCTTCTAGGAAGTTGAAACCATATGAAGTCAATTACCCTACACATGATCTTGAGTTAGCTGCAGTTGTGTTTGCTTTGAAGAAGTGGCGTCATTACTTGTGGGGTAGCAAATTTGAAATATTTACTGACCACAAGAGTCTCAAGTATTTATTTTCACAGAAGGATCTGAATATGAGGAAGCGGAGATGGCTAGAGCTATTGAGTGGTTACAACTGTTCTATTAACTACGTGTCAGGTAAGGCAAATGTTGTTGCTGATGCTTTGAGCCCTAAGGCTACTGTTGCAAGCTTAATTATCAAGGATTGAGAGACTTTGGAAGAAATTTGTTCATGGAAGCCAGAAGCTACTGAGGTAGGGATTCAATTTGCTAGTTTACAAATTCGGTCAGGGTTGCTAGCACAGATCAGAGAGGCTCAGAAGACTAATCCTTACATCTTGAAAATCCAAGAAAAATCAAAAGGGGGAGAGTCGGAGTTTAAATTACAAGCAGATGGTATCTTCAGATTCAGGGACAGAGTATGTGTTCCTGGTGATCCGACTTTGAAGAATGAGATTCTGTCCGAGGCACATAATTCGAGGTATACGATTCACCCGGGCAGTACTAAAATGTATAGAGACTTGAAACAACACTTTTGGTGGAACAATATGAAGAGGGAGATTGCTGGGTATGTATCCAGATTTTTGACTTGTCAGAGGGTTAAAGTTGAGCATCAGAGGCCAGCCGGGCTTCTACAGCCGTTGTCGATTCCGCAATGGAAGTGGGTGCATATAACAATGGACCTTGTGATCGATCTTCCTAGATCTCCGAGAGGATGCGATTCTGTTTGGGTTGTTGTGGACCGCTTGACTAAAGTTACACATTTTATTCCCGTGAACAAACAGGATAGCCTTGATAAACTAGTTGAGCTTTATGTTGCTAATATTGTGAGACTTCATGGTGTGCCATAGAGTATAATGACAGATAGGGATCCTAGATTCAGATCTCGTTTTTGGCAGAAGTTGCAAGAGGCCATGGGAACTAAGTTGAGCTTCAGTATTGTATATCATCCACAAATTGATGGCCAGTTGGAGAGAACTATCAGGATCTTGGAAGACATGCTTCGGGCATGTGTGTTAGACTTTGGGAAGAATTGGGAGAAGTTTTTGTCTTTAGCGGAGTTCGCCTACAATAATAGTTATCAATCTACTCTAGGTATGGCTCCCTACGAGGCACTGTACGGTCGTAAATACAGATCCCCATTATATTGGGAAGAGGTTAGAGAGATGAGAACAGTTGATCTGACTGTGTTACTTGAGATGATTAAGATGGTAGATAATGTTCACCTTATTCGCCAGCGTATGCTTACAACTCAGAGTCGTCAGAAGAGTTATGCGGATAAGCACCGTCGGGATCTTGAGTTTGATTTGGGAGATTGGGTGTTTCTTAAGATTTCTCCTCGAAAGGGATTGATTCGGCACGGTAAGAGCGGGAAACTTAGTCCCAGGTATGTGGGTCCGTATGAGATCACTGATAAGGTAGGTCCTTTGGCTTATCGGTTAGCTTTACCTCTGAGTTTGTCGAGGCTCCCTACGAGGCACTGTACGGTCGTAAATACAGATCCCCATTATATTGGGAAGAGGTTAGAGAGATGAGAACAGTTGATCTGACTGTGTTACTTGAGATGATTAAGATGGTAGATAATGTTCACCTTATTCGCCAGCGTATGCTTACAACTCAGAGTCGTCAGAAGAGTTATGCGGATAAGCACCGTCGGGATCTTGAGTTTGATTTGGGAGATTGGGTGTTTCTTAAGATTTCTCCTCGAAAGGGATTGATTCGGCACGGTAAGAGCGGGAAACTTAGTCCCAGGTATGTGGGTCCGTATGAGATCACTGATAAGGTAGGTCCTTTGGCTTATTGGTTAGCTTTACCTCTGAGTTTATCGAGACTACACGATGTTTTCCACGTGTCAATGTTAAAGAAGTACCATCCAGATCCTTCACATGTACTTGAACCAGAGCCTTTGCAGATTGAAGAAAAGTTGTCTTATGAAGAGAAACCGATTCGAATTGTGGATCAGAAAATTCATGAGCTTCGCAGAAAGAGTATTCCGTTAGTAAAGGTTCTGTGGAATCATCATGGGTTTAAGGAAGCGACTTGGGAAAGAGAGGACCAAGTTCGGGATCAGTATCCTGAGTTGTTTGTTGACCAGGTAAGAATTGCGTGGGCACAATTGTTTTAAGGGGGAGAGGGTGTAATACCCGAGCCCGGAATGTGGAATTTTCTTGTTTATTATTCTGAAAATTATATTTTCTTAGATTCTTTTATATTTAATTGTTACTTCTTAGTTGTTGCAAAGTGCATTGCATTTCGGGAGCGATAGCTAGAGAGCGGTTCCTAGTCCTCAGCAAATAGTGAAACTAGTATTTAGATGACTTAAATTTTATATTTTACTTGTTAGCTAGAATTAAATTGGTGATGTTTGTTAGCTTTAAAAATGCATGAAAATAAGGCTAATTTGACCAAATTTTAAGTTGTTGACCAACTTTGACCAATTGACTTCATGTCATCTTTTAATATAGCATAAATTAACAAGGAAAATAAAACAACAAAGCTGAAAATAACAATAGAGCAGGCCGAAACCAAGAAGAAAAAAAATCATTTCAACTTCCAATCATTCAATCTTCGCGTGAGCTCGTGCGGGGTGGTTTCCAAGGCAACCAGCGTTGTTTTCTTATCGACTAGGAGTGCCTAAGGTGAGGGAAGCACATTATTTGCGCATTTAATTGTCAAGTATGTTAACTTTGTGATTTTTAGATTTTATCTGTAGTTTGTTGTTTTAATCATTTTGAAGCTTTTAGAATGTTCCTTGACAATTGCAGAACATGTATTTTTAGCTTTTTAACATTTTATGTGGTTAAATGTTGAGATTGCAATTTAAATTGGTTGTTGAATAGTAGTTTATGAATAGTAAACCCTTGAAATGATGAAGTTGCTCCGTTATGCTGTCCGTTGATGTGAAAATGTGCTAGGTATGCTAGAATGCTTAAATGCATGGTTTGTTTAGGTTGTGTAATGGAAAAAATGAGAAATATGCCTTGGTAAAAGTCAGGGTCATTTAGGTCGAGTTTGGTGTTTTCTCATTTTGAGTGTTGGCATTGTTCCGGGAGGCCATGGAACCACTTTTGGTGCGATTATGGTGTTGGTTGGGTGTTTGGTTGGTATAGTTGTAGTTCAAACGAGCAAAGGGAGAAATCGGGGCTTTGCGTGAATTCTAGGGTAAAGTAGGGTTTCGGGGTCTTTAGACGTGCCTTATGGTGACCTAGGAGGATTGGTGAAGTCGGTTTCCAGAACTCGTGGCTCGTTTGGAAATGGTAGTGTTTTGATAGTTGGGGCTGATTTGTGATTTTGTTTGTTTTCTTGATATTATGCCTATAGAATGCTTAGGGTTGCTTGATATACTTGTTTGAATTGATTTTGATTGAAATGCTTATCAACTGTTGCTATTGCGTGCGAGGGTAACCTACTTTGTTATTCTCCCACGTGTGGCTTTATTGCTCGTTTATCGCCTTGTATCGAGTCTTGTATTGCATAGTATCCAGCGCGTGAGTGATGGGCCTCTCTGGGTAGCCTCGGGTTGCCAGTGTTGGTTGCTCTAGCTCCGTGGCTATTCCCTCTTCTCGCTTGGGTTGCCTCCCAGGGAGATTTGGGTCGTAGATTGATGGATACTTTCGGGGTATTCCTAACTGGTGTTATAAGGTGGTTTGGGTCGGCGCGTCGTCATCGAATTCGTGATTGAAAGTTGCTCGTGAAAAGAGTACCGTATCCTTTGAATGAGTGTTTATAGTTTTAATGCTTGCTTTGCTTTATTGATGGCTTTGTTGTATCTCTATATGATATTTGTATGAATTGCTTGACTAATTGCATTGCATACTCCTCTCATCTCCGTCCTTGAGACCAATTGCCCTCGCTGAGCAATAGTTTTTGCTCATTCATTTCTATACTATATTTTTACAGGAGTAGTTGAAGCAGACCCTATTGAGGTAATAGAGGAGGAGGAGCAGGTGGAAGTATTTCCGTGATAGCACTTCTTTGCTTTGCTGGTGGTTGGTTGCTAGACTTTTGTGCGAGCCATGCTTGATGTGTTTAATGTTTGGTTGTCGCTTTATTTTGAGGCTTATAGCCTTGTATGTAGTTCTATTTTGAGACCTTAATGGTTTTTGTTGTAAAGGTTGTAAAGTTGTAAAATTGTACTCTTATGACTAGTAGAGAATTGCATACTAATGGTTAAATGTTTAGTGGCATAAATACTTGTGTAGTATGCATGGAATTTTGGTTTGGAAAGTTGGTTAATAAGAGGATATATGATTTGAAAGAAAGTCGGCTTGTTTTAATTGTTTTATGGCTTTCGTATGTACTATGTTGATTTTAGGGTTTTCGGATCGTCCGTGGTACAGAGGAGACTCCGTCCGTGTGTCGGGTCCAGGCTTGGCCTTTTGCGGGGTCGGGTCGGGGCTTGATACTAGCGCACTACGGTTTTTCAGCCTCCTGCAGATCGCTTTATTCCCTCCACCTTACACGGACTTAAAAGAGTACCTAAGGCGTATTTGTGGTTTATTTTCAAAAGGGATTTATTTTGATCGTAGCTTTTAGACAGCTAACAGCTAAGCCACTAATCACACCGCTAATAAAATCTAGTCGGTCACTATTGAGACAACTCATAAAAGTTGTTTTAGGTTCAAGGGCTAAAGCTTCTCTTAAGAGAATCCCTTCGCTACACTCGACTTAAAGGTTTGAAGATGCTCAAACGATAAGGAGAAGAATGGCGAACTCACTCATAAGGAAACTCGTCAAGTAGGTCTTTCGAGCCTTTCATTTTGTCACAAATCAGGTTTGGTAAGGTGGGGTATTTATTATCCTTAAGTCTATTTTAGCAAGCTTTACTCGTCTTTCAGTACTGGCAAAACTTTAATTGAAGTCCTTTCAGTGCCCTTTCGTTTGGTCCCCTGGGTACCTTCTCCGCATTTACCTGTAAGCATTTCAAGTAGATAAAATCATAAAAGAAGAAATGGGAAGGAGTACTACCATTGTGCGCTGTTATTTGAATGCGAAGATCAATCATTCCCAGCTTGGATATGAAGGTATGGGGGGAGATTAAAACAGAGTATGTTAGTCAAATAGAGGGCTCTCACGGGGACGTAGTCCACGACTTTAGCCTTAAGCTAGGTTGGGCTATAGTTCTTGTATTGGGCGAACCAAAGCGTTAAATAGCACGTTTAGTGGCATGTAGGGAGTAGTTGTCTTGTTGTTGGTAGGTACGACTATGTGAGTTGACAATAATACACTATGGTATGTGTGAGTCAATATTTTCCTTACTGATCCGAATGAGCAATTTGAATTACTGCAGACTGGTTTCCTCCCATATACCCCCGCTGATGTGGATTTCCTACCATTGAAAGAAAAAGAGAAAACTGCTAATCCCACCCACGCTGTAAACGGATGCCCTACCTAATCCATTTCAAATCCAACCGGAGGTCTTCGAGCCTTGTTACGAACTAAAGTCCTAAAGAAAAGTGTCCCCAATCCCTCCCCAGCCTAGATCAAAGGTCTTCCTGTAACACTCCGATCCCTCACGAGACCGGAGACTCTAATAACCATGCTATTCTCAACCCAATACCAAACCCGGTCACAAAATTTTAGGGAAAAACGGACAGAGTTTTCTCTGTACTGCGGACATTTTTAAAACCTGTAAATGCTCAAAAGAGCCACAATATACTAAAACAATCTTTTATAATTAAAATTCAAAGGTTTAAGGTCATCCAAGCCAGGAGACAAACAACAGCTCCAACTCCCACATGCATGCACCCAACTTAACTTTTCATTAACCATTTTTAACATGCCATCCTATGATAACATTAGAGCAATTTTAGAAGTTGAAATCAACACCTCTAAACATACACCCCCAAGCATGCAAGAACTAAAAGGAGAATTAAAAGTTATTCAAGCTATTTCTCCTCCAAACCAAAGTTAATGATTCAAATTTAAAGGGAAACTCTACCAACCTTCTAACTAACCGTCAAGGAACCCTTCCAACGCTCTAACTCATTCAAATGCCTGCAATACCCTCGAAAGCCCCAAATTCCCTCTTATAGCTTTACACTACACCTACCTCATCCGGGCTTCAAACAAGGATTAGCAAAGCTTCTATAGCACCTAGGTAGCCTAAGGATACCAAAAGTAGAGCCCGAATCCACCCGGATTCGTCTTAACCCCGAAACCCCTTTATTAAAGTCGACTATTTTATGTTTTATTCGATTTTAGAGCAATTCAAGTGCACGGGGCTATTAGACTACATTCATTAGTACGTAAAGCATCTATTAGGAGTGTTGAATCAAGCTAATTCGAGCAATTACACAAAACCCTAGAAAAAACGTCACTATTCACCTCATGAATTAAACTAACGATTCCAACCGTTTAAAAAGCGAAACAATGGTTCAAATATGTTCTCTAGCACTCATATACAAGGTATAATAGCATAGATAATCAATACAATAGCATTTGAACACATTTTCAACAAATCAAGAAAATAGCAACTATTTTAAAATGCGAAAATAAGCCGTGAAATCCCTCACCAATGTGCGTAGGAGCTCCTAGGAGGCTAGTAGACACCCTAAACCACTTGCACCTAGCTTGGCTTGGCTTGGAATGAGGATTTGTTGAGCAAAAAAACTCTATTTCTTCTCCTATGCAATTCTCGGATTTGCTACAGTGTTTTCAGCATGCTCTCTTTTTTTTTTGCTAAGTTATGAGCTAATGTGTGTGTTGTGTGAGTTATATATTAAATGAGGCTAAGTTGCTTGCTTAAATGGTTCACTAAATGCGCTTAGTTAGCTTAAAACGAGCCTAGATAGTAAAATGAATGCTAGCTAATTCATTCCCTAAGTTATGTTACGTAACACTATTCATACAACTACAAAAATTATTTTCTAAACGAGCTCTCCTATCGCCTCTAGCTCAAATGCACATTTTTTCCACTACTCTAACAATTAATATGATTTAATAAAAATGCTAATTCGCTAATAGCATGAAGTTAAAAATGGAGTGAATAGTAATTTAAGAAGACAGTTAATAATGCACTGAAGAAAATGAGCAAACAAGCGATGCAACAGTAATTGAATGCATGGCTAAAACTCGGGCGTCACATCCTTTCCCCCTTAAACAAATTGCATCCACGCAATTCTTCTTCACAAGAGAACTCCGTATCAATTGAAAACCAACTCCGATTACTCGTCATTAGTTGCTAAGCAAGAATACCATATACGAATTCTCGTGAGAGCTCATTAAGAAATCCTAGTAGTATTGTCTGCGAACCTCACTTAATAAGGCCAAATAAAGGCTCCAATAAAGATGTTACTTCGAAATCCAAATAAGAATCCCGCTGGCATGAATACCATAGAAGAATGGAATCCCAACTAAGAGCGGCGAGAAAATACCAATAAAAGTTCCGTGTAGGAGTATTGTAAATAATACCAGATAATAAGGCTGAAAAGAATCCATATACCAATTTTTTTTCCGAGAGATGCCGACAAAAGAATACCTAATTAAAAAAAATATATCAAGAATATGCTCCAGAGAACTGTCATATAGAAACCCCAAAAGAAGCTACTCATTTATGACCGCTAAGCACTGAAGAAGGCCTTAGAAGAATCCCAATAACTGAGCTCTGCCTACAACAACAATTCCCAAATAAAAGAGTTGATCAACCGCTTCACGTTCCTACTAATCCACATAACTTGAAAGACCAGCCACTAATCACCTCTCTTCAGGGGAGGAAGAAGTTTTTCTTACCATTCGACGGACTATGTATGAATGCCAAACTAATGCATATGTATAAACATTCTTTAAACTATTATGCAAGCATGATTATAAACTGGTAATGACTCAGTTTGGGTTATTGTCGATAGACTGACCAAGACTTCTCACTTCATTGCTAAAAAGAAGTCCGATTCTCTTGATAAACTGGTAGAGTTGTATATTGAGAATGTTGTCCGACTTCATGGGATTCCAAAGAGTATTGTGTCGGATAGAGATCCCAGATTCACATCGCAGTTCTGGCAGAAGATTCAGAAAGCTTTGGGCACGACTTTGAATTTCAGTACAGCTTATCATCCCCAGACAGATGGTCAATCCGAGAGAACTATCTTAAGCCTTGAGGATATGTTACGGGCTTGCATTCTGGACTTCGGTAAGAGTTGGGAGAAGTATTTGCCACTCGCAGAGTTCGCCTATAACAATAGTTATCAAGCTACTATTGGTATGGCACCATATGAGGCACTGTATGGGCGTAAATGTCGGTCTCCTCTCTACTGGGATGATGTTGGCGAGATAAAGACTATCGACCCTACTCTCTTACCTGAAATGAACAAAATGATTGATCATGTGCAGCTTATCAGGAAAAGAATGCTTACAGCACAGAGCCGGCAAAAGAGTTATGCAGATAGACGCCGTCGTGATCTGAAATTTACTGTAGGGGATCGAGTATTTCTAAAAATTTCTCCTCGCAAGGGTTTGATTCGGCATGGTAAAGGAGGTAAACTCAGTCCTCAATATGTGGGACCATTTGAGATAACTGAAACTGTTGGTGAATTGGCTTACCGTTTGGCTTTGCCTCCCAGTCTGGGCAGAATTCATGACGTATTCCATGTTTCCATGCTTCGGAAGTATCAGCCAGATCCCTCTCACATACTTGAACCGAAACCGCTAGAGGTCAGTGAAACTTTGACCTATACAGAGAAACATCTTCGAATTGTTGATCAGAAAGTTCAAGAGCTGAGGTCTAAAAGCATTTCGATGGTTAAAGTTATGTGGGATCATCACGGAGTAGAGGATGCGACGTGGGAAAGAGAGGATCAGATGCGGGAACGGTATCCAGAGTTATTCGCCGAATCATGTAAGAATTGCGTGGACGCAATTAGTTTAAGGGGGAGAGGATGTGACGCCCGAGATTTAGCCATGCATTTAATTACTGTTGCATCCTTTGTTTGCGCATCTCTTTCTATGCTTTATTAACTGCCTTCCTAAGTTACTATTCACTTCGTTTTTAAACTGCATTCTATTGGTTAATTAGCATTTTTATTAAATCATATTAAATGTAAAAGTAGTGGGAAAAATGTGCATTTGAACTAAAGGCGTTAGGAGGGCTCGTTTAGAAAATGACTTTTGTAGTTGAATGAATAGTGTTACGTAACTAACTTAGAGATTTAATTATCTAGCACACATGTATCACCTTAGGCCCGTTTCTAAGCTTTCCACGCGCATTTTAGTAGCCACTTAAGCACCCAACACGACCCCACCTCAAGGCCTACTTAATAAAACATAACACAAGCACATTATAACACAAAAAACAAAACAATTTCAGCTGTGAACAGTGCCCAAACCCGACAGCCCCTCCCTTGTGCATTTGGAGATTTTGCTTCATCAAATCATCAATTCAAGCTAAGCAAAGCCTTGAGCAACTAGTGTAGGGTGTTTTCAAGGTTCCTAGGTGCTCCTACGCGTATTGATGAGGGATTTCACGGCTTATTTTTGCATTTCTAAATAGTTGTCAATTTCTTCATTTGTTGAAAATGTGATCAAATGCCATTGTATTAGTTATCTATGCTATTATACCATGTATATGAATGCTAGAGAACATATTTGATCCATCGTTTCGCAATTTAAACGGTTAGAATCGTTAGTTTGATTTTTAGGTGAATATTGATGTTTTTCAAGGATTTTGTGTAATTTCTTGAATTAGCTTGATTCAATGCTTCTAATAGATGCCTTAGGTGCTAGTGAAGATAACCTAATAGCCCCGTGCACCTGCATTGTCCTAAAATCGCATAAAACATAAAATAGTCGACTTTAACAAAGGGCTTTCGGGGTTAGTGCGAATCCGGGTGGATTCGGGCTTCAATTCTAGTATCCTTATGCTACCTAAGTGCTATAGAAGCCTTGATATCCCTTGTTTGAAGCCCGGACAAAGTATGTGTAGTTTAAAGCCATAAGAGGGAATTTGGGGCTTTCGGGGTAATCGCGGGCATTTGAATGAGTTAGAGGTTGAGAGGGTACCTTGAGGGTTAGTTAGAAGGTTGGGAGAGTTTCCTTTGAAAATGGAATCATTAACCTTGGTTTGGAAGAGAAATAGTTTGAAAAACAAAGGGGTTTAGGTGCAATTTCGGTTGACTCACACTTCTAAACCCATGGAATGACTCCTTAAGTGTTTATATGTGGTTTCAAGTTGATTTGGAGCTTTTGGTTTAATTCTATGCTTAGCTTGTATATGTTCCTTTGTAAACTGCTTGTTAGCCTCTATAATTGCTTCTTATCTAATTGCATCGAGGTCAACCTACTTTGTTGATCCTCCTATGTGTTAAAGTTTATATTATTGATATTAACTTGCCATTGTTAAGTGCATTGCATAGTGGTTGCGCAACCATAGTGTCAGGGGCGGATGTGTTGAATATCCGCTGGGCGGCAGAGGGCTTGCCGATGGATATTCAAACTCCGTGCCCTAGTCCCTCATTTGCCTGGTCCGGAGATTGCCAGGTGATGTTGGGTCGTAGGATTCGGGGTACATCCAGAGTACACCCACTGGAGTGATTGGGGATTATGCCGGCTTATCGTGATCGTGCTCATGGTTCGTGGATCGTGATTGAAGACCAGTGAAGATTGGTGTATAGGGGATTGTGTGAAATGTATCCTTTTAAATGTGTGGTTACCTTAGTTATCATTGTTTCTTAAATTGTCTAAGTGATATTGTTGTATAACTGTATTATCTGTTGCATTGCACGCCCTGGGACTATATCCCTCACTGGGCAACAGTGGTTGCTCATACCTCGATATATGTTTCAGGAGACGCTGAGGGTGATCCCCAGCTTGTTGAGTTAGTTGAGGAGGAGGAAGTTCAGATTGACCCTTTACCTTAGTTGCTGTGCCTAATAGCTTGAGGTGGTTTAATTCCTTGTTGCATTGTGGAAGGCTCAACTGTTTATTTTATGTCCTATTTTGTAACCTAAGGGCTATGTATATGCTTGTTGTATAAGTTGAAGACTAGTTGGTTGTGGTGTAGCTTTGAAAGCCTATGTACTGTAATAACTTATGACCTACTTCTATTCGCTTTGCTTGCTTGGGAGTGAATGGCTTAAAGTAGAAATGTTTGATCTTTCAATTATGTTTAATTGATTTCCTAGAATGTCATGATTATAAAACTATGTTGACAACTAGTTCTCGCATGCTTGTGTGTTTTGGAACTATTGTGTACTATAAGGCTCGGATGGCCTTAGAACTTTGTTGTTTAATTAAGAAAAGCTTGTATTGTATTGTTGGGACTTTGTTTGAGTGATTACAGGTTTTTAGAATGTCCACGGTACAGGGGAGACTTTGTCCGTGTGTCGGGTCCGGACTTAACCTTTAGCTTGGGGGTTGGGTCGGGGCGTTACACTTCCCGCTCTTTTTTTTTTTAGGGGCAGAGTCAAGTTCGTTACGGTCAGCAAATCAGCCCCGCATCATATCGATAACGATTCAAATCACCATCCCAAGCCTACCTAACCTAATTGTGTGTGAGCAATCAATCTTGACAAGTTGATCGATCCATAATGAAAACACCTATAGATAGAAGCCGTTTGTCAACTAGTGGACTCATCCTCAATGTTGTTTAGGCTTCCGAGTTCAGTCGGTTGTTTGCCGCCTTTCTTTCCCATGCTTGAGATGGCCTTATGGGTAGCAGTCTCCCACAGAGATGGCTTTGTGGTCAACTTCTATTCTGCTTCTTGAAATGTTCGTTCGGAAATCATGGTAGTATTTTCATGGAGATGATTGGGAGCGGAAATGGACCTGGGGTTAAGAACAACGACAAAACTGCCTTCTGTCTATTGCTATGGAATGTATAGGTAGGGATTGTTTTATGCTTGGAAAGCCCGTTCCGCGTTATCTATCCCCATGAATCACTTTTTAGTATTCGTGTTCACCTTATTTCTTCATTCAATCCATGACCTACCTCGATACACCTGTGTCACAACGACGGATCTTTTGAGTGAGGGAAACCGGAGCATTGGTCAAGAGAGAGAAAGAAGAGGAACTATAGATCGAAAAAGTCACATTAGTTACACCAGACCAGACACACCTTTTTTTCTTACCTATTTTTTGACTGACCGGATCAGTCACCCCTCAGCCCCCTATCACTTAAAGGCAAAGCTAACCCTTAATTCAACTGTTCTCTAAAAGGCCTGCCTATTCTATTAGTCAAGCTTGGAGAACATAGTACTAGGACTTACTAGATAAAAGATCATGATTGGTGAAGGGCTTAAAAGGGCCTTAGCTAGTTGCTATCTATCGGATCTTTTCTAAGAAGTTAGGTAGGTGATTGAGTCGAAGCGGAGAAGGAGACTAAGTCATCGGTCATGCCGGGATTGATTTCCTACTTTGAATGAGGGTCACATAGCCGTCAACCCTGTTGGAAGTGCTTTAGTCATCCAATCTCCTGGTCTTTCGTTCGCTATTCAAATTCTGGACTAGTAGAAATGTAAGAAATGTGGTCTTATCCTTTCCTTTCCAACTAGTAGCTAGTAGCTTCGTCGTTGATCTCTCCTCTTCCCGGCTGGCTGTGACTCGTATGTCCAGACAACGACTATCGATTCCTAACAAAACCATAGATTCTTCTACCATTTGACCAGATCTTTGTCATTGTATTCAAATTTTATTTTCCACCCCGGTTGAGCATCTTCAAACCTTCATTGATCGGAACAAAACTATAAAAAAAAACTTTTAGGGAGCAGCGCTATACATAACACTAAGGGACCCATGCTCTGCCTGAATGATACGATCAGCAACTTCAAGTACCCAAGCTATGTGATCAAGAACTCTTCTCTGTCAGGCGAATACCTCTAGGCACCCTAAGCAACCGAAGGGTAGAGAAGATGAAGAATAAGGGTAATCGACACATGCGGCTATACCACCAAAAGGAAAGAAAGGATCGATTGATACCAATAGCAAGATACACATCTTTTTAGACTCTGAGGGGTGATAGTGATAATGATAATAGTATAAGATCAAAAGATTGGAATGAAATACCTTAATAGATTAAGGATTAGTGCAAACTTTTTTTTATATATTTTTTATAAGTAAGCCCCTTCCCTTAGGAACAAAAGGATAAACAAGGGCCTAATTTCTCACAATTATTCACGTTCAACTCGAAGATCCAGCAAGCCAATTTCAACTGAAACTGAGTCACATTTTCCTTCTCTTCCTAATGAAGGCGCATACTCTTCATGTAACAGTGGATAGATAATCTAAAGTCTCATAGTCTTTGTTTCTAAAAAGGTTGTGTCCTTTCTACATATATCGAAATTTTAGTATTTCACCCCTCATTTATCGAATTAGCTATGGCTAATCAAGTATAGTAGGGCTAATCAGAAGTTTTACTATGGCAATTGGAAGAGGCACAACCTCAATTCAAGTCGAGCAGCAGCTTTCTACACTCAAAGGGAAACCGGCATCCCCTTAACTAAGACTTCCTATGCATAGATGTAGCCTGTCGTTATACCAAAAAGGTACTTAGTGCCTCCACCACCTACTAGGCTGTAATCTTCTTGTTTCTAAACTAAATTGAGGGTCTATGTGGCTCTCTTAATAATATGTCAACTGTAGTCTATTTGAAGCGTTCCTGCCCTTTCTTGTCTTGAATCAAACAGAATTTAATAACCCTGTGTAGCGTATAGCGTGGACTGATTTAAATAGCATACTTTTACAATGGATCTCGTTTATCTTTCATATGTTAAATATTTGTGTAGTGAATTCACGGCTAGAGATAGTACATTCTGGGTCGATCATGGAAGGTAGTGTATATGGGTAATTGGGATTGAGTAGAGCATAAGTTCGATAACTGGGCTTGGAAAATAGAATGAGAATCTCGTTCACCAAGAGGCTGGGTTTTTGGTCTTTCTACGTTTCAAGTACCACTCCTTTGGTTAGTACTCAAAATTGGATTTTTTTCTTGTTGGTTCGAAGTAATGCTCCTATTATTTAGCTATGACCGACATTTTTTGGTTAATGTTTCAAAGTAGTATCTGTAGATAAATGATGGCTAAGCCGCATCGGTGCGGTCGGGATCGCCCGGCACTTGTGAGGCAGAAGAATCCTTGAATAATAAGATTGAGCCAATCCTTGTGGAAAGTCTTTTCTTAGTACTCGTTAGCGTCCCTTCCCCCTTTCTATATACCCAGTCTACGAACCTGGCCTAATCTAATAGGCCTTCCACACCCTAAAAACACCGATGCATCATGGTTTCTAGGATGGCTCTTACCGAAACTTCTTCACTCAATTATCAAGATTAAAGCGACTTTCTACTTTTTCTCGCCGATAGTTGTGCCTTTTCTCTTTCTACGTCCCTGAGACCAGTACTATTCTGATCAAAGCTATAGGCATCTTACCTCTTTCTTTAGGCAAGCTTATTCATAATTAAGTCTACATACTCTGTTACTCATAGCGAGTCACTCCGTCCTCCTATGTAGATGTAGATATAGAGGCTCTTTTTTCATTTTGTCTAGTTTGTCTATCACCACAAACCTAGTAATCTCACTTCCAAGAAGACGTAGAGCTAAGAGTCAAGATGCGGGTTCATCTGACAAGCTGGATTTTGAAAGAGTTGGGTACTTATATTTACTAAACGAACAGGCTCGGTAGTACCTTAACTAAGTTCTTCGAATGGAGGACAAGCGACAGATAAAATTACCAATGTTATCGAACTGGCTTCTATGATTGCCTTCACATAACTTGACTAGATGATAGCTGGAAGTCCCTTTTGGTTAATATAACCGCTTGATTGCTCATTTACTAGGAACCATAATTACTTGAACATTTAGAACTTCAGATTTGTGTTTGTCGCTAGTTCGATCTCTGGACATGCACTGGCGGTCCCCTTTCCATTGATAGTCCACCTAAGCCGATAGGCTTTACCTTAAAATGAAAATAAGGTATCGAGACCAACTGACATAGATTAAGCAGCTACTAGATTCCCCATCTTGTCGAAGAATCAAATACTTTGTTCTCATCGATTGGGATTGACTGTCTCCTTTACTTCAACAAATGTGGTCAACCCCATCTTGTTTATCTACACCTGCCCTATTCCGTGTAACTTAATGAATTTGATCCAATCCAATAAGCTTGTAAGCGTTGGTACAATATAATTCTAATATCCTTTAAAGTGGTTGGAATCCTATATATAGTATTTCTTGATTTCCTGCGTAATCTGATGCTTATTCTTCATTAATTAGAAGGGTGGTCACTCCACTTGAGTCAACCGGCCCCATGTAGGGAAGAGATAGATCTCTAATAAATCTTTATGTCAAGTAGCGAAACAGCTCGACCAGAGGGAGAGGCTGGATGGAATTTTGCTCGACCGATAGGGATAGGAATGGAGTTGGCTGCAGGGCTTGGTCCAATGAATGGAGCCTTTTGGATATCAAGTGTTGATGGTTCCTATTGATATGCTTTTGAAAACCTAGATGAGGACGATATCAAACAAAAACCATAGCATGTATAGGGATTCGAACAAAGACACACCTGAGACGATAGTTCCAGCGGGTTAGATCCTCAACCCCAAGGTGTGATGTTGGGTGAGATTGACCCAAGGCACTCCTGAGACATTGCGTATGATATGTTCCCTTTCTCCTCTCTCGATCTTAATCACTAACTTTCTTGCACTACTCATTTTCCTTTCAAGGTGATCTTGTTTTGATTGATACGCCTGCCGAGAATGAGGAAGGTTTTGAAACATGGCGCAAAATAAATCAAATAGATTCTAGTCTGGCCAACACTCTATGTTTGTAGAATTGGTGGCTTAGCTGGCCTCGCTTCCTGTCTTCACGCTAGGGTCACTGCAAGTCCTTGTGTTCGATGCAAGGGATCGCTTTTGCCCATATTGCTTTGACTGCCAGGCTTCTTGTTCCAGCCGAGTTATCCCTTTATCTCATGGTGCATACAAAGTGATGGATCTTGTTATGGATCATGCCCACGATGAGGTGCTTCCAATCCCCGCTTGCCTGCTTACCCGAACTTCTTCCTGTTGAGTGAATGATTTGTTTCACCCTTGATAGAAGCACTAGTCTCGTACGTCTGCATGTCTATGTGTTTGTGCTATCAGCTGTGCTCGACGCTTGTTTCAATTGACTGAATCTGGAACTAGCCTAAAGGCTGCATTCCTGATAAGTAAGCCGAGTTCTTCCCTTGATAGAAGGACTCGGTGAACGTCTTTCAATTTGAATTTCTTCACCGGGCTTGGACCATGTCTCCCGAACAATCTCAATACATATGGCATAAGACGATTCCACATCTTGAGGTTGGAATGGGATCGGGTATTTTTACGTCTCACCATAGTGCCTGGTTTGTCAGGATTTCCTATTGATGAACAAGTTGATAAACAAGAAGGAAAATGGAACTATTGGATTTTTTGACTCGCCCCCGGCTACGTGTCCTTTGGACCAAAAGCCCACTTAGAAGTGGATTCGAACCACACAAGGATTTTCAGTCCTTTTTCTAACCAGCTAAAGCAAGTTAGCCCCCTTATTGGTTGGGGGAAAAAGGAATTTACATCACGAAGGATCCAATCTGGTTACAGGTTCCCCTACGACTACCTTGTTACGACTTCACCCCAATCGAAGACCCTACCGTGGTATGCGCCAATAAGACCACCAAAAGCCTTTGTGGCACTAGTGTGACACAGAAGTCATGGGTGATCATTCGTTTGATGGTTCGGGCGAAACTAATTCCCAGGGTGTGACGTGCAGTGTGTACAAGGCCCGGGTACATATTCACCACGGCATGCTGATCCGCGATTACTAGTGATTCCAACTTCATGTTCCCGACTTGCAGAGAAAAATCCGAATTGAGGCAATCTTTCCGGATTCGCTCCACTTTACAGCCTTGCTTCCCATTGTAATTTACATTGTAGCATATGTGTGGCCCAGCCCATAATGGCCATGCGGACTTGACGTCATCCTCACATTCCTCCAGTATATCACTGGCAGTCCTTCGTGAGTGCGGCACCCACTTTTTTGTTTGTTTCGGAGCCGTTTTGGCAGGGCGTACTAAACCCACTACGTACCACACCACCGGGCAGCTCGCCTGAATGCTGAGTCTTCTTATTAGTAAAGCGCACTAGCTGCAATAAAAAAAAGAGCACTAAGTAGAAATCGAAAGGCGCCGGCTACCTTCTTACTGACAGCACAACTACATGTTGATACTCAATTAGTAGCGCTGGCACATCACTCGGCTCCTAGGCTCACTTCGGTTGCAATGACTTTCTCCTTAAGCGTATGTCTCAACAACACAAAATGAGGGTTTCGCTCGTTATAGGACTTAACCAAACATCTCACGACACGAGCTGATGACAGCTATGCAGTACCTATATGAAAGTTAGTAACATCCCATTAAGGACAAGTTTTTTTGTTCATATGTCAAGGGTTAGTAAGGTTTTGTGCGTTGTATTGAATTAAACTACATGTTCCACCGCTTGTGCAGGCCCCCGTCAATTCCAATCGATGCGTTAGCTAGGCCCCTGATCCACGTAGACCAAGGGCGAACACTCATCGTTTACGGCAATGATTACCAGGGTATCTAATCTTGTTCGCTACCCATGCTTTCGCACCCCAACGTCGGTAGGGACCCAAAGAGTTGCATTCGCTTTTGGCGTTCCTTCGTAGATCTGCGGATTTTACCTCTACATATGAAATTCCACTCTCTTCTGTCTCACTCAAGTGAATTGGTTTCGAGACCATTCCGCCAGTTTTTGGCGACTTTCACTTTTAACCCGATTCACCGCCTCCATGCCCATTACGCCCAGTCATTCCAAAGAACACTTGTCCCCCCATCTTACCGCGGATGCTAGCATGGAGTTAGTCAGGGCTTATTCGTCAAGTCTTGTCATGATCGCGCACTCGACGAAATAGCTTTACAAGCGGCATTGCCCTTATTCACTCACGAAATATTGCTAGATCAGGCTTTCACCCATTGTCCAAGATTCCCCACTGCTGCCCCCCGTGGGAGTCCGGGCCGTGTCTCAGTCACAGTGTGGCTGATCATCCGAAAAGACCAGCTAAGCATCATTGGCTTGGTCAGCCTTTACCTGATCAACTACCTAATACTACGTAGGCTCATCAAATAGTGCTTTTTAGCTTTCTTCAAGATTTGGCCCGAACTGTTCGGCAGATTCCCACGCGTTACGCACCCGTTTGCCACTTTGTTCTCAACTCTTCTCACCTCCTGGGCGAGAAAAGCTACTTTTAGCTAGGAGCCACTATTCCTTCTACCCAGCTCTACGAAAACAACGTTCGACTTGCATGTGTTAAGCATATAGCTAGCGTTCCTTCTGAGCCAGGATCAAACTCTAATTTTGAGTATGATTGGGCCCTGTAGTGGTACAACCTGGCGAACCGGGCATACTATTTCCCAACCTTCTGTGAACTTTGATTCTCTTATGATTTTTGCTACTTTGTTGAGTTTAGTGATTGATATCGTTTAGAGTCTCAACTAATCCACTCGTGGAGTAGTGGTATAGTAGTTGTGTGGCAGTTGAGACTCCGCCACTTCTTCTTTAGTAAAATCGAGCCCAACTTTTGATTATGCCAAAAATAGCTTTAGAGGCTCTTACTAGATAGGGCGGCAGAATAGAAGTCTCACTACTAGCTTTTAGTCTTAAGCAGGCAGCGGCGGTAAGGAATGAATGTTCTACTAGACTATCAGCCTTTTCATTAGGACAGCACTTGCTTAGTCTTTTTCTAGCTTGATTGCGAAGCATGGTTTGGAAAGGTTAGCTGAAAGACGATTTATCTTAATTCAAGCCTATTTCTTTGTGGCTAGCCCCAGTGCTTAACGTCAGCTTGCCTACACATATGAAAAGTAATCAGCCGTATTAGCTCATCAACTTGGCTTAACGTACCCTCACTATATAGGTCCAAACTTGCATACGGTGTCACTTGCCTAACAGTTGCCAAAACTGGAAGCGTCAATGTTGACGGGCTTATTATCTCCTTTCTAAAGAGGAAAAATCTGAGAGGTTGATGGGCTTACCTCGGGCAGTCGCTAACTGTTGCGCCTTCCTTTCTACTTACACCATTTCTTTGTGAATGCTTCGTTTTGCTCTTTGGTGCGCTACTTCCGCTAGCAACCATCCTCTGATTCTCCTTAAGGCACCGTGTTGAGTAGGGATTGGAATAGAAACTCTATTTTGGGGTTTAATGTTGCTGGACTCTACTCCTCTCCCCGGGCTCGCTCTGCTCTATGCCCAAAGCTTCAACTCAATCACTTGGACAGAGGGATTTGGCCTACCAACTACAAGCTCGGGTGGGGGAACGGTATCCATTACCTACTGCCCCATCCCAATAATACATGTTTATCAACCTAACCACACGTGCACGCGTGGGCTCTCCATTTAGGTAGCTTCCCAGATCTCCCGTAATAAGCAAAAATTGGTCTACCGAACAAAGTTGTAGTTGGTTTGTTTCGTATGATGATTGCTCGTGAACCCACCTTCACGGCTTGTTCCTTTGACTCCTCGGTAACTTATGCTCTCAAATCCAATCACCTGTTATTCTACGATCGGACTTTCCTTGGTATGAAGAAGACTCTTAAAACCAAATCCCATTAAAGAAATAAGGATAAAAGACAGACCCAAAAAAACACTACTCTAAAAATAATATACCGTGAAGCCCTTTCCTGCCTTCTTTACCGGATAACCGGATATTGCAAAGAGGTGATTCGATTGATTACTTACCTTTACGTAGTTAGGAATGACAGGTATAAGTAAACGCTTCACCTCCGACCTGTGCTATCCATTCTAGTCTAGTGCGCCTAGGACTTTTTAGACTGAAGCTAAGTACTGCTTTACGGAATGTAGCAGTCCACTTTATAACATCTACAAGCTAGCCCTTTTCTACTAAAAAGAAAAAACGGGTAAGAACTCAAATCTACAACATAATGCCCATACTACTTAGGTCGCTACTTATGCCCGTACGTATTACCCAAGTGGTTATACCTATAACGACTAACTGCCTTTCACGACAGATACAACTGATCCGCGTTAGAGTAAGCGACAGATCAAACATACCCTTATTTCTAGCCATAGCCCCCCAACAGTGAGTTGTCGTTGATCTAGTAGTTCTAGTAGCATGACGAACAATTCCAGGAGCAGCAGTTGGTTCAGTATAAGAAGATAAAGTAGCAGTTTGAGATCTTTTCTATCTATCCCATTTTCATGGCGTAAAAGAAAATAATATAGCCAGTTTCTCCTTCATCAAAATAGGTCGTTTACTATTCCTCTCCCTATTGGTGGAGCATCTACCTTCCTCTCTTTATCAATCGGGTTACTTCATACCTTTATTTGAATTGGTTTTAACTCATAGCATAAGAAGGATTTTAGAAATGAAACTTAAAGTAGAAGATATAGTGCATAGTACAGAGCGGATAGACAAGGGGCAGAAGGGACAGACTAGCTGGAAAACCATTACGTCCTAACACTAGTCTCTTTCCCTAGTCCCTAAAGTGGTCTAAGCTGGTAAACCTCGATAATTATATTAGAGAAAAATATTCTTTACTCTTCTTTTAGTCAAGAGAGGTAGTCCTTCGCCCAATAGAGCTTAGCAAGAGTGTGGATCGAAATGATCCCGCGAAGCCGGTACCCGTAAGGTGTCAATCTGGCTCTAGCTTGAGGAATGGAAAGGCAACCGAATCACAGTAGGGATACCCTCTTTTATCATAACATTGGAAACTCCGAAAGCAGTCTAGAAGTCCATTTCGTACCTTGATTAGACTTTGTTTGCCTATCCACTGTTAATGGCATCCGTGTTCAAGTCTCTGGTGCTATTGAATCAGAAGCAAAGAAGAGAAATGAAAGTAGCTCTTAGAAAGGTAACTGAAAGCGTAAACGCTGTCAAAGTCAGAGCTGTGGGTCTTTGTTGGTGAATGCTTATCCCCTGTTAGCCTTTTCGACTTCTCATCTCAGATGTCCACTTCAGAGTTCCATCCTCCCCGGTAATTGGCTCATTCCTGGTTTCATGTTATCAAGAATTGAATCAGAGAAAAGAAGATCCATTGAATCTGCATCCCTTCACTTCGTTGCTATCGAATTAGCTGTTCTCTCTTTTGACATAAAATAGGTTCTTTTGCTAGAATAAGCTGTTACAGAAGGGGTTGTTAAGTAACTTCTAGCACTAGGAGAAGGACATGACCAGAATCAGATTGATGGCAAAGAATGCGCAAAGTGATAAATGTCAGAATCAGCCGCAGTAGCAGGGCTTTGAACGAAAGCAAATAGTGACTTACTTGACTGAAGGGAAGCATCACCATTCTTCTTAGTATACCAATACAAGCTACTTGAGAATCAACTATGGGACATTCATTTGAAGGGCTTCTTTCGCCTTTCAGGTCTTTATCGCGTCTTGTTGGGCTTCTGGGAATATATAGTTCTGTAATTAGTCAATACTGGTAAGCCTAAGTGAGAAAGGTCTCGAGTTATCGCTACGCCCCTAAGCTAATAAGATCTTTTATCGATACTTGATCACCAGTTAAATAACGAAATGAATGGGAAATGAGGATCTATCTCTTTAAAGTAGGGGAATCGAAGGATGTCATTAGGGCTAAAGATAGTCGACATAAGGAAGAGGGGGGAATGGAAAGAAAGACGAACTAATCGATTGAGCTGGAATGAACCAACTATTTGAGGCCCCGCAACCAAGAGTCACTCGTCGAAAGCTTGATTGACCAGGAAGACAAGCAGAAAGAAATCCCAACATGGAAAGCTCTCTCTATCGCAATAGAAATCAAGAAGGGAGGTAACTTCGCTACCCCTATTAAGTTAGTATTCCTTGCTTGCCTACCTTGGAAACATAGACTTGACCTGTGTGAGGCCCGACCCTGAATAACATGTATTACCTCGATTTGCGTGCCATAGACCAAGAATGATATGACTGACCTTGGATTACGTGCCCTATCTTAGTTTTCGTGCATACTTCGTCATACGTGCCTTAACCTAGAATTGTGTGCCCTAATCCTCGATATATGTGCGATACCTAGATAAACGTGCCATGACCTTAATTTACATGCAAGACCTCAATTTGCGTGTGTCTCTTCATTTCGTGTGCATTAACCTTGAACTACGTGCATTAACCTAGGTTTAAGAGGCGTACCTTAATTTATGTGCATTGCATTGAATTACGTGTCATGCATTGGTCTACGTGCATTGACCTAGGGTTACGTGCGTTAGCATTAGAATCTGTGCATTAGACTTGAAGTACGTGCCTTAGTCTAGAAGTTCGTGTCTTACCTCGTAGTTCATGTTTACCTCGTGTTTCGTGCCCCGTATTGATTTCGGTGCGTGCCTCATAGTGCGTACCCTAGACCTAGGAATCCGTGCCACCACGTTAATCAAGAAAGCATCCTACACAAAGCACTAAACTATAAAATAATCCTAATTCAAATCTCTACAAAATCCACTAACAATAAACAATTCAATCTACACAAACACCTAAACATTCTTTATTCTTTATTCTCACCCAAAACCAATGCACCTCAAATTTCACCCTTATTATAATCCATAATATATTAAATAGAGTCTGAAATTTCAGCAATTTGGAAGCCCTTGGCTGACCACTAAGTGCATTTAGTCTAGCATTGCATAATTTATTCATAATCCTAGACAAACTATGACAAAACACTTACACAATGCATAAAAAATTGCTCAATTCTCCTCAAATCTCCACCATTTTCGACCAGCCCTTGCATGCCCATGCTAAACATTTTAAATTCCATCTTGAAGACACAAAAAAATCAGATTTTTGGCTGCCCAAGGCCGAGCATGCTACATCAAGTTGCAAGGCTTTGTTTTCTTTTCATTTCACTCATTTTCCTCAAACTTCTCTCTCTCCCTCTCATTCGCTCTCTCCATTTCGGTTTTGGCTGAGTTCTCTACACCTCCTAGCTCATCTTCTTCATCATATGGTGCAACAAGAGAAGCAACCATCAAAGCAACTTAAGCAAACAAGCTAGGATGCGAAAATCACACTTGCATGCCCTTTGAAGCTTCATTTTCGGCCTAGGTAAGCTTCTTGACATCCATTTCTTTTCTTCAAGTTCTAACTACATGCATGCACTAAGAGATTGATTACTAGGCTAGTAAAAATAGAGAAAACCAAGTTGGAATCTCGGCTAAGCAAGAAGAAGAAGATATTTTAGCTTCAACAAGGTTTTTGAGCATTTTTTGGGTTGATTGCAAAGGTGAGGGCTAAAATCTTTTGAAAACTCTTTAAAAACTCACATGCATGCTAATAAATGTGTGTATTTGCTTCTGTACTTGAGATATATGGTCGTTCATAAGCTTAAACAACCATGCATGGCAAGATCTTGGCTTGAAAATGATGCTAGTTGAAGTCGAATGGATGACAGCTCTCTGACCAGTCTGTTCGAGGTAAGTTTATCTAAGCAAATGATGTTGAAAATACTTGAAACTTGGTAGGTGACTATTTGGACAGTTTTGAATATTTTTCCCAGAAATAGGCCGAAGCTAATTTTGATTCTAAGGTCCTCAAAATGGCAAATCATTAAAATGTGACCAAATCTGGAAATCTGAAAAAATGAATCAGGTTTTGGCAGATGCACTGACCTTGTGGAATGAACCATATTTGACTTAGTAAATGTTGTCCAAAATGCGTGAAATTTTTTGTACAGCTAGATTTTTCAGTTCTGGACAATTTTGTCAGAAATGGACCAAAGCTAAAACTGACTCTAAGGACCTCAAAAACGTCAATTTCTGAAAAGTGTACAAATCTGGACAGTTTTGTGCTACCTCACTGTTTCGGCTATAACTAATGATTCTGAACTCCAATTGATGCAAGGTTTGTTTCTGATTTTAGTTAACTTCTTAAGATTTAATTTGACATCTTATTTACTGAATTTGGATATTGTTTGATTATCCTATTGATTGTGAGAAAACAGCCTATTGCAGTAAAGGTTTTATTTAGCCATATGCTTGGAAAATTGTTGTAACCTCTCTTGTGACACTAATTGTGTGGAAATGTGGTGTTGGGATGTTATGTGGACTGTTGTGAGCACTTGAGGATGTTGAATTAAATGATGCAAGACTTGATAATGATCTTGAGTGGACTTAGGGTTTTAATCACTTGATTAAGCATGAAATGGGAACCCTAATGACTCGATAGTCTTAATAGGTGTTGATCAATTGGATATTGTGTTGGAATCATATGCTTAGTGGGCTGCCCGTAAATGTTTTATAACTTCAAAAGTGATCTTGACCATTGCATGTTGACAAATAAGCTTTTCTTGCATCCGAACCCATGTCGATATCATTGCACGTTGAATAATCTTATCGCTTGATTGCGTGGACCTCTTAATGAGTTATATAGCCTGTTTTACATGTGTTACATGGCTGCCCGTTTGATGATCATATGACTCTATATGCCTTTCAAATGAAATTACTTGTCTTATCGTGCCTTGTTTTACTACTTGACAACGTGCGATCTTATAACTATTCGAAGGCAACCTACTTTGTTGTCCTCTAATGTGATATGTTAAATGTTATAAATGTGCATTGCATACAAGGTTGCAACCTTTCGTGTGGCATGGTAGCGTTTCACGTCCGCCGGGTGGCATCGGGCTTGCTGGTGTTACCGTGACTACCATGATCCAATTCCCTCTCTCGCTTGGTATTCACCCTTGGAGAGTTGGGTCGTAGGATTTCGGGGTACATCCGGAGTACACCCACCTGGCGTGTTTTGGGGATGAATTAAAGTCGGCCGCAACTCCTGTTACTTGACTTGATCTGAGAGAAAAAGCTCACCGTATCCTTTTTATTATGTGTATAAGTACTCCCACTTGGTTCCTAGAGAACCTCGGGGAGGAAAGATCGGTATTCCTATTCTGTACTTGTATTTCTGTTACATTCATGTGTGAGAAAGGGAATTTCATAAGTTTAACCGGAAAATGAGTTTCAAAACTTATTTCTCGTTCCCCCTCGCTGAGTTCATAAGGACTCACCCTCTTTTATCATCTCAGGTGAAGAAGAACAGGTACAGGAACCCGAGGACGGTGTGCCTAATGATGAACCCCTGGAGTGAATGCCTGTCATTGCTTATTTTGCTTGATTGTGACTACTTGTGAACTTTTGCTACTAGAAGACTATTTCCCTTACGTTATTTGTTGTTTGTGATGTAATAGACCCCCGTTGTAATTTGGGGTCTAATTTTGGTTTGTACTTATATTAAGTAGGCTAATACTAGACATACTATGATCGTTTTTGCTTTTATTATCACTAGTATCTATCATAGGTTATGATGCTTAGCTAAGGAATAGGCAAATGAACTTATCCAATCTCAATAGGTACTCGCTAATAAGCTAAGATCAACGGGTACATTTTGAAATGAGGATAAATGGACAAACGAGACATAGTATCATGCTAGGTTATAAATCAAACGGGAAGTCAAAATAACCAATAAGCAATTCAATTGATGATAAAATAGTAAACTCTAGTCGGGAATGAACTTGAATTGAAAGTTTGAGGCTGTTAGAAAATTTAGGTCAAAACAAAGAGCCTAATTACAACCGTTATACTGCCAGATTTCCTGAAAATTTTGGAGTCTAGAATAAAACGTTAAGTGTTAAACCTCATAGAATGATTAAGAATGTGAAAGGACTTGAATGTTTAGATCACACCCTAGTCTAACCTTTATAGGCCGAGTTGGGGCGTGACACCTTAGAAGAATGGTATCAGAGCTTAGATTGCTTAAGCCAGGTTTAACTCTCGGACTGTGGGTAGAGCCCTAAGGTTATTAGGATCACTTGTTATGTGTGATATTGTTAATTGTGCCTTCTATGCTCCTATGTGCTTATGTGATCAACATGCCTATGTGATTCAAGTGCACCGTATGCTTTAAGTGTTTATTATGTTACAATGGTTTCTTGCATGCTAGGCTGTATACTAGTTGTTGATGTTTTATTATGCAATCCTATGCACTAAGATATAGTTGTTCTTATGTGGTATGATTATATAAGTACACGTTTACTTCCCGTGTAACATAATTGTATATTTATATAAATACATAACCTATCATAGGGTTGCCTCTTTTAGAATGGTTAGAAGAGTTCTTGGAAGTAGAGGGAGACTTCAAAGGAATGAGTTCGTGACCTTCAAACAAGGGGATTTGACGGTTGCACAGTATGAAACCCGATTGCATCAACTGTCCCAGTATGCTCCTGAAATGGTACAGACTACTGAGAAAAGGATCCAGAGATTTATTCGAGGGCTGAGATCTGAGATTCAAGATAGCTTGGCTCCTTTTCAATTTCTCACCTATGGTGAAGCTCTTTTCGAGGCAATAAAAGCTGAGAGAGGAAAGAGTCAGGATGTGGCAGGGTCGAGTCAACCGAGTCAAGTACAGAGCCTGGAGGAGCTACCTATTGGGAAAGTTTGCCAAGGTGGTTTAGATATTCCTGTAGCTCAAGGCCCTTATGGAAGTGTTACTACTACTCTAGTCCCATGTTGTACTCATTGTGCACGTAGAGGTCATCTGGAGGTTAACTGTTGGAGGAAAACAGGAAGGTGTAACGGTTGCAGTAGTAATCAACATAAGGTCAAGGAATGCCCAAAACGACAGAGGGTACAAGGACAGACTACGAGAGGGAGTACCTAAGGTCAAGACCAGAATTCGGGGAAGACAACTACTAACAAATTACAGTCAGGTACCATAATCAACCAATCTAGTCATGTAACATCGAGAGGCCCGGTTCCCCCCCCTCATGTTCCATGTAACTACTGCAACAAGAGGGGGCACACAGAAGCCCAATGTTGGAAGAAGTCTGGTAGATGCAAAGGATGTGGGAGTGATCAACATCGCGTCAAGAATTGTCCAAGGTGGCAAAAGAATTGTGCCCAAATTGCTAGCAGTAACCACGATTAAAGGTAAACTTACCTATTAAACCTATAGGAAAATATTACTTGATCTCAGTATCATCCATCCTTTATGTGCGTTACCTTAGAAACAATGTATTGTCATGCAAGTATATAGGTTGCTTTGAATCCATTTCTCACACCTTAAAATTGACTTGATAGGCTATCTAAGAAGTTAGCAATATACTCGTACGATTGAATCCTTCCTCGATTGGAATTAAGCATCGTTGAACCTAATAAGGTGTATGCTAGCGAGTTTCAAGTTCACTAAATGGTAAGATCGTGACCTGGAAATTAAGAGGTGAATTTGTGAAAGTTGATGATAGTTACTTTTAGGGGTTAGATTATTAAGACATAGTGTATTTGAGTGACTTAACAATGGGTAACCTCAAGGCATGTAGGCAACTTTGGAGACTGAGTTTAACCAGGTTGATGATTATTTAGTATAACAAGGTATGGTGATGTTGGAATCAAGGAATTCACGTAGCTAGAACTTGTGTTCGGAAGACTACACCTAAAATATTGGGTCAAATAGAAGTGTAAGGAATTGAATTATGCATTAGATGACTAACGTTACTAAAGGTCCTAAGTTGGATATTTGTGATATGAAGAAACATGGTATTAGTTTGGTGCCCCTCAAATTTAGTTGTAATTATGCAAAATAAGTCATTCTATGCACTCATTGTTTGAATAGCCTAAAGGATGTTAGAAAGCATGTATCCCTAAGTAATACCGATGGACCTAGTATATAAACCAGGGAAATGAGATTAAAGCATCGGACTGCAAGGTTGAGTTGTTAGGGTATGACTAGTAATCCTAAATAGCTAATACCAAGTATACATGATGATTCGTGGTAAAGCCTAGAAACTAATAGTTGATAGACTTCGAATTGTGGTTGCTGAATAGAGGGTGAATATTGTAGTGATAGTTAGATGAGTGGCTGATTACTCTTGAAATTCTATTAGGTTATATTGAAGGATGTTTCGTGGTCATAATTCTTATATTAATACAGCCTTGAAGTTATTTCGTGTAACAAGCTATTTGAAGTAGTATGATAAGTATCTTAAGAGTTAGATCATTTATGTAACACCCCGATCCCTCTCGAGACCGGGAGTTCTATCAATCAATCTAATCACAACCTAAACCAAACCCGGGCAAAATTTTAGGGAAAGACGGACAGAGTCTCCCCTGTTTCTAGGCAAAAGCAACAAACCTGCGACAGCATATAAGTGGACCAATACCATGTCCAAACATTCAACCACCTCAAGGCCATCCGAGCCTTGGTTCACAACATGCAAATCACAAGTATATATACATTCATGCTTAGCAATTAAACTTCACCATCCTATTGTATAAGCTAGACTATCAAATTTTTCTATCTTTTTCCTTTGTCATTACAAACATACATTGAAGATAAGCTACATTAACTAAGTACATAATCTAACTTAACAAACCACCTCAACCACTAAGCTAGATTTAAATTTACATTTCTTTTAACAATAAATACATACAACATATGGAAGCATATATCTTTACATCTTTAATAGCTCAAGCCACAAAGCACGCAAGACAACTCTTCAGGCACGAACTAACACATATCCACGAACTTTTCAGCTAACAAGGCATTTCCTGAAATGTGGTAGTGAGGAGTGAGTATAAACAACACGTATTGTAACGCCCCGATCCCTCACGAGACCGGAGGCTCTAATGACCATGCTATTCTCAACCCAATACCAAGCCCGGTCACAAAAATTTTTCTAATGGTTAAGTCCAGACCCGACACACGGACAGAGTCTCCCCTGTACCGTGGACATTCTGAAAACCTGTAAACACTCAATAAAGGCACAACATAACAAGACATTCATTTATAACTAAAGATCTTAGCTTTAAGGCCATCCGAGCCTTAAGACATACAAACAGTTTAGATACAGACAAGCATGCATTCATAACTTAACTTCTTTACAAAACCGCTTATCATGCCACTCCATGATAGCTTTTAAGTATTATTATAAATTGAAAACAACCAGTCATTCACTCCCAAGCATGCGAAGAAGCTAATAGCAGAAATATAAGTTATTACATGCCATGGTTCTAAATCTACCACTACAACATCTATCCCTCAATTTGCAAACTATATAATATACACATATCACTTAGGTTACAAAATAGAACATAAAGTAAAGAAAACAAATCCTACTCTCATCAATAAGAACATAGTCCACCTCAAGCAACTAGACACAGCAACTAATGCAACTCTTCCAACTGCGCCACCTGAAACATGTTAGCGAGGTATGAGCAACCACTGTTGCCCAGTGAGGGATAAAGTCCCGGGGCGTGCAATGCGACAAGTAATACAGTTAACAACAATAACAATTGAGCAAATCAAGAAACAATGATAGCTTAAATAACCACATATTTGAAAGGATACATTTCTCATAACCCCTATACACCAATCTTCACTGGTCTTCATTCACAATCCACGAACCACGATCACGATCACGATAAGCCGGCATAACCCCAAACACTCCAGTGGGTATACTCCGGATGTACCCCGATAATCCTATGACCCAACATTCCCTGGCAATCTCCGGACCAGGCGAATGAGGGACTAGGGCACGGAGTTTGAATATCCACCGGCAAGCCCTCTGCCGCCCAGCCGATATTCAACACATCCGCCCCTGACACTATGGTTGCGCAACCACTATGCAATGCACTTAACAATGGAAAGTTAATAGCAATAATATAAGCATTAACACATAGGAGGATCAACAAAGTAGGTTGACCTCGAGGCAGTTAGAATAGAAATAATTATATAAGCTAATAAGCAGTTTTCCAAAGGGACACTTACAAAATAAGCATAGAATCATACCAAAAGCTCCAAATCAACTTGAAACCACATATAAACGCTCAAGAAGTCATGCCATGGGTTTAGAAGTGTGAGTCAACCGAAATTGCACCTAAACCCCTTTATTTTTCAAACTATTTCTCTTCCAAACCAAGGTTAATGATTCCATTTTCAAGGGAAACTCTCCCAACCTTCTAACTAACCATCAAGGTACCTTCTCAACCCTCTACCTCCTTCAACCGCCCGCGATTCCCCCGAAAGCCCCAAATTCCCTCTTATGGCTTTAAACTACACATACCTTATCCGGGCTTCAAACAAGGGTTATCAAAGCTTCTATAGCACCTAGGTAGCCTAAGAATACTAGAAGTGAAGCCCGAATCCACCCGGATTCGCATGAACCCCGAAACCCCTTTGTTAATGTCGGCTATTTCACGTTTTATGCGATTCTAGAGCAATTCAAGTGCACGGGGCTATTAGACTACCTTCATTAGCACCTAAGGCATCTATTAGGAGTGTTGAATCAAGCTAATACGTGCAATTACACAAAACCCTAGAAAAACGTCACTATTCACCTCATAAATTCAAATGACGATTCCAACCGTTTAAAATGCGAACTAATAGCTCAAATGTGTTCTCTAGCACTTATATACAAGGTATAATAGCATAGATAAGCTTTACAATAGCATTGGATAACATTTTCAACAAATCAAGAAAAATGTAATATTTTAGATATGCATTAAAAGTCATGAAAACCTTCACCAATTGCGCGTAGGAACTCTCGGGAGGCTAGCAAACACCCTAAACTACTTGCTCCTAGCTTGGCTTGGCTTGGCTTGAAGATTTGATGAGCAAAATCCTCTCATTCTCCTCCTATACTATTCTCGGATTTGCTACAGTGATTTTTCAGCATTTGCTCTTTTTTCTTTTTTTGTTTTTATGAGCTAAATGGTCATGTGTAGAGTAGATATACTAAATGTCTAAGTTGGGTGATTAAATGGGTTACTAAAATGAGCGTTGTTAACTTTAAAACGAGCCTAAGGTGTGAAACATAGGCTAGCTAATTAAATCTCTAAGTTATGTTACGTAACACTATTCATTGAACTACGAAAATCATTTTCTAAACGAGCGCTCCTATCGCTTCTAGTTCAATTGCACATTTTTCCCACTCCTTTAACAATTAATATGATTTAATAAATATGTTAATTCACTAATAGAATATAGTTTGAAAATGGAGTGAATAGTAGCTACAGAAGTCAGTTAGTAAAGTACAGAAGTAAATGCGCAAACAAGGGATGCAACAGTAATAGAATGCATGGCTAAATCTCGGGCGTCACATCCTCTCCCCCTTAAACTAATTGCATCCACGCAATTCTTCTTCACAAGAGAACTCCACAACAACTGAAAACCAACTCCAATTACTCGTCATCAGTTGCTAAGCAAGAAGACCATATACGAACTCTCGTGGGAGCTCATTAAGAAATTCCAGTAGTATTGCCTGCGAACCTCACGTAATAAGGCCAAATAAAGGCTCCAATAGAGATGCTACTTCGAAATCCAAATAAGAATCCCGCTGGCACGAATACCATAGAAGAATAGAATCCCAATTAACAGTGGCGAGAAAATACCAATAAGAATTTAAAGTACAAATATAGAAGATAATTCCATATAATAAGACTGATTATAATCCCAAACTAAGTCTTCCGAGTAATACCAGCAAGAAAATACTAGAAGAATACTCAATAAGAAAACTGAGAGAACGGTCATATAGAAATCCTAAAGGAAGCCATTCATTTCTGACTACTGAGCGTAGAAGAATGCCTTGGAAGAAATCCCAATAACTGAGCACAGCTTTCAAAGTTCTCTTTACCGCTAATCCACACCACTTGGAGGGCTTGTTGCAAATCACTTCTCTTGAGGGGGAGGAAGAAGTCTTTCTTACCATTTCAACGGGACATGTATGAATGCCAAGATATCACATTTACACATATAAGTTTTAAACTATTATGCAAACATGTTTATATAAGAGTTTATGAAACAGTGTAATCATCAAAGTCATTCAAGCACGACAATCAAGTCCATCATAACACAACTCAATCAAAGACTTTCAAATGCACACATTACAAGCAGCAGTTCAAGGAATTAACAATTCACGAGGTCAATTTGATACATAACCAGCCACTTTACTTCACTTAGCACACATTTAGCATGTAACACATAATTATATCACATAGGTGCACACATTCAATGTGACGTCCGAGATTTAGCCATGCATTCAATTACTGTTGCATCCTTTATTTGCGCACCTCTTTCTATGCCTTATTAATTGTCTTCTTAAATTACTATTCACTCCGTTTTTAAACTGCATTCTATTAGTTAATTAGTATTTTTATTAAATCATATTAATTGTTAAAGTAGTGGGAAAAATGTGCAATTGAGCTAGAGACGATAGGAGAGCTCGTTTAGAAAATAATTTTTGTAGTTGAATGAATAGTGTTACGTAACATAACTTAGGGAATGAATTAGCTAGCATTCATTTTACTATCGAGGCTCGTTTTAAGCTAACTAAGTACATTTAGTGAACCATTTAAGCAAGCAACTTAGCCCCATTTAATATATAACTCACACAACACACACATTAGCTCATAACTTAGCAAAACAAAAAAAACAAAAAAAAAGAGAGCATGCTGAAAACACTGTAGCAAATCCGAGAATTGCATTGGAGAAGAAATAGAGTTTTTTTGCTCAACAAATCCTCATTCCAAGCCAAGCCAAGCTAGGTGCAAGTGGTTTAGGGTGTCTACTAGCCTCCTAGGAGCTCCTACGCGCATTGGTGAGGGATTTCACGGCTTATTTTTGCATTTTAAAATAGTTGCTATTTTCTTGATTTGTTGAAAATGTGTTCAAATGCTATTGTATTGATTATCTATGCTATTATACCTTGTATATGAGTGCTAGAGAACATATTTGAGCCATCGTTTCGCAATTTAAACGGTTAGAATCGTTAGTTTGATTTTTAGGGTGAATAGTGACGTTTTTCTAGGGTTTTGCGTAATTGCTCGAATTAGCTTGATTAAAGGCTTCTAATAGATGCCTTAGGTGCTAGTGAAGGTAATCTAATAGCCCCATGCACTTGCATTGTCCTTAAATCGCTAAAAATGTAAAATAGTCGACTTTAATTTGGGGCTTTCGGGGTTAATGCGAATCCGGGTGAATTCGGGCTTCAATTCTAGTATCCTTAGGCTACCTAGGTGCTATAGAAGCCTTGATATCCTTTGTTTGAAGCCCGGACATTGTATGTGTAGTTTAAAGCCATAAGAGGGAATTTGGGGCTTTCGGGGTAATCGCAGCCATTTGAATGAGTTAGAGGGTTGAGAGGGTACCTTGAGGGTTAGTTAGAAGGTTGGGAGAGTTTCCTTTGAAAATGGAATCATTAACCTTGGTTTGGAAGAGAAATAGTTTGAAAAACAAAGGGGTTTAGGTGCAATTTCGGTTGACTCACACTTCTAAACCCATGGCATGACTCCTTAAGTGTTTATATGTGGTTTCAAGTCGATTTGGAGCTTTTGGTATGATTCTATGCTTATTTTGTATATGTTCCTTTGTAAACTGCTTATTAGCTTCTATAATTGCTTCTATGCTAATTGCCTCGAGGTCAACCTACTTTGTTGATCCTCATATGTGTTAATGCTTATATTATTGCTATTAACTTGCCATCGTTAAGTGCATTGCATCGTGGTTGCGCAACCATAGTGTCAGGGGCGGATGTGTTGAATATCGGCTGGGCGGCAGAGGGCTTGCCGGTGGATATTCAAACTCCGTACCCTAGTCCCTTATTCACCTGGTCTGGAGATTTTCAGGGGATGTTGGGTCATAGGATTATCGGGGTACATCCGGAGTACACCCACTGGAGTGTTTGGGGTTATGCCGGCTGATCGTGATCGTGCTCGTGGTTCGTGGATCGTGAATGAAGACCAGTAAAGATTGGTGTATAGGGGATTGTGTAAAATGTATCCTTTTAAATGTGTGGTTACTTATGTTATCATTGCTTCTTAAATTGTCTAAGTGATATTGTTGTATAACTGTATTATCTGTTGCATTGCACGCCCCGGGACTATATCCCTTACTGGGCAACAGTGGTTGCTCATACCTCGCTAACATGTTTCAGGTGGCACAGTTGGTGGAGTTGCCTTAGCTGCTGTGTGATATTTGTCTGAGGTGGATGTGCTTTCTGGTTGCTATGTGAAGAATTTGTTGTCCTATGTATAATCTATTTTGGGGCCTTAAAGCTCATGTATGTATTTGAGTAATATGTAAGCTGGAAGTCTGATAATGTAGTAGCAGTGGTAATTCTATGGCTTGTAATAACTTATATTTCTATTTCTAGTTGCTTTGCATGCTTGGGAGTGGATGGCTTAGTGTAGTATGTTTTATCTCTAAGTATGTTTTAATGTTATCCTAGAATGGCATGGTTATTAGACTATATTATAAACAAGTTACTTGCATGCTTGTTGGCTTTTGGACTTGTTGTTTGCTTCAAGGCTCGGATGGCCGTGAATCTTTAAATATTTAGCCATGAAAAGTTTGTTTACCTTGTAGTTACCTTATTTGAGAATTTACAGGTTTTCAGAATGTCCATAGTACAGGGGAAACTCTGTCCGTTTTTCCCCTAAAATTTTGTGACTGGGTTTGGTATTGGGTTGAGAATAGCATGGTTATTAGAGCCTCCGGTCTCGTGAGGGATCGGGGCGTTACAAGTGGTATCAGAGCTTAGTTAGCTCTAAGCCGGGACAGGGTCCTCGGCCTGTCGGGTAGTAACCCTTGCGTGTGTGCTTGATTAAGTGTGTGTCTTAAAAGTGTATGCCTGCATGTTTGATTGTGTGTCTGGTATTGAATGTGTACACCTATGTGATATAATTATGTGTTACGTGCTAAATGTGTGCAAGGTGAAGCAAAGTGGCTAGTTATGCATCAAATTGACTTTGTGAATTATTAAATGCTTGAACTGTTGCTTGTAATGTGTGTATTTGAATGTCTTTGATTGAGTTGTGTTATGCTTGACTTGATTATCGTGCTTGAATGACTTTGATGATTACACTGTTTCACAAACTCTTTCATTAACATGTTTGCGTAATAGTTTAAAGAATGATTATACATATGCAATTGTTTGGCATGCATACATAGCCGTCGAATGGTAAGAAAAACTCCTTCCTCCCCTGAAGAGAGGTGATTAGTGGCAGGCCTTCCAAATTATGTTGATTAGCAGAAATGAGAGGCAATTAATCAGCCTTTATTTGGGAATTGGTGGATATAGTTGGAGCTCAGTTATTGGGATTCTTCTAAGGCCTTCTTCAGTGCTTAGCGGTCATAAATGAGTAGCTTCTTTTGGGGTTTCTATATGACAGTTCTCTGGAGTATATTCTTGGTATTTTCTTATCAGCTATTCATTTGGTATTCTTTTGTCGGCATCTCTCAGAAGAATTGGTATATGGGATTCTTTTTAGCCTTATTATCTGGTATTATTTACAATACTCCTGCTCGGAACTTTTATTGGTATTTTCTCTCCGCTCTTAGTTGGGATTCTATTCTTCTATGGTATTCGTACCAGCGAGATTCTTATTTGGATTTCGAAGTAGTGTCTCTATTGGAGCCTTTATTTGGCCTTATTAAGTGAGGTTCGCAGACAATACTACTGGGATTTCTTAATGAGCTTCCACGAGAATTCGTATATGGTATTCTTGCTTAGCAACTGATGACGAATAATCAGAGTTTGTTTTCAGTTGATGCAGATGTTCTCTTGTGAAGAAGAATTGCGTGGACGCAATTAGTTTAAGGGGGAGAGGATGTGAAGTCCAAGATTTAGCCATGCATTCAATTACTGCTGCATCCTTTATTTGCGCACCTCTTTCTATGCCTTATTAATTGTCTTTTTAAATTACTATTCACTCCATTTTTAAACTGCATTCTATTAGTTAATTAGTATTTTTATTAAATCATATTAATTGTTAAAGTAGTGGGAAAAATGTGCAATTGAGCTAGAGGCGATAGGAGAGCTCGTTTAGAAAATAATTTTTGTAGTTGAATGAATAGTGTTACGTAACATAACTTAGGGAATGAATTAGCTAGCATTCATTTTACTATCTAGGCTCGTTTTAAGCTAACTAAGCGCATTTAGTGAACCATTTAAGCAAGCAACTTAGCCCCATTTAATATATAACTAACACAACACACACATTAGCTCATAACTTAGCAAAAAAAAAAAGAGAGCATGCTGAAAATACTGTAGCAAATCCGAGAATTGCATTGGAGAAGAAATAGAGTTTTTTTGCTCAACAAATCCTCATTCCAAGCCAAGCCAAGCTAGGTGCAAGTGGTTTAGGGTGTCTACTAGCCTCCTAGGAGCTCCTACGCGCATTGGTGAGGGATTTCACGGCTTATTTTCGCATTTTAAAATAGTTGCTATTTTCTAGATTTGTTGAAAATGTGTTCAAATGCTATTGTATTGATTATCTATGCTATTATACCTTGTATATGAGTGCTAGAGAACATATTTGAGCCATCGTTTCGCAATTTAAACGGTTAGAATCGTTAGTTTGATTTTTAGGGTGAATAGTGACGTTTTTCTAGGGTTTTGCGTAATTGCTCGAATTAGCTTCATTAAAGGCTTCTAATAGATGCCTTAGGTGCTAGTGAAGGTAATCTAATAGCCCTGTGCATTTGTATTGTCCTTAAATCGCTAAAAATGTAAAAATAGTCGACTTTAATTTGGGGCTTTCGGGGTTAATGCGAATCCAGGTGAATTCGGGCTTCAATTCTAGTATGCTTAGGCTACCTAGGTGCTATAGAAGCCTTGATATCCTTTGTTTGAAGCCCGGACATTGTATGTGTAGTTTAAAGCCATAAGAGGGAATTTGGGGCTTTCGGGGTAATCGCAGCCATTTGAATGAGTTAGAGGGTTGAGAGGGTACCTTGAGGGTTAGTTATAAGGTTGGGAGAGTTTCCTTTGAAAATGGAATCATTAACCTTGGTTTGGAAGAGAAATAGTTTGAAAAACAAAGGGGTTTAGGTGCAATTTCGGTTGACTCACACTTCTAAACCCATGGCATGACTCCTTAAGTGTTTATATGTGGTTTCAAGTCGATTTGGAGCTTTTGGTATGATTCTATGCTTATTTTGTATATGTTCCTTTGTAAACTGCTTATTAGCTTCTATAATTGCTTCTATGCTAATTGCCTCGAGGTCAACCTACTTTGTTGATCCTCATATGTGTTAATGCTTATATTATTGCTATTAACTTGCCATTGTTAAGTGCATTGCATCGTGGTTGCGCAACCATAGTGTCAGGGGCGGATGTGTTGAATATCGGCTGGGCGGCAGAGGGCTTGCCGGTGGATATTCAAACTCCGTACCCTAGTCCCTCATTCACCTGGTCCGGAGATTGCCAGGGGATGTTGGGTCGTAGGATTATCGGGGTACATCCGGAGTACACCCACTGGAGTGTTTGGGGTTATGCCAGCTTATCGTGATCGTGCTCGTGGTTCGTGGATCGTGAATGAAGACCAGTGAAGATTGGTGTATAGGGGATTGTGTGAAATGTATCCTTTTAAATGTGTGGTTACTTATGTTATCATTGCTTCTTAAATTGTCTAAGTGATATTGTTGTATAACTGTATTATCTGTTGCATTGCACGCCCCGGGACTATATCCCTTACTGGGCAACAGTGGTTGCTCATACCTCGCTAACATGTTTCAGGTGGCACAGTTGGTGGAGTTGCCTTAGCTGCTGTGTGATATTTGTCTGAGGTGGATGTGCTTTCTGGTTGCTATGTGAAGAATTTGTTGTCCTATGTATAATCTATTTTGGGGCCTTAAAGCTCATGTATGTATTTGAGTAATATGTAAGCTGGAAGTCTGATAATGTAGTAGCTGTGGTAATTCTATGGCTTGTAATAACTTATATTTCTATTTCTAGTTGCTTTGCATGCTTGGGAGTGAATGGCTTAGTGTAGAATGTTTTATCTCTAAGTATGTTTTAATGTTATCCTAGAATGGCATGGTTATTAGACTATATTATAAACAAGTTACTTGCATGCTTGTGTGGTTTTGGAACTGTTGTTTGCTTCAAGGCTCGGATGGCCGTGAATCTTTAAATATTTAGCCATGAAAAGTTTGTTTACCTTGTAGTTACCTTATTTGAGAATTTACAGGTTTTCAGAATGTCCATAGTACAGGGGAAACTCTGTCCGTTTTTCCCCTAAAATTTTGTGACCGGGTTTGGTATTGGGTTGAGAATAGCATGGTTATTAGAGCCTCCGGTCTCGTGAGGGATCGGGGCGTTACATTCAATACAAGACACACAATCACACATGCAGGCATACACTTTCAAGATACACTCTTAACAAGCACACACGCAAGGGTTACTACCCAACAGGCCGAGGACCCTGTCCCGGCTTAAAGCTAACGAAGCTCTGATACCACCTATAACGGCCCGATCCCTCACGAGACCGGAGGCTTTAATGACCATGCTATTCTCAACCCAATACCAAGCCCGGTCACAAAATTTTTCCTAATGGTTAAGTCCGGACCCGACACACGGACAGAGTCTCCCCTGTACCGTGGACATTCTGAAAACCTGTAAACACTCAATAAAGCCACAACATAACAAGACATTCATTTATAACTAAAGATCTTAGCTTTAAGGCCATCCGAGCTTTAAGACATACAAACAGTTTAGATACAGACAAGCATGCATTCATAACTTAACTTCTTTACAAAACCGCTTATCATGCCACTCCATGATAGCTTTTAAGTATTCTTAGAAATTGAAAACAACCAGTCATTCACTCCCAAGCATGCAAAGAAGCTAATAGCAGAAATATAAGTTATTACATGCCATGGTTCTAAATCTACCACTACAACATCTATCCCTCAATTTGCAAACTATATAATATACACATATCACTTAGGTTACAAAATAGAACATAAAGTAAAGAAAACAAACCTACTCTCATCAACAAGAACATAGTCCACCTCAAGCAACTAGACACAGCAACTAATGCAACTCCTCCAACTGCGCCACCTGAAACATGTTAGCGAGGTATGAGCAACCACTGTTGCCCAGTGAGGGATAAGGTCCCGAGGCGTGCAATGCGACAAGTAATACAGTTAACAACAATAACAATTGAGCAAATCAAGAAACAATGATAGCTTAAATAACCACATATTTGAAAGGATACATTTCTCATAACCCCTATACACCAATCTTCACTGGTCTTCATTCACGATCCACGAACCACGATCACGATCACGATCACGATAAGCCGGCATAACCCCAAACACTCCAGTGGGTGTACTCCGGATGTACCCCGATAATCCTATGACCCAACATTCCTTGGCAATCTCCGGACCAGGCGAATGAGGGACTAGGGCACGGAGTTTGAATATCCACCGGCAAGCCCTCTGTCGCCCAGCCGATATTCAACACATCCGCCCCTGACACTATGGTTGCGCAACCACTATGCAATGCACTTAACAATGGCAAGTTAATAGCAATAATATAAGCATTAACACATAGGAGGATCAACAAAGTAGGTTGACCTCGAGGCAGTTAGAATAAAAGCAATTATATAAGCTAATAAGCAGTTTTACAAAGGGACATTTACAAAATAAGCATAGAATCATACCAAAAGCTCCAAATCAACTTGAAACCACATATAAACGCTCAAGAAGTCATGCCATGGGTTTAGAAGTGTGAGTCAACCGAAATTGCACCTAAACCCCTTTATTTTTCAAACTATTTCTCTTCCAAACCAAGGTTAATGATTCCATTTTCAAGGGAAACTCTCCCAACCTTCTAACTAACCCTCAAGGTACCTTCTCAACCCTCTAACTCATTCAAATGCCCGCGATTACCCCGAAAGCCCCAAATTCCCTCTTATGGCTTTAAACTACACATACCTTATCCGGGCTTCAAACAAGGGTTATCAAAGCTTCTATAGCACCTAGGTAGCCTAAGAATACTAGAAGTGAAGCCCAAATCCACCCGGATTCGCATGAACCCCGAAACCCCTTTGTTAAAGTCGGCTATTTCACGTTTTATGCGATTCTAGAGCAATTCAAGTGCACGGGGCTATTAGACTACCTTCATTAGCACCTAAGGCATCTATTAGGAGTGTTGAATCAAGCTAATACGTGCAATTACACAAAACCCTAGAAAAATGCCACTATTCACCTCATAAATTCAAATGACGATTTCAACTGTTTAAAATGCGAACTAATAGCTCAAATGTGTTCTCTAGCACTTATATACAATGTATAATAGCATAGATAAGCTTTGCAATAGCATTTGATAACATTTTCAACAAATCAAGAAAAATGTAACATTTTAGATATGCATAAAAAGTCATGAAAATCCTCACCAATTGCGCGTAGGAACTCTCGGGAGGCTAGCAAACACCCTAAATTACTTGTTCCTAGCTTGGCTTGGCTTGGCTTGAAGATTTGATGAGCAAAATCCTCTCATTCTCCTCCTATACTATTCTCGGATTTGCTACAGTGATTTTTCAGCATTTGCTCTTTTTTTTGTTTGTTTTTATGAGCTAAATGGTCATGTGTTGAGTAGATATACTAAATGGCTAAGTTGGGTGATTAAATGGGTTACTAAAATGAGCGTTGTTAACTTTAAAACGAGCCTAAGGTGTGAAACATAGGCTAGCTAATTAAATCTCTAAGTTATGTTACGTAACACTATTCATTGAACTACGAAAATTATTTTCTAAACGAGCGCTCCTATCGCTTCTAGTTCAATTGCACATTTTTCCCACTCCTTTAACAATTAATATGATTTAATAAAAATGTTAATTCACTAATAGAATGTAGTTTGAAAATGGAGTGAATAGTAGCTACAGAAGTCAGTTAGTAAAGTACAGAAGTAAATGCGCAAACAAGGGATGCAACAGTAATTGAATGCATGGCTAAATCTCGGGCGTCACACGTATACTCAGTGAGGGCGAGACGGATATCGAGTTGGAGAGAAAGAAGATCGTGCAATGCAAATAGGTACAGTTAAGCAATATAATCAATAAAAAGACATTCAATATAATTGGCAACACAATAAACAATCAAAGAAAGCAATAACATAACCATTCAAAGCTATACCACACTCTGAAGGCTATGGTTCACTCATACGAGCAATGTACCATTTCACGAGCGATACATCAATCTCGAGCTTGATGTTGACAACGATGACAATAAGTGCGCAACCACCTTATAACACCAGTTTGGAATACCCCGGAAGTATCCAATCAAATCTACGACCCAAATCTCCCTGGGAGGCAACCCAAGTGAGAATGGGAATAGCAGCGGAGCTAGAGCAACCAACACTGGCAACCCGAGGCTACCCAGAGAGGCTCATCACTCACGCGCGAGACACTATGCAATGCAAGACTCGATACAAGGCGATAAACAAGATATCAAGCATTCTCAACAATGGATAAACATTTCAATCAACAACCAACTCTAACAAGCGGAATAAGCATTATCAAGCATAACAAGCAATAATAAACATTAACAAGCATTCTATAGGCATAATGTCAAGAAAACACACATAGTCACAAATTGGCCCCAACTATCAAAACACTACCATCTCCAAACGAGCCATGAGTTCCGGAAACCGACTTCGCCAATCTTCCTAGGTCACTATAAAGCACGTCTAGAGACTCCGAAACCCTACTTAACCCTAGAATTCACGCAAAGTCCGGTTTTCTCCCTTTGCTCGTTTGAACTACAACTATACCAACCAAACACCCAACCAACACCATGACCGCACCAAAAGTGCTTCCATGGGCTCCCGAAACAATGTCATCACGCAAAACAAGAAAACGCTAAAGTCGACCTACACGACCCCGACTTTCCCAAAGACATAATTCTCGTTTTTTTCACTACGCAATCCAAACAAACCATGCATTTAGGCATTCTAGCTTACCTAGCACATTTCTACATCAACGGAAAGCATAGCAGCGCAACTTCAACATTTCAGGGGTTTACTATTCACAAAACACTATTCATTAATCAATTTAAATTGCAATTTCAATTTTCAACCGCAGAAAATGCTAAAAAGCTATAAATACATGTTCTACAATCAACAAGGAACATTCTTTAAGCAACAAAACGATTAAAACAACAATCTACGCATAAGATCTAAAAATTAAAGTTTAGACATACATTTTTCAAATGCGCAAATAACGATGAAACCCTTACCTTAGACGCTCCTAGACGTTAGGAAAACCTCGTAGAACACCTGGGAAACCACCCTGTGGAAGCCCTCGCGAAGAATTGATGAATTGAAGTTGAATTTTTATTTTTTTCTCTCCTTGTTTTTTCGGCCTTAAGCCCTCTGTTTCAGCTCTATTTTTTTGTGTTATTTAGGCTATTTTAAAGATGACAAAGGTCAAAAGGGTCAAAGCTTTGGTCAAGGTTGGTCAAACAACTTAAAACTAGTCAAAATGGCTTATTTTTGTGCATTTTTAAGCTAAATAACTAACACCAAAATTAATTCTAGCTAGTAACAATTAAAATATAAAATTTAAGTCATCTAAATACTAGTTTCACTATTTGCTGAAGACTGGAATCCGTTTTCTAGCTAACGCCCTCGATATGCAATGCACGTCGCAACAATAAAAGAATAACAATTAAATCTCGAAGAATCTAAGAATTATATCATTTTGAAAAGCATTATAGTTTAAAATTTACTCCGGCTCGGAGCTACTTTTCATTTAAGTGAAATTCGAGCATTTAAGTGCAAGAAAAATATTACCGATTGACACAGATATGAAAAGTAGTTGATATTCCGTTAACATGATTAATTCAGGTATTAATCTAAATACTTTAAAAAGAAATATAAAAGTAAAGCTACAAATAAGTGTTTAACTAAAAATAAACACAAATTCAATGCCAACATTTAAAATGTCACTTAGTTAAATGCAATTAAATGCCATTAAATGCATGCCGGGTTCGGGTTATCACAATTTCGGTACCCATTTATAATCCTAAGATTGTTGTTGTACGGCCGGTAACCTAGTGGAGCATTGATATTCTTATATGGCTATAGCCCTAACTTAGTAACACTAATGTTGAAAATATATTAGCGAGTATTAAGTGTTCGAAGGAATGACTAAGTCGCTAAGTGAGTGGGACCATTGTCTTCTTGAGTATTACGTAACCTTGGATTGAGGTGAGTGAAATTTATTTGAGGTTGAAAATATTCGTCTTAGGAGTTTTGTATAAGATTAAAAGAAATTCTAAAGCTTCGTGACTTGAAGATAGAGATTAGAATAAGGAAATAAATTGTGAATTGCAAGTTGATGAAATTTACTTGTAAGAGTTGAACTAGTGCAACATGATTAGTTACCCATGCAATTTTGGTGGCAATTTGTTTGTGGTACTTAATAGACCTTAGAGTTTGAGTTTAACGAATCTCAACGGTCTTTCTCCTTGATTACGAGCGTGAAGGTTAACGAAGCTGGTAAAGAATGTCAGTGAATAGGAGCCTATAACCGGGAGACTGGTCATTAGAAGAGTTGCTAATCTAATACCTACGAGATAAGGACTATGATACTATCAATAGATGATGACTTGAGATGGATCAATTTGTTTGGTGAGTTCTTCTTAAAGATAGGGTCATGTTGTGGAAATGATCCATGACTTGTTGATGTTCTATGTGTTAACAATTTTGGAAGCTAGTTGATAGGATATGTAAATCGGATATAGACCTATCATCTTGAAATTAGCGTATGTCACCCCAGGATCATGGAATTATTATGATATTGCTTTTGAGGTATGAATGTGAGATTGATACAACATGAGTCATGATTTTGGAGTTATAGTTATATAGTCTGAATACCGATGCAGCTTTGATGAATATGTATGGAGATTCTAACCTTAGTTAATAAACTTGACCTTAAGATCAAATGGAGAATAGAATCGTTCAAAGAAAAGAACTGTAAATGTAGGGGTCCCACCGAACTAAATGATTGGAGAAACATAGGAAGTGAATTGGCTGTGATAAGAGATCACCAAACACGGGACGAACCAGAGTAGGACGAATAACAAGGGTCAAAATCCGTTTAAATGACCTCAATAGGAAAGAATGAATTTCAGGACGAAATTCTTTTAAGGAGGGGAGGATGTGAGGCCCGACCCTGAATAACGTGTATTACCTCGATTTGCGTGCCATAGACCAAGAATGATATGACTGACCTTGGATTACGTGCCCTGTCTTAGTTTTCGTGCATACTTCGTCATACGTGCCTTAACCTAGAATTGTGTGCCCTAATCCTCGATATATGTGCAATACCTAGATAAACGTGCCATGACCTTAATTTACATGCAAGACCTCAATTTGCGTGTGTCTTTTCATTTAGTATGCATTAACCTTGAACTACGTGCCTTAACCTAGGTTTAAGAGGCGTACCTTAATTTACATGCATTGCATTGAATTACGTGTCGTGCATTGGTCTACGTGCATTGACCTAGGATTGCGTGCGTTAGCATTAGAATCTGTGCATTAGACTTGAAGTACGTGCCTTAGTCTAGAAGTTCGTGTCTTACCTCGTAGTTCGTGTTTACCTCGTGTTTCGTGCCCCGTATTGATTTCGGTGTGTGTCTCGTAGTGCGTACCCTAGACCTAGGAATCCGTGCCACCACGTTAATCAAGAAAGCATCCTACACAAAGCACTAAACTATAAAATAATCCTAATTCAAATCTCTACAAAATCCACTAACAATAAACAATTCAATCTACACAAACACCTAAACATTCTTTATTCTTTATTCTCACCCAAAACCAATGCACCTCAAATTTCACCCTTATTATAATCCATAATATATTAAATAGAGTCTGAAAGTTCAGCAATTTGGAAGCCCTTGGCTGACCACTAAGTGCATTTAGTCTAGCATTGCATAATTTATTCATAATCCTAGACAAACTATGACAAAACACTTACACAATGCATAAAAAATTGCTCAATTCTCCTCAAATCTCCACCATTTTCGACCAGCCCTTGCATGCCCATGCTAAACATTTTAAATTCCATCTTGAAGACACAAAAAAATCAGATTTTTGGCTGCTCAAGGCCGAGCATGCTTCATCAAGTTGCAAGGCTTTGTTTTCTTTTCATTTCACTCATTTTCCTCAAACTTCTCTCTCTCCCTCTCATTCGCTCTCTCCATTTCGGTTTTGGCTGAGTTCTCTACACCTCCTAGCTCATCTTCTTCATCATATGGTGCAACAAGAGAAGCAACCATCAAAGCAACTCAAGCAAACAAGCTAGGATGCGAAAATCACACTTGCATGCCCTTTGAAGCTTCATTTTCGGCCTAGGTAAGCTTCTTGACATCCATTTCTTTTCTTCAAGTTCTAACTACATGCATGCACTAAGAGATTGATTACTAGGCTAGGAAAAATAGAGAAAACCAAGTTGGAATCTCGGCTAAGCAAGAAGAAGAAGAGATTTTAGCTTCAACAAGGTTTTTGAGCATTTTTTGGGTTGATTGCAAAGGTGAGGGCTAAAATCTTTTGAAAACTCTTTAAAAACTCACATGCATGCTAATAAATGTGTGTATTTGCTTCTGTACTTGAGATATATGGTCGTTCATAAGCTTAAACAACCATGCATGGCAAGATCTTGGCTTGAAAATGATGCTAGGTGAAGTGGATGACAGCTCTCTGACCAGTCTGTTCGAGGTAAGTTTATCTAAGCAAATAATGTTGAAAATGCTTGAAAATTGGTGGGTAACTTTTTTGGATAGTTTTCAACATTTTTCCCAGAAATAGGCCGAAGATAATTTTGACTCTAAGGTCCTCAAAATGGAAAATCATTAAAATGTGACCAAATCTGGAAATCTGGAAAAATGAATCAGGTTTTGGCAGATGCACTGACCTTGTAGAACGAACCATATTTGACTTAGTAAAGTTTGTCCCAAATTTGGTGTACTGCTAGATTTTTCAGTTCTGGACAATTTTGTCAGAAATAGAGCAAAGCTAAAACGGACTCTAAGGACCTCAAAAACGTCAATTTCTAAAAAGTGCACAAATCTGGACAGTTTTGTGCTACCTCACTGTTTCGGCTATAACTAATGAATCTGAACTCCAATTGATGCAGGGTTTGTTTCTGATTTTAGTTAACTTCATAATCTTTAATTTGACATCTTATTTACTGAATTTGGAGATTGTTTGATTATCCTATTGATTGTGAGAAAACAGCCTATTGCAGTAATGGTTTTATTTAGCCATATGCTTGGAAAATTGTTGTAACCTCTCTTGTGACACTAATTGTGTGGAAATATGGTGTTGGGATGTTATGTGGACTGTTGTGAGCACTTGAGGATGTTGAATTAAATGATGCAAGACTTGATAATGATCTTGAGTGGACTTAGGGTTTTAATCACTTGATCAAGCATGAAATGGGGACCCTAATGACTCGATAGTCTTAACAGGTGTTGATCAATTTGATATTGTGTTGGAATCATATGTTTAGTGGGCTGCCCGTAAATGTTTTATAACTTCAAAAGTGATCTTGACCATTGCATATTGACAAATAAGCTTTTCTTGCATCCGAACCCATGTTGATATCATTGCACGTTGAATAATCTTATCGCTTGATTGCATGGACCTCTTAATGAGTTATATAGCCTGTTTTACATGTGTTACATGGCTGCCTGTTTGATGATCATATGACTCTATATGCCTTTCAAATGAAATTACTTGTCTTATCGTGCCTTGTTTGACTACTTGACAACGTGCGATCTTATAACTGTTCGGAGGCAACCTACTTTCTTGTCCTCCTAATGAGATATGTTAAATCGTATAACTGTGCACTGCAGACCCGGCTGCAACCTTTCGTGTGGAATGGTAGCGTTTCACGTCCACCGGGCGGCATCGGGCTTGCCGGTGTTACCTTGACTACCATGATCCAATTCCCTCTCTCGCTTGGTATTCACCCTTGGAGAGTTGGGTCGTAGGATTTCGGGATACATCCGGAGTACACCCACCTGGCGTGTTTTGGGGATGAATTAAAGTCGGCCGCTACTCCTGTTACTTGACTTGATTTGAGAGTAAAAACTCACCGTATCCTTTTTATTATGTGTATAAGTACTCCCACTTGGTTCCTAGAGAACCTCGGGGAGGAAAGATCGGTATTCCTATTATGTACTTGTATTTCTGTACTTGTATTTCTGTTACATTCATGTGTGAGAAAGGGAATTTCATAAGTTTAACCGAAAATTGAGTTTCAAAACTTATTTCTCGTTCCCCCTCACTGAGTTCATAAGGACTCATCCTCTTTTATCATCTCAGGTGAAGAAGAACATGTTGATATATGTCAATATCCACCTCTTCATAATAAGTATCGTTAATTATATGGTAGCATAAATTAATGATTTCGACTTAAACGTCGATGAGATCAAAAGAGATCGCGATGGCTACAAGAAAGAAGTTCGGGAATTTGGAATTACCTAAGATGACGTCGGGTTGATGCAATGCTAAAGTTAGCCAATTTGACCAAAGGAAACTTCCTAGAAGTTGACTTGGATGCTAGCCACCCATGTAGTCAATTGTAGCCACCCATGTGATAAATATGGGTGGCTAATACTTTGAACATGGTTGGTAAAGCCAACCAAGATTGAAATGTTTGATAGGAAAGTCTCCTATGGCGGGCTAGCTGAATTCTATAAATAGGCATGCATTAGTTCATCATTTTATCCACAACACAATTCCAAACACAATCCTAAGTTAGTCTTTCTTTCTTGTATTCTTCTTGTAAGTCCAGAAGCCATTGAAGCTCTAATCTAGAGAGCGCACGGTGGGACAATTATCTTGTAAGTGTTATATTGAATTGTTATAAAGAGTAGTGTTGTCTTTCTACTTGATTGTTGTTAAGACGTTTCTGGGAAATTGGTTATATTCTTACATGGTATCAGAGCTTAAGGGGCTCTTAACAACAATCTTGTCTAGTAAAGCTCAACAACTATGACTACTCAAGGTGCTAGTTCTTCTTCTACCAGTTCTAGTTCCGGTTTAGTACCGACAATTCGTATCCGTCCCCCTACCTTCACAGAAGGAAAACTTGATGGCACGAACTATCTTTTGTGGAAGTTCAAAATCACTACAGTTCTGGACTCCTACGAACTCCTTGATACAGTGTTAGGCACAGATGCAGAACCAGTTGCAGTCCGTGCTGAAGATGACACAAAAAAGGTCACACCTCCAGATCCTCAGCTTGTCAAAGAATGGAGGAGACGAAATGCTGATGCACTTTGTGCAATTGTAACAAGTGTTCAGGATTCTGTCCTTACTCTAATTCAACACACAACCAAGGCAACTGAAGCTTGGAACATACTGAGAAATCAGTATGAAACAAGGAACCAGACTCGCATTCAAAACTTGGAGAATCAGTTAGCTGCTGAGAGATTAAGTGAAGATGAAGCAGCTGAGTCATTTATCAGTAGGATGAAAAACCTACGTGATCAAATGGCTGCAGTTGGTATTGCCAAATCAACCGAGGAACTAGCTCGAAGGTGCATTAGAGTGTTGCCTCCAAAATTTGATGGCCTTGTGATAGCACTCAATACACAAGTTCGCATTCCTCCTTTGACGTTTGAAGAATTCACTGCCATGTTGATGGAGGAGGAGATGAGGCTGAGAAGCAGAGAAAATCAACTTGACTCTGCCTTTACAGCCAAGGCGAGGAGTAACCAAGAAGAAAAGAAGAAAGCAAAGAAGAAAACGTTCTCTGGATCGTGCTACTACTGCAATAAGAAAGGTCATGCTGTCAAAGATTGCAGGAAACGAATCCATGACGAGAAGAACGGAACTTTAAAGCCAAATTGGAGAAATAAAGAATCTACCAATACGGCTGAAACGGAAGTGCATCTGTTTACTGTAACAGATGTATCGGAGGAAACGTGTACTAGCGCACATGTACATCAAACAAGTGCATGGGTGTTAGATAGTGGAGCTTCCCGACACATGACCAGCAAGAAGGAGTTATATGACTCCATAAAACCTCTACAAGAACCAATGAATGTTGTCGTCGGGAATAATGCGAGGTGTCCTGTTGAGGGCACTGGAACCATCTCGCTCGTGTCTCAAGATGGAGGAAGCAAGAAGCTGTCCAACGTACTCTTTGTACCCCAGATCACCAGAAATTTGCTATCTGTAGCTGCTATTACAGATAATGATCTAGAAGTGCGGTTCAAGAAAACGGAAGCTTTGATTCTTGACAAGGATCAAAATATCGTAAGTAAAGGTATTCGCAAAAAATAATCTTTACGAAATCAGCTCTCTTTCTGCTATCGTGGATGCCAAAACAAGTCAACTTTGGCATGAAAGGTTCGGGCACATTTCCTATCCTGTGTTAAAGGAAATGCAAAAGAAGAAGATGGTGGCCGACTTGCCTTCAATTGAAGAAATTGAAGGACCATGTGAAGCTTGTATGCTGGGCAAGCAACATAGACAGTCATTTCCCAAAGAGAGTCATAACCGATCAAAGGCTCCTCTAGAGTTGGTACATGCTGACCTCTGCGGAAAAATGACTACGACGGCGTTGGGAGGATCTTCCTACTTTATGCTGTTAGTCGACGATTATAGTAGAAAGATGTGGGTGTACTTCCTTCGGGACAAGGCTGATGCTCTTGAAAAGTTTAAAGTGTGGCACAAACTTATGACAAATGAGAACACAACTCAGTTGAAGAAACTTCGTACCGATCGTGGGGGGGAATTCTGTTCTACAAAGTTCACCAACTACTGCAACAAGCTTGGGATTAAGCGCCAATTGACTGCTCCATACACACCACAACAAAATGGAGTTGTGGAACGAAGAAATCGAACAATTGTAGAAATGGCTCGATGCATGTTGAAAGGTGCTGGCCTACCTGACACATTCTGGGCTGAAGCAGTCAACACAGCGGTATACATCCTCAATCGGTGCTCAACCAGGGCACTCAACGATAAGACTCCTAATGAGGCTTATTATGGTACGAAACCTTCTGTGTCTCATTTAAAAAAATTTGGGTGTGAATGTTTTGTACACATTCCAAATGAAAATCGAAAGAAATTGGATGACAAGAGCAAGAAGGGCATTTTCTTGGGATATAGTGAAGAGTCTAAAGCATACAGACTCTATGATGTAGAGGCCAAGAAGGTGATCATAAGCCGAGATGTGGTGTTTAATGAGCGACCACACTCAATGGAGGATAGCGGTCCTGCCATTTCGTCATCAACTGATGAAGTAATCCACCAAGTGCCTGAACAACGACCGTTGAACAATGAAGAAGTCTCTAATGATGAGGAGACTGAAGACCAACCTGTTGTACCCACAAGGAAGCCACAACCGAAGTGGTTCCAACAGCTCTTTGATGGAAGAAATCCAGGAATTACTGATGATAGTCCACGTCCTGATGGACTAAAACGATCAAATAGAATAGAGGAGCAGAACAGATCAGGACAACAACTAGTAAACATGGCTTTGATGACCCAAATCATCAAGACAGTAAAAGAACCAGTAACTGTGGAGGAAGCCATGTCAGATCCAAATTGGAGAGCAGCTATGCAAGCCGAGTATGATAGTATCATGAAAAATGATACTTGGGAAATCGTTGAAAAGCCACCGAATAAAAAAATTATCGGCACCAAATGGATCTGGAAAGTGAAGTACAAGGCAGATGGAAGTCTTGAAAAATACAAGGCACGCCTTGTAGCACAAGGATTTTCGCAAGTCGAAGGTTTCGATGTATATGAAACCTTTGCTCCAACAGCAAAAATGTCAACAATCAGGCTAGTTGTTGCAGCTGCCGCGCATTATGAATGGATTGTACATCAAATGGATGTCAAGTCAGCTTTTCTTAATGGGCAACTTGAAGAAGAAGTCTACGTTGCACAACCCCCTGGCTTCCAAATACCAGGTGAAGAAGAAAAAGTCTGCAAATTGAAAAAGGCTTTATATGGGTTAAAGCAAGCACCACGAGCTTGGTACAAACGTATAGACTCTTTCTTCTTGCAACATGGTTTCTGTAGAAGCAAATCAGAGGCCAACTTGTATGTTCTAAGTGAACAAGGAAAGAAGGTAATTGTAGTCCTATATGTGGATGATCTTGTAATCACTGGTGACCATGAAGATAATATTCGGAAGACGCAAGAATGGTTGAGCCAAGAATTTGAAATGACAAATCTTGGTCTTCTTCATTATTGCTTGGGAATCGAGGTATGGCAAAAACCTCATACTATCTTCATCTCGCAGCAACGATATGTTCGTGAGCTTCTGATTGCATTTGGTATGTCCGAGTGCAAATCAGTTGTCACCCCGATGGAAGTGAATACAAAGTTATCAATTGACGATCCTTCAGAACAAGTTGATAACAAGCTCTACAGAAGATTGGTGGGAAGTTTAATCTTCCTTTGTAACACAAGACCTGATATTAGTTATGCTGTGGGAGTTCTCAGTCGGTTTTCAAATAAACCGAAACAAAGTCACTGGCAAGCAGGGATGCGGATCCTCAAATATCTCAAAGGCACGTTGGAGTATGAGATATCATACAAGTCTGGAGATACTTTATCTGGGTACTGTGACTCAGACTGGGCTGGTGACATTGACTCAAGAAAATCTGTTACAGGTTATGTATTCACATTCGGTGGTGAAATCATCTCATGGGCTAGTAAGAAGCAACCCACCGTTGCACTTTCATCAACGGGGGTAGAATACAAGGCTGCTTGTGTAGCATCCTGTGAAGTTGTTTGGCTATGACGCATCATGATTGATATTGGCATTCCAATAGAGGAATGCAACAATGTTGAAATGTGACACTCAGAGTTGTATAGCCATGTCAAAGAATCCGGTATTTCATGATAGAACAAAATACATAGAGATTCAGTATCATTATGTGAGGGAATTGATTGAGGAAGGTGAAATCTACATGGAGTACTGCCCTACAGAAGATAATTGTGTAGATATCTTCAGTAAAGGGTTAGGGAGCGTCCAATTGAGCAAGCATCTTCAAACATTGGGTGTTGGCCCAATAGTTTAGTCAACATGAGGTGAACATTGAGGGGGGGTGTTGATATATGTCAATATCCACCTCTTCATAATAAGTATCGTTAATTATATGGTAGCATAAATTAATGATTCTGACTTAAACGTCGATGAGATCAAAAGAGATCGCGATGGCTACAAGAAAGAAGTTCGGGAATTTGGAATTACCTAAGATGATGTCGGGTTGATGCAATGCTAAAGTTAGCCAATTTGACCAAAGGAAACTTCCTAGAAGTTGACTTGGATGCTAGCCACCCATGTGGTCAATTGTAGCCACCCATGTGATAAATATAGGTGGCTAATACTTTGAACATGGTTGGTAAAGCCAACCAAGATTGAAATGTTTGATAGGAAAGTCTCCTATGGCGGGCTAGCTGAATTCTATAAATAGGCATGCATTAGTTCATCATTTTATCCACAACACAATTCCAAACACAATCCTAAGTTAGTCTTTCTTTCTTGTATTCTTCTTGTAAGTCCAGAAACCATTGAAGCTCTAATCTAGAGAGCGCACGGTGGGACAATTATCTTGTAAGTGTTATATTGAATTGTTATAAAGAGTAGTGTTGTCTTTCTACTTGATTGTTGTTAAGACGTTTCTGGGAAATTGGTTATATTCTTACAGAACAGGTACAGGAACCCGAGGACGGTGTGCCTAATGATGAACCCCTAGAGTGAATGCCTGTCATTGCTTATTTTGCTTGATTGTGACTACTTGTGAACTTTTGCTACTAGAAGACTATTTCCCTTACGTTATTTGTTGTTTGTGATATAATAGACCCCCGTTGTAATTTGGGGTCTAATTTTGGTTTGTACTTATATTAAGTAGGCTGATACTAGACATACTATGATCGTTTTTGCTTTTATTATCACTAGTATCTATCATAGGTTATGATGCTTAGCTAAGGAATAGGCAAATGAACTTATCCAATCTCAACAGGTACTCGCTAATAAGCTAAGATCAACAGGTACATTTTGAAATGAGGATAAATGGAAAAACGAGACATAGTATCATGCTAGGTTATAAATCAAACGGGACGTCGAAATAACCAATAAGCAATTCAATTGATGATAAAATAGTATACTCTAGTCGGGAATGAACTTGAATTGAAAGTTTGAGGCTGTTAGAAAATTTAGGTCAAAACAAAGGGCCCAATTACAACCGTTATGCTGCTGGATTTCCAAAAAATTTTGGAGTCTAGAATAAAACGTTAAGTGTTAAACCTCCTATAATGATTAAGAATGTGAAAGGACTTGAATGTTTAGATCACACCCTAGTCTAACCTTTATCGGTCGGGTTGGGGCGTGACAACCTGCCCCTGGGAAAGAGTGAGAGACAAGAGCTTCCCCTATATGAAATATATTTCTATTTTTCTCACCCAGGGGTTGAAAGAGCAAACTCTCGTTCGAGGTGAAGAAGATTAATTGCATTGCCTTCCTTTACTTAGTGAAATTTTTCTTTCCCAAGACCTAGGGTTCCTTCATTCCCTTAAGCCAAATTGCTTTCCATCTTTATGGCATCTGCTTTCAGTGTCAGCTGGATTGCCTAGTTGATTGTTAGTTCGATTTTCACTAAATTAAAAAGTTGATTATGAGGTCATAGAATGCCTGGCTCTTGACGGCCTTGGGTCTAATACTCTTGATACCGAACTCCCTTATGAAGAATAAGTTGTTATTGCAGAGAAAGATGAGAACTGGACAATAACATTTGATGGCTCCTCCACCGCTACTGGGAGAGGTACAGGAGTAGTCTTAACTTCTCCTACAAGACAAATAAATTTCATTCTCTTACAAGCAAGCTGGATTGCATGATTAGCTTGCCTAGCCCGATAAGAAGAGCCATCACAACTTATGAAACAAAAATGAAATAGTTAATATACTACATTGCCAGCTCCTTATAGAGCTACTCCTGAAATGTGGATAGCTACATCTTTCAGGGACAGGAATTCACTATTGGGTACCTCCTGGTTCGGTGATGTGCGGGTCTCCACCCCTTCTATTAGTAGGGATGCGTATCCAAAGTTTGAATCCACTTCTCAGCGGTCGAAGGCACATTAGTAGTCGTCATTCCATTCCCCTTAGTCGTAGGTGCTCGTTCTATTCTAAGTCATTCCACGCTCAAACCTTTAATCCATTCTTTCACCAGCTAATACATAAGGAAGTTGACTTTGCCAACCTGCTAATCCCTAGATCTTAGAGATTTCCACCTCAATTTTACGGTTGTAAAAACTATCCGCTTTAGGTGGTAACCATATGGACACGGCCTATTGACCTTTTTTCTTGGGTTGAGAGAGCCTTGGATTGTTTTCAGCAAGAAACTTTATCTCTTAAAGATGGTCTTCCAGGCCAGGCTCTTTCCTTATTAAAAAGAGAAATCACAACAGTCTCATTTCGTGCTTAGAAGGGCATAGCCCCTAGGGCAATCATTCTTTAATAAGGTGCTCTGGGGAAGGAGGTGCATTGACCTTGTCAGTTTATAACCATTTCTTGTCCAGGAGGGACTTGGGAAAAAAGCATCTTTGGACGTAGGGAAGCCCTTCGCTCGTTCGTTGCTAGTCTATTGTATTCTCAATCGCATTTTTTCTCTTTGTGGCTACAGGCTCGAAGACCTATGCGTCCGTAGCTAATGAATTTAATGCCATTTATTCAGTTGTAATGCTAGTGAAAGGCTTTAAACGAATCCCTGACTTAAAGGAAATAGGAATAAACTGGATTTCTTCTCCTAGTGCAATCAGTTCTGGCACAAGACAATTCTAATTCAATTCCTGAAAACCTGACACCAGCAGTTTCTTCTGGGCATGTCCCTGAGACTGAGATAAGTGCCTGACTTCCTTCCTGGGCGTTAATGCACCCGAAAATCCATTTTGGGTACATTATATTCCAGGTCTCAAGGCCCTTAATGTTCCTACGGGTGTCCGCTCTTTGGAAAATCCACTTCTCGAGAGTTGTACATGTGGGCGAATCGTAGGTTCAAAAAGTAGACTGGTTAATGGATACCCGACCCTAGGCTATAAACTCTGGAAAATGGGTCCCTTTCCTGTGAGATATAACTTCTAGCCCCCTTTTCGTCCACTTTTCTATAACTCTATTGTAACGCCCCAACTCGACCCCACCTACAATCAGTCAGGACGCAATAGAATTTTGGCAGTATAACAACAGTATCTTGGATACTGAGGCTCTAACCCTATCTCTTTGTAACTCATACAACCAAAATCAAAATCGACAACAACTCCACAACTAATTCAACAATAAACAACACAACCAAAATATACTTTAAACATTCTTTCACCATTTCATCCATAAGTTATACGCCTCTGTTCCAACATCATACAGGGACTATATTATACATTGCAAAATAGATTATAAACTAATCTAGCAACCTAATCATGTTCAAAAGAAAAGTTACTAAACTTGTGATATACATAAGTCTTATAATTGAGTAAGTTATGTCACGCCCCGATCCAACCCCACGCTAAAGGTTAAGTCTGGACCCGACAAACGGACAGAGTCTCCCCTGTTCTGTGGACATTCTGAAAACCTGTAAACACTCAATAAAGCCACAATATAACAAGACAAGCTTTTATAACTAAAGTTCAAAAGTTCAAGGCCATCCGAGCCTTGAGACATACAGTAGTTTAGATTCACACAAGCATGCATTCAACTTAAGTTCTACACAAAACCGCTTATCATGCCTTTCCATGATAGCATTCAAACATTCTTAGAATTTGAAAACAAACATACATCAGAGCATTCAGTCCCAAGCATGCAAAGCAACTAGAAGTAGAAACATAAGTTATTACATGCCATAGTTCCAAGTCTACTACTACAACATCTATCTTTCAACTTGCAATTAGATAACATATACATAGCTCTTAGGCTACAAAATAGAACATAAAGTAGAACAAACAAGTTCTTCATCCAACAACTAAAACATAAACCACCTCAGGCAACTAGATACAACAACTAAGGCAATGCTTCAGTCTGAACCTCCAGTTCTTCTCCTTCAACCAAATCTAGCTGGGGATCACCCACAACATCTCCTGAAACATGTTAGCGAGGTATGAGAAACCACTATTGCCTAGTGAGGGATAAAGGCCAAACGAGACGTGCAATGCAACAAATATAACAGTTAACAAGAGAAGCAAGTAAAGTACATTTGAAATAGTAAATAACCACACATATCAAAGCATACGATACACTTAACCCCAAACTCCATGATTCTTTTGTCTTTGGCCACGAACCACGATCGACGAACCACGATCAATGTGCCGACAAATTCTCAATATCCTCAGTGGGTGTACTCCGTATGTACCCCGATAATCCTACGACCCAACATCCCCCTGGCAATCTCCGGACCAGGCGAATAAGGGAATAGGGTACGAAGTTTGAATATCCACTGGCAAGCCCTCTGTCACCCAGCCGATATTCAACACATCTGCCCCTGACACTATCGTTGCGCAACCAATATGCAATGCACTTAATCATGACAAGTCAATATCATTAATATAAGCAATAACACGTGGGAGAATAAACAAAGTAGGTTGTCCTCGAAACTGTTAGGATAGAAGCATTTTATATACGCAATTAAGCCAATTACAAAGAGGCATATTTAGACATTGCAATAGCATTTGACAACAAATCTAGGAATTCCAGAAAGTTGACATAATTTTCAAATGCAAAAATAGCATGCAAAACCCTCACATAAAGCATGAAGGGGCTCCAGGAAGGCTAGAGGACACTCTAAAGCACTTGAACCTAGCTTGCAAGGGCTTGAAATGAAGATTCGAAGAGCCAAAATTTTTCTTTCTCTCCTATGCTGCTATCGTGTTTGGCACTGTTAACCCCATTCTGTTTTTTTTTCTAAGTCATCTTATAAGCTTTAGATGTTGAGTTGAGTATATAATATGTTTGTGTTATGTTTGGTGTATATGTTGCCTTCTAAAGATGAGTCAAACTAGCTTAAATTAAGTCCCAAGGTGAAATTATATATTAGTTAGCTAAAATATAAAGTTTAACTACGTAACACTATTCATTAGCTTGGCAAAATATTTTCTAAACGGGTGCTCCTATCGCTCTTAGCTCAAAAGCACATTTTTTTCATTCCTAAAAAAATTAATATGATTTAATAAAAATGCTAATTCAGTAATATTATGCAGTTGAAAAATGAAAGGAATAGTAAATAAAGAAGACAGTAATTAAAGCACAAAAGAAAAGTGCAACTGGTGGATGCAACAGTAATAGATGTACGACAAAAATCTCAGTCGTCACACCCTCTCCCTCTTAAACTAATTGCACCCACACAATTCTTACATGATTCGGCGAATAACTCTGGATACTTCTCTCGCATCTCATTCTCTCTATCCAATGTAGTATCCTCCAACCCATGATGATCGCACATAAATTTACCATGAGAATGCTTTTAGTTCTGAGCTCCTGAACTTTCCAATCCACATTTCAAAGAGGTTTCTCCGTGTAGGTCAAAGTTTCACTGATCTCTAATGGCTCAGGCTCAAGAATATGAGAAGGATCTAGTTGATACTTTCGAAGCATAGATACATGGATGACATCATGAATTCTGCCCAAAGTAGGAGGCAAAGCTAGTCGATAAGCCAATTCACCAATTGTTTCAGTTACTTCAAACGGTCCCACATAACGAGGACTGAGTTTACCTCCCTTACCATGATGAATCAAACCCTTGCAAAGAGAAATTTTCAAAAATACCGGATCACCTACGGCAAATTTCAAATCGCGACAGCGTCTATCTATGTAACTCTTTTGCCGACTCTGCGTTCTTTTTCTGATAAGCTGAACATTATCAATCATTCTGTTCATCTCTGGCAATATAGTATGATCAATAGATTTCAACTCTCTAACTTCATCCAATTATAAAGGAGATATGAATTTACACATATACAAAGCTTCATACGGTGCCATACCGATAGTAGCTTGATAACTGTTGTTATAAGCAAATTCTGCAAGAGGTAAGTATCTCTCCCAACTCTTACCGAAGTCCAGAATGCACGCTCGTAACATATCCTCAAGTATTAGAATAGTTCTTTCAGATTATCTATCAGTTTGAGGATGATAAGAAGTACTGAAGCTTAATGTCGTGCCCAAAGCTTTCTGAATCTTCTGCCAGAACTGAGATGTGAATCTGGGATCTGTATCTGACACAATACTCTTTGGAATCCCATGAAGTCTGACAACATTCTCAATATATAACTCTGCCAGCTTATCAAGAGAATCAGTCTTCTTTTTATCAATAAAATGAGAAGTCTTGGTCAATTTATCCACAACAACCCAAACTGAGTCATTACCCTTCGAAGAGCTCGGCAAATTGGAGACGAAATCCATTTTAATATGATCCCACTTCCATATAGGTATATCCAAAGGCTGTAACAACCCTGTAGGTCTCTAATGCTCTACTTTAACTTTTTGACAAGTAAGACATCTAGCAACATAGTCAGCAATTTCTCTCTTCATGTTGTTCCAACAAAAGTTCTACTTCAAATCTTTATACATCTTTGTACTACCTGGATGGATAGTATACTTAGAATTATGAGCCTCTGCAAGAATTTCTTTCTTTAAAGCTGGCTCAGAAGGAATACAAATTCTGCCTTTGAATTTAAGAAGACCATCATCATGCAAATTGAAATCCGACTCTCCTCCTTTCGATTTCTGTAAGATTTTCAACAAATAAGGAACCGTTTGCTGAGCTTCTCTAATCCTGGATAATAATAGGGATTGAATCTGCAAACTTGCAAATTGAATACCAGAATCTGAAGTCTTAGGCTCCCATAGACATAGTTCTTCCATGAATTCCCAATTTTTTATGATTAGACTGGCAACTGTAGCCTTTCGGCTTAACGCATCAACAACAATTGTAATACCCGAGCCCGGAATGTGAATTTTCTTGTTTATTATTTTGAAAATTTTATTTCCTTAAATTCTTTATGAATTAATTGTTACTTTCTCGCTGTCGCAACGTGCATTGCATTTAAGGAGCGATAGCTAGAGAACGTTTTCTAGTCCTCAGCAAATAGTGAAACTAGTATTTAGATGACTTAAATTTTATATTTTAATTGTTGGTAGCTGAAAATTTAATTTGTGGTAGTTATTGAGCTTGAAAATGCACAAAAATAGAGCCTTTGACCAAGTTTTAAGGTGATTGACTTGGACCTTTGACCCTTTGACCATTTAACACTTAAATAAGCATTTAACTAAGCAAAAAAAAAAAAACAACAGCTGAACAGAGAGAGAGGGCCGTGAGTTCCAAGAGAGAAAAAAAAAAGATTTCAACCTTTCAATCGTTCAATCTTCGCGTGAGCTCGTGCGGGGTGATTTCCGAGGCAACTAGCGTTGTTTTCCTAGCGACTAGGAGTACCTGAGGTGAGGGAATCATGATATTTGCACATTTAAATGTTTAGGGTATCAACTTTGCAATTTTTAGATTTTATCCATAGAATGTTGTTTAAATCATTTTGATGCTTCTAGTATGTTCCTTGGCATTTGTAGAACATGTATTTATAGCTTCTTAACATTTTCTGCGGTTAAATGTTGTGATTGCAAATTAAATTATCAATTGAATAGTGTTTGTGAATAGTAAAACCTTGAAAAGTTGAAGTTGCGCTGTTATGCTTTCTGTTGATGTAGAAATTTGCTAGGTATGCTAGAATGCCTAAATGCATGGTTTGTTTGGGTTTCGTAGTGGAAAAAACGAGAACTATGCCTTTGGGAAAGTTGGGGTCGTTTAGGTCGACTTTAGCATTTTCTCATTTTGCGTGTCGGCATTGTATCGGGAGGCCATGGAAGCACTCTTGGTGCGATTATGGCGTTGGTTGGGTGTTTGGTTGATATAGTTGTAGTTCAAACGAGAAAGGGGGAAACCCGGGCTTTGCCCGAGTTCTAGGGTAAAGTAAGGTTTCGGGGTCTTTAGACGTGCCTTATGGTGACCTAGGAGGTTTAGTGAAGTCGGTTTCCAGAACTCGTGGCTCGTTTGGAAATGGTAGGGTTTTGATAGGTGGGGCCGGGTTGTGTTTTTGTGTGTTTTCTTGACTTTGTGCCTATAGAATGCTTAGAATTACTTGAAATACTTGTTTGAGTTGTTTTGGATTGAATTGCTTATCAATTGCTGCTATTACGTGCGAGAGTAACCTACTTTGTTATTCTCCCACGTGTGGCTTTATCGCCTTGTATCGAGTCTTGCATTGCATAGTGTCTCGCGCGTGAGTGATGGGCCTCTCTGGGTAGCCTTGGGTTGCCAGTGTTGGTTGCTCTAGCTCCGCTGCTATTCCCTTTCTCGCTTGGGTTGCCTCCCAGGGAGATTTGGGTCATAGGTTGATGGATACTTCCGGGGTATTCCAAACTGGTGTTATAAGGTGGTTTGGGCCGGCGCGTCATCATCGAATTCATGTTTGAAAGTTGCTCGTGAAAAGAGTATCGTATCCTTTGAATGAGTGTTTATAGCTTTAATGCTTGCCTTGCTTTGTTGATGGCTTTATTATATCTCTGTATGATATATGTATACATTCCTTCGCTAATTGGATTGCATACTACTCTCATCTCCGACCTTGACACCACTTTCCCTCGCTGAGCAATAGTTTTTGCTCATTCCTCTCTATACTATATTTTTACAGGAGTAGTTGAAGCAGACCCTATCGAGGTAATAGAGGAGGAGGAGTAGGTAGAGGTGTTGCCGTGATAGCACTTCTCTGCTTTGCTGGTGGTTGGTTACCAGTTTTTGTGCGAACCTTGCTTGTCATGTATATTGCGTGGAGGTCACTTAATTTTGAGGCTTGTAGCCTTGTATATATTTTCTAGTTTGAGGCCTCTATGGTCTTATGTTGTATAAGTTGAAAGAATGTAAAGTTGTAAACTTATACTCTGATGACTAGTGAAGAAATACATGCTAATAGCTAATGGTTTAGTGGCATAAATACCTGTGTAGTCTGCATGGCATTGTTGGTTTGGAAAGTTGGTTAATAAGAAATGGATGTTGTAAAGAAAGTCGGCTTGTTTAATTGTTTATATGGCTTTTGCAAGTATTATGTTGAATGTAGGGTTTCAGATCGTCCGCGGTACAGAGGAGACTCCGTCTGTGTGTCGGGTCCGGGCTTGGCCTTTTGCGAGGTCGGGTCGGGGCGTGACATCTTTAGGTGGTATCAGAGCATGATAGTCTTGCATGATCCGGGATATGATTCTCGGTCTGTGGTGTAAAGGTCTAAAATACTAAAGTGTTTATGTATGATTGCTAAGTGAAAAGAAAATGTTCTAGCATGACTTTGTGAATTTGGAATGTTTATGTGTTTAAGTGAAATAGTTTGGCAAGTTAAACTTGTCTTATGTGAATTGTGTGATAGAATATTGGATTGTTATTGACTTGAGTGTTATCTAATCTTATGTGCTATATTTCTGTCTATAAACTGCTTTTAAATGTTGCCAGCTATTGTGAGTTGCTACTATGCCGCCACGTCGTGGTACTCAAGGTATAGGATCAGATGAAGAGGCAGCAGAACAGGGTCAGCAGCCGTTGCCTGAGCAGTTTATGGCTACTATGACTACCGCAGTAGACCGGATCACACAGGTGCTGCATGAGCAGAGGCAGGACAGGAATAATCTCCAGGGAAATCAAGCTAATCCTGGTGGACAGGGGTACAGAGTTGAGAATAATCAGTTAGAGAAATTTCTGAGGCACGAGCCGGGAAAATTCTTCGGAGAGCCGGATGATGAGGCGGCCGAGAGAAGGATTAATCGTGTCGAGAAGATTTTCACCGCTTTGAGGTACACTGATGAGGCAAGAATAGATTGTGCATCATTCTTATTTGAGGGTGATGCAGAGCAGTGGTGGAATACTGTCAGATTGAGGTGGGATTGTGAGGATGTTCCACATTTATGGGATGATTTTGTGAGTGAGTTTCGGGATAAGTATATTCCCGAGATGGCTATAGAAAGGAGGCAAGAGAAGTTTGTGGCCCTGAAACAGGGAAATATGACTGTTGCACAGTACGAGGCTAGGTTTGTTAGCCTGTCGAGGTATATGCCCGAGTTGGTACGGCCGGCTAGGAGGATGATACATAGGTTTGTCCGTGGGCTGAGAATGGACATTCAGTTGCATTTGACTGGGCAGACCTACCCTACTTTTCCCGAGGCTTTTCAGGCAGCCTCGAAGTTTGAGAAACGGAAGGCTGAGATGTTAGCTGAGAGCAATAAGCCGAGTAAGAAGCAGTATTTGGGCCAGAGCAGCCAGAGTCAGCCGAGGCAGTATCAGACTTCTGCACAGGGTCCTCAGCTACATCCGTATCAGCCACAGCAGCAGATTCAGGCTAGGCCAACTGTGACTAGACCCCAGCAGGGAGCTACAGTTCCTACTACCAGAGCTCCAGAACCTACGGGAAACACTGCAGTTAAGCAAAATCAGCAGTGTAATTATTGTAATCAGTCAGGGCATATTGAGGCTAACTGCTAGAGGAAGAGTGGTAAATGTACGGGTTGTGGCAGTGATGATCATAGAGTGAGAGATTGCCCTAAGTATAACAATGTTCAGGGCCGTGGTTGAGGCCAAGGTGTTCAGAATAGGGCTGCAGGTGCACGTCCAGCACAGAAAGTTCAGGCTAGGGTCTTTGCACTGGATGCAGAGGAGCTACCCGATACTACAGCTATAGTGGAAGGTACCTTTCTTCTGAATACTCAGCCAGTTAAAGTTTTGATTGATCCCGGAGCTACACATTCGTTTATAACTCCTGCATGTGCACGATCTGTGAATGTTTGCATTGATAAATTGCCTCATGAAGTTGAAGTTAGTACGCCTTTGGGTGCAAAATTTGTTACTGAGTCTATTTGCAAATCTTGTGATATATGTATTGAGAACCGTAAATTTCCTGTTGATTTAATTATATTGCCATTCCGTGACTTTGAAATCATTTTGGGAATGGACTGGTTGAGAAAGTATTATGCTCAGTTGGATTGTAGAACAAAGGTTGTTTATCTTCAGGTTCCTGACCTACCGGTACTAGAGATTGTTGGGAATTGCAGGGCTGCCCGAATTCTACTTTTATCAGCGATCAAGACTTCTAAGTTGTTGAATAGGGGTTGTGAAGCTTACTTAGCTTATTTGATCAATCAGCCTACTGATAAGTTGAGTTTGAATGAGGTTCCGATTGTTAGAGACTTCCCTAGTGTATTTCCTGAGGAATTATCGGGTTTACCACCGGATAGGGAGATTGAGTTCGTGATTGATCTTGTGCTAGGCACTGCGCCAATTTCTAGGAGTCCTTATAGAATGGAATTGGCTGAACTTCAGGAGTTAAAAATTCAGCTTCAGAACTTGCTTGAGAAAGGGTTTATACAACCTAGTTCTTCGCCGTGGGGTGCGCATGTGTTGTTTGTGAGAAAGAAAGACGGCACGCTACGGTTTTGCATTGATTACAGGGGACTTAATCAAGTCACGATTAAGAAGAAATACCCCTTGCCGTTGATTGAAGAATTGTTTGACCAGTTGTAGGGTGCGAGTGTTTACTCCAAATTTGACTTGAGGCAGGGTTATTATCAACTTAGAATTCGGAGTGACGATATACCAAAGACGGCATTCAGGACTAGATATGGCCACTATGAATTTGTTGTTTTGCCGTTTGGTTTGACGAATGCACCAGCCGCATTCATGGACTTGATGCAAAGGGTTTTTCGGCCTTACCTTGATCAGTTTGTCGTGATCTTTATTGACGACATTTTAGTGTATTCGAAGAACGAGGCTGAACATGAGCAACACTTGAGGATTGTGCTTCAGACTTTGCAGGAAAACAAACTTTTTGCTAAATTCAGCAAGTGTGAGTTCTGGTTGAATCAGATATCTTTTCTAGGCCATATCATTTCAGATCGAGGAATTTCAGTGGACCCAGCTAAGATTGAAGTTGTTTCATCTTGGAAGAGACCTGAGACGGTGTTAGAGATTCGGAGTTTTCTTGGATTGGCAGGTTACTACCGAAGATTTGTTAAAGACTTTTCCAAAATTTCTGGACCTTTAAGCCGGTTAACTCGGAAGAAAGTTGCTTACAATTGGGATGCCAAGTGTGAATCCAGTTTCCAAGAATTGAAGAAGAGACTAACTACAGCTCCTATACTAGCTTTACCTGAGGGAACAGAGAACTTTGTTGTCTACAGTGATGCATCTAAAGAAGGTTTGGGCTGTGTTTTAATGCAGAATGGTAAGGTGATTGCCTATGCTTCTAGGAAATTGAAACCTTATGAAGTCAATTACCCTACACATGATCTTGAGTTAGCTGCAGTTGTGTTTGCTTTGAAGAAGTGGCGTCATTACTTGTGGGGTTGCAGATTTGAAATTTTTACTAACCACAAGAGTCTCAAGTATTTGTTTTCACAGAAGGATCTGAATATGAGGCAGCGGAGATGGCTAGAGCTATTGGGTGGTTACAACTGTTCTATTAACTATGTGCCAGGTAAGGCAAATGTTGTTGCTGATGCTTTGAGCTGAAAGGCTACTGTTGCAAGCTTGATTATCAAGGACTGGGAGACTTTGGAAGAAATTTGTTCATGGAAGCCAGAAGCTACTAAGGCAGGGATTCGATTTGCTAGTTTACAGATTTAGTCAGGGTTGCTAGCACAGATCAGAGAGGCTCAGAAGATTGATCCTCACATCTTGAAGATCCAAGAAAAATCAAAAGGGGGAGAGTCCGAGTTTAAATTACATGCAGATGGCATCTTCAGATTCAGGGATATAGTATGTGTTCCTGATGATCCGACTTTGAAGAATGAGATCCTGTCCGAGGCACATAATTCGAGGTACACGATTCACCCGGGCAGTACAAAGATGTATAGAGATTTGAAACAACACTTCTGGTGGAACAATATGAAGAGGGAGATTGCTGGGTATGTATCCAGATGTTTGACTTGTCAGAGGGTTAAAGCTGAGCATCAGAGGCCAGCCGGACTTCTACAGCCGTTGTCGATTCCGCAATGGAAGTGGGTACATATAACAATGGACCTTGTGACCGATCTTCCTAGATCTCAGAGAGGATGTGATTCTATTTGGGTTGTTGTGGACCGCTTGACTAAAGTTACACATTTTATTCCCGTGAACAAACAGGATAGCCTTGATAAGCTAGCTGAACTTTATGTTGCTAATATTGTGAAATTGTATGGTGTGCCATAGAGTATAGTGTCAGATAGGGATCCCAGATTCAGATCTCGTTTTTGGCAGAAGTTGCAAGAGGCCTTGGGAACTAAGTTGAGCTTTAGTACTACATATCATCCACAAACTGATGGCCAGTCTGAGAGAACTATCAGGATCTTGGAAGACATGCTACGGGCATGTGTGCTAGACTTTGGGAAGAATTGGGAGAAGTTTTTGCCTTTAGCGGAGTTCGCCTACAAAAATAGTTACCAATCTACTATAGGTATGGCTCCCTACGAGGCGTTGTATGGTCGAAAATGCAGATCCCCGTTATATTGGGAAGAGGTTGGAGAGATGAGAACAGTTGATCCGACTGTGTTACCTGAGATGATTAAGATGGTAGATAATGTTCACCTTATTCGTCAGCATATGCTTACAGCCCAGAGTCATCAGAAGAGTTATGCAGATAAGCACCGTCGGGATCTTGAGTTTGATTTGGGAGATTGGGTGTTTCTTAAGATTTCTCCACGGAAGGGATTGATTCGGCATGGTAAGAGCGGGAAGCTTAGTCCCAGATATGTGGGTCCATATGAGATCATCGAAAAGGTAGGTCCTTTGGCTTATCGATTAGCTTTGCCTCCGAGTTTGTTAAGACTGCACGATGCGTTCCATGTGTCTATGTTGAAGAAGTACCATCCAGACCCTTCACATGTACTTGAACCATAGCCTTTCCAGATTGAAGAAAAGTTGTCTTATGAAGAGAAACCGATTAGAATTATGGATCGGAAAATTCAGGAGCTTCGCAGAAAGAGTATTCCGTTAGTAAAGGTTCTGTGGAATCATCATGGGTTTGAGGAAGCAACTTAGGAAAGAGAGGACCAGGTTCGGGATCAGTATCAGGAGTTGTTTGTTGACCAGGTAGGAATTGCGGAGGCCCAATTGTTTAAGGGGGAGAGGGTGTAATACCCGAGCCTGGAATGTGAATTTTCTTGCTTATTATTTTGAAAATTTTATTTCCTTAAATTCTTTCTGAATTAATTGTTACTTTTTTGCTGTCGCAACGTGCATTGCATTTAAGGAGCGATAGCTAGCGAACGTTTTCTAGTCCTCAGCAAATAGTAAAACTAGTATTTAGATGACTTAAATTTTATATTTTAATTGTTGCTTGCTGAAAATTTAATTGGTGTTAGTTATTGAGCTTGAAAATGCACACAAATAGAGCATTTGACCAAGTTTTAAGTTGTTTGACTTGGACCTTTGACCCTTTGACCATTTAGCACTTAAATAAGCATTTAACTAAGCAAAATAAAAAAAAAAACAGCAGCCGAACAGAGAGAGAGGGCTGTGAGTTCCAAGAGAGAAAAAAAAGATTTCAACCTTTCAATCGTTCAATCTTCGCGTGAGCTCGTGCGGGGTGATTTCCGAGGCAACTAGCGTTGTTTTCCTAGCGACTAGGAGTACCTGAGGTGAGAGAATCATGCTATTTGCTCATTTAAATGTTTAGTGTATCAAATTTGCAATTTTTAGATTTTATCCGTAGAATATTGTTTAAATCATTTTGATGCTTCTAGTATGTTCCTTGGCACTTGTAGAACGTGTATTTATAGCTTTTTAACATTTTCTGCGGTTAAATGTTGTGATTGCAAATTAAATTGTCAATTGAATAGTGATTTGTGAATAGTAAAACCTTGAAACGTTGAAGTTGCGTTGTTATGCTTTCCGTTGATGTAGAAATGTGCTAGGTGGGCTAGAATGCCTAAAGTCATGGTTTGTTTGGGTTGCGTAGTGGAAAAAACGAGAATTCTGCCTTTGGGAAAGTCGGGGTCATTTAGGTCGACTTTACTGTTTTCTCATTTTACGTGTTGGCATTGTATCGGGAGGCCATGGAAGTACTTTTGGTGTGATTATGGTGTTGGTTGGGTGTTTGGTTGATATAGTTGTAGTTATAACGAGAAAGGGGAAAATCGGGGCTTTGCGCGAGTTATAGGGTAAAGTAAGGTTTCGTGGTCTTTAGACGTGCCTTATGGTGACCTAAGAGGTTTGGAGAAGTCGGTTCCCAGACCTCGTGGCTCGTTTGGAAATGGTAGGGTTTTGATAGTTGGGGCCAATTTGTGTTTTTGTGTGTTTTCTTGACTTTACGCCTATAGAATGCTGAGGGTTACTTGAAATACTTGTTTGAGTTGTTTTGGATTGAATTGCTTATCAAATTGCTGCGATTGCGTGCGAGAGTAACCTACTTTGTTATTCTCCCACGTGTGGCTTTATCGTCTTGTATCGAGTCGTGCATTGCATAGTATCTCGCGCGTGAGTGATGGGCCTCTCTAGGTAGCCTCGGGTTGCCAGTGTTGGTTGCTCTAGCTCCGCTGCTATTCCCTTTCTCGCTTGGGTTGCCTCCCAGGGAGATTTGGGTCGTAGGTTGATGGATACTTCCGGGGTATTCCAAACTGGTGTTATAAGGTGGTTTGGGCCGGCGCGTCGTCATCGAATTCGTGTTTGAAAGTTGTTCGTGAAAACAGTATCGTATCCTTTGAATGAGTGTTTATAGCTTTAATGCTTGCCTTGCTTTGTTGATGGCTTTATTATATCTCTGTATGATATATGTATGCATTGCTTGGCTAATTGCATTGCATACTCCTCTCATCTCCGTCCTTGAGACCAATTGCCCTCGTTGAGCAATAGTTTTTGCTCATTCCTCTCTATACTATATTTTTACAGGAGTAGTTGAAGCAGACCCTATCGAGGTAATAGAGGAGGAGGAGCAGGTGGAGGTGTTTCCGTGATAGCACTTCTCTGCTTTGCTGGTGGTTGGTTACCAGTTTTTGTGCGAACCTTGCTTGTCATGTATATTGCGTGGAGGTCGCTTAATTTTGAGGCTTGTAGCCTTGTATGTATTTTCCAGTTTGAGGCCTCTACGGTCCTATGTTGTATAAGTTGAAAGAATGTAAAGTTGTAAACTTATACTCTGATAACTAGTGAAGAAATGCATGCTAATAGCTAACGGTTTAGTGGCATAAATACCTGTGTAGTATGCATGGCATTTTTGGGTTGGAAAGTTGGTTAATAAGAAATGTATGTTGTAAAGAAAGTCGGCTTGTTTAATTGTTTATATGGCTTTCGCAAGTATTATGTTGGTTTTAGGGTTTCGGATAGTCCGCGGTACAGAGGAGACTCCGTCCGTGTGTCGGGTCCGGGCTTGGCCTTTTGCGGGGTCGGGTCGGGGCGTGACAATAATATTGGCCTTACCTGGTAGATAATTGATAGTGCAATTATAATCCTTAAGAAATTTAAACGAATGCCTCTGCCTCATATTCAATTCTTTATGAGAAAAAGAGATATTTCAGACTCTTGTGATCAGCAAAGATTTCAAATTTATTACCCCAAAGATAGTGACGCCATTTCTTTAGTGCAAAGATGATAGCTGCAAGCTCAAGATCATGCGTCGGATAATTAAGTTCATAAGGTTTCAATTTTTTGGAAGCATAGGCAATAAATTTTCCATTATGCATTAATACACAGCCCAAACCTTCCTTAGAAGCATCACTATAGATTACTAGATTATCAGTACCCTCAAGTAGAGCAAGAATAGGAGCTGTGGTTAATCTCTTCTTCAATTCTTGGAAGCTAGCCTCATATTTCTCATTCCAATCAAATACAATCTTCTTTCGAGTAAGCTGAGTCAATGGTCCAGCAATTTTAGAGAAATCCTTGACTAACCTTCTGTAATAACCTGCTAAGCCCAGAAAACTGCAAATTTCTGTAACAGTCTCCAGCCATTTCCATGCCATGACAACCTCAATCTTCGCTGGATCAACAGAAATTCCATCATGAGAAACAATATGGCCCAGAAAAGTAACTTGCCTTAACCAGAACTCATACTTACTGAACTTCACGAACAATTTATGCTCTTGAAGAGTCTGTAGTACAATCCTAAGATGTTGTTCATGTTCAGCCTAAGATTTAGAGTATACAAGGATATCATCAATGAAAATAACCACAAACTGATCCAGATATGGACGGAATACTCTCTGCATCAAATCCATGAATGCGGCAAGAGCATTAGTTAACCCAAATGGTAGAACAACAAACTCATAATGACCATATCGAGTTTTGAAACCAGTTTTGGGAACATCATCTGACTTAATCCTTAATTGATAATAGTCATGCCTCAGATCGAATTTAGAAAATACTCTGGCACCTTGCAGCTGATCAAATAACTCCTCAATCAAAGGCAATGGATATTTGTTTTTGATAGTTACCTGATTAGGACCCCGATAATCAATGCATAAGCGAATAGATCCGTCTTTCTTTTTAACAACTAGAACTGGTGCACCCCAAGGTGAAGAACTCGATTGAATGAATCCTCTCTCAAGCAAGCCATACAACTGAACTTTCAATTCCTGCAATTCGGGTAGAGCCATTCTATACGGAGTCCTAGAGATAGGTATAGTCCCCGGTAATAAATCAATCATGAACTCTATCTCTCTATTGGGCAGTAAACCAGGTAATTCCTCAGGAAAGACCCCCGAAAACTCTCTTACAATAGGTACATCATTCAATTTCAACTGGTCCACAGGTTGATTAATCAAATATGCAAGATAAGCCTTACAACCTTGGCTCAACAGTTTAGATGCTCTAATGGAAGAAATGATAGGAGTTCTATTTGATTTTCTACTACCAACTCTTTCAATTACAGGGTGGTCAAGCATTTCAAATCTCACAATCTTCTTTCTACAATCAAGATATGCATAATAACTTCCCAACCAATCCATCCCCAATATAATTTCAGAGTCATTGAAAGGTGGAATAATCAAGTCAGCAGGAAATACATGACCCTGAATAAAAATATTACATGCCTTGCAAATAGATCTAGTAACAAACTTCGGACCCATAGGAGTGTAAACCACAATCTCATGCAACAATTTTATCATGATTTAGTTTAGCATTTTGTGCACAAGTAGGAGTAGTAAATGATCATTAAGAAGAAAAGTACCTTCGACTACAGCAGTCGTATTCGGAAGTTCCTCTGCATCTAAGGCAAATACTCGGGCTTGACCCCGTGGTACTGGTGATGCAGTTGATGCCCTGGTCTGATTGCCCTCACCAAATGTCTGACCCATAGTATTCTTGAATTTCGAGCAGTCTTTAGCCTTGTGTTGATCACTGCCACATCCGGTACATCGACCCAATCTCTTCCAACAATTCTCCTCAGTATGACCCTGGCGTTCACAGAAGCTGCCAACTGGTGACGTCTTGCAACAGTGCCTCCCGAAGGAGCTCTGTAAGAAGAGGTAGCTGAAGTACCCTTCTGAGATCGAGCTGCAACTAGACGAGACTGCCCCTGATTCTGACTCTTAGCTAGACGTGCCTGAGTCTGAGTAGGCCCTGCATAACTCTGTGCCTGCCTTGGCTACGGACTCTGCCCAACTGAAATAGTCTGCCTCTGGTACCCCTGACTCTGTGACTGGAACTGTGGCTTACTCGATTGACTAGTCTCGGCCAATACATCTGCCTTGCATTTTTCATACCTCGAGACAGCTCTGGCCACTGCAGCGTAATTAGGGTAATCATTCGCAGACAGATTAAGCATAATATCACTTCTCAACCCCATGATGAGTCTCTGCTTTTTCATGTCCTCTGGCTGTACCAAAGCCGGCACATAATAGGAGAGCCTAGTAAAAGTAGCCTCATACTGATCCACTTACATATTTCCCTGCTTCAAAGCTATGAACTTTGCTTGGCGTCTCTCACGGGCAACCACTGATATATACTTATCTCAGAATTCACGGACGAAGTTAGCCCGCGAAAGTAGAACCCTCTCTGCTTCCCAATTCTTGCTAATATTACGCCACCACTCCTTGGCGTCACCTTCTAGAAGAAATGTGGCATAGGTATTTTTTCTCTCACTACTGTACTCGAATATTGCAGCCACCCTTTCAAATTAATTCAGCCTTCATATTATCTGGCTCTCCGAAGAAGCTGTAGGCTGTCACGCCCCGACCCAACCCCCAAGCTAAAGGTTAAGTCCGGACCCGACACACGGACAGAGTCTCCCCTGTACCGTGGACATTCTAAAAACCTGTAAACAACTTAAACAAAGTGCCAACAATACAATACAAGCTTTTCTTAATTAAACAACAAAGCTATAAGGCCATCCGAGCCTTATGGTATACAATAGCTCTAAAACACACAAGCATGCGAGGACTTGTTATCAGCATAGTTTTATAATCATAACATTCTAGGAAATCAATAACAACTTAAAGGATAAAGCATTCTACATTAACCATCCACTCCCAAGCATGCAAGGAAATAAGGCAAGAATAAAAGTTATTACAAGACATGGCTTCCAATTCTACACCACGATCTACTATCCTTCGACTTGCGCAACAAACATATACATAGCCCTTAGGCCACAAAATAGAACATAAAACAATTAATTGAACTTTCCACATAGCAGCAAATTCATTAACCACCTCAAGCTATCAGACACAGCAACTAAGGTAAAGGCTCGATCTGAACTTCTTCTTCCTCAACTAAATCAACAAGTTGGGGATCACCCTCAGCGTCTCCTGAAACAGATATCGAGGTATGAGCAACCACTGTTGCCCAGTGAGGGATATAGTCTCGGGGCGTGCAATGCAACATATAATGCAATTATACAACAATAACACTTAGACAATTTAAGAGACAACGATAACTTAAATAACCACACAATTAAAAGGATACATTTCACTCAATCCCCTATACACCAATCTTCACAAGTCTTCAATCACGATCCACGAACCACGAGCACGATCACGATAAGCCGGCATAACCCCAATCACTCCAGTGGGTGTACTCCGGATGTACCCCGAATCCTACGACCCAACATCCCCTGGCAATCTCCGGACCAGGCGAATGAGGGACTAGGGCACGGAGTGTGAATATCCACCGGCAAGCCCTCTGCCGCCCAGCCGATATTCAACACATCCGCCCCTGACACTATGGTTGCGCAACCACTATGCAATGCACTTAACGATGGCAAGTTAATAGCAATAATATAAGCATTAACACATAGGAGGATCAACAAAGTAGGTTGACCTCGATACAATGAGAATAGAACATTTATATAAGCAAATATGCAGTTTTGCAAAGAGACGTTACAAAATAACCATAGAATTATACCAAAAAGCTCCAAATCAACTTAATATCACATATAAACACTCAAGAAGATATGCCGTGGGTTTAGAAATGCGAGACAACTTAAATTGCACCTAAACCCCTTTGTTTTTCGAACTATTTCTCTTCCAAACCAAAGTTAATGATTTCATTTTCAAAGGAAACTCTCCCAACCTTCTAACTAACCCCCAAGGTACCCTCTCAACCCTCTAATTCAATCAAATGCCCGCGTTTACCCTGAAAGCCCCAATTTCTCTCTTTTGGCTTTAAACTACACCTACATTGTCCGGGCTTCAAATAAGGGATATCAAGGCATCTATAGCACCTAGGTAGCCTAAGGATACTAGAATTGAAGCCCGAATCCACCCGGATTCGCATTAACCCCGAAAGCCCCAAATTAAAGTCGGCTATTCTCCATTTTTAGGCAATTTAAGGGCAATGCAAGTGCACGGGGCTATTAGGTTATCTTCACTAACACCTAAGGAATCTATTAGAAGCATTAAATCAAGCTAATTCGAGCAATTACACAAAACCCTAGAAAAAAATGTCACTATTCACCCTAAAAATCAAACTAACGATTCTAACCGTTTAAAAAGTGAAACAACGGCTCAAATGTGTTCTCTAGCATTCATATAGATGGTATATTAGCATAGATAACAATTACAATGGCATATAATCATATTTTCAACAAATCAAGAAATGAGCAACTATTTAAAAATGCAAAAACAAGTCATGAAATCCCTCACCAATACGCGTAGGAGCACCTAGGAACCTTGCAAACACCCTACACTAGTTGCTCAAGGCTTGGAGTGGCTTGATTTGGAGAGTTGAAAATGAAAAACTCCTCCCAAGTGCAAAGAGGGGCTGTCGGGTTTGGCTCCTGTTTTCAGCTTTTTATTTTTTTTTTCTTTTGCATTTTATGAGCTTAAGTGATATAATAAAGGGGTTAAGTTGAGGTGGGGTCATTTGGGTGCTTAAGTGATCTAATAAAATGTGCGTAGTAAGCTTTAAAACGAGCTTAGATAGTAAAATATATGCTAGCTAATTAATTACCTAAGTTAGTTACGTAACACTATTCATTCAACTACTAAAAATCATTTTCTAAACGAGATCTCCTATCGCCTCTAGCTCAATTGCACATTTTTCCCACTACTTTTACAATTAATATGATTTAATAAAAATGCTAATTAACTAATAGAAGGCAGTTTAAAAACGGAGTGAATAGTAACTCAAGAAGGCAGTCAATAATGCACAGAAGGAAATGCGCAAACAAAGATGCAACAGTAATTAAATGCATGGATAAATCTCGGGCGTCACATAGGCCCTATGATGTAAAAACTTGTCATACAAATTACATCCGGTAGTACAACTACCCTCAGCTCTGGTAGCCTGATTACCTCTGGCAGCCCCTGTCACGCCCCAACACGACCCCTCCTATGATCAGTCAGGACGCAACGGAATTTCGGCAGTATAACGACAGTAAATAGGATACCGAGGCTCTAAACCAACCTCATTAAACATCATACATCCAGCAACTCCTTAATTCAAACAACAACATACAACACAATCATAATATACAATAAACCATCCTCGTTATACGCCTCCGTTCCAACATAACATACAATACTTCAACCTTATCATGCATTTCAAAAATAAGTTGAGACATGTTTACAACTTAACCATAGACAAAAGAAAGCCACTAAGTTAACACCATTTGGATCATCATCTTCCAACATCTATTACAATAAGAACCACAAAGCATATAAAAGTCTATTAAACTAATACACAAGACATTTAACAACATAAAGTCATGGATAAGACTCGGGAACATATGACTCGTCCACGTAAAGCACATTTTCCACATTCTCCTCTTCAGGAGGCACATACCCGTAATCCGGCTCTGCAACACCTGTAAGCATGCATTAATAGAGAGTGAGCTTATATACATAAGCCCAGTGAGGATCCGATAGATCTCGACAGTATTCACTACGCTCCTTGGATTTAGTCCTTTGAGCAAGTAAACACACAACAACAATAATAATACTATCATCACATAACAACATAAATAATGCTATCATCACATAACTATATAACCAATCAATAAGGATACTCTATTTGGTGTAGCTCCAAACGCCATCACGATCTCAACCGTTCTTCTTATAACTCCCCATTACTCACGCACCCGAGGTACCTCACTAGCCCCTTCCCTCCATGACATCTCCGTCATGCGAGCTGGGGGTAGCCTATGGCAGTCATGCCGTTATCAACCCGACAGCCCGACGCTGCCCGAGAGGTGGCACACACATACCAAGACTCCATATTCATCAATCATCATGCAAGCATAAATCAATCAATCAATTGGGAGATCAGCAACAAGAGTGCCCGATTCCCGCATTCAATAATAATCAATCAATAACATCAATATAACATCAATATTAAATTAAACAACAAACAACGTAGTTAGATGACAAAGTAGGCCATCTAACCGGACATGCATAATATACATAATTAAACTCTAAATTACTCAACAACAACTCACCATTCATCACTCGAACACTACCCAACCATCTAAGGCATCGTTCAAGAAATTAAAGAATGACAACCTAAACTTCTAAAATTCATAACTTACAATCTACTAATCCAAACATTGCCAAATCAGTTCCTATCACTCACCCATTCAACCTACTACATTAGCCCTCTCGGAAATCCACCATAACCCCTCCAAATCATGCCCGATAACCCTAAAATCCTAAGATGTCATGGCTGGATTTTCCGGATTTTCACACGAACAATGTAATCGAAAATTCGGCATTACAACAGCGCTAACACGTAATTATCAAGTATTTAGAAATCGACGGCAATCGATTTCGAGCAACACAACTCATTTAATTCAACTTTGAACATTTTAATCAAAATTAAATACCCGGAAAATAAAAATTATGCTACATCCGACAGAAATTCGTAGTATTGGTATATAACGATCCCTAGCATGCATGGAGCAATAATCTAACATCAGATTAACATTCTAACGGTTCAATAATTAATTATACGCAAAAACACAAAAATGACATTTTGAGATCTAGAATTTTTCTCTCACCTTTGATGTGTTTTGATGCAAGAAATGTGTAGAATGGATGCCAAACAATCAATTTCAAGCTTTGAATCACTCAATTCGGCTTTGAAACGCAAAATCTGTGAGAAAAATGCTTTGAAAATGCCTTATCTTTCTCCTCCAAGGAGCCACGGTTTTGTGTGTGTTTTTGGAGTGTGTTTTGTGTTGTGTGAGTGTGTGTTGATGACATTATATAATAAAAAGCTTGGTCAATTAAAAAAAATGCAAAGTCAAAGTTAGTTTTAATAGGTATTTTTGTGTTTTTAATGACTTTAATTGCATTTTAGTGCTCACCAAGTTAAAAATAATTATGCAACCCCCAAAATATCACAAGTGGATTATTTTTAGGTGACAAGAAGTTTTACATTCAAAGAATTCCACCCGAGTCGGCTTAAAACTCGATTTTCGCAAAAGTCGGTGTAAAAACCCTAATAAATTCTTAAGCCGATTTTAAAACCGTTTTCATCAAACACAGGTCTATTAAAGTCCGTGGACTAGGTCTAGAAGGGTTAAAAAGACCAGTTTCAAAATTATAGCGGACGTGTTTCGAAAACACTATTCACTGAAAATCGACGATAAAATTTCTGACTCCGTTTTTGATGAAAATTTCATGAATGCACATTTAGCACGTATTAGGAGTATTGAAATCAAAATTATAACTTTCTAGGTCCTATAGCACATAAACAGGTCATATGCACGCAAAACGAGACAAAGCACGTAAATCAAGTTAAAGCAGAAAAATGGGGTTTCACAGCCCCTGTTTATCCCTGTTGAGTCATGGACTTGGCAATGGTATTCATAGCATTGGCCATTGTGGCCAAGATCTGCGTGTTACTCGGTTCCTGAACTTGTGGTGCATTTCCTGCCATACCGGCTTCTTGCCCGGGAGCCTCCTCTGGTTCTTTATTAATATCCTGATTCCCAGTTCGACGGCGGGTTCCCATTCTAGACAACTAGAATACAAAGTATTATGACAAGCATATGTATAATTCACAATTAAAGCACATAAGAATAAGTTCAAATAAGTTAACATAAGATCACATATAGGGTCATACAAACACTTTGCATACTAAAGACGCAAGTAAAACAATTAATCATACTTTTGATTCTTAACTTTTATCTTTTACACAATAATGTGCTTTAACCATTCAATCCTTCCCTTAGTCAATCAAAGAAACATTTATTCACGCAATCATACCTTAACTTAATAGACTACTACCCACAGACCGAGAAAATTAACCCGACTTCATGCATTCTATAAGCTCTGATACCACCTAAATGTCACACCCCGACCCAACCTCACGCTAAAGGTTAAGTCTGGACCCGACAAATGGACATAGTCTCTCCTGTACCGTAGACATTCTGAAAACTTGTAAACACTCAATAAAGCCACAATATAACAAGACAAGCTTTTATAACTAAAGTTCAAAAGTTTAAGGACATCCGAGCCTTGAGACATACAGTAGTTTAGATTCAGAGAAGCATGCATCCAACTTAACTTCTTTACAAAACCGCTTATCATGCCTCTCCATGATAGTATTGAAACATTCTTAGAAGTTGAAAACAAACATACATCAGAGCATTCACTCCCAAGCATGCAAAGCAACTAGAAGTAGAAACATAAGTTATTACATACCATAGTTCCAAATCTATTACTACAACATCTATCTTTCAACTTGCAATTACATAACATATACATAGCTCTTAGGCTACAAAATAGAACATAAAGTAGAACAAACAAGTTCTTCATCCAACAACAAAAACATAAACCATCTCAGGCAACTAGACACAGCATGGTTCAGTCTGAACCTCCGATTTTTATCCTTCAACCAAATCTAGTTGGGGATCACCCACAGCGTCTGCTGAAACATGTTAGCGCAATATGAGCAACCACTATTGCCCAGTGAGGGATAAAGGCCAAACAGGACGTGCAAAGCAACAAATATAACAGTTAACAAGAGAAGCAAGTAAAGTACATTTAAAACAGTAAATAACCACAAATATCAAATGATACGATACACTTAACCCTAAACTCCATGATTCTCTTGTCTTTGGCCACGAACCACGATCCACGAACCACGATCAATGTGCCGACAAATTCCCAATCACCTCCGTGGGTGTACTCCGGATGTACCCCGATAATCCTATGACCCAACATCCCCTGGCAATCTTTAGACTAGGCGAATGAGGGAACAGGGTACGGAGTTTGAATATCTACTGGCAAGCCCTCTACCGCCTAGCCGATATTGAACACATCCGCCCCTGACACTATGGTTGCGCAACCAATATACAATGCACTTAATCATGACAAGTCAATATCATTAATATAAGAAATAACAAGTGGTAGGATCAACAAAGTAGGTTGTCCTCGAAACTGTTATGAGAGAAGCATTTTATATAAGTAATTAAGCCAATTAAAAAGAGGCATATATAGGCATTGCAATAGCATTTGACAACAAATCTAGGAATTCAAGAAAGTTGACATATTTTTCAAATGCAAAAATAGCATGCAAAACCCTCACCTAAAGCGCGTAGGAGCTCGAGAAAGGCTAGAGGACACTATAATGCACCTGAACATAGCTTGCAAGGGCTTGAAATGAAGATTTGAATAGCCAAAATTTTTCTTTCTCTCCTATGCTGCTGTTGGGTTTGGCATTGTTCACCCCGTTGTGTTTTTCTTTCTAAGTCATCTTATGAGCTTTAGGTGTTGAGTTGAGTATATAATTTGTTTGTGTTTTGTTTGGTGTATATGTTGCCTACTAAAGATGAGTCAAACTAGCTTAAATTAAGTCCCAAGGTGAAATTATATATTAGTTAGCTAAAATATAAAATTTAACTACGTAATACTATTCATTAGCTTGGCAAAACATTTTCTAAACGGGTGCTCCTATCGCTCTTTCCTCAAAAGCACATTTTTCTCATTCCTAAAACAATTAATATGATTTAATAAAAATGCTAATTCAGTAATATTATGCAATTGAAAAATGAAAGGAATAGTAAATAAATAAGACAGTAATTAAAGCAAAGAAGAAATGTACAACTAGTGGATGCAACAGTAATGGATGTACGACAAAAATCTTGTGCGTCACACCTTCTCCCCCTTAAACTAATTGCACCCACATAATTCTTACATGATTTGGCGAATAACTCTGGATACTTCTCTCGCATCTCCTCCTCTCTTTCCCATGTAGCATCCTCCAACCCATGATGATCCCACGGAACTTTAACCATCAGAATGCATTTAGTTCTGAGCTCCTGAACCTTCCAATCAACAATTCGAAGAGGTTTCTCCGTGTAGGTCAAAGTTTCACTAATCTCTAATGGCTCGGGCTCAAGAATATGCAGAGGATCTAGATGACACTTCTGAAGCATAGATACATGGATGACATCATGAATTCTGCCCAAACTAGGAGGCAAAGCTAGTCGATAAGCCAATTCACCAATTGTTTCAGTTACTTCAAACGGTCCCACATAACGAGGACTGAGTTTACCTCCCTTACCATGCCCAATCAAAACCTTGCGAGGAGAAATTTTCAGAAATACCGGATCACCTACGACAAATTTCAGATCACGACGGTGTCTATCTGTTTAACTCTTTTGCCGACTCTGCGCTGTAAGCAATCTTTTTCTGATAAGCTGAACATTATCAATCATTCTGTTCATCTCGGGGAATTGAGTAGGATCAATAGATTTCAACTCTCCAACTTCATCCCAATATAAAGGAGATCTGCATTTATGCCCATACAAAGCTTCATACGGTGCCATACCGATAGTCGCTTGATAACTGTTATTATATGCAAATTCTGCAAGAGGTAAGTATCTATCCCAACTCTTACTGAAGTCCAGAATGCACGCTCATAACATATCCTCAAGTATTAGAATAGTTCTTTCAGATTGTCCATCAGTTTTAGGATGATAAGAAGTATTGAAGCTCAATGTCGTGCCCAAAGCTTTCTGAATCTTCTGCCAAAACTAAGATGTGAATCTGGGATCTCTATCTGACACAATACTCTTTGGAATCCCATGAAGTCTGACAACATTCTCAATATATAACTCCGCTAGCTTATCAAGAGAATCAGTCTTCTTTTTAGCAATAAAATGAGAAGTCTTGGTCAATCTATCCACAACAACCCAAACTGAGTCATTACCCTTCGAAGACCTTGGCAAATCAGAGACGAAATCCATGGTAATATGATCCAACTTCCATATAGGTATATCCAAAGGCTGTAATAACCCTGTAGGTCTTTGATGCTCTGCTTTAACTTTTTGACAAGTAAGACATCTAGCAACATAGTCAGCAATTTCTTTCTTCATGTTGTTCCACCATAAATTCTGCTTCAAATCTTTATACATCTTTGTACTACCTGGATGGATAGTATACTTAGAATTATGAGCCTCTGCAAGAATTTATTTCTTTAACGCTGGCTCAGAAGGAATACAAATTCTACATTTGAATTTAAGAAGACCATCATCATGCAAATTGAAATCTGACTCTTCCCCTTTCTATTCCCTTAAGATTTTCAACAAATGAGGATCCGTTTGCTGAGCTTCTCTAATCCTGGATAATAATATGGATTGAATCTGCAAACTTGCAAATTGAATACCACAATCTAAAGTTTTAGGCTTCCATAGACATAGTTCTTGCATGAACTCCCAAATTTTGATGATTAGACTGGCAACTGTAGCCTTTCGGCTTAAAGCATCAGCAACAATATTGGCCTTACCTGGCAGATAATTGGTAGTGCAATTATAATCCTCAAGCAATTCCAACCAACGCCTCTGCCTCATATTCAACTCTTTATGAGAAAAAGAGATATTTCAGACTCTTGTGATCATTAAAGATTTCAAATTTATTACCCCAAAGATAGTGACACCATTTCTTTAGTTCAAAGATGATAGCTGCAACCTCAAGATCAAGCGTCGCATAATTAAGTTCATAAGGTTTCAATTTTTTTGAAGCATAGGCAATAAATTTTCCATTCTGCATCAATACACAACCCAAATCTTCCTTAGAAGCATCACTATAAATTACCAGATTATCAGTACCCTCAAGTAGAGCAAGAATAGGAGTTTTGGTTAATCTCTTCTTCAATTCCTGGAAGCTAGCCTCATATTTCTCATTCCAGTCAAATACAGTCTTCTTTCGAGTAAGCTAAGTCAATGGTCCAGCAATTTTAGAGAAATTCTGGACAAACCTACTGTAATAACCTGCTTAGCCCTGAAAACTGCGAATTTCTGTAACAGTCTCCGGCCATTTCCATGCCATGACAACCTCAATCTTCGCTGGATCAACAAAAATTCCATCTTGAGATAATATGGCCCAGAAAAGTAACTTGCCTTAACCAGAACTCATACTTACTGAACTTCGCGAACAATTTATTCTCTTGAAGAGCCTGCAGTACAATCCTAAGATGTTGTTCATGTTCAGCCTTAGATTTAGAGTATACAATGATATCATCAATGAAAATAACCACAAACTGATCTAGATATGGACGGAATACTCTCTGCATCAAATCCATGAATGCGGCAGGAGCATTAGTTAAGCCAAATGGCAGAACAACAAACTCATAATGACCATACCAAGTTCTGAAAGCCGTTTTGGGAACATCATCTGACTTAATCCTTAACTGATAATAGCCTTGCCTCAGATCGAATTTAGAAAATACTCTAGCACCTTGCAACTAATCAAATAACTCCTCAATCAAAGGCAATGAATATTTGTTTTTCATAGTTACCTGATTAAGACCCCAATAATCAATGCATAAGCGAAGAGATCTGTCTTTCTCTTTAACAAATAGAACTGGTGCTCCCCAAGGTGAAGAACTTGGTTGAATGAATCCTTTCTTAAGCAAGCCCTGCAACTGAACTTTCTATTCCTGCAATTCGGGTGGAGCCATTCTTTACGAAGTCCTAGAGATAGGTGTAGTCCCCGGCAATAAATCAATCATGAACTCTATCTCTCTATCGGGCGGTAAACTAGGTAATTCCTCAGGAAAGACCCCCAGAAACACTCTCACAATAGGTACATCATTCAATTTCAACTGGTCCACATGTTGATTAATCAAATATGCAAGATAAGCTTCACAACCTTTGCTCAACGGTTTAGATGCTCTAATGGAAGAAATGATAGGAGTTCCAGTTGATTTTCTGCTACCAACTATTTCAATTACAAGGTGGTCAGGTATTTCTAATCTCACAATCTTCTTTCTACAGTCAAGCTGTGCATAAGAACTTCCTAACCAATCTATCCCCAATATAATTTCACAGTCATTGAAGGGTAGAATAATCAAGTTAGCAGGAAATACACGACCCTCAATAAAAATATTACATGCCCTGCAAATAGATCTTGTAACAAACTTCGTACCCATAGGAGTGTAAACCACAATCTCATGCAACAGTTTTATCATGATTCTGTTTAGCATTTCGTGCACAAGTAGGAGTAATAAATGAATGCAAAGCCCCGAAATCAATTAAAACTTTATCCCATTGATCGTTAAGAAGAAAAATACCTTCTACTACAGCAGTCGTATCCGGAAGTTCCTCTGTATCTAAGGCAAATACTAGAGTTTGACCCCGTGGTACTGGTAATGGTGCTGCAACTGACGCCCTGGTCTGATTGCCCTAACCAGATGTCTGACCCCTAGTATTCTTGAATTTCGAGCAGTCTTTAGCCTTGTGTTGATCACTGCCACATCCGGTACATCGACCCAATCTCTTCTAACAATTCTCCTTAGTATGACCCTGGCATTGACAGAAGCTGCCTGCTGGTGACATCTTGCAACAGTGCCTCCCGAAGGAGCTCTGTAAGAAGAAGTAGCTAAAGTACCCTTATGAGATTGAGCTGCAACTGGATAAGACTGCCCCTGATTCTGACTCTTAACTGGACGTGCCTGAGTCTGAGTAGGCCCTACATAACTATGTGCCTGCCTTGGCTGCGAACTCTGCCCAACTGAAATAGTCTGCCTCTAGTACCCCTGACTCTGTGACTGGAACTGCCACTTACTTGATTGACTAGTCTTGCCCAACACATTTGCCTTGTATTTTTCATACCTCGAGGCGGCTCCGACCATTGCAGCATAATTAGGGTAATCATTCGCCGACAGATTAAGCATAATATCACTTCTCAACCCCATGATGAATCTCTACATTTTCATGTCCTCTGGCTGTACAAAAGCTGGCACGTAACAGTAGAGCCTAGTAAAAGTAGCCTCATACTGATCCACTGACATATTTCCCTGCTTCAAAGCTATGAACTTTGCTTAGCGTCTCTCACGGGCAACCACTATTATATATTTATCTCGGAATTCACGGACGAAGTCAGCCCACGAATGTTGAACCCTCTCTGCTTCCTATTTCTTACTAATATTACACCACCACTCTTTGGCATCACCTTCCAGAAGAAATGTGCCATAGGTAATTTTTCTCTCATTACTGCACTCGGGTATTGCAGCCACCCTTTCAAACTTTCTCAACCACAATTTAGCCTTCATATCATTTGGCTCTCCGAAGAAGCTGTAGGCCCCATGATGTAAAAACCTATCATCCAAATTACCTTCGGTAGTACCACTACCCTCAGCTCTTGTAGCTTGATTACCTCTGGCAGCCCCTGTTTATCCCTGGTGAGTCATGAATTGGGCAATGGTATTCATAACATTGGCCATTGTGGCCAAGAATTGCGCGGTACTCAATTCTTGAACTTGTGGTGCATTTCCTGCCATACCGGCTTCTTGCCCGGGAGCCTCCTCTGGTTCTCTATCAACATTCTGATTCCCAATTCGATGGCGGGGTCCCATTCCAGACAACTAGAATGCAAAGTATTATGACAATCATATGTATAATTCACAATTAAATCACATAAGAATAAGTTCAAATAGGTTAACATAAGATCACATATAGGGTCATATAAACACTTTGCATACTAAAGACACAAGTAAAACAACTAATCATACTTTCAATTCTTAACTTTTCACTTTTACACAATAACTCATAAAAGACCTTTCACATTCTCACTTTCATGCTAGCATGTGCTTTAACCATTCAATCTTTCCCTTAGTCAATCAAAGAAACATTTATTGACGCAATGCCTTAATTTAATAGACTACTACCCACAGACCGAGAAAATTAACCCGGCTTCATGCATTCTATAAGCTCAGATACCACCTAAATGTCACGCCTTGACCCAACTCCACACTAAAGGTTAAGTCTGTACCCAACAAACGGACAGAGTCTCCCCTGTACCGTGGACATTTTGAAAACCTGTAAACACTCAATAGAGCCACAATATAACAAGACAAGCTTTTATAACTAAAGTTCAAAAGTTCAAGGCCATCCGAGCCTTGAGACATACAGTAGTTTAGATTCACACAAGCATGCATCCAACTTAACTTCTTTATAAAACCGCTTATCATGCCTCTCCATGATAGCATTGAAAGATTCTTAGAAGTTGAAAACAAACATACATCAGAGCATTCACTCCCAAGCATGCAAAACAACTAGAAGTAGAAACATAAGTTATTACATGCCATAGTTCCAAATCTACTACTACAACATATATCTTTCAACTTGCAATTACATAACATATACATAGCTCTTAGGCTACAAAATAGAACAGAAAGTAGAACAAACAAGTTCTTCATCCAACACCAAAAACATAAACCTCCTCAGGCAACTAGATATAGCAACTAAGGCAATGGTTTAGTCTGAACCTCCAATTCTTCTCCTTCAACCAAATCTAGCTGGGGATCACCCACAGCGTCTCCTGAAACATGTTAGTGAGGTATGAGCAACCACTATTGCCCAGTGAGGGATAAAGGCCAAACGGGACGTGCAATGCAACAAATATAATAGTTAACAAGAGAAGCAAGTAAAGTACATTTGAAACAGTAAATAACCACACATATCAAATGATACGATACACTTAACCTCAAACTCCATGATTCTCTTGTCTTTGGCCACGAACCACGATCCATGAACCACGATCAATGTGCCGGCAAATTCCCAATCACCTCAATCGGTGTACTTCGAATGTAACCTGATAATCCTACGACCCAACATCCCCTGGCAATCTCCAGACCTAGCGAATGAGGGAATAGGGTACGGAGTTTGAATATCCACTGCCAAGCCCTCTACCGCTCAGCCGATATTCAACACATCTGCCCCTGACACTATCGTTGCGCAACCAATATGCAATGCACTTAATCATGACAAGTCAATATCATTAATATAAGCAATAATACGTGGGAGGACCAACAAAGTAGGTTGTCCTCGAAACTGTTAGGATAGAAGCATTTTATATAAGCAATTAAGCAAATTACAAATAGGCATATTTAGGCATTGCAATAGCATTTGACAACAAATCTAGAAATTCAAGAAAGTTGACATATTTTTCAAATGAAAAAATAGAATTCAAAACCCTCACCTAAAGCGCGTAGGAGCTCGAGGAAGGCTAGATGACACTCCAAAGCACTTGAACCTTGCTTGCAAAGGCTAGAAATGAAGATTTGAAGAGCCAAAATTTTTCTTTCTCTCCTATCCTGCTGTCGGGTTTGGCACTGTTCACCCCGTTGTGTTTTTTTTTCTAAGTCATCTTATGAGATTTAGATGTTGAGTTGAGTATATAATATGTTTCTGTTATGTTTGGTGTATATGTTGCCTACTAAAGATGAGTCAAACTAGGTTAAATTAAGTCCCAAGGTGAAATTATATATTAGTTAGCTAAAATATAAAGTTTAACTATGCAACACTATTCATTAGCTTGGCAAACCATTTTCTAAACGGGTACTCCTATCGCTCTTAGCTCAAAAGCACATTTTTTTCATTCCTAAAACAATTAATATGATTTAATAAAAATGCTAACTCAGTAATATTATGCAGTTGAAAAATGAAAGGAATAGTAACTAAAGAAGACAGTAATTAAAGCACAGAAGAAATGCGCAACTAGTGGATGCAACAGTAATGGATGTACGGTAAAAATCTCAGGCGTCACAAGTTATACAATATAACATATTACAACAACTAGGTCAAACTCATGGCAACGACTCCGGCACATAAGACTCGTCCACATAAAGTACATTCTTAGCTTCCTGAGGCGCCTACCCGTAGTCTGGTTATGTAACACCTGAATGCATATAACGAATTAGAGTGAGCTTTTATAAAACAAGCCTAGTGAGGATTCGATAGATCTTTTAAAATTATTTACTATACTCCTTGGAAATCATCCTTTGAGCAGTAAACGCATAATAAACATCAATAGCAATATAAACACAACAATGATAATAACCAATCAATAAGGATACTCTAGTTGGTGTAGCTTCAAACGACATCACATATCAACCATCTTCTTATAAGTCCCCATTACTCACACACTCGTGGTACCTCACTAGCCCCTCCCTCTATGGCACATCCGCCCATGCGAGCTGGGGATAGTCTATGATAGTCATGCAGTTAACAACCCGACAGCCCAACGCTGCCCGAGAGGTGGCACACATATACCAAGACTCATGACAATAATAATAATCATTCATATCACAGGAGGACAACAAAAGTAGGTTGTCTATCTCCCGACTTCATCAATAATCAATCAGTTAACATCATTTCAACAACATAACATTAATTAATCAATTAACAACTCAACAACTAAGTTAGATGACAAAGTAGGCCATCCAACTTAACATGCATTAAACCACTCAAGCAAACCCGAATCTAACCAACAACAACCCATGATTCAACCACTCAAACACCACTCAAACAACTAAAGACATTATTTAAACATTTAAAGAAAGATTACTCAAACCTATAAAAATCATAACACACAATCTACTAGTCCAATAACCTCCAAATCAGTTTCTATAACTCACCCACTCAAGAAACTACATTAGCCCATTCGGAAACCAACTACAATCCATCGAAAACACACCCAACAACCCTAAAACCACAATGAACCATGGCTGAATTTTCTGGACATTCACCATGACATTACAATCAAAATTTCGGCATTACAACATTACTACCACGTATTTAACAAACTTTTAGAAGCTAACAACAATCAATTCCAACCACCACCACTCCATTAAATCAACAACAAGCCAATAACTCAATTTTAATACCCGAAAAATAGAATTACATGCTACAACAGTTCAAATCTTATATAAACACATATAAATGATCCTTAGCATCCACTGAGCAATAATCTAACAACAATTTAATGTTTTATCAGATAAAAATGCAATTATATGAAATTGAAACAAAATAGCACTTTGAGATCTTGAATTTTTCTCTCACCTTTGATCTAAAAAAAGCCTAGTAATGCGTGCAATGAGTGCCTAACAAGTGGAATCTAGCTCGGTTTGCAAAACTACGGACAAAAACTATGTTTTTCAAGAGAATTTTGCTTTGAAAACCTTTAAAATTTTCTGTCTTTTTCTCTCTATGGATTCTCGGCCTTGTATGTGTTTGTGAGTGTGCTTTATGTTGTTTTTAGTGTGTGTTGATGCTTATAAGGTCAAAGTCAACAAAATTAAAATAGTCAAAGGTGAACACTTAGTTATTTTTTAGTCTTATAATTCTATTTCTTGACTATTTTGCTCACCAACTTGCAATTACCTCCTGGACAATTTTAAGCTAGTTTATTTTAGGTGACAACAATTTTCACAAGCAAAGACTCTCACCCGACTCGATTAAAAATGCAATTTTTGCAAAAGAAATTGTAAAAACCTTTAAAATTCCTAATCCGATTCAAAATCCATTTTAATAAGACATTGGTCTATTAATATCCGAGGACTAGGTTTCAAAACGTTTAAAACACATGTGTAAAAATTTTAGCGGACGTGTGTTCAAAATACTATTCACAAAAACCGTCGATAAAATTTCTAATACTGATTTTGATGAAAATTTCATGAATGCACACTTAGCATGTAATAGGAATATAAATCACAAAATTAGCTCATTCTAACTCATATAACACAAATCTAGGCAAAGACAAAATCTGGGGTCTCATATTTTTCCCATCTTAAAGAAATTTCGTCATTGAAATTTTTACTTGTTGTACGGGAAAGATCTGGATACTACTACTGCATCTGATCTCTCCTCTCCCAAGTAGCTTCCTCAATACAATGATACTTCCACAACACTTTGACCATTGGAATCTTCTTCGACCTCAACTCCGATTCTATTTGATCAAGAATGCGAATCGGCTGCTCATCATAAGTCAGATTCTCGCGAAGCTGTAACGGCTCTAGCTCTAGAATATGAGATGGATCTGGATTCTATTTCTGCAAATTAGACACGTGAAAAATATTGTGAACATTAGAGAAGTTTTTCGGTAAAGCCAACCGATATGCTAACTTGCCAACCCTGCCGGTAATCTCAAACGGCCCTGCAAACCTCGGACTCAACTTTCCACCTTTACCATAGCGAGTAAACCCCTTTCGAGGAGAAAATTTGAAGAAAACCCAATCCCTGACTACAAATTCCAAATCCCGACGATACTTATCAACATAACTTTTATATCTACTCTTCGCTGTAAGCATTCTCTGCTTGATCAACTGAACATTCTCAATCTTCTCTAGAAGCTCTGACATAATAGTAAGATCAATAGCCTTCATCTCCCCTACTTCATCCCAATACAAAGGTGATATGCATTTATGGCCGTAGAGAGCGGCAAAAGGTATCATCCCAATAGTCGCTTGATAACAATTGTTATAGGCAAACTCAACAAATGGTAGGTATTTCTCCTAGTTATTCCCAAAGTCCAGGACACAAGCCCTGAGCATATCCTCCAGAATCTGAATAGTCCTCTCAGACTGACTGTCGGTCTGTGGATGATACGTTATGCTGAAGTTTAACTGAGTACCCAAAGTCTCCTGAAGTTTCTCCCAAAATAGAGAAGTAAATCGAGGATCTCGATTTGAGATAATACTAGATGGAATACCGTGAAGTCTAAAAATCTAATCAAAATAAAGATCCGTCAACTTTGCAGCCTCATCTCCCATCCTCATTGAAATAAAATGAGCGGTCTTCGTCACGCGGTCCACAACAACCCAAACTGTATCGTTACCTCTCGGTGTTCTGGGCAAACTAGTGACGAAGTCCATCGTAATATGCTCCCATTTCCACTCTGGTATTGCAAACGGCTGAAGTAACCTTGCGGGTCATTGATGTTCTGCTTTCACCCGCTGACAAATCAAACATCTGGATACAAACTGAGCAACTTCCCTTTTCATGTTATTCCACCAATAATGTTGCTTCAAATACCGGTACATCTTCTTTCCACTGAGGTAAATGGTGTACTTAGAATTATGAGCCTCCTCCAGAATACCTATCCTCAAACCCGGTTCATCAGGAACACAAACCCTGTTCCAAAATCGAAGAATACCATCCTCATCTGATCCTTGATCTTCTGCTATTTTACATCAAGTTGTTGAGCTTCTCTGATTTGAGACAGCAATAAAAGTTGAATACGGAGATGTGAACACATCACCCCAACCTGAGTCAATTTCGGTCTCCAATACATGACTTCCTCAAGAACCTCCTACTTCTTGATAGCCAAAGAAGCAATACTCGCCTTACGGCTAAGATCGTTTGCTACCACATTTGCCTTCCCAATCAGATAACTGATAGAGCAATTATAATCTCCGAGAAGGTCCATCTACCTCCGTTGACGCATATTCAACTCTTTCTGTGAGAAAAAATACTTAAGACTCTTATGATCGGTGAAAATCTCAAACTTACCGACCCACAGATAATGACGCTACTTTTTCAGTGCGAATACAACGGCTGCCAACTCAAGATCATGAGTCGGATAATTCACCTCATACGACTTCAACTTTCTAGAAGCATAGGCAATAACCAGACCATTCTGCATAAGTACACAACCCAAGCCCTCCTTGGATGCATCGCTATAGATAACCATATTATCGGCCCCCTCTGGTAGAGCAAGTACTGGAGCGGTAGTCAACCTCGTTTTCAACTTCTGAAACCCACTCTAACATTTCTCATCCCAAATAAAGCTGGTGTGTTTCTGAGTTAACTTAGAAAGTGGCCCTGCAATCTTAGAAAAGTCCTTCACAAACCTATGGTAATAACTCGCCAAGCCAAGGAAACTACCAACCTCCGAAACATTCTCCATCCTTTTCCAAGACATCACCACTTCAATCTTAGTAGGATCTACTGAAATACCTCTCTGTGCAATCACATGGCCAAGAAAAGATATTCGTTGTAGCCAGAATTCACATTTACTGAATTTTGCAAACAACTGATGCTCTTGCACCTTCTGTAGGACAAGTCGTAAATGTTGCTCATGCTCTGATTTAGTCTTAGAATAAACTAAGATATCGTCAATAAAGATTACCACGAATTGGTCCAAGTACGGCTGAAAGACCAGATGCATAAGATCCATGAATGCTGTCGGTGCATTAGTAAGTCCAAATGGCATAACTACAAATTCATAATGCCCATACCGAGTCCTAAAAGCTAACTTTGGAACATCCTCCGTACGAATCCGAAGCTGATAATACCCTTGCCTCAGGTCAAACTTTGAGTAGACTTTGGCTCCCTAAAGCTGATCAAATAACTCATCAATCATTGGTAAATGATACTTGTTCTTAATGGTCACCTGATTCAAACCACAATAGTCGATACATAATCTCAAGGTACCATCCTTCTTCTTCACAAATAAAATAGGTGCTCCCCATGGTGAAGAACTTTGCTGAATGAAACCCTTCTCTAATAACTCCTGCAACTGTGTTTTCAGACTCTTCAGTTCAGCTGGTGCCATCCGATAGGCTGATATAGAAATAGGTTGAGTACTGGGAATCAAATTAGGTACAAACTCAACATCTTTCTCTGGTGGCAATCCTGGCATCTCCTCGGGAAATACATTGGGATATTCCCGAATAATAGGAACTTCTTCCAGCTTTAGCTTATCAGATGGCTTGTTGATCAAATAAGCTAGATAAACCGAGCACCTCTTACTCACCATCTTAACCACTTTAGTTGATGAGATAATAAAACTCGTATTAGCATCCCGGTTCCCCGCTATCTGAACCACTAGCTGATCTGGCAACCTAAACTGTGCTACCTTTGTTCTACAGTTTAACTAGGCATCATACTTAGAAAGCCAATCCATACCCAAGATAACATCATAACCCCGGATTGGAAATAAGAAAAGATTCGAAGGAAAATCCTAACCCTTAACATGTATTATACAATCTTTACATACTAACCCAGTCATATATTTTTTAGTCAAAGAAGTACTAATCTCAACCACATAAGGCAATCTTTCAGGTTGCATGTTAACACGTTGCACACAAGTAGGCATAATGAAAGAATGCGTAGCACCAGAATCAATCAACACTTTAACAAGTTGATTGAGTATAAGGAAGTTACCTTCTACAACTGCCGCTGCCTCTGGTACCTACTCCATATCTACTGCGTAGGCTCGAGCCTGAACCAACTACTGCTAAGGTGCACCAACGGTAGGTCAACCCTGATAACCCTGAGTCGTTACCCCACCCTTAGACCTCTGAAATCTAGGGCAATCCCTTGCCCTATTTCTCCAAATGGCCCTGATGTTTACAGTAAGTACACTGCGGTGACGAAGTACTAACACTGCTCCTCGAAGACCCAGAAGCTGAAAAAGTAGCTATACCAGCCTACTACTAAGGTCTCGTAATGCTAGGCCTATATTGACCCTAAGACTGGGCCGGCTTGTACTGTGACTGAGCCTAGTAGGAGCCCTGCTGAAACTGAGGCCTATAAAAACCCTGCTGACCCTGAGGTCTAAAAGAGCTCTGCTATACTGATAGCCTGTACACAACCTGCTGCACTGGAGGCCTATACACACCCTGCTGACCTTGCGGCTGAAATGGCCTCTTACTAGGCTGACTAGGTCCAATTTGCTCCCTTTTCCTCTTTTCCAACCTAGATGCCGCCTCAAAAGCCTCAGAAAACACATCATACTGATTCAGGGCCATTGCATCCTGAATCTCTGGCCTCAAGCCCAACATAAACCTCCGAGTCTTACGCTCCTTATCTACTACAAATTCCGGTGCATACCCGGATAGCCTGGTAAAAGTGGCCTCATACTGGGCCACTGTAGCATCACCCTAAACTAAAGACAGGAACTCTGCCTCTCTCTGTTCCCGCGCAATCCTCGGGACGTACTTTGCTCGAAACACTCTAGGAAAGGTATCCCAAACATAAGGAGTACCTCTTGCCTCCCAACCAGATTTCACGTACGCCACCACTCTTCGGCCTCATCGTTAAACAAATAAACTGCAAAAGTGACTTTCCTCTCGTCAGTGTAGTCCAAATGATCAAAAATCTTCTCAATCTTATTGATCCATGCCTCCGTCTTTCTATCATCCGACTCGCCCTGGAATCTCAGTGGATAGTAACCCAATAATTCCTTCAACGTGCTACGCCCCTGATAACCACCCTGAACATTCTGTAACTGAGTCTGTATATTTTGTGCCTGGGTAGCTTGTCCTGCTAAGATCTACACCTGTCCTGCCATGATTTCCGTCATTCTATCCATCCCTGCAGCAATACGGTCATCACCCTTATCTCAGCTCGGTGCCACATTACCCAGTGCCTTGTCATCACCCATGGGCTTACCCTACATTCTCGGTCGACCCAACATTCTACTATAGACAATTATTAGCACATAAGCAACAAACTCACATAAATCACATAAATCACTTAAGTATCAATCACATAAACAAATTGATCACATAATCACAAAGTCACTAAATCACTTAATCACTTAATCACTTAATCATATTAACACATATTTCACTTTTCTTTCACTTCATGCATACTTTCATGCTAAAACCATTACCCACATTCCGAGAATACCCCGGCTGATAGCTAAACATGTGTTCTGATACCACTTAATGTAACGCCCCAACTCGACCCTACCTGCAATCAGTCAGGACGCAACAAAATTTCGACAGTATAACAACAATAACTTGGATACCGAGGCTCTAACCCAACCTCTTTGTAACTCATACAACCAACATCAAAATCAATAAGAACTCCACAACCAATTCAACAATAAACAACACAACCAAAATATACTTTAAATATTGTTTAACCATTTCATCCATAAGGTATACGCCTCCGTTCCAACACCATACAGGGACTATATTATACATTGCAAAATAGATTATAAACTAATCTAGCAACCTAATCATGTTCAAAAGAAAGGCTACTAAACTAGCAATATACATAAGTCTTATAATTGAACAAGTTATACAATATAACATATTACAACAACTAGGACAAACTCATGGCAACGACTCCGGCACATAAGAGTCGTCCACATAAAGCACATTCTCAATTTCTTGAGGCACGTACCCGTAGTCTGGTTCTGTAACACCTGCATGCATATAACAAAGAGAGTGAGCTCATATTAAACAAGCCCAGTGAGGATTCGATAGATCTTTCAAAAGCAGTAAACACATAATAAACATCAATAACAATATAAGCACAACAATGATAATAACCAATCAATAAGGATACTATAGTTGGTGTAGCTCCAAACGCCATCATGATCTCAACCATCTTCTTATAACTCCCTATTACTCACACACCCGATGTACCTTACTAGCCCATCCCTCCATGGCACCTCTGCCGATGTGAGCTGGGGATGTCTATGATAGTCATGTTGTTATCAACCCGACAGTCCAACGCTGCCCGAGAGGTAGCACACACATACCAAGACTCATGACAATAATAATAATCATTCATATCACAGGAGGACAACAAAAGTAGGTTGCCTATCTCCATGCTCAATCAATAATCAATCAGTTAATATCATTTCAACAACATAACATCAATTAATCAATTTACAACTCAACAACTAAGTTAGATGACAAAGTAGGCCATCCAACTTAACATGCATTAAACCACTCAACCAAACCCAAATCTAACCAACAACAACCATGATTCAACCACTCAAACACCACTCAAACAACTAATGACATTATTTCAACATTTAAAAAAAGTCTACTCAAACTTCTAAAAATCATAACTTATAATCTACAAACCCAATAACCTCCAAACCAGTTTCTATCACTCACCCACTCAAACAACTACATTAGCCCCCTCAGAAAACAACAACAATCCATCCAAAACACACCAACAACCCTAAAACCACAATGCACCACGGCTGAATTTTCTGGACTTTCACCACGACATCACAATCAAAATTTCAGCATTACAACATTACTACCACGTATTTAATAAACTTTTAGAAGCTAACAACAATCAATTCCAACTACCACAACTCCATTAAATCAACAACAAGCCAATAACTCAATTTTAATACCCGAAATATAGAAATACATGCTACAACCATTCAAAACTTATATAAACACATATAAATGATCCTTAGCATCCACTGAGCAATAATCTAACAACAATATAACATTTCATCAGATAAAAATGCAATTATATGAAATTGAAACAAAATAGCACTTTGAGATCTAGAATTTTTCTCTGACCTTTGATCCAAAACTAGCTTAGGAATACATGCAATGAGTGCCCAACAAGCGGAATCTAGCTCGGTTTGCAAAACTACGGACAAAAACTAGGTTTTTCAAAAGAATTTTGCTTTGAAAACCTTTGAAATTTTCTCTCTTTTTCTCTCTATGGATTCTCAGCCTTGTGTGTGTTTGTGAGTGTGCTTTATGTTGTTTTTAGTGTGTGTTGATGCTTATAAGCTCAAAGTCAACAAAATTAAAATAGTCAAAGGTGAACACTTAGTTATTTTTTAGTCTTTTAATTGTTTTCTAGTCTTTTAATTCTATTTCTTGACTATTTTGCTCACCAACATGCAATTAACTCCTAGACAATTTTAAGGTAGTTTATTTTAGTTGACAACAATTTTCACATGCAAAAACTCTCACCCGAATCGGTTAATAACGCGATTTTTACAAAAGAAACTGTAAAAACCTTTAAAATTCCTAATCCGATTCAAAATCCGTTTTAATTAGACACAGGTCTATTAATATTCGAGGACTAGGTTTTAAAACATTTAAAACACCCGTGTAAAAATTTTAGCAGACGTGTGTTCAAAACACTACTAACAAAAACCGTCGATAAAATTTATGATACCAATTTTGATGAAAATTTCATGAATGCACACTTAGCATGAAATAGGAATATAAATAACAGAATTAGCACATTCTAACTCATATAACACATAAACAGGTCAAACCATGCAAATCTAGGGAAAGACAAAATCTGGGCTCTCACATTCTCCCCCCCTTAAAGAAATTTCGTCCTCAAAATTCTTACTTTCTGTACGGAAAAGATCTAGATACTGCTGTTCCATCTGATCTCGCCTCTCCCAAGTAGCTACCTTAATCCCATGATGATTCCATAACACTTTGACCATCGGAATCTTCTTCAACCTCAACTCCCGTTCCATCTGATCAAGAATGCGAATCGGCCGCTCATCATAAGTCAGATTCTCATGAAGTTGTAACGGCTCTGGCTCTAGAATATGAGAAGGATCCAGATTATATTTTTGCAAATTATAAACGTGAAAAACATTGTGAACATTAGAGAAGTTCTCCGGTAAAGCCAACCGATATGCTAACTTGTCAACCCTGTCGGTAATCTCAAACGGCCCTACAATCCTCGGACTCAGCTTACCACCTTTACCATTGCGAGCAAACCCTTTTTGAGGAGACAATTTCAAGAAAACCCTATCCCCAACTACAAATTCCAAATCCCGACGACGCTTATCAGTATAACTCTTGTATCTACTATGCGCTGTAAGCATTCTCTGCCTGATCAACTGAACATTCTCAATCTTATCTAGAAGCTTTGGCATAATAGTCGGATCAATAGCCTTCATCTGCCCTACTTCATCCCAATACAAAGGTGATCCGCATTTACGGCCGTAGAGAGCTGTAAAAGGTGGCATCCCAATTGTCGCTTGATAACTATTGTTATAGGCATACTCAACAAGTGGTAGGTGTTTCTCTCAGTTCTTCCCGAAATCCAGGACACAAGCCCTGAGCATATCCTCCAGAATCTAAATAGTCATCTCAGACTGACCGTCGGTCTGTGGATGATACGTTGTGCTGAAGTTTAACTGAGTACCCAAAGTCTCTTGAAGTTTCTCCCACAATCGAGAAGTAAATCGAGGAACTCGATCTGAGACAATACTCGATGAGCGGTCTTCGTCAAACGGTCCACAACAACCCAAACTGCATCGTTACCTCTCGGTGTTCTAGGGAAACTAGTGACGAAGTCCATCTTAATATGCTCCTACTTCCACTCTGGTATTGCCAACGGTTGAAGTAACCCTATAGGTCGTTGATGTTCTGCTTTCACCCGCTGACAAGTCAAACATCTGGATACAAACTAAGCAACCTCCCTTTTCATGTTATTCCACCAATAATGTTGCTTCAAATCCCGGTACATCTTGTTTCCACCGGGATGAATGGTGTACTTAGAATTACGACCCTCCTCCAGAATACCTCTCCTCATACCCGGTTCATCGGGAACACAAACACTGTTCTGAAACCGAAGAATACCTGTGATACCCCGAACCTGGGATATATTTAATAGCATTTAAAGTCCATTTAAATTTCATTTTATTGACCTTTCACCTTCTTTGACTAAACTAGTTGACTTTTCATCTACATTGACCAACTAGGACAATGTGGGAATTTTTGAAATGTTTAATAAAGGGCAAACTTGGGATTAGAAATAAAAAAATGCAATGTTAAGTTAGTCAAATTTTGGGTCAATTTTGGAATTAAATCTGAACCAATTGGGGAAGATTTAGGTAGCAAATTATATATGGTTGGAAAGCTCTATGAGTCTAGTTTCTGAGGCTTCAAACCGTTCGTGAATTGGAGTTTTCTAGAAGAAGTTATGGCCGTTTTCGTAAGGCCGCGCATAGCTGTTTTGGTTTAGCGGGTTGACCGAATCTTTGACCTTTGACTTGTCATTTTTTTCCTAAATAAGCAGAATTGCACACGAAAAAAAATAGAAAAGAAAGGCTTGAAACCATGAGGAAAAGAAGGAGAAAAAAAAAGAAAATTTCAACTACAAATCACCAAATCTTTGCGTGAGCTTGCACGGGGTGGTTTCCGAGGCACTCTACGAGGTTTTCCTAGCGTCTAGGAGCGTCTAAGGTGAGGGTTTCATCGTTATTTGCGCATTTGAAAAATGTATGTCTAAACTTTAATTTTTAGAACTTATGCGTAGATTGTTGTTTAATCGTTTTGTTGCTTAAAGAATGTTCCTTGTTGATTGTAGAACATGTATTTATAGCTTTTTAGCATTTTCTGCGATTGAAAATCGAAATTACAATTTAAATTGATTAATGAATAGTAATTAGTGAATAGTAAACCCTTGAAATGATAAAGTTGCGCTATTATGCTGTCTGTTGATGTAGAAATGTGCTAGGTATGCTAGAATGTCTAAATGCATGATTTGTTTAGGTTGTGTAATTAAAAAAATGAGAAAACGGCTTAGTGAAAGTCGAGGTCGTTTAGGTTGAGTTTGGTGTTTTCTCGTTTTACGTGTTGGCATTGTTTCGGAAGGCTATAGAAGCACTTTTGGTGTGATTATGGCGTTGGTTGGGTGTTTGGTTGGTATAGTTGTAGTTCAAATGAGCAAAGGGGGAAATCGAGGCTTTGCGCGAATTCTAGGGTAAAGTAGGGTTTCGGGGTCCTTAGACGTGCCTTATGGTGACCTAGGAGGATTGGCGAAGTCGGTTTCCAGAACTCGTTGCTCGTTTGGAAATGGGAGTGGTTTGATAGTTGGGGCCAATTTGTGGATTTGCTTGTTATCTTAATATTATGCCTATAGAATGCTTAGGGTTGCTTGGTATACTTGTTTAATTGGTGTCATTGTTGCTTATTATTGCTTGTTATGCTTGAAAAGTTAGTTGAATGTTAGTATTGATTGTGATTGCTTGTTATCTCGTTTGTTGTCACTAGTTTATATTGTTGTGCTATCGCTCGTTTATTGCCTTGTATCGAGTCTTGCATTGCATAGTGTCTCGCGCGTGAGTGATGGGCCTCTCTGGGTATCCTTGGGTTGCCAGTGTTGGTTGCTCTAGCTCCGCTGCTATTCCCTTTCTCGCTTGGGTTGCCTCCCAGGGAGATTTGGGTCGTAGAATTGATGGATACTTCCGGGGTATTCCAAACTGGTGTTATAAGGTGATTGCGCGCTTATTGTCATTGTTGTCAACATCAAGCTCGAGATTGTTGTGTTGCTCGTGAAATGGTACATTGCTCGTATGAGTGAACCATAGCCTTCAGAGTGTGGTATAGCTTTGAATGGTTATGTTAATGCTTTCAATAATTGCTTATTGTATTGATTGTTTGTCTTGGTTGCTTATTTATCAGTTATATTGCTTAACTGTCTTATTTGCATTGCACGACTTTCTTTCTCTCCAATTCGATATCTGTCTCGCCCTCACTGAGTATACGTGTTGTGTATACTCACTCCTTACCACCACATTTCAGGAAATGTCATGTTAGGTGGAAAGTTCATGATTTTGTGAAAGTTCATTGCCTGAGGAGTTGTCTTGCGTGCCAATGTGGCTTGAGTGTCGAAGTTGCAAAGATATGTGCTTTCATATGTTTTATGTAATTATTGTTAAAAGAAATGTAATTTAATCTAGCTAAGTAGTTGAGGTAGATTGATAAGCTAGTTATGTATTTAGTAGTATAGTTAACCTCGATGCATGTTTGTATTTGTCTAAAAGAAAATAGTGAGAATGGTATGATAGTATATTTTATGTAGTAGATTAGTATGAACTAAACGTCAAGTTTGAATGATCTTGTAAAAGATGTAAAAAGATAGGTTAGTTTTTAAACTGGAAATGTTTATTTATATGCTGTGTTTAGTTGCTGAGAACCAAGGCTCGGATGGCCTTGAGATGGTTGAATGTTGGACACGGTGTTGGTCCGTTTATATGATATTCAAGGTTTTACATTTCGCCTAGAAACAGGGGAGACTCCGTCCGTTTTCCCTGAAAATTTATGCCTGGGTTTGGTTTGGGTTGTGATTAGATCGATTGATAGAACTCCCGGTCTCGTGAGGCATCGGGGTATTACAAGTGGTATCAGAGCTTGTTTAGCTCATAAGCCGGGACAGGGTCCTCGGTCTGGTGGGTAGTGACCCTTGAATGTGTGCTTGGTAAGCGTGCCCTGAAAGTGTATTCTTGTATGTGAGGTTGTGTGTCTTAAATTGAAAGTGTGCTCCTATGTGATATAGTTATGTGTTATGTGTTAATTGTGTGTTAAGTAAAGTAAAGTGTCTAGTTGTGCATTGAATTAACCTATTGAATTGACATCGTGAATCGAATTGATCTCGTGGATTGTTATTTGCTTGGAGTATTGCTTGTAATGTGCGTATTAGAATGTCTTGAATTAGCTATGCCGTGATTTGAATTGATTATGTCGTGCTTGACTTGATTGGCGTGCTTGAGTGACTTTGTTGAATAAACTATTTTGTAAACTTGCTTGTATAATAGTTTAAGGCATGTGTATAACTGTGATATATTGGCATTCATACATGTCTTATGGAAATGGTAAGTAAGTCCTCTTCCTCCCCTGAAGAAAGTGGTTCACAGCTAGCCTCTCAAGGTGTATGGGTTGGCAGGAAATGAATGGCATTTAATTAGCGTTTATTTGGGAGTCGGTGTTTGCTTTTGGAGCTCGGTTATTGGCGAATCTCTAAGGTCTTCCTCTGTGATTAACAGTTGTGAAGAGTAGTTTTCTTTTAAGGTTCTATTTGGCTGTTCTTTGGAGAGCATTCTTTGGTTTTCTTATTGGGTATTCTTTGGAGACTTCTGTTGGCACTTTTCGGTGGACTTGGCTATTGGGGTTTCAATTGGATTTACTGCACTGTATTATCTATGGCATATGTGTCTCGGTCTTTATTGGCGTGATACTGGCATTCCTGATTGGAAATTCTTCAATGGTATTTTATGGAATTCTCAGTGGCCAATTATTTAGTATTTACTTATTGGGCAAACTTGGCTACTTTCTTATTGGAGCATTGTTTTGGATATCTTTTTCAGTGTTCCTCAGTAAGTTTGGTATTTGGAGTTCCTATCAGACTTATTGTATAATACTACTTATGGTATTCTTTGAAATTCTTATTGGGCGTTCTATTGGTATTTTCCTTTTTAGCAAGGTTGTATGAAGTTCTCACTTGGCAAACAGTGAAGAGGCCTCAGAGTTTGGTTTCGGTATATTATTCACCAGTTCGGTGTTTATCCTTGGAGTTTTCATCCATCTGGGAAGCTATGTTTGTTATTCAACTTGGTTGTCTTATTGGGCATATTATATTTTCTCTTCTATTCCTTAGACCTTCTTCTCAGCATTTGATAGCGATACTTGGAATCTAATTGGTTGTCCTATGGGGTTATTGTTTGGAAGGTTTCTTAGGAACTTTTGAAGTATATTTGATTGGGTTTCTTAGTATTTTCTCCAGCACTCTAAACAGGGAATTCTTCTATGAAATTCATGACCAGTGGGGTAATTCTTTGGACCTCTAGATGGAACCTTTGATTGGGCCTTTATTTGGCTTTTTGCTTGGGGATTCTCGGGCAGTAAAAGTTAGACTTCTATTGGAGATTCGTGTGTGGGGTATTCTTCCTGTCGTTATTGTGTGGTATTAATGACATCTACAGTAACTTTGCTTTAGTCTTTATTGGTATTATCTCGGCGCTTTTGGTTGGAATTTTATTCTTTTTCGGTATTCGTGTTAACGGGATTCTTGTGCGGTATCTACATTTGAGCCTTTATTCGGCATTACTACTTGGAATTTCTTCTTAAACTTCCCTATTGGTTAGCTTGATTAATATACTTGGTCAGCAGTTGAAGAAGATTAGTCAGAGTGGGATGTCAGTGGATGCAGTGTTCTATTAGAAGAAGAATTGCGAGGACGCAATTGTTTTAAGGGGGGGAGGATGTGATACCCCGAACCTGGCATATATTTAATAGCATTTAAAGTTCATTTAAATTGCATTTTTTTGACCTTTCACCTTCTTTGACTAAACTAGTTGATTTTTCATCTAAATTTACCAACTAGGACAATGTGGGAATTTTTGAAATGTTTAATAAAGGGCAAACTTGGGATTAGAAATAAAAAAATGCAATGTTAAGTTAGTCAAATTTTGGGTCAACTTTGGAATTAAATCTGAACCAATTGGGGAAGAGTTAGGTAGAAAATTATATATGGTTGGAAAGCTCTATGAGTCTAGTTTCTGAGGCTTCAAACCGTTCGTGAATTGGAGTTTTCTAGAAGAAGTTATGGCCGTTTTCGTAAGATCGCGCATAGCTGTTTTGGTTTAGCGGGTTGACCGAATCTTTGACCTTTGACTTGTCATTTTTTTCCTAAATAAGCAGAATTGCACACGAAAAAAAACAGAGAAGAAAGGCTTGAAACCATGAGGAAAAGAAGGAGAAAAAAAAAAGAAAATTTCAACTACGAATCACCAAATCTTTGCGTGAGCTTGCACGGGGTGGTTTCCGAGATACTCTACGAGGTTTTCCTAGCGTCTAGGAGCGTCTAAGGTGAGGGTTTCATCGTTATTTGCGCATTTGAAAAATGTATGTCTAAACTTTAATTTTTAGAACTTATGCGTAGATTGTTGTTTTAATCGTTTTGTTGCTTAAAGAATGTTCCTTGTTGATTGTAGAACATGTATTTATAACTTTTTAGCATTTTCTGCGGTTGAAAATCGAAACTGCAATTTAAATTGATTAATAAATAGTATTTTATGAATAGTAAACCCTTGAAACGATGAAGTTACTCCGTTATCCTGTCCGTTGATGTAGAAATGTGCTAGGTATGCTAATGTCTAAATGCATGATTTGTTTAGGTTGCGTAATGAAAAAAATGAGAAAAATGGCTTAGTGAAAGTCGAGGTCGTTTAGGTTGAGTTTGGCGTTTTCTCGTTTTGGGTGTTGGCATTGTTTCGGAAGGCTATGGAAGCACTTTTGGTGCGATTATGGCGTTGCTTGGGTGTTTGGTTGGTATAGTTGTAGCTCAAACGAGCAAAGGGGGAAATCAGGGCTTTGCGCGAATTCTAGGGTAAAGTAGGGTTTCGGGGTCCTTAGACGTGCCTTATGGTGACCTAGGAGGATTGGCGAAGTCAGTTTCCAGAACTCGTGGCTCGTTTGGAAATGGTAGTATTTTGATAGTTGGGGCCAATTTGTGATTTTGCTTGTTATCTTGATATTATGCCTATAGAATTCTTAGGGTTGCTTGGTATACTTGTTTAATTGGTGTTATTGTTGCTTATTATTGCTTGTTATGCTTGAAAAGTTAGTTGAATGTTAGTATTGATTGTGATTGCTTGTTATCTCGTTTGTTGTCACTAGTTTGTATTGTTGTGCTATCGCTCGTTTATTGCCTTGTATCGAGTCTTGCATTGCATAGTGTCTCGCGCGTGAGTGATGGGCCTCTCTGGGTAGCCTCGGGTTGCCAGTGTTGGTTGCTCTAGCTCCGCTGCTATTCCCTTTCTCGCTTGGGTTGCCTCCCAGGGAGATTTGGGTCGTAGAATTGATGGATACTTCCGGGGTATTCCAAACTGGTGTTATAAGGTGATTGCGCGCTTATTGTCATCGTTGTCAACATCAAGCTCGAGATTGATGTATCGCTCGTGAAATGGTACATTGCTCGTATGAGTGAACCATAGCCTTCAGAGTGGTATAGCTTTGAATGGTTGTGTTAATGCTTTCAATAATTGCTTATTGTATTGATTGTTTGTCTTGGTTGCTTATTTATCAGTTATATTGCTTAACTGTCTTATTTGCATTGCATGACTTTCTTTCTCTCCAATTCGATATCTGTCTCGCCCTCACTGAGTATACGTGTTATGTATACTCACTCCTTACCACCACATTTCAGGAAATGTCATGTTAGCTGGAAAGTTCGTGATTTCGTGAAAGTTCATTGCTTGAGGAGTTGTCTTGCGTGCCAATGTGGCTTGAGTGTCGAAGTTGCAAAGATATGTTCTTTCATATGTTTTATGTAATTATTGTTAAAAGAAATGTAATTTAATCTAGCTAAGTAGTTGAGGTAGATTGATAAGCTAGTCATGTATTCAGTAGTATAGTTAACCTCGATGCATGTTTGTATTTGTCTAAAAGAAAATACTGAGAATGGTATGATAGTATATTTTATGTTGTAGATTAGTATGAATTAAACGTCAAGTTTGAATGATCTTGTAAAAGATGTAAATAGATAGGTTAGTTTTTAAACTGGAAATGTATATTTATATGCTGTGTTTAGTTGCTGAGAACCAAGGCTCGGATGGCCTTGAGGTGGTTGAATGTTGGACACGGTGTTGGTCCATTTATATGTTATTCCAAGTTTTACAATTCGCTTAGAAACAGGGGAGACTCCGTCCGTTTTCCTTGAAAATTTATGCCCGGGTTTGGTTTGGGTTGTGATTAGATCGATTGATAGAACTCCCGGTATCGAGAGGGATCGGGGTATTACAATACCATCCTCATGTAATTTGAAATCAGACTGATCATCTGTGATCTGATCCTTGATCTTCTGCAGTTTTGCATGAAGTTGTTGAGCTTCTCTGATTTGAGACAGCAATAAAAGTTGAATACGACGATGTGAACACATCACCCCAACCTGAGTCAATTTCGTTCTCCAATAACTGACTTCCTCAAGAACCTCCCACTTCTTGACAGCCAAACAAACAATACTCATCTTACGGCTAAGAGTGTCTGTTACCACATTTTCCTTCCCAGGCAAATAACTGATAGAGAAATTATAATCTCCGAGAAGTTCCATCCGCCTCCGTTGACGCATATTCAACTTCTTATGTGAGAACAAATACTTTAGACTCTTATGATCAGTGAAGATCTCGAACTTAGTGCCCTACAGATAATGATGCCACTTTTTCAATGCGAATACAACGACTGCCAACTCAAGATCATGAGTCAGATAATTCACCTCATACGGCTTCAACTTTCTAGAAGCATGGGCAATAACGTGGCCATTCTGTATAAGTACACGACCCAAGCCCTCATTGGATGAATCGCTATAGATACCCATATTATCGGTTCCTTCTGGTAGAGCAAGTACTGGAGTGGTAGTCAACCTCTTTTTCAACTCCTGAAACCCACTCTCACATTTCTCATCCCAAATAAAGCTGGTCCGTTTATGAGTTAACTTAGAAAGTGGCCCTACAATCTTAGAAAAGTCCTTCACAAACCTTTGGTAATAACCCGCCAAGCCAAGGAAACTATGAACCTCTGAAACATTCTCTGGCCTTTTCCAAGACATCACCACTTCAATCTCAGTGGGATCTACTGAAATACCGCTCTGTGTAATCATATGGCCAAGAAAAGATATTCATTGTAGCCAGAATTCACATTTGCTAAATTTCGCAAACAGCTGATGCTCCTGCAGCTTCTGTAGGACAAGTTGTAAATGTTGCTCGTGCTCCGATTCAATATTAGAATAAACCAAGATATCATCAATAAAGATTACCATGAATTGCTTCCAGTACGACTAAAAGACCCGATGCATAAGATCCATGAATGCTGCTGGTGCATTAGTTAGTCCAAAGGGCATAACTACAAATTCATAATGCCCATACCGAGTCCTGAAAGCAAACTTTGGAACATCCTCCGTACTAATCCGAAGCTGATAATACCCCTGCCTCAGGTCAAACTTTGAGTAGACTTTGGCTCCCTAAAGCTGATCAAACAACTCATCAATCAATGGTAAATGATACTTGTTCTTGATGGTCACCGAATTCAAACCACGATAATCGAAACATAATCGCAAGGTACCATCCTTCTTCTTCACAAATAAAATCGGTGCTCCCCATGGTAAAGAACTCTACTGAATGAAACACTTCTCTAGTAACTCCTGCAACTGTGTTTTCAGCTCCTTCAGTTTAGCTGGTGCCATCCGGTACGCTGATTTAGAAATAGGCTGAGTACCGGGAATCAAATTAATTACAAAGTCAACATCTCTCTCTGGTGGCAATCTTGACAATTCCTCAGGAAATACATTGGGATATTCCCGAATAAAAGGAACTTCCTCCAGCTTTAGCTTATCAGATGGCTTATTGATCAAATAAGCTAGATAACCCGAATACCCCTTACTCACCAACTTAACAGCTTTAGTTGATGAGATAATAAAACTCATCTTAGAAGGTAACAACAATCAATTCCAACCACCACAACTCCATGAAATCAACAACAAGCCAATAACTCAATTTTAATACCCAGAAAATAGAAATACATCCTACAACCGTTCAAAACTTATATAAACACATATAAATGATCCTTAGCATCCACTAAACAATAATCTAACAACAATTTAACATTTCATCGGATAAAAATGCAATGATATGAAATTGAAACAAAATAACACTTTGAGAACTAGAATTTTTCTCTCACCTTTGATCCAAAACCAGACTAGGAATGCGTGCAATGAGTGCCCAACAAGCGGAATCTAGCTCGGTTTACAAAACTACGGACAAAAACTAGGTTTTTCAAGAGAATTTTGCTTTGAAAACCTTTGAAATTTTCTATCTTTTTCTCTCTATGGATTCTCAGCCTTGTCTGTGTTTGTGAGTGTGCTTTATGTTGTTTTTAGTGTGTGTTAATGCATGTAAGCTCAAAGTCAACAAAATTAAAATAGTGAAAGGTGAACACTTAGTTATTTTTTAGTCTTTTATTTGTTTTCTAGTCTTTTAATTCTATTTCTTGACTATTTTGCTCACCAACATGCAATTAACTCCTAGACTATTTAAAGGTAGTTTATTTTAGGTGACAACAATTTTCACATGCAAAGACTCTCACCCGACTCGGTTAAAAACGCGCTTTTTGCAAAAGAAAGTGTAGAAACCTTTAAAATTCCTAATCCGATTCAAAATCCATTTTAATCAGACACGGGTCTATTAATATCCAAGGACTAGGTTTTAAAACGTTTAAAACACCTGTGTAAAAATTTTAGCGGACGTGTGTTCAAAATACTATTCACAAAAACCGTCGTTAAAATTTCTAATGCCGATTTTGATGAAAATTTCATGAATGCACACTTAGCATGTAATAGGAATATAAATCACAGAATTAGCACATTCTAACTCATATAATACATAAACAGGTCAAATCACAGAAATCTAGGCAAAGACGAAATTTGGGGTCTCACATCTATCCCATGACATGCCAAAAGTCATATTGTTTGTTACGCCTTACGCAGATATCGTCATCGCTCTCGTAGAGGGACCCGTTCACTCTATACCTTAAGAAGCTCCTATTAGTACCTTATCTGGCCAATCTTTATTCTTTTCTGTATCACCTACTCTTTTGTATATATAAAAAAATGAAAAAGTCGTAGGAAAGGATAGTTACAATGAAGTAGGAACTGTAAGAGATCCTTGCGAAGCTTCTTTTGTCATGATCGCCTTTCCTCACTTCTTAAGATGGACAAAACTCTCTTTCTCCCAAACTTGGGGCGGGTGGCTTAATGTCGACACCTCAAATATCCTATCGTTCATTCTACGTAGTCGAGTCTACTCATTCACAAAAGGATGCCTCGTCTTGGGATTACTATTCTCCTTTCTTTCGTTAGCCGACTGGGTCAAGAATGAAAGCAGTAGCCCTTAGTGTGGAGTTGAGTAAAGACCCACGAATTCATCTAAGCCCTTTTCCTGGATCTTTCTATTAATGCACCACTACAGTTGTTAGGTTATGAGAAAGCTATTCGACTGCCCTACCTACCTTCTTTATGTTAAGTTGAGGGTGAGGTATCATAATAGGGTAAAGTAGGACAGAACGATTAGCTTAGCAGTGAACAAAAATCATTCAATCAGCCCCAGAGCTGGGAGTTCTCCTTCTAGATTTCAAAATAGAGGGAAGAAGGCTCCTGGGGGGTCAGTGTCAGTCCAGCTTGATTGTTTTCTTTGGCTAGAAGGGAAGGGAGAAGGGCCGACACCACCGTTTCCACCGCCTTCAATGGAAAGAGGAATCTTTCCATGAAGGACATGGCCATCTCGATGCAGTCTACTAACCTTTCCATATATAGAAGAAAGAAGTCAGCCTCATTCCAATAAAAAAGGAAACAACTAATGTTGAGTACGGTGATACTGAAAAAGAGTCTTCGAACGGGAAACATGAGTTGGATTTATAAGTATCTATAGAATAAGCACTGTGAACTATCTGCTTCAAAAAGATAGTTGTAAGAAATGAGACTTCGACGAGCCCTTTCCTTTGTGAATATTTACTTGCCTTAGCCTTTCCTTCTTGCCTTAAGAAAGAAAGATAGACCAGTGCCAGCTACTGACAGGCTTACTCCTGCTATGGGATGGGAAATGATAAAATAACATACCACTTTACTGGCCAAGAGAAAAAGAATGATTCTCCCAAGTCTAGTGATAGGGCTTGACCTTGACGGATGGCTTAACTGATCTAATTAGAAGTACATCGCTAACAAGTTTGCTTGAAATATGCCTTTCAATCTCTTACCTATTTTCCTAATCAAACTCTCATCGGCTGGCCGGAAACTTGCAACGAAATGCTCCCTCGACATCTCTGATAAGCATGCTTCATAAATAAAAGTGTCTTGGCATATGAGACCTAGCTCGGGATAGATTATGCATGTAGGGATGCATAAGGCCCTTTCCCCAGAAATGAATTGGGGAGCCGACTGACGCTCTGCGATCATACTAGAAAGACGGCTTCTTGGTCATCATCCGTCAAGGCTGCCCCTATTAATTTATACTGGAACTGGACCAATAACCAAATGAAATTCCTTCTCGATTAAGGGAATTCTCAAGGGCAGGAGGAGAACTCGAACTAAAGATGAGCTTAGAACTTTTTCTCACTTTTTGGCAAAGAACAGGTAAAGACCGATGGACTTTAGGACAAGGGACGGATACGAAGGCTACTAGATGAGGGGCTGGTGGTTATGGATTTTTACCTAGAGCCGAAACTTACCCTGACTTTCGATCTGGTAGTGATGCTCTTACTTACTTAAATAGAGCCTTTGTTTCCTGTACATCCTTGTAAAAACCTTTCTCGGTGACAAATGTTATTGATGAAGCCATCCCTGAAAAAATGGACAAGCACGCGTCTGTACGGGTTAGCTATCTAGTGAAATAAAGGGCATACTTTTCTTTTTTCGTGGTATGGACCAAAGAATGGGTTCTACTGCTATTGAAACCTACCCAATTAACCGTCGATCGAGACCGAAGCTTAGCGAGCGTCTTCGTTATAAGAACTTCTCACTCAATAAAACTAAGTGAGTAAACACCCTTACGCTAATGGCATGGTCTTCCTTCATCATTCCACGAAACTATAAAAAAGAATTTATTTAATAGACTGAAACCCCATCCTAAAAGGGGCATTCAAGCTCGAACTTACTTTTTCAACGGCATCTTCCTTGTCCCGGAGTTTATCGATTAACCCAAAAGTTTACAATCCAATCAACACCCTATTCGAATAATGCTGGAATAGTATAAAAGCTTACGATAAGACCGAGAAAAAAGCTACCTTTACTCAATTTCTTATTTGATCCAAGAGGGCCTGCTTCCTGCTATAACTCGTCTTCTTCCCTTCTTTTTGTTACAAATGCCATAGGTGTAAAAAATGCCCATACTTCCATGTGGGTTGTAGCATAAGTCCGGAATGCACATAATGTTACAAATTCCCTTACATATCCCTCTTCTATTGTTCTTAGACGTCTTGATGAACTTGAAGGCTTTAGCTTACTACTTTATATTATTATAAGTAGACTGGTTCTTGTTACTGGTTTGTTCCTATCCCACTTCCACTTTCCTCACTCCCCGGGTTGCTTGCGTAGTAAAAAGAAAGAAAACGTCTATGGAAAATGGAATACGAGATCTAGGCAAGCCTTTATTGTTAACTTAAAGGCTATGTAGAGTCCTAGGTTAAGCTTTCTAATACCAGTCATTAGTTTCAGCTATCACTAAAAAGTGATAGTGCCATCGAAAGAGAGAGTGTAAAACTATCAAACTTCGATACCTAGCATCCAATTTTCCATTCCCTGATCCGTGCCTTTTAAACAAAGACTTTATGAATAATGGCTGCCTTTCGAGTTGGAAAGATAAGAAGAGCTTGACCAATCCATTCTGAAGGGAAGAAGTACACTACTTGAGATATAAAGCGCAGTGCAGCCACCTCGACTTTCATCCTATCCTAATAACAGACCTGGAGAACAGGTAAGCTCCAATACATAGTTACTTGGTTAGACCGTCAATGGTAATGAGAAGAACCTTATTTAGGTAACCTCTTCGAGGCTGGCACTTCTGGCATCACTACCTCATGGCAAGCTTACTGAGTATCCACCACATCCATTTCCAAAGATTCATTCTGATTGGTTTTTGATATGAACTCTCTTGGCAAAGTCAGGATCATCTTGCAATCCACCTTATCAGGTTAGTTACCTAATTGAACTTGAAACTTCGGCTAATTTTTTTTAACCTGGGTCTGACTTACCATGTAACACCCCGATCCCTCTCTAGACCGGAGGTTCTATCAATCAATCTAATCGCAACCCAATTCCAAACCCGGGAATATAATTTAGGAAAAGACGGACGGAGTCTCTCCTGTTTCTAG